>OX381583.1:2841666-4255000 GCA_947458855.1 Monopis laevigella | reverse complement strand
GATGATATGTATGGATATATTTGTAAATAAATATTTTTTATTGAATTACGATTCCCCCTATTGGGTCTTCAGTCGTATGACATTGTTTTTTATTATTATATTGGCTAAGGTAGGGGTGTATGTATGTATGTGTATATGTGAGTATATATATATATATACGAGTATGTGTGTATATATGTATGTATTTATTGTGTGTGTATGTGGGTGTGTATAAAAGATTTTATGAGGCAGTAATAAATCAAGTCTTTGCCACAATTGTATCTTTAATCCTTGTCTGTAACGAGATCCTAACGCCCAGTAGTTGTATACTATAGTCGCTAGTAACTATAGATAGGGATTAACAACAACGTTGTTACAAAGATACAACCAATAGGATCGCTTTATTTTTCAAATAAACCTCACTTATTGGTTTATTCCTATCTATAGTTACTAGCGACTATAGTAGAAACTTGTGGTAGAGCTACGGACGGATGTATGCTATTTCCCTGGTTTGTAGTTAAATATTGACAATTTTATTAAATTATGGTATGATTCTAACGCAATAAAGGCATTCTTATTAAATTATAAAAACTAAATTGAGACTTCTATTGACAGCGTGTAAAATAAAATAAAAATATATTTTTTAAAGCCCGGTGTCTGAACAATATTTCCTATCATTAAGAATATAGCTTTGTCAGATTTATATATTTCTATTAAAGTAGAATAATATAGTTTTAAAATAAGAAAAAACAATAATTTAATAAACTATTTTTTTTTTTATTTGTTGACTTTGGCTCTTGATATCAAATATATGGCTGCCAAAAGCCTTATCTTTGATTAAGTCCTGATTTTTCAATCGTCATATAAAGTTATTTAACGACGTATTACCCCGTGAATGTGCTTACCCAATTCAACTGCTATGTTTGCATTTAGGTAACCCTTTTGAAAGGGTAACCTCTATGTTTAACAGGTTAGCCTGTAAGACTTACCCAGTAAAACTATGTTGAACTTTGGAAGAGGGAGGGTGAAAAACAGTTGTAAGTTAATGGTTATTGCAGTTGATTAACATTGAACATTTCGTTGACAAAAAATATATTTAAGCTAAAATGACTCTTATAAATACATACAATAATTATACAGTAATATCAATAATTGTTTAAAACATGAAGGGGTTTCCTCTTAATAGGGTTATACTTTCAAAGATATTTGATTACCTCATTTGGTAAAGTTTGATAGGCGCAATGCTTATTTTGATTTCAATATGTTAGCACTATAAAATAGCGCTTAATAATTTACTTTTGAAGTGCAACGG
Source organism: Monopis laevigella (assembly GCA_947458855.1). Lineage (NCBI taxonomy): Eukaryota > Metazoa > Arthropoda > Insecta > Lepidoptera > Tineidae > Monopis > Monopis laevigella. Next base: position 4,253,709 of record OX381583.1, on the reverse strand, counting down.
GTTTAGTAAGTAAACCCATATTAAAAACCCATTCAAAACCTCCTCAAGGGGATATAGGTATTTAACAGATAACTTGTATTGAAAATTAATAAATTTGACATTACTTTATACAAGTTGTCCAAACTTTCCAATAACTTTATCTGAAGATTGCAAAATCAGTCCGTACTTAGTTTTTTATAAAGATTTAGAACCAAAAAAGTAATTACGTAATTTCAATTTCGTTTATATTTGTATTCTATCTAATGGTAAAAAAAAAAAAAAAAGTACGGCTAAACGTTTTTGTTAAGAAAGAATATCATTATTGTTTGTCAAACAATTTTATTTTTCACCGCCATTACTCTTTCTGGCTTAGGACTGTCTTTTAATGTTTGATCCTAAAGAACACAAGCCTTTTTTCTCATAAATATGAAACTACACATAAATGTGTAGTTTTGTTACAAAGGCTTCCATTTGAGTGGAATAGTTTCTCTATTTTCCACTTGGGAGGGTTTTTATCAAAATGTCTGGCGCAGACCGTACCCTTTGTTTAGTGTTGTTTAAAAGTTGTTGAACTAAATATTAAACATTCATGCTGGTGGTTTAATTATTTCACCTTAATGAGTTTAAAACAAAGTTTTACGTACTTATTATTTGAATTAAAATAATAATAAAATATACTTAAATAAATTTTAAACTAAAAATTGCTCCGACATGTAAAATAAAAACAAAGCAATACTATTTTAAATAATAAATATACAATATTAAAATAAATTTTAAAATGCATTTTTAAATATAATATATTTTTTTTATACATGATTTTTTTTGTAGAATTAGATCTGAAACATATAAATTTTAATAATATATGTGACATAATAATATTTCTATACAAATTTTATAATTTGTCGCACAAATCTAAATTTTTTAAGCATATTTGTATAACTTACGGATCATACATAAAACATCAAAATTACAACCTTTGATTTTGTATTCAATGATATTTTTATATATGATTCGCAATCTATGTAAATACTGCTATGTTATATAATACATATAAATAATGACATATAACCTACTTGGTCTCGTCTATGTACACAGCCTCCAATACTTTTGCAGCATAAAGCAGATTTTTTTGTAAGGTTTCGGCTGATATTTCACCGCGATTTAATTGTCTAAGGAGATAGCGTAACCTGCGAACAAAAAAAAACAAAGTTATATATCACTCTAACAGAAGATACAACCTTATATCTAATAATTAACTTATACATGGTGAATTTGAACTTTGGGCTAATATTAGGTTCAGCTAATCAAAACTTTTCCCATGGAACCAATATGGGGAAACCAAAAAAAAAATTTGGCTTCCCCATACATATTGGTCATTTTAACATTACTAGTTTGTATGGAGAAGGCAATTATTTTTTTCATTTGCGAAACATGGGAAAAGTTGTTCGATTTCGGTTTTAGTCTGTGGGTTCACCGGTTTTCAGGAGACTGCATCAATTCATTGTCGAGGTGGTAGTCTCGTTTCAGGCTATTACGAAATGGATAGTTGAATTGACGATAAGACAGCGAGTACATTAAAATATATTCGTAATGTAATTCGTCCATTTCGAAATCGCATCATATATAATAATCGGTCAATCAATGTTGTTTAAGAACAATTATTGATTGAACCCATTCATAGACTTTGTAGGTCTGCTCACCACCAGGTAGATACAAAGTCACATGCCGTGCTCCAATAAAAAAATAGATCATCCCTAAAACATTGGCTCAACGTCAGAAGTGTTATTCATGGTGACTTTGAAAGGATGTACTTTGGGCTAATATGAGGTTCTGCTGATCAAATCGAACAACTTTTCCCATGGAACCATGTGTCGCAAATGAAAAAAAAATCCCCTTCTCCATACAAACTAGTAATGTTAAAATGACCAATTTGTATGGGGAAGCCAAAATTTTTTATCATTTGCACACATGGCAAAAGTTGTTCAATTTGATCAGCAGAACCTCATATTAGCCCAAAGTACATCCTTTCAAATTCACCCTGTATTTAATGTGCATTGGCACTCATATATAAATTTTACGGTGGTAAGTTTTTGACGTGGTCGCCGAGTTGATTTTGGGGGTTCAAACTTAATTTTGTGTTTTTTTTTGAATTTTTTGCCCAAAATTTTAGATGAGCAAAAATAAAATTTACGAGTACACTTCATTACGCTTCGGAGGCTCCCCCCCTGGCTACGCCCATGATTTACGCAGTGATCTCACTATTTGTGCTACCTCAACGAATCCCTTTATCTTCAGTAAAATTCCCTCCTTCATTTGACACTATTGATCATCACTATACCGTATGTTTGCAAACGGTCATATCACCATTCCTAATTCTAACCTAGTCCTTTCCCTATACCTTTCCATCCTATTATACCACTTTTACTTTATACTAGCATTTTTTATTATCTATCCGCAACTTGATATTGGCAAAATTACGCTTAGCGTCCGATTGGAGTCGATTTGACGCCGCGCGGTAAGTCGAAGTACATTTTTTTAATGTTTGTAATTGTATACAAAATTTCGAAAAAAATAAGAATAATAATTCTACACGAAAGATTAATAAATACAATGTCCGACAAAAATGTTATTTTAATTCTGCGACGAACAGTAATCGAGTATAATTGGAAGTGCGAGAGCTAATTTTGTATGGAGATCGCGGAGTTCTCGATTACGAATGCAGTGCCCTTAAGAAGCCACAATAAAAAGAAGAAGAAGTAGATAGTAAAATTGATGCAAGTAGATACTGGCATAGGCAGGGATAAATGGTAAGAAAAAGATCCATTTCTTACTTACTCCCATTTATAAAATGGTGATGAAGTGCTAGCTATTAATCTCATTGCTAAAATAATCAAGAAAAGTACAGCTACTATTTCTAAGGATCAAAGAAAATAATCTGTAATTATAGTATTCTCAAAAAAAAAAGAATAGAGTATAAAATATAAGAATATAAAATCCGAGTGCTATTATTTTAACTCTATCTATAATTAAACACATAAACTTATATTAAATTTTTAAAGATAAAAATGCAATGAAAAAAATCCTGGTGGGTGGGACTCGAACCCACGAACCTCGCTATCGCGGCAAGGCGCTCAACCGCTGAGCCAACCAGATTCCATAGTCACCCCCACGAATTTAGTCATTGCTTGTTATCTACTTATACACAGACGCCCTCTATTAGCTTTCTTCTATTAACTCTATACGAGTGAAGTTAGAAGTCGGGAAGTAGTTTCTAATACTAGATGGCAGAAGGGTCTGTTTATTTTTATTTTTACTTTTTTCAGTATTTTTTATATTTAAAAAATATAAAATATTGAACACATAAAGGAACTTTCATTATAGGTTTTTATAAATACTTATTTATAAAAAAAATTAATAGCCTTCTATTTATGTATAAATTTAAAACATGACAATTGTCAATAATTTTAAGCTGAATTATACTATGTCTTTGTACCTATAATACTCGTACCTACCTAATTTTGTATTTTTTTGTTTCTAAATTTGTTTTTTTGTACCTAGGTACCTACTTTACCTTTGGTTAACTATAATTGTGTCCTTTTTACATTTTATTTAATAATATTGTAATTTCACATACCACATAATTGGTGGAATATGTGATCTAAGGAAATAATTTTAACAAAATTCCGTGAATAAAATAAAAAAAAAAATCTATAGATCTTGACCATCAAATATTTTAGGAACTAAAAGGATCGGAATATTACGCAAAAACGGATACGGATCCAGTCAGTTGCTCATTTGAGTAGGTGGCATTGTTCGCTAGGAATAAACCTATAACAATAACTGAATCCGTAAACAACTTGGCATTTCCGAAATATCCTAAAAAAAATGAACCCTTGTTATTTTAGTCTGCAGGGCTTATGACACATAATTGTATTTGTAGACGTTATTAAAATATGTCAACCGTAAAAAAATACTTTCACCGAAAAAAAAGACATAAGTATAACTAGTTTTTTTGTTAATATAATAATGACACAATATTTGTTATTTGTCATGATAGAACTGTTTCCTTTATTTGCTATATCCCGACTGTTTTAATTTTCTACTAGAAAGCATTTGTCTTTATTAAGTACTAAAAATGCATGTTTAATTAATTTGTAAAAGGTCTAATTTTGTTATTTAAACCAGATATTACTGGTGCTACTGTGAGCTGGCTACCCATAGCACAGGTGTTCCTAGTATGGGAGTCAGACAACCATTACACCTGTGATCACTATATTATCTGAAAAAAACAAATTTTTACTTACTTTTTTAGGTACCTACTTAACTTATAATTGTAATTTTCATTAGAAAAGTTGAAGTGCCTACTTAAGGGTGCGACAACTTTCATTTTGCCAAGAGAATTTCACGCTCCAGTGGTCGGACCCAGTCAGAATAACTAATCGCAGATCGTTGCCTACGAAAATTGAAATAAAGTAGTGGAAATTGATTTTATAAAGGTTGCCAGTAATATAATAACTGATTTTACAATCTTTCAGTGCCATAAATTGACAGCATTTCAAAGCCAGCGATATTGTAGGAAATGTTTTCTTCTTCTATAAGAATAGCAATATTATTTTCTTGTTTCCTGATATATTTATTGGAGTTTATATAATTTCAGAAAATGAATTGAGATTTTTATTTCTTAAAAAAAATTATGATGTTGTCTACCTTATCATGACATGAGGGTCATCGGGCTATTTAGTTAATGTTTTATAATAATAATAATATTATAAATTTGTTGGACAATTTTACACATATTGCTCTGATCACAAACTAAGCTCTAGGCTTGTACTATGTGCACCAGAAACAACGATATAATATTTATTATATTTTGTAAACACCCAGACCATGACAACCTATACCGAAAAACGTAATAATATTTTATTGCCATGGGTGAGAATCGAACCCACGACCTCCGGATATAACGCCAAAGGCGTAACCTCTAGTCTACGGGGGCGGTCGTTTAGTAGTTTTAGAACAATAAAGTAAAATAAAATTACCAAAGCGCAGCTTTTTTGCAGTCATCGAACGTATCGATAGCGGGCAAATGGTCTACCTTACCACGATTTGAGGATCATCGGGTTATTGTTAGTTTGTCTTGGAAACATTAAATAACTTTTTTACCCAAGTGCGATTTATCACGGGCATCGCATGTGTCGACAGTGAGAAAGTTCTAGGTCATAAGTATTTTTTTTTATAAGAGGTCAACGCGTGACCCTGCATCCACCTGATGTTAAGCAGTATGCAATATCCAGGAATGACAGCAAGAAGCGGATGTATACAGGTGCACCGCTGGTTGCCATCTTTATGCCAGCTTAAGATGCTTATTCACGCTTCGTTCAAAGGTTATAAGAGGAAGGAAACACGCAAACTGGTAGAGCATTCGACATTTTATTAGTACGGCAGGTTTCTAATTGCTCTAAAGTGGTCTAGGTCTAACTAATCAAATTAATGGCCCGTGGTAGACGACAAAGTCTAATTTCCCACAACTTGAGGATCTTTGGGTTATTGTTATTTTATGTGTAAAAACAAGATTTTACCTAAGCGCGGCTTTATCGCAGGCATCGGGCGTGTCGAAAGCGGGCAAGTGTTCTGTTTCTAAGTCCAACTGATCCAATTGCTCGTCTGTGGGGGAGGCGCCAATGTCTCCCTTACCACGACTTGAGGATCTTCGGACTATAGTTAGGGCGCCTTGTTCTGTAACAAAAGAAAGTTATGTTTGAATTTTTTTGATGGCTATACAACAGTTATAATTTTACAAGATGTTAAGTCCACAGAAAGGACAGCTTTGGGTATAAGTTATGATTCTTGCAACCTTTGTAACAAGAATAATTTCGATCTAGAGTAAACTAGTAAACTCGCAAGTCGATTGCGACTAGCAATTTTTTTCACCTAAATTAAAAATAAGACTTTTATCAACTAACTATGTAACAATGTAAGTATTTTAATATTTATAAATGAAAAACTTAAAAAACATATTATATCAACGGCCACTACATACTAGCTGACCCTCGCAACTTCGTCTGCGTAACTTTAACCGTTTACGTAGCGCACGCAATGGAAGCTCTCAAAAGGAATACATTTCCCCCGTTTTTGAAACATTTTTTATTGATACTCCGCTCCTATTGGTCGTAGCGTGATGTTTTATATCCTTCCAAGATATATAAGCTATCCACAACTATATTTGCGAACCATTAGATCTTGAGATCAGCGCGTTCCAAACAAACAAACTCTTCAGTTTTATTATATTAATATAGATTTTTGAATACTTATAAGTACGTAATATCATGGGTGCCTTGCGGCGTCCAAGACATCCTAGAAGTACCTAACGGAGGGGCCATTAACTCCCACCTTTTCGGTTTTATTAGTCTACACCGAACATGTGGCAAGCTTGTCACAATGTTTGTAACACTTATAACAGTTTCACAATAGTGAATATAACACTGAATCTTAACGTGGTCTGGAGTAGTACCTACTATAATGATGTTGTGAATTTTTTTTTTTTTTTTTTAATAAAAATCGCAATGGTATAAACAGGGGTTTTAATTATTGAGTCTACGTATTACTTATGTTCTTATATTCCTATAATTTCGCTAGCCCGACCGTACGGTTTCATTATGCCCATACAGATGCAAAAATCGTCTATTTTCAGATTTTGTCTGTGGGTACACCGATTTCAGGAAACTACTGCATCGATTTCTTATGGAGGTGGAATTTCCTAGAAATGTTTATCCCTTTTCTAGCCCATTCGCTAAATGTTTTGGTTTTTCTACAACATTTTGTTAATGGTATATTTGTGTCCAGTGTTTTTATTAGAATAGTAATAAAATTATTATAATCCGTATTATTATTTGATAAATTTGTTAACAAGTGTAAATTTAGTTTTAGAAATGTGAATTTATTGTGATCATTTACTTTATCTATTCTAGTTTTAAATTGAGCGCTATGGTCTGAATCTAAACAATGCTGAACTGAACTAAAGTTTATATTAATATTTGTAAAAATATGATCTATACATGTACCACTTTGTGGTCTTGTTATATCTTGTATAATTTACTTCAAACCAAAATCTAGCTGTAGACCACAAGATCTCTTTTATTACTACTATCAATGAAAAAAAAAATACATTAAAGTCACCGAAAACAATATTATTTGTATTTATAAGTTTGTTTAGAATTTGTTCCAAGTTTGATAAGTAGAGGTTGAAATTGCCACTCGCGGAACGATAAATTGAGTAAACTATAGTACGACTATTAGCAACTTCGACAGAAGAAACTTCAATATCTATTTCAACAGACATAGCTCCAATATCTTTTCTACTGCGGACTTTGTAAATATTTTTTACTAATATAAGGGGACCCCACTAATATGTTTGGTTCTGCCGTAACTACTGTAACAGTTTTTTTCGCTGCTGTTACAATACCTACCTAACTTTTGGGAAATATTAAATAAAATATTCTTTATTTTGGACTTCTTATATTATTTTATCATCCGAAGTAAATTATAATATATTATTTTCCACAAATTAATATGTGATTTGTAACCTATCGATGTCAAACTATTTCTCTTTTACTCTGTTTACTTGTCCGTGAACCTTCAAATTATTTAAGAAGATTATGGTTAGTTTCCATAGGTAGTTGCGTTCGGAATAGGGGGTTATACTACTTACACATTTATAATCCTTTATATTAACTTCCATCGACAACCAAGTCTCGGTTAGAATTCGGGGTATTGAGATTACACCTCCAAACCCAAACAGAAACCCCCAGCCTAACCAACCATTTCCGCAAGCTCCGATTCTTACGGAGCCATACCAACTGGTTAACTAATGGCCCCAGCCCGTGACCCAGAGGCAAAAGTGATCCGCCTAAAAAGAGGCAAACAAAGAGGAGGAAGAACCCAATCCAAATTCCGATCCAAGCTGACCAGGCTCCCTCTTCCCAACCACAAAAAAGTACCTTGAATTGCTTCAGGGTACCTTTTTTCAGGGGACTTCCCTCCCCTACCATCAAAATTGTGTTATAATTAAGTGTCAAAACATGTAACGAGAGCAATCTGCCGACAAACTATTTATATAGCTTGGCAGAGAAATACTTGTAAAATTAAATTTTTTTGTTGGTTAAATAAAGAAAAAAAAAAAAAACTATAGCTCCCAGTTCAGCCGCCCCAAAAAAGGGCACAAATAACTGAACTCGCACCCACAACATCCTCCCAAGCTACCCCTACCCAGTATTTTTTTCATTACTATATTCGTCGTTATCATTAATATATAATAGAACATATAGATATACATATAAACATTTAAATTGCATTTTTTACCTAATTTACCTAATATGTCTTTAATGCATTTAAAATATTCAGTTGTATTTTTATTAGACATATAATTTCCTGCTATGATTATCAGCTTGTCACCTTTAGTACAGTTGATAGTACTAATAGTTTTTGGTATGTCGTTTATATGCATTATATGGTTCAATGAAGCAATAGGATTGAATACTGACATTATTCGTGTCTATTTCATCATGTATTTACCCAAGTTTTTGTTATTCTCATCAGATTTTTTTTTTAATTTTATTTTTTATTACTATCACTATCTTCACATAAATTTACAGTTTTCTTTAGATACAAATTCACATGACGTTCTCCAATGGATGGGGTCGATCAATCGTTACAACATTGATCGTTCCCACTATGTCGGCTAAATGATGCGATTACGAAATGAATGTTTGCAGATAATTCCAATGGAACTTCTATGTCTACAGTTTCTATAGGTAAGGAGCAGGTAACATGATATATTATATCCATTGTTTATTCTATTATTGTTAGTAATTACAAAGCCTCAGACTCAGAGGTGCGTTAATAATCTCCTAAGGATTATTTGAATTACGTCGATTACAATATGTTACACTATATAGATAAACCTATAGGTATGTTGCGATTAAGAGAGAGAGACAATGTTCTTAGCTATCCATGGCTTCATCGTGCGGGTGCCGGGTCCATCGCGTGGTTGGAAGGCAGGGGAATGAACTGCAGCGTTCCCGGACTTAAGACCGCGAAGTAGGTTTAAAGGCCTTTTGAACTCTCACCTGCACTGTGTTCACTACCACTATATAACTATATTATGTAGGACGTAAGTAATAATAATGTTGGTCATTTCAAACACTTTACCCCTTGTCTTAAAGTAAGCTCTAGCCGAGTTTATGTAATAGTCTCTAGGCTTATACTATGTGTACCAGAAACAACGTTACTAATACATATATAACATCCAGGCCATACCCGTGGTCCAAATTGCGCTTAAATCGAATATAGCCAAATAAGTTCACGATCGTATTTCATTGGTTCAAATTTAGCCCAATGCGCGAATATACAAATAAAATAAATATCATCAAAGGTGCCTTACGGCGCCCGAGACCGCGTAGACGGCCTCAGGGTACGCAGTGGAGGGGTTTTTAATCTCACCCTGTCGTAGATGATGGTATGAGTCTACACCGAACAAGTGGCTATCTCGCCGCGATGTTTGGATAGACTCAATAAACCATCTATATAGTTTCACAAGTTGGTATAGTGAAACAGGGACCGACACTTAACGTACTCTCCGAGGCACAATAGTAGTGTTATTAAACAAATGTACATATTTATTTATTTTAAAAACTCATTGGTACACACCGGGGATTGAACTAGCCGTTTTTAAGTCTAAGGTCTAACCAACTCGGTCACCGCGTATATAAACGCGCACATACGCGTTTGTTTATATATTTAATTTGAACAGGTAAGTATAAATAAACTTACAGCCGAATACAGAATACAATCAATTGGTTTTCCCTGTGCAGTATTCGACCCAAAGGCAAACATATTTCAATAGACGAGTGACGTCCATTGAAATATGTTCGAATATAAGAGCATTTTGAACCGGTTTTTTCAGCATATACAGAATATGTATTCAGCTTAATCACAAATTGGACCGCGATACATAGAAAACTGTACAGAAAACGTACTAATATTACTTACTCATGAGTGGGATATATTCATATACCTCTAGATATAGCTCGTAACCATTAGTCGGAGGTAACCATGTTTTTTTAAATAGAGCAGGACATGAGATCCTACATCCACCTGATGGTAAGCGGCAATGTAACGTCCAAGAATGTCCTCAACCAATAGTAGTAATAATGCTAGCTTCAATTGGTTGATTCCACTATGTCTGCTTGAGAAACTTATTCACGCCTCGCTTAAAGGACTCAGGATTAAAGGAAGAAGGGAAAACACACAGGCAAGGCATTATATTTTTTTATCGTGCGACATATATAGGAGTCACCATACCTTTTAAACCATGTACATGTACATAACCAGATTACAGATGCAAAAACTATCAAGCGACCTAGTCTTGTTTCGGTTTTAGTCGGTTTTCAGGAGACTACTATCGATTTCTGGTTGAGGTGTTCTCCTTTAAGGCTACATGGGCGTAGCCATTTAAGCATCGTAAATAATATTATTCTGTCACAATTTTTGATGACCAATAATGAAAAAACACAATCGTCACCTTTTCGAGGGGGGGTTTCAACCTATACCCAAACGAGCATTTTTTTAAATTACAAATAGATTCTACGTTTGATCTTGCCTGATGAAAAACAACGATGAGGTCGAAGAGATAGCACGCTTACTATGTAAAAAGGAGACTACCACCTCGATAATGAGACGACCACCTCGATAATAAATCTATGCAGTAGTCCCCCGATTTGATTTGACGATAAAGCATTTTTCCGGGGTAGTGGGGCGATCAACAATGTTAAATAACAATGTACAATGTCGACTCAATTCATGAACTTTATATGATTGCTTACCATTAGGTAGATATAAAGTCTAAAAAATAATAATAGTCTAAATCTGGTTTATCGAAACATTTCATGAATAGAATACTTAATAATACTAATTCAAAAGCATTTATCGAAAATTCCTCACGAATATTATATTATTCTGTGCCAATATGTCGGACATCCAAAATCCCGACATATTTGACATCAAAATCGTTCGCCTTCTATAACAAGTGTGCTAATTCTGTCCCATACAAGCTGATAAAGGTCGACAGCGGCCGTCGATAGAAATTGTGGTTTAATTTGTACTGCTCGTCCATAATAATGCCACGCTACTGAACCAATTATGATGAAACTGATAGAATTTTGCTGCATTACCTTATTATATTATCTATATAGTAAACAGGTAGATTTATTTATTTAAAATACTTTATTAAACAAAATTACAAAAAAAAATGTACATAGGCGAATTTAATGCTTTAGGCATTTTCTACCAGCTAACCTTTGAGAGACTGAGATACGTGGTAGCCGAGTTGGTTAAGACCTAAATAAACTTATGTCACATAATTATAACACACAAACATATTTAACATAATTTATATATATTGGTTGCGCCTTTGGCGTTGTATCCGGAGGTCGAGGTTTGCTTCCCACCCATGGCATGTAAATATTAGTACGTTTTTCTGTACAAAACTTCTCTACTGGCTAACATTGAGGCGAGATTATTTTACAAATAAGAGAATTTACCGATTGGTTAAGATCATTTCTCATTCTTCGTTCGAAAGCAGTACAGACTAATTTAATGCATGCAAAAGTGATGCAGCTCTAAGAGATATGGACATTTTCTGATCTACCTACTTAAATTGCCTCAAAAAACATACATACATAAATATCATCACAAGTGCCTTACAGCGCCCGAGACCGCCTAGACGGCCCCAGGGTACCCCGCGGAGGGGTTTTAATCCCACCTCGTCGTAGCCGATGGTAAGAGTCTACACCGAACAAGTGGCTAGCTCGTCGCGATGTTTTGAATACACTCAATAACCCATCTATAAACAGTTTCACAAGTCGGTATAGTGAAACCGGGACCGACAGCTTAACGTGCTCTCCGAGGCACTATAGTGGTGTTGTCAAACAAATGTACATACATTTTTTAATTAAAAACTCATAGGTACACACCGGGATTCGAACCAGGGACCTAATCGTTTTTAAGTCCAAGGTCTAACCAACTCGGCCACCACGTACTTATACTTCTATAATCTATACTTCTTTATAATAAAGAGGTAAAGTTTGTGAGGTAGTAGGGGGTAATCTCTGGATCTGCTGAACCGATTTTGAAAATTATTTTATTGTTAAATAGCCCATTTATCTAGGAAGGCTATAACATCACGCTACGACCAATAGGAGCAACGCATCAATGAAAAATGTTAGGAAAATAGGGAAATTTTGTTCCTTTTCAGAGCTTCCTTTGCGTGCGCTGCGTAAACGGTTACGCAGACGAAGTTGCGCTTGTCAGCTAGTAATTATATAGAGGTAAAGCTTGTGAGGTTGTAGCTCTGGATCTACTGAACCGATTTTGATAATTCTTTAGTTTTGGGTATTCTATTCATCACATAGATATTGATAAAGCAGAAATGATACATAAAGATTCCCAAAAAAAAACTAAAAGTATACATACATACATATCATCACGGCGCCCGAGACCGCCTAGACGGCCCCAGGGTACCAGAAGGGTTTTAATCCCACCTCGTCGTAGCCGATGGTATAAATCTACACCGAACAAATGGCTAGCTCATCGTGATGTTTTGAATAGACTCAATAACCCAACTATAAACAGTTTCACAAGTAGGTATAATGAAACCGGAACCGACAACGTGCTCTCCAAGGCACTATAGTGGTGTTGTCAAACAAATGTACATTTTTTTTTAAATTAAAAACTCATTGGTACACACCGGGATTCGAACCAGGGACCTAAGTGTTTTTAAGTCCAAGGTCTAACCAACTCGGCCACCACGTAGTAAATTAAAAGTATATCAAAATTAAATATTAAAGAGTAAATTGCGACCTTTATACGCATCCCACGTAGTGACAAGGTATCGAAGGAATATCGCCCGAAATAAAGCCTGTTCTGTCTACGTTCGCGATAATAATGAATAATGGAAAAACAAATAAAATAACAATTTATTTATGGTCACAATATACCTAGGTATACGCTGTGCTTACATACACCACTTAGGAGCGTCACTTATTAAAAAAAATTATAAATACCTTTGTTGTGAAAAAAATAATTAAAAAAAATATATAGGTGTACTATTAGTATGGATTATTGCACATCCTTATTGTTTTTTTATTGGAGCACGGCATGAGACTTGATCTACTTGACGACCGGTTTTAGTTTCGGTTTTAGTCAATGGATTCAATGGTTTTTCGGAGACTAGGCAGTATAGATTTCTTGTCGAAATGTCTCCTTTCATGGTGCGGATACGTAACTGGCGATTGATTTGGCGATAAGCAGCGAAGAAATTAAAATAGACTCGTAATGCAAATACATTTCTGTCGCCATCCATTTCGTAACCACATCATTTAGCCGGCACAGTGGGAGCGATCTTTTTTTTTAACAACATTGTATTAATCGACCTGATTCATGATACAAAGTCACAAGCCGTGCTCCAAAACAAAAATAATAAAAACATAGGTAGGTACTGTAATATTATTTTGTAAATAAGCTTATGTTTTACAAAACAATTCTAAAAATACTGCCGTGTACGCAATTCTGAAAATTTAATAAGTTCGTCGATTACAGAAAATAGAATTCGTGAAACAAAAGAAATTCCACAGCGGAATTGTAGAAGAAAGTAATGTTCATGTCTAAATTTATTTATAGGTCCAAAAGCCAAGCAGGTTTCAATTTATTTGGTATCTTCTATAAATATATGCTACTAACTGTGCTCCGTGGTTTCTTCCGCTATTTAATTACTCGCTCAGCTTCTAAAGGCTATAACGTGATATTAAGGGCTCTGTAGTCGACTTAACGCCCATACAAACGTACCTACAATCAATATAACAATTTAACTTGGCTTTTAATCAAAGTTATTTTTTTTTCGTAATTGTATGCAAAAATCAAAAAATAAATAAAATAAATAAATTTTGTAGCCAAATAAATAGGTGCTTCGTTTTATTTATAAGATAACAAAAGATAATTATCAATATATACATATATATATATGTTATGTATATTTTTTATATAAATATTGAATATTATATTGACAATGTAATCATAATAATAATTGTAAATCTTTAATAGAATTTAATGTATTACACATCTCTTATAGCAAATAAGTAGGTACTTTGTTTCATTTTAAGATAAATAAAATAATAATATTGACAATAATTGTAATATTTTTCATATAATAAATATAGTAAATACATTTTGTTTAACCAGTAGACATTAATAGAAGTATAAACAGTACATAACAGGTATAACATTATATAGTAAAAAAAATATGTAATAAAATAAAGATATTTTTAGTTTGTAATAATGTCAAAATAGTGTATAAAAATATTTGTACGCCATTAAAGTGGCAGAGTATAGAGGACAAAAAATTATGTGAACATCTGTATAACCTATATTCCAACGAATAAATGAATTTGTATTTGAAATAAGTTTTTTTTTTAATTTATTTTATTTTATTGTGAACAATAAACGATTGTACAGTGGAGTCTTAAACTAATACATTAGTAGGTATACAGTGTATATAGTAACTATACAAACAGCATCATTATTCCCGTTATATACTTATGAGACCATTTAATAATCAACTTAAACTGAAGCATTTTAATACATGAATGAAAACACGAAATATACTTTAATATCTAATAATTTAAACCATCAAATAGTTGGTATACTATATGCAGTATCAAGTACATACCCTTTATAAGACTGTATGGAAGATACAAATAAATCAATATGGTTGAAATTTGTGCTGTGTAAATGCATCAATTGTCGCAAGGGTGCTCTCCCGCCACTGTTCGACATGTCTTCGGGAAGAACAGCTGATGCCGCCCCTCTAATACGAACAGAGCTGTTGGGGACTCTATAAATTACGCTATTGGTTAAAGTAGAACAGTCAAATTTGTTATGACACAGATGATATAGAAACATTGCTCCTAGCAACAGTCGCCTTTTATTGAGTGGCAATAGTTTATATCTATTCAGTGACTTTTCATATGATATTTTTCTACGGTAGCATTGGAAGTTAATAAACCACGTTTTAAAATAAGAAAAGTATTGCTTTCTTTTGTTTACGATCTAGTCTTCACTTCTTTAATTTTTGAACCCTATCTAGACTCTTTTTCAGCTGAGGCTAAAAATACTTGTACATTTTTAGTCTTATATACTTTCGGGGTTTTTGGGAGTTAATAACATCTATAAATTCCAAATTTTAAGTAAATCGGGCCGGTAGTCCTTGAGATATTTAATGCGGACAGACAAACATGTAATATTCCGTTTAATTCTAGGGGTTTACCGGTTTTCAGGAGACTATTGCATCGAGGTAGTAGTCTCCTTTTAGGGTATAGTTACGAAACAGGCAGTTAATTTGACGATGAAATAACGAGGCTACTAAAGTAGACTCGTAATGCAATATCGTCCACCCATTTCGTAACCGCATCATTTATCCGGCATAGTGGGAGCAATCAATGCTGTTAAACAAAAATTCATTGATCGACCCCATTCATAGATTTTGGAGATCTGCTTTCCACCAGGTAGATCCAGCAAAAAAAAAACACAGACAGACGGACGTACACATGAGTCTTCTAGTAAGTGCCTTTTTTCAACATAGTTTTTTCGAAATTCTATAAAATTATTATATTTAAAACGAGCTAGCCACTTGTTCGGTATAGACTCATACCATTGGCTACGAAGAGGTGGGATTAAAACCCCTCCGCTGGGTACCCTGGGGCCGTCTAGGCGGTCTCGGGCGCCGTAAGGCACCCGTGATGATATGTATGTATGTATGTTAAATAGAATATTATTGGAACAAAAAAAAAAAAAAAAAAACTAAAAATAGAGCCAGAGATTTATTTAATAAATAATTTAAAAAAAAAATGTATAACAGAATTCTAATCGGTTCTTACCTTAAAATGTAATCCTAATTAGTCTGATTTTTAGCAACGGTTTTGGGACGGATTAAGAAAGGATTATAAATAAAGGACGGGTTTAGAATAACCCTAAAGGTATGGAGTAACCTTGTCAGTTATTATTATATTTATATTTTAAATACTTTGTTATTGTATTTTTGTATAACGATAACTATTTATTTTCATGACAGGGGTGCAATTTTCATGACAGGGGTGCAATTTTTGAATGTCATCGATGAGTTTGTTATCACCAGTGACAAAAATAACACCTATGACTTGGAAATCACCATTTAACAATTGTTGTATTTTTGAAAGTCATACACTAGGACCAATTATTGATCCTGCGCCATATACATGGTGACTTTGAAAGGATGTACTTTGGTTTAATATGAAGTTCTACTGATCAATACGAACAACTTTTCCCATGGAACCATGTGCCGCAAATGAAAAAAAAAATTGCCTTCTCCATACAAACTAATAATGTTAAAATGCCCAATTTGTATGGGGAAGCCAAATTTTTTTTTCATTTGCGACACATGGTTCCATGGGAGAAGTTGTTCGTATTGATCAGTAGAACTTCATATTAAACCAAAGTACATCCTTTCAAAGTCACCATGTATATGGCCCAGGATCAATAATTGGTCCTAGTGTATGACTTTCAAAAATACAACAATTGTTAAATGGTGATTTCCAAGTCATAGGTGTTATTTTTGTCACTGGTGATAACAAACTCATCGATGACATTCAAAAATTGCACCCCTGTCATGAAAATTGCACCCCTGTCATGAAAATAAATAGTTATCGTTATACAAAAATACAATAACAAAGTATTTAAAATATAAATATAATAATAACTGACAAGGTTACTCCATACCTTTAGGGTTATTCTAAACCCGTCCTTTATTTATAATCCTTTCTTAATCCGTCCCAAAACCGTTGCTAAAAATCAGACTAATTAGGATTACATTTTAAGGTAAGAACCGATTAGAATTCTGTTATACATTTTTTTTTAAAATTATTTATTAAATAAATCTCTGGCTCTATTTTTAGTTTTTTTTTTTTTTTTTTTGTTCCAATAATATTCTATTTAACATACATACATACATATCATCACGGGTGCCTTACGGCGCCCGAGACCGCCTAGACGGCCCCAGGGTACCCAGCGGAGGGGTTTTAATCCCACCTCTTCGTAGCCAATGGTATGAGTCTATACCGAACAAGTGGCTAGCTCGTTTTAAATATAATAATTTTATAGAATTTCGAAAAAACTATGTTGAAAAAAGGCACTTACTAGAAGACTCATGTGTACGTCCATGGGAGAAGTTATTTGAATTGATCAGCAGAACCTCATATTAGCCCAAAGTAATAATAAATAAATACCATCACGGGTGCCTATTTGGCTCCCAAGAACCGTTTAAATGGCCTCAGGGTACCCAGCGGAGGGATTAACCCGTCCTCATTTCGCGGATGGTATTCCTAACAAGTGGTGAGCTTGTTGCGGTGTTTATGATGAAATAGCCTCGTTGTATAAAGCGGTCACCCATCCCAGGCCGGCCTTGTTGTCATCTGCTTAACCTTGTTATTAGTTGCGCAGTGACTTAACCACTAGGCTGCCGGGGCCGCATTTTTTCTTTTAGCCCAAAGTACATCCTTTCAAATTCACCCTGTATATGTATATGTGCGGTACCAACTTGCAAATAATTTCTTATGGACAATAGCTATTTGTTTTTCGTTACAAGAAGAAAATATTGTTTGTCGTTCTAATTGCCGTTATTGTTCCTCATAATAAATTTCTATGCTAAAACATAAAAACTTATCTGTCACTATCCCTGATTATTCTTATCTGTCATCGGTTACTTTATTTACATTGAGTGACTAAAATTTCATAGGTATGATATTTTAGTCACTCGATGAGATTCAAAAATACGAAATTTAGAAATCAATGACTTATTTGTCATTTCTGTGATATTTTTAGTCATTCGTTGACATTAAAATATCGCCCCTCTGGTCCCTTGAGCGGGTACAGATCACCGAGTACCTTTTACTTTTTGTCTCTCCGCAGTCTTACCTCTTCTTATAAATGCATAGATTTTTTTTACTAAAGTACGACACGTGACCTTGTATCTACATGGTGGTAAGCAAAATCCACGAATGGGGTCGATCAATGTATTGTTGTTCAACAGCATTGATTGTTCCCACTATGCCTGCTAAATTTTAATGATGCGGTTGTGAAATAGACGACGATAAAGACGAATTTGGATTACGAGACTACTTTAGTAGATTTGGTTCTTTATTATTCAATCAACCTCTTGTTTCATACTTCACCATAAAAGAAGACACCCACCTCGACGAAGAAATTGATGCAATAGTCTTCTGAAAACTGTCTAAAATCGAAACATGACTAGGTTAAAAAATTTATTAAGGCAACAAAATTATTAAAAAATTACCCTACAATATAAACTTTAATAATTATTTTAGGTTTTAAATTCTATTTACCAACATTTTGCAGTATTTATACACCTAAATGATAGATTATGAACTTCTCAGAAAGAACTAAGTTATAATTGTAAAACTATTCGGGTAAAATGTTTAGAGCCGAAAGACTAGACCCCAATAATTTATTGGCTATCACAGAATATATACAAATAAATTAATATACAGAGTGAATTTAAAACGTTGTACTTTGGGCTAATGTGAGGTTTTATTGATCAAATCGGTAGAACGTCATATTATCCCAAAGTACAGCCTTTGAAAATCACCAGAGGCTCTACCATGGGTTTGCACATTGTGAAAACGTAACGTATTCATTTACGTATACGTGAGCAACAACCAATAAGATCGCTTTATTCAATCCTATTACCAAAAATAAAGTGATCGTATTGGTTGTTGCTCACGTATACGTAAATGAATACGTTACGTTTCTACAATGCGCAAACCCATGGTAGAGCCTCTGGTATATTGAACGAAATATGAAACGGTTGGTAAACTACAATCTAGTTTGAATAAGGAAAGTGTAACAATAAATATTACTAATTAGCACAGTTTCTGTGTCTTGGTGAGATAGGGGAGGAAGTTGTGAACTTATGCAAACGCTCTTTGAATTCTAGGCACCGACCCGCTTCTACTCAAACACATGGGACATACGTTTGCTAGACTGACAACGAAAACATATTTAGCATATATTCAGAGATGTTACGGCTAAACGAAGCTGCTAGATACCACGTAACCTTTTCTACTGCTTCAAAATTAACAAATTTGAAATTGCTTAGACATTTGTATAAAAGAACTAGAAATTTGAACCGTTTGGATTAAAATTCCCTAAATTACTATTCTAAGGAAGGACTATGTGGATGAAGTTAATGTATGACGTGAATTTTTTTTAATAATTTGTTTGAACATTTGGTATAATGCTAATTATAATATGCATGATCATCATTACAATAGTATTCTATATTTACGAAACATAAATAAACGACGTTTAATTTATATACAATTGAGTTTTATTATTTATGTTTAGATTTTTTTATAGCAGCCAAACTATGTAGGTAAAGTTATATAATTTGAATAACCAACGTCTAGTAAATTTCATACTCTCCTCTCTTCTTGAGTAGGTAAAGGCTAATTAATAATGCAACGTTTGCTAAGATTGTCAGTTTACTAAAGGAGTATTCAATGTTTTTGATTTGCTATTTACGGGCACTTGTTTACTTAACGTTGCTATGGCAACTAGGGCGGCCCGGCCTGTTTGTGAAGTTGCATGCAATCAATAGGCGCTCGGTGTTTACTCCCGTAGTGTCTTTTATTAAAATAAAAATGGGGCAAATATAAAAAGGAAATAAAAATGAAAGGCTATATAATTTATCATGAAATATTTCTTGAATCATGCAAAGCAAGGTTTTTATTAATTATTAATACAATATTGAAGTATATCTAATAGGCCAGTTAGAAACGTCTTAACCAAAGACCGTCTAACCGTCTTTCGTTCAAACAAAAGAAGGCATAATTTATACCTATATATTATAACAGTATTCATAAAAACTTATTGACTCCTTGAAGAACACTTTAGTTATGGAAGGTTTTGTCTCTTTTTATTAGCAACAAAAATGCGTAAAAGAGACAAAACATTACAAAACTAAAGTGTTCTTCATGGCATCAATAAGTGTTTATGAATAAGGCCATATAAGATTAGTAACGTTAAATCACATACAAATAATTATACTGAGTATTATTTATAGTATTTGGTTAGTGAACACAGTGCAGGTGAGAGTTCAAAAGGCCTTTAAACCTACTTCGTGGTCTCAAGTCCGGGAACACTGCAGTTCATTCCCCTGCCTTTCAACCACGCGATGGACCCGGCACCCGCACGGTGAATCCATGGTTTGCTAAGAACATTGTTTCTCATTTTAAACTATGATTAATATTTGTGTAAAATTTGACATTACTATCCCCATAAGCCATCTTTTGGTTGAACCGACCCTTAATTCTCGAAGAGCATGACGTGATAGGTAGTTTTTTTTCGGCCTCCAGTGACCCCATTTATATTACCCGTCAGTGTAGGTAGATACATAAGTAGATAATAATAATAAATTTTAAGTTATGGTGGTATCGAAAATGTTTTAAAATATAATCTGTTGGTTTAAAATATAGCATGTTGTTTCTGGTACACATAGTACAAGCCAGGGGAGTATGAGTGTCATGAACTAAAAAAAACTAAAAAAAAAAATAAGTACTTTATTGTAGAAGTCGCGAATATAAGAACTCTATTTAGAAACGATTTTTTGATTACCATTCAGGGGAGCGATTTTTGAATATCAGGGGATGACTAAATACACTGAAATATCGGGTCGGTCACTAAAATATTATATCTATGGTATCAATACGAGTGCCCCCTGTAAATAAAGTCACATATGACTACTCTTTGTTTGTTATGAAATTTATTTATCATGAGAAACAAAAACGGCAAACAATACGGCAAAGAATAACGTTTAATTAAAGTTTTTTTTCTCTTTTCTATGACAAATAATGTATAAGGAAAGATTCCGCGCATATGACATTCAAAAATACGACTTTTGATAAAAAGTGATTTCCTAGTCATTGGTTAATCAACCATTTTTTTAATCACTGATGATAATATCAAAGTCATTGGTGACATTCAAAAATCGCACCCTGGAAATACATTGACATCATGACATTTTTTTTGTAAAATACAATATAACAAATTGGTACCACTTTCATTATAGAATTTACTTTGTCATAGCAACAAATCAGTTGATTTTTTAAGGGTTTTAGTGACTTCACTAGTTAAACAAATTATGTAAATGGTGGTGTCATTCATTGCCGACTTCAAACGTCTTTTCACGCTTCGTTTAAAGGGCTCAAGGTTATATTATATGATGATGAAGACACGCAAGTAGATAGAGCATTACACTTTTTAATAGTACGACTAATGTAAGATTCACCAAATCTTTTAGTGCGTGTTGGTATATCGGCCACAGTATGCATTTTTGTAATGTTCCATATATAAGGGAATGATGGAACCTCTGATGTTCTTTGTAAGTGAGACGTCTTAAGTAAAAGTTCTTATTGATAAGTATAACTAATGTAGAAAGAACGTCACCACACGGCGAACAAATACTTTGATCTCACGAATGAAATTACTAATAGAAACGGTTTTAATACACAACTATATGCAGTGAAAGTCGGTGCAAGAGCAATTCCAGCACATTTGTTGCATCATCGTCTTTTGAAGAGCCTTGGCCTTGCGAAATCGTCTATTGGAACTTTTAATGGAACGGCGCTGACATAGAGCACGGCATGTGATTTTGTATCTATCTGATGTTAAACAGACCTACAGTCTATAAATGGGGTCCATCAATATATTGTTGTTTAACAATATTGATCGCTCACACTATGCCGGTTAAATGTTGCGGTTACAAAATGGGCGCCGAAGACGTATCGACTCCATTTTAATATCTTTGTTGCTTGATCGTCAAATCAATCACCAATTTCGTAACCGTACCATGAAAGGAAACTACCGCCTCGACAAGAAATCTATGAAGTAGTCTCCAGAAAACCAGAGAAAACCCACAGATTAAAACCGAAACATGACTAGGTCACTTGATGGTTTTTGCATCGGTATGGGTAACGACTCCGATCGGTCGGTCTAGCGAAGTTATAGAGGCCTTTTTCCCACCTTTAAAATGTTGGATCTAGAGTGCACTGTCACAGTGACAGTGACAGTTCACTGTGACAGTGCTGTCCTGCTTTGCGGTCAGAGGCTCTACAATGGGTTTGCGCATTGTAGAAACGTAACGTATTCATTTATGTATACGTGAGAAACAACCAATAGGATCACTTTATTCAATCCTGTTACCAAAAATAAAGCGATCCTATTGGTTGTTGCTCACGCATACATAAATGAATACGCTGAAGCCCGGAACACTGAAGTTCACTATCCTGAACTTTGCAATGGACCCAGCACTCACACGGAGAATCATAGATAGTTAGCTATCTACATTGTATAGTACATTGCCTCTCTCTCTCATTTATTTATTTATTTAAAATACTTTATTGCACAAAATTACAAAATAAAATTGTACATAGGCGAACTTAATGCCTTAGGCATTTTCTACCAGCTAACCTTTGAGAGAGTGGAAGATTATGCATAGGGTGCAAAAGCAAATAAATAACAATCCTCATCACTATGTAAAGTACTAGCTAACCACCTAGTCTTAAACTGGTTGGTTATGTAGTGTGTGTTCGTTTGGGTTGTTTTTTTTTTCTCAAAGACCTTGGTTTAATAGTTCACGATCTGTTAATTTTTTATTATATTTTCAACATTTGTCTGTGGGAGGAATGGCGACCTGGCCAAGTGCACACATGGACCTTATATATACTTATTATTTTTGACTTTTCATAAATGCCTGTAAAGGTTTACATGAAATAAATATTTTTAACTTTTGACTTTTTTTTGACTACTGTCTGTCATTTCACCTTGTTGGTATAGCCTTAAATTATCTAAATATTCAATTTTAACAAATCTTTGTTTTTGTACGAGCCTAGAGCTTAGTTTGTGACTAGAGCAATATGTCTAAATTGTCTTGCAATAAAATAATAATATTATTATTTATTACCATTGCCTTTTTAATATTTTATTATTTTGTTTCCCAAACACATTACAATTTACAAAATATTTGGAGAAGTGTAATAAAAACGTTTTAATTTCAGAGTATAATTGCTTTCCCTATGAAAATTCTTTACGAGCCATAAACTGATGTAACAAAACCAAGTCGAACTGTTTACATAGTTACTTTGTCCTTTTAACCTTTTACAAACATTGTAAGTTGAGAAAAATCTTTGTAATTTTGTAATAAAATAATATACATGGTGACTTTGAAAGGATGTACTTTGGGCTAATATGAGGTTCTACTGATCAATACGAACAACTTTTCCCATGGAACAATGTGTCGCAAATGAAAAAAAATATTGCCTTCTCCATACAAACTAGTAATGTTAAAATGACCAATTTGAATGGGGACGTCAATTTACAGGACAAAATTCACCCTGTATACCTACTATGTTTTTTAAACATAAGGCCTTAGCACAAGAGCATCGATACCCTCGATAAATCGACAAAATCGATTCATATCGATATTCGAATCCCGGTGTGTACCAATGAGTTTTTAATCAAAAAAATTATGTACATTTGTTTGACAACACCATTATAGTGCCTCGAAGAGCACGTTAAGCTGTTGGACCCGGTTTCACTATACCAACTTGTGAAACTGTTTATAGATGGATTATTGAGTCTATTCAAAGCATCGCGACGAGCTAGCCACTTGTTCGGTGCAAACTCATACCATCGGCTACGACGAGGTGGGATTAAAAACCCCTCCGCTGGGTACCCTGAGGCCGTCTAGGCGGTCTCGGGCGCGACGCGCCGTAAGGCACCCGTGATGATAAAAAAAAATATGTTCATTTATAAACTTTATTATATCGACTATCAAACTATATCGATGACGTCATGCTAAGTGTGATAGTAGTAACTACTATGTTAAATTACTTTAAAAAAAAATGGTAACGTTTTAATTATGTAGTAAAATTGCTCAATTTCTTAATTCGCCAACACACTAAAATAAAAGAAAATTGAATTCAAAAGTTTAGTTAAGGACACTGCATTCGTCATCGCGAACTCCGCTTTCTCCATATGGTATACGCGGTGGCCGAGCTGGTTAGACCTTGGACTTAAAAACACTTAGGTCCCTGGTTCGAATCCCGGTGTGTACCAATGAGTTATTAAATTAAAAATTTATGTACATTTGTTTGACAACACCACTATAGTGTCTCGGAGAGCACGTTAAGCTGTCGGTCCCGGTTTCACTATACCAACTTGTGAAACTGTTTATAGATGGGTTATTGAGTCTATTCAAAACATCGCAACGAGCTAGCCACTTGTTCGGTGTAGACTCATACCATCGGCTACGACGAGGTGGGATTAAAACCGCTCCGCTGGGTACCCTGGGGCCGTCTAGGCGGTCTCGGGCGCCGTAAGGCACCCGTGATGATAAATACATTGTATTTATTAATGACCGACAAATATATATTGTAAAAAATATATATATATATATGTTATAAAAAAAAATTATAATATATTTTTGTGTTGGGTTATTAATTTTTTTTTTGGAATCGGAAAAAAAATGTTTTTTACATTTACCTACATACATATCATCACGGGTGCCTTACGGCGTCCGAGACCGCCTAGACGGCCCCAGGGTACCCAGCGGAGGGGTTTCAATCCCACCTCGTCGTAGCCGATGGTATGAGTCTACACCGTTTAATATTATAATTAAAAAAACTATCCACATCATCACCATGATCTGATGATGGGTTTCCATCATCAGATCATGGTGAAATTATTGTATTCCCACCGCTAAAACTGTTGTTATCAAAAATCGGCTAACGAATGCAAAATATATGCCTAAACATATAGGTACAAAAAACATAATTTTCTTTTCTTTTATAAAAATAAGAAATATAGACTTGTTTGTATAAGCTCCTCTGAAAATCAGTTAAAAACTGTAACTGCCCCAGAAACAAAATACCCAGAGAAAGAAATT
Source organism: Monopis laevigella (assembly GCA_947458855.1). Classification (NCBI taxonomy): domain Eukaryota; kingdom Metazoa; phylum Arthropoda; class Insecta; order Lepidoptera; family Tineidae; genus Monopis; species Monopis laevigella. Next base: position 4,228,625 of record OX381583.1, on the reverse strand, counting down.
TGAAACAAACTGTTGAGAAAATGTAATTTATTCAAAAGCAAATAAACTGAACAATGAAAGAGAAATGAGTGTTTTTTGTTGTTCGCGATGAAAATCATGCTCCGAGTGTAACGACATTTTGGGTAATAGCGATCATAAATACAATTACTCTTATTTCTACTGGAATTAATTTCTAAATAAAAACTTATATTTAGTTTTTTTTTTATTGGAGTGAGTTCGTATCTACTTGGTGGTGAGAAAACCTACAAAGTCCATGAATGGGGCCAATATAATTATTGTTAAACAACATTGATAGTCCCCACTATGCAGCTAAATGATGCGATTACGAAATGGGCGGCGACGAAGACGAGTCAATAGCCTTGCGCTGCTTTATTGTCATACTAACTGCCAGTTTAGTAAACCTTGAAGGAGACTATCACCTCGACAAGAAATCGATGCAGTAGTCTCCTAAAAAACGGTTAAACCACAGTCTAACACCGAGACATGACAGTAGATCACTTGACGGTTTTTACATCGGTAGTGAGGTAACAAGTTCCGGTCGGTCGGCCTAGTAAAGTTACAGAGTCCATATATAATGGAGCGATCAATATTGTTAAACAGTATAATGACCGACCCCATTCATGGACTTTGTAGGTATGCTTAACATCAGGTAGATATTATTAGATACAAAGTCACCTGCCGTGCTCCATTAAACAAAAAAAAAACTTTTCCGCCTCATCAAATTATCTTTTATAAAACGAAACGGAAGTCCAATCTGTGTTGTTTTTCCTAATTCAGTAGTTATTTTGGAGGTTGTATTTGTATTCGGGTCCCCAGCGAATTCCGCAAAAAAGGTATTCTTAGTACCTTACCGTTCAAGATAGTTTTGGTCTTAGTGGGTAAGACATTCTTTTCTTTTATTTCTATTTTATTTACCCAAACACTGCGGAACTTTCCGCTTTTTATTTTAGATGGAAATTAATAAAAAATGGTTTTCATTGTAGGTAACCTAATATTTTCTCATTAAGTATTTATTAAATTTAATCAAACAACAATTTATGAAATTTTTTTTTTTTTTTTTTTTTTAATAAACATATTTAATAATGCGCATTATACTGCATTATCATAATATCTTTCGATGGGACGTTAAAAACTAAAAAAAAAAGTATTGGTCGTTACCACTATGTCTATGTAGAAAAGGTTGTCATTAGCTCTTATTCTTGTGTCTTTATGAAATTAACCAGCTGTTTTGTAACCACACCTTATACGAACCGTTTTTATACCTTTGGATCCAATATCGTAGCAATAAATAAAAATAAAATGAACGTAGTGTTCGAAACTATATGAGGTATTCTAAATTTGAATTTTGTGTCCAAACCGGTCTGAACCAATACGCGTTTCCGCTTTGAAAATGTCACCCGGGTCGTCACAAAGGCATGAAAATTTAATGCCCTCTGCAGTGGAGTTTCATCAGTCATGAGCAGTAAACTTTAGTAATATTAAACTTTCGACTATGGCTTGCTTCCTTCAAAGTAAACAAACATTTATGTGTTTAAACAACATATAAATATATATATTAATATGTAGGACAAATTACACATATTGCTCTGGTCACAAACTAAGCTCTTACTATGTACTAGTACTTAGCTTGTACTATCTGTACTAGAAGCAACGATATAATATATATTATTATTTATAAACACCCAGACCATGACAAACTGTACAGAAAAAACGTACTAACATTTTTTTGCCATGGGTGGGAATCTAACCCACGATCTCCGAATACAACGCAAAAGGCGCAACCACTAGTCTACGGAGGCTGTCACATATGTTAGGCTTAAAATCATACACAGGTATAAAAAGGAAACAAAAAATAGATTAGTTAACAAAACAAGCTAAGAACATCAATAATAAAACAAAATATAATAATAAAATAAAAACTTTATTAAACAAAATTAAAAACAATAATCATGCAACGAACAAATTGACCCGAATTCCTGCGTACGTTGCCGACGTATTTATATTTAGACATTTTCTTTTATGTCTAAATGTTTTATTATGAATATTTTATGGTGCTAAGTGCGTGTTCATTTGAGATGAATAATGATAGGCAACCTGCGCAAGAGTAAGGCGCCTCGGTGTGCGTTCAAATGAGATGTCACTGCTATTGCGATCTTACTTCAGAAACAAAAATATTTACAAATTTATCATAGGTATATGAATTTAACTCAAAAACCTAATTTTTATCATTAATTATCTAAAATATTTTTTATTAAAAAAAAAACACATTATTTTGTGTTTTCTTTGTGCTTATAATTTTAACTGCATTAAAAAATATTGTTTCGTCAGAGCATTATTAACATAAGTATAAGGTATAAGATTTTATGTTATTTTCAAGTGACTTTAAAATAAATAGGTCTAATTTTTTTATAAATTAAGAATCTTGTTTATTTATTTTTAATTCCAGACTGACACAGAATTATGTGATAGCTGTTAATTTTATTTATTTTAAATAAATTACTCGGATTTTATTCATGATAACAAATATTATTTAATCCTTAGAATAACCATTATTATAATACGCATTATTGTTACTCTCTTTTATCACTATATACTCGTAATTGTTACTGACTTGTATCTCTACATACTCATAATTGTTACTGACTTCTATCTCTATATACTCATAATTATTACTGACTTGTATCTCTACATACTCATTATTGTTACTCTTTATTGTATTCCAAATAATCGCAATAACAGGGTGTTCTCATTGTGCTTACTGGGCGGGGTGCCGTTGCGAGGCGCGGGCGGCGGGGGCGGGCGGGGTGACTCGTCTCGTGGCGCACCAGATCCGCCCGGCGGACTCGCCACTGGAACACATTATATTATGTTAGTTTGTTAAAAAAAATACCATCACGGGTACCTTTTTGGCTCCCGAGAACCGTTTAAACGGTCTCAGGGTACCCAGCGGAGGGATTAACCAGTCATTTCGCCGATGGTATTATATATTCGGAGGCAACACCTAAATAGTGGCGACTTTGTTGCGGTGTTTGTTTTGTATAAAGCGGTTAGTATGTTAAATAAATTTATATAAAGACACCTTCGTTAATGATAAAGTAAGTAAGAGTAAAAATTAATGAGCTAGTGTTTATTAAGGGGTGGACAGGTGCCTAAATCATATTTAAATTCCATATTTAAAGTTATTATGACAGTTTACTTAGTAGTTCCACTTATATTCATCAGTCATTTTACTCGTAAGTAAAAGTAACTTATGTTATAACTGTACTATATTATAAAAACATAGTATCTATTGCGGAATTGGACGCCAGTCGTCTTTTTAAACAATTTATTCTTAATTATTCGCCATTAATATCACCATTAAAAATCCAGCCCATTTCACGTAATTACGGTTACGTCAAACTTCCGTCATACAGTGTCATTTTTAAAGGGGACGACGGTTCACAACATTTGGTAATACAGGTATTTTCTAGATCATTGTGTGTTTGGTAGTATTATGTATATAGGTTTAGGTTTAAAGAATCTTTATTTCCAAAAGAACATTACATTCACTTAACATGGAAATTACAACAAAATTTAAATATGTAATACATTCGAGAGTGTCCTATCCTTGAACATAAAAATAAAATAAAAAGTTACACAAAGCAGAGTAGGTAAATATAAATTAAATCTAAAACAACTGTTACACAAAGAAAAAAATATACATATTAAAAGACGACACAGCCAAAAACATGAAAACAAAACACTAAAAATAGGTAAGTATTATATATAAGGGCCGACCCTCTGATCACTAGACCAACCCATCCGACAGTCAACTCGTGTAAAGAACTGTAAAAAAATATATGTAGTTGATGTATGTATATTATATAAGATATATTTAAGTAGTGTATATTAGATTGTAAGTTATATATATATTATATAATAATCACTTTGCTTTATACTCAGTTACTGTATTGCATCTACCTCATTTATTAAATGCTTTGATTGTCCCGAAGGTTTGACTGGTAGAGAATTATGTCCCTAGCGGCATAAAGTCCGCAAACTTAATGTAGCTAGGCATGTTATATGCAATAAAGATATAAATAAAAATAATACTAATAATTAAAAAGATGTTGCTAAAAAGTTTTTTTTGTCTTAACATAATGTGGTGGGTATGAATTGAAAGAATGTTCAAAATTCCTAATCTATATATTAAAGTTATGAAACTCCTATAAATATATATAAAAAAAAAAAAAAAAAAAAAAAAAATAATCTGATGCATTTGTAAATTCAGACTGCATCGTACGAATACAAAGCGCTATGTTATACACACATACCTACAATGAACGCTCTATATAGAATATACTAATACTATATATTTACTGGTTGTATTCAGAAATGAACTTATTTTAGTAACAAAAAAAAACACCGTAGATTCTTACTCGCCAAGTTGAGATTTAATAACGTATCTATTAAGTAAATTAATTTTTGGTATAAAAATAGTGGTATTATTTCATTTTAAAGAAACGCGGCCCCAGCCTAGTGGTTAAGTCACTGCGCAACTGATAACAAGGTTAAGCAAATGACAATAAGACCGGCCTGGGATGGTTGACCGCTTTATATAACGAGGGTATTTCATCATAAACAATGCAACAAGCTCGCCACTTGTTGGGTATTGTCTCGGAATACCATCGGCAAAATGAGGACGGGTTAATCCCTCCGCTGGGTACCCTGAGGCTGTTTAAACGGTTTTCGGGAACCAAATAGTCACCCGTGATGGTATTTATTTTATTTTATTTATTTCATTTTAATATTAACTGTGGCAAAATAGATAATTATCTACCTTAATATTTGATTTGGTTAGGTACTAAATATGTAGCTTTCCAGGTGGGCAATTCTCGCGCTTTCGAGTTTCATCTCGATTCGATATTAAAATAATGAACATTAAACGAAATAAATAATAAATATATAAATATTGAATGAAAAATTACATATTATGTCATTTTTCGTTCAAAAATATCGAATCGAAATGAATGTCGCGCGAGAATTGCCCACCAGAACAGACATAAGTTATTCATTAATTAATTTTGCCTATATACAAATACTTTGTAAAACACACGTTTTCCTACACCACAAAGGCTTCGCTAATGCCTCTAGAAGACTTTTCTCGTCGCTCATAAGCTACCACTAAGCACATACTGTTAACGGAGCGATATATAATAAAGAAAAAAAAAATGCAATCCGTAATAAACTTTTTTAATTTTTTATTAAAGTGACTTTCTGGCTAATGGTAAGCAGATCTACAAAGTCCATGAATGAGGTCGATCAATTGTTTAACACCATTGATCGGCATCACTAGGCTCGCTTAATGATGCAGTTACAAAATGGGAGGCATGCGTCAAAAATTCATTAGTACTACTGACTCTACTACTATGTCCTCGCCGCGTTATCCTCAAATCTTTCTTAATCATCCCAAACCCCCCCTCCTCACCTAATGGAGACTAACAAACTCTATAAAAAATCGATATAGTAGTTTCCTGAAAACCGGCGCAGCCACAGAAAACCGAAGCATGACTGTGTCACTTTACGGTTTTTGCTTTGGTATGGGCGGTATATGGACGGAATTGGTCAGTCGGTAAATTATAGAGACTCCCTTCTACCTAATAAGTATAGGTATAGGTCAATATAGTCAGATACAGTCTAATTAACATTTAATTTTGATCTTCGTTTTGCCAACGTAATTAATTACCTTTACCTTACACGCAAAAGCAATCAGATCTATAGAGAATCTTCAAAAGATCAACATATATACATTCCCAAAAATAATGAACAAAAATTAATTAACAAGATGGTTAATTAATTTCTTAATTAGAGATTGCATATTCATTTACCTACGCTTTAAATAAAATAGTTAATTAATTGCGAATTCCCAAGTGTAGTTAGTGCGCTTCTCCTTTCACAGCGGTGGACAAAGTGCATGTGTATCATAGGATGAGCACACATTCAAATGATTTTTTATAGGACATATTAGCGATGGCTAGTTGAGAATAAAAATCCCTTCATTGGACAATCTAGACGGTCTCGGGCAGGGTGGTAAGGCCTAGGGGGAAATTCTCGCACTTTTGACTTGCATGTCAGCTCGTATTGGATGAAATTGGAGAAAACAGTTTTCTGCCACTTTTCACTCATATGTATCGAAGACACCGCCAGAATTAGAGCCCTGATCATACAATACAAGTTAATATTTATTCTCTTACTGTACTTTAAAATGCTGTTTTAATAATATAATGTATTATAAATTTATATCTCCTGGGGCCTTATTCCAAGTTTGCAACCGCTAAACACGACAAGACGATCGATAAATTATAAATATTGAAATATAAGCTGTATCATGTTAATTATAGAGTTGAAATTCCAATACTCCAAACATGTTCAAACTTGCGAAGAATTCGTGTATTTCAAGATGGCGGCATTATTATAGCAAACCTAATACAGACTATGTAACCATTGAAATAGAACTTATATTTCCGTGTTTACAGTTTACGCAACGTCTTGTCGTGATTAACGGTTGCAATCTTGGAATAAAGCTCCTGGTCAGTGGTCATAGAGTCTTTGGCTAAGATGACTGTTTTGAGGTTATGTCCTGTCATACTACCAAAAATTATGGCTACACTAGTGTTGGTACTCTTCATCGTATATCAATGTCCCACAGCACTATATCATGAAAGCTCGGGTATCCCCTATATAGTTGAGTAACTAGGCGTAAAGTTTATGCTTGAATTTGTTTAGCTAATAATGTATCATTTATTACTGTTGATATAATTTTGTTTATTTCAAGAACGGTAGTAAATTTTAATTTAAAAAAAATGGAACACGGTATGTGACTTTGTATCTAACTGGTGGTCAGCAGTCCTACAAAGTCCATGAATGGGATCTATCAATAATTGTTCTTAAACAACAATGATCGCTCCCACTATGCGATTTCTTGGAAACCAATGAACCCACAGACTAAAACCTTATTTATGTTTAAAATTATCAATATTAAAACTCTTTATAGACGAAATTTTGTTACTTCCGTTAAAATCCCAATTTAGTAACTTTCAATTCATTATACAAATTCAATAGTTTAATAATTATTTTTAGGTGGGAGAAAGTCTCTATAGCTTCGTTAGGCCGACCAACCGGTCTCGTTACCACCGCCCATACAGATGCAAATCAAATCACATGACCTAGTCATGTTTTGGTTTTAGTTTGTGTGTTCACCGGTTTTCAAGAGACTACTGCATCGATTCCTTGTCTAGGTGGTAGTCTTCTTTCAGGGTGCTGTCACGAAATGGTTAGTTGAATTGACGATAAGGCAGTGAGTATATTAAAATATACTCGTAATGCAATTCGTCATTGTCGCCCCAAATTTCGTAATCGCATCATTTAGCTGTCATAGTGGGAACGATTCATGGACTTTGTAGGTTTGCTCACCACCAGGTAGATACAAAGTCACATGTCGTGCTCCATAAAAAAAATCATCCTTTCTATCAGTTACCCATAATTTGGTTAAAAAATCATCCTTTCTAAGTTACCCATAATTTGGTTAAAAAATCATCCTTTCTATCAGTTACCCATTATTTGGTTAGAAAAATACTTAAATAACAAATCTTATAGATATTTCTGTAAACGAATTAATTTAAAACGCAGTCCCAATCAAGTTTAAGTCAAAATATTTATTTTATGCAATCATTTATAAATAGTTTTTTGCAAATAATACAATAAATTTAACAATAATCACTTCTGCACATACACCAACTTATAACCTTTCACACAAAACACACACACAATTACTAAAAAAAAAAAAAAACAATCATGCACACCTAAATAACACACTACATGAAAATAATAAACATATATAGATATTTATTTATTTTTACTCTCATTTGTTTTGCAAATTTTTTATTTTGTTAATTTCGTCTTTATCTTAAATTGTATTTTATGTTAATTATGTGCTACCAGCTTAAAAATGTATGAAACAACAGGACGAATGAAACTAGCTCCCACAACACAGGGAATCCTAGTGTGGGAACTAGGGTCGCCACGTAAAATAACTGTATTTTATTTGAACAATAAACATATTTTACTTTTACTTTAGTTTGACTCATCATAAAAAAAATGTAATTGACTGAGATATTTATGTTACTAACATTGTAAGCAACCAACAATGTAATGATTGCCTTAATCACTGAGCTGTAACATCGTCCATCAAAAATAATGAACCGAGACTGTTCAGAAGTAAATAGCGATATATTGATTATTTTATTTATTATTAATGTAGGTAGGTTTTGTTTGTAAATATAGTTTTTTTTTAATGTTATTTTATTTACATCGAATAAAAATACTAAATTTAACTTTTACAATGTTGTTGATGCAATTTTCTCAAGATGTTATTAAGGGTTTAAAAGTAGTGTAAGTTATTTTCAAAGGCGGACCCTTTGATGCTAAACGCCGTTTTATCCTAAATTACAAACTTGTTATTTTTTTTTTCTTAAATCTTTTTAAGTCTCGTTAATTATATGTTTTTAGATTCATAACATAGAATTAAATTTTATTAATTAAGAGCGAATTAAACAAACAGATTTGAAGTACCAAATTTACCCTAAGCGTTATTTCTATAACCGCTTTTTTATGTTAAGTAAATTTGACCAGTGGTTTTCTAGATATTGCGGACAAACAGAACTGAGTTTCACCACAATGCAGCAAAGGTTCCTTTATTGAAAAAGTTTTGAACCTGAATACAAACTATAAAAATGTAAGCGACACAGATATTTACAAACAATGTAAGCAAACTTCATTGTAACGATAGTGTTAACCAAAGACCCGTAGCATCGCCCATCACAAATAATGACCCGAGACTATTCAGACGGGAAAGGCAGTATACTTTTATTGCCTGAAACCTTTCAATAGATGGCGTTATTCTTTACTTACCCGAGATCACCAAGACGGCCTCAGAGTTTCCAGCGGAGGAGTTTTTAATCCCACCTCATCGTAGCCGATGGTATGAGTCTATACCGAACAAGAGGCTAGCTCGTCGCGATGTTTGGATAGACTCAACAACCCATACACAGTATCACAAGTTGGTATAGTAGAACTGGGACCGACAACTTAACGAGATCTCCGGGGCACTATAGTGGTAGCACACGCACGCATATAGATGCCTCACAACTTTATTATAAAAATACAAATAGTCATAAACTCGCATTTTATTTTATTTTTATATACTTGTTTATATTCCTTCAGCGGTAGGAACTGATTCTCACGTGACAGTAAAACCTGTGTATCAGGGACTCACCCATCTTTGGTCTAAGGTCTAACCAACTCGGCCACCACGTATACAGGTACTTTAATCCAAAAGATCTTTCTTTGTGTAAAATTTACATTAAAAAGAAGTGGAACAGGTGTTAAGAGTATGAATGCACCCTATATATTTAGGTACTTTTAACAAGTATTTCAAGCATAGCTAATTGCTATTACACTAATAAGCTAACTTAATCACTAATATAAATAATATAATTAAACATGTTCGGCCTTCGACTGACTATTCTCTAACTGTCATCCATCATAGACCCGTGCTGTTCCATCTCGATTTGGCGAGCGTCTCGATGTTGCCAACACAGGTAATATTGTATCGCAGATTGAAGAGGTTCGTCTACGTTGAACGTACGAAACGAAAGACGAAACAATCATATAAAGTAAAGATACAGAAAGTTTATTAGATACAGAGATTATAATGTACGACCAAGGCGCGTCTTTACAAATTCGAGATGTTCTTTGAAAAAGGATAAGTCTAAACTTGTAAGTAAAAAAGAGATTTGTATAAATCAATGGATGGAGGAAGTTAGGGAAGTATGTAGTGGCGTACATTGCTCTCTACTTATCTCTTAACAGGGATACAGGCGTGATGGTGTATATGTACGTGTACTAGCATTAACTAAACTATAAAAAAATTGTCAATACTTAGAGATATTTTTACAAATATTGTAAACAAACAATAAAGTAATGTAACCAATGAGCCGTAGCATTGTCCATCAGAAATAATGACCCGGCACTGTTTAGTGTGGCGAGCTTCCGCCACATAGATAATCTATCTATATCACGGTTGCCTTACGGGGCCCAAGACCGCCTAGACGGCCTCAGGGTACCCAGCGGAGGGGTTTTTAATCCCACATCGTCGTAGCCGATGGTATGAGTCTACACCCAACAAGTGGCTAGCTCGTGGCAATGTTTGGATAGACTCAATAACCCTTCATATATATGTAGATAATAAACTATGATTAAACATATTATAATATTGCGTAAAGATTATTTTTAACTATACTTACCTTATATATTTATATTACAGGCATACTTCAGAAGCTCTTTTATGAGTTTTTGCTGTAGTATTAACGTAGCGTTAATGCGTTAGAAACTTTAGGTTCTATAATAGTTTTTATTTTTTTAATATCATGTTTTCAAAAATAAAGCGACCCTATTGGTAGTTTCTCACGTATTAAATATAGGTTAATAATTTAACAAAAACTCAGTACCTGGAGTGTTTGTCATAGCATTTACTTTTCTTGTGATATAAATACGTAATAATAATCTACTTGTCTATACTAATCTATACTAATATTATAAAGAGGAAAGATTTGTATTTTTGTATGTTTGTAATGAATAAACTCAAAAACTACTGGACCGATTGCAATAATTTTTTCACCATTAGAAAGCTGCATTATTCAGAAGTAACATAGGCTATATAATATCACGCTAGGTCCTATAGTTGTGGAGCAGTAACCAAAAATGTTTTAAAAACGGGGGAAAAGTATCGTTTCTGAGGCCTTCCGTGGCGTGCGCTGAGCATATAGTTAAAGTTATACAAAAATGCTCTATGGATGAATTGTTCATCTTTAAATATAAATAAAACGTAAAACTATGTAAAAAATCTTAAGTCCCCCCGTGCGAAGCCGGGACGGGCCGCTAGTAGCTAATATTTTTTAATAAATGAAAATCACAGCAACAAACTAATAACCAATAAATATAAATAACAAGAAACAACAACGTATGGTTGTTAGCAGTAAAAGATACATTCTTAAAGTATAAAATTCTTGAACGGCAACGCGAGTTTGAAAATGCGAAAGGAGTTTTCTCTACATAATATTTTACTGTAGAGATAGGTTACGGAATTATAAATAGCTGAAAAAAGTAAAATAAAATACCTACTTAATACCATATGATACATAGGTATTATATATTTATTAAATGCAATCTGTTATTGAATAAGCGATAGTCGTAAAAGGATACTAAACCTGGTTTTCAATAATACCCCCAGACTTTTAAAAACGTAATATTCCTCTCTTAACGAGCGAATTTAACAATAAAATTTCATTGCATAAACTCACCTTTCACTTATTTTATATTCAATAAAGATTCCTGAAATTAACTCAGTTCGAATTTCATGTTTCAAAGGGCATTAAAGTGTACGACAAAGGCCCTATCGTATACAAAGGTCGTCTGTCTCCCTTATCTCTGCTTTGAAATTTAGAAGTTTTAATAATAATGTTTAGATGGCATATTTCTTCATTTTAATATATTATTTTGTAAATTATTCTTAATTGGCATTATTTACTTTTGTAAACGTAAGCTGTCTAGACACATATTAAAATAAAAATTAGTAACGGCTTACTCATAAAATAATTGTAGTTATTTTGATGATTACCTGAAACAAAGAAGAAACACCTTAATTAGTAATTTTGGTATTATATTATATACCTACATACATAAAAAATAATATATCATCACGGGTGCCTTACGGCGCCCGAGACCGCCCAGAGTACCCAACAGTTTTTAATCCTACCTCGTAGCCGATGGTATGAGTCTACAAGTGGCTAGCCCATCGCGATGATTGGATAGACTCAAAAAACCACCTATAAACAGTTTCTCAAGTTGATATAGTGAAACTGCAACCGACAGCATGAAACACTTCTTTTATAATAAAAAAAAGCGGCCCAACCTAGTGGTTAAGTCACTGCGCAACTGATAACAAGGTTAAGCAGATGACAACAAGGCCGGCCTGGGATGGGTGACCGCTTTATACAACGTGGCTATTTTTATTTCCTTTATCTCACTTTAGATTTTTTTTTACTTTCTCTGAAAGAATAAATAAAAATTAAATAAATAAAATACCCAGACCCTCGTTACTAGGGTATGAGTATATTATTTATAAATTTTGTACTAGGGCCTAGTATATACTCGTACCTTTATTTATTTAAAAGGTTGATAGAACATTGATGGATGAAGGTAAATGCTATCCACTAAACTATAATCAAAAGATAGTGTATTAATTAAAGTACTTAGTCAATAAAGAAACGTTTATGTGTGAGTAGAAGAGTAATTAACCCTGTAAACGTATTTTTATCAGTAAACAAGCGTCTATGTACAATCACTTAAGCAAATTGAAATAAATGCGTGATGGGGTCTAATAGGATCGTTTGATTAGCTAAAAGGAAAAGGGTTAAATTATAATCTATTTTTAACCTAATGAGAAACGCAATGGGTTATTTTTCCAATAAACTTGTGTATCTACGCTTTTTTATATTATACTAGCTTTTGTGCACATATTAATAAACTAGCGGCCCGTCCCGGCTTCGCACGGGGGGACTTAAGATTTTTTACATAGTTTTACGTTTTATTTATATTTATTCTCAGTTTTTATGGGTAAACTATAAAAGGTAGACATATGCTCTCGCGGACTTTTTTAAAAATAATGTTAAGATGAACAATTCATCATGAGCATTTTTGTATAACTTTAACTATATGCTCAGCGCACGCCACGGAAGGCCTCAGAAACGATACTTTTCCCCCGTTTTTAAAACATTTTTGGTTACTGCTCCACAACTATAGGACCTAGCGTGATATTATATAGCCTATGTTACTTCTGAATAATGCAGCTTTCTAATGGTGAAAAAATTATTGCAATCGGTCCAGTAGTTTTTGAGTTTATTCATTACAAACATACAAAAATACAAATCTTTCCTCTTTATAATATTAGTATAGATAAATAAAAAAATGTGTCGCTTTAATATTGCAAATTTCTAGTTTCTATCTAAAATGGTTGTTACTTTCCCATATATCTCTAATTCGCCCATTTTTTCTTTTAGTCCTAAGTACGCGAAGAGAATTCGCACTTGGTTGCTATTTTTATGAAAATAAAAATAATATACCTACTTAAATAATTTTAGTTTTAGTAAGTTTCATACGAGTACCAACGAATATGAAATAATTAAAGGGGTAGTATTTAATCTTACAACTGAAAATCTACGTCTTTCTATCAAAGAATTCGAAATTGCTAACAAAAATACTGAATTGCACACTAAATTTGCGCATCAAATAAATCAAATATACTATACTGTTTGATCTTTAAAGTTAAACTATTTTACTGAATGACTATCTGTTAACTTATAGTAAATCTAAATATTCTTTTAGTGCAACGAAACATTTAATCAGTTTTTTTGGAATCCATCACCTATTAAATTTTAAAGAACATGAGTTATACTAAATAAAACACCAGTTAATCAGTCATGTTTATTAAATTAAAGTTCTAAAAAAATCAAATAAGTGTTATCTTCATAATCACTAATCATGGCACAACGGTAAGATTACTCAGTCTTTTTTAACAAATTAATTAGAAATATAAAAAAATATAAATTTTACTGTACGATTAGGGCAGGTCTTGCTTTTGCTGGACGGCCGCGTTTTCGCTTTATGCCGATAGGTATGTTTTTAGCTTCTGCAGGTGGTGGGTAGGACTTTCCTTTATGTGACGTCAGAGGGGGGGGGGGTTGCTGGAGGGGAGGGGGGGGGAACCTACCCCTAAAATAAAAAAGTTAGGGGGGAGGTATTTTAGGAGTTATTGTCATTTGAAAATTCACATTTTACCCAACTTTTATATGTGTAGGAAGCCTAGCTGGCACTCGCCGGCCGCTACCGCGGCACGCTTCGCTCGGCTCGTGCGTATGGTCATGTACTAACACTAACCTAACCTATCCTTTACCTAGTTTGGCCATTTTTTTTTTAATAAAGAGTCTTTTGAGTAATTATTCTCGTATGTGTAGAAAGCCTTTCTGGCACTCGCCGGCCGGTACCGCGGCACGCTTCGCACGGCTCGTGCGTATGGTCATGTACTAACACTAACCTAACCTATCCTTTACCTAGTTAGGCCATTTTTTTTTTAATAAAGAGTCTTTTGAGTAATTATTCTCGTATGTGTAGAAAGCCTTTCTGGCACTCGCCGGCCGCTACCGCGGCACGCTTCGCACGGCTCGTGCGTATGGTCATGTACTAACACTAACCTAACCTATCCTTTACCTAGTTAGGCCATTTTTTTTTAATAAAGAGTCTTTTGAGTAATTATTCTCGTATGTGTAGAAAGCCTTTCTGGCACTCGAGTCTGGAGTCTTTTGAGTAATTATTCTCGTATGTGTAGAAAGCCTTTCTGGCACTCGCCGGCCGCTACCGCGGCACGCTTCGCTCGGCTCGTGCGTATGGTCATGTACTAACACTAACCTAACCTATCCTTTACCTAGTTTGGGCATTTTTTTTTTAATAAAGAGTCTTTTGAGTAATTATTCTCGTATGTGTAGAAAGCCTTTCTGGCACTCGCCGGCCGCTACCGCGGCACGCTTCGCTCGGCTCGTGCGTATGGTCATGTACTAACACTAACCTAACCTATACTTTACGTAGTCTGGCCATTTAAAAAAAAAAAAAAAGAGTTTTTTGGGTAATCTTTCTCGTAAGTGTAGGAAGCCTTTTTGGCACTCGCCAACCGCTGCAGCGAGCCATAAAATAAAATTATTATGTAAAAATGAGTTAAATATTGTGTTAATATTAAATATTAAAATACGGACTTTTATTTAGTTGTAATATTGGATAATTTAGTGTGCAAATCAGTATTTTTGTTATACGGTGAGTAATTTTGTTTTAGAATGCTTAAATCTGTGGTTTTAGCAAGATTTTCGTAGTAAAATTAGATAAAAAAAGTCGCTAACTTTGATTTATTTTAAACAATTTCTAATACTACACGTTTAGTTATACACTTATTTAAATTGATATACAATCATATATTTCATATGCAGGTAGATTATTAGTGGAGAAATGTTGTTTGCTTCAATTTTAAAAAAGAGGTGCAATTAAAAATTCCCCTAATTAAAGTAGCCAAAAAGATGACAATAAATGCCAACAAAAAAAAATTATGTAAGACATATCTTCACGGGTGCCTTATGGCGCCTGAGACCGCCTAGACGGCCCCAGGGTACCCAGCGGAGGGGTTTTAATCCCACCTCGTCGTAGCCGATGGTATGAGTCTACACCGAGCAGCAAGTGAGCTAGCTCGTCGCGATGTTTTGAATAGACTCAATAACACATCTATAAACAGTTTCACAAGTTGGTATAGTGAAACCGGGACCGACAGCTTAACGTGCTCTCCGAGGCACTATAGTGGCGTTGTCAAACTATTGTACATAACTTTTTTAATTAAAAACTCATTGGTACACATCGGGATTCGAACCAGGGACTTTAGTGTTTTTAAGTTCAAGGTCTAACCAACTGGGCCATAGGTATATAAATCCTGTAAGAAGTTAATATAAATTCAAAAATATTTTAACTTCATAGAACACTTTTCTCTAGTGTATTAAGAAGTTTTCCTAAGAGAAAATTCCTTTCTTTCCTTTTAAAACACAAACACCCTGTTTCTGCACTATATATCGAAAAAAAATCTCTGTCCTTCCCAGAGTCTCAAACTATTTCACTACCAAATTTCATCTAAATCAGTTCAACGGTTTAGACGTGAAAATGTAACAAAAAAACAAACAAACACTGTTACTTTCGCATATATAATATATTATGATATTATGGATTTAGATTTTTAAAATATAACACTATGAGATCTAAGTAGAATACTATATAAAACGAATTGTATTTTCCAAGTGTCTAGCTAGGCGGTCTTAGGTGCCCGTGAAAATAATAAAAAATACTATTAAATAGTTTTTCTACTATTCCTGCTATCTAAGCACATAATTGATAATACATAGATGAAAAGTTCAACAATTCAATTAAAAACTCATTGGTACACACCGGGATTCGAACCTTAGTCAAATCAAATCAAATCAAATATTATTTATTTCATGTAAATCTTTACAGATATTTATGAATAGTCAAAAAAAAAAGAGTTTTAACAATAAGGTCTAGAGTGCGCTTGGTTAGGCTGCTATATATATATATATTAATTAATAAAAGGTGTCATAAAATAAAAATATTAAAAAATAAAAAAGCAACCAACCGAACGCACGCTACATAACCAACTAGTGTTTTTAAGTCCAAGGTCTAACCAACTCGGACATGATGGCCGAGTTGGTTAGACCTTGGACTTAAAAACACTTAGGTCCCTGGTTCGAATCCCGGTGTGTACCAATGAGTTTTTAATTAAAAAACTTATGTACATTTGTTTGACAACACGACTATAGTGCCTCGGAGAGCACGTTAAGCTGTCGGTCCCGGTTTCACTATACCAACTTGTGAAACTGTTTATAGATGGGTTATTGAGTCTATTCAAAACATCGCGACGAGCTAGCCACTTGTTCGGTGTAGACTCATACCATCGGCTACGACGAGGTGGGGTTAAAAACCCTCCGCTGGGTACCCTGGGGCCGTTTAGGCGGTCTCGGGCGCCGTAAGGCACCCGTGATGATATATATATATATATATATAGATGAAAAGAAAAAGCCATCTTAAAATAGATATAATAAGTCCAAGATGTCTTTCAGGTCCCGAGAGAGATTTCATCCAGTGCCCGCAGACAATGTAATCTCAGTTCTGAAATTACATATTGAAAATGCATCGAAACTTTGTTAGCTGCTATTCTGACATGAATTTGATAGTTTATTTCATTTTAAATATTAATTTTGCTATTCCGTGTTATACTTCTGGCTATTGTATTAAATTTGTAAGTTTTAAAGTTATTTTCAGGTTTCTTATAAATCGTGCTAAAACTACTGAACAATTTAAATAATATTTTGAAGTCAGTCTTGGGGTGTGAGTTTTGAATATCAGCGGATGACTACATATCGTTGAAATGCCAAAAAGGACATCAATTTCATAAGTTCGTGAGATCAATACGAGTGCCTCCTCCACCACTCATAAATAAAGTCACCGATGACAAATAATAATCATCACAGATAATGTATGTTAGGTTCCGTTCCATCATTGAGTTTTTATGTTTAAAAATGTCAATTATTATGAGAAACATATTGAACGACAAACAATATTTTCGTCGTGTAACGAAACGCAAGTAGCTCTTGTGAATGAAACAATATTTCTAAGTTGGTACCACACATATGACTTTCAAAAACAGGACTTTTGATAAATCGTGATTTTGTAGTTATCGGTGATATTTTTCTCACTGGTGATGTCAAACTCATCGCCGGCATTAAAAAATTGTAACCCTGGTCTCAAAAATTGTAACCCTGGTCTCAAAAATTGCAACCCTGGTCTCAAAAATGGTAACCCTGGTCTCAAAAATTGTAACCCTGGTCTCAAAAATACTATACAGACATGTACAAATTAGGTTCAGACTTAACTTATTCAAAAGAATCTGATAGTGATAATCTGATTAAAACCGTTTCCAGTAATTTGATTCATAATATTATATATACTCGTAGTAATTTTGGACTTGCTTGTGGTTCCATGGAATGCTTATTTCTCACGGAACGGTTAGTTCTGAATGTCATCAATGGAATGTCTGGTCTATATAACTTCTAGTTCATTTTGTATCGTGTAATGTTTTTTGAATGTATCAATTAGCATTATTTTCTAATCTGGTACTGGTCAGTATATACGTGGTGGCCGAGTTGGTTAGACCTTGGATTTAAGAATACTTAGGTCCCTGGTTCGAGTCCCGGTGTGTACCAATGAGTATATACTGACCGTTAAGCTCGTTCCAAACTTAACGGTCAGTATATACGTTACTGGTCAGTATATACGTGGTGGCCGAGTTAGTCAGACCTTGGACTTAAAAACACTTAGGTCCCTGGTTTGAATCCCGGTGTGTACCAATGAGTTTTTAATTAAAAAAGTTATGTACAATAGTTTGACAACGCCACTATAGTGCCTCGGAGAGCTCGGTCCCAGTTTCACTATACCAACTTATGTAACTGTTTATAGATGGGTAACTGAGTCTGTCCAAACATCGCGACGTGCTAGCCACTTGTTCGGTTTAGACTCACCATCGGCTACGACGAAGTGGGACTAAAAACCCCTCCGCTGGGTATACAAAGGCAGTCTAATCGGGCGCCGTAATATGATATTTATATGTCATAGACAAAGGATTTTAAATCTCACCTCATCTCTAAATATATATATATATATTTATAACTATAGATAAAGATCAACCATGGCTTTATTTAAATAAAACCCTCTTAATGGTTTATTCCTATCTATAGTTACTAGCGACTATAGTAGAAACTGTTTGCAAAAACTTGTGGTAGAGATATAGGCTTAAGAAATGCTTACTTAAAGTTTACTTGAGTCGCTTTCTTTTTTTTATCTTCTGTTTTGAAAATAATACTTTACTTAGTATTTTTAACGTATTTATACAAAATTAAACCCAAAGAAATATTATTTAAGCAAAGCATTAAGACGACGTCGGCATAAATAACTCGTAGTAAGCTAAACCCCACAAAGCTTCCCTCAAGTAAGGGTCCGATAAAGGCTTTGCACTGCGCTTAGATTTACGATTATTATCATGTTAGAGATAAGAAGGTCGGTTGAATTTAACACGAAATCACGATGTTCTGTGGTATTAAAATTATCTTTAGCTGAAAAGGTTAAAACCAGTGTTTGGGGATTTCAAGAAATTATCAAGATTGGAATTTCTTAGTAGGTTAGGTTAGATATATTATGATTTATTATTAATTTATTCAGCTAGGTTGTGTAAAATGTAATTTGCATACTTTATATGACACATATAATTGACAATTATATTGATATTCTACATTGTTAATATTAACAATTAAATTGATTGTAAAAAATATATTTATGTGGGAAAAACTTCTTTAAATTTGGCAATCTGTTGGTTTATTGTCGAGGTGGTAGTCTTCTTTCAGGGTTACGAAACGGGCAGTTGATTTGGCAATAGAGCTGCAATGTCATTTTCAAGTGAAAAAAAATTGCATAGGATCTAAGTATGCGCTTGGCTAGGCCGTCATACCTTGTATACGTTGTTTTTAAATATAGTATATTTATAGATTATAAAATATATAATACTAATAAGTATATGTATCATAAAGGGTACCTTCTAGAACATATAGACCTGACCTGAGGCCGTCTAGGTGGTCTCAGGCGCCGTAAGGCACCTGTAATGATATGTATTTATTATAAAAAAAATAACAAAGAATTTTCCGTCATTCCGTCAAAATACCTAAAACAAGATTCAAAATGAAACTAAATATAGATTAGGTAATGGTTTGGGCATGCATGAAATTCCATTCTCATGATTATAGAGTGAGCTCATTAACATATATTAATATACCTAGACAATTATCCCGCTCCCTCTAATTTGGGGAGATATAGTTTCATTTTGACGTCAACCCATTATTAATAATAATGAAGCTTATAATATATATATATACGAATAAGGTTTTATTTTTCTAATTAAATTTTTAAAATATGTTTGATAACTATTTATAAATAATCATATCTCTCAGGATTACATATAAACAATAATATATTTTAGGATTACATATAAATAATCCGAGGTGGCCGAATTGGTTAGACCTTGGACTTAAAAACACTTAGGTCCCTGGTTCGAATCCCGGTGTGTACCAATGAGTTTGTAATTTAAAAAAAATATGTACATTTGTTTGACAACACCACTATAGTGCCTCGGAGAGCACGTTAAGTTGTCGGTCCCGGTTTCACTATACAAATTTGTGAAACTGTTTATAGATGGGTTATTGAGTCTATTTAAAACATCGCGACAAGCTAGCCACTTGTTCGGTGTAGACTCATACCATCGGCTACGACGAGGTGGGATCAAAACCCCTCCGCTGGGTACCCTGGGGCCGTCTAGGCGGTCTCGGGCGCCGTAAGGCACCCGTGATGATATGTATGTATGTATATGTATATAAATAATCGTATTTTGCGGATTACATATAAATAATCATATCTTTCAGGATCATCTTTTATTCCAACTAGAGCGTTCTGCTGGTTTTTTTGCTGAGGTAAAAGCATGCACGTAAAATAAAACAATAAAACCCATTAACATACATTCATATAATTTTGTTCCTTTTATCGTGGTTACGTGGTCTAGATAGGAGGAAGGTTTCTATAACTCGCTAGGCCGACCGACCGGTCTTGTTAGCGTCCATACATATACGAAAACCGTCAAGTTTCGGTTTTAGTCTGTGGGTTCACCGGTTTATAGGAGGCTACTGCATCGATTTATTGTCGAGGTAGTATAATACAGCAAGAATATTAAAATAGACTCGTAATTCAATTCCTCTCTGTCACGCATCATTTAGCCGGCATAGTGGAAGCGACCAATGTTGTTTATCAACATTTATTGATCGACTCCTTTCATGGACTTTGTATGCCGTGCTCCAATAAAAATATTTTTCTTTACGATCACTTTTTTCAGCACCAAGGCTGAATAAAGTTTTGTTAGACTTAGAGGAGATCCTCATTTTATTCCTTTAATTGTAGAGTCCATGACCCTTGGTCCAAAACAAAAAGTTTTGTTTCAAAGATTGTGTTTTTATTTCTATTATTAAAAGGTAATTTTTAGTTAAGTTGACTTACAGTAGCTAATTAGGTTTACAATAATTTTATGTTGAACCGTTATCAGAGGTAAAGATGGTTTACTGAGCTAACGTCATAATCTTCTCGCAGATAGGGTGAAATATTTTATGACCGCGTGCGCAGCAAAAATACCTTATTGAGATTACGTTGTAAATCTAAGTGGGGTACAAAGATGTCGTCATTATTTTACAAAAGATTAGCTGGTAGATAATTCCCAATAGCATGTTAAGCTATCGATCTCAATTTCATTACATCAACTTGTGTACACATTTTTTTATGTATTATATAGCATAGTATATACGCTATGTGTAGTAGGTACGTATGAGTACCTACTACACATAGCGTTGTTATTACTACATATAGGTTTTTTATGAAACGTCTGATTATGTGCACAAAAAATTAAAATTATACATTTTATTCATCTTAAGTCGCTAATAATATTTAATTTGATGTTTTGGTAACAGTTTTTTTATTGAACACCTTATTACAGGGGTGACGAGAAGAAAGAGAATCTTCTCTCTGGTTTTTTCACCCAAGTTATTTTCAACAGAAGGTTTAAGGTATTGATATACATGGTGATTTTGAAAGGATGTACTTTGGGCTAATATGAGGTTCTATTCATCAATACGAACAACTTTTCCCATGGAACCATGTGCCGCAAATGAAAAAAAATATTGCCTTCTCCATACACACTAGTAATGTTAAACTGACCAATTTGTATGGGGAAGCCAAATTTTATTTTCATTTGCGACACATGGTTTCATGGGAAAAGTTGTTCGATTTGATCAGCAGAACCTCATATTAGCCCAAAGTACATCCTTTCAAATTCACCCTGTATATCAATACCTTAAACCTTCTGTCACTTTGGCGACATAATTTCCACTGCCAATTCGAAATTAGTTTTTTTTTAATTAACATAGTTTTGATATAAAAAATTTAATAGCAAAGTTTATGTTCTTCATACAGGAGGGTAACCACCGACTCCGATACCGTGAGTTCTCGTTCGAGTTGAGATCAAAAATTACGTCATTTCATACAAATGATAATTCCGTAGTTCAAATTTTTTTTTTTTTTTTGTTAGTAAATAGGTAATCGAACAAGTTATGCAGTGGTCAATTTAAACAACGGTGTTTCACATTTCGTAGTACCAAAAACACCGTTCTCGGTCTCAACTCGAACGAGATCTCACGGTATCGGAGTCGGTACCGTGAGATAAGATTAAATTATTATTTAAAATTTAGTTTTTATATTATAAACTTAATGTACACAGACGCCCTCTATATGCATTATTCTAATTACTCCGTACTAGAGTGAACATAGAAATCGTAGCTTAGTATACTAGATGGCAGAGGAAAATTAGAAGAATGAATATAGAAAGCGTTTGTGTGTTTGTGTTGTCTATTATTTAATATTATTTTAGCCAAGGTCGTTGACAACTGTAGTCGCCTTAAAGGTTCCTGACCATGTCCTCAAAGGATTTACGTCGTAATTATACGAAGCACTCGGTTTGTGGTTTTATTACCAGTGCAGGTAGGTACTGACTCCATTAATTATTTGCATTTCAAATAAGCCCTTTGAACAGTGTTTTATGCTCTGTTTGTATACCTACTTACCCTCTGGTTTAGGAGCAAGGGTTGTGTTGTGAATATAATCAGGTGGGTACGAGTTTTATTTATTGAATTTAGCTTACTGTAATAATTATTGTGTATTTTTACATAATGCTAAGATGTATGATATGTACCTATATATCGGATGGGAAATTTAGTGTTACAACTATTTAAAAAGAATAAGATCAAAATGCAATGAAATATTTTCTGGTGGGCGGAACTCGAACCCACGACCCTCGTTTTCGCGATAAGGTACTCAACGTCTGAGCTAACCAGGTACTACACCAGTCACCAGACTCAAAATTTTTACTGCTTTTTCATATTTATTGTATACCTAAACGTTGACTTTGAAAGGTTGTGCTAATATGAGGTTCTACTGATTAAATAGAATTACTTTTCCCATGAAACCATGAGTCGCAAATGAAAAAAAAAAACTTTCTCCATACAAACTAGTAACGTTAAAATTACATTTTTTTTATGGGGAAGCCAAACATTTTTTTTATTTGTGAAAATTCACCCTATATAATACATACGTAGTTGACTGTAAGTAATGAAAAGCGTAGACTTATAATTCTACATATTATTAGGTCACGGGTTTAAAACTCGGTATGTGCCAAGGCAGTTTTCAATAAAAAAAAATGTACATTTGTTTGACAACTATAGAGCACGTTTTGGATACGCGATGTCTGCGTTCTCCATATAAAATGAGCTTTCGCACTTCCAATATTCGATTACTGTTTGTCGCAGAATTAAAATAATATTTTTCTGGGTCATGAAGAACAACCATTTTTTCAATAAAAATATGTCAAAGCAATATTATAACATGAATTACTAAATTAATTAATACCTATATAATATATAAAAAAAACTCCTAAAACAAAAACCTACAATAAAAATTAAACCTACCAAAGAAAATATATAAAAATAATATATATTATTAAATTCCACCATATCCAAACCCCGTCCCGGTCCGAAAGTACCCATAATACTGGCAGCATTACCTCGTTGAACTGCCAGTGAAATACGTTGTTAAAAAGTAACCGGAACGAGAGTCACCAGAGGCCTCGTTTAAACGAGCACATAACGTCTTTCCAAAGACCACGGCTTCGGATGCCCAAACCCCAGTCGTCTCCACAGCAATATTCAGGATTCGAATTTTGATATATTACATGTTTTAATTTAGAGGCTGCTTCAGCAGCTGCCCCTGACGAGCCCACACAGGCTTGTAAATGTATCGACGCAAGTTCTTCTAGGTCATTGTATTTATTAATCTTTCAGCATTTTATTTTATTCAGCTCAGCATTTATTATGCTCAATCAACTATTATTTCTTCTGTGGCTTAACCGAAAGATTTTCGCGTACAGATTACCAACATAAAAATAATAACTGAACTTCGACTAATAGCCAAGTTGTATTCTAGAAGTACGTTTGTATGAGTATCAAGTTTCAGGAGATTACTGCATCGATTTCTTGTCGAGAGTCTCCTTTCGAGGTGCGGTTACAAATGGCTGGTTTAATTGACAATAAGGCAGCGTGTATATTAAAATATACCTACTCGTAATGTAATTCGCCTTTGTCGCTGCTCAATTCGTAATCGCATCATTTAGCCGGCATAGTGGGAGCGATCAATGTTGTTTAAGAACAATTATTGAATGATGGGGTGATTGGACTTTGTAGGTCTGCTCATCTATGCAGAGCTGCTCTAATAATAAAAATAAAAAAGTCGACTCAGAGCACCTTAAGCTGTGTCGTAGTAAACTAAACCTATTTGAGAAACTGTTTATAGATGGGTTATTGTATTGAGTCTATCTAAACACTGCTCGCCGGTGACTTGTCGGTGTAAATTCAGAATACCTGCTACGACGAGGTTGGAATAAAATCCATTGCTGGGTACTCTAAGGCCGTCTAGGCCGACTCGGGCGGTCGTAAGGCACCTGTGATGGTCATAATTATAAATCGTTGTTAAACTGTAATGTACCAATGAATGTACATTGGTATTCATGACCTAAAAACTAATGTTTTTAAGTGTAAGGTCTAACCAATTCGATCACACTTAATATAAATGTACAGTATAACCCCCGTATTCTAAGACATGTTCTTTACTCCACTTTACACTCAAGAAACGTCTGGTCTCTTTCGGGTAAATATCAAGTAAAGAAAGCTAGTATGAGACAGACGTCTCTTAAGTGAAAAGTGGAGTTAAGGATACGTCTTAGAATATGGGGGTAAGTGTACAGATCTTCAGATAAAAGATCAAGTTTTCGCACTTCAATAAAATATACAAAAAATATAATATAAAACTAATAACTAAATAAATATACGTTTATGCGAAATAGTTTTTGAGTTATGAGGGGGTCAAAAGTGGCTCCAAATGGTTCGTGTGGTGCTGCTCGCCAGTTCTGTTACTTGGACTTGGCTTGACTACCTCGTGTTTAGATATTACTTGAAGATCTTCTGTAGCCCTAGTGTGAGTTTTTTTTTATTTACTCTCGCGATAACTATACTACTGCGTTAACATTTTGACCAATCACACGCTCGCATTTTCAGTTCTCAAAATTTCCGCTTGGAGCGCTGAACTATTTCCCATACAAAATTTTAGTTTACTCAAACGCAAAGTAATAGTTAGAAAAATCACACTAGGGGTACCGATGCTGCGCACGTGTTCACAATACTTAATGAATGCCCTCTGAATTTCCAGTCATTATTGTTGGAAGAAAATAGGACCTAGCGCGATGGTCTCCAGATGCAATAATTGATAATTTACCAAGTTGTTGACCAAACTTTATTGAATCTGGAGACCATGGACCTAAAGTTTCCACCGAAAACGCGAGATATAATTTATAATAAAATAAAATAAAATAAAATACACCTATAAAATGAAATTTCGAGTCTCTCCTTTTAAAAGTAAAATTAAGTTGTTGGAGAAAGCCATTTGTTTCCCTTAGCTTACCACTTAAGACTTCCAGTTTGATTGCCACAAGCCAGCTTTATATGTTTAAAAAATACATTTCTTTTCGGATTTATGACTGGTTTATAGACCCTTTTTGTGGATAATTTTATAGGCGGGCGGATTTGGATAAGGTTTTGTTTTACTATTTTATTTAAGCCATTGATTATTTTAAATCGAAATACTAGAAAAGATCACGTTGTACGGATATAATGAATTCAATGTTAATGGAAATTTAGTAAATTTACTAGTATTTCGATTATTTTAACAACACTACACAATAAAATAAGTGTAGTGTTGTTAAAATTGTTGATCCCAGTAAAAAAAAATCAGGAAAGTGAGTAAAAATAAATATCTCGCAAAGGAAAGGGTCTCGACATAGATAGCGATCGTAAAGAATATTAGCGATCGTTAATTTTTAACGAAAATAATCGGTTGCCATAGTGATGTCTACTTCAAATGCAAGTCTCTACTTCCGAGATATCGAGTAAAATCGTAAACCAATATGTCAATAAGATAACGATGAACCGAAGCTATAGACACTTTTTTACTTATTTTGTTTTAATTTATTATAGCTTGAATAATAATTCTCCAGTAAAAAAATATTACTTTAATATGAAAATATGTTGTATTTATATATCCAAAATACTAATATCATTAAAAACAAATAAATACAACTTTTTAATGAGAGAATTATGCTACCGAATCTTCATGTCGCCAAATAAAATGTATTTTTCCGTCCTTAGATAGTATTATTTATTACTTTGTAACACCGAGAGTAAGCGTCAGTTGATAAGTGTCACTTTTTGTAAACAAAACGAGAAAAAAATAATTTGTGATAATAATAAAAAAATGTGGGGCGAAAAATAGGCAATTTGCAATAATTTCGCTAAAATATTTTTATAAAATAATTTTTGTGTTTTTAGAAAAGTTAGCGACCGTAACGATGACTTTGCGGGGTGTCAAAATTCGTCGTTAAAGTTTGCGACAATCGCTAAATTTGTCAAGAGAAATCGATACCGTACCGAGATTTGTCGATAAATTTGATAATAGAGACTACCAAAAATCGTTAAAACGCAATCGTTACGAGTTAGCGACCGAATTCGCTAAGTTAGCGATCGCTATCTATGTTGAGACTGAAATTCAGTCCATTTTACGGGCGGGCTTTATTTTATTTGAGAATAACTTGATAGATGTTTGACCATTTTTTTTTTAAATTACAATAAGCAGCAGGTTGCGGAATGTAAAAAGTTTGGACTTTGTAGGTCTGCTCACCACCAGGTAGATACAAAGTAACATGCCTTGCTCCATTAAAAAAAAAATACCCAAAGTACAAACTTCTAGAGTCACAATGTAGGTATAAGTGATATATATGATAATGTTCGATTTTATGGGACGCACCTCGTTTGGCTATTATTCAGCCTCTTCGCAAGTTTGTCCCATTTCACCGTGAGCGTTCTCCATAGTTCACGGGATGTTGAGCACACTTGAGAAGATCAACAAGTTATTTTCTGACTATTATATCCATAAGTTTAAAGTTTTTTCGGACTCTGTTTTTTTGTCAATACTTCGTTATCATGGCATGTGGCTTTGGATCTACCTGATTGTAAGTACATCTACAAAGTCAATACATTGATGTTTACTTTTTTTTTTAAATAGAGCAGGACAAGTGATCCTACATTCACCTTATGGTAAGTGGCAATGTAACGTCCAAGAATGTTCTCAACCAATAGTAGTAATGATGCTTGCTTCAATTGGTTGATTCCCTATGTCTGCTTGAGAAACTTATTCACGTTACGCTTAAAGGGCTCAGGATTAAAGGAAGAAGGGAAAACACACGCAGGCAAGGCATTCCACTTTTTTATCGTGTGAGATATATAAGAATCGCTATACCTTTTTGTTCTGGTGGGCCTGTCATCCACTGTATGTGTATGCATTTTATTGCCAGTGCTTGTAGCACGGAAACCAAATGGGGAAGGAGGGATGAGTTCAAACTTCAGAGCACTGTCCGTGATATAGACGGTAGAATACGCTCAACGATGCAACCTCTCTACGCAGGTGCAAAGGTTAATACAATTTTGTTGCCATTGGCTTTGATGGCCACACATTTTGAAATTACACTCTCTGCATAGATACTTTTATTTAGCAAATACTAGCTCCTAAATTTCCTATGACTAAAATGTCGGGCATATTAAGGCTTAATTTGGGCGAAATTTTGTAAAAGTTAGTTTTTAACTAAAACTAAAAGTACATTAATCTTATCGTTCGTTTTCTATTCAACTTTGATATAGAAATTAAACTCAAATTACTATTATTAATTTGTACTATTTATACTTTTGCCATGTACTAGCAGGCCACTTAAAATATTTGCACTTTTAATAAAATTCTATACATGAGTATTTTTTGTTTAGACTTCAATAAATATGTTCTAACAAGTCTCATTTTTCTTAAAATATAAATTTATTTAAATCTTTATTACATAAAGTACAAAGGCGGACTTAAGGGCTATGTAGTTGACTTGACTCCCATACAAACATACTTCCAATATTACAACTTGGTGTTTAATCGAAGTTTAGTTATTATTTTTATTTTGGTAAATGTACGCAAAAATATTTCTGTTGTGGGTAATAAATATTTGTGTATTCTATATAATATTTAATAAGTTTAATTTTCTGATATCGAAAAAATAAAAAGTAAAAACCCAACACACAAAGATTAATAAATACAATGACCGACAAAAATAAGATTTTAATTCTTCGGGAAACAGTAATCGAGTTAATATGTGAATGTATCATGATGCCATTCATGGACTTTGTGTGCTTGATTATTGTCAGGTAGTCACATGCCGTGCTCTAATTTAAAAAAAAGGTACAATACACAAATTATGAAATAAAACGTACAAATATTACATGTAATTGGATTTGTAACATAATTTGTGGCCATCCTAGTTATAGTGTCTTGACGTCATCATTTGCAATAATAATATCTACGGTTGTGTACTTAAAATTTAGGCGTAGGTGTAATAATAATTTATTATATTTAATAAATCGACCGTTGGGGCATTAAGGTTCTCTAGTGGCGACCGCGTGCTGGAGGACGCAGCAGAGGCAGGCCCCCACAAGATGGACCGACAACCTGAAAAAGGTCGCGAGAAGCCGATGGCTACAGGCAGCGCAGAACCGTTCGTTGTGGCGGTCCTTGGGGAGGCCTATGTCCAGCAGTGGACGAGTGAAAGGCTGGTATAATGATATTTAATAAATAGTTTATTTCTTGATAAAGTATCTAGTCATTGGAAGACCAGTGGCGCCGTGTAAACGCACAACAAACCAATTTGCTGCACGCGTCGCTATTTTGCCGTCAGTGACCATGTCCATCGCAACCCCTGCGCCAATTTACGACCGCCTTAGTGGTCTACGGCGTTGAATCCGGAGGTCGTGGGTTCGATTCCCACTCAAGGCAAAACAATATAAGTACGTTTTCCGATACACTTTGCCATGGTCTGAGTACTTATTTATACAATAAATATGTAATGGTATCGTTGTTTCCGGTACACATAGACCAAGCCTAAAGTTTATTTTCTGACCAGGGCAAAATGTGTGAAATGTCGTACCTGACTTAACTCCGTGGGCTAAATTTTATGGTGAATTGGTAATATTGCCTTTATAAATTTCAGATTTACACAAAATTAAAATATTTTGAGTTCCTATCGAGTTATGACGAAAAAAATAGTTAAAATCTAGAACTATATAAACCAACGACCAGTGGTGTGCTGCTATGCGTGCTGTCACTGGCGACGAAAATTTGGCGTCGCAAATTGTCATCGTGTAAAACTGACAAAATAGACATAATAATTAATCTCATTCCCCTTTCCGTTACAGAACCTCACGAGCAGGTAACAAAATGCATGCGCATTCTGTGGCCGATGTACCAACCCGCACTAAAAGATTTGGTGATTCGTACATCTGTCGCACTATTAAAATGTGGAATGCTCTGCCTGCTTGCATGTTTCCTTCATCCTATAACCTTGAGTCCTTTAAACGAAGCGTGAATAGGCATCTTAAGCCGGCATAATGGATGAAACCAGCTCTTACAACACAGTTCTAAGAGCCGGTTGTATTCATTCTTGGACCTGCATACTGCTTTCGATCAGATGTGGGGTCACATGCCGACCTCCTATATAAAAAAGACAACTCAAGACCAAAAATCTCTCTGGAAAAGGATTGCTCTCTGCAAAGTCAAATAAAGTACAAAATAATAAAAGCATAGAGTCGACGAAGTAACTTTATTAAACAGCATAACTTTATTACTATCCACCGCACCCTCACACTCTATTACAGATCCTATTACGTAGCCACAGTGTTTACAATTATGGGCGTGTGTTAAAGTATACACAGACCTTAATCAGCAGATGGGCTTCTCTTAAGAAGTAATTGCGTGTGATTTTTTTTTATAGGTAGTCATGGCGCACCGGTGTCATTATACTACTTGATTGCTACTTTCTCTACATTTTTCTTTAGGTTCTATAAGCGATTTTGAGGACTTAATATTTTTTCTAACTATACATAGATCGTAATCTAGTTAGCTAGATGTATAAAAAATCATTTCAACCAGTGTCTATATCATATACATTATTTAAATTAACCTCTTTATATAAATATATATATTTAATACGTAGAACAAATTGAATTAAAATATAGTTAACTCACCTACTTGAATCGAGCCTGATATAAAGATCGATGATGTCAAAATTAAACACGCTTACTCTAGACTTATAAAGATTAACAAAAGCTTTACGTGTAAACAAAGTTTTTTGCATTTAAAATACCTATTGAAAAATAGTTATAGAACAATATTAGTTTAATTGAATTAATTGCAAAGAAAAAAATATCAATAAAATTTCCGATTTGACTATATCCGACATTGTACGATAACGTGACATGTCCGCTAAACCCCTTCTGTCCTCATGTGTTTTCTGTGGTCCCAGAGACATTTTCATTGCACCACGATATATGACCTCGATCCGTCTTAAATGTCACGTCATTATACGGACAGGGAGCGTTTTTTTCAGACTTGATTAAGCTTTTAAGTCTGTAGTCTAGACAGTTGTTTAATTAATTAAAGGTCTAACAGTAGAACCAAAAAAGTGTGAGACACTTTTTTGGTTCTACTGTGCGATTGGTAAACATAGTTAGGTTTCTTTACGAAATTGTATTATTATTTTGAGTTCTGAATAACTAAAAACTATTTGCTGAATGAAGTATGATACTGATATAATATAAATTATAGAGATATAATATATAATAAATATATACAGGGTTTTATTAAGGTATCCTATTTTAGAATTAATTTATTAAGTGTAATTAATAACTTTTTATTATATTTTCAAAGGACCAAAGTAACCGACATAGCCTCCAGAATCGCCAAACTTAAGTGGCAGTGGGCAGGCCACATAGCTCGCAGAACGGACGGCCGTTGGGGTATTAAGGTTCTCGAGTGGCGACCGCGTGCTGGAGGACGCAGCAGAGGCAGGCCCCCCACAAGATGGACCGACGACCTGAAAAAGGTCGCGGGAAGCCGATGGATACAGGCAGCGCAGAACCGGTCGTTGTGGCGATCCTTGGGGGAGGCCTATGTCCAGCAGTGGACGCGCAAAGAAAGGCTGGCATGATGATGATGAATAACTTTTTTAAGATTGTCTTGACCAATAAATGATTTGGAATGATTATAATACTTAAATGTGTCTTTAAGGCCAAACCCTAAAACAAGAAACAGCGAAAAATGTTCAAAGGAGTCTCGGGGCCGATTTTGATAAAAACTAAAGGTCTCTTTTCTCTCTTTTACACATAATAATATTTGTTGCTAATAAAAAAAAACATTCCATAACAAAAGTGTTCTTCAAGGACTAAGAAAATTTTTATGAATAAGGCCATAAAACTGCATCATAAGATTTTTGAAAAAAATATTCTGCTAGCCGGGAATTGAACTGGTTGAAATTGGAAAAAAAACTCATCCTTTATTATTGCACCAGCTGATAGCCTTATAAGCGACATTAATCGACCCCGAGTCTCCTTTAAGCATTTTTCGCTATTCCTTGTAGTTTAGGATTTGAAGGTACGCTTGAAAAATTCACCCTGTATAAAATAGATATAAACAATATCGTGATATGGTATGGTAAGAATTAAATACTTTTATTTTTAGTATTATTTTAAATTATAAATATTTGATTGAAGCTATAAAATTTTATTGCCAAATATTTCGCCTCTCTTTGGAGCGGCGTCATCAGTGACAGTGACTGAAGGTCTTTGTCATAAATAAAAAAAAAGTAATTTTATGTCTTTTAGCAATAGTAAAGGCAATAAGGCAATAAAGGTTTTGTCTAACTTGTTTTGTAAATTTATTAATATAGAACCAACAATGGACATAACATGCTGATGATGTTTTCCATGATGGGCTAGGTGGTGATGATATTTTTCTAAAAATAAATACAAAACTGTATAGTGCATTGCCTTTTCCATTGCTAAAAGACATAAAATTACTTTTTCAAAATTTATGACAAAGGCCTTCAGTCACTGTCACTGATGACGCCGCTCCAAAGAGAGGCGAAATATTTGGCAATAAAATTTTATAGCTTCAATTTATATATTTTACCAAGTAAGAAACACATCTAACACACTTTATTTGTTACAGATAAATATTTGATTGACGATTTTTGAAATTGTTTTATTTAATTGTTTAATTGCATCAGACGTTATTCTGCGGAAGTTCATTATTTAAAGTGTTTTATTACAATATAAAATATAATATTAGTTTCTCAGATTAGTATATTCAAATACATACTTGACCCTAAATAATCTAACTGCTTAGCTTTAAAAAAATCGGCTAATAAATCTCTATAAGTTAATAATAAGTTTTGACCGCCTACTAGTAGACTAGTGGTATCGCCTTTGGCGTTATATCACGAGGTCGTGGGTTCGATTCCCACCCCTGGCCTTTTCTGTATAGTTTGTCATGGCTGGGTGTTTATAAAATTTATTATGTATTATATTGTTGTTTCTGGTACACATAGTACAAGTCTAGAGCTTAGTTTGTGACTAAAGCAATATGTGTAAATTGTCTTACATATTAATTAGGAGTATGTGAGCTATTTTGGCACCTATACCAAATACCTAAACGTGAGTTTAAAAATAAATAATTTATTGTTTTTGTGAAACTTATTAAACTTTACGTAAGTTTAAAAGTTTAACTAAGCTGTCTTTAAATCCTAGTTTAAATTAAGTTTCTTGTGGGAACTAAATCCGGGCTTAACGCTGCAAAATGTTAAGAAAGACTTCTTTAAAAATGATACGAAAAACTTTTAAAAAGGGATCAAATTTATTATAGGGGTTATTACCTCTATACGAAGAAAGACATTTATAATCAATTTTCACCAAGCCATAAATTTTCATCCAATGCTTCGATATTAATTTATTAAAAAAAGATATGATTACTTAGAAAAATAATAACATACAGCCCGTCATAAATATAGATATAAAGATAAATAAGTTGGCGTGTGGGCAAAAAACGAACTACGGGGGTTTGCGGCGCTGGACCCTTGACGAGTTAAACACCTACCCAGATTTAGAAAACCTACCAATCAATTAAAATGCAAAAATATCAGATTTTTTTTCTAGTGAGATGTAGGAAAAATATACATAAAAAACAACACTCAGAGCGTAGGAGGCGCCGCCACTGGAACGCCAACTTATATTTGACGGTCTGTACATGGAAATGAATGAAAGACACTGAATGGCACTGATTCAGTGTCTTTTTTCTCATTAATTTAGGTTTTTTTTTAAATTAATTTGTTTTAACTTTGTATGTTTTTTTTTAATACGGGATTTAAAATAGTCAACAGTCTTAATTATTATAATATTAATAAGTAGAATAATATACTTTCATACTTATATTATAAATTCGAAAGTGAGTCTGACTGTCTGTTTGGGAAGGTTTCAAGTTAAAATTACTGAACCGATAATGATAAAATTTGGTAGGAAGATAAATTAAATACCGGGAGTCAAAATCGGGTTATATTATACATCGACATAGGTGCAGATAAACAGGTTTTGTGTGTTTTAAGAAAAGTTTTAAAATATACCAGATAGAAAAAAGTATTCTATGAAGAACATTTGGGTATCTATCTATATTAAAATGACATAAAACTACATTAAAATATGTTGACTTACATTTTGAAAATACGTTTCTTTACTTTCTAAATAGAGAAAAATCTGATGTTTTAAATATTTTTTTTAACTATTTGAATCAATTTATTTATTAATTAACGATATAATAAATACAATAAATAAATACAATTTAATATACGTGGTGGCCGAGTTGGTTAGACCTTGGACTTAAAAACACTTAGGTCCCTGGTTCGAATCCCGGTGTGTACCAATGAGTTTTTAATTAAAAAAAATATGTACATTTGTTTGACAACACCACTATAGTGCCTCGGAGAGCACGTTAAGCTGTCGGTCCCGGTTTCACTATACCAACTTGTGAAACTGTTTATAGATGGGTTATTGAGTCTATCCAAAACATCGCAACGAGCTAGCCACTTGTTCGATGTAGACTCATACCATCGGCTACGACGAGGTGGGATTAAAACCCCACCGCTGGGTACCCTGGGGCCGTCTAGGCGGTCTAGGGCGTCGTAAGGCACCCGTGAAGATATATATATATATATATATATATAATAAATACAAGAGAGTTTAATACAGAAATTGTTGAACAAATAATTTGTTTACTTCAAAATAGCGAGTCCAATCTAAATTTTTATTGTCCGTGAAATTGATGTTGTATGAATAAATCCCAAGGCTTTATGAAAGCTGCTCAATTTATACGAAGGGATGAGGCACGAAATAACAATTTATTTACACTTGTAAAAACAAATAATAATAATAATAATATGTAGGACAAATTACTCATATTGCTCTGGTCACAAACTAAGCTCTAGGCTTGTACTATGTGTACCAGAAGCAACGATATAATACATATTATATTTTATAAACACCCAGACCATGACAAACTGTACAGAAAAAAACGTACTAATATTTTTATGCCATGGGTGGGAATCGAACCCACGACCTCCGGATACAACGCCAAAGGCGCAACCACTAGTCTACGGAGGCTGTCAATAAAAATAATATGAAATACTTAATCATTATCGATTTATTAAGACCGCCACCGTGGGCTAGTTGGTTGCGCCTTTAGAGTTGTGTCCAGGTGGTCGTGGTTTCGATTCCAACCCACCCATGCACATATTTCATTCACACTATATCAAGCACGAATACGCAAAACACTTAATTTATATATTTAATTCCCTTACACACACATTTTATAGGTTCCTTAATTTTTCTCTTGTATAATTCTAGGGCTAATATATATATATATATATATATATCATGACGGGTGCCTTACGGCGCCCGAGACCGCCTAGACGGCCCTAGGGTACCCAGCGGAGGGGATTTTAATCCCACCTCGTCGTAGCCGATAGTATGAGTCTACACCGAACAAGTGAATAGCTCGTCGCGATGTTTTGAATAGACTCAATAACCCATCTATAAACAGTTTCACAAGTTGGTATAGTGAAACCGAGACCGACGGCTTAACGTGCTGTCCGAGAAACTATAGTGGTGTTGTCAAACAAATGTACATAAATTTTTTGATTAAAAACTCATTGGTACACACCGGGATTCGAACCAGGGACCTAAGTGTTTTTAAGTCCAAGGTCTAACCAACTCGGCCACTACGTATATAGGGCTAATAGGTATCAAAATTGTACATTTATTGAAAATTATAATTTTAAGGAACGGTCATTACTGGTTCCTGTAACACAGGGTAACCTAGCATAGGAACCAGGGATACAAACGTTATTGTAAACGTTTATTTAATTATTTTCCACTGTGTTATTGTATTTTTATTTTATAATGTAAAGCAAAGCAAAGCCGGGTTGAGTCGCTAGTAAGCAATGTTATATAATTAATAAACCATCTATAAACAGTTTCACTAGTTGGTAGATATAGTGCATTCCGAGACTTCTACATTAATAAAAATAAAAAATAAAAAAATAAAAATGATTTATTTCCTTTAACTTAAAATTAAAACATTTCTTAGGGTGGGGTACACCTTTTAGGTACATAAGCACCTGTGTTAGGTGGCCCGCTCTTTATAAATATTAGGTTTTCACTTATACAGTAAATAAAGAAAGACAATTATATCTAAATAAACCCTAAAACACAATGTTTTTTAAGTGAGTAAGAGTAATGGTCTATTATGCCATTTTTTTATTAATTTTAAACAATAATAACAAATATCAAAAGGTAGCAGTATGCAAAAGTAAACAAAACTGGAAATGTTTCAACTGTTTTGTTCACTTTTACAGACTACTATTTGTTGAAGTTAATTTAGATTTTATAATTTTAACAGATTTATGATAGCATTTTTGTGGTTATATTATTTAAATAGTTATGTTTCAGGAAGATGATTATATGTGTGTGTGTGTGTGTGAACAGAAATGTAGGTGTAGGTAAAGGAGTGTGTGTGTGTGTATCAAAATTATCCAGACAGAACAATCAATATTTCATTTCTAGTAACGATTCAACTTGAGCATAGCTTAGGGTTTTAAGCCATTTTATTATTTCTTTTTTACTTTCATAAAATGTCATTTGATAGAAGTTAATTTTTCTATTTATTTCATTATACATATACACAGATTTCCTCAAAAATTGCCGTCTAGCAAACTCAGTGAAAACAGGGTGAAAATAGGGAAGAACATCCCTCCGTCTACTCTTTAAGAGGTTTGGGTTAAAAGTTATAGATTTGTGAATTTTTAAAACACTATGCAATACATATAATTTTCTTACTGATAGAAGCTCACTGATGGAATACAGATTTCCAGTAGGAAACCTGTAAGGTTTAAAGTACATTACCTTTATTAACAATCGCTGGGCTCTCTCAATCTCAAGGAATTTGGTTTTCGTTGCACCACCCCATACAGGTATACAATAAGTTAGAATTGACTGTACCAGAGCTAGGTAGATTTGATTTAGTAATTTATGGTTGGAGACATGTCTTAGAGTTTTCATAATCCATACAAGTTTTCTAATCCTAGCCGAAATAAGATCAATATGTGGATACCAGGATAACCTCTGATCAAGCATAACACCTAGATATTTAGCTGTTGATTTTTTTATAATAGTTGGACAATCGCATACAGAGTCAATGTAGTTTGTATGACATCTGTGAATCTTGATTTCAAAATCTATATTGGGCTGTGTCCTATTGTATCTAGTGAAACATATGTAGTTTGTCTTAGTATGGTTCAGTGTTAAAAGGTTAGTATTAAGCCAGTTTGCAACTTTAGCTAATCCTGTTTCTGCATATATTTTAGCTAAGTCCCAAGAGTTCCCTGAGAAGACAATAGCAGTATCGTCAGCATAGGAGAAGATCTGACCATTGTTAATTTTAAGATTGCAAAGGTCATTGATATACATTAGAAATAAAGTAGGGCCCAGAACGCTTCCTTGGGGAACCCCATAAGATATGTTTTCTTCATCACTAATGTATTTTCCTATTTTAACGCTTTGTTTTCTGTTTTTAAGGTAATCATAAAATAATTTAAGTTGAATA
Source organism: Monopis laevigella (assembly GCA_947458855.1). Classification (NCBI taxonomy): domain Eukaryota; kingdom Metazoa; phylum Arthropoda; class Insecta; order Lepidoptera; family Tineidae; genus Monopis; species Monopis laevigella. Next base: position 4,191,557 of record OX381583.1, on the reverse strand, counting down.
CCCCTTATTCCAAATGATTCAAGCTTGTGTACAAGGGTGGGAACTGAAACCGTATCAAATGCTTTTCTGAGGTCCAAAAAGACTGTTAGACACTTTTTGTTTGCATCTACTTTATTGACAAGTTGCGTTGTTAAAGCCACAATTGCATCCTCCGTTGATAAACCTTTTCTAAAACCATATTGATGTTGTGACAGTAGTTGGTGTTTATTAAGGTAGTTGATAAGGCGTGTATTTATTAATTTTTCCAAGATTTTAGAGATAGATGGAAGAAGCGATATGGGCCGATAATTATTAATATCTTCGCAATCCCCTCCCTTGTACACAGGTGTGATATTGGATTTTTTAAGTATTGTTGGAAAGACACCCATCCTAAAACAGAGATTAGCCAAATGACTTATTATTGGAACAACAAATTCTTTAGTTGCTTTCAAGTACATGTTTGAAATATTGTCCCACCCAGGAGCACTGGTTGACTTTAAGCTCATAAGGACTGTGTGGACTTCTTCCGGGTCCGTGTCAAGAAGAACAAATGAAGTTGATTGTGAATTCTGCGTAATACCTATTTTATTTTGACATGTCAAACTTATATCCTCCGCTAGCGATTTTCCAATATTAGCAAAGTATGTATTAATATGGTTTAAGGAGTCTTGTGTAGACGATTTTATGTTAAGTAAATTCTTATTTGGCAAGTTAGTTGGTTTAAAGTTAGTAATTTTATTAATAGAATTCCATAGGGTTTTAGAGTTTTTCGTGGCTTTAGCTAATTGGTCATTATCATATTGTCGCTTCAGTTTTTTTATTAAATTGTTGCAGAAATTCCTGTACCTACGGTAAGTAATTTTTAATATTTCATCACTAGGATTTAAACGCAGTTTTCTTTGTAAGTTGTCTCTATTTCTAATGCAACGTAAGATGCCTTCACTAATCCATGGTTTTATAGTCCTTTTATTGCTCGGGATATTTATTATTTTTGTATTTTCTATTAAGGTATTATTTAGAATATTAGTTAGGTGTTCGACTATAATATTGGGGTCTTGATAGTTTATTAATTTAGGTAAGTTTTTTTCTTTTAAGCATTTGTACACATTGTCATAATTTATTATAGTCTTAGTTTTATAGGTTACATTTTTTTCTTGTAGTTGTGAGAGTATTAGCAATACCATAGAGTGATCTGTAATAGTTGTATCTAATATTGCTATTTGGGCGGCTTTTTTATGTTTGTCTAATTTTAACATAACATGGTCGAGACAATTATGTTCTCTAGTAGGTAGATAATGCCCTGACAGTAAACCATGTATTGACAACATGTCAAGATAATTAGTTTTATTTTTACGTTCATAAGTTTGTTCTATATTTTTGGTAATAATATTTATGTTAATATCTCCAGTAATAATTAATGTTTTACAAGTCTTCAGAGAGCCTAAAAGAGAGTTTAAACTGTTTATAAATTGCTCTGCATTTGTCTTGGATGGTGAACGATAAATGCCTAGAACCGTAATATTATTTAGATCAATTTGTACACAAGATGCGTCTATAATTTTAATTTCTTTAATTGATGAATGTATACAGTTTTTAACATAGGTAACAACACCATCATTTTGGTTTAAGTGATTAGTGGTGGAAAAGGAAATATAATTTGTCATTTTTGGTATAGGTTTATTCTTATTTATGTGACATTCCGTTAGTATTATAATGTCAGCTTCAAAGGAAAAGTTGGCTAAAGTCGCTTGCAGATCATCAAAATTTTTATAGACACTTCGTATATTTTGAGATATTATAGTAACATCAGTTGTTTTGAGTTGTTTTATATTGGGAATATTATCCAGTGAGCAGCATACAGCTTGCGCAAAATTAGTTTCATCCAATTCATTCAGGTCTTTATGTTGTATATTCATGTTTGGTTTAGCTTATAATTCAGAATGCAGTTAATAGGAAAGTGATAATGTTTGACAAAAGTATATAGTTTGTTGTAGTATAGATTTAAAAAATAAAATAACCCACCTAGTTCCTTAGAGTTTAAATTTGTTTTTAAAAGTATTATAGTTCTGTAGTGAAAATAATTTATGTGTAAAGAGAAATTTATTTGATTAATTAAGCCCATAAACTTGATGTAATATGAATGTGTAGAATTACCATAGCAAACTAAGTAATACATAAAATTATGTATTAAAGCTGTAGGCATAAATATATGTATATGTGCAAAAGTGCTGTAATAGAAAATAATATATTTGTTGAGTAGATTGTATAATAGAGGAGTGAAAAACAGAATTTGTGTGTGAGGACAAGAGTTTAACCATAACATAAGCTTAAACATACTAGTAAATATATTACAAAATGACAATAAGTATGTTGAATTAGAATAAAAATAATAGGGTAACTCGCATTGGTACAATTCACAAAAAAGTCATATTTTACCTTGACTCAACGTGTATACCTGGGCCTCATTATTAATTAAGATAATAGGAGAGTTTTCATCCTGCCTGACATACACCTTGCCAAAAGCTGTCCAACAAAATTTGAGGTTTTGGGTCTTTGCTAAGTCCCTTGCTAAGAAAAATAGGCGTGACCCTCTTGCCGTTAATTGCTCCGTGACATATATGGGTGTCTCTTCGTTTTTTGTAATGCCAAGATGTTTAGCCCGTAATTTTTCCTTGTTACGAATATTATATGTCTTACACAATTTTATGATGTCACTCTTGAGAATCGTAGTCGTCGCCTCCACAATAATAGGAGTGTTCTCACTTCTATCCTTTCTCTTATCACGTACCCTATACACGTCACTTATATCCGACTTCATAATTTTACAATTTATGTTCTTTGACAAGTTCATAACCATGTCTATAAGGTCTTGTTTAGTCTCAGTAAGCTTTTTAGGTACATTTTTTATCTCAAAATTATTTTTTCGGTTCACTCTCTGCATATCTTCAACCCTATTTTCCAAAATTGTGATGTACTCTCGGTCTTTTCTAGACTTTTCTTCCATATCATCAATTTTTATCATTAATATCAACAATTAATGTTGTCAAACAAATGTATATATATATTTTTTTAATTAAAAATTAATGGTACTCAATGTAGATATAGTGCATTCCGAGACTTCTACATTAATGTTGTCAAACAAATGTATATATATATATTTTTAATTAAAAATGAATGGTACTCAATGAATCCGTGAAAATTCTAATATCGTGTTAAATATAATTCTCTAATACATTCTCTAATATAAAATCTAATGTCCTCTCTGTTTGTATGTCTGTCTGTCCGTATGTGAGCAAGAACCACTCATCCGATTTTCTCTATTTTTTTTATTATATATTGTTATGTTAGGTATCATATTATTAATCGACTTTTCCGCAGTTTTATGAATTCCTAGTGTCAACTGCTTTTCGTAATTCAAGGCGCAACGGGGCCCCCCTTTTGCCAGTATAAAATATACCTAGTTAAGTAAAGTTAACCAATGATTAACCAATTTATACACGTGGACTCTGGACTTAACGGCATTGGATTTTAAATGAAACGAACCATTCTGGACAATTTTATAATTAACATTTCTGGGAATCGTTGTATTCGTAATGAGTTGTAAGTTTTAAATGTTCAAAATAAATTATTTACTGAATTTGTATTAGTTTGAATAAAAGTCGAACTTGGTACATACATTGTTGTTTAACAAAATTGATTGCCCCCACTATGCCGGCTAAATAATGCGGTTACGAAATGGGCGAAGACAAAGACGTATTCGCATTACGAGTCTATTTAAATATCTTCAATGTTTTATAGTCAAATGACTACCACCCGAGACTACCACCTTGACTAGAAATCGAAGCAGTAGTCTCCAAAAAACCGGTGAACCCACAGACTAAAACCATCAGGTGGATGTAAGGTCACATGTCTTGCTCCAGTTTCACGAATCCCGCTGCAGTTAAAGACCAACGCACGTAGCGCGGACATATCTTGTGGACGTGAGCGATCGGCAATTTTGCTGTGGACGATATGCAATTATCATACGGTTACACATTAGGCGTTGTATCCGGAGGTCATGGGTTCGATTCCCACCCATGGCAAGAAAATATTAGTACGTTTTTTCTGTATAGTTTGTCATGGTCTGGGTGTTTATAAAATATAATATGTATTATATCGTTGTTTCTGGTACACATAATACAAGCCTAGAGCTTAGTTTGTGACCTAAGCAATATGTATAATTTGTCTTACATATAAAAAAAAAATCATTATTATATCGAATGCATCATCAACGTCTATTGTTTTTTTAGTTCTGGGCACTGCATTCGTAATCGGGAACGCCGCGTTCTCCATACAAAATTAGCTTTTGCACTTCCAATAATACTCGATTACTGTTTGTCGCAGAATTAAAATAATATTTTTGTCGGTCATTGTATTTATATATTATTCTGTGTAAGGTCATTATTTTTGCCTTTCTAAATCAGAAAAAAACTTTTTTTATATTACTTATAATACAACAAAAAAATATTACCGACAACAGAAAGATTTTTGCGTACAATTACGAACATTAACCCATATATGCCCACAGGGTCGAAACGACCCATGGGCAAGGGTCCCTTAAAACAGGGCATAACTTGTAAACACAACGAAAATTATAATGTTGGCTTTAAATAGTTAGAAATATATACTTTGGCGTGTAGTATTTATTTACTAATTTGAAATAAATCAAATTAATTAAAAAGTCATTGCAAATTGTAAGAAATTTTAAGTGACAAAATTTATCGGTCGCGCACACAATAATGTAAGTAATTATTAATTACAAATATTAATTTTGATTTTTATAAATTAATTAATTTTTTTAATATGTAACGTTGAACTTGTGAAGTAAATTATTAAAATATATTATAAAGGATATTTATTTCATTAATTTATGTTTATATATGTAAATATTCGAAATATTTTCTATGGGTCGTTAACGACCCCTTGGGCATTAGTGATACCATACTTATTATGTCGTTATTTGTATAGGTTTCGAAGATTACTTACTACTAACGAAATTATGGCACTACTGGAGTCTTTATAAAATGAAGAGGTGTAAGATGCCGATGTGTACATAGGCATTACCTTCTAGGCTAAGAGATGGAATTCTAAAAGAGGGTTATTTGGGGGAAGAGGATACAACAATCCTGATCCGTTGAAAAGGAATGAATTGATTGCTCCTTTAGAACATGTGATCAACCATAATGAAGATGAGCATTTAGTTTAGATTACTTTAGATGAAGGTACTTCTTCAAATCAGTCTACGAATCGTCAGTACAGACAACTAGGTATTACCAAAAGATGTAGGAGTGCCATATGGCAACATAAATAGGTCCTAATGAAATTACCTCGTCAAACGATCTGTAAACTACTTTGGATAGATTCAAAATACGCAAAATTCCAGACGAACTAGCAGTTTCCGCCTATAGATCAGACATCCTTAACCCTAGAAGCTTTATCTACGCCTGCGAGGCGTACACGCAATTGAAAATTCTTTATCCCTTTCTAACGGGTGAAGTTAGCGCCTGGTGCTGTTTAGACATCCCAGTCACCAACGGGAGCTTGTCAATAGTGTTTGTGTCGTTTAGCTAAGTCCCACTATTTTTGACTTATTGAGGTACCTGCGAGACGTATGTTTAGGCTTTGTGTAACTTTAAAAAAATTGACAAAGATTATTCATGGAACATTACGTGCAATAACTGGTTCATATCTGTGCCACTGGCTAAAAATCTACTTCAGCAGCCTACTAGGTACTCTAGATTCTAATAGGCACTATTTAGATCACCACCTGTAGTTGTCAGTTGTATGTTTTGATTTGAATTAATTGGTCTTCTGCAACTTGTATCTTACAAGTCAAAACCTGTAAAGAAGTATACCTCTTGTGATGTCAATGCAGTAAATAATAATTCAAGTGGCAAACCAGACATGATTAATTTCTACAACCAAGCAAAAGGAGTAGAATTATTCGATAAAATATGTTATTCAATATTGTGTAGCCGCAAGGCTAATAGATGGTCAATGGCTGTATTCTACGGTATCTTGCCATGGGTTTCATTACTTATGCTGCAATTTACGGCCGCAACATATATATATATATATATCATCACGGGTGCCTTACGGCGCCCGAGACCGCCTAGACGGCCCCAGGGTACCCAGCGGAGGGGTTTTAATCCCCCCTCGTCGTAGCCGATGGTATGATTCTACACCGAATAAGTGGCTAGCTCGTCGCGATGTTTTGAATAGACTTAATAATCCATCTATAAACAGTTTCACAAGTTGGTATAGTGAAACCGGGACCGATAGCTTAACGTGCTCTCCGAGGCACTATAGTGGTGTTGTCAAACAAATGTTCAGGAATAATAAAAAAAAACCCTTGAATAGAAGGGGATTAATGAAGAAATTCAGCAAAGATTTGGTCAAGCCTTGGATGAAGAAGTTACTTGAGGCTCCTACTTTGAATAGATTTTTATGAGAAAATATAAGCCAAATTATCGAAAAACCTATCGATGCAGGTAATGAACTTCAGGCAGGTGAATCAGAGCCTAAACATGTAAATACTGCGCCTTTTACTCTTACAAAAAATAAGATGTCGAAATTAGGGTCCAAAAATTATGTATATTGTGAACACATACTTGCTATCTGTGCAGATTGCTCTAAAATAATAGCTAGTCATTAAAAGATTGGCGATTACTTTTAATATGTATCCTAATAATAAGTATTTGATGTTAAAAATGATTAAAATTTTAAAAAATATACATATTTCAGTTGATTTCTGAGAAGTTGATTTTTTAGTTTGAAAATTAGGTACTTTTATTTATTTTCTTGTAATAAATAACGGTGATTGTAGTGTCTATTAATAAAAGTATGTTTTATTATACATTAATAATAATAATAATAATATTATAATAATAATAATTTAAGGTTAGGATATAATTACATTATATCCTAACCTTAAATTTCCTTTAAAAATATATATATAATTAGGTATATTTTAGCTTACAGGCGATCTTTAATATATATACGCCTCAGAGACGTATGTTAAGGCTTTATGTACCTCCAAAATAGATTAGGCTTCTAGGGTTAAGGTATACTCTCGGTGCTTGTATTCCAGTAGAAAGTATTTTTTTAATACTTAGAGTAGAACTCACCGTTCCTTGGAAAACAAACATTCCTAAGGACCACACCATCAAAGTTGATGTTACGAATGAAATTACTACAAACGGTTTTAAAGCCCTATGCAGTAGAATTGCAAGAGGAATTTTAAGTCTTTGCATCATCTTTTGGAGGATCTTGGCCTTCCAAGATACTAAGAACATTGTCTCACTCAGGTTAAATCAGAGGTAGATATGCTTTATGTAAAAATTTAACTGTAGAAAGTGCAAAAAATGCAATGTATAATGTTGTAATGCAATTACACTACAAATGTTTCGACGTTTTACACTCAAAATTAATAAAGTTATATTGGTTTATAAAAACTTTTTTTATTGCCTTTGTGTATCCTATTTGCCCAGGGGGTCGTTTTTGACCCACTGTAAAAATCAACTGAAAAACCACTCTGGCTGAAATTTATTTTTACTGTTACATTTTTTAGCTTTTGTGATTATAGATACAAAAATTTCATAAAAATCTAAGCAGATCAATAGTTCTGGGCATATATGGGTTAAAAAAATAATTAATATTCGATTAACATCCAAGTTGTAATATTGGAAGTACGTTTGTAAGGGCGTCAAGTCGACTCTAGGGCCCTTAACATTTATTCTTGAATAAAATATTACAAGTCAAAAAAAACCTCAAATAACCTAGCATTTTTTACTGTAACCATGAATGGAGTTGATCAATACCTTTTTAATGCGGCTACCAATGGTTACGGATGGCAACAATTTGGATTAGAAATCTAGCATATCCTCGTTACTTTATGGTGGTCAATTTTACTGCCCGTTTGCCTGCATCCTGAAAGGGGACTATTACCTCGAATATAAATTGATGCACTAGGCTCATATAAACCAGTGAACCCACAGATTAAAACCAAAACGATCCCGTATAGTGTTTGGTCGGGTACAAAGGTTACTGAACAAAGTGAAGGGGAGAGTTGAATTCAGAAAGGCCTAGCCCTGCTTCGTGGTCTCAAGTCCATTGCAGTGCACGACCCGACGCCCGCACGAAAATGCCATGGATATTAATAAGGACATTGTCTCTCTCTATAAAAAAAAATACCACAGTAATAACCTAACTGTAATAACAGTGCAAAACTCTTTACAACAACGTGGATATCACACACGTGAACATTAAGCGGAAAAGACATCGCAATTGACATCATGAATCCCGCAGCCATTAAAACCTAAGCACGTTACTTGGGCATCTTCTGCAATACAAGAGCGACCGGCTATTCCACTGTGGTTGATATGCAATTATGATTAATAAAAGAAATGCATCATCAAACTCTTTCCTTCTTCTTAATGTCCCCGTTTACGGGCTCATACGGGCATTACTCCATTTGGATTTCTATAGCTACTATTTATTGTTGAATAAAATATTACACGTTTATTCCACTGTGATGTTACTTAAAAAAAAACTAAAAAAAAACTTCGTGCTTCGTGGTCTCAAGTCCATTGCATGACCCGACGCCCCCACGAAAATGCCATGGATATTAATAAGGACATTGACTCTTTCTATAAAAAAAAAACCACAGTAATAACCTAACTGATTTAACAGTAAATCAATAGCTGTACCCCTCTTTTAGTTTGTGTGAAGCACTAGAGTTTTTTACTTGCTGGTTTCTTTTTCTCCGGGGTGTCTCTGAGGGGATCGACTTTACAGTTAGTGTTTATGCCCTTAAAAATACCGATCCTTATACCTTTACTTATATGTGATTGGTTACTTAGCTTTTATTTACAATAAATATTTAAGGCATGGATATGATCGGTGAAGTTGGTCGCTCCTCCTCCTCCGCCTTGGTGGCTCTCTTGTATGGCAGATAATGATTGACAGGTCAATGGAATCAGCTAACCACCTAGTCTTACACTAGTTGGTTATGTAGTGTGTGTTCGGTTAGGTAGTAATTTTCATATTAAGATTTCCATTCCATCGTGTCTAAGTTCAATTAATATTTGTCGTTATTTTGTTAATGAATAGGTGCCTAACCAAACGCACTCTAAGACCTCATTGTTAAACTTTTTTTTTTTTTTTGACTAAATAAATATCTGTAAAGATTTACATGAAATAAATGATTTTGACTTTGACTTTGACAGTGCAAAGCTCAGTACAAGAATACGGATATCGTACACGTGAACATTAAGCGGAAAAGACATCTCAATTTCATGAATCCCGCAGCCATTAAAACCTAATACCTAAGCACGTTACTTGGGCATATTCTGCAATACGTGAGCGACCGGCTATTCCACTGTGGTTGATATGCAATTATGATTAATATAAGAAATGCATCATCTAACTCTTTCGTTCTTATCTTTTCTTAAAGTCCCCATTTACGGGCTCATATACGGGCATTACTCCATTTGGATTCCTATAGTTACTATTTATTGTTGAATAAAATATTACACGTTTATTCCACTGTGATGTTACTTAAAAAAAAACTTAAAAAAAACTTCGTGCTTCGTGGTCTCAAGTCCATTGCACGACCCGACGCCCCCACGAAAATGCCATGGATATTAATAAGGACATTGACTCTCTCTATAAAAAAAAATACCACAGGAAAATAACCTAGCTGTAATAACAGTGCAAAAGCTTCTTACAACAAAAAGCAAATCATCCACGTAAACACCTATAAGCGGAAAAAGACATCACAGTTTCATGAATCCCGCAGCCATTAAAGGCCAGCGCACGTAGCGCGGACATCTTCTGTGGACGTGAGCGACCGCCATAACGCTGCGGTCACATCACTGCGGACGACATGCAATTATGATGTCATATGAAACGCATCATCAACGTCTATTGTTTTTGGTATGATTTTGTATTATTGTAATTAATTAATTAATAAGTCCTTATAAAAGATTTTTTTTTTTGGGAAAATATTACAAAATTTATTATCTAATAACCTATATAAAAAATAAAAAAATTACTTGAAAAATAAAAAAAAAAATAATGTTAGACGATAGGCGCGGATAGGGTGTACGAAGGACACTACCTGCATGCATTACCACGCTGGATCGCAATGCTGATGCTACTATAAAAATTGCTACTGGAGATCCTCTGAACAAGGAGTATCTTGTACAGAGGATCTTCAGTAGAAATTTTTATTTTTTTTCTAAATCGTGGATAAATTTACTAGCGTCTTCGGACCATGGACCCATCGTCTTAACCGAAAATGACAAAAACAGGTATGAGTTCAGGAGCTCTGCGTACTTGTTACGTCTAATGTTAAGTAAAATCTTTTAAATTTATACGAATAGTATAAAGTGCCCTAAGACAATCTACAGATGTAGTATGAACGTTCCAGAAAAGGAATTCTGGATATTTGTTTGGTTTTTAATTTGTGTATTTCACACATAAAAGCGGTAGAAATAAAATATTTCTGTTACATGCGAGCGAGTGCAAAAATTAAATTTGCCTAATATTCTTAATTAATATATTGAATACTACCTAACTCGCGCGACTTCGCTTGCGTAACTTTAACCGTTTACGCAGTGCACGCAATGGAAGCTCTCAAAAAGAACAAATTTTCTCCGTTTTCCCAAATTTTTCATTTATGCTCCTATTGCTTTCCTCGATAAATGGGCTATCCAACACTAAAATATTTTTCAATATCAGTTCAGTAGATCCAGATATTACCCCCAAAAACTTTACCACTTTATAATATTATAGTTAAAATAATATATACCTTTATATATATTTTATTAAGCTATCTGCAAAATAACGCCTGATTCAATTAATAACATTAGCATCCTTGGCGGAGGCCTATGTCCAGCAGTGGACGTGTGAAAGGCTGGTATGACGATAGAATACAAAAACGCTATTTCATGATACTAGATATTTTATTTATAATAATACCATCACGGGTGCCTTTTTGGCTCCCGAGAAGGGTACTCAGCTATATAATAAATATTTTCTACCTATAAGGAAATATCGATAAGAAATGGAGGTGTTTTTTCTATCGAGTTCTTGATCTCATAAATATTATTTTTTTAAAAGATAAAAATGCAATGATTAAAATCCTGGTGGGCGGGACTCGAACCCACGAAAGTCGCTTTCGCGGCAAGGCGCTCAACCGCTGAGCCAACCAGATTCCATAGTCAGCCCTCACGAATTTTGTCATTGCTTGTTATCTACTTATACAGTATACACAGACGCCCTCTATTAGCTTTCTTCTAATAACTCTTTACGAGTGAAGTAAGAAGTCCTAGTTTCTAATACTAGATGGCAGAGGAGTTTGTTTTTTATTTTTACTTTGTTCATTATTTTATATTTATGCATTTTTATAAATTCCTCATTAGGTAGGATATATGTTTATCTTCACGGGTGCCTTACGGCGCCCGAGACCGCCTAGACGGCCCCAGGGTACCCAACGGAGAAGTTTTAATCCCACCTCGTCGTAGCCGATGGTATGAGTCTACTATAGTGGTGTTGTCAAACAAATGTATAAATGTATAACTCATTGGTACACATCGGGATTCGAACTAAGTGTTTTTAAGTCCAAGGTCTAACCAACTCGGCCACCACGTATACGTTATTAGGATAATCTAAATTAAATTTTATAAATAAAAAGTAATATTTTGGTACACTATTCCTACTTTAAAGTCTGTCTCTTAACAAAACATTAATAAAACATTTAGTGAAATGTTACTAATATTATAAAAAAGATAATGATAAGTTATGAAACCAAATTCATTTAAAATATTTGCATAAATGTTACATAATAAACACACAAACAATGCGAACCACACAGTTGCGTAACCATAAAATCTCTAACCCATAATCAGGCTGGTCTGTAATTGTGTAGATAATTGAAAACTGGACTGGGCTGTAATTTTTAGAATAGTTTGTACGGAATTTAATTCCAGCTTGTTTGGATGCAGAATGTTATCATCACGGTCTTTGGAACGAAACTATAATCAAAATAGCAGACTCTTTAACAAAAAATGTATAGGTACATAGACAAGTGAGAATTAAACAGATCATTAATACACGGTTAATTTGAATGGGTGGGCTAATATGATGTTCTACTGATCAAATCGAACTACTTTTCCCATGGCACCATGTGTCGCAAATGAAAAAAAAAATGCCTTCCCCATACAAATTGGTCATTTTAACATTACTAGTTTGTATGGAGAGGGATTTTATTTATTTGCGACAGATGGTTCTATGGAAAAAGTTGTTCGATTTGATCAGCTGAACTTCATATTAGCCCAAAGTACATCCTTTCAAAGTCACCCTGTATATTTGAAAAAGCGGTTATTTCCAGAAACTGCCCAGCAAAAACGGATTTTATATAATAAGTGGTACACGAATGAAGAGATTTTATCAATATTGTTAAACAACAAAATATCGACCTAAAAGATCGACCCCATTTATGGATTTTGTAGATATGCTTATTGATGCAAAGTTTATTAAATAATCTCGTTTCGTCAGTTTATTTTTTCTTCCAGTTATTTTGTTGTTCTTTTGTTAAAGTTACATAAAGACGACCTCCTGTAAATGGGTTGGTTTCGAAATGGTTTCTTATACGTCGCAATGTTTCAGGTGGAGCAGATGAAAGTTTATAGCTTTCGCAAGAATTTCAGTCATAACTTCTTATTAATGGGGTGAACCATGCTTGTAGAAACATTATGTATTATTTATTATTTTTCATTTAGGTCTGGTTTGTTAAATGATAATTTTATTACTTACAATATATGATAGACGTAATTCGTGAAGGAGGGGGACTGAAAGAAAGTATAGTCATGAAAACGAGAAAGGCTGGTTTGGGCAATAGCACAAACTATATAGAATAACTATATAGAAAGAATGGGTGATGAAAGACTGACGAACCAGATATATAACAGCGAGGTGAAGGGTAAACGTGGCCGGGGGAGACCAAGCTAGACATCATCACCAAATTGGAAAGGTTCTAAAATACGTTGCAATTAAAAGCACTAAAATCGGCGTGTATGTATGAGAGGAGTTATGACTGTGGAAGAAGCAAAAGGAGTAAGGAGGGTCTTAGAGTCAAGTGGCGCTCGGTTGTCTATGCCTGCCCCGCAAGGGACCTGCGGACACATTCTGTTTCTTATAACGTGAGCGTTAGATTGTCAAAATATCGAATTCCGTTATATATATCATTCTCTCCTCCAATAAACGAAGGTTAAAAAACTACCTTGATTGGAGGAGAGCGCGCCAATCACGGAAATCGTTATTTTGACAATCTAACGATCACGTTATAAGAAACAGAATGTGGCCGTTGGTATAAAGATAAACAAATAAAACAATAATATTATTATAAATTTTATGTTTAAATTAAGTTTATACAGCTTTATTAGATTCGCAGATTTTCTGTATATTTGATAAAACAAAAAAAAAAGTAAAAAAAAAAAATAATTTGACTTGACTGATTTTTTTGTTTGTTTGCTGTCAATGGAAGGAGAAAACGTAAAGCTAATTGTAGGTGGCGCTTCAAATGCTTGACTCTGTATTTTTTCGTGTTTCATTTAACATTGTTTTTTCTGGTCTTAATGATTTTATTTAATGATTTGTCTATTTAGTGTTTCATTAAAAATAAAAATCATTCCTCGTATTTTCTAAACAAAATTAAGGTACTATACATAAAATATCCACAGCTGAAAGCAGAATTCAATATTTGAAAAAACTTGGGTCAAACGACAAAATTCCATCAGTGTCAGAATTTTGCAGTTTTCTTCTCTATTTATCGGCACGCAAGATATAAGTAATTTTCGTCTTTTGACAGGAAGCTGTCAAACAATTGTTTTTTTACTTTAACTAATAAAGATAACTCCTTAATCATATCACTTGTGCTCTATCATTGGCAATTGTTGGAAGCTAGACAAAATAGTGAATATATAAATAATTTATAGCATCAATATGGTAGTGATTCAATTAAGTCAAAAACTGAAATAAATAACTTGCACTCATGTCTCTCTGAGTTGACAGAAAAATACTGACTTCGTCCGCGTGAAATAGTTATTTTTTTATCATACAAACTTTCATCCCCTATTTTATCCCCTTGGGGGTAGAATTTATCAAAATCCTTTCTTAGCGGATGTCTACGTCATAACATCTACCTGCATGCCAAATTTCAGCCCGATCCGTCCAGTGGTTTGGGCTGTGCGTTGATAGATCACTATGTCAGTCAGTCAGTCACCTTTGAGTTATATATATTTACATTTTTTTATTTTGACAAGCTAACGATTCCGTTATAGAGACAGAATATGGTCGCTGATACTGACTATTTGGTTTATAAAAAATTCAATAAAAAAAATATACCTAGATACTTCAGAGTCAATGACACACAATAAAATTTTCAACAAGATTTTAGGCAATTTGTAAACATGAATAACTTCATAATACGCCAGTTGATTTAGACCATCAGCGACTGATCATAAATGTCAACCCTTCTCACTTTGGGTAGCCATTCATGTGACACCTCACCTTTGTCTTTTATGACATATCATCATCCATAGATTATGATTTTAAATTGGAAGCCTATAGGATGTGGGACTGAAACTGGGAAAAAATAAATTTATATATAAAAAATATATTTTTATATTTAAAACTATTATTATTAACTTAGTACTTATAGGCAAAATTATACGACTTTATTTATTCTAGTATGATTATCATATATAATGGAATAGATAATTGATCATAATTACTAATTATACTAGAATAGTAAATAGGGTAAACGTGGCCGTGGAAGACCAAGACACACTTACCATGATCAGATTGAAAAGGTTCTAAAATACGGTGCAATTAAAAGTCTCCGAAATCGGCGTGCATGTATGCGAAGAGTTATGACTGTGGACGAGGCAAAAAAAGAATGTAGAGATAGAGACAAGTGGCGCTCGGTTGTCTCTGCCTACCCCGTAGGGACCTGGCGTGAAAATAAATAAATAAAGTAGTGGAAAAGCATATAACATATTATTTAGCTTCAAAGTTACTGAATAAAAAATCAATAAAAATAAAATGTATACATCTTCTATACATTATAAAACGAAGGCGCTTTCCGCGTCTATCTTTGTCTGCGTGCACTTACATTTTCTAAAATACGGTAACGGATTTTCATTCGGTTTTCACCATTTTTAGGTAATTTCTCCTAAAAGGTTTAATGGATAATTACATAGGTACTGTTATATATATATAAACATAACTAGCTCGCTCAACTTCGTCTGCGCAAGCAAAGGAAGCTCTCAAAAGCAACAAATTCTCCCCGTTTTCCCAACATTTTTTATTGATGCTCCGCTCCTATTGGTCGTAGCATGATATTATATAGTCCATAGCCTTCCTAGATAAATGGGCTATCCAACACTAAAATAATTTTCGAAATCGGTTCAGTAGATCCAGAGATTACTCTCTACAACCTCACAAACTTTACCTCTTTATTATACTAGTATAGTATGTGTTACGTACAATTCAAACACTTACCAGACAGACATAGATAGGAGCACTAGGAACACTAGGATTATCACATAACTTATGGTTTTTATTGTTTTAGCTATTTTACGAATATTCTTAGATTTAATTTGTATTTTGCACATGCTCTCGGGGTGATAGTTCAATTTTGAATGGGGGTAGGTAGGAGTGGAAAAGAGATAGAAGATATGGATAATTACTAAGGAAAGAAAGGGACGGAAGGCAGTAGTGTTCGAATACATGCAACAAATATGGTAAACCGACCAATTATATACTGCGCGTATTTAACTTTGTCGTATAATATTATTACATATTTATCTAAATCTAACAGTATTATTAATTTAGATTTATACTTATACTTTAATATTTTTAAATGCTATACTTTAAATAAAGTGTTTGAATATATAAATGTATAGTAAAGATTAGTAGTAATCTGTAGCTTCTAAAATTTTGAGGCCTTATTCATAAAACTTATTGAGGCCTTAAAGAACACTTTAGTTATAGAAGGTTTTCTCTCACTTACGCCTAATGATTTTTGTTGCTAATAAAAAGAGACAAAATCTTCCATAACAAGTGTTCTTCAAGGATCAATCAGTTTTTAAGAATACCAGTGTAAGTTTCTGAATAATAGATAATATGTTTTTTTTTTTAAATATAAAACAATAAAAATGTTCTCGCAGTGTAAGTACGCATGTAATACGCAAATCTCCGACAACGCGAAAATTTTTATATCATATTATTACGGAGAAAATTTACGTACCCGGCAATATTTCGCCACCACATTGTGCGTGATTTGAATAATCATAGCGTCAACAGAATGAATGCCTAAAAATCTTGACTCTTCACCGAGATAATAACATAAATCTCTTTTAAAATATCCCTTGAAGTTGACGAAAGTAATTAGATTGTAACGAGAGAAAAGTGTTTTTCGCGGTCTTTTGATTTTTATGAATATAATTTTTGCTTCTAATTAGTTTTTGGAAAATGCGGCGATGAGAAAGATCAAAATTATGAGATGCCTATAGCTTAATATTTAGGTTTAAAAAAAATCTGTGCCTTAATGAGGACCGTTCAGTCGCATGTTAACAAATAGTGCTTTCCCATAAGTTTTACCCATGTATACAGATATATAAATAAATAAATATCATCACGGGTGCCTTACGGCGCCCGAATCCGCCTAGACGGCCTTAGGGACCCCGGCGGAGGGGTTTTTAATCCTACCTTGTAGTAGGCGATGGTATGGATCTACCCGGAATAAGTGGCTAGCTCGTCGCGATGTTTGGATAGACTCAATAACCCATCTATATAACTTGATTGATAACTTGTAACAGTTTTACAAGTTATCAATCAATCAATCAATCAAAATTCTTTATTTTGATCCATAGTTTTTACACAAGATTTTACCGATGATATTTTATAGTCTACTATGTTCCGTCTATAGGCATATAATATATAAGTACAGAAGTTGGTATAGTGAAACTGGGATCGACTGTTTAACGTGCTCTCCGAGGCACTAAGTGGTGATGTTAAATAAATGTACGTATTTTTTTAGATTAAAAACTGATTGGTACACACGAGGGTTGACCCAGGGACCTAAATAATTAAGTCTAAGGTTTAACCAATTCGGCCACTATGTATACTGTATACAGATATAAATGTATACAGACAGATGATAGACATAATACAGATAGTTTTTTTTTCATATAATGACACAAATGGTTGTTCCACTACGCGTTTAATTCTGTAGCTAATGAAAAAGGTCGATGTTCTTTAGATGATCAATGGCAGCCTAACTATAAACGCACTGAGATCAAATTGTATTTTTTTAAAAATATATTCATAAAAGTCTATAAAAATTACACACATTATTATTTTTTCCACCAAAGTACGTAATAATTTTTCTGCCAATTTTTACTGTCAATTTATTAGTCAATTAAAAAGCGAAAATAGAGACATCTTTAGCCCTCTTTTCAGAGGGTATTTTATATTATACATCAAAGGTTTTATCATAATTTCTCCCTACATCTACTTTCATCAATGCTGTTAAAAAATATTAATATTGATCGACCGCAATAATAATAATAATATATAATAATAATAATATGTAGGACAATTTACACATTTTGCTCTGGTTACAAACTAATCTCTAGGCTTGTACTATGTGTACCAGAAGCAACGATATAATACATATTGTATTTTATAAACACCCAGACCATGACAAACTGTATAGAAAAACTTTTTTTTTTTTGCCATGGGTGCGAATCGAACCCACGACCTCTGGATACAACGACGAAGGCGCAACCACTACCAACTGTCTACGGAGGCTGTCAAATAATACCGTCAATAAAATTATATAAAAATAGGTAAAATATTAATAGTATATTATATGGTTGCATTAGCACTCTGCCTGTTATTGATTAATCTCCCAAAGGTTACAAATACAAATTCATTTATTCGTTGGAATATAAGTTATACAGATGTTCAAATAATTGTTTGTCCTCTATACTCTGCCACTTTAATGGCGTACAAATATTTTTATACACTATTTTGACATTATTACAAACTAAAAATATCTATAGTTTATTATATATTTTTTTACTATATAATGTTATACCTGCTATGTACTGTTTATACTTTTATTAATGTCTACTAGTTAAACAAAATTTATTTACTAATATTAATTGTTTGAAAAATATTACAATTATTACCAATATTATTATTTTATTTGTCTTAAAATGAAACAAAGTACCTACTTATTTGCTATAAGAGATGTGTAATACATTACATTCTATTGAAGATTTACAATTATTATTATGATTACTTTGTACAATATAATACTCAATATTTATATTAGTGGGTTCGATTCCCACCCATGGCAAAAAAAATATAGTACCTTGTTTTCTGTACAGTTTGTCATGGTCTGGGTGTTTATAAAATATAATATGTATTATATCGTTGTTTCTGGTACACATGGTACAAGCCTAGAGCTTAGTTTGTGACCAGAGCAATTTCTGTAAATTGTCCTACATATTATTATTATATGTACTGACTTTGTCTGCGCGTTTAAATATAACCGTTTACGCAGCGTACGCTCTTAAAAGGAATAATTTTTCCCCGTTTTTGCAACATTTTTCTTTGTTACTCCGCTCCTATTAGTCGTAGCGTGATGTTATATAGCCTATAGCCTTTCTCGATAAATGGATTATCCAACACGAAAATATTTTTTCAATTCGAATCAGTAGTTCTTGAGATTAGCGCGTTCAAACAAACAAACAAACAAACAAACAAACAAACTCTTCAGCTTTATAATATTATTCAGCTTTATAATATTAGTATAGAAGACTATAAAAATCCTTGCACTGTTTTATTATTATATTATAATTGGCTAGAAATCGGATCGAAAGACAAGCAAAGCTGGTAGCTGAGAGATAATGCCTAAGGCATTAAGCACGTCTATGTAGTATTAAGGTTTTATGAAATAAATAATTTTTCATTCGTTTATTCATTAATAGCATCAGTTTTAATTTTAAATAATAATATAATAAATACCATCACGGGTGCCTTTTTGGCTTCCGAGAACCGTTTAAATGGCCTCAGGGTACCCAACGGAGGGATTCAGAGGCAACACCTAACAAGTGGCGAGCTTGTTGCGATGTTTATGATGGTATAGCCTCGTTGTAAGCGGTCACCCATCTCAGGTCCGGCCTTGTTTTTATCTGCTTAACCTTGTTATCAGTTACGCAGTGACTTAACCACTAGACTAACTGAACTGGGGCCAAATTTTAAGTAAGTTGATTAATATCATTTACTTGCTATGTTTTAACAACAATATACTATGTTACTCGCCACTTAGCGGATTAGTATGCCAACATAATTAACTTGTTGACACTAGTGGCCATGACAAACAACGATTAGCGTTAGGACATTTAAAAAACTTCCTATTATGGGTTTCGAAACTTACAACTTACCGCTTCCGCCATAGGTATTGAAAAAATATTTGGAAGTCACTTATAGGAAAATGGGAAAGTCTCTGGGTTTAACCCTCGATTTTTTTTTACTTTGTATTTATAACTATGTAGCTGACCCTGGCTTTGTAAACAACTTGGTCGCTCCCAATCCGGCAAAATGATACAGTTACGAAATAGGCGGAGATAAAGACGATTTTGCTTTAGTATCCTCGTTGCTTTACCCGACCATTTTGTTACCGCTCCCTGAAAGAAGAATACATCGATAAGAAATCGGTGCAGTAGTCGACAGAAACCGAATCATGATGGTGCGGTGCTACGGTGGGCGGCCTAGCGAAGTTACTAGAAAACTTTTGTTACAAAGTCTAAACTGGAAAAAGTCCCACTGACACCATAATATAGGGTAATAAACCCATAGTCAAAAATGTTTGTTCAGTTTTAGATGGAAGGAAGGTCTCGTATAACATCGTTAGGTAGTCCGAACGGTCTAGTTACCACCGCCCATACAGATGCAAAAACCGTCATATAGTGAAACCGTCACATAGTGATACTGGGACCGACAGCTTAACGTGCTCTCCGACGCGTTGTTGTTAAAGAAATGTACATAACATTTTTAGATTAAAACTCATTGGTACACACCGAGGTTTGAACCAAGGACCTCAGTGTTTTTAAGTCTAAGGTCTAACCCACTCGGCCACCACGTATATACTCTATGCCTATAATATAAGGCAAAAAACCCATAGTTTAAAAATATTTGTTCAGTTAGGACTATTAATAAGAAAGTATCCCCCTGAGGTCAAGTGCCGTTGAATTGCTTAAAATAGACTAGTGCGCCTACCTCACTCCGTGGCGGAATCAGACAACTTTAGTACAGCCTTGAGTCTAAAATAACTCAAAACTTCCGGTAAAAGCCTTAATTACCTAATTGACATGAAGTTTAATTAAAATTTATTAATTATTTTCACCTCAGTATGGTAAATTTATTTGATTAAAATGTTTTGAATAATTTTATTTAAGTACGAGTTATTTAATAATATCCTGATAAGGAATTAATAAAAATACATAAATATAAAACTACTGAAAAATGTAAAAACAAAAAACAGACACCTCTGCCATCTAGTAATAGAAACTAGGACTTCTAACTTCATTCATAGAGTTATTAGAAGAACAGCTATTAGAGGGCGTCTGTGTATAATTATATAACAAGCAATTACAAAATTCGTGTGTAGGGGGGGGGGGGGGGGGTTAAAGAATAATTAAAAATGGAAAGATTAGATGGTTTAAACAAGTTTATTTAAAATAGATATATATTTACAAGTAAAGTTGGTTTTGAGTACAGTAGCTATATAAGTGACCTACCTAATAAATGTTAGCCCTGCCTACCTTGGAGATGCCTATTATAAACTAAAACTCTGACCGTATAGTATGGGAAGATTGGAGGGAGTGACGAGGGACAGGCTCGAGGACTGGCACGTCAACTGGCACGCAGACTGGCACGTAGACAGGCGACGGCAGCAGATGTAGGCAGGCGAGCAGGAAGGCGGCGGCATGATGGCAGCAGCAGCAAGCACGCACGACTGTAGCAGCTGCACACGATGAGGCGAGGCCTGGTCTCTCAGGCTGACGCCTAAGAGCCTCGACTCTCAAGGCTCTAGGCCTGAGGTGAGGTCCGTGAAGCAGTGGCTTGCGGCACGATGACGGCAGCAAGATGAAGGCGGCGGCACGAAGGCAGCACGCAGACAGCGGGCAGCACGGCTGTAGAGGCAGCCGCACACGAAGAGGTGAATTCCCGTCTCTCAGGCCAATGCCTGAGACGAGAAGTCAGATGGCCTCGTTACTCAAGGTTTGAAGCCCGAGGCGCGGTCCTGCAGCACAAGGAGGTTTTCCAACCCTCAGAGCAGACGCCCGAGCGAAGTGGAGTCTAGGCAAATCCCGGAGGCCGCAACTCCAGGATCCGGAGTCTTCAAGGAAGTGTGACAGGATCGGGCCTGGTTCTCGATGTAGCAGGTTCAAGGTTTCAAGGATGAGAACCAGTCGATCACTGTCACTGTAGCTATACTTCTTCTTCTTTCTTAAGCTTCCTCGAGACTGACGAAAAATCGCCGGTCCGAGATATTTATAGACGATTTTAGAGCTCTACGATTAAAATTCATATATAGTTTTAATTTATAAACTGCCAGTGTTTTTTGGAATAGTATGGGAACGTTTGAAGCTACCTAGCGGTCAGAGGAGACGCTAAGATTTAGTGTTTTAAATGTCTAAAAATGTAAAAATTCCTAAAGAATATGTTTTAATTTACAATATTACCTAATACATAGTTTATATAATTAAAAATTTAAATTTAAGTGTTTGGAATCTGATTTGATAACCAAAGCCCAACTTTTTGTGAAAACTAAATGAAAAATTTGGAAAGTTAACAGAAGGGAAATTTCTAGCTGTCAAAATTCTGGAGTATTACATACAACTATTAACCAATTTAACCATGTTTTTACTACCTGGAATTTTCCCAGAAAACGGTGTATGATGATACATTTGGTGGTCATTTTAAAAAAATGTATGAAATGATATGAAGACAAATAAAATAAAATACATAAATATAATATGGAGCGGGTGTAACGTGACAAGGGGTGACTGAAACCTGATTGGCTCAGCAGTTGAACGTCTTGCCGCGAAAGCGAGGTTCGTGGGTTCGAGTCTCGCCCACCAGGAATGTTTTCATTGCATTTTATCTTTAAAAAAATATAATAATAATAATAATAGTATGTAAGATATTTCACACATATTGCTCTGATCAAAAACTGAGCTCTAGGCTGTGTACTAGGAACAACGATACTAATACATATTACATACATACATATCACGGGTGCCTTACGGCGCCCGAGACCGCCTAGACGGCCCCAGGGTATCAAGCGGAGGGGTTTTAATCCCACCTCGACGTAGCCGATGGTATGAGTCTACACCGAACAAGTGGCTAGCTCGTCGCGATGTTTTGAATAGACTCAATAACGCATCTTAAACAGTTTCACAAGTTTGTATAGTGTATAGTATATAATACATATTATATTTTACAAAAACACATAGGTACCTAACCATGGCAAACTGTATAAAAAATTTACTAATTTTGTTGTGGTGCTTTGAGTGGGAATCGTACTCACGAACACCAGATACAATGCCAACCATTGGGGCTAGCAGGCAGTCACTCGCTTTGAACTCGTGCGAAGTGTCTCTAAGGATGAGTTGCACCAAATTATCTGTTAAAGTAATTGTAATGATCAAAGTAAAAAATCTGACATACGACTTTCAAAATAAAACTAATATATTCGACGCCATTTTTAATGTTAATCAATACAATTACTTTAACGAATACGTTGGTCTACCAAATCAAACACCACGTAAAAAATATAAAAAAAAGTTACATCACCAATACACTTGGTGGCCGAGTTGGTTAGACTTCAGACTTAAAAACGCTACAGCCCCGGTGTACCAGTGACTATTTAATAAATAAATAAATGTACATTAAGAGTAAATAGGCACCTACATTTTAAGCATATTTAAATTCGCCTGCATTCGATGAGTTAAATAAATAAAATATAAACTTATTTTATTATACAAAAAGGTAAAAAGGAAAGAAATATTAGATCTAACTGTATTTTTTATCTGGTCTAAGTACAAACAACAAGATTTTCTTTATGATAAAATATTAAATTAACTAAATTAACGCCACCAATTTCGTAAAGTAAGAAGAAACTGCATTAATGAATCCCCTTAAAGACTTAGGCCCGGTTGCTCTGATCTAACCGATGGTAAATTGTGAAATATTATGAATAAAAATTAATAATCCTTCATTGGATAAGTTCCATTTGGATTCTTATTATTATACTATGACGTGTTGTTTCTGGTGCCCGGATTTTTTAAGGGCTCTGTATTCGACTTAATGCCCATAAAAACGTACTTCCAATATTACACATTTGCTGTTAGTCGAAGTTCCATTATTATTTGTATGTTGGTAATTGTATGCAAAAATCTTCTGTACCCACAACAAACACCTAATAAATACTTTTGTATTATAATATTAAAAAACTTTTATTTCTGATTTCGAAGAAAAAAACAATCCAACACAGAAAGATTAATAAATACAATAACCGACAATAATATTTTTTTACTTATTTTCACAAAGTAATCGAGTACTAACTACTAGATGACAAAATGAGTTTTAATTTTGTATGGAGAACGCAGACTTCGCGATTACGAATGCAGTGTCCTTAAACGCTAAATGCAACGTGACGTAAGTAAAACGTTTAGTTTCCGGCACCCGAGCTTCAAAAACTAAATGCAACGTGACGTCTGTCAATTAACTTTGACTAGGGATTTTACTATAAGTAAAACGTTTTGTTTCCAGCACCCGAGCTTCAAACACTAAATGCAACGTGACGTCTGTCAATTAACTTTGACTAGGGATTTTACTATAAGTAAAACGTTTTGTTTCCAGCATTATTCTTCTTCCTATCCTCGACTATGGCGATGTATGTAGTGTAGACCTCAATGAAGTGCTACTCAACAAGATGGATCGTTTACTTAACTCGTGTATTCGGTTCATCTTCTGTTTGCGTAAGTACGACCACATTTCGGAGTATCGCGCTAAATTGGGGTGGTTACCAATACACTATCATAGGAACCTCAGAATTATATGTCTGTTGTTTTCTGTGTTGAAGGAACCTGCGACACCGCAGTATCTCAAAGACAAATTTACGTACCTTTTTTCCTTTCATGACAAATCTCTCCGCTCCTCTCATAACTCTGTTATTTCTATTCCCTCCCATCGCTTGAGTTTTATTTCAAATTCCTTCAGTGTAGCCGCTAACTCGTGGAACAAACTGCCTCTTGGTATAAGAAATGCTCCAAATAGATTTATTTTTAAGAAAATGGTTTATGAGCACTTTGTAAATAAATCCCAACAACTGTCGAATTAGTCATTATACTGTTTATATATTAATATGTATATTGTATGATATGTAGTATATTATATGTGTATAATACTTGTATATGTAAAGCATATGGGTATATATGTATTTATTTATAAATATAAATAAAAAAATAATTTGTATTGCACACTACCTAAACTTAATGTTCTAATGTCCCGAAGGTTTGACTGTCAGTTAATGCCCAACGGCATTAAGTCCGCCTTTGTATTATGCAATAAAGTTTAATAAATAAATAAAACGTTTTGTTTCCAGCACCCGAGCTCAAACTCAAAATGCAACGTGACGTCTGTCAATTAACTTTGTCTAGGGATATTACTATAAGTAAAACGTTTTGTTTCCATCACCCGAGCTTCAAACACTAAATGCAACGTGACGTCTATCAATTAACTTTGACTAGGGATTTTACTATAAGTAAAACGTTTTGTTTCCAGCACCCGAGCTTCAAACACTAAATGCAACGTGACGTCTATCAATTAACTTTGACTAGGGATTTTACTATAAGTAAAACGTTTTGTTTCCAGCACCCGAGCTTCAAACACTAAATGCAACGTGACGTCTATCAATTAACTTTGACTAGGGATTTAACTGTAAGTAAAACGTTTAGTTCCCGGCACCCGAGCTTCAAACACTAAATGCAACGTGACGTCTGTCAATTAACTTTGACTAGAGATTTTACTATAAGTAAAATGTTTTGTTTCCAGCACCCGAGCTTCAAACACTACATGCAACGTGACGTCTGTCAATTAACTTTGACTAGGGATTTTACTATAAGTAAAACGTTTTGTTTCCAGCACCGAGCTTCAAACACTAAATGCAACGTGACGTCTATCAATTTACTTTGACTAGGGATTTTACTATAAGTAAAACGTTTTGTTTCCAGCACCCGAGCTTCAAACACTAAATGCAACGTGACGTCTGTCAATTAATCCTGGGCGGGCGGCGCCCTCGAGTTGCATTAAGTTAGTCGGCGCCCCTTTCTCTGCATAAACCTTTTGCATTTCTTCGTAGCTCCGAGTTATTATTTTATTAAAGAAATAATTCATTTAGTTTTTCATTTAAAAATTAATTAAAGTTTTATAACTTTTACGTAGTAATCATAAAGTACATGGACACCATGTAACAGACGGACTGCAGTTTTAAATAAAAATAAATAAAATGTTCCTAAATACGAGTATGTAGAAAAGCACATTCCGGACATCGAACCTTAATCCATATTTTTTTATTAGAGCGTCTAACCACTCATTCAACATAATATATATATATATATATATATATATATATAGGTGTATATATATATATCGGGTGCCTTACGGCGCCCGAGACCGCCCAGACGGCCCAGGGTAACCAGCGGAGGGGTTTTAATCCCACCTCGTCGTAGCCGATGGTATGAGTCTACACCGAACAAGTGGCTAGCTCGTCGCGATGTTTTGAATAGACTCAATAACCCATCTATAAACAGTTTCACAAGTTGGTATAGTTAAACCGGGACCGACAGCTTAACGTGCTCTCCGAGGTACTATATACATATTTTTTTTAATTAAAAACTCATTGGTACACACCGGGATTCGAACCAGGGACCTAAGTTGTTTTTAAGTCCAAGGTCTAACCAACTCGGCCACCATACAACATAATATTTTATAAAATGTGCTTTAACTGTTGTATTGTTTAATTGATTAGTAAAAATTGTCTAGTGCTATTATTATAATTGTACCGATTATGCCGCTTTTGTAATTTATAAATAGTTACGGTAAACTTTAAAATAAAAAAGCGGAGCATAATTGCGAATATAGTTTTTTAGTAAATAATTCCCAAACTAGTGATATTATTTTTATTATAGGAATATAGAAGTGTAGAAGTACTTTAAATTAATTTAGTTTATAATGTATATTTATTTAGCACATTTATAATTTGGAGTTATCTTTAAGTAAAAGATTTTTAGAAAATTACTTTAAAAAATAATAAAACGAATATTCAAAAAAAAAATGTGATTCACAATTTTTTTTTGAGATATGGCATATCTCAAAATGGTTACTGAAATAATTATTAATTTCTAAAATCATAATTTACCTTCTTGAAAACATTGTTTTTAAATATATACTTCTAGGACCAAAAATACAACAAAAAAATCAACTTTCTAGATCAAACGATTTTTATATTTTTCCAGACAGATCTCTGGGATCAGCCCATAAGCATTACGTTTTTATTTCTTTACTAAAGAATAATACAATTGAAAACTTAAGTAGTGTAATATCTACGCGATATTAAATTTAATCATGAAGGTAAAAACCGTGGCCGTCCGCGCGCGGGCGCGTTTTTTTAGCTTCATGAATTTAATGCTTTCAAACCGCTGCCACTGAAAGAACGAAAGAGTTGTGAAAAGAAAGAAATTGTAAATACTAATGGGCAAAGAATCCCGCATAAAGTTATGAAGCGATATTGCAGACGCTTCTTATTTTCAATTGTTTTTAAAGTATACTTTACAAAGCATTTTTTTTTATTGTCAATTTGTCTTGAAATCTGATCGAAAGTACCTACTTGAAGTCTGTCGATTTGTATCTAAATTACTATACCGATTTTTATATGTAAACGTACAACCACTGAACCAGAGGCTCTACCATGGGTTTGCGCATTGCAGAAACGTAACGTATCATTTACATAATAATATACTCGTACGTTAGCAACAACCAATACGCCCGCTTTATTTTTGGTAACAGGATTGAATAAAGCGAGCCAGGGATACAAACGCCTATTTTTATGTACAAATTTTTGTCTTTAATTTATTGTTTTTTATAGAGAATTGTTAACCTAATTGTGTCAAATAAATGATTTTTTTACTGGTGCCTAACGGTACCCAAGACTATTAAAACGGCGCCCGAGACGCCTAGACGGTACCTGATACTGCAGAACTTACATTCCAATATTTATTGTTTGCTCAGCATCTTGTCGTTGAAGACGATCGCAGCCCGTGATGAGACCCCTGGTGGGCAATTCTCGTCCTTTCGACATTCATATCGTTTCGATATTTTTGAACAAAAAATGACATGTCAGTTTTTGTCGAAAAATATCGAACATTAAACGAAATAAATAAAAAATATTAATAAATAAATAATAGATATATAAATATTGAACGAAAGATGACATATTATATCATTTTTCGTTCAAAAATATCGAATCGAGATGAATGTCGAAAGCGCGAGAATTGTCCACCTGGTTGGTTAGCCTAACAAAGATATTTCCATTTTACCTAAAAACCTAGTCGTAGCCGATCGTTGAGATTAAAATTGACGTCATTTTATACATATATATATTCCCACAATTCATAATTATATATATACTTACTTTTGTAATTAATTAGGTATTCGAATTAGTTATGCAGTGGTTAATTCAAACAACGATATTCCACTTTTCGCGGTACCAACACATCGACCTCCATCTCAACTCGAACGAGATCTCATGGTATCGAAATCGGTGGTTGTAAACTCGTCGCGGTGTTTATAGATTTTACAGTACAAATTTTGCAATTTGATATTGTGAAACTGGGTCCGACAGCTTAACTTTCTCTTCGAGGCACTATATGTGATACTGTTGTCATACAATAATGTGTTTGAAAATAAACCTCATTGGTACACACCGGAAACTGTGGCCTAAGTGTTTTTAAGTCTGCGATCTAATCAACTCGGCCACATTGTAAAATAAACTTATTAAAAAAAAAACTTTATTGCACAAAAAGGGTACAATGGCGGACGTAATGCCGCAATGAACAGTAAGTTGGTAATAATGATAAGTGCAATATAATATATATATATATATATA
Organism: Monopis laevigella; assembly: GCA_947458855.1. Taxonomy (NCBI): domain Eukaryota; kingdom Metazoa; phylum Arthropoda; class Insecta; order Lepidoptera; family Tineidae; genus Monopis; species Monopis laevigella. The sequence goes on along the minus strand of OX381583.1, from coordinate 4,163,224 downwards.
TATATATATATATATATATATATATATATATATATATATATATATATATAATAAATACCTATAAACATAAATAAATAATGTATAAAGTAAATGTATGAATAATAATAAATAACATAAATAATAATAATAATACGTACAACACAGGATTTAATATAAGCAGCTAATTTGATGATGTATTTATTTATTTAAATTGCACAAAATGGCGAGCTTAATGTCAGACTATCATAATAACAATAGTGGATTTATGAGGTCGCACTGCACCTTATAGTGTAGTCTATATGTACAAGGTCTATGCCATTCTATATCACCTTGACATAGAGTGCATAACCTCTTTTCATATTGAACTTATGCACTTAGGCCACTTAGGCGAGGAACCGTGTTGACCTATGACTCGTTGCATGAAACCTGGTGTAAGTGAAATGACCTTTATAAGGGTTTTGACGAGCTTTTGCTTTGTAGTTTTATTTTTAACCTATGATTAATCGACTATATGAACAGTTTTTAGAAGTTGACGCATTTTTTGAAGAGTGTACAGGTTTTTTTTGGACCACGACATATGACTTTGTTTCTACTTGGTGAGCAGACCTACAAAATCCATGTATAGGGTTAATCAATAATTGTTCTTAAATAATATTGATCGCTCCCACTATGCCGGCTAAATGATGCGATTACGAAATGGGGGGGGCGACAGTGACGAATTGCATTACGAGTCAATTTAAATATACTCGCTGCCTTATCGTCAATCCAACTACCCACATTTTGGTAGTTAACTACCAAAAAAACTATTTTTTACATTAAAAGGAAGGTCACTATAACTTCGTTAGACCGACCAACCAATAACAATTTGCTTATTCTTCTTTCATCCATTTATATTTCTTAGAACAAATTAGAGATGCCCATGCAAAAGACTCTAAAGGTTTGACTGGTAGAAAATGCTTAGTGGCATTAAGTCCGCCTTTGCACTGTTTGCCAGGGGCTTCCAAAGTATGCTATTTATATAGATAAAAACTAGTAAATTACTACAGACGTAAACGTCCAATTGAGGAGTTTAATATAAGATACCAACCCCTCCGACGATTATTACCTCATATTATTTCTATATATATATATATATATATATATATATATATATATATATATATATATAATAAATACCTATAAACATAAATAAATAATGTATAAAGTAAATGTATGAATAATAATAAATAACATAAATAATAATAATAATACGTACAACACAGGATTCAATATAAGCAGCTAATTTGATGATGTATTTATTTATTTAAATTGCACAAAATGGCGAGCTTAATGTCTTAGGCATTTCCTACCAGCTAACCTTTGAGAGAGTAAAATATGCTCAGGGTGCAAAACTGCTTCGAAAAAAGAAATAGATATAATGTTATTAATGATGCATAACAATACTTAAATACGATAATATGATGATGGTATTTAAATACGGTATATAATATAATACATAAACATATGAATGTCTCGGGTAAAAAAGTGAGATCACGTTCATAAGTTCAGGAAATGAGTATACACCAATCTTTTAAAGATACTTCTGCTCGGAGCATCTACAATGTTCTACTTTTGTCTCCAAATCATTCGCAGAATTTGGAATGATTTCCACATTCTGCGAATGATTTGGAGACAAAAGGAGTATAGAAAAGGTGGAGTTAATTGCAGAGCGAATAACTCTGTCGAGATGTCCAAGAGATGCAAAACAGCCCGTAAGGTATTTAGGAGTGCCAGGTTAATTTAATAGGGTATATAAGGAAGCAGAAAATCCTACTGTCTATTTGACTGCGAATTTTCAAGCACTTTAGTTTATTCCTATATCGAGTGATATTATGGCCAAATTTTCGCAGACAGAAATTGAATCTGATGCATGCATTGTGTAGTCGTTTCATTTTGTTAAGAAAGTCTTCAGTGAGATCTATATAACACCAGTCACAATAATCCAGTAGAGGAAGAAGTAATGATTGGACCAGGGTTACTTTAGCTTTTAGTAAATAATAAGTATTTATTGTAAAAAAACTTTATGGAATCAAATATAATTATTGCACATATGTTTTTATTACTATAACCTACCATGCGGTCACCAATCCAGTACCTACCTTCTAGTCCCTGCTTAACCCTATTTGTCGGAATCTATACAAATATAATAAAGAGGAAAGATTTGTATTTTTGTATTTTTGTGTTTTTGTATGTTTGTAATGAATAAACTCAAAAACTACTGGACCGATTGCAATAATTTTTTCACCATTAGAAAGCTGCGTTATTCAGAAGTAACATAGGCTATATAATATCACGCTAGGTCCTATAGGTGTTGAGCAGTAACCAAAAATGTTTTAAAAACGGGGGAAAAGTATCGTTTCTGAGGCCTTCCGTGGCGTGCGCTGAGCATATAGTTAAAGTTATACAAACCTGTGCGAAGCCGGGACGGGCCGCTAGTGTTTAATAATATTAGTGGTTTCATTATTTTTATCGGCGCTCGGGTTCCGCTCGGGGAGGTCGTATAGTATATGTATTATTCATACAATTGTTATAGCTGTGGTTTCCTCTCGCATGGAAATAATATGAGGTAATAATCGTCGGAGGGGTTGGTATCTTATATTAAACTCCTCAATTGGACGTTTACGTCTGTAGTAATTTACTAGTTTTTATCTATATAAATAGCATACTTTGGAAGCCCCTGGCAAACAGTACAAGGCGGACTTAATGCCGATAAGCATTTTCTACCAGTCAAAGTCCCTTTAGAAAACCAGAGTAGTTAATAAATAGGGTAGGCTGTTACATGGACATCTCTAATTAAATCTAAGATATATAAATTAATGAAAGAAAAATAAGCTAATGTTTATTTGTTGGTGGGTCTAACGAAGTTATAGAGCCTGCCTTTGAATGTAAAAATTAGGCTTAGTCATGTTTCGGTTTTAGTCTGTGGGTTCACCGTTTTTCAGGATACTAGTACATCGATTTCTTGTCGAGGTGGTTTCCTTTCAGGGTGAGGTTACGAAATAAGTAGTTGGATTGACGATAAGGCAGCGAGTATATTTAAATATACTCGTAATGCAATTCGTCATTGCCGCCCCCTATTTCGTAATCGCATCATTTAGCCGGCATAGCGGGAGCGATCAATATTATTTAAGAACAATTATTGATTGACCCTATACATGGATTTTGTAGGTCTGCTCACCACCAAGTAGAAACAAAGTCATATGTCGTGGTCCAAAAAAAAAAACCTGTACACTCTTCAAAAAATGCGTCAACTTCTAAAAACTGTTCATATAGTCGATTAATCATAGGTTAAAAATGCGTCAACTTCTAAAAACTGTTCATATAGTCGATTAATCATAGGTTAAAAATGCGTCAACTTCTAAAAACTGTTCATATAATCATAGGTTAAAAATAAAACTACAAAGCAAAAGCTCGTCAAAATCCTTATAAGGTCATTTCACTTACACCAGGTTTCATGCAACGAGTCATAGGTCAACACGGTTCCTCGCCTAAGTGGCCTAAGTGCATAAGTTCAATATGAAAAGAGGTTATGCACTCTATGTCAAGGAGATATAGAATGGCATAGACCTTGTACATATAGACTACTATGTAAGGTGCAGTGCGACCTCATAAATCCATTGTTATTATTATGATAGTCTGTCTGTTTGTGATCGTTTCACGGCTGAACCACTAAACTGATTCTGAATAAATCTAGACCAGTACCTTGATTTGATGCCATTACTTAAGATGTGACTGAAGGTATGGTAACTTGGCTTTCTTTGGTCACCGTACCCAATTTCCTTAGGGTAAACTCCTACAGATCCTTCATGTATTCATTACAGACAACTTATAAAAAATTTATACTAACTTTATTTGTATTGTTTTCAATTCCATACACTGAATATACTACTCCTGCAAAGCTATACAACAGTGAGGATTAATCGCGCTTTCACTCGTTTTCTTATTTCTATATTAAATTAACACTTCACACTTAAAACGTGTGTCCCTCTATCGGTCTCCCATTCGAATCTTCTTTTCTTTCAATTTGTTCTATTTTCTTTATAAATATTTAAATCATTAAATATTAGCCTTACTCTATAATAGAGAAGATTTACCCATTCTAGGAGGAATAATTTTAGAGATTAAAAAAAAATGGTGGGAGACCTTCCTGGTCTCTATAACTTCGCTAGGCTCGACCAAACGGCCTCGTTACCACCGCATATACAGATGCCAAAGCCGTCAAGTGACCTAGTCATGTTTCGGTTTGTGGGTTCACCGGTTTAGGAATAAGGCAGCGAGTATACTAAAATATACTCGTAAAGCAATTCGTCTTTGTCGCCGCCGATTCGCATCGTTTAGCCGGCATAGTGGGGGCGATCAATGTTGTTTAAGAACAATTATTAATGATCGACCACATTTATGGACTTTGTAGGTCTACTCACCACCAGGTGCTCCAATAAAAAAAAAGAAAAAAAAAGGTTTTATTATCAACCCACAATAATAAGACCGCCCAATATAAATTGTGAAGTCGCGAAAATAGGAACAAACTAAACAGGAAGGCCGCCATGTAGAAATGGCATTCGAAAGCTATAAAAGCGACACCCAGAATGTGGCTCATTTTTTTTTAATAAGAAGCTCGGCAGCAGACTGCAATTTTGGAGAATGGAGCTCAGGTGACACTATCGTTTACAATGCTTGGTTACAGTTCGTGGGAACTGTACAGATGCAAATAGTGTATATGACTAAAAAAAAAAGATCCACAAAGTATACCATCATTAGCATGATACTTCGCACCCTTTGTTAATTTTTTTTAGTAGGTAATCACATGGTTGGATGCTTATAATTTAATTAAGCATTGATTAAGAAAAATACTGAACAAATAAAATCTGCCAGTCAGCGTTTTTCCGTGTACCTCCACAAGTTTCTCAAGCAGACATAATCGACACAGCCAATGTAACATAACTTGCTATTCTTTGTTGAGAACACTCTTGGACTTTACTAGTCGCAAGAGACAATCACAAATCTTATCTTATCTCATTGGTTTTCGGGTTGACATGAGTCAAAAACACTTCGACCCTTTGGGATCTTTTGTGTGTTCCCCATTCCTATTAACCACAAACCTCAGTATCGTCCCCAAATATGTTGTTGACGTATTTAAGGACATCACTAAGGTCGGTTAGCCTGTAGCTTTCTGGATCCGGATTCTGTCCTAGGTATTTGATTCTTTGGATGGCCCTAGCGTTACAGTCGCACAGTAGGTGGAAATCACATATCTTGGTCCATTGAAAAAAAAAAAAAAAAAAAATTTACGGCCTCGGATACATGTCCCTTTTAGCCAATCTTTAGGTACTATTCTTTTTATTTTTCTCTTATTTTTTTGTTATTAGCTTCTTTCTGCATATCAGTTCTTATAGGTATAATCACTGCTAACTCTTGGGCAAAAGGTATAATATAAGGGCAACCCTTTACGTACACGGAACAGTATAGAAAATGTAACGACATCTCAACCGTTATCCCAGGCAGGATGTACCGGAAATGAGGGTATAATTCCGGAAAACCGGTGCCGGAAACCGGTAAAATTGTGTTTTATCTGCTATGCGTAATGTAACATTGTTTAAATACAATTATTTAGAATACATACATTTATCATTACTACAAATTGGTTATATGAAATCCAAGATTATTTTTAACTTATGTACGTATAAAGGCCCGAAGAATCTTTTTCAAGCAAATAATTGACATAAAAAGATAAAAATAAACTTAATAACAAATTAATTTTAAAATATGAAAATTATATACTTCTAAGGAATTATTTATATTCGCCGTTTCATATTCAAAATAAAGCAATAACTATCTAATATATTTTTAAATATATTAAAACACGCCGCCAGTCAATTTAGTTATTCTTTCTCTTCAAGAAATTTAACTTTTCAAAATGGTAATAACATTAATTAAATAATATTTCTTTTACAGTTAAATAAATGTTGAGAGTTGAAATAGGCGTATGAAACTACTGAGAATATTTGAGTACATATTTTCTGTAATGTGCATTATATAATATATAGGTTGTTTGGTTAACCGCCAAGCCCATATTGCATTACTGGAAAATGGAAGGCCCATTTCGCACTCAATTTTATACAAATAAATTCTATTTAGTATTTGTAAATTTCTGGTGCATTCTCCAGATGGTATCCCATTATCGTATTCGTTCTAATAGAATTTCTTGTCTTTCTTTTTACAGTGGCAACATTTTTAGGCACTTGATATAATTTTTACATAGAGGATTTTTAAAATATATAATATATTTTTGGCCTTATTCATAAAAACTTATTTAATCCTTGAACACATTTAAGTTGGTACACTTAAGGTTTTGTTATTTTTTAAGTATATTCATATTTGTTGTTAACAAAAAGAGACAAAACGTACTAATAAACAGTGCCTGAAATATATTTTATCCTAAGAACCTCTACCTAAATAGTTTTTTAAGTAGGCTTTCAAAGGATTTTTTTTCAGGCATTATTTAATGATAAAAAATAGGTAAAATAAATGCAAATAAAATTATTATCGTGATGTGCGAATAATATATCTTCAGACAGTGTCTAAAAATTATTATCGTGATGTGCGAATAATATATCTTCAGACAGTGTCTAAAAATTATTATCGTGATGTGTGAATAATATATCTTCAGACAGTGTCTAAAAATTATTATCGTGATGTGCGAATAAAATATCTTCAGACAGTGTCTAAAAATTATTATCGTGATGTGCGAATAAAATATCTTCAGACAGTGTCTAAAAATTATTATCGTGATGTGCGAATAATATATCTTCAGACAGTGTCTAAAAATTATTATCGTGATTGCGAATAATATATCTTCAGACAGTGTCTAAAAATTATTATCGTGATGTGCGAATAATATATCTTCAGACAGTGTCTAAAAATTATTATCGTGATGTGCGAATAATATATCTTCAGACAGTGTCTAAAATTTATTATCGTGATGTGCGAATAATATATCTTCAGACAGTGTCTAAAATTTATTATCGTGATGTGCGAATAATATATCTTCAGACAGTGTCTAAAATTTATTATCGTGATGTGCGAATAATATATCTTCAGACAGTGTCTAAAAATTATTATCGTGATGTGCGAATAATATATCTTCAGACAGTGTCTAAAAATTTATTATCGTGATGTGCGAATAATATATCTTCAGACAGTGTCTAAAAATTGAATGTACGAGTCCATCATACCAACACGGGCGCCTTACATATGTACCTACATACATATCATCACGGGTGCCTTAACGGCGCTCGAGACAGCCTAGACGGCCCCAGGGTACCCAGCGGAGGGGTTTTAATTCCACCTCGTCGTAGCCGATGGTATGAGTCTACACCAAACAAGTGGCTAGCTCGTCGCGATGTTTTGAATAGACCCAATAAGCCAGCTATATAGAGTTTCACAAGCTGGTATGGTGAAACTGGGACCGACAGCTTAACGTGCTTTTCGAGGCACTGTAGTGGTGTTGTCTAACAAATGTGCATATTTTCTTTAATTAATTTAAAAACTCATTGGTAAACACCGGGATTTGAACGAGGGACCTAAGTGTTTTTAAGTCCAAGGTCTAACCAACTCGGCCACAACGTACTTACGACGCCCGAGAACGCTTATATAGACGGCAACAGGATACCCAACGGAGGGGTTTGGTAAACTTATAAACAGTTTCACTATTACACACGAAGTAAAGTGAAACTAAGACCAACAGCTTAACGTGCTCTTAAGGGCTCCATAGTCGACTTGACGCCCATATCAAACAATATTATAATTTGGCTGTTAGTCGAATTTCAATTATTATTTTTATGTTGGTAATGATTGTACGCAAAAATCTTTCTGTTGGTAATAAATATTTTTGTATATAAATAAGTTTTTTTCTGATTTCGAAAATAATAAAAATAATAACCCAACACAGAAAGATTAATAAATACAATGGGGCTAGCATAACCACATTGATATAATTCGACAGTCGATAAAATGAAGTTTATGAATGAACATTCATTCATAAAATCGATGCTGTTATGCTAGGACCCAATAGAATTGCGAAAGTTCATTTTGTATGGAGAATGAGAAATTCACGATTACAAATTCAGTGTTCTTAAAGACACTATTTAGTTGACAACACTATATATACTACTGGTATTGTCAAAATATAATATTATAGTATATAATTTATATACGCTATAATACTGGTATTGCCAAAATACAATATTATAGTGTATAATTTATATACGTAATAATTTACTCCAATAAAATAATAAAAAATAAAAAGTGTATAAATTATAAATTGCTGTTATTTATCTTCCTCTATTATACTTATATTTATTATAATAATATACTGAAAATGCACGCCTACCTAACATAGTAATCAATTTATTTTGCCCCGAAGGTTTTGTCTGGTAGAGATTGCCTTACGGTATTAAGCCTGCCTTTGTACTTTATCCAATAAGGTATTTAAAATAAAATTCAATAGCTTTTCCTTCAAATTTGCATCCTATAAATATTTTAATAAACAGTCTTGCTCAACTTGCTTGCGTTTTACTCCAGAAAACATCTAAGGCCGAAAATCGTAGCAGCAATTAATATAGCTCGTCAAAGTTAACATGAAGAAGATTTCTCTTGTGGCTAATATGAACCATATTTGTCTTTTACCGTGCATTCATTTTAGATCAGAGGTGTGATTACGCGATCAACGCTAAACTAAACTTTAATCGATATAATGAAATTCAGACGTAATGCAAACTTGGTGTCATTGAAAATTGATAAACAACTACGTAATTTTTGTTAAAGTTTAGCTTAACATTGTACGGCGTATTAGGCCTACAGATAAAATACCCACAACTTATTTAGATTTTTTATAAAAAAACATTACGGTAGCAGTTTTTCCTTCTTGTACTAAACGTTTTGGCAATTCTTACATCAGTCACAAGCAATAATCTTAATTTTATTTCGACTGTTTGTTATTTTACTTATTGTACTCTACATACTGCTTACCATGCTTATGTAATCCCATGCTGAGCCCTAATAAAAAAAAAACAATTAAACGCGGCATTGGTTAGGTATCAACAACCAAGTCGACTAAATATAGGGTCATCTTAGACACTTTTTTTTTTGAAACTTCGATACCAGTCTTATAGAAATACCTTGCCTTGGCCTTACACTTTTTTTGGTCTTCATGATAACTTCTTAAAATAATTTCGTTAATTAAACTTTCAAATGAAATGATTTAACCTTCCCAGTTAAATTAACGTCACGGCCGGTCAGACACTTACACGTGATAAGTTAATTAATCATAAATGTCGATCATTTGTCATAAAACATTCAATTTAAGTGTATTTATAAGGTTTCTTGTAGAACTGGAGCGAATATCGATTTATTTCAAAATGTCATTAACTATACATGGCAGGCTTCGGAAGTCGACCCCTGCACGTGAACGTTGGCTGCAGAGAAATGTATTGTAAATGCGAAATTTTATATAAGGGGGTGTTTGTTGTTCCTAGCTATATTTAGATGCATGGTTTTATTTAAATAACAAATCTTTTGGTTCAGTATAATTTACCAAAATAGAAAATTCGATTAAACAGTAAATTGAGCTATACCTGTTAAATTATAATTAAATGTATTTGGCCTTTTTATTGCTAACATTTATGTACATTTACAAAATTTATACTTTCTTTCTAAAATGCTTATATGAAATGCATAAAAAAATAATTAATTATTTTTTTAACATAAATTTAACCTCCTATTTAACAAAGGCTGTAGCGTCATTAAGCGTGTTTTATCGCCTTTATCATGGAAAGTGCTCTGAAGAACTTTTTCATCTCATTCCTCCTTCTACTTTCCGGTATAGGACTTCACGAGCGGGTAACAAAATACATGCACATACTGTGGCAGATATACCAACCCGCACAAAAAAATTTGGTGATTGGTATATCTGTCGCACTATTAAAATATGGAATGCTCTACCTGCTTGCGTGTTTCCTTCCTCTTATAATCTCGAGTCCTTTAAACGAAGCGTGAATAGGCATCTTAAGCCGGCATAATAGGTGCAATCAATGGTTACGTAGATTGTAATTGTTGGTTGCATTTGTTCTTGGACCTTATATCCATCAGGTAGATGTGAGGTCACATGCCGAGCTAAAAAAAGGCTCTACTAATCATAGCACTTTACTTTGTCATCCACTATACCTACCTACCTAATAGCAACGACAACGGATTTTGTCACGAAATGGATTCGCGAACTCGAACGTATGAAAATAAAAACGTCTAACTGTTGTTTTCAGTGATAATAAGATTTTTTTAAAGGACGTAGAGGTCACTGGAGGTTTATATATTACTTACAAAAATAAAAAATAAAAATACATTTCGATCATTATTTTATGTGTCAGACCTTTTCAGTCTCTGACTTTTTGCTGTCTGACATTTTAGCTTTGCCGTTTTGCATTTCAAAATTTTCAACGACAAAATAACGTCATAAGGCATTATCCGTATCTGACGTCCCGCGTTTTAGTCTGTGTGCAAACTATACCTATCTATACCAGTATAACAGCGCTAAAATTTCTAATTACGTTAAGGTTCGCGACATGTTCGTGAGGTAGAGACACTCAGAGCGGTGCTTGCTTTGAGTCGCCGTGATTGTTGTGTCACTCACACTTACCGCTTTGTTTATATGTGACGGTATTTAGTTTAGCTATAGACTGTAGATTTGTTTACAGAGAATACCTATATTTAAAGCTATTGTATAGTAGATTAAAGCGTTTAGTTTTATGCAACATGTTTACGAGGTAGAGACACTCAGAGAGGTGCTTTGCTTTGATTCGGCGAAATTGTTATATCACTCACGCTTAGCGCTTTGTTTATATGTGACGGTATTAGTTTAGCTATAGACTGTAGATTTGTTTACATTGGATACCTATATTTTGAGCTATTGTATAGTAGATTGAAGCGTTAAGGGTTGTGCATTATTTTCGCGAGGTAGAGATACTCATAGTGGTGCTTGCTTTGATATGGCGTAGTTGTTATGTCACCCACATTTACCGCTTTGTTTATATGTGACGGTATTTAATTCAGTTATAGACTGTAGATTTGTTTACATAGAATATCTATATTTTCAGCTATTGTATAGTAGATTAAAGCGTTAAGGTTTGTGCATTGTTTTCGCGAGATAGAGGCACTTATAGTGGTTCTTGATTTAAGTCGGCGTGACTGTTATGTCACTCATACTTACCGCTTTGTTCATATGTGACGGTATTTAATTTAGCTATAGACTTGTTTGTATTAAATACCTACATTTGGATTTATTGTATAGTAGACACTCTTCTTTCATTAAAGCGTGAAGGTCTGTGAGTTGTATACGCCAAGTATAGACACTCAGAGCAGTGATTGCTTTGGGTCGGCGTTATTGTTGTGCTACTCACTCTTACCGGTTGGTTTATATGTTGTATTACACTTTAGTTTATAATAATACCGATTTTAAATTTGATTAAATTAAAAATAATTTAAGTGTTTGTATAGTAATTTCTCTTCTTTCATTGAAACGATAGCTAAGTTCGTTGTTTTCGTGAGGTAGAGATTTTCAGACCCTTGATTTTTATGTCACTCACACTGCTTTGGATGTATAGCCGATGATATGAGTCTACACCGAACAAGTGCCTAGGTCGTCGCGATGTTTGCATATACTTAATAACCCATCTATAAACAGTTTCACAAGTTGCTATAGTGAAACCGGGGCCGACAGCTTAATGTGCTCCGAGGCACTAAGTGGTGTTGTTATACAAATGAACACATTTTTTTTAGATAAAAGCTCATTGTACACCGGGGTTTGAACCAGGGACCTAAGTGTTCTTAAGTCTAAGGTCTAACCAACGGTTACGGCTTTGGATATATGTAACGGTGTAATTTTCTCTATGCTTTTTGTTTCATTATGCACGGCATCTGGCATGTAAATGTATTATTTGTTAAGTTTGACATTTTTATATTAATGCTATATTTAATTTTGTTTCTAAAAGTAACTTACGATAAATAGGTTTCTACAGTACATACTTAGGTACAACTATTTTTTTTAAATATATTTTTAATTTACTTGCTAAATACATAAACTTAAATAATATTATAGTTGCGTAAAAATTCGTAGAAATTGACATGTGGATGTTCCAGTGGCATAACAAACTTAAAAAAGCAGAACACAAAACTAAACTTTACTACAAAAAAATTAAGCTTATATTTAAAAGAATATTTCTCGCAAAGTGTCTAAAGCAAAGACTATTGCGGGTCATGTCAAGGAGTCCACAGACAAATTGGATGAAGCATAATCAGATTCTAGCAATCTAGGAGCAAACCATTTGTGAAGAGTGCTGAAATAAAGGTTAGACGTTGGTATCTATTTTTATTATAGTCTATAACTGAAAACAGAATAGTCTTCAGTTATTATTATAATAGGAACTCTCAATTTCGCCCTTTATATTTATTAATATCCGTGGTGCCCGAGTTGGTCAGACCTTGAACTTAAACACACTTAGGTCCCTGGTTCGAATCCCGGAGTGTACCAATGAGTTTTTAATTTAAAAAAAAATGTATATTTGTTTGACAACACCACTATAGTGCCTCGGACAGCACGTTAATCTGTCGGTCCCGGTTTCACTATACCAACTTGCGAAACTGTTTATAGATGGGTTTATGAGTCTATTCAAAAACATCGCGGCCACTTGTTCGGTGTAGACTCATACCATCGGCTACGACGAGGTGGGATTAAAACCCCTCCGCTGGGTACCCTGGGGCCGTCTAGGCGGTCTCGGGCGCCGTAAGGCACCCGTGAAGATATATATATATATATAAAACGATAGGGTTTTTAAATAGGATGGATTAACAATAACATTATAAAATCTGAAAGATATTTTTGTAACATAAATTAATACATACAGATGCAAAAACCCTCAAGTGACCTAGTCATGTTTCGGTTTTAGTTAGTATATTAAATTTTTAAAGATAAAAATGCAATGAAAAAATTCCTGGTGGCGGGACTCGAACCCACGAACCTCGCTACCGCGGCAAGGCGCTCAACCGCTGAGCCAACCAGGTTCCAGTCAGCCCTCACGAATTTTGTCATTGCTTGTTATCTAGTTATACACAGATATATATTGCATTTTTATCTTTAAAAATTTAATATAAGATTATTCTATGAAAAGGAATTTATAAAAATGCATAAATATAAAATACTGAAAAAAGTAAAAACAAAAAACAGACTCCTCTGCCATCTAGTATCAAAAGCTAGGACTTTTAACTTCACTCGTATAAGAGTTATTAAAAGAAAGCTAATATAAGGTTTTAGTTAGTGGGTTCATCGATTTTCAGGAGACTATTGTATCGATATCTTGAAGAGGTAGTAGTCTCCTTTCATGAGAGTGTGGCTACAAAACGGGCAGTTAATTATAAATATATATTATTATATAAGGCATAGATTCGTAATGCAAACTTGTCTTTGTCGCCGACTATTTCGTAACCGTATCGCCAGCATAGTGGGAGCAATTAATGCTATGCGTTAAACAACAGTTTTTACCCACTGTAGGTCTGCTTAGAGTAAGGTACAAATTAATAAGAAATAATATTTTAATTATTTACAACCTGTCCAAAGTCAAATTGCAGAAAACTAATTGGTTAAGACTTGATTATTTTAATATGGCAACACTGATAAGATAATTATTTTTCATCTCTTGAGTTGCCTTATTTATCTTAGGTTAAAATAACCTGATTGGTTAACTATTAGGTATTCGTTTTAAGATACCGTTATTAAAATTATACACGTCCTTTTTGTTTATCTGTGAGCAGACTAAACAACAAAGAGATAGCCTCCGTGGTTTAGTGGCGTTGCAACTAGAGGTCGTGGTTTCAATTCCCACTCAGGCAAATAAAAATGAATAATATTTTAGAAGAAGAAATTGGTAAAATAATAAAAATAATGCTGCACCTACAGATAATTTTACCTATTTACATATAATATGTAAGTATAAATCTATATTAAATAAAAAATTCAAGTAGCTAAATAGGGTTAGTATTTTTCGTAATAATTGATGCGAGACCAGCAGACAGAGTTGAAGATACAGACAGGACTTAGTCGGTTTAATTTAGTGAATTTATAAGTCTAATAATATTTTATTTTAATGTAGTTTTATGTAACTTATCTAAAAAAAAAACAAAAATCTAAGTTGTTTGCTTTAGAAGTCACAGTCTTTGACGATAGTGCACTATCAAGTTGCACAACATCGCACTTAAGTGCAAGTTTAAACTTGGAAAATGCTGTTTTTAACGAGTTCAGACGTATATAGTGTTCGTTTACTTTTATATATCTATGATAGGAAGTGTTATCTATTATTTATATATTAACAAAATTTGCCTTTAAATTTAAATTTGGTTTAAAATAGTAAAATTTGCAACACGGGAAAGAGGCAGGGGGCGGTGTTGGAGGACCCCCCCCCCCCCCCCCCGAAAAATAATGAAAAATTATTGTTATAAAGGCGTATCTCACTAATTTAAGATACACATAATGCGTTACTATTTATAATAGGTGATATTGTGACGGTGCATCAAACATCTATTCAGTCGAAATAATTTTAAAGAACCGCTGCTTGCATGTGAAATTCCTAAGCATACATACCAAAGAAGTGTTAAAAGTAAATAAATTAAGCTTTTGGTAAGCTATTAATAATCACATTAATCGCGGATAAGTTGTCGTGTGTTTATAAAAAAAAACAGTACCTATATTGGATTTTTAACGGTTTAAGAACGAGTTTTATTTGTAGAAACGAAATTACTAGAAACGGATTTAAAACTCAACTTTATGCAGTGGAAGTTGGTGCAAGAGGAATTCCAGTCTTTGCATCGTCTATTGGCCTTCCGAGATCAGCCATCGAAACTTTTATGGAGCGTGTTTCCAAGATGACGCTAACAGGATCATATAGTATTTGGTTCAATAGAGAGGGTAGTGAACACAGTGCAGGTGTGAGTTCAAAAGGCCTTTAAACCTTGGCGGTCTCAAGTCCGGGAACGCTGCAGTTCATTCCCCTGCCTTCACCCGCACAGTGAAGTCATGGATAACTAAGAACATGTCATCATACTAAAATGTAGGACCAATATTCACATATTGCTCTGGTCTAAACTAAGCTCTATGCTTGTACTATGTGTACCAGAATCAACGATATAATACATATTATATTTTGAGACCATGACAAACTGTACAGAAAAAACGTACTAATATTTTTTTCCCATGGGTGGGTGGGAATCGAACTAACGACCTCCTCCTGACTATATATAATTGTTTTTATTATACATATATCAAAAAGACAATGAAATTGGGCAATATTTATTATACGTAAATATAAAGAAAAAATGTCTCAAAATAATATTTCAATAAATTCTTGGTACCTGAGACCTAAACTTGATCCTTTTAGGATTTAATGTTTTAAAAATACATTCTTAATGAGACTCTACAATGTAAAATGAATTTTATAAGATCTTATTACTAGTTTGGGGCGAGCGTTAACAATGTATCTTCGATACACTCCAAAAAATGTCTGAAACTACTCTGTTATTATCTGTGTATCTTAAATCTAAGAGAAGCACTTACTTCGACCTCATCAGGAGTTTCGATCAGGCACGTTCAAATGCAGACTTTTAAATCTTAATACATACATACATAGGTACATACATTTAAACAATTAATGTTTTAAATTATGTTTATGTATATGTTTATGGATATAGTAATCTGGCTTTCGAGACTTGACTATTTGCTTCAGAGACTTATGCTGTCAAAAAAATACGAAAATATAGCTAAATCATTATATATATATACCATCGGCGGAATGAGGATGGGTTAATCCCTCCGCTGGGACCCAGAGGCCGTTTAAGCGGTTCTCGGGAGCCAAATAGGCACCCGTTATGGTATTTAATTTTATTTTATATAGCTAAATTTCAAATAATTTTTCGTCGACTAATGGCACCATTATAATATGTATTAGTATCTTTGTTACTGGTACACATAGTACAAGTCTAGAGCTTAGTTTGTAACCAAGGCAATATGTGTAAAGGTCCTAGATACAAAGTGAAAAAAAAAAACACAAAAATCCTTAAACCGAAATGAGCGTATTTTTCTGGTTAGGCAATCTAAATATACATTGTAATTTGCCCAACTAGTTTTTTCGACAATATTTTTATTCAGAGAGTTTCTTCTAGTATATTGAATTCCTCTGGGTAACAAGCATAGGCTAAATATAGACCAGCTAACATAACTTCATTAGGCAATATATTAAATTCCAGCTCTAGCAATATTTGCTGCTCATGGCGGCGTAAATACAAAGCCCGATATAAGTGACCGCCTCCATAGTTTAGCAGTTGTATACGGAGGTTGTGTGCGGTCCAATTCTCACTTAAAACAATTTAAATTTAAAATTATTTATCTCATGTAAAACTTTACATAACTTTATGATGAGTCAAAAAAAAAGTTTTAAAGTAAAAAAAAAATGTTGATAAAATTTACTCTAAATAATCATAATTAATTACTGTAGAGGTTTAAATATCAAACAGGTTAATAAATACATATATGTCATAACTAAAAATCACAATATTTATACAATACTCCAGCAATATTTGCTGCTCGTGGCGGCGTACATGTACACTTGATAAATGCTTGTAATTCCTGTACCTTTTCTTACAAGTTAAATCAGATTTCATATACATTGACCGGTAAACAAACTAAGCTCTAAGTTTATAGTTACTAAACAAAGAGTACAAAAAACGTATTAAAATTGTTTGAAATGGGTGGGAATCGAAACCACGACCTTTGAATATACTAACGAAGGCGTGCTTTGTTATCATCAAATTATCCCACTTTTTTCATAATTTAGTTGCGCCGAAAGTGTACGAGCATTTGTATTTACGCCCCCTAGAGTTATGTATATGAAGTTACCTTCCAGTGTAACACAGTTATGCCGACACTCTGAGTGCTAACTTGTTCTTCCGTGACATTCAAGTGCGGGTAGTCTAGTTGAAGTTTGGATGAATAAATTATTTTTAGTAATCAGTAAAGCCTCATATTAGCCCAAAGTACATCCTTTAAAATTCACCCTGTATACTCAATTTTATGCAGTGAAAGTCGGTACAAGAGGAACTCCAGCTAGTCTACATCGTCTTTTGCCTTTCAAGATCGGTTAGCGGATCTTTTATGGAACGCGTTTTCAAGATGGCGCTGACAGGATGGTAGTATTTTGTAGAGATTGATTAGGTAGAGATGTTTCTAAACATAGTAAAGGGGAAAGTGGAATTAGGAAAGGCCTTTGCAGTCATAAATGCGGGAACACTGCAGTTCACTCCGCCATCCCACTACGGGATGGACCCGGCGAATATTCCATGGCTATGTAAGAACATGGTCTCATTCGATGTTGCTGTTAGAGTAAACCTTATTAAACTTGGTAAACCTTGTTTGCTGTTTGTTGTTAAAGTATTAATTTATATTTAACTTTTTTTATTTGTATAATTTACCTTTTATTATTTATTCCAATATAAATATCTATTTTACCTATTATGTATAAATATAAAAAAATAGAAGTGTTAAATTAAATGTCTTATATTATTATACTTTCTTCGCAAAAGGTTTAGGATTTAGTGGAAAAAACCTCTTAACACTTTTTTCTATATTTCAGGGGCTTTGAGGATTTGGTGACCCAAAATAATCGCATTACAGCGATGAAAAGATATACCTATCTACTGAAAGGTTTTCAGGATTATAAATGTGTTAAGAATAAGACGGGATAGCGTTCCATTCCAGAGGCGCTGTGCTCTAATATAGAACGCTACTTATATAGATATCCCATGGAGAATATGGAGGTACCCTAAGGCCTAGGGCCTCATTTCAAACATGAGAACAGAAAATATGCGTTGCTAGTAAAATCTTGAAAAACTTTTAATTTAAGTATTTGGAGATAAACGTGACTATTTTTTACTATTACTAGAAATTTAAAGGAGTATAGTACGAGTATATACGAAATTTTTTACCAATTTTTTTTTTTTACTAAGTAGGTGTGTTATTTATTTATATTAAGTGATTGAAAATTTTTTATTGGTTTCTCTATTAATTATTACTTACCAAGAAGGTATGATTTTTACTAAACATCGAAACATTTCTTACCTGAAAAAAATATAAATTAATTAGGATAAAATATTAAAGTTCATACCTAAATGTGTCTTTGCGCATACCTAATAATTCTAATTTAATAGTCTTCTAGGAGCAAAACAACTTAGTTAATCAGGATTTTTTAGAAAACTACGTGCCTTGTTAGCCATATGAATATAGATTTATTTCATCAACAAAACTTTATAAACGTTAACGATTCCATAACAAGGCAATCGAAAGCTTACATTTGATATTCTGACACGTATTAGGAAAACAATAATAAAGAAGAGTAGTAGGATGCAAAACCATACAGACGCAAAAACCGTCAAGTGACCTAGTCATGTTTCGGTTTTAGTGTGTTGGTTTACCGGTTTTCAGGAGATTACTACATCGATTTTTTGTCGAGTAGGTAGTCTCTTTTCAAGGTGCGGTTACGAAATGGGTGGTTGAATTGATAATACGGCAGCGAGTATAGCAGACTCATACCATTGGCTAGGACGTGGTGGATTACAACCCCTCCGCTGGGTACCCTGGGGCTGTCTAGACGGTCTCAGGCGCCGTAAAAAAAATTTTGTTACCTCCCTTAATGACGTATATATAGGGATTTTTTTGGAGTACAGCATGTGATCTTGTATCTACCTGGTGTTAAGCAGATTTACAGAGTCTATGAATGGGGTCAATCAATAAATTTTTGTTTAACAATATTGATGGCTCCCACTATGCTGGCCAAGTCATGCGGTTACGACATGGGCGTCGAAAAGGACGAATTTGCATTACGAATTACCTATTTTATTAATATCCTCGCTGCTTTATCGTTAAATCAACCGCCCGTTTCGTAACGGCACCCTGAAAGGAGACTACCACAAGAAAACTAAACGATAATGTAGTCTGCTAAAAACCGGTGAACCCAAAGGCTAATCGAAAGCATGAATAGGTCAATTGACGGTTTTTAATTCTGTATGGGTTAGTCGACCTAACGAAGTTATAGGGGCCTAACTCCCTCCTAAACTTTTTTTTATTTTTCGACTAGTTATAGTTAAAATAAAGAATAATCGCAAATTCTCAGTTAAAGATTATTTGTTTTTTTTTTAAATATAATTATAGAGATTCTGGTTACACCTATATTATGTAGATAATTTGATTCAAATCTACAGTGTGTAATGGTTTTATGACTTTTGTACAGTAAGTGATTACTGTACAAAAGTAGATTCCCACCCATGGCAAAAAAAATATTAGTACGTTTTTCTGTACAGTTGGTCACGATCTGGGTGTTTATAAAATATAATATGTTTTATTTTGTTGTTTCTGGTACACATAGTACAGCTTAGTTTGTAACCAGAGCAATATGTGCAAATTGTCCTACATATTATTTATTATAAAACTTTATCAAGCTGTCGGTATTGAGTCTATTCAAAGACATCGCGATGAGCAAGCCACTTGTTCGGTGTAGACACATACCATCGGTTAAGACGAGGTGGGTTAAAACCCCTCCGCTGGGTACCCTAGGGCCGTCTTGGCGGTTTCGGGCGCTGTAAGGCACCCGTGATGATATCTATGTATGTATGTATGTATAAAACTTTATTGCAAAAATTTAGTACAAAGGCGGATTAAATGCCGCTAGGCATTCTCTACCAGTTCAAACCTTTGGGTCAATTATTATTGTTATTATTAAATACAGGTGTTAGATAATTTAATGACAAAGCACGAGATGGAAATAAAACTAGGTCATACAATCGGACCTACAAAAGTCTGAGAGAAATCTAATCCCAAGTATTATTCAGGCTTTTGCTTTCTCAAATTGTAAAGACACTTAATCGTCATCTCTCACAGTCTTGTAAATCTTTGCTGCATTTTTAATGTTCGTACACGCCTCAGCATCATTATCCCAAGAAACACAAACCGAATTTGAAATGAAAAGAATTGTGTGCTTTGAAGAGAAGCTCTTTTCAGTAAAGCTTTGTGAAAAACAACTTTTTTACTTACAAAGGTTTTAGACAGCCTCCGTAGACTAGTGGTTGCGTCTTTGGCGTTGTATCCGGAGGTCGAGGGTTCGATTCCCACCCATGGCAAAAAATATTAGTACGTTTTTTCCTGTACAGTTTGTCATGGTCTGGGTGTTTATAAAATATAATATGTATTATATCGTTGCTTCTGGTACACATAGTACAAGCCTAGAGCTTAGTTTGTGACCAGAGCAATATGTGTAATTTGTCCTACATATTATTATTATTATTATTATTATTATTTCACTTTATATTGAGACTAGCGTTACATCTCACTGCTAATAAGAGCGTTCTGTGTAAGTAAATTAGGTCAACCATTAAGATTATAGCTAACACAAATGTAAAAATCGTTAAATTATTTTAATTTCAGCCTTGCTACTTATTTTAGATTTTAAAAATCTTTAGTTCCATAAGAACAACAATATGTACTACATTCGAGTTGTAGCGTATAGTAAAAAACTATACAAAGCACAGAAAAAAAAAATTACCTAATGGTAACAACAAAGTAAATAAAATAATTAGTAGGTAGGTACGTAAATTACCCGATTATATATCCGACATTTAACTCGTATGAAGAACTGTAAAAAAACATTCATTCTGGACACAAGCCATCTGCCGAGCAACTCCATCTGACGACTGAGAATTCTTTATTATGAAAAAAACTTTATTATAAAATCTACCACATTAAAAGAAAACGATTTTTTTTTAGAAATCTTGAGAGTGATGAAACAATCTACATAATAAAAATAATAATGGTAATGATAATGGACATTACATAGATATTGCCCGGTAACAAACGAGCTCTAGGCTTGTACTATGTGTACGAGAATCAACGATATTAATACATACCTAGCTGACACGCGCAACATCGTCGGCGTAACTTTAACTGTTTACGCAGCGCAGCGCACGCGACAGAAGCTCTCAAAAGGAACAAATTTTCCCCGTTTTCCCAACATTTTTTATTTACGCTCCGCTCCTATTGGTCGTAACGTGATGTTATATAGACTATAGCTTTCCTCGATAAACGGGCTATCCAACACTAAAAGAATTTTCAAAATCGGTTCAGTAGATTTAAAAAAAAAAAAAAAAATATTGGAGCCGGCATGTGACTTTGTATCTACCTGGTGGTGAGCAGACCTACAAAGTCCATGAATGGGGTCAATCAATAATTGTTCTTAAGTGGGCTATCCAACACTAAAAGAATTTTCAAAATCGGTTCAGTAGATTTTTTTTTTTATTGGAGCACGGCATGTGACTTTGTATCTACCTGGTGGTGAGCAGACCTACAAAGTCTATGAATGGGGTCAATCAATAATTGTTCTTAAGTGGGCAGGAAAAGGATTCGCGAACTCGAGCGTCAAAAACATCTAAATGTTGTTTTCAGTTATAATAAAGTTTTTTTTTTAAAAAAAAAAGAACATGGAGGTGTAGATTTTATTTACTCGATCCTAATTACATAATTTCTTTATAAAAAATCTGTTTAGTTTTAAAATGAGAACTAAAGTAATATTTGTAGAATCATAAATCAAACTTTGGGTGTCTTTTCAAAAGCTAATATATTTTTTATAAAAATACCATCTAATTAGGATCGAGTAAGTAATATTTACACCTCTACGTTCCTATTGATTAAAAATAAACTTTGATATCACTGAAAATAACATTTAGACGTTATTGGACGTTCGAGATCGCGAAACCTTTTACTGGCTTCTTAAACAACATTGATTGCACCTACTTTGATTGCACCTACTATTGCAAATGATGCGATTACGAAATGGGCGGCGACAAAGACGAATTGCATTACGAGTATATTTTAATATACTCGCTGCCTTATCGTCAATTAAACCATCCATTTCATAACCACACCCTGAAAGAAGACTACCACCTCGACAAGAAATCGATGCAGTAGTCTCCTGAAAACCGATGAACCCAAAGACTAAAAACGAAACATGACTAGGTCACTTGACGGTTTTTTGCATTTGTATGGGAGGGAGACCGGTCAGCCGGCCCAACGAAGTTATAGAGACCTTCCTACAGAGACCTAAAGAGATACAGAGACCTAAAGAGATACAGAGATTACCCCCTACAAACTCACAAACTTTACCTCTTTATGATTTTAGTATAGATTATATTTTATGGTGGTGGTTGTGGTCCTGGATGTTACCACAACCTGTATAGATAAACATTTTTTTTTTTTTGCCATGGGTGAATCGAACCCACGACCTACGGATACAACGCCACATGCGCTACCACTAGTTAACGGAGGCGGTCAAAATATGTGATAAAATTGGCGGTAGGTAATTATAAAAAACCGACGAAACGTAAAAATAAAACGCAACAAAAGTAAGCAAATTTCTGAAAAATCCCACATTACGATTCCGCCAACAAGCGCATCAGAATTCAAAAACTATTTTTAAACATTCAAATCTACACTGTATTCGAATCAGTTTTGGTTTGAATTCAAATAAAGAATTCGCATAACAAAATACCGGAGTACATTCGAAATACAAACGTTATTTTATATATGTATGAATGATTCATTCCGGGTTTTTGAATATTTTTCCAACTCTACCTTGTGAAGATGGGGCAAAGGGTTACCTCATAATCAGATACCGAATATATTTAGCCCTAGAGGCTTTCTGCCAAAACTGAGTGTATAAATAAATGAGATTGCTAGAATCCTCTCCCCTTTAAAGTACCTATGCGGATCCTTTAGTGCTTGGAGATAATTTATTTCTAGATTATCCTTCTTCCTATATATTAGACCGCTATTTTATGTCAATCATTATTATTGTATCTGGTACCCAACTTTTTTATTGAAACATGGCATGTGGCTTTGTATCTACCTGGTGATGAGCAGACCAACAAAATACATGAATAGGGTCAATCAATAATTGTTTTTAAACAACTAATCGCTCCTACTATGCCGGCTAAATGATGCGATTACGAAATTGGCGGCGACAAAGACGAATTGCATTGAGGGTATATGTTTATAAATTTAATATAATGTAAGGAGACTACCACCTCGACAAGAAATCAATGCAGTAAAATCCTTAAAGTCGGTGAACCCACAGACTAAAACCAAAACGTGACTAGGTGACTACAACTAATAACAATTTCCTAGTACTTATTATTAAGTACATTACTTGTCACAAGTGTTTACAATATTCCCATTAATTGCATAAGATCCTTTTATTTATCACTATAATAGGTATTACCTACTTCTGTACATGCACTTTATAGGCACAAACTAATTGTGCTACTCTGTTTTACGTATTTATAAGAATAATCGAAATTAAAATACAGTCAATGTTACTCACTAATACCGAAAATAACCTTCGTACTATTCCTATGCATTCTTCAACCAGATATTCAAATTCTTTTACAGTAACCGCAGCATCACTCTGGAACAATCTTCCCCTGTCAATACGAACAAAAATTACTACAGCTACATTTAAAACCCATCTTCACTTTTTTCTCCTTAATAATCAAAACTGTTAACATTTCTTTTTTTTTTTTTTTTACTGTAAGTATGCGAAAATATTTATTTATGTATGTATATATATCTACTTATTTATGTATGTCTATATATTATTATTTATGTAAGTTTATGTATACATGTTATATGTTATAATACCAGTATGCATTGTATATTACCTAATAATTTATCTATATAGCTTGTATTTTATATTATATATTGCTTTAAATGGCACTCTGCCTGTTTTTTTGGTCAATCTCCCAAAGGTTAGCTGGTAGATAATGCCTAAGGCATTAAGCTCGCTTATGTACAATAGTGTTAAGCTTTTGTGCAATAAAGAATTTTCGTTCATTCATTCACTAATGAGAAATAAAATAAAACGAATATGATTATTATATATATATATATATAATTCAGGGGTACTTTTTATTCATTTTTAATTATATATATGTCTTTCCACTTTTTACATATATATATATTTCGATTTTCTAGATCAACGTGTAGTTGGTAGTATTATGTATATATAGTTTATAATAATAATATGTAGAACAATTTTACACAAATATTACTCTGGACACTAACTAAGCTCTAGGCTTGTACTATGTCTACCAGAAGCAACGATATAATACATATTATATTTTATAAACACCCAGACACATGACAAACTGTATAGAAAAACGTACTAATTTTTTTTTTGCTATGGGTGGGAATCGAACCCACGACCTCCGGATACAACGTAGTCCAACCACTAGTCTACGGAGGCGGTCAATGAGTATATGTATGTATATTATATAAGATATATTTAAGTAGTGTATATTACTGTAAGTATTTTATATAATAATTACTTTGCTTTATACTTCATTTGCTGTATTGTACCTACCTCACTTTTTAACTTATTTGATCCTAAAGGTTTTATTGATTGTCCCGCCTTTGTATTTTATATGCGATAAAGAATCGTAGTTTATATGCGATAAAGAAAAAATAAATAATAATAAGGCTTTCTATTAGAGAAAGAATTTATAAAATCGGTTCAGAAGTTTTTGTGTTTATCCGTAAAAAACAAACAATCAAATATTTTATCTTTTTATTGCAATATAGATAAAATACAGCCCATGTTACTCGCTGAAAATATTGGTGAAAGAATTTTAAAATCGGTTCATTGGTTTTTGAGATTATCCGGAACAAACAATCAAATCTTTTCTCTTTATATTTAAAAATGCGCATTGCTTTTTTAAATATAAAGAGAAAAGATTTGATTGTGTTTTATTCACATTAAAAAGGCAATTTTTGTGAATAAATATGATTTTTTATTAGAGATAATTAAGTTAATGAGAAAAATTAAGTTATATGATACTATTCCTTCTTATATTTATTTATTAAATAAATACGAAAATAACAGTGAAGAAAACTTTATGACTGAAAAGTTAGTTACAGTGTTATTTCGGTATTTTTTTTTTTTTTTTTTATCTTAAAAGTAAGTAATATACGTAGTGGCCGAGTTGGTTAGACCTTGGACTAAAAACCACTTAGATCCCTGGTTCGAATCCCGGTGTGTTTGATTTAAAAAAAATATAAACATTTATCCCAATGAGTTTTGAATTAAAAAAAATATAAACATTTGTTTGACAACACCACTATAGTGTCTCGGAGAGCACGTTAAGCTGTCGGTCCCGGTTTTCAATATACCAACTTGTGAAACTGTTTATAGAGATGGGTTATTGAGTCTATTCAAAGCATCGCGACGAGCTAGCCACTTGTTCGATGTAGACTCATACCATCGGCTACGACGTCGGTTTTGGGCGCCGTAAGGCATCCGTGATGATATATGCTTACATACATACGTATGTATGTAAAAAGTAAGCTGTTTTATTGTATAAAAGTACTTTTTTTTCGTACTTTTGTTTCCCAATAAATCGGACTTAGTCACTTTTAAAATTGTTATTTAATCTAATCAACTGCTCTATAGATCTATAATTTCCTTCTAATTTACTTATTTTCTAGTAAAATGGGAAAAATTGATAATATTATAGATAAGTATCTACTACTTATTGAAGATGTTTTTATCAATGAATAGATATTGAGTATCAAGATAGTGTAACCGTAGATTTTTTTTCATAATAACAATATCTTGCGTAATCATATTTTTTATCAGAGATTGTGAAAAGAAAATACCCTATTTTCATTTCATGTACCTAATTTTAACAGTTTCATAGTCTAAGGGCCAATTTTACCATTCAAACTAAACGCGATCAGTTCAATCTAAACTAAACCGAGATTATGCGCCTGACCAAGTTTAGAGCTCTTTTTCCCGTTTCACCAATATAAAATTAACGAAGTTCAAATTGAACTCTGCTTACTTTCTTACCAATAAAATATATATATATATATATGTGTATAAATATTTTATTGGAGCACGGCATGTGACTTTGTATCTACCTGGTGCTGAGCAGACCTACAAAGTCCATGAATGGGGTCTATCAATAATTGTTTTTAAACAACATTGATTGCTCCTACTAGGCATTTTCCTATTAGCACCGATTACAAATTAGTATACATGCTGTTGCATAATTATTTTTTTAACCAACTTCAAAAAAGTAGGAGGATTTCATCAATTCGGTTGTATTTTATATATTTTGGTATTTTAAAGATACAAGTTAAAGTATATTTTATGTTTGATACTTCAGAACTCTGTCATTTATAAACCGATTTGGAAAATTTTATTAATTTGAGAAAACTTTGCTGTCAAATGCATATTCTTCCATTGTAATGTTTGTTAACGACCGTATGTTTTTCTAAACAGCTCACCATGTATTCTTTAGATTTATTTATAGCTCAAAATTCAAGTATATAATATATAAAGGTGTCTCATTAAAAACTTGAATTTTAAAAACAAAAAAATATAACATTGATTTCTACATATATATATGGAGGTTGTGATGAATACGATAATATAATATGTTTAGAACAATAGTAAAAACAATAACAATATAAAATAAATAGCAATAACTTATGTACGTACACATTGAGTTTTAAATCATACTTAACGTCTTGTAACAGGAAAACGGTATTACTCATTTGTATCATTAAAAATGCATCACTTGAATTAATTTCTACTGTAGTTTCAAATGCTTAACACTATCTAGATATATTTAAGTGTTTATCAAGGAATCTCTGTAAGATAACGTGTCGCTTAGGATGACTATATATAAATCAGAACGTTTTCTGAACGAATACAGTTAGTGGCTGAAGACTTGGCTAACATACAGGTGTGTGTTTTCAGACTTATATTGATAGTTTTACTGTAATAGGCACGTTAGTGTGGCAATTATTAACTTAAGTGCATAGGATTAAAGTTAAATTGAAGTTCAATGTATAGTTTGTTATGCTTTTCATTGTATCTATTAAAACATAATTTACTTATATTTTCAATAGAATTATTTTCGCTTAATATTGTCGCTTGTGTTTTTTTGTTATTAATTTTATTAAATTAATAAGTTAGTTGGTGCAATGGATTGTAAGTTTGAGTGCACATTAGTGGATGTAAAGTTCAAATATCTTCCTAGATTTTTCCTATTAACAAACTAATAGTAATTTATGTACATTTGTTTGACAACACCACTATAGTGCCTCGGAGAGCACGTTAAGCTGTCGGTCCCGGTTTCACTATACCAACTTGTGAAACTGTTTATAGATGGTTATTGAGTCTATTCAAAACATCGCTACGAGCTAGCCACTTGTTCGGTGTAGACTCATACCATCGGCCACGACGAGGTACCGAGGTACCCCTCCGCTGGGTACCCTGGGGCCGTCTAGGCGGTCTCGGGCGCCGTAAGGCACCCGTGATGATATGTATGAATGTAAACTAATAGTTTCTTTTTAACTACCTAACATTTCATAAAGTTTATACTTGTCATTATTAAACTTGTTCTATAAAAAGAAGATAAATATGTATTATTATTTAAATCATAACATTTGTTATCAATGAATATTTATAAACAAAGTGAATTTAGTTTTTATCATTAAGTTCAGTTTAAATAGTTTTTGTGTTATTACAAAATCGTCACTAAAAATTATATGTTTTTGCCTTTTTATTAGAATGTATATCGAAGTATGTGTTATACTAAATTTATTAATTAATTTGTTTTATTATCTGCAGTTTTTTATTAAACTATTACTTGTTATTAAATCACTTTTTCCAGGTCTTCAAAATGCGTGTCTTATTGTACCTTCTGGTGCTGGTGGCAGTATGCGGAGCAGCAGTAATGCCCAAGGAGAAGGAGTTGGATTGGTGGCAGAACACTGTCTTCTACCAAATCTACCCACGGTCCTATGCTGACAGCAATGGCGATGGCATTGGAGACCTTAATGGTACGTGTTAAGTGTTTTTATTAAAGAACACAAAACATCGCCTTTATGGAATAAAGCAGTAGTTGTAATACTATTTATATATTTATTTATACTACGCCAAGTTTCTTGTGGTGTAGGCACCTAACTGCTAGTTAATTATAACTGTTCTTATATATAAAATGCTTTGAAACTTCTAAAACTAATATAATAAATATATAAACAAACCCTGAGCCATCTAGTATTAGAACATAGAGCTTCTAACTTCACTCTAATATAAAGAGTTATTAGAAAAAAGCACATAGAGGGCGTCTATGTGTAAGTAGATAACAAAAGCAATGGCAAAATTCGTGAGGGGTGATTGAAACTTAGTTGGCACAGTGGTTGAGTACCTTGCCGCGAAAGCAAGGATCCCATGTTCGAGTTCCGCCCACCAGAATTCTTTTATTATTACATTTTATATTTAAAAAAAAAATCTTCTTCTTCTTTTATTTAAATGGCCTTCTACGCTTTATATAAGCATAATTTTGCCAATGCCCAGTTGTGGGTAGATTAAAATTGTTTAATATTGTACGGTAAAAGTGGGGTCAATAGGACGGAAAGGAATAGGGAAAGGACTAGGTTAGAATTAGGAATGGCCACATACGTATGCAAACATACGGTATAGTGATGCCAGTGTCAAGTGAAGGAAGAAATAATCAACAGTAAAATGGGTACCGCCATTTTACTGAAGATAATGATTTTGGATTCGTTGAGATAGCACAAACACCAAGATCACTGCGTAAAATACTTCTCACACTTAATATTACTATACGAATGCTTATTCTACAAAATTAGTACACTTTTGCACAATAATATTCAATAAAATTAAATTTGATAACTGTAATAGACACACGCGTCTACAGTCTTCGGGCTACCCTCAAAGAATCCTAAAAAATATATATAACATATAAAATATATAACATATAAAATAATCGGCGATATATAAGAAACATGCGTAAATCACAAACAAAAATATTAATATTTAAAAAGAAAGAAAAACTTTATTTGAATCTTTATTTCAAATATACTTAGCTATAGATTAATTTTAATTTCAGGTATAACATCGAAATTGGAATACATCAAAGAAACTGGGATTGGCGCAATATGGCTATCTCCTATTTTCCAATCACCGATGTACGATTTTGGATATGACATTTCCGATTTTTATGCCATTCATGACGAATATGGGACTATGGAAGACTTCCAGAAGCTATTAGCTCGTGCCACTGAGCTTGGTAATTTAGTTTTTAACTAGAATTCAAATTTATAAGGGAATTTATCTCACAATTCTGAGCTATCTATATTAATGTGGAAAATATTTATTTTATATTGGCACTAGATTAAAGAAAGTTTTAAAAATATTTTTTTATAGTAGCACGGAATTTGTATTTACTCAGACCTAGAAAGTTCATGGACTACCAATACAGTTTTTTTTTAAGATTATTGGTCGATCTCAATATGCCTAAATAGTATTACACTCTTTCAATCAATTACCTAAAGACGTCAATTCTAGAATTCTAAAGTTGGTACTAACTAAAGATAAAAACATATTAGTTGTTTATGACACTTATATTTTAACCTTTAATCTTATTGGATTTTATGATACATAATATTGAAGGAAGGTTATCAATTATTATATATATATTCTAATAAAATTGTTTTCTGTTAAAGGTTTGAAAGTAGTTTTGGATTTGGTACCGAATCATTCAAGTAATGAAAGCATGTGGTTCAAAGAAGCTCTTAAGAAACATCCTAAATATTACAACTACTTCGTATGGGAAGATGGAGTCATTGATGAAAAGGGCAACAGACAACCTCCTAATAATTGGGTAAAGTATTTATCATAAGGGAATATTAACAAATATATACAAAAGAATATACTTAATACATCTATTTTAAAAATAATAACGAGCGGCGTCTAGGTTAACACTAACTACTCTATTTACAGTTAAGTCATTTCCACGATAGTGCATGGGAATATAAAGAAGAAGTAGGGAAGTATTATTTACATCAATTTGTTGTTGGACAACCAGATCTTAACTACCGAAACCCTGATGTAGTCGCTGAAATGAAGGTAAAACAACAAATTTAAATAACAAAGAATTAAGATTTTATAGGTCATAAATTATTCTGTAATTTTCAGAACATTATAAGATTTTGGTTAGATAAGGGTGTAGCAGGATTCAGGGTAGATGCAGTAAACTGCTTATTCGAAGTCAACAAGGATCTATTCAATGGAACATACCCTGATGAGCCAAGATCAGGAAGAACGGATGTTGAACCCAATGATCATAACTACCTCAACCATATATACACAAAAGATCTAAATGAAACAGTATACATGGTTTATGATTGGAGAGATGTCCTGGACGAATACAAAGCTAAAGATGGAATGAGCAGGGTTATGATGACTGAAGTATATGCAACTATTCAAAATGTTATCAAATATTTCGGAAATGGGCATCGTGTTGGAGCGCAAATGCCTTTTAATTTTGACTTGATTACTGAAGTTTCTGTCTCCTCTTCTGCAGGTGATATAAAATATGCAGTCGATCGTTTCTTGGCATACAAGCCTGTGGATAATATGCCAAACTGGGTGGTAAGCAAACAAGCAACAATAAGTGCAGTATTTTTTTAACTTTAAAAATTATAGTAGGTAATAATATTATTATTTAATTTCAGGTAGGCAATCATGATAACAGTAGAATGGCGACTCGATATGGACCTGCTTTGGTTGATTGTGTTAATATGATTGTACATTTATTACCAGGAGTCGGAGTTTCCTATATGGCAAGTTATTTTAATCTATAACTTTTTAATTTTTTTAACAGTATTATTATAAAAACTTTTATATTAAAGGGTGAAGAAATCGGAATGGTAGATGGTCATGTTAGTTGGGAAGAAACGATTGATCCTGCTGGTTGTAACAGCGCAGATCCTATCAACTACTGGAAGTGGTCCCGAGACCCGGAAAGAACTCCTTTCCAATGGAATGCTCAGAAAAATGCTGGTAAATAAGAATATCAAATATATATATATATATGAAAATTGAAATCACAAACGAATCCTATTAGTGAATTAAATATATATATAGAAACATAATAAAGTTTCTATATATATATAGAAACTTTAATTTGATTATAGTTAAAACTTCGTTTTTAAGTCATTATTTCGTGAACAGCGGAAAATAGACTGCGCATAATTCCCGTCACTTAAACTGATCCTCATAAACAATAAGGTAAGCTCTTTTTAATAAAGATAATTTTCTTTATAGGATTTTCTACGGCGAACAAAACATGGTTGCCTGTAGCAGAAGGCTATGAAACATTGAACGTGGAGGTGCAACGATCCGCGGAGAGATCCCATTACAAGGTGTACACGGCTTTAATGAAATTGAGAAAAGAACCTGTGTTCAGACGAGGCCGATTTGAGTCGCTTGCTTTAAATAATGATGTGTTCGCCTTTAGAAGGTAATGTTTTGAGAAATTTTAATTTGAGTCTTATTGTTATATTACTTTTACGAGATTTTTATGGTTTTTCTTTGGGTTTATTTAAGGTGGTACAAAGGAACAACTTATGTGGTCGTAGTAAATATGAAGAATACAGAGCATGTCGTCGATTTGTCTTATTTGGAATTTGTATACGGACGTGGATATGTTGAGATTAGTAGCGTTCAGTCTCCTAAGAAAGTTGGGTAAGTTACTAAATAATTGCTTGTTCAATCAGTTATGTGAATAATATGTTATTTTTTAAATAAGTTAACTCACTTATTAATAAAAAAATCATATAGCAGTTTAGTTAAAATAGTTTTTTATCTTTTTTCTGACAAAGATAGTCTTCATTGGTAAAAAAGAGACGAAACACCATTTTAACTCATTTTTTTTTTATGAATAAGAGGGTAAATGCTTATTAGTATACATAGTTTTGTTAGACTGTCTAAAACGTTTGCATACAACGATGCAAACGTTTTAGACAGTGACAATGGCTACTCTATACTCACTCTTCTTTCATCGGGAAAGTAGTTAACTAATTCACTCAAACCTAAAATAATAAAATAAACCAGGTGTTAGTTAATAGCTCAAATACCTATACCTATATTACATAAATTATTGATTTAAAACTCTTTAGTAGGCAGATTAGAAATTGTCTATATCTAACCCCTATTTTTCAGTTTAAAACATTTTTAATGATTACAACTGTTTAAAAAATATATTTATAATATAATATTTTTAACTTTTTTTTTTCTTAAAATTTCGTTTATTTATTTATTACAGAGATCCCGTGGACGTAAATGCTTTGAAAGTGGCGCCATATGAAGGTTTAGTTATTAGAGTGTAAAATAATAATATAGTTAAATAATTATAATAATTTTGTATTATTTTATTAATAAAAACATTTGCAATTGAACAATATGTATTTATTTTATTGATGTAAAAGTGGTTCAATAACTAAAAATTACAGGCGCGCTATTAAAAAAGCATTAAATTGGCTTAGTGTAACTTTGATGGATAGCATCAGGAATTAAACTATCCATAGCACATAGGCATAAATATATATATATATATATCTTCACGGGTGCCTTACGGAGACCGCCTAGACGGCCCCAGGGTACCCAGCGGAAGGGTTTTAATCCCACCTCGTCGTAGCCGATGGTATGAGTCTACACCGAACAAGTGGCTAGCTCGTCGCGATGTTTTGAATAGACTCAATAACCCATCTATAAACAGTTTCACAAGTTGGTATAGTGAAACCGGGACCGACAGCTTAACGTGCTCTCCGAGGCACTATAGTGGTGTTGTCAAACAAATGTACATAATTTTTTTAAAATTAAAAACTCATTGGTACACACCGGTATTCGAACCAGGGACCTTAGTGTTTTTAGTCCAAGGTCTAACCAACTCGGCCACCACGTATATTACGTATAGGCATAAATAATAATAATAATATAACATATTTTCTCAATACAACTTCGTTAGGCCGACCGACCGGTCTCATTACCACCGCCCATACAGATACAAAAAGCGTCAAGTGACCTAGTTATGTTTCGGTTTTTCGGTTTTAGTCTGTGGGTTTACCGGTTTTCAGGAGATTACTGCATCGATTTATTGTCGAAGTGGTAGTCTCCTTTCAGGGTGCGGTTACGAAATGGGTTGAATTGACAATAAGGCAGTGAGTACCTATCTATACTTCTATACTAATATAATAAAGAGGAAAGATTTGTATTTTTGTATTTTTGTATGTTTGTAATGAATAAACTCAAAAACTACTGGACCGATTGCAATAATTTTTTCACCATTAGAAAGCTGCATTATTCAGAAGTAACATAGGCTATATAATATCACGCTAGGTCCTATAGGTGTGGAGCAGTAACCAAAATGGTTTTAAAAACGGGGGAAAAGTATCGTTTCTGAGGCCTTCCGTGGCGTGCGCTGAGCATATAGTTAAAGTTATACAAACCTGTGCGAAGCCGGGACGGGCCGCTAGTATTAAAATATACTCGTAATGCAATTTGTCGCCACCCATTTCGTAATCGCATCATTAAGCTGGCATAGTGGAAGCGATCAATTTTGTTTAAGAACAAATATTGATCGCCCGATTCATGGATTTTGTAGGTCTGCTCACCACCAGGTAGATACAAAGTCACATCCCGTGCTCCAATAAAAAATAAATAATAAAAAACAATAAAACGGTACATAATATTTGCGAGACAGAGCCCGAAATAGGTACTCTTAAGTCTCCAAGAACCCAGAGGACCCTATACAAGAATATAGGGTATATAATAAACCCTAATAATAACTGACTAATGCTTGAAAAAAGAGATGGGATCCATCTGGATGAGAAAGGTTCGCGAACCTTTAAAAAGGTCCACTTTTAGTATATGTAATATAGTGTATAAGGGAGAGTCTACGTTTATCACTCACTCTCTCGGAGTAAATGAATGAAAAACCACTCATTTCGGAGTAAATGAACGAAAAAATATTTATTGCACAAAAGCTTATAAATATAAAATAAATATTATCACGGGTGCCTTACGGCTTCAGGGTACCCAGCGGAGAGGTTTTTAATCCCACCTATTGTAGCCGATGGTATGAACACCGAACCGCTAGCTCGCCGCGATGTATGGATAGACTCAATAACCCATCTATAAACAGTTTCACAAGTTGGCATAGCGACAGCTTAACGTGCTCTCCGAGGCACTATAGTGATGTTGTTAAAGAAATGTACATAATTAAAAAAAAAAATCATTGGTACACACCGTGGTTTGAACCATGAACCTAAGGGTTTTTAAGTCTAAGGCCTAACCAACTTAATACATAGGCGAACTTAATGCCTTTGGCATTGTCTACCAGCTTTTTTTAGGGAATGTCGCTTGTGCGTCTGATTTCATGAAAACATTCATGGAGAGACAAAAGCGCATGCATGACACTGCTGTCAAATACATCTAAAGCCGCCATTGCTTTTAGGATGCAATACGAAAGCGACATCGAAATTAAGGCAGTTTCATACAAATCATATTTTTGTTACTTTAGACCATGAATTTATCCCCGAATTTAAGATGGCTTAGTAAAAAACTTCTAAATTAGTGCCTGACAAATTTTACTATGGCTACGTCGAATTATATTTTCTGGGATTCGGATCGAAAGCAGTATATTATAAACCTTTTATTATTTTAATTTTTCATAGGTCATTCAATAAGATACACAAATAAAACACAATATAATAGTAATACTTTTGCTATATTTCGCCTTATTAGGGACGCCCTAATAAGGCAACAATATTTACAAAATAATCTAGGTACATTATGACATATAATATTTTTTTAAATAAGTGTGTGAGTGAGTGAAAAAGTGTATAGGTGATTGAATATATAGGTGGATGAGTGAGTGTTTAAGTGAATGATAACCGATCAATGTTGAATGTGTAGACCAAATGTTGTATATGTATACAAGAAATTTTTGTTTTGCAGTTTGAGTTGGGCTGTGCATTATAACTTTGTTTGGAATTTTGAGTGCATATAGAAGTAAGTGTGTTTATGATGGAACATGTTTTACAGCGTGGATGTTGACATGGTACTGTACCTGGTGAATTATTTTGGTTGGTAGAACTGAAGGTGGGTTTGGTTTTAGAGAAAATTGTTTTTAAATTAAAATTTTGTCCAAAGCATATAACATAGGAATACAATTAAGTTTTTTTGTTTCATCATGTTGCTTTAAAATGTGTATATTTTCTCGCTACGAAACGATAGGTATAACAAGAAAAATAACATAAAATATTCTTATTACAACACAATACTCGTTAAATAAATTGGACATGGATATTACTCGGTTAACGTCTTTGCCGTTTCTAATAGGCAACATAATTGAATATAGGCACAATTCATAATAAAATTAAATAATAGTCACATAATAAATAAACAATTATAATAAATGGTTAATATAAAATTGTCTGGTAGACAATAAAATTGTTGCATTTTCTTAATATTAAACAATTATATTTTTTATACATAAATACCATCAAAGGTTAAAAATAAATAAGCCAACAATTGCTGATGGACAATAAAATGCTTATCTTAAAATTTTATCTAAATAATAATGATTCTAAAGATGCATCTAAACTTGCCCACGCAAAGATTTCCTTAGTAATTGCTATTCTTATTTTAGCATTCACACATCCACGTTTATTAGTTGGCGAAGTACTATTACAAAAGGCAGGACGTGTGTTAGCATGAAGTGGTAATTCTACAATTAGTTACGGTATGTAAATTTCAGAGAATAATAATTAAAACATAAATATAAAAATATAACACCTACTTAATGTATTATCTTTGTTCACAAATAAGGATAATTTTAATTAATTTCAATACAAATTATCTATTATAAAATATTTGCTTTTCTATTTAATAATTATAGGTAATTATAAGTACTCGTACCTAATTGGATTCAATCATTACTTACTGAACTTTATCTGTTTATTATAATATTAAATATATATATAATATAATTGCTATTTAATAAATTTTATTTTAGGTACCTAATCTGATTTCTTACTTTACTATTAATAGCCGTCTTAATTTGTTATTTTTAACATTTATTAGTTTAGTGTACTAAAACAATAATCGCGTTTTTTTTTTAATTAGCAAGTATTAACATAAAACTAATTAAAAATAAAAGACATAACAAATAAAATTGACTACCTACCTAATATACGAGTAATAATAATATTTACATGTCCACTATATCCGAACTCTGATCCGATCCGAATGTACCCAGAACACTGGCAGCATTTCCCCTTTGTACTGCCAGTGATATTCGCTGTTTAAAGTAGTATCCGCATCGAGAATCGCCAGAGGTCTCGTTTAGAAGAGCACACAATCTCTTCCCAAAGTCCTTGGCTTCGGAACCCTAGACCCCAGTTGTCTCCACAGCGAAAGGGACAAATAAATATTAGTTCAGTTGATTAGTATATTATTTTACTTTTTAATTACTAATTAAATAAATAATTTATTAATACTCATTTATGTTTTTTTTTGTTACTACTTTTTTTTGTTACTACTTATAATGCTGGAAAAAAAAATGTTTAAATTTTATGTCAGTTATAATAATATAACTCTTATAATATATGCCAAGAACGACTTGTAAATTTAAGATGTTTTATAAAAGATATTTTATCAAAAGGTTTAGAAGAACCAGATCAAAGAGATAAATATCTTAAACACTTCAAAATTATATTTATGAGAAAATTGTCAATATCTTATCTAATGATATTATAAAAGTAGATGTCAAAACAATTTTATTTTAGTTTTCTTTAGGATATAGGTAAATATACATACCTACCTACATAGAAAAGTGACTGTTTTATATTTCATTAATAAACTTTATTTATATTTTTCAGGTTAAATATGAGAATATTAATATTTTTCTTACTAACATTTGTGTCAGCTTATAGTGCTGAATTAAAAAATGTTGATCGAGATTTGGAATGGTGGGAATCGACTGTTTTCTACCAAATTTATCCAAGATCATTTATGGATAGTGACGGAGATGGCATTGGAGACTTAAATGGTATAATTTACATTTTAAATAGAAAAAAAAAAAATTAACTTTTATATTATACAATTTTATACAAGATTAAAACTATCTAAAATTAACTAAATAAAATAAAATATCTCCTTAAATGGGATACCACTTGGCAGAGTACCTATAGTACTGTCAGCACTGCCACGTTGAATAGCAATGCTGACTCTTTGTTTGAAGTAGTTTTGGCATTTGGGGTCTCAACATTCGAAAAATACACGTTTCCCGAGGTCATGGAGAAATTATTTAGCCTCGGGACCGAGTGTTCCCTAAGTTTCAACACCAAAGGCCACAAACTTATAATTTTGGGTCAAGTCCCTATACTTCAACCGCTTACGAGCTTCCGCAGCGCCAGCGGCCGAACCAGGGACCGACGAGGAGGCCGAAACATTTGACTGTGCATAGTATATTATATTTTTAAATTTTATAATAAATATATTACTCTAAATATTTGAATTTGACTTTCAGGAATAACTTCAAAATTAGAATACCTGAAGGAGCTGGGCGTTGGTGCAACTTGGTTATCTCCTATGTTCCAATCACCTATGTACGATTTCGGATATGATATTGCTGATTTTTATTCTGTACACAATGAATATGGAACTATGGAAGATTTTGAGAGGTTGATTGAAAAAGCGAACGAATTAGGTATAATTTTATTTATAACAAAATTTTATTTGAATAAAAGTCTTTGATGTCTTTAAACAATTTAAAAAAAAAACAAAATTAAATTTAATCTATAATATCATATATTATTATTTTAAATATAACAGTTTAGATGTTTGTTACTTTATAACTTCAAGTCGGCTGAACCGATTTGTATGAAATTTTGCACACATGTAATTTCTAGTGCGAATTTACTACTTTATATCTTGATAAAAAAACCCATGGGGTAACCAAGTCACGGAATTGTCAAGTCAAGTATTATCAGTTCGTGTACAATTACTATGAATTTGAATGTAAACTTTCATGCTGATTGATGACTTCGCAGGCAAAAGCTTGTTTTTTATACAATCCGCATTATCATATAACTCTTAGGCTCTAGATGGATCTTCATTTCTTTCTAGATTTTCTTTTTCAAAATTATCATATATTTTTTTAATGTACGGAGTAGTAGGCATGGTAATTAACCAAACTTTACTCTAAAATCTTCTGTAGACTCCTAGCATAGATTTGCAACTTCCAAATCGCTCTAACGGTTGATACGACAAAGAACTTCTAAAGCTGGCGTTTGCCATTTTTCTAATAATGTAATCTTATTAAAGTGTGATAAATATTTCTTCTCATCCAGGGCAATTTATACCGACATCATCACTTTGATGTTAATAATCAAAGGGTTGAGTGCTTAAACCTATTTATATATAAGTATATTTCCAACCCTTTTGTAATCACATATTAAGTTATATTATAATAATCAATTGTTTGATAACATCACTATTAGTGCCCTGTATTATATTGTACAACGTCTGTCAATTTTCTATGTCACCAGGTTTGTATTACGTTAGAAATTGCATCATATCGATTAAAGTTTAGCTTAGCGTTGTAAGCGTAATAACTCCGCTGGAGAGCACGTAGACTTTCGAGTCCCAGTTTCATCATACCAATTCGTGAAACTTGTAAATATAGATTAACAAATTTCACAAATTGGTATAGTGGAACTGGGATCAGACAAACACTGCGACGAGCTTTCCACTTGTTAGTTGATTTAGAATTGTAAAGTGGGAAAAAAACCTGCTGGGCATCCTGAGTACACTATTATGTATACGTACCTACTACGTAGGTCGTACATACGTGTACCATACATGTACATTGTTATAATATTTATGGTTAAATACAAATGATTGACATTTACAGATATTAAAGTGGTACTAGATTTCGTACCCAATCATACAAGTAATGAAAGTGTATGGTTTGAAGAAGCATTAAATGGTCATGACAAATATTACAATTATTTTGTATGGGAAGATGGAGTCACTGATGAAAATGGACAACTTCAACCACCAAATAATTGGGTATTTTTTTACATATGCTTTTATCACCAGGCCCTGATAATGATAATCTAGTTACTGGAATTAAAATGTAATGGCCTTTATTTTTTATTTTTTTATCGATGAAATATACTACTTAATGAATTTCAAACAAATTAATTCGTGTCTTTTTGAAAATTATTTAATTAACCATACGATTTAATATAAATGTTCAATAAATGACCGTAAAATTTCATTTGTGTGACTTTTTACAGGTTAGCGTTTTTCGTAAAAGTGCTTGGGAATACAGAGAAGAAGTTGGTAAATATTATCTCCACCAATTTGTTATTGGACAGCCTGATCTGAACTACCGTAATCCTGATGTTGTTGAAGAAATGAAGGTAAACCAAATTATTTAATCTCTTCAGTTAATTTAAATTAACCTTTAGTCAATATTGCTTCGCATTTCCAATATGTTTATAAATGTGTATGTATGATAACATAATATATTAATCATCGATATGGCATCCAATAATAAGATAGAAAAACTGTATTTATTAGGTATCTCTTTAAATGACCATAATATCACTTAATTTCAGAATGTTCTTAGATTTTGGATAGACAAAGGTGTTGCAGGATTCAGAGTAGATGCCATATCTCATCTGTTTGAAGTTGATAAGGATCTACATGGTGGCAAATTTCCTGATGAACCTCGATCTGGAAACCAAGATGCTGGGCCAGATGATTACAGTTACCTTAATCATATTTACACAACTGATCACGATGACACATTTGACATGGTGTACCAATGGAGGGATGTCTTCGATGAATATAAAGAAAGAGATGGTGTCAGTAGAGTGATGATGACTGAAGCATACTCCTCGCCTCAAACGACTATGAAGTATTTTGGTAACGGTGACAAAATTGGAGCACATATGCCGTTTAATTTTGCTTTAATAACAGACGTCAGTGGGTCATCTAGCGCTGCAGAGATAAAGTATGCCGTTGACAAATTTTTGACGTTCAAACCTGTTGATAAATTGGCTAATTGGGTTGTAAGTATTACTAAGTTCTTTAATTATACTAAACTATTTAGAAGTTCAAGCTAGTTTTTAATGGTAATATTTGTATGTTTTTGATTCAGGTTGGCAATCATGATAACAGTCGTGTTGCAACGAGATATGGTTCAGAATTAATTGATGGAATTAATATGCTTGTGCTATTGCTTCCTGGTGTTGCTGTTACTTATATGGTAAATTAAAATAACATACATACATACGTATCGTCACGGGTGCCTTACGGCGCCCGAGGCCTAGATGGCCTCAGGGTACCCAGCGAAGGGGTTTAAATGCCACCTCGTCGTAGCCGATGGTATGAGAATTAAAATAAGAATATTATAAACGAAATAATAAAACAAATAGAACACTCTTATGCAATAACTACTTGATCATGTCAATCAATACTTTTATCAATGTCACCTATAAATATTTATTGTTAAGAGAAATTTATCTTACTTTATCGTGATACTATTTTTGTTACATGTAAACTAAATATTTAAATGTTCTTGCTTTTAGAAATTTGTTAGTTTATTTTCCCACAGGAAATGAACAGTATTTTTACTGGACTTTCAGTGTTGGCTTATTATAAGCCTGTGTGTGTATATTCACCGGTACCCGGTGACTACAAACGACCTAATGCAAATACGTTTGTTGCTGCTTGTTTCGTATAATTCATATATAATTTAGCCCATCCCGTTTTAAACTAACACTGTATAGGTAGTTATAGGTTATATTTACATATTATAGTTATACACTTACTGACACAAACTTACACATGTAAACATTTACACTATAATACATATTCTTAAATTCAAGTAATAATTTTAAATAAATGAAAACAGAAAAATGTATAAGCCTGGATCAATGGGCTTTCCCCTAAGACAGGTTTTTAAAACTTATAAGGAGAAGGTCAAAGATAATTGAAACTTTAAAATTATACTTGCATGATTAAACCATTTTTATTTATTTATTTATAGGTCATACTGTGCACTTCTTATACAATTCCCTATATATTTTTGTTTTTAGGGTGAGGAAATAGGTATGGTGGATGGTTATGTAAGCTGGGAAGATACCGTGGATCCTAGTGGATGCAACACCGATGATCCTATCAACTACTGGCAATCCTCTAGGGATCCAGAACGTACTCCATTCCAATGGAGTTCAGAAGCTAATGCAGGTAAAATTAATATTCTAGATATCTACTAAATGTATCTGTTAATATTACATCTTCATCAGCTGAGTATGTTAACCATACAAAATATGTGAATAAGTATATTTCTAAAATTTAAAACTACATCATCCAAATATCAACGGTGCGGCGGTGAAACATCGTTGCATGTGTTTTTTTATTTTAAACTTAGATTTCGTAAGTTTCATCGTTGTTTGTTAAGTTTCACCCTTAATAAATATTAGGTTAGAACATATTTTTTACTTTATTAACAGAGAATCCGCTCAACCTAAAATGTGCCTGATGGAAAGCATCAATGAAAACAACTTTAAGCACGTTTCACTTTTCACTCTGAAAGTGCCTTTTCACTCTAGACTTAAAAATACCCAGATTGTAACAATCTAGAAAAACAGAAGCAGGGATTACCGAGCCTCATTTATTATTATTTTTCCAATTCCAGGATTTTCCACTGCAGCCAAGACTTGGTTACCAGTGGCTGAGGGATATGAGACTCTGAATGTAGATACACAACGAGCAGTAGAAAGGTCTCATTTGAATGTGTACAAGACTTTGGTTTCTTTGAGAAAAGAACTAGCTTTCATGAAAGGTCGTTACGAGTCTGTTGCCCTGAATAATGATGTATTTGCTTTTAGAAGGTAAAGAGTTTTTAATATAAAAAATAAAAAAACTTCGTGTCCTTTAAAATCACAAAATTCTTACTGTTCTACAAAACGAATAAAAATGTTGCAAGTTCTGTTTGATAGAGTTGAATTAAATTCAGGTATAAAAATGTTATATACATTAATGTATATTTACATAATTGAGACCATTTCGGAAAAAGGCGCTTTAAACATATTTTTAGTTTCATACACATTTGAAAATATATTTTCTTATCTCATATTAAATTTTTATAGATAAAAATGCAATGAAAAAAATCCTAATGGGTGGGACTCGAACCCACGAACCACGCTATCGCGGCAAGGCGCTCAACCGCTGAGACAACCAGGTTCCAGTCACCACGAATTTTGTCATTGCTTGTAATCTACTTATACACTTTCTATTAACTCTGTACGAGTGAAGTTAGAAGTCCTAGTTTCTAATACTAGATGGCAGAGGAGTCTATTTTTTATTTTTACTTCTTCAGTATTTTCTATTTATGCATTTTTATAAATTACTTATTAGGATAATCTTATATTATCTCATAGTAATACTGATTACCGAAAAACTTATCGAAACATAGTTTAATTTTGATATATTTAAAAGTGTATATATTTATTATTCGACTTATTATTTACTGTCAATTACAAAAATAATAATTGCAACTGTAATTCTTTAAAGTAAATACAATATTTATATTTTTTCTGAGAAGATTTTTAACATAATTTCAGATGGAGAGATAATGATGTTTACTTGGTACTTGTGAATATGAGGGAGGCAGTTCAATCGGTGGACCTGACCTATTTCGAGAATGTGGCCGGTCAACTTGAAATTGTAGTGAGCAGCATTCAATCTCCGAAGAACGTCGGGTGAGTTATTTCTCTTATTTAAATTCCTGTTAATCAATTGAAATGTTTTGTTGGTAAGGTTACTTGTTCTGTTTTTAATTAATGACATTTAAAAAAAATAACCAGCTTCTGCTCGTCTGGAATTTTAAATTCTGATTTAAAGTCTATGCTCTACTTTCTAGTGATCGGAATTTCGGTGGTATTGTTTTTTTATATGACAATTTACACATATTGCTCTGGTCACAAACTAAGTTCTAGGCTTGTACTATGTGTACTATAAGTAACGATATAATTTTTTTTTTGTCATGAGTGAGAATCGAACCCACGACCTCCGAATACAACGCCAAAGGTGACACCACTAGTCTACGGAGGCTGTCATTACAATTATACCTAAACTCCACTTTTCCTTGAGAAATAAAATGCCTTTCTTAATATTTTTTTAATACTTTCATATAATAAATACCAGATTCCCGGGATCCTTTCCGATTTTAAACAATCAGAAAGGTATTTTTTTCTCGGAAAAAATAGTCGCCTAGACAGCCTCAGGGAACCCAGCGGAGGGGGTTTTAGTCCCACCTCGTCGTAGCCGATGGTATAAGTCTACATCGAACAAGTGGCTAGCTCGTCGCGATGTTTGGATAGACTCAATAACACATCTATAAACAGTTTCACAAGTTGGTATAGTGAAACCGGGACCGACAGCTTAACGTGCTCTCCTAGGCACTATAAGATATGTACATTTGTTTAACAACACCACTGTTGTTACATACAAATCGGTTTAATCGTTTTGAAGTTATTTAGTAACACATATCCAAACTTTATAATATTATATACCTAGAGTCAAAAAAAAAAAAAGTTAAAATAAAAGTAAAAAAATGAGATAGAAAGCGGATTACGATTTAATTAAACATTACATATAAAAATATTATTTATAATTTTATTTTATAAAAACGTTACCTACTTAAGTAAGAGTTCACTTAATTAGTATTAGAACTAGAACTTAAGTATTTGGGTACTCCCAAAT
Source organism: Monopis laevigella (assembly GCA_947458855.1). Lineage (NCBI taxonomy): Eukaryota > Metazoa > Arthropoda > Insecta > Lepidoptera > Tineidae > Monopis > Monopis laevigella. The sequence continues at coordinate 4,119,353 of OX381583.1, read as the reverse complement.
ACCTAATGTACCTAAGAGTTCATAAAATAAAATCGTAGACGCTTACGGAATTCAAACAAGTTTTTTTTTATAATGGAGCACGGCATGTGTCTTTGTATCTACCTGATGTTAAGTAGACCTATAAAGTCTATGAAGCTTCAACTATGCCGGCTAAATGATGCGGTTATAATAATAATAATAATATGTCGGACAAATTACACATATTGCTCTGGTCACAAACTAAGCTCTAGGCTTGTACTATGTGTACCAGAAGCAACGATATAATACATATTATATTTTATAAACACCCCAGACCATGACAAACTGTACAGAAAAAATTATGAAATAAAATTGGTTAAAAGCTGATAATTGCCACTTTTCTATTATTGTGAAAATGTATGATACCATTCATAAAGATATAATTTCATAGTTAGACGTAAGGCTAAAATAACTAGATAATTAAGTTAATTAAAAATTTATGATTTCCGTAATAGATTAATATTTTAGTTTATCATTAATTTAGACGTGACCACTTTATAATGTCGTTTAATAATAGCTTTATAGACCAGAAAATCTTTCATAATACTTATCAATAGTTATTATTGCCAATAAAATGTCATCGTAAAGGTAAATTGAAAGTATATTTACGACCGGTTTCGGGTAATTTCGTATTGTTATCTTCGCATCTGTAGCTCTAGTATGTTGTGAAACAATCTTTCAGTTACTGCACAGTTTAAACTGTAGGAATCCACCAATAGGAAAGGTTTATTAGTCAACAAAGCACTCATGCTAATTAGACTGAAGTAGTATTTTATTTATGGATCAGAATTTTACCAAATTAAATTTAGCAAAAATTTAAACTATAATTAAAAATCCAAAGAAGTACAAAGTGTAGGCAATATATAAAACTAACTGAGAGGTACCTTACTGCATCTTGGCTAAGAAATTTTCCCGATTGCCAGGGACCATGTATAGGTAATGTAAGGATAAACAATATAAACAAACTATACATAAAAATATGTTCCAAAGTAGTATACAGTATGGGAAATATATAAAACTAACTGAGAGGTACCTTACCCCTTACTGTGGTCAAGGTAAGGAATGTTCCCCGTTGCCAGGGGCAATGGAAGGATAGTAAATAAAAACAAACTATAAATATTTACAATACTAATATTTTTATGCCATGGGAATCTAACCTTTGGATAAAACGCCAAAGGCGCAACCACTAGTCTACGCAGTCCTACATTATAATTATTAAGAGTAATGTACTGTCAGTCAATTATATAATTATTAATTGATATATATATATCATCACGGGTGCCTTACGGCGCCCGAGACCGCCTAGACGGCCTCAGGGTACTCAGCGGAGGGGTTTTAATCCCACCTCGTCGTAGCCGATGGTATGAGTCTACACTGAACAAGTGGCTAGCTCGTCGTGATGTTTTGAATAGACTCAATAACTCATCTATAAACAGTTTTACAAGTTGGTATAGTGAAACCGGTACCGACAGCTTAACGTGCTCTCCGAGGCACTATAATGGTGTTGTCAAACAACTGTACATAAATTTTTGAATTAAAAACTCATTGGTACACACCGGGACTCGAACCAGGGACCTAAGTGTTTTTAAGTCCAAGGCCTAACCAACTCGGCCACCACGTATATAACAATTATTAATTGATGAATTTATTTTTTCAGGGAAATCTATGAGGCGAGATCAGTACCTGTTGTTAGTAAAGAGGCCTTAGTTCTTAAACTTTTATACTAAAAGTTATTTACTTAATTAATAAACTAATATAAAACTTTTGTGGATTTTTATTTTTATTAATAAGTTGTTTCTATATAAAAATGTTTCAATAAATATATTTTATAAACTATTTTTTTAACATAACGGGTGCCAAGCGCCTGAAACCGACTAGAATCCATTAGAATACCCAGCGCAGGGGCTTTGTCCTTGCGCTGGTATTTAGTAGAATAAAATTAATACTATAAACACGGCATGTGACTTTGTATTTACATGATCTTAAGCAGACCTAACTACAAAGTCCATAAATGGGGTCGATCAATACATTGTTGTTTAACAATTTTGATCGCTCCCACTATGCCGGCTAAATGATGCGATTACGAAATGGACGGCGACGTATTTGCATTTCGAGTCGATTTGACGATAAAGCAGTTATATCCTCGCTACTTTATCGTGAAATCAATTGCCCGTTTTGTAACCCGACCATGAAAAGTGACTACCAAAAATAATTAAAAAAAAATCCCTGTATTATTTATTACTAAATACAATACACTAGATTATAATCCATATTAATCTAAGATTAATAAACCACACTACCTTCAATAAACCTACAAATAATTTAATTTAACATAAGGAAAATATAATATTCTCCACGAATACCTATCCTATGAAATCCTAAATCCTCCAAGCTTCAAGAGGGTTACCATAGCAACCACGCCAGATACGACCCGGCCAATTTCCAGAATTTCATTTATTTGTAAAACATTTATCTAATATCAAGTATACGTATTGATATTAGATTCTAAGTTATGCCACGACTTATTATAATATTATAGATTTTGTCCCCAGAATATTTTGTCGCGTATTCATTTATAAATTTAGAAAATACCTACTAGCTAACAACTTCAACCGTTTACGCAGCGCACGCAACGGAAGCTCCCAAAGTGAATAAATTTTCCCCGTTTTTGCAACATTTTTCATTGATGCTCGGCTCCTATTGTTCATTGATGCTCCGCTTCTATTGGTCGTGTCGGTCGTAACAATCCAACACTAAATGAATTTTAAAAATCGGTTCAGCAGATCCAGAGATTACCTACAACCTCACAAATTCACAAACTTTATCTCTTTACAATACTTTAGTATCATCATCATCAGCCTATCGCAGTCCACTGCTGGACATAGGCCTCTCCCAAGACACGCCACTGATCCCTATCCTCCGCTCTTCGCATCCAGTCTTTGCCAGCCACCCTCCGAAGGTCATCAGTCCATCTAGCTGCGGGGCGTCCTACGTTACGTGCGCCAAGACGTGGTCTCCACTCCAATATCCGCCTACTCCAACGGTTATTCGTCCTGCGGCAAATGTTACTGCCACTTCAGTTTACTAACTTTCAGAGCTATGTCGGTGACTTTAGTTCTCTTACGAATATCCTCATTCCTGATTTTATCCATAAGAGTAAATAACTCCTAGCATAGCTCTTTCCATAGCTCGCTGAGCGACCTTGAGTTTGTGGACCAGCCTTACTGTAAGTGTCCACGTTTCGGCGCCGTATGTCATCACTGTGGTATAGATTAAATTATTTTTATTTAGAAGTTATATGCAGCTTTGCAAACGGTTCTTTTGGAAATATATAGGAGAGGCTTATGTTCAAAAGTGAACGTCCTATGACTGATTATGGATGCAGCTTTTTTTCAAAACTATTTGAGATTTTATGTAAGTAAGCTATTTTTTTAATATTACACTAGGATAAAATATTTCGTCTGGCTGAATCGGCTAATCAGTACGTACATGCAAAAATTAAAGAAATACTAAACGGGCCAAAGTATAGTGATTTTTTCTTTCATTTACATTTTTATGTAAATTTTATTTTGTAATTTTGTTAATGTGCTCTGAATTTTTGTTATGAGATGATATGATTTATGTTATGAGATAATGATTAAATAAATAAATTATGCGGTTACAAAATAGGCGGCGGCGACAAGTCAACTTTAATACCCTCAATCCTTTATTGTCAAATCAATTGTCCTATTCCCACTCTGAAAGGAGAGTACCACCTCGGCAAGAAATCGATGCTAGTTGGTGAACCCACACATTAAAATCGAATCATGAATAGGTCACTTGAAAGATTTTGCATCTGTATAGGCATTTGTTGAAACCGGTCGGTTGACCTAGCGGAGTTACACCGGGAGGTATTTTCAAGATGGGAGAGATCTCACCTTGAAAAGATGATTACCTGATGATTGATGCTTACCTGAAAAGAAAAAAGAAAATATTAGATACAAATATAACCTGATAGAAATGAACACGAATGAAGTATTTAGAGTCTATACAACTTTTATATAAATCTAGCTGACTATCGACTATCACCTACTAAGATGTTTAGTTAAAGCAATGGCACGTCCAATGTATGTCGAAGAGGCAACCGGATGGCGAGTGGTAATCTGGGTCTTGGAGTGCTGAAGAGCTTCCTCGTATCGGCAGAATTGACCCCAAAGAGACTGGGGCGGTGATATGGGGGTGGGGTAGCTTTATTTGGCGTCTTTAAAGGGTTGTTTCTCCGAAATTACTCATCAGAATCGGATGGCATTTTTTCCCAACGTTTGGTCGGAACACTAAGTATGCTCACTAATTTTCAAGCTGTTGCTTACAACTTTTTATTTATTAGATTGTGCGAAAAAGGCCCGTTTCAGCTGGTAAAAACAATATATTATATAATTAAGGTATTACCCTCCAAACAACCTAATTTTTACCCGGTTGCCTGGTAAAAAAAAACATTTACCCCATCCCCATATCACCGCCCAGTCCACTTGGGCGTCAATTCTGCCAATATGAGGGGACTCTGTACCACTTCAAGGCCCAGTTTACCACTCGCCATCCGGTTGCCTCTCCGATGTATATTCGACGTGCCATTGCCTAGAAAGATGGCTTTCCGACGATATATACACCAATAAAAAATAAACTCATTGGTAAAAATAAACTCATTGGTAGGTACATACTGGGGTTTGAACCAAAGACCTAAGTAAATTTAATCGAATTAAATATAATTAAGTTTAAAATTTTTCTTTAAGAAATATTATTCTCTCTGTCACTCTGAAAATATAACGAATAAACTATTTTAGGCGGTTGACCATTGCAATAGAGATAGGTACTCGTAATAAATAAAAGACGATAAAAAGGTTGTATTTTTTAATTTTAAACGCAATTAAATTGCTCCAACTTAATTAAGCGCAAAGTTAATTTGCTCGAGACAAAGTCACTTTGGTGTGTCGAACTATGTAGAAAAGAATCGGATTACGACTTTGAACCGTAAACCCATTTATTAGGGTTAATAAAGGATCAAACCGCGAGATGTTAACTGAAATTACACATTTATTTCGTAAATTTCAAAGGCTCTTAAGGAATTGTTGCTTACCAAATGTGTCAAAGGAGCATAATTAACAAATTCATTTATTTAACCAACCTTACTTTGTAGTCTTTAATATAAATAATAGGAAGCTTTTAGTGTTTATGAGATCATTTAATATTAAATTTTCAAAGATAAAAATGCAATGAAAATATCCTGGTGGCGGGTCTCGAACCCACGAACCTCGCTATCGCGGCAAGGCGCTCAACCGCTGAGCCAACCAGGTTCCAGTCAGCCCTCACGAATTTTGTCATTGCTTGTTATCTACTTATACACAGACGCCCTCTATTAGCTTTCTTCTAATAACTGTTATACGAGTGAAGTTAGAAGTCCTAGTTTCTAATACTAGATGGCAGAGGAGTCTGTTTTTTGTTTTTACTTTTTTCAGTATTTTATATTTATGCATTTTTTATAAATTCTTTTATAGGATAATCTATATTATGATTTAATAAAACATAAAAAGTATACGAAAAAGAGACAATGCTCTTAGCTATCCATGGATTCTCCGTCCGGGTGCCGGAGTCATCGCATGGTTGGGACGCAGGGGAGTGAACTGCAGTGATCCCGGACCCAAGACCGCGAAGCAAGGTTGAAGGAAGGCCTTACCGATATCAAAACTTCCCTTCACTATTTTCAATACCCTCTTTACCCAAAATACTATAGTATCCTAAGCAGTCAGCACCATCTTGCAATGGAATCGTTTTCTATAAAAGTTTCGACCGCCGATCTTAGAAGACTCACCCCCGTATTCTAAGACGTATCCTTAACTCCACTTTACACTCAAGGAACGTCTGTCTCTTTCCACCAAATGTCAACTATAAAAAGCAAGTTGAGACACACGCTCCTTGAGTGAAGAGTGGAGTTAAGGAAACGTCTTAGAATACGGGGGCAAGATTCTTTAAAAGCTCTATATCTCACAATAAAAAAAATACTGGAATAACTCTTGTACTGACTTCCACTGCAAAGTTGATTATGAAATACATCATCACGGGTGCTTTACAGCGCCCGAGACCGCCTAGACTGCCGGAAGGGTTTTTAATCCATCCTCGTCGTAGCCGATGGTATAAGTCTACACCGGACAAGTGGCTAGCTAGTCGCGATGTTTGGATAGACTTAATATCCCACCTTAACGGTTTGACCTATAAACAGTTTCACAAGTGCTATAGAGGCACTATAGTGATGTTGTTAAGCAAATGTAGATATTTTTTTAGATTTAAAACTCATTGGTGTTTTTAAGTCTAAGGTCTAACCAACTCGGCCACCATGTATATATTATGAAAACAGTTTATAGTAAATTCACTGGTGATTCTTAAAAAAGTCTAACTTAAAATAGGTTATAGAATAATATTATTCTATAACCTATTTTAAGTTAGACTTTTCATTATTATATAATAATGCAGCGTTTTTAAAATTCGTGTTTGATTGTATAAGTTGTAACATACAAACTCATCTACCAATTTCTACACGTTTTTTTTTAAATAGAGGCCATTAATATTTTTTTTGTATATTGTATAAGTTTAACATTAAAGTGTTAACAAATTTAAAGACTTATATAAATTTCGTCTTCATAACTAACTAAAATAGTGGTAAACCCAAAAACTAATCCCTAAAATTCCTCTGACCATCAAGACTAGATTGACCGCAAATCTGATCGTGACCGACCGCAACCAGTCCTTAGATGACGTACCACCGTTCGTTAAATGATTGTCGTTTAACGTTTATATACAGGTAATAATAACGACTAATAACTGTGTAATTTTAGAACAATTATTTTGAGTTTCTTCCATTCTCTGGCGTGCTTTTTGTCTCGCAAATGTATTGATGTGGGTGTTGACACGATGTTAGTAAAAAATCTTGGTTTGCGTTTGTAACTTCCACATACAGTATTATTAAACACGTTTTGATTTTTGGCATTATAGCGATTTTTTATTATTATTGCATAGATAGAGTTTGGCCATCGAAAGCTGAACCCAGTGTTTTTTGTAGCGGCAACACTGCCAAAATAATCATTAAGAGCGCCATCATAGCCTTTTTGACCTAATCTATACAGTCAGTAATACCTAGTAAATATTTTTTAAATTTGCCGCGTTTTGCAAGGTTCATCTTTCGTTGGCCAAACTCAATCATTAATCATTCTGGCGCATTTTTTTTATTTGTTTATTGGACCTCGACATGTGACTGCATATCCCTGAGTTGGTAAGTAGATTATACAGTCCATGAATAGGCAACACTAACACCAGTATCACCGATGTTGGTGGTGCCTACTATGTCTAGTTATGTAGTGTGGGTTTCGCTCACACACTTTTGGAAACAAAATAAAATAAATTAGTTATAATACTATTTTCAGCGTTGGTCACGCGCAGGGGTCAAGTTATTAGATCAGAACTATTACAAAATTTAAAGCCTATATTTTCGCATAGACTTGTACTATTATTTCTTCTGTGGCGATAGTAAGGTTTCTTGATATTAAGTAAGTATTGGCTAGTCTCTGGATTTACGTACCTTTTTTCTCATTGATGGTAAGTTTCATTTACTAAGTAACCCCTCCGCTGGGTACCCTAAGGATATATATATAGAGGTAATATATTCATTTGGTGACCAGATAGGAATGAAACCCCTCCGCTGTACCCTGAGGCCGAATAAATATGGTAAGAACCCGTGAAGAGATGATAAATATATAGTTATAGCTATAGTTTGTATAACAACACCACTATAGTGCCTCGGAGAGCACGTTAAGCTGTGTCGGTCCCAGTTTCACTATTCCAACTGGTGAAACTGTTTATAGATGGGTTATTGAGTCAATCCAAATATCGAGACGAGCTAACCACTTATTTGGTGTAGACTCATACCGCGGCTACGACGAGGTGGGATTAAAATAAACCTTCCGCTGGGGCCGTCTAGGCGGTCTCGGGCGCCGTAAGGCACCCGTGATGATGTTTTTATTTTATAGCTAGCTATAGACATTGGAAGTATGAGTAATTATTATTATTTTATTTATAACGTTATTTCTAATTTACGATGTGGGAAAAACAAATCGTAAATTATTAAAAATATTGCAGATTTAGTTTGAATTACGATGACTTAACGATGTCATAATATTTTATAATAGTTTTTATATCATGAGTTTTAATACTGTTTGTTTTATTATCCATTGTTCAAAGTTAGTACAAACTGTTTTAGAACATAAATTTGTAGAACAATATTTTATACGAATAAAAAACATTAGCTACCAAAGAAATAATTATGACAGCCAATATGAAATTTGACAGCCTCCGTAGACTAGTGGTTGCGCCATTGGTGTTGTATCCGGAGGCCGTGGGTTCGATTCCCACCCATGGCAAAAAAATATTAGTACGTTAATCTGTACAGTTTGTCATGGTCTGGGTGTTTATAAAATATAATATGTATTATATCGTTGTTTCTGGTACACATAGTACAAGCCTAGAGCTTAGTTTGTGACCAAAGGCTCTACCATGGGTTTGCGCATTGTAGAAACGTAACGTATACGCTCACGTATACGTAAATGAATACGTTACGTTTCATCGATCAACAACCAATAACATCGCTTTGTTGTTGGTAACAGGATTGAATAAAGCGATCCTATTGGTTGTTGCTCACGTATACGTAAATGAATACGTTACGTTTCATCGATCAACAACCAATAACATCGCTTTGTTGTTGGTAACAGGATTGAATAAAGCGACCCTATTGGTTGTTGCTCACGTATACGTAAATGAATACGTTACGTTTCATCGATCAACAACCAATAACATCGCTTTGTTGTTGGTAACAGGATTGAATAAAGCGACCCTATTGGTTGTTGCTCACGTATACGTAAATGAATACGTTACGTTTCATCGATCAACAACCAATAACATCGCTTTGTTGTTGGTAACAGGATTGAATAAAGCGACCCTATTGGTTGTTGCTCACGTATACGTAAATGAATACGTTACGTTCATCGATCAACAACCAATAACATCGCTTTGTTGTTGGTAACAGGATTGAATAAAACGACCCTATTGGTTGTTGCTCACGTATACGTAAATGAATACGTTACGTTTCATCGATCAACAACCAATAACATCGCTTTGTTGTTGGTAACAGGATTGAATAAAGCGACCCTATTGGTTGTTGCTCACGTATACGTAAATGAATACGTTACGTTTCATCGATCAACAACCAATAACATCGCTTTGATGTTGGTAACAGGATTGAATAAAGCGACCCTATTGGTTGTTGCTCACGTATACGTAAATGAATACGTTACGTTTCATCGATCAACAACCAATAACATCGCTTTGTTGTTGGTAACAGGATTGAATAAAGCGACCCTATTGGTTGTTGCTCACGTATACGTAAATGAATACGTTACGTTTCATCGATCAACAACCAATAACATCGCTTTGTTGTTGGTAACAGGATTGAATAAAGCGACCCTATTGGTTGTTGCTCACGTATACGTAAATGAATACGTTACGTTTCATCGATCAACAACCAATAACATCGCTTTGTTGTTGGTAACAGGATTGAATAAAGCGATCCTATCGGTTGTTGCTCACGTATACGTAAATGAATACGTTACGTTTCTACAATGCGCAAACCCATGGTAGAGCCTCTGAGCAATATGTGTAAATTGTCTTACATAAAAAAAAATCTTCTTTAACGCCTTAAAGACTTTTCTTACACTTTCATTAATTCATTATAGAAAATAATAATGACATTACACACATATTGCTCTGGTCACAAACTAAGCTTTAGACTTGTACTAGGTGTACCAGAAACAACGTTATAAATACATATTATATTTTAAAACATGACAAACTGTACAGAAAAATGTACTGATATTTTTTTTCCATGGTTGGGAAGCGAACCCACGACCTCCGGATATAACGCCAAAGACACAACCTGAGCTGGTGGTCTCAGAAAAAGCTTAAATTATAGCAGTGTGAAATAGTTGAACTACTAATCTATTAAAGTACTAGTACTTATTTTGCCGTAGCTCATGATAAACATAATGATATACTTAATAATTTTTTTGAACATCCAATTATTTTATAATTATAAATTCTATTTTTTTTTTTAATATTTTTTTTTTTTTAGATTCTGTCACCAGTATGCCCTTGAAGAACACTTAATTAAAGTAAGTTTTGTCGCTTTTTTTAATAACAAAAATTAAATATAACAAGGTTAAGCAGATGACAACAAAGACGGCCTGGGTTGGGTGACCGCTTTATACAACGAGGCTATTTCATCGTAAACACCGCAACAAACTTGTTAGGTGTTGCCTCCGAATACCATCGGCGAAATGAGGATGGGTTAATCCCTCCGCTGGGACCCTGAGGCCGTTTAAACGGTTCTCGGGAGCCAAATAGGCACCCGTGATGGTATTTATTATTTATTTTAAGGACGCAATAAGTTTTTAAGAATAAGACTATTTATCTTTTCCTATATTTTCATTCTATATGTGCTGCCGCTAATTGCTATCAAAATACTAATAATTGAAAACTTAACTTTATAAAAACGACTAGGTAGTTAAAATTATTCACGTAAATGTAATAATAGTCATGTTTATAAAATCACGTTATTAATGGTCTACACAATTATGCTGCGCACCATACCTAATAGAGAATTATTGCAAGCCACAACGTTCTAGTTGTCTGAGATATTGATTAATAAACGTGCAATTGAATGGCTATTGAAGATGCTTCATCAATTTCCGATAAATGTATTTACATGTTTAGGTGTGACGTTAAGTGCTATAGGTTTATAATAGTTCTTACTTTTTATATTCTTTATATTGTACGTCATTGTCGAGATGGTTTGGTCTCGGACTTAAAAACACTACCAATTGTGCAGGGTTCTCGTTACCACCATATGCAAATGCAAAAACCGTCATGTGACCTAGTCATGTTTCGGTTTTAGTCTTGGGTATACCGGTTTTCAGGAGATTACTACATCGATTTCTTATCGAGGTGGTACCTAGTCTCTTTTCAAGGTGCGGTTCCGAAATAGGTGGTTGAATTAATGATAAGGCAGAGAGTATTTTAAAATATACTCGTAATGCAATTCGTCTTTGTCGCCGGCCAAATTGTAATCGCATCTTTGGCCGACATAGTGGGAGCGATCAATGCTGTTTCAGAACAATTATTGATTGATCCCATTCATGGACTTTGTAGGTCTGCTCACCACCAGGTAGAAACAAAGTCACAAGCCGTTCTCCAATAAACAAAAAAAATATATAAAAGATTGTAGGTACATTTGTGACATTTTAATAGACTCAACTTTGTTTGAACGAACATTTTTTCTATCTGGTGTACCTACTTGTTATACAATTTTGCATAAAGAGAGTCTTAAAACAAAAACCCCACTATGTATATCTGAATATCATGTACGATAAAGTATAGGTATATAATAGACTTACCCTATTTTACCCTCAGATCTAACAGTATATTTTACCCTCAGATATAACAGTACATTTTACCCTCAGATCTAACAGTATATTTTCATCACATTATTATAATATATATACACACATGCATACATATCATCACGGGTGCCTTAAGGCCGAGACTGCCTAGACGGCCTCAGGGTACCAAGCGGAAAGGTTTATAATCCCTTCTCTTTGTAGCCGATACACCGAACAAGTGGCTAGCTCGCCGCGATGTTTTGAATAGACTCAATACCCCGTATATAAACAGTTTCACAAGTTGATATAGGGAAAACGGGACCGACAGCTTAACGTGCTCTCAAACAAATGTACATAATATTTTGAATTAAAAGCTCATTGGTACACAATGAGATTCGAACTAAGGACCGAAGTGTTTTTAAGTCCAAGGTCTAACCAACTCGGCCACCAATAAATATACTATATGTACATAGTTGAATACGAATACATGATAATATACAAACAAATAGATATACAATATAATATACAAACACGAACACTAAAAACGTTTCATTATTCTAATAATCTGATAACTATTTGTAATTAATCTAATAACTATTTGTAGTCGATCAGGGGACTCCATGTATGACATCGGATTCAGTCAAAATATTATCGGGTTTGACAGTTTTCAGTCGGCACTAACAGTCAGTTTATAGTTGTGATGAACGCTGTCAACTATCAAAATCAATACCTTATTAATTGAAGGCGGTTCCTGAAATCGCCTGAAATTTCTCTAGAGTCTTTGGCCTATTATTTAAAACATAAACAATAGTATTCAGATTTTTTTCTTTATGTATAGATTATTTATTTACTCAAATAACAGGTTACTTATATTTAACAAGGGTAATATTTAGTTATTGTCGTACTTATATATACTTATTATAACTACTTAAAGGTAAATTTTAAGTTAAAGTTAATATTCGATAGAACGTTATTATTTTAATAGTACAACTCATTATCTTTAAAGATGCTTATTTATAAAATTACAGAAGGTAATAGATAATAGTTAGCCTTTGGCAGTGTATCCTAAGGTCGTGGGTTTGATTTCCACTCATGGCAAGCAACTTTAGTATACTTTATGTACACATATCATCACGGGTGCCTTACGGCGCCAGAGACCGCCTAGACGGCCCTAGGGTACCCAGCGGAGGGGTTTTTAATCCCACCTCTTTGTAGCCGATGGCGTGACACAAGTGGCTAGCTCGTCGCGATGTTTTGAATAGACTCAATAACCCATCTATAAACAGTTTCAGAAGTTGGTATAGTAAAACCGGGACTGACAGCTTAACGTGCTCTCCGAGGCACTATAGTGGTGTTGTCAAACAAATGTACATATTTTTTTTAATTAAAAACTCATTGGTACACTTTATGTGTTAGTTAAATATTGGTTGGTTTTATAAAATATAGTATGTTTTGGTGTCGTTGTTTCTGGTACACATAATACAAGCCCAGAGCTTAGTTTGTGACCAGGGCTACATGTGTGAAATATCCTACATATTAGAATACTAGCTGATCCGCGCAACTTTGTCGGCGTAACTTTAACCGTTTACGCAGCGTACGATCTCAAAAGGAATATTCTTTCCCAATTTTTGCAACATTTTTCATGGTTACACCGCTCCTATTGGTCGTAGCGTGATATTTATTTATTTATTTTAAATTCTTTATTGCACAAAATTGTACATAGGCGAGCTTAATGCCTTAGGCATTTTCTACCAGCTAACCTTTGAGAGAGTGAAATATGCTTAGGGTGCGGAACTTTCGATAGAAGGATATACATATAATTTTAACAATGATGCATTAGATGCATAACAATACTTAAACTACTTAAATACTGTATAATATGTATACAGTATTTAATATAATAAATGTAATACATAAACATACATACCATACCAAACAAAAAATTGTCACGAGGATCTGTTTTAAGCGTTCAGATAATGAGCAGTGAGCAAGCGTTTAAACACCCCGATGGAAGGGGCTGATCTTATAGTCAGAGGAAGAAAATTCCACCGGCGAAATATTATGTAGCGTTCCTCGATAATTGGGCTATCCAACACTAAAATATTTTTTCAATTCGAACCAGTAGTTCCTGAGATTAGCGCGTTCAACCAAACAAACTCTTCAGCTTTATAATGTTAGTATAGATTATTAATTATAGGCCAAGAACTGAATTAAGATATTTTTTTTTTTTTTGTTATACAGGGTGAATTTGAATGGGTGTACTTTGGGCTCATATGATGTTCTACTGATCAATACGAACAACTTTTCCCATGGAACCATGTGTCGCAAATGAAAAAAAAAAATAGCTTCCCCATACAAATTGATAATTTTAACTTTACTAGTTTGTATGGAGAAGGCAATTTTTTTTCCATATAGTAAGCAATCTTTCAGGGGAGCTGTGGCAGGACGGTTGGAGTCCTTATTTTAGGCGGCTGACGCAATAGTCTATGCTACACACGCACACACATGCACACACAATAAGTCACATGCACTCACATCTTCTAACCAGTATGAGCTATGTTCTATTTTTTTTGTAATATTTGTGAAATTCTATTATCGGCCATTTGTAATATTTTTATATATGTTTGTATTTTTGAATTTGTGAATCGCTGTTGATATTTCCACGAATAAATAATAATAATAATATACTAAGAGGTACTGTGGCTATCAATCCACACTAATATATGTAATAAAGGCGAAAGTGAGATCCTGTCTGATCATATCATTTTAGATAGAAACTTGAAACATGAATGCAAAAAAAAAAAATTCAACGACTAAATATATACGCAAAATATGTACCCTGAGGCATTTATATATAATCAATATATAAATGCCTCAATGTACCCAGCGGAGGGGTTTTTATCCCTATACCTAACAAGTAGCTAGCTCGTTTAAATAAAATTAATAACCCATCTATAGTTCCACAAGTTGGTATAGTAAAACTGGGACCGACAAATTAACATGTTCTCCGGGGCATTATAGTGGTCAGCTAGCAATTAATATAAATTAACATAATAATAACGTACTATCACGGGGGCCACGACTGCCTTAGGGTACCCAACAAATGGGTTTTATTCCTTCAAAATAGTAAACCAAATAATATTTAACTAACGGATTTTGCCTAGAGCTGTCATTAATTTGTGGTTAATCTAGCCTGTTAGGGTTTGACCTAAAATCTAGCTTGAAATGTCAGCAAAATGTCGCTGTAATGCAATGTCCCAGAGCCCTGGCTTGCATGGATCTCTAACCTAAAAACTTTTAGATATGGCATCGCTTAAAGCGCTGGAATTTAATAAATTATAATAGGTACCTATATATTATTTAATCCGTCATCATTTCATCGATAGTATACGAAGACAACACTTAACAAGTGACGAGCTTGTTGCGGTGTTTATGATGGTATAGTCTCGTTGTATAAAGCGGTCACCCATCCCTCCGTTGGATACCCTGAGGCTGGGAGCCAAAATGGTACTTGTATATATATATAATTATAATATTTTCTATTTTAGCATGACATGTGACTTGACTTTATATCCACCCGATAGTGGGCGGAAAACAAGTCCATGAATAGGGTCAAACAATACATTGTTGTTCAAAAGAAGTGACTGCTCTCACTATTGGCCTATATCTATGATTTTCAATACTATCAAATAAAAAATACAAATCAAGCCAAAATATTTTTTATATGCAAATAACGAACCCATACTGTACATAGAAATTGGCCATATGTGCTAAAAGATGCGGTTACAAAATGGGCGGCGACAAAGACATATTTGCATCACGAGTCTTTTTTAATATCCTCACTGCGAAAAGTACGTCTCGTTCATAATCACACCCTGAAAGGAGACTACCAACTTAATAAGATATTGAAGCAATAGTCTTCTGAATACCGGCGAACCCAAAGACTTAAACCGAAGCACGACTAGGTCACTTGACGGTTTTTCTATCTGTGGTAACGAGATCGGCCTAGCGAAGAAAAATTTCATAATGCCTTCTTCGTGGCCTTCTCTAATTATTTAATGTAAGTATATTTGAGAAGGTAGTTACTTGTTAGGTTTTTTAAATTAAGACTATGTAGCTCATGCTGTAGCTCATGCTGTAGGTCAAAACTGATAGCGAAGAACTTTAAAAAAATACTTGCGCTGTCTATCAAAAAACATTTTTATAAGCAAATTGCACAAAACTAACATTGAGGCATATTATCGTCTAATTTAAGCTCTATTTTTTAAGCAAAAGAGTTTAATTTATCAGCTACCTAACTGTTTAGCTGCATCTCATTGGATGTGTTGACATGATTCTGGAATTGCATTGTTGTGTTTTGAACTGCTGGCACTTTGTTGATTAAAGTAGTGCCCAATGTTATACTGGTGTTAAATTATGTAGGCTAAATATATACTTATATAATAAAGTTGTAGAGTTTGTTTGTTTGGTTAAACGCGCTAATTTCAGGAACTACTGGTTCGAATTGATAAATTATTTTAGTGTTAGCCCATATATCGAGGAAGGTTATGGATAGGCTATATAACATCACGCTACGACCAATAGGAGCGAAGCAAATTTTTCATTTAAGAAAAATGTTTCAAAAACGGGGAAATTTTATTCCTTTTGAGAGCTTCCGTTGCATGCTGCGTAAACGTAGACGGAGTTGCGAGGGTTTATAGCTAATTATCATATTTTGAAGTATAACCCATTATTGTACAAGAAAAAAAAATTGTTTATGATTGTATTTGACACTTGCCTTCCAGTGTTTCCAGTGAAATTTTATCAAAATTATTTAGGTGATAAAATATGATTGGTGGAAAAATTACATGAAGTAACATTACGCAATTATGTATCTTATTACCTAATTTTAATCATATGATATGAAATGATCTTAGATTAATGAATGGCTTCCGCTAGCGCTACGATGGAGCACACGCCCGTGTAAAATGCGCAGGTTTTACCTCGCCAAACTTGGCGTGGTTGGAAGTACGTCGTTTGTTGCGTTCAGTGATATTGGTGTCTTTTCATAATTAAAAAAAAAACTCGAAATTATGCCGACTTGTGCCATAAAAATGTGTATAAATAACATAGCAAAAAACACAAGCGTATGTCACGTAAATATACGATTTCGACGCACACATTTAGGGTAAACTGGCCGCATTTTCTGCGAGAAATTTAGTATGGCGGGCTCAATCTAGGCGTAGCGCCAGCGGAGGCCAATTATTAATCTAAGGAAATTATTTATAAATAAATTTAGGCACAGGACCATTAATCCGTTATTTAGTGTGGATTATGTTATTAAAAAAATAGACTTATTTCGTTAACTTTCCATAAGCACTTAAGCAATTTCGTCAATCGTTAAGTACCTACTATTTATTAATATATTAACGCCTAAACAAAGGTTAAAAAAGGTTAGCTGGTAGAAAATGCCAAAGGCATTAAGCTCGCCTATGTACAATTTTGTGCAATAAAGAATTTTAAATAAAATAAATAAGCAAGACTAACTTTCAGGCGAGATTTTAATATATAAGAACTAGCTGATCAGCGCAGCTACGTCTGCGTAACTGTAACCGCCATCAAAAAGAATATTTTTTCCCCGTTTTTGCTACATTTTTTATTGTTACTTCGCTCCTGTTGGTCGTAGCGTGATGTTATGTAGCCTATAGCCTTCCTCGATAAATAGGCTATACAACACCAGTAGTTCCTGAGATTAGCGCGTTCGACCAAACAAACAAACTCTTCAGCTTTATAATATTACCTGTATCATCACGGGTGCCTTACGGCGCCCGAGACCGCCTAGACGGCCCCAGGGTACCCAGTGGAGGGGTTTTAATTCCACCTCGTCGTAGCCGATGGTATGAGTCTACACCGAACAAGTGGCTAGCTCGTTGCGATGTTTTGAATAGACTCAATAACCTATCTACCGACAGCTTAACGTGCTCTCCGAGGCACTATAGCACTATCCGAGGTGTTGTCAAACAAATGTACATAATTTTTTTATTTAAAAACTCATTGGTACACACCGGGATTCGAACCAGGGACCTAAGTGTTTTTATGTCCAAGGTCTAACCAACTAGGCCACCACCTAGCAAAGGCTTAGGGACCTAAAATATAATATTAGTATAGAAAAATAAACCAAGATACAACTAGGAGAGAAATTCGGTGCCCAGAATTACAAATCAAGCCACAATATGTTTGTATATGCGTATAACGAACCCATACCGTTGATTATATAAATTGGCCATATGCGCTAAATAATGCGGTTATGAAATGGGCGGCGACAAAGACGTATTTGCATCACGAGTCTTTTTAATATCATCGCTGCTTTATTGAAAAACTGCTTGTTTCATAACCGCACCCTGAAAGGAGACTACCACCTCAATAAGCTATTGAAGCAATAGTCTTCTGAATACCGGTGAACTCGAGAGACTAAAACCGCATGCACTAGGTTGAAATACACACATAGGTTGCACACATGTTGATTTTCGGTGCCCAGATCAATGTTATCCAAATGATTGGGTTTATAAATAAACTCTTTTTGACGAGCTTACACGGTATATTAATAGAATTGTACTTGCTTAGTATAAATATATTTCTTAGAATTAGGGAAATAAATAGACCTTTATTAAATAAATGTATTATTTTAAGGTACCATAAAACTATAACACCTACGGAAACTAATAAACGTACTCGTACTTATAACTGTTCAAATGCTTGTATTAAAACTACCTTTGCACAAAAGCAATATTCTTGGCACCTTTTTTATACACAAAAATCAACACTTACACGTACATAATAAACCTAAATAACATCCAATTAAAGAAAAACATTGATATCTGGCTTAACCAATTTGACTATGATGCTACTGAAGGTCTTCTTACTGTAATTAAATAACCATAACTAAGTATATATATATATATGTATATATCAATAGGTATTATATCTGTAGGTTTCTTATGGCGCACACTCTAAATTTTTTAAAATAAATGAATAGATTACGGAAAAAAACTTTAGCTAATTTCCCTATTTTTTGTTTTATTATTAACTGGGAAGTCTTTTGTATTCGGAACCCTAAAGGCGCAAATAGTAAGTATTCTTATTTATAATATATATTTTTTATTTCTAGAGTACGGATTGCGTGTAACAGAATCCCTACTTACTCTTGACAGAATTCAAGACTATATCGAATCCAACCTTTTATAAATAGAATAAGAAAAACAAAATGGTAATGGACAAATTCCGCAACTGGATAAATTCCAAGAGAAGAAAAAAAAAGAAAAGTAGACTTTAATCTAGATGGAAATATGACCCAAATAATTAATATGCAGGAAAGCTGTGGACAAAAATTGTAAATGATAGGAGTGGAAGTAGGAACAGATTGCATGCTATGATTACTAGAAATAGAAAAAAACTCAATAATATGTGTACATAACTTTTCTAAACAAAAGTTATGTACTAAATTTAATTGAAATAAATTAAATATAAAGACATATACATTACACATTATTATAGAGTTTTTTCTTATTTCTTCTTTCTAGTGTTACAAGGTGAACACTTATTTATTGTCTTATGTATTATCTACCATTTGAAGTTGCACCAGGGGCTTAATTTGAATAAATATACTTACATAATCCTTAGATCGTCTCCGCAGACTAGTGGCTGTATCCGGAAGTTGCAGGTTCGATATCCACCCGTGGTAAAAAAAAATAGTACGTTTTTCTGTACAGTTTGTCATGGCCTGGGTGTTTATATAATGTAGTATGTATTATATGTTTTTTTTGGATTCACATAGTACAAGCCTAGAGCTTAGTTTAAGTGCAGAGCAATATGTGTGAATTATCATACATATTATTATTATCAAACTAGCGCCCGCCTCGGCTTCGCATACGGATGCAATGTATTTTTGTAGATATACCTATGTATATGTTCAAAAATACATTGAATGTATTAAAAGATAGTCAGTAAAATATTTTTCTTCAACTATACGTTGTGGCGATCCTTGGGGGGAGGCCTGTGTCCAACAATGGACGCGTGAAAAGCTGGTATGATGATGATGATACGTATTATATATTTATTCCCAATTTAAATTTAGAACGGCATCTGATTTTTAACTATCTGATGGTAAGCATTAGCTTGAAAAACTTGTTCACGCCTCGCTTAAAGGATTCAAGATTAAGGAAGAAGGAAAAACGCATGCAGGCTTACCACTTTTTTATCGTGCGACATATTATATAAGAATTGCCAAATCTTTTAGTTCTGCTAGTCTTCTACCGTATGGGAATGTATTTTGATGCCAGTGCGTGTGGTACGGAAACGAAATGGAAAAGGAGGCAGAAGTTCGAAAAGTTCTTCAGAGCACTGTCTGTGATAGAGGCGATAGAATTCGCTCAACGATGCAACCTCTCTACGAAGGTGCATCGGCTCCAGGGTTTTAGAGAGCTGGTCGTCGTTAATTATTTGAATTGCACGCTTCTGCAGAGCATCGAGAGCATGCAACAGTAGCTCTATCACAAGTTTTTGCAAACAGTTTATAGTATAGTCGTTAGTAACTATAGACAAGGATCATCCAATAGATTCGCTTTATTTTTCAAAATAAACCTCTCTTATTGTTTAATTCCAAACTATAGTCACTAGCAACTAAAGAAAAAAAGGATTGTAAAACTTGTGGTAGAGCTACTGGTATTTAGTAGATCCGTCCCAAAGGATCGAGGAGTTGAGGTTACTTCTTCTGCCATATTTATACATCATCTATATTCTTTAAAAAAAAGTGGCCCCAGCCTCCTGGTTAAGTCACTGCGCAACTGATAATAAGGTTAAGCAGATGACAACAAGCTGGATCTGGGATGGGTGACCGCTTTATACAACGAGGCTATGCCATCATAAACATCGCAACAAGCTCGCCACTTCTTAGGTGTTGCCTCCGAATACCATCGGCGAAATAAGGATGGGTTAATACCTCCGCTGGGTACCCTGAGGCCGTATAAACGGTTCTCGGGAGCCAAAAAGGCACCCGTGATGGTATTCATTATTTATTATTATCGTAAGAAAAATATTGTTATGCAAAATTTTCCTGGCTGTTAGGGAAATATTATAGGAACTAATCTAGTTAAATTATTTCGATCCTGCCCGAGTTTCCGTTATACTCTGAATTATGCGAAATACGTGGGCAGGCGCATAAAATAGCCTGTAAAATATAAATTAATCTAGGATTACAGTATTATCAGAGTAATACGCAATGCTGTATCATATAAAATGAATACATGTATTTAATTACCTTCAACAACGACGAGAGCCACACAGAAATTCACTCGTTTTAATATAATTAATTTTATCAAATTTGCATAGTAAGCCGACTGAAAGCGGTGTCTCATTACATTGAACTATTGAGATCAATTTAATAGAGAGGTTATATAACTAAGTGTAATAATTTGTTCTTAATTAAATTACGTCAAAGGACATACGGTCCAGATCGGCTACATAAGTGCACCCAGCGGAGAGGTTATACTTTCACTTCGTCGCCAATGTGTTATTTTGAGACATTATTTAACATTCATAACAAAAAACTAATAAGTACAAAAAGAAAAATTAAAACTAAAATAAACCTAATTACTTAAATATACTCGTATAACTAAAAAGGGTAGGAAGCAAAAAA
Organism: Monopis laevigella; assembly: GCA_947458855.1. Lineage (NCBI taxonomy): Eukaryota > Metazoa > Arthropoda > Insecta > Lepidoptera > Tineidae > Monopis > Monopis laevigella. The sequence continues at coordinate 4,098,149 of OX381583.1, read as the reverse complement.
GACGGGTTAAAAGGCATAGACATTATTTCGTATTTGATTGAAAACAAGTACAGCCTTGGAGAGAACGTTAAGTTGTCGGTCCCAGTTCCACATAAACCACATTGTGAAACTGTTTGTGTAGATAATTTATTAATATATACAGAATGTAACAGAAACCAAATATACTGGGCTTCACAGGGTTTTGTGCTTGTAAATATGGTCAAACTTCCCCTATGAGACCGACTCCAGACCCAAAAAAATCAGATGCACCATACATGATTTACCAAGTAGGTACTAAACGATTGTATAAAACAGCTGATTTACATTTTGCTTTGACAGAGTTGGTCCCATAGCGAAAGTAATTCATTCTAATTCGCGTCCTTTAAAGTTCTGATAGGGTTTTGTTACAATCTGTATAGACTATTATAATATATCTACAAATAGTTATAAAAATATAATATTTACCATGTCATTGTTTCCGGTACTTATAGTACAAGCCTAGAGCTTAGTTTGTGACCAGAGCAATATGTGTAAATTATCTTACATATTATTACTATTAGTTTCACAACTCAGTAAGAGTGGAACTGGGACTAACAACTTTTATTGACGTGCTCTCCGAGGCACTATAGTGGCGTTGGCAAAAAAATACATAAATTGTTAAAAAAAAAAAAATAGTAGGTACATACCGGGATCGTATCTGTTACCAAAAGTTTGTAGTCTTCAAGTCTTAAAATTTATCTAAATCGACCACCACGTACCTACTTAATACAAAATAAGACTAGAATACTAAAAAAAAAAAAAAAATTTGAAAAATCTAACCTCTAGTTAAACATTATACAACCTCATTGTATTGAACTAAGTTTCTATGCATAGCAGATTATGTTTATTAATTAACTAAATTATTTATGTATTAGTAGGCCCGCACTATAGAGCTTTCAAAATCGTTTTGCTATTACCTGCTGAACAAAACTCAAACGGATCATAATCGAATTGTAATAGCATCTAGGTTTTGGTAACTATCCTATTGTAATATTATAAAAAAATTGATTTTGTTGACCAGGTTTTTCCAGCTGTAAATTTATACTTTATTCAATCATAACAGGTATACAACTGATTTGGATGAAATAGTGCACCCAGATTTAGAAGTCTAATGCGAAAAATAAGATACCAAAATTTGGGTAAAAGACTTAGAGAAGTGACCGGAGATCCTAAATCATAATTTCATTTTGGACAAAAAGTATCCATAGGTATCCAACGGGGAAACCCAGCTAGTGCTATGGGTACTTTTTTAAGAAATCCTTGATTTAAATATAATCATTCCGTGTACATTACTATGTATCAAACTCAAAAATCCAGGAGAACGAAGACGCCGGCAGAAACTATTCAGTTAAATTATAAAGCAAACCTCTGAAAAAGAACACCACATTTATATTTGCTTGGTTAAATATTTACAACTGTTTCGCTATCTATATGTATATTTACAGGGGAAAAAACCTAAAATGTCAACAACCAATAGCGGGAGTTCAACCGGGTTGAAACGGATTTTATGATAGACATGTCAATCTAGCGAAACCATACATTTTTTGTTCTTTATTTGATTTTTGTCGACGGAATTTTCATTATATTTTCATAATAAAATACTCCTTATGACAGAATTAGATTTTATGATAATAAATTGCCTCTGAAAATGTTTTTCAAAGACATTTTTCTCTTATATCTATATTATTTAATTTGATTGCATAATCATTTCTTATAGTCTACACATATATATATTATAAAAAATGCGACGAGCTAGCCACTTGTGTCTATTGGCTAAACGAGGTGGGATTAAAACTTCGCTGGGTACCCTGAGATCGTCTAGAGACGGTCTCATGATATTTATTTCATATATATTTATATATATATATATATATATATAGGTTGAATTTGATAGCTTGTACTTTGAGCCAATTCTAATATTACAAGTTTGTATGGAGAAGGCATTTAATTTTTCATTTGCGACATATGGTTCCATGGGAAAAGTTGTTTAATTTGATCAGTAAAGCCTCATATTAGCTATTATTTATTAGAACAACCTTTCAAAGTCGCCATGTATATCATCACCTAGACGGGCTCAGCGGAGTGGAGAGGTTTTAATCCCACCTCGTCATAGCCGATGTCTATACCGAACAAGTGGCTAGCTCATCGCGATGTTTGGATAGACTCAATAACCCATCTATAAACAGTTACCATCAGATACAAACTCGCACGTCGTACTCCAATATTTAAATATATTATAACTGAGTTTTACGTTAAAAGCAAAGAAAATATAGCCCTGAAAAAATAAGTTTTTCAATAGGACTTCGGCTTCAAAAAGAGCTTGCTTTTAAAGGCCTTCGCATGAATATATACGTAATTCAGCGTTCAAATGACGGCTTTTCAAACGAAAAAGAAAAGTATATACGTACTTACGATTTTTGCTTAAATCACATTTCTTTTTTTTTATAATATCAAACAGAAAAAAAATAATTCATAAAAAAAGGTTTTTATTTGACCAGACATACTGGTATATTCTTAGTGCTTGAAGAAAGTAATACTTATAGAACTCACCGTTTCGTGGGAAACAAACATTCCTAAGGACCACACCATCAAGTCAAACAAATTTGTTGATCTCTCAAATGAATTACTAGAAACGGTTTTAAATCTCAACTATATGCAGTAGAAGTTGGTGCAAGAGGAATTCAAGCAAAGTTTTTGCGTCATCTATTGAAGGATCTTGGCCTTCCGAGATCAGCCGTCGAAACTTTTATGGAACGTGTTTCCAAGATGGCGCTAACAGGATCATATAGTATTTGGTTGAGTAAAGTTGGTAGTGATCACAGTGCAGGTGAGAGTTAAAAGGCCTTTAAACCGAATTCGCGGTCACAAGCCCGGGAACGCTGCAGTTCATTCCCCTTGCTTCCAATCACGCGATGGAACCGGCACCCGCACGGAGAATCCATGGATAGCTCAGAGAACATTGTCGCTATCTTAAGTACTATTTGATTTTTTTTACTTCTTTTTCAAATGAGTTTTCCATAAAACTTTCCATTTTTACCTATTATGCATTTTAAGAAAGAAAGAAAGAAAAACTTTATTTTCGCTTACAACACAATTACATAGACAATTAATATAATATATTCAAATATAATTACAAACATTAAAATATGATTTTTTTTTTTTCAAAGGAGTGTGTTGCGTGGCGACTAAAAGGTAATCAGCTCAAATCATATTTATTATTTTTTTTCAGAATTTTAGGTTTAGTAGCTTTAGAGTAGTATACTAAAAAAATATTTTAGTAAGACTAAAACTAAAAATTTAAATACAAAATTAGTATTTCGCATATAAAAAAGGAAAGTTTTTTTTTTTAATATGATAAATCTTGCATTGATAAGATGTTAAATATTCCATCTACTACTATTCCAAATTTCAACTTCCTCAACCAAATTTTGAGATTGCTTGGAAATCTCGAAATCCGATTGAGGAAGTTTGATTGAGTATATGTTTTTCTTCTAACAAAAAGTCCCAAAAAAATATTCAATTATTTTTTTTATTTATATGGCCTCTCGTGTAAAGATATTTATTATTAATGAAAGTGAGATAATTGGATGCAAACGAATTAGAAAAGGATTAGGGTAGAAAAATGGAATGGCGACGATCTGAGGGCTAAACGGAACAAATCATGACCGTATGCAGTATAGTCCTGCCAATGTCAAGTGAAGAGAATGAAAACCAACGATAAAATGGGTACCGCCATTTTATCAAAGGTTAAGGGATTCATTGAGAAAACAAAAACACCGAGACACTGCGTAAATGCTACACTTCTCACACTTAAGATCACAGCGGAATGCTTATTCTATTAAATTAGTATATTTTTGCACAATAATATCCTATAAACTTAACTATGAACAATATATCATAAACACACGACTACAGTCTTTGGGCTTCCCTCAAGAAATCCCATATTAACCCGTAGAAAATTTTAAGTATTATTCTTAATTTATACGTGGGTGAAAATAATATTATACAGTGTAATCATACAAATATTGCAACGATATTAAACAAACGCATAGTGACCTATGATTTAACACATTGCAACTAACCCGTTCCAAACGTAGTATTGTATGCATCGCCACAGAAGGCGGGACCCGATCTTCTGTATTAGGAATAGACAGATTAAAAGGCATAATACACGGAACGATAAAAATAAATTTGTCATTTATTAGGACTGCAGATAAGATGAAAATTATTATTTAGCAGCCTGTTATATACCATCTGGCATTTCGAAGGATGGTGATCACCAAAGTATTCACCAAAACCAATGCTATTACAAATGTTATTATCAAATTTACACCTTTTATTCAATATATCAAAACTATCATAGACATATATAAATATTATAGACAAGACTTTCAAAAATTTAATGCTAAATTTTAAGATGTACATAAAGTTCAGGTAGAGGTAATTTCCTAATAAAATTAAAAAGTATAAAAGGACTACAATTACTGTCACTGAACGAAAAATCAAAATTATGAAATAACCTTAGCTTAGACCAAAAAAGAGTGTTATTTTTCAAATACGATAACGTCAACCACCGCCATTTTTGTGATATCATTACCATGTATGGTACCTATTAGAATGGAATAAGCAATGATTATCTCTACAAATGCAACCTGTTCTACCAGTATTGATACAGTTAAATGTCATTATGTTAGTGGCAACCAGTGGGTGCCGACACCTTGCGGCATAGCGAGGATTGCTTGGACCTGCATTTGTGAATATTATCAGTATTATTTAGCTAAGCAGTCATTTACTTCAAAGACATTTCTCCAGTAATTAACATAACATTGCTTTTATATAATACTAGCTGACCCACGCAACTTCGTCTGCGTACGCAACGGAAGATTTACGAAAAGGAACAAAGTTTCCCCGTTTTCCCAACATTTGTCATTGATGCTCTGCTTCTATTGATCGTAGCGTGATGTTATGTAGCCTAGAGCCTTTCTAGATAAATGGGCTATCTAACAGTAAAATAATTTTCAAAATCGGTTCAGTAGATCCAGGGATTACCCCCTACAACCTCACAAACTTTACCCTTTTATTATATTAGTATATGTAGATAGTAAATTTTGTTGCTGGTCTGATGAAATTAATAGAGATCACGGGTGCCTTACGGCGCCCGAGATCGCCTACACGGCCTTAGGGTACCCAAAGGAGGGGTTGTAATAATGGTTCTACCTACACCGAACAAGTGGTTAGCACGTCGCGATATTTGGATAGACTCAATAACCCATCTACAAATAGTTTTACAAGTTTTTATTTTATTTTATTTAATACTTACTACATATTACATATACACAAACATTATTAAACACATGTACTCGAAAACCTTTAAGGTTTATATGAATACGGGGAGTCACTTTGCAATAGGTATTATTATTATTGCACTATTTGTAGTAGGTACATATAAACGCTAGAAACATTACCATTATTTTAATTAGTTGGTATAGGGAAACTGGGACCGACAACTTAACGTGATTTCCGATGTACTATAGTAGTTTTGTCAAATGAATGTAAATGTACGATTTATTTATTTATTGGTACACACCGGGGTTTGATCCGGGAACTTTGAGGTTCCCGGATACTGTAGTATTTTTAAATTGAGGTCTAAGCAACTCACCCACCACGTATATTTTGCTGCTCTGATGCTTTGTGGTAAATCATTATACTTTATTTACACATTAGAAGTAACAAACTTTTTTTTTTATATGTAGGACAATTTTACAGATATTGCTCTAGTCACAAACTAAGCTCTAGGCTGTACTATGCGGTAACACCCAGACCATGACAAACTGCACAGAAAAACGTACTAATATTTTTGCCATGGGTGGGAATCGAACCCACGACCTCCGGATACAACGCCAAAGGCGCAAACACTAGTCTACGGATGCGATTATTATTTAAATATTAGTAGTAGGTTGTATCTGTTGGAATAATAATAATCGTCTAACAATGCTGTATGCTTTGTGACCTTTGCCTGTTTTGTCACTGGTCACTCTGTGGTCTCGGACATAAAAAAGTTGCAGGTTGTGCTCTAGAAATTCAATTATTTTTTAATAAAACTAATATTAATAAAATCAGTGTTTAATTAATAATTATAAAAACTGCCCTCTCTACAGTATCTTAGGGTGAGGCCTGATTTGTATTGGGGAACTTCGACTCTATGGGTATCTATCTTTTCTGCTCTATATACCCTGTTACTTGTTACTCCTTGACTCCTTAATCTCACCCTTAAAGATGCCAGTGATAATATATACTTTAAGATAAGCTTTAGATCTAGAAGCCTGTACTCCACCCCATCTGGGTATACTCAAGAGGTCCATTATTGGCTTTGCTTTTATATGGAAACTGTAAGTAGTTATAATAGATTCCATATAGTTTTAATCTAGTAGTAGCTTCATTGGTTTTTACTATTTGATGTAGATGATAATAATACTTTTTTTTTTCATTTCCGACACATTATGCACATAAAAGTTGTTCGATTTGATCAGTAGACCTCATATTGGCCCAAAGTACAACCTTTGAAATTTACCCTGTAGGTATATCCAAAAGGACCGTTCTATTTTATAAACAGTACAATAAACCTATTCTACTATCAGATCCTCAACGTACGATCCGACACTAGCACCAATAGGAAAACTCATGGCCCAACAACGGCTGTCAAAAATTAGAGAATCAAAAATTTTTATATAATATTGTTGAAATACGTGGTGGCTAAGTTGATTAGACCTTGGACTTAAAAACACTTAGGTCCCTGGTTTGAATCCCGGTATGTACCAATGAGTTTTTAATTTAAAAAAAAATGTACATTTGTTTGACAACACTACTATAGTGCCTCGGAGAGCACGTTAAGCTGTCGATCCCGGTTTCACTATACCAACTTGTGAAACTGTTTATAGATGGGTTATTGAGTCTATTTAAAAACATCGCGACGAGCTAGCCACTTGTTCGGTGTACCATCGGCTACGACGAGGTGGGATTAAACCCCCCTCCGCTGGGTACCCTGAGGCCGTCTAGACGGTTTCGGCGCCCGTAAGGCACCCGTGATGATACATCATTGTTGGAAAATTACACAGCATAAAACTATTATTAAAATCTCGACTGGGATATTACGTTCTATTATTAACGAATTAACAAATAAACAACATTAATTATGCAATAATTACCAAAATACAAAAGCTATTTGAGTCCGGTCCAATTAAGATTCGTTTACCTACTGCTATATAATTAGCTTAAATCATTCCAACTTAAGGGTATCCACTATTCCAATATTTTTTTTTACAACTTCTACCAGCCTTATACCATAGAATATTTCAGTAGTTCGGTACTAATTAATATTTAAATATAATTAAAATCGATAAAACAAAAAATACTTGTTTGTTTTAAAGCTACCCACGAAAAAAGTGATTATCACGAAATAAAAAAAAACTTAAGACAAAATATATCCTAGAGTGTATTATAGTAATAATTTATATTTATGCCTTGTCTTGTACAAAAAAAAATACAGCCTATCACAAAGAGCCATGTTTTCTTTATGTAAAACAGAATTTTAAGTAATATTTAAGTAATACTTAAAACTGTAATACTTACTTACTTTTATGTAAATACGTTTTTATGTATAAGGGAGAAAATATGTAATGGATTTAAATTAGAAAGTAGAGAGGATATTAAAGTAGAATTGCATTAGATTGAAAAAGCGGCCCCAGCCTAGTGGTTAAAACACTTCGCAACTGATAATTAGGTTAAGCAGATGAGAACAAGGACGAACCTGGGTTGGGTGACCGCTTTATACAACGAGGCTAGGCATCATAAGCACCGCAACAAGCTCGCCACCTGTTTGGTGTTGCTTCCGAATACCAACGGCGAAATGAGGAAAGATTAATCCCTCCGCTGGGTACCTGAGGCCATTTAAACGGGTTTGGGGACCCAAAAAGGCATCCTTACTGGTATCTATTTATTATTGGTATTGCAAATTTGTCTTTATCACTACCCATTTCGTAACCGGATCATTAGGTCGACATTGATGAAGCTACTAATATTGTTAAACAGAAATAAATTTATCGATTCCATTCATAGACTCTGTAGGTCTGTTTACCAAAAGGTAGAAAAGAGATAGCTATATGACTACTAAATTCAACCAATAAATCCGAACGGTTAAAGTAGGTGACTTTGTTTACAAATTCTCTAGGTCATTCGATACATAGATAGCCTTAAGTAGATAAACTTGTAGAGTCATTTAGATTTTCTGACGTCAAAGATTATGCGGACGACAATAATATTAAAACTCCATCATATACTTGGTGGCCGAGTTAGTTAAACTGAAGACTAGAAAACCCTTAGGCCATGGGTTCAAACCCCGGTGTTTACCGATGAGTTTTTTTTTTTTTTTTTGAGAACACCGCTATAGTGCTTCACAGAGCACGTAAAGCTATCTGTATCCAGGCTGTCTGGGCGGTCTCGGGTTCGTAAGGCATGTACATTTTTATCTACCATCACTCTCCTAAACTAGTAAAAGTTAATTTTACCTAAGACTTAGTAGGTAGAATTGGAATGAATGAGATATTTTTTATTTTTAATATTTATTTAAACCTATGATATTAACTAGGTTTAGTAAATTTACATTTTTGTAAATAGGAATTTATGAGATATTATTTATATTAAAATAGTTTAAGCCATATTACATAAGCCAGTTTGCATGGTTCATAAAATATAATATAATAATACACACATTTTTTTTTTTTTTTTTTTTTACACATATTGCTCTGGTCACAAACTAAGCTCTAGGCTTGTACTATGTGTACCAGAAGCAACGATATAATACATATTATATTTTATAAACACCCAGACCATGACAAACTGTACAGAAAAAAACGTACTAATATTTTTTGCCATGGGTGGGAATCGAACCCACGACCTCCGGATACAACGCCAAAGGCGCAACCACTAGTCTACGGAGGCTGTCTGAATATGTATTAATATCGTTGTTTCTGAAACATATAGTACAAGCCTAGAGCTTAGTTTGAGACCTGAGCAATATATCTGTAATTATTATTAATATTATTATATTTTTATAGTGTACTGAGAAAAAGTAGAACAGATGATGATGTAGTGTCGAAGATTGAAAGAGGTATGTTAAGGTGGTTCGACCACGTTGAGCGTATGGATGATGAACGAAAGACGAAACAAATACACAGAGTAAAAATACAGAATGATAGTGGATTACGTGGTCGACCAAGGCGCGTCTTAAATTCGAGATGTCCTTAAAAAAGGACAAATAAGAAGTCTAAAAAACAGACGCGCCTGTATGAAGCGTGCATGGATGTGGAGGAAGCTAGGGAAGTTATAAATACCGTGCGAAGTGGCGTACATTACTCTCTGCTTACCCCTCAACAGGGATATAGGCGTGATGGTATGTATGTATTTTTTTTAAATATAATAATAACATGTTTTAATAAAAAAATAGTCGATAAGACACTTTATGAACTTTTATTTAAAGCCAATTAAAATTGCACATTTCATGTAAATCTTTACAGTTAGACATAGCCATGTTAACTTTTTATTAATTTAATAATAACTAGGTTCTATAAATTAGAACCTAGAAAGTAAATGTAAAATTAAGCCAAAGAGAATTTATCTGGACTGCAGACCATCACTGTGTATTTGTAATCCCTTCAATTGTCGTGAAAGGATTTTCCCTAATCACGCAAGCTCAACACTGCACTGCTTTGGGCTTTCCCAGCTTTAAATTTCAACAAAGTATTTTTTAAATAATATAGAATATATATATATTTATATATCATTGCGGGTGCCTTACGGCGCCCGAGATCGCCTAGACGGCCCCAGGGTGGGTACCCTGCGGAGAGGTTTTTAATCCCACCTCGACGTAGCCGATGGTATGAGTCTACACCGAACAAGTGGCTAGATCGTCGCGATATTTTTAATAGACTCAATAACCCATCTATAAACAGTTACACAAGTTGGTATAGTGAAACCGGGACCGACAGCTTAACGTGCTCTCCGACGATAGTGGTGTTGTCAAACAAATGTACATATTTTTTTTAATTAAAAACTTATTGGTACACACTGGGATTCGAACCAGGGCCTAAGTGTTTTTAAGTCCAAGGTCTAACCAACTCGGCCACCACATATATATATAAATTATAAAATGGCGTAAATAATAAATAAAAAAATAAAAAAATCCTACCTCGTCGTATATCTAAGTGAACCTGTCGAAGTGTAAACACATAGTATATATTTATATATTTTTTAACTTCGTTAAATAAATAAAAGAAATAGTAATTACTATTAAACTCAACAATATTATTTTCCTCAAAAACCTTTTACTTATCGGGTATCTTAACCATCCATCATCATCACGGGTGCCTATTTGGCTCCCGAGAACCGTTTAAACGGCCTCAGGGTACCCAGCGGAGGGATTAACCCGTCCTCATTTCGCCGATGGTGTACGGAGGCAACACCTAATAAGTGGCGAGCTTGTTGCGGTGATTGTGATGAAATAGCCTCGTTGTATAAAGCGGTCACCCATACCAGGCCGGCCTTGTTGTCATCTGCTTAACCTTGTTATCAGTTCCGCAGTGACATGACCACTAGGCTATGGCCGCTTTTTTAAATTATAAGAATATTTCGTGTAAATCGGAAAAAGAATTCGGACCATGCGGACAGACAGAAAACATACTTTTTAAATTACAGTCGATTTATTCAGACAACTTCTTTTTCTTCAGGCAAAACGCCTAATGTGCCGACTGTCAAAATTCATAGTTAATACCGTTGCTTGTAAATAAATGTATGTAGAAGTTTATCCTCTTAATCTCCGAACATACAGTAGCATTATGTTTTGCCTTCGAGCACTAATTAACCAGTATTTATTTGAAGTTACACGCGAAATCATAAGCTATTATTTGGATAATAATGATAATTGTTGTTAAACGACATTGATCGCTCCCACTATGCCGTCAAAATGATGCCATTGCGAACAGGGCGGCGGTAGAACGAGACGAATTGCATTACGAGTATATTTTAGTATTTTCGCTGCCTTATCAATTCAACTATACGTTAAATACACAATTAAAGAGCAGTATAACTAATTACAGAAAAACGCAAACAAATAAAGTCTAAAAAAATACAAGCCTTTACTAAACAAATATTGTACCAAATAACGGTTCCTAGAAACCCGTTTCTTATTTCTTCGGTATTTTTTTTTTATGATCAGAGGTAAATAGTTAATTGTCCTTAAATATAGATCCTTAGATATAGTTACGTAGATCGTAATTGTTGGTTGCATTTGTTCTTGGACCTTCATACTGCTTTCCATCAGGTGTAAGGTCACATGCCGAGCTCTCATAAAAAAAATATATAATAAACTTTGCAGGTCTGCTTACCTAAAATTTCATTATTCATTTATTTAAGACAAAAGTATACATAATTAGTTGCGCAATGGGCCGCACTAGGAAATTCTGTATCACGGGCTCCCAATGAAAGTATTATTTGACCCCATACTGAACCTCACTGTGGAATTTCTAATTCCAAAAAAGATGGATAAAGTGCTCAAAGGAGAAAATAATGTGCTCTTGTATCTTCGGAGATATGTGTTGGAGCAATTCCTGTAAGCCTTAACATCAGATTACAACAAATGGTTTAATTCCTGAAAACCGGTTACTAATGGTTATAAAACCAGTAGACACTAATGCATCGATGTCTTGTCGAGCTGACAGTCTCCTTTCAGGGAGCGGCTACGAAATAGGCGATTGATTTAACGATAAAGCAATGGGGATATTAAAATATACTCATAATACAAATTCGTCTCTATAGCCGCACATTACGTAACTGCATCTTAAAGCCGGCATAGTGGGAGATATCAATATGGTTAAACATTAATGTATTGCTTACTATCAGGTTGATACAAAACACATTGCATGTTACTAATCCCCAGATGATGTAAGGACATGTTAAGCTTTTGTATCAAACAAAATTATTATCATGGTGTAAATTTTAATGTAACCGTATCTTAAAGCCGGCATAGTGGGAGATATCAATATGGTTAAACATCAATGTATTGCGTACAATCAGGTAGATACAAAACACATTGCCTGTTACTAATCCCCAGATGATGTAAGGACATGTTAAGCTCTTGTATCAAACAAAATTATTACCAAGGTGTAAATTTTAATACAACAACGGCGTAAGTAAACTGAAGCGTACAAACAAAAAAGGCATAAAAACACGTCACCAAATTATTCAAGCAACTAAACACCATTCAATGATGACAGAATCTCTGACGTCATTCCTACAATGGCACGTCTGACATCGCCGCGTAAGCTATCTACCGCTTCAGCCCAGATTATACGATGTCAATGAATCCTGATAATACTTTAGATAACATACAATGTTAGTTAGCTCACATATCCTTGCTGCCTCTGAGGCTGTTCTGCCTTATGGATCTAGGTACTGCCCTTACAGCTAGACTCCAACTTGGGCCTGGATTGTAACCATCAACGTCAATACTGTGAAATCTCGTTCGAAACATTGAGATCGATAATTAAATTTTTGGTGCAGCATTGTTTAAATTGACCATTGTATAGCTAATTCGAGTATTTGATTAATTACATATTAAGTTATACATTTTATAGGATTAATGTTAAATTTTTACTTTAATTACCAAATCATTTATCAGAATCGTAGTCTAGGATCACTGGCTAATTCTAATTAAAATATGTCTCTACTTTACATTGAGCGCTGTCCAATGTTTTGCAATCGCAAAGTTTGTATTGCTCATACAAAAAGAGCAATAGTACTTTTAGTAGTTTTACTGTTTGTCGTATAATGTATTTTTTTTGTATATATATTTATATTTAACTAGTCGTGACCGAGCTTTGACTCTGTTTAATTTCCCACTCGTCTCCTAAGTTTCGGTCGTTCAACAATTGGACAAATGAAAAATATTTTTTTCAAATTCGACTGCTAGTTCCAGAAATTAACGCGTTTAAACAAATAAAATTCATTAATTTTATTATATTAGTAGAGATTTCTTTCTTATAAACAAAAAAAAAAACACAAAAAAAACAGTTCTGTAAAGTATAACAGACAAAAGAAAACCAACTATAAAAAGCCAAGTTGTAATACAAGAAGTATTTGTTAACTCAGCTAGCAAGCACTTATTAGCGCTTTTCAGAATGATAACTTATTATATCACATAATGTTACATTGATAATACTCACCGATAACATACGAGTATCCGTCCAATGTTAGCACGCATTTCCTCGCTGCCCCTGAGGCTGATCTGTGCCTTATGGACCTCGGTGCTGCCCCTAAAGCTCGACCCCCACCAGGATCGCTGTGGCATTTATGTACTAATTCTTTATCAGCTGCAAGATTGCCCCCGCCATCCACTGAGCCCTGTCGACTGCCCTCCAGAAGCACTTTTCCGCGCCGCATGATAAACACTTGTAGAACATACTACGCTATCTCCGAGTGTTAAAATTCATTTTTGTCTAGCCGAAACATTGTACGCACTTGCACTTTAAACACGAACTATTAGATGTTTTTGCACACTATAAACGGAAATTTTCACAGCATTATTGCAGGTAGGTATGAAGGTACTAAAAATATACTTCATTGTGTTAAAAACAACAACAAAAAACATTTCGTTTGAAATATAGATAAGTAAAACGTTGCATAGATTGGACGGGATGTCGATAATGATATGTAAAATAACATGATCGATGGAGAGAGTCGATAAGAGAGAATGTTTGGTGGTCTTAAATTAATCACCCTCTCTGATGGAGCGATTAGACGGAAACGATCGGCTTATTTTGATTGGACTAGGTATGTAATTGCTCTAATAGAAACTCCAGTACTTATTAATGTGAATTCTGGTCAAACTGGCGACTAATGGATATGTCTAACTAGTTATTTTATCATTCGTTTTTTCTTGACTATTATAATTACAAAGCTAAGTCCATTTACGTTCGACGCTTACTATGATCGTATATAGCTAGATCATCTGTCAGGTTTTTAATGCCATTTTTTTGAATTGAATTATAGATAAACACATCAATTTATAGTTGTATTTTTATTTTTTTATTTTTAACATAATATTTATTTATTTATTCGTGTCAAGCGTCATCAAGCGTTCGTGTTATAGCGTATATATTTTTATTTAAAATTCAATTTGCACAAATTTTTACATAGGCAGGCTTAGATATTTTCTACAAGCTAGCCTTTGATAGCGTCATACGAGGATTTCACTTAGGATTCAGAAACGTTAAAAAAAATCTAAACTTTCGCCTCGAACACGGACATAATTTATCCATGCACACAGATTTAAGAAGGTTTTAATAACACTACATCTTTTACAACTTTTTTGATCATGATATTTGTGCCTCTATATAATAGATTTATTATTATACTTTTCAGTTACAGGATTTCAAGACCATTTACCATACAGACTATCTTATCGTGTCATAATCATTTCTGTACAATATATCTCTACAATTAACTTCTGCAATTTGTTATAACATTTTTATTATAAAAGCGGCCCAGCCTAGTGGTTAAGTCACTGCGCAATTAATAACAAGGTTAAGCAGATGACAACAAGGCCGGCCTGGGATGGGTGACCGCTTTATACAACGAGGCTATTTCATAAGCACCGCAACAAGCTCGCCACTTGTTAGGTGTTGCCTCCGAATACCATCGGCGAAATGACGGGTTAATCCCTCCGCTGGGTACCCTGAGGCCGTTTAAACGGTTCTCGGGAGCCAAATAGGCACCGTGATGGTATTTATTATTATTTTTATTTTTATTATAAAACGATAATTGTAAAAGAATTTTATTATGGCACATAAATTAATATCAAACAAAACATGCAATGATATTCACGATTCTAAAACGAAGTAACTAAAGGCGAAATCTTTTATCGCATAAGATTTTCGAGCATAACTTTGTTATATTCAGTAAGTGGAATTTTCCTATTCCACAAAAGAAATATTCACGTTTAGAAGCTTTTCATATGGATAAGATTTGGATTCTATTTCTATGACGCGAACCATTTGTCGTTCGCTGAAATCTTTGAAAGGATTTCAAGCTATATTATTAACTCTGCAATATGCGACAGTGTTTGTAGATACTTATATTAAATATTGTACAAGAAACTATGTAGATTGATTGTAAGATGTTAAAAAAAGACAATTAGTAAGACAAAAAATCTTAAATAAATATTTCCTGTAATGATCAACTATTGGTTATAAATAAAGTAAACAAAATACAACAAGGCCTCTGTTTAAGTTCAAACACAAACAATTAGTAACTTTTAAACAAACAAACTTTAAATTTAATAATACTCTTGATTTTAACAACGTCTTTTGGCACCGTGAAATGGAAGTTTGATTTGGAACGATTCTATTTCTACTCGGAGTTGTTTTTCCGCCTCAGCTGTGGCATACATCGTAAATTTACGTCACATCCCTGAGGGGAGGGCCTTTACTCATCCCTTATCGTTTGTAAACAAATTTGAACTTCTCTCGGATACTGATTCAACAGGTGGAGACCGACAACGTTATTTTTAGTACCTACTTCCTTACTACTTTTTTTCAGCAATTTTTTTTGTAGCTATTGTTTTGAGAGGTTTTTTTTCACTGATACTTTACACTCGCGTACGAGTTGGGCAGCATTTCGAACGATAGGGCACGTCCGTCTCGCGACAAAGGCTGCGCGCGACTGTGGCGAAGTTGGGCCACATGCTCAGTTTACGCCACAGGTAGCTTACAAGTTAAAAAAGCTAATTATATTATAATTAGAATGGAGATGTAACAGTTAATTAATATGTTTTTATTGAGAGATCAGTTTGTTTTGTTATGCGATGCTTGAAATGTCTTATTTAATGTCTGGAAATTTTATGTTATGTTATATTATATGTTTGTGATGTTTTTATTTTGTATGTTATTTTAAATTTTATATTTATTGTTTTGTTTTTAAATTATATTTAAGGTTTATGTTGACAATTGTACTTATTTATTTAATTGGTTTGATGTTGTTCATTAAGATCGGGTTGTCCTGTTAGGCCATGCCTAATTTGCCTCGCCTGAAAAAACTTATTTTATTTAAATAAAAGGCTTTTTATGTGTATATTTTGTATGTTTATAATTTGTAATTAAGTTTAAAATTATGTTGTGTTTTTAAAGTTTATACAGGATTAATTCGTCTAGTATTCTTTTATGGTTTAATTTGAAACTGCACGGAATCGCAAATGATCCTGAAAGGAATTTGTGCCCGGTTTAATAGAATGAATGAATGGATGAAATTTTTTTATTGCACAAAACCTTAACACTATTGTACATAGGCGAGCTTATTGCCTCTAAAACTGCATCATTAGATTTTTGGTTTTTTTAGGCAAGTATAAAATTTATAGTTAATTTTGAAACAAAACCCCTCACTGTTCTAACCTATATTATAGTGTTGCTATTATAGAATAAAGATTTTAAGAACTAAATTTAATAAACTATTTTTTATTTTCATCCATTATTCTTGTAATCTTTGTCGGGCGCATTGTTTAAAAATTGAACATTATTTTGAATATACAATTATATTATATTAATAATAATTAATTACAAATATTAAATTAATAATTATATTATTTATAATTAGATAGGAAGATCCACTACTTCGTTAGGCCGACTGACCGGTCTCGTTACCACCGCCCAAACAGATGCGAAAACCGTCAAGTGACCTAGTCATATTTAGGTTTTAGTCTGTAGGTTCACCGGTTTTCAGACTATAGCATCGATCTTGATCTTGTCAAGGTGGTAATCTCCTTTCAGGTTTCGGTTACGAAACGGGCGGTTGGATATTGAAAATTGTTGCCGAGAGCGGTCAATGTTGTTAAACAACAATGCGTTGATCGACCACATTAATGGACTTTGTAGGACTGCTTATTATCAGGTCGATACAAAGTCACATCCCGTGCTTCAATTAAAAAAAAAGTTTAGCAAAATTTCCAGAATTTGATCGTATAGGTACAGGCTATGGCATGAACCATACCATGTGTCGCAAATGGAAAAAAAAAACCTTCTCTATAAAAACTAGTAATGTTAAAATAACCGATTTGAAAGGAGAAGTAAATTTTGTTTTGTTTCATATTAACTCAAAGTACAAATTAATCTTTAAAGTCACCATATATAACCTAACACTATTTAATATTACTGTACAGTGCGTTAGGTGGGTCGATTGATTTTACTGGTCACGTCCTGTGGCTTTGTATTTACCTGGTGGTAAGCAGACCTAAAAACCCCATGAACGGGGTTGCTCAATTCATTGTTATTTAACTGCATTGATCGCTCCCACTATGCCGGCTAAATGATGCGGTTACGAAACGGGAGGAGATAAAGAAGAATTTGCAAAAAAAATATTAGTAGGTACATTTTTTCTGTACAGCTTGTTGTCTGGGTGTTTATAAGATACAATATGTATATGTATTATTAAGATATGTATGTATTATATCGTTGTTTCTGGTACTTACACATAGCACAAGCCTAGAGCTTAGTTTGTGACCAGAGCAATATGTGTAAATTGTCCTACACATTATTATTATTATTATATCGATTGTTGGGAATATTATTATTTACAACAAATAGTATATTAAAAAAAAAACAATTACCTGTGTCCTTTTATGGAAATAAAGATTATTTCTAAAATGTTCTTTCTAAATCCATATATTTTTATTTTATTTAAACATCCTTCAATTTGGATTCGAATTTTCTAAATTAGTTCGATGAATTTGGAATGAATAATCGACAACGGAGAGGACGATTATAGATCTCGCAGCTAAATTGGGCGATTACGAGCCTCTTTGGACGATGAAAATCTGCATTCATAACATCAACTGATTTGCCGAGTCAAATTATGCAGTCGACAGTGAATGACAGTTGATTAGCTTACAGAAAAACAACTTTTAATATTAAATTAGTTTTTACATTAAAACATGGTTATATAAATTATTGAATGTTTTTTAATCTGTTATATATTTAAAGATAAAAATGCAATATAGTGGTGGCCGAGTTGGTTAAACCTTGGGCTTAAAAACACTTAGGTCTCTGGTTCGAATCCCGGTGTGTACCAATAAGTTTTTAATAAAAAAAATGATGTACATTTGTTTGACAACACCACTATAGTGACTCGGAAAGCACGTTAAGCTGTCAGTCGCGGTTTCACTATACCAACTTGTGAAACTGTTTATAGATGGGTTATTGAGTCTATTCAAAACATCGCGACGAGCTATCCACTTGTTCGGTGTAGACTCATACCATCGGCTACGACGAGGTGGGATTAAAAAGCACTCCGCTGGGTACCCTGGGGCATAAAAATGCAATGAAAAATTTCCTGTTGGGCGGGACTTAATTTTTTTTTCACTTCAAATGGCTTCACCTATTTGTTATTTTTTTTTTTATTGTATTGGTAATTGTTAGAGGTTTGTATAAAAGAAAATATTAAAAAAAATACATTTGTTTACTAACACTACTATAGTGCCTCGGCTTTGTATGGCGCCGTCTGCAATGGTACTTTTTAAATGTATAATTAAGGCTCAAAACTAACTCTCTGTAAATGAAACGATTAAAGTTAAAAATGGCGTCGAACGTATCAGTTTTATTTTGAAATTCGAATGACAGCTGGTAGATTCGACGCCATTTTTAACTTTAATTATTACAATTATATTATAGGACACTTTGGTGAAACTCAGCCTAAATCACTATCTATATATTATAACTAGATGCCCCTCCGGCCTTTGCACGGGTGTACACTAATGAATAAAATGTTCTGTCTCACTCTGCACTCATTCATTTTTTTATATGGTAATAATTTAACCCAGTATGGGTTAACTTTTTCATACGGGACTTTTTACGTTTCATGAAAATTTGATCAATGGTTGCGAAACGCATAGAGTACAAACATTGATTAGAGAATATAGTAAGTACGAGTAGGTAAGTATATATATTTTATATATGAATTTAATTTGAAAAAAATCAAGGTTAGTAATATTCTTCAGTAAATAATATAAATATATCTGTCAAATAAAAATATAATTTTAGAAAAAAACTGTTCGATTGATCAGTTATCGACCACTGAGAGTTAAAGAATATTACAGTAAAAAAAAGGGGTTGGTGGTAGAAGAGTGAAAATTAAGGGTAAAATTTTGGGATAGGCTTTACTTAGGGTTGTAAAAAAATAGTTTACAAGATATTATCAGACCTACCGAATATTCACAAAAAATAATCATAAAAATCGGTCAAGCCGTTTCGGAGAAGTTTTGTTACAAAAGCCAAATATGAGGATCTGCTGATCAAATCGAACAACTTTTCCCATGGAACCATGTTTCGCAAATGAAAAAAAAATTTGGCTTCCCCATAAAAATTGGTCATTTTAACATTACTAGTTTGTATGGAGATTGGAGAAGGCAATATTTTTTTTCATTTGCGGCACATAGTTCCATGGGAAAAGTTGTTGGTATTGATTAGTAGAACCTCATATTAGCCCAAAGTACATCCTTTCAAAGTCACCCTGTATATTATATTATTATTAAATATTTCCTATTTTTACCAAATAGGAAATATTTAATAATATATTACTAATATAGACTAATTTAGAAGTCAAATTGTATGTTATTTCGAATAGTTTAAAATTCCGGTTAGACTACTATGAAATTTTTGTAATTTATATTAATAAATCGGGACAAATTTTTCAAGGTATATTTCGTCAACATACGTTAAAAATTTTGGGGCACAAAAAAAAATGCCTCCTTTGGGTGTAATTCTACCTAAACTTCATTTAAAAATAGTATGGACTGATATTTTTTTAATATTTTAAGATTTTCACGAATTGGTATTCCTTTTATCGAGAATTATCTATATTTGGATATATTATAATAAAACTGCAAAATTAGTTCACATCATCTTGTTTTATATTTTGACAATACTTTTTCACAATGGCTTTTTCATTCGTAATCCTTGACATCCACCCGAGGGATAAATAATAGTTACCTAACTGATACAAAACCTCTAACACCTATGATGTTCTTACAAGGACTACCAAGTAATGATATTCCGGATTTAGATTTAATCGATCATAAAAAGTTGAACATTTATTATAAATATCTGCAACAGTTACGAGAAGATTTTCGAAAAAGATTTAAGAGTAAATTTGGCTTTGTTAATAAGTAAAGGTAAAGAACATAAGAAGGAACCAAAAGTTGGTGAGATTGTATTGATAGAAACTCAAGGATTACGAATGAAAAAGTCATTGTGAAAAAGTCATTGTGAAAAAGTCATTGTGAAAAAGTATTGTCAAAATATAAAACAAGATGATGAGAACTAATTTTGCAGTTTTATTATAATATATCCAAATATAGATAATTCTCGATAAAAGGAATACCAATTCGTGAAACATATAATAAAATCCATGTTCCCGGAATCCCGGAAAAAAGTAGGTATATACTTATTATAAGTTTAGGTATAATTGCACCCGAATTTGCGATCACTAATTATAATAGAGCATTAAGGGCACTCCATTCGAAGGCGAACTCAGCGTTCTCCATACAAAATTAGCTTTCGCACTTTCAATAATACTCGATTACTAATTGTCGTCAGAATAAAAAAAAAATTGTCGGTCATTGTATTTATTAATCTTTTTTGTTGGGTCATTATTTTTATTTTTATGTAATTCAGAAAAAATCCTTTTCTTAATATTATAATACCAAAAAACAACAGAAAGATTTTTACGTACAATTACGAACATGAAAACAAATTAACTTCGACCAACAGCTAAGTTGTAATTTTGGAAGTACGTTTATATGGGAGTTGTATCGACTCCAGAGGCTCTACCATGGGTTTGCGCATTGTAGCAACGTAACGTATACATATACGTGAGCAACAACCAATAGGATAGCTTTAATCAATCATGTTTCAAAAATTAAGCGGCCCTATTGGTTGTTGATCACGTATACGCATACGTTGTTACATTGCGAAATTTAATTCAATTCAATTCTTTATTCAGTAATTAGACTTTAACAACGAGCACTTTTACACGTCAGAAATACACAATAATATACGTATAATATCAAAACATTTTTATAAAAATATATAATAAAATTACAACCATTACAACTGAATGTTATAATAAACACCTACTCGGGATACTGGGCAGCACGCCGTCGTACATTATGTAAATGTAAATTGATACAAGACTATTCATCAATAAAATTATTACATAAAAAAAACACATCTTAAATTATTAGCAGCTGTATAGAGCAGACCCATGGTAGAGCCTCTGGGTCCTTAAATATGCGTACGAATAATCTTCTATGTAACTTACACGTACAAATTGGATACCCGATCCCTAGACCCTATCCAAAGGGAATGGCAAGGTAAACCTAATGGAGTAATCACAGTTTATTCCAAGTATGTGATTGGAATTTTAACAAGTGATTTAATTTCTGAACGACTATACGTTTAGTGGTATCAAAATGGTTGTGTTAGGTTCAATACCAGTTGGAGTAAATTTGGTGAACTGGTCTATAATCGAAGAGAACACAATAATGAATAATAAAGGGATACAGTATTCATCTCATTTCTCTTTCTCCTTTCCAATACAGGACTTCACAAAAAGGTAGCAGAATGCATGAACTGTGGCAGAAATAACAACCCCCTCTTATATCTGTTGCACTATTAAAATGTCGAATGCTCTACCTAATAAACGTAAGGCATCTTAAGCCGGCATAATGGATACAAATCACGGTTACCTAGCTCGTAATGATTGGTTGCATTGATACATGGATCTTCATACTTCATACAAAAAATGCCAGGCATCGAACCTACGAATTTAAAGTAATATTATATTACTTTAAATTTAAACCGTTAAGTGACCTAGTAATGTTTCGGTTCTAGTTTGTGGGTCCAATGGTCTTCAGGAGACTACGCATCGATTTATTGAATCGAAGTGGTAGTCTTCTTTCAGGGAACAGGAAACGGGCGGTTGATTAAGCGACGACGTCGGATATAGGCTAAAATTCGTCTTTATCGCCGCCCATTTCGTAATGATTTAGCCGGCATAGTAGGAGCAATAAATTTTATTTAAGAACAATTATTGATTGACCCCATTCATGGACTTTGTAGGTCTAGTCACCACCAGGTCAATCAAATCAATAGTGTCAAATCTCTATTTAATAGTGTACGAGTGACGCAGATGAGTAGTGTGGTGTCATCGTCCGAGTATGTTTACTGAATACGGACTTCATTGTTGCGTACAGAATGTCTGTCTGATCAGTAGCTCTACCACACGTTTTTGGTACTATAGTCGCTAGTAACTATAGATAGGTCTCAACCAATATGATCTCATTTTTTTTAATAAACCTCTCTTATTAGTGGATTCCTCTCTATAAATATTTTTACTATAATAATTTTATTATCTTAAAATTGTTTGCAATAATCGAGTTAAAATTTGTACGTATTATGGGTCTGATATTTTTTATTATTTTTTTGGTAACAACTTAAAAAAATCTAAATTGTGATTTTAGCTTATACTCTTAATTAACTAGCTGACCGGCGCAACTACGTCTGCACATGCCACGGAAGCTCTCATAAGGAACAAATTTTCCCCGTTTTGCCAACATTTTTTATTGATACTGCGCTCCTAATAGTCGTAGCGTGATGTTATATAGACTATAGTCTTTCTAGATAAATGGGCTATCCAACACTAAAAGAATATTCATATTCGGTTCAGTAGATCTAGAGATACCCCATACAACCTAACAAACTTTACCTATTTATTATATTAAATTTTACAGTATTTTTGTATTTTTGTGCAGCGTTTGTAAAAGAATCTAAAAGGTTTAATTAATAAACTCGTTTTTGGAATTTCTGTACCTACTAAAGTATTTTTTAACTTTTGAACCAAAAATTCCATAATAAGCAAAACAAAATTATAAAACAAAAGTTTAGTACCTACATAGAAAAATATAATCAAAGTACATTCGATCAACAAACTTTAAAAGAAAGATATTTTTTAAATTATTTTATTGATTATTTTTTAGGGTAGGTAAGTACTTCAGTACAATATATTGGTATATTTTTTTTAATGCTGTACATTTTTCATCTTATCATCACAGGCGCCTAAAAGCTTGCCTATACTTCCTCAAGATACTCAGGGGTTTCAAGTTCCCAAGTTGTCGTCACCCATGTATTCCGAATCTACACTGAACAAGTACCGAGCACATCGCAGTATACTCGTATAATCCAGATAAATGATATATCTATAAAATATATACATATAAAATGTATATATATATATATATATATATTTTGGACCAAAATATGATAAATACTTATGCTATATAATTTTGCACTGCGTTGTATTTTTTCATTAAAAATTTTGTAAAGAAATAATTTAGTCGAAACTGAAAATACAGATGCAAAACCCCTCAAGTGACCTAGTCATATTTCGGTTTTAGCCTGTGGGCTCATTGGGTTTAAAGAAATTACTACATCGTTTTCTCGTCGAGTCTCTTTCTGAGTGCGGTTACAAAATAATTGGTTAAATTGACGATAAGCAGTGAAGTGAATTTTATAGAATCACAAAAATACTTTATTTGTCACAAATTATTTTTCTGTCATTGGTAAAAAAACTGGATGTTAAAGCTTCTATAACACAACTAAATCACAGATAATAAATATAATTAAGTATTAATTTCAGCAAAAAAAGGTTGAATAATCATAAATTAACATCTACAATTTATTATACTATAAATAGATTCATATAAACATCGTGATATTTAAATAAGTTATTTATTTCAATTTATATAAATCAAGCATTGACGTCACAGAGACGTAGGCGTAATGTGACTAGAAAATGGGGTTGTTGGATATCCAAAAATAAGGACATGACCTACTTTAGTGTCCTTACTACCTGTCTATAACTACAATGTCTTTCTGTTATTTTTCATTAAAAAAACTATTCATTAATGTATAATTTAAATTGTGCCTTAATAATTAAAATTATTTATAATATAATTTTAATTATTAGATTTAAATTGCTTGTTTTATTTACTCGGATCTCCTCTGATTAACGAAGGAATTACTGCCGTATTAAAAATTAAATTAGATGTATTTAAACGGGCAGCTTCTAAATTAGAGGGCATTGAACCACATGTTAACTTTTTTTTGTTATCAAATTGTCTCACTTCACCGCGGTATATGTACACTTTACGTACATCTATTACTTATCTTACTTTATGTAGACTAGTGGTTGCGCCTTTGGCGTTGTATCCGGAGGTCGCTGAGTGCTGTCAAAAAAGTTGAAAACGCTCCATAAATGTCCGACGGCCGATTTCGTTCTAATACACTAATAGTGAAAACACTTACACACACTCAAATTTATATTTGACCGTCTCCATAGACTTAGTGGTTGCGCCTTTGGCGTTGTATACGGAGCTCGTGGGTTCGATTCCCATCCATGGCAAAAAATATTAGTACGTTTTTTCTGTACAGTTAGTCATGGTCTGGGTGTTTATAAAATATAATATGTATTATATCGTTGCTTCTGGTACACATAGTACAAGCCTAGAGCTTAGTTTGTGACCAGAGCAATATGTGAAAATTGTCCTACATAAAAATATTAAAAAAAATCTCCTTGTTGGGATTCTCCTGTTGTAAATGAAATTGATAATGAAATAAGTCTAGAGTCTATTTTAAATTTAAAAATTACTACAGATCAGTTTCATCAGGCCTCTCTTACTGTTAGATTTAGTGGTTTAGGTATAAGGAAAGTTAGTGATTTAGCAATACCTACTTACTTAAGTTTTGGGTTTATTACGAAACCTCTCTGCACGTCTATTTTATCAAAAACAAATGTTAATACCTATATTTTTCATAGAGAACCAGAAGCGGCTGATATCTGGAAAACTAAAGCATCTATAGATCAACTTCCTAATTGCATATCTCAAAAAGATCTAGATAATACTATAAACAAAAAACATATTTTATAATTTACCTAGAAATTGTACAAAAGACGAAGCCCGGCTTAATGCAAGTTGCAAAAGCGAGTCCGGCGCCTGGTTACGTGCTATTCCCTCTCCACATACGGCACACTACTGGACGCTGGCTCACTCCGTATTGCAGCAGCATTACGCTTAGGGTGTACTATATACGAATCCCATGTTTGCATTTGCGGCGCCACAGTTGATTCTCAAGGTGATCATGGCCTTTCGTGTCAAAAAAGTGCTGACCGTTTTTCAAGACACCATAACATCAACGACATTATCTGTAAGTCCTTATCAAAAGCAAACATTCCTTCAGTTCTTGAACCCTTAGGCCTACAAAGATCTGATGGCAAAAGATCGGACGGTATGACTATTGTACCATACAAATGTGGTCGTGCTTTGGTCTGGGATGCGACCTGCGTGGGACGCTCGGAGTCACGTTTCGTCATCTTCTAAACGTGCGGGAGCTGCAGCTGAACAAGCAGTTTAAATAAAGCGAAATAAGTACGCAGAGCTCCTAAACTCGCACTAATTTTTGGCATTTTCCGTTGAGACAATGGGTCAGTGGTCCGAGGATGCTAGCGAATTTATCCGTGATCTGGGTAGAAAAATTAAAATAGCAACTGGTGATCCTCTGAGCAAGAAGTACCTGGTTCAGAGAATCGGTATTGCTATCCAACGGAGTAGTGTACTTGGTACCCTACGCCCATCGTCTCATTTCCAAAATTTTTAATATAGGTAATGTAATTATTTTTATAGGTACTACCTATATAAAATATTTTTTATTTTTGTTTATTTTATTTTTCATTTATATTTTTTTGTAGAGTAAATAAATACATTATTTTGATTTAATTGTGAAGATGTTACTTAATTAATCCGCTATTTAATTAAATAATAGTTTTTAATTGCTTAACGGCAGGTTTTCCGAGACGAATTAGTGCTAAGAAAATTAGGTTCAAAATCGTAAATCAAGTAGGCAGCTCCGGCTCAATATTTCACTATTATTTCAACTTTAATAAAATTTGGAGCCATTTTATAAAAATATAATTCCACATTTTTTTAGTAAAGATGTGTATTTTTAATTGGTATATTATTATTTTGACGTAATGGGTCTAATATTTATATAAATTTAAATAATAAAATTTAAATAGCACTGCCTTTGGATTTTTTTTCATTCGAGCCAAGTAATATTAATTACATTTTGTTACATTTGTGAGGGACAAATGCCAATAAAATAGTCTTCTATTTTGTTCACTATTAAAAAGGTATCATTTTCAGGAAAACCTCCCATTAATATCAGAGGTACCGCTGCTGTGCCACCGTCAGCTCATATTTAGGTACAAATATATCAAAAAACATCGTATTATTTTAGGGTGGTTTTGGGGAAAATTTGAGAAATAGCTTAGCGTGTGAAAGAGAGGTAGGAAACTGGACACAGTTATCAGGAGTTGAGACCGGAAAAGATCCTCTTACACTAAAATATACTAAGGTGTTGAGTGCTGTCAAAAAAGTTGAAAACGCTCCATAAATGTCCGACGGCCGATTTCGTTCTAAAGACTAATAGTGAAAACACTTACACACACTCAAATTTATATTTGACCGTCTCCATAGACTTAGTGGTTGCGCCTTTGGCGTTGTATACGGAGCTCGTGGGTTCGATTCCCACCCATGGCAAATAAAAAATATTGGTAAGTTTTTCGGTACAGTTTGTCATGGTCTGGGGTGTTTATAAAATATAACATATATTATATCATTGTTTCTGGTACACATAGTACAAGCCTAGAGCTTATTATTATTATTTATTATTATATTGCACTAAACTCTAACCGAAGGTATTTTTATTCGTATTTAAATTATCCACGTTTTAGTTTATTGTATTTGACTGTACTTTTCGTGTAGTAGGTACTACTTGTACTATTATTTTTTCTGTGTAGTACTTAAATTGTAGTACATTTGGTAGAAGGTATCGTCATCGCGTGTTGTTTACTAATTTGTTTTAAGACTTCTTTAGATTAAATGTGCCGGGAAAATTCCACTTTTTTTACCTACTTATTTACATAGGAATCTTACGTGGGTTCAACAATTTTTAGGATACTATTGCATCGATTTGTGGTAAAGGTAACAGTTACTTTCCAGAGCGCGGTTGCGACACGGGCAAAACTTTCATGAATATCAACTTTGTAGGTCTTCTTACCTTTAGGTAGAGAGACAAAAAACCGTGCTCCAATATATTTTATTTTGTTTGCGAATACTATTTTTAAATATTTAGATCTAATTTAGAAAATTCTTTATTCTTTATAGGTCAGGAATTAAATGCGGGTTATATTTTTGATGATACAAAGTTGAATAAGTTTTTTGGTATATTAGGAAATAAAATAACATTTTCAGCTGCTACATAGTTCTTAGTACTTCTTAGATCCCTGGTTCGAATCCCGGTGTGTACCTACCAATGAGTTTTAATAAAAAAAAAATGAAACTGTTTATTGATGGGTTATTGAGTCTATTCAAAATATCCCGACGAGCTAACCACTTGTTCGGTGTAGACTCATACTATCGGCTACGACGAGGTGGGATTAAAAAACCCTGGGCCGTCTAGGCGGTCGCGGGCTCCGTAAGGCACCCGAGACGATATTTATTCATTTATTTATTTGCATAGTTGTATGGTTAATATTTTAACTGCTAAAATGTTCGATCGATTCATGTGGGAATTAAAATCATTATGCATTATCTGCTACTTTCTTTATTAAATGGGGCCCAAAATTTTAACAATTTTTGAAAATTACGTACTTTTTGTTTTCTTATTTGTAATATTTTGAAAATCTAATAATTTGGACAAAATTTTTTTAGAACATGTTTTATTTTCAATCTTTATATATGAAATTAAATTAAACTGTAGTTTAGAAATATTGAGAATATAATATACTAAGAACTACCAATATTTTCATATACTTATATGTAAGTATATAAATTTAACTCTAACTTTAAAACAATACACAATAAATTAATTTAATTACACAAATTATTGACTAAATCATCTACTATTACAAACTTTACCATGTCGTGTAATTTGCATGATTACATACTTGTTTATTACCTATTGTCTCTAATGATACAGCATTAATACCGGCATAATAATATACTTTTATACATAATATAACAAATTTAATAGTAACCAATTGACAGGCTGTATTGTATACCGTATACCCAGTGGCTAACAGCGTATACGAGGGGTATACTCTCACCGGCTGTTTGCTCCCAAACCTAGCAGAACGAATGCTGGTGAACGCATACCTCTCAATCGCATAATGTCTAGTTTTAATAAAAAACTTCACGATGTAGATCTGTTTCGGCTTACTCGAAGCCTTTACAGAAAGTCAGTAATGGAGGTTCTGTCAAGCTAGATGTCAGGTATTGTGTACATAATTTATATTCTATTCTGTAATATTTTCTTGTTATATGCTTTTTCTTTTGTGTCCTTTATCTTACATACGTAAGTGTGGATAATGAAGCTGTTTTCACAATTAGTAACTTAAATACCTATATTTAAATTGTAATAAATATTGTGTAATTGTTTGTTTTCCTGAATAAAGTAAAATAAAATAAAGTATCATACATTCATAAGCACCATCTGTATCTCTATTCAAGAATATTTATAATCTACCTATCTATACTAATATAATAAAGAGGAAAGATTTGTATTTTTGTATGTTTGTAATGAATAAACTCAAAAACTACTGGACCGATTGCATTAATTTTCACCATTAGAAAGCTGCATTATTCAGAAGTAACATAGGCTATATAATATCACGCTAGGTCCTATAGTTGTGGAGCAGTAACCAAAAATGTTTTAAAAACGGGGGAAAAGTATCGTTTCTGAGGTCTTCCGTGGCGTGCGCTGAGCATATAGTTAAAGTTATACAAACCTGTGCGAAGCCGGGACGGGCCGCTAGTATATTATAAAAAGGTAAAGTTTGTGAGTTTGTAGGCGTAATCTCTGGATCTACTGAATCAATTGTGAAAATTCTTTTAGTGTATAGGATAGCCCATTTATCGAGGGTAGCTATAGGCTATATAACATCACTCTACGACCAATAGGAGCGGAGCATCAATGAAAAATGTTAGGAAAACGGGGAACATTTGTTTCTTTTGAGAGCTTTCTTTGCGTGCGCCGCGTAAACGGTTAAAGTTTCGCAGACGAAGTTGCCTGGTCAGCTAGTAATTTATAAATCTATAATAAGTATACAAACCCTATATATATATATTAATATAATACATTGTAGAAATGTTACGGGTAATGCTAAAGGATAGGGTAAAACTGGGTTTACCCGGGTTTAGTTAGAATTACCCATTTTGGGTAATGTCCGAATTATAATTGAAATATATTTTAATTCGGGATTTACCCATTCACTTTAGTCTGCCCAATATTGGTTGGGTCATGTTAGAAAAATATATGAAATAAAAAAAGTGCCACAAATATTATACATACACACTAATACTAACTACATACCATCATACCATCACGGGTGCCTATTTGGCTCCTGAACACCGTGTAAACGGCCCCAGGGTACTCACTGGACGGTTTTTTAAACCGTTCTCATTTCGCCGATGGTATTCGGAGGAAACACCTAATAAGTGGCGAGCTTGTTGCAGTGTTTATGACAAAATAGCCTCTTTGTATAAAGCGGTCACCCATTCCAGGACCGGCCTGTTGTCATCTGCTTAACCATGTTATCAGTTGCGCAGTGACTTAACCACTAGGCTGGGGCCACTTTTATACATACATATCATAAATTATGTTAATAATATACATACATAATATATATTATGTATATTATAAATATAATTTATGATATGTATGTATATGTAGTGAGTATTAGTGTATATGTATATATTTGTATACTCTATTTCTTAAATGTATTTTACTGCACCTATTTTACCTACTTACTGCTTAATTAGTCCCAAAGGTTTGACTGGTAGAGAATGCCTAGCGGCATTAAGTCCGCCTTTGTACTAAATTTGTGCAATAATTTTTTGAAATAAATAATAATAAAATAGCAAATGTTACAGAAACAGCACATTGATCAGTGTTGATAAATAATTTAAGATGAAATATCGTGCTCCATCACCGTATTTCACATACATATCACAACTTTAAGCATTTTAAAATGTCAAGTAGTTGTTGACATACAACAAAACAATAGAAAAGAAAACATAAAATATCTTAAATCTTACCTATAGTGTAAGTGGCGCCATCTATCTGAAAAGTGGCGCTCTTGCATTTCTTGAAGAGCTTTCCACTTACGACTTGACGAGTCGCGCTGCCATGTGTCGAAGGGTTTGCAGGGTTCTCCCGCCGCAAAATCGTGGCGCTAGTGTCGAACCGATTTCGCAACTCGTCGAACGATACTTCGCAACACAGATCGGGCGACTGGTCGGCCGACCGATCCACTTGCCCACTTTCCATTTGATCACTCTCATCACTGCCCTGCTTTTCGATATCAGCCGGTTTCTTATACATTTTAGTACACTAATATTTGCACATTTTTATTTGAGTTTCTTTTTATGCACTACACAAGAACACTCCTGAAATTAAAAGTTTTATTTAATATTTTATAAAGTTTATATTTAATTAAATGTTATAATTTGCACATGGTATACCATACTTACGTACTCATAATCACTGTTGTATTGTTTTTATGTTATTAAGAAAATTAATATATTAAATCACTTTGTACCTTTTTTCTGCAGAAGCAAAAAAAAAATAATGGGTGTGCACTTTTCTTAAGAATACATCTGGTGATGCCCGGACTCATTATCATTTGATTTAAAGAATATCATTTATCATTTGCGTGTATACTAGGTACGTTTAGTCATAGTAATAGCTGGGACATAGAGGACCAATAATTATTAATTTTATTTTAGTTAAGAATTATATATATTATATACGTGGTGGCCGAGTTGGTTAGACCTTGGACTTAAAAACACTTAGGCCCCTGGTTCGAATCCCGGTGTGTACCAATGAGTTTTTAATTAATAAAAATTTATGTACATTTGTTTGACAACACCACTATAGTGCCTCGGAGAGCACGTTAAGCTGTCGGTCCCGGTTTCACTATACCAACTTGTCAAACTGTTTATAGATGGGTTATTGAATCTATTCAAAACATCGCGACGAGCTAGCCACTTGTTCGGTGTAGACTCATACCACCGGCTACGACGAGGTGGGATTAAAACCCCTCTGCTGGGTACCCTGGGGCCGTCTAGATGGTCTCGGGCGCCGTAAGGCACCCGTGATGATATGTATGTATATAATTATTTATATGTATTTCTTATTCTTCTTTTAGGGAGTAAATAAATTACTATTGATATATAGAACTCCAATCTAAGTAAGTCCAGTAGTAGAGCTAGACTAAATATGGAAGTAGCACGTAATGAGTGCTTAAGTATAGGGAGTAACATTCAAAAGGACTTGTATCCAGAAAAATATTTAAAAAAAAGCAATTGAATTTTGGAATGCCAGAGTATCTTACCATAATTATCTTGCCGCTGCGATAACGAAGAGGCTGTATGGCTTACTACCTTTGCCTTTCCTTAATGGATAAAACTAATTACCTACTACTACCACTAATCTTGCCACAGTACTAGGGGAAGGCTGATGAGATTATTTCACGTAGTCTGCATATAACAAAAAAAAAAAAAATTTTGGACCAACATTTTCTTTCGATGTTCCGTCATAGATAAAATTGGATATAATTAATATAATTTGCTCACGAGCGAATTTAATTAAATTAAGCGACAAGGATGACCTTTTACGAATGGTCCCACGACAGTAAGCAAAATAGTAATTATTTCATAATTAGGTAAAATTTTAATTTTAGCACATTTTTTTTGAGACAAAATAATATATTCTTTGCGTTTTTCTATTGATTTATTTATATTAAAATTACAACGATAAAAATTGTTGGTAATTAATTGTTGGTAATTTTCCTGGAGGATGGGACTTAAACCCACGAAATAAATTCATTTATTTATAACACCTGGTAGATAGTTTTTCAAAAAAAAAAAAAAATTTTTACAACAAGTTACTTATTCTACGTGGTTATTATAGGTATACGTGGTGGCCGAGTTGGTTAAACCTTGAACTTAAAAACACTTAGGTCCCTGGTTCGAATCCCGGTGTAATGCAATGAGTTTTTAATAAAACAAATATGTACATTTGTTTGACAACACCACTCGCCTCGGAGACCACTCACCATAGTGCCTCGGAGAGCACGTTAAGCTGTCGGTTCCGGTTTCACTATACCAACTTGTGAAACTGTTTATAGATGGGTTATTGAGTCTATTCAAAACATCGCGATGAGCTAGCCACTTACCGTAGACTCATACCATCGGCTACGACGAGGCGGGATTAAAACCCCTCCGCTGGGTACCCTGGGGCCGTCTAGGCGGTCTCGGGCGCCGTAAGGCACCCGTGATGATATGTATGTTACTTATTCTGAGCGAGGGTCGTTTAGATAATTTATCAACTTTCAATGAGACAAAGTAAGTAAAAAACTTACTTTTTACTTTAAAATAAATTGATAATCCATGTCATTTACTATTTTAAAGATTGAGTATGGTGTTAGAGCAGACGTCGCTGCATTTCGTGAAATTGTCCAAGTTATTTCAGACTGGAAAATATCTTGAGACGAAGCTTTTTAGCTTTATAGGTAATCTGATAGTCTAATATCATCTCTATTTGTATATACTCGTAGATAGAGTAACTTTCGTATTTTTTTTTTTTTAAGTCTATTATATATATTTACCCTAAAATCCCGCAAAATAATTTGGTAGTTAGATGATTATTTTACTGGTAAACGTGTTTTGAATTACGGAAAAAATCCCAGCGAAGGACGCTGTCAGTCGGTAGTCTGTTACTGTATGATCCTCAAAACTGTTTTTTAATAATGATTGCTACACCGCCTCCACCTTCTGGTCTAGTGGTTGCGCCTTTGGCCGCAGCGGCCGTAGGTTCAATTCCACAAAAAAAATTTAGTACGTTTTTTTTTAACAGTTCGCCATACTGGGTGTACAAGATCAGGTTAGTTTAAATTTATAAATTGACAACCCGATTATCATCTACCATACAAGGGTGCCACCGAGGTGACCAACCTCACCAACCTTAAATATTAATTCTTCAATTATACCTAGAACCAATATAATAATATATATATATATATATATATATATATATATATATATATATATATATATATATATATATTATTATTATTATTATATTGGTTCTAGGTATATGTGAATGACCATTAATCGCATTAACATAGTAATATTATATACAAATATTAATGGTTTACATTTTGTACTTCTAAAATGAAAGGAATACAATATACACTTTTAAAATTGGGACCAACAATGAAAATAATACAAATGCAGATATAGTACCTACAAACACGAAGTCAACACCTGGTCCAACTAAAAATAAACGGATTAAATAACTTCTATTCCCAAAAACTCCCACAAAAAAGTTCCCACGATTTTTTGGGAATTTAATTTTTATGTTCCCAAATTCTCTCACCCTAATCTCCCAGGTCTTGAAGTCAGTTTTTTTTTATGAAATAAATAATTTTTAACTATAATTTATACTTATATATTTTTTTTGAGACCTAGGCATATGACATCATATCTACCTGATGGAAAGCAGTATGAAGGTCCAAGAACAATTGCAACCAGCAATTACGATCTACGTAACCGTTGATTGCACCTATTATGCCGGCTTAAGATACACGCTTTGTTTAAAGGACTCGAGATTATAAAAAGAAGGAAACACGCAAGCTGGTAGAGCATTCCACATACGTATCACCGTTTTTTTTTTTGTGTGGGTTGGTATATCTACCACAGAATGTACATACATTTTGTTACCTGTTCGTGAAGTCCTATATCGCAGAGGAGAAGGAGGATTGAGATGAAAAAGTTCTTTAGAGCATACTACCATGTCTACCTACCTACATAATAAAAAAAAAACTTTGGCTAAAAAGAGACCGACTGAGTCTTAAAACGCAAGTAGGTTAAGTCCTCAGTAAAATTAGCTTGTAACCGGCGGCTATTGAGATGGCCCATTCACGTACTGATTAAATACATTACTCGGTAACGACATTTTTATGCGCTTCTAAACTAGTTGCACAACAAATCTGACGATCAATCTATTCGACTCTAGCAACACTTTTCATATTATATTTTTATTATTAAGCTGAAAATAATAGATAGTACAAAAGATTTTTTTAAATAACTTCTGACTAGGTTTAAAAAGTAATTTTTTGGTTGACTTCAAGGATTTGAGATTATTACTATTATATCATTATATTAATATTTTAGATTAATATAACTTTTTTTTTTGTCAATTCTTTTAATTTAACAATTCATTTTGAAAACCATCTCGCCTCTATTTAGAAATATATCGATAAACCAAGACTCAAGGAACCCGAAGAGACAGGAGAAACCAGACTTTCTCCTTGTCACCCTAATTATATATTTATAACACAGCAGATTAAAGAATTATGATAATTCCCACCCATTGTTATACGTGGTGGCCGAGTTTAAAAAACACTTCGGTCCCTGGTTCGAATCCCGGTATATACC
The DNA here is from genome assembly GCA_947458855.1 of Monopis laevigella. Taxonomy (NCBI): domain Eukaryota; kingdom Metazoa; phylum Arthropoda; class Insecta; order Lepidoptera; family Tineidae; genus Monopis; species Monopis laevigella. The sequence goes on along the minus strand of OX381583.1, from coordinate 4,063,420 downwards.
AGAGAAATGTGTGTAAAATGTCCTACATCTTTTTTTTCATTATTGTAACACCGCAACAAGCTCGCCACTTGTTAGGTATTGCCCCCTAATACCGTCGGTGATATGAGGTCGGGTTAAACCCTTCGCTGGGTACCCTTTTAAACGGCTCTCAGAAGATTAATATATATATATATATATATATATCTTCACGGGTGCCTTACGGCGCCCGAGACCGCCTAGACGGCCCCAGGGTACCCAGCGGAGGGGTTTTAATCAAAAGAAGATAAATAGATGATGGTAAAAAAAAATGTTCTTAATAAAAAGGTAAAATAAAAAATATTAAGGTTGTACCGTTTTTTATTAACCTTCGGCGTTTTTTTATTTAAAAAATAAAGTAAAAAATTGTATGTGAGTTTGTGTGATGAAGATGTGAGTTTTAAACACTCGAGATTTCTCTATCTCTCGTTTTAGGAAGAATTTCGTTGAAAGGTACACACAAACGTTCACGTTTGTTTAAAAGGTTAAGTTTATTTGTGTTTCTAATGATACCAATTTCTAAAATTAACCGCGTGTTTCCGCTACTTTTGTTTATTTTTGTGGTTCACAGAGAATTTCGCCCGCAATTACTTATTAGCGAATGGGAAAATAATTTACTGAATTGTATTAAATTCTATACTGTTTTTATAGTTATACGGCATTAATACGGCATTTGTTTTTTCTTTTATTGATCAGATTTTTTTTTTTTTTTTAATATTTTATAGCAGCTCGGCATGTAACCAAGAATAAATACAACCCGGTTTAATCCATTATACCGGCTTAAAATTTGCGCTTCGGTTAAATAGGATGATGGAAATTAGGTAGAGCATTCCACATTTTAATATTGCAATAGATTTACGAATCACCAAATCTTTTAGTGCGGGTTGGTACATCGGCCACAGTATGCGAACTCTCAGAAAATCATTCCAGAGTCTTGCAGCGGCAACTGAAAAAGATTTTGAGACCAAGGTAAGGTAGAATGATGAGAAGGAATAGAAAGAGTCGAGTTAAAAGCAGAACGAAGGATTCTGTCGTGATGCGAGCCGAGGGATGTAAAATTATCCTTGAGATGTTTGGGAGTGTCAGGTTCTTAAGGAGTAGAGCAGGCAGAGAACCCTGCTGTTTCTCCTACCTCGGATCCTCAACCAATTAAGCTTGCCTCGATAAGGTGAGACATGATCGTACTTGCGCAGGCAGAAAAGGAATCTTATGTAGGCGTTGTGTAGTCGTTCCATTTTGTTTAATACATCTTCAGCAACGGAAGAAGTAAAGAATGAACAAGGGTAACTTTAGCTTTTATTTTATCTTACATTATTATGTTTAAAAAATAAAGGTTACAAAAAACTAGGTACGAGTAAGTAGTTTTATAAAGAATGTAAACAAATTTTCAAAAGTTGTATCAATTTTAACTATTAGAGTTATTGGGCGGCTTCTCCTTTGATCATCAAATGGAATGAACATGATTATTATTTTTAAAAGTATACCTTTCAAGACTGTTCTATTTTTAAACAAAATAAAATTTTCTTGTGTTTTATTTATCTATTACTTCTCTCTACTTTTGTTAATGTTGTTGTTATTTTTATTTATTTATTTAAGTCTTGGATTAGTTAAGACGCTAAAAAAATACTTAAATACACCGGATATGATAAAAAAAAAATGTGTGGTTGTATCAGTATTTATTTCTCCATTCTATTTGTGTATAGTGTAATGTAAGTAACTATATATATATATATATATGTTTATGTATGTTTGTATTTATGTATGTATTATGATATGGGTTTAGTATGTATATTTGTGAATATATACATTGATTTTTATTAGTTTTTTTTAATTAAGCTAACCTTTAAGATTGTTACCCAACTCACATTCGCACACAATCTTAAAGGTTAGCTGGTAGATAATGCCTAAGGCATTAAATTCACCTTTGTACATAACTTTTGTTTGCTGTGCAATAAAGTGTTTAAATAAATAAAAGCAAAATGAATGATACGAATACTAATAACTGTAGATTATTGTTTTAATTTTATAAAGCCTATTTGGAGTCAAACAATGTACAGATGTTTGTTTTACCTCATTGAGTTGGTTAAAGCCAGTTAGCATTAAGTATATATCAGAACGCTTAGACTGGCGAAGTCGTCGCGTTAATAATAAAAAAGCCGTTTTTGCCTTTTTTTTCTGGTGTGCTTCGATATTTCAATAACAAAACAGTGTAGTTTTTTTTTATACTTTCATAACTGAAAATAACATTACACGTGCACGTGGTGTAAATTATAGCCACAAAGAAAATAGAGAATAGAGAACGTTCGAAATGAGTTTTTATTTAAATATTATCGCCTTCGTTTGGGGAAAAATAAACAGTTCATCCGAACTGAATTAAAAAAAATACTGGTTATTTTTTTTTACTGAAGAATTAGCACGTGTCTTCCTATCTGACTGACTGCCTCCGTAGACTAGTGGCAGCGTCTTTGGCGTTGAATCCGGAGGTCGTGAGTTCGATTCCAAAAATATATTATGTATTATATCTTTATTTTTGGTATACATAGTACAAGCCTAGAGCTTAGTTTGTGACCAGAGCCAGTTAGTTTGTATGAGTATACATTTCAATATAGATAATACTCCTTTACAAGTTAATTATTACACGATTTCCCAACAAGTGTTTGATAAAATGTTTTGCGATTACCTAGAATATTATATTTTTATTAAAGGTATTTGTTATTCTTGGTCTGAAATTGATGTACAACAACATCAATTTCATTTGATAGCTTTACCAAGAACGTCACAAGAATTTGGTTGGTCACATACAACCTTCCATCAGTTGATATCATAAAAATCCTTTCTTGATACCAAAGCTATAAAAGAAAAGTGGGTCGAGGCAAGAATTCTCTGTAAATAAAATGTCCTAAAAATTTTTGGATGAATTGTGTTCGAACAGGCTTTGTTTCATAGTTTACAGGCGAGTCCTGGAATCGGTTTCAGCACGCGATCTTAGCAAGTTAGCGAGTTCGCGTGTTATACGTTCCGTTTAACTACCTGCATAAATTGAATTGCGTTCTTATTAATATTCTGAAGATTACTGTCATTCTGTTGCAATGCTACTAAATAAAAAATAAAAAAACTATTGGATAGTTGTACTTGTACCATTATATGAACCCATTAATGAACACCTAGGTAAATGTTTTGCATATAATATTTATTTTAAAAAACTACTATGTTTATATTAACAACTTAAAGCATAATATATAAAATTAAGATTCCAACATGGTAGTTTATAAGTATTATTATTATATGCAAGTAATCGTGAAAACCGACTCCTCTCCCATCTAGGATTAGAAACTAGGATTTGTAACTTCACTCTAATATAGAGTAATTGAAAGAAAGCACATAGATGGCGTTTCTGTAAATTGTTTTTATTTTATTGAAGCACGGAATCTACCTGATGGTAAGCAGACCTGCAAAGTCCAACATACTAAAACCGAAACAGATAATATATATAAGCAGATAACATGAAATGACAAATTTCGTGAGTGGTAACTGCGACCTGATTGTCTCAGTGGCTAAAAAAGCGAAGCGAGGATCGTGGGGTTGAGTCTCACTCATCAGGATTTATTTCACGGCATTTTATCTTTAAAAAAATCAACATAATAATGATTTAGGAATATATATATATATATATATCAGTTAATTTAATTCGTAAACGATGTAGTAGTAGATATACATATTACGAAAGTATATTTACGTAAAATGTCTAACGAGGTAATTTCAAAAAGCTTGGCATTACAAAAAAAACACTTACCCATCTCAAGCGAGGAAGACAATAAACAAACCGTTTAAAATTGTCAACTTGAAAAAAGAAAACCACACTTCGAACTTAACAAAGCATTCCAAAAATGTCAACCTAAAACAAAAACCAAAGAGCATACTCCAGATTTCAGGATTAAATTAGATACTGCAATAAAAACTAAACCACTTGACTTTTTACTGAACTGTCTTCAACGCGCCCATTTATTATTTTATTAGTTACTTTTCTCGTCTATTTTATTTAGTTATTTGTCTTATTTTTAAACCCGAAACGTTTTTTATTAACCGACTTCAAAAAGGAGAAGGTTCTCAATACGACGCGTATATATAAATGGTGACTTTGAAAAGATGTACTTTGGGCTATTATCAGGTTCTGCTGATCAAATCGAACAATTTTCCCATGGAACCATGTGCCGCATATGAAAAAAAAAGCCTTCTGCATACAAACTAGTAATGTTAAAATGACCAATTTGTATGGGGAAGCCATTTTTTTTTTCATTTGCGACACATGGTTCCATGGGAAAAGTTTGATTTGATCAGCAGAATCTCATATTAGCCCAAAGTACATCCTATCAAATTCACCCTGTATATATATATATATATTTAAACGAGACAAATTTGAATTAAAAATGCCTTGTAAGTTGTTTGATGAATAAAGGCATACTGATGCTAATAGTTACAAAAATGATGCTACACATGACCCCTGTAGACTGTCTGAGGTTATATTAACATTAATTTGCTTGGTTAGCATTTATTGTTTACATAATAGTACCAATTATAATATGGTTATTTTAATGTTGTCTTATTGATAAATAAAGGCATTGGGAATATTTTAAAAATATGTTATATTTTTTTTTTCAAAAAAAAGTACGAGTAGTCTTTTAAATATCGCGACAAGCTGGCTACTTGTTCGGTGTAGACTCATAATAAATTTGGTGACGACGAGTTGGGTAAAAACCCCTCTACTGGGTAACCTGAGGCCGTCTACAGTGTCTTTTTTTATTTTTATTGGAGCACGTCATGTGACTTTGTATCAACCTGGTGGTGAGCGATCTACAAAGTCCATGAATGGGGTCAATCAATAATTGTTCTTAAACAACATTGATCACTCCCACTATGCCAGGGAAGTACTTCTAAAATACAGTATTTTTTTGTTGGTTAAAAAAAGTAAAAAAACAATCCGATTACGGAATGGGCAGCGACAAAGACGAATGCATTACGAGTATATTTTAATATACTCGCTGCCTTATCATCAATTCAACCAGCCATTTCATAACCGCAGCCTAAAAGGAAACTACCGCCTCGACAAGAATTCGATGCAGTAACTCCTGAAAACCGGTAAACAAACGACTAGGTCACTTGACGGTTTTTGCATCTGTATGGGCGGTCGTAACGAGATTATAGAGACCTTCCTCCCTCCTAAACAATATTTCGGTTAATTTAATCATTAGAATAAATAAGAATGGAGAGAATCAGCTGGACAGAGGAGAAGACGAAAAAAGAAGTGTTGACAATGGTAAACGAGAAAAGATCATTATTGGAAGTAATAGAAAACAGAAGGGGCAAGATAATAAAAACAATAATAGAAAGAAAGATTGAAGGAAAAAGGGGAAGAGGAAGGTTGAGAAGAAGATACATAGATCAAGTAAAAGATAAATTAAGTGTCACTTCGTACAGGGAGGTGAAGAAGTTGCCCAAGAATAGCCAGGAGTGGCGATTGCTCCACCGACAAGAGCCTAGCTCTTAAATTTAAGAAGAAGAATCATAGTAGTTCCAACTATAGTGTTAAATTATAAATAACGAAAAACGAAAATTTACGGTGTGTGTATTATTTAGTTTCTACAGTTTTTTTTTTTTTTTTTTTTTTTTTTACAAATTACACATATTGCTCTGGTCACAAACTAAGTCTAGGCTTGTACTATGTGTACCAGAAGCAACGATATAATACATATTATATTTTAATATAATATGTATTATATAAAAAAAATCGTTTAAAACAGATGCAATAGCCGTCAAGCGACAAGTATCCTGGCAGGTGGTAGATGTTAAGTAACGAAAACAATTAATTTTACAATAAAATAAAGTTTAAATAAAATATACACCTCCATGTTCTTTTTTTTCAAAAAATATTATTATCACTGAAAATAAGATTTAGATGTTTTTGACAGTCGAGTTAGCGAATCCTTTTCCTGTGCAAAATAAAAATAAATAATCTAATAAACTTATTTACAAAACCATTAAACAGATCAAAACTATTTCTCTTACAAGATTATGTAACTTTAAAAAAACTTCTATAAGACTGGAGCATCATTATTTATTACAAATCATAAAGCTTGAATATCTTACCCCCCCCGGGCTTATTTGCAAAGTTCAACATTTTTTGTCTGTCTCAAGATGACAGTCCTGTAATCGATGTTAAAACTTCTGTCTTGAGCCAATTTTGGCAAAGTTGTGTGCTTTATAAATCCCGAGAGTTTATTCAGGCTTCGTATATTAATATTTATGGGCGAAATCATCTATGTTCTGATTCTTTTCAACAGCGTTATGGCTATGACCTTCTAGATTCTTGTGTTGAATAATAAACGGGGCATTTCTTTAATTAATGGAGATAATTAAGTGGGTGTAATAATCGTTTAAGGTAATAAATCTTGCCAGGTTTTTATGTGTGTGAAAATAAAGGCTATTGATAATTGTGTTTTTTTTTAAAAGGAAAAATACGTAAACTAAGTGCAATTAAACGGGGCTTGTCTTGATAAAAGCTGTTTTATATATTTATTTATTGATTTAAACATTTTATTGCACAGTAAACAAAAGTTATGTACAAAGGCTAACTTAATATATCTACCAGCTAACCTTTAAGATTGTATTATAAAAAGGACTTTTTTTATTCTAAATGCAGCGTGCCTGCAAAATCTGGCACTGCACTGAGAATTACGTAAAAAATAATATGAATAAAATGCTGGACATTGCACACATATGGTCTGGTCATACACTAAGCCCTAGGCTTGTACTATGTGTACCAGAAACAACGAAAATAATACAAATTGTATAAGAATAATAAAGTATATTTGTATCATAAGCGGAATAATTGCAAAGTAATATTATAATTATACTATCATTTAAATAATGAATTTCCGCAAAATAACGCCTGATTCAAAAACAAATTATATTTTATAAAGTCTAGTGGGAATCGAACCCACGACCTTCGAATACAATACCGATGGCGCAACCACTATGGAGGACACTCCATCATGGAGGTGGTCTTAAAACCTTTTCACTTCTATTTGACTAATATAAGTAGGATACAAATAAAAAAAAAAACCTTTGAGAGAGAGGAACATTATGCATATGGTGCAAAAGCAAATAAAATAACAATTTAAAGACATATAGCGAATAGTATATAAACTACTTTAATATTACATGTAAATACTTAAATATAAATGCAACACATAATATACTACTTATATAAATCATACAATATAATAGATATAGTACATACCAAAAACAGAAAATACTAAAAGAAAAATAGGCAGTTACTTATTCTATGATGGCCATTTTGAATTATCAGCGTCACATAAAATGTAATTAGTGATAATAGAGTAATAATTGAATGCGTTTTCATTTACCTCTTTTCATAACACTGCTTCACACCACTTCTCTCTAACCACTTTGACCCTACTTCATTTCAAATATTGTTTCCAAAGTTAAAATTTATAAAAAAATAAGAAAAAAACACAATTTAAAAGATAAAACATTTTGACAAACTTTTATGTTTCGCGTGAAACATTTACTCTATCTGCCCAAATTCGGTTTGCCCTTCACTTGATGCCGAACGCTTCAGAAAAAATTCAAGACTAAATTGAAGGGAAAGTCAGAAATGATATAAAAGATTGTGAAATGTACTTTTAATAGAATAACTTTTCTTTTGTGTTAAATAACGCAAGCAAAGTCTGGGTTCATGATGATTTATAAGAAATAAAAATGCTTTGTGAATGAACTTTAGAATAATATTAATGTTCCGAAAAAAATATATTACGTTCGCCATTTTGTTAGATGATGATGATGAAATTAATTTATACTTATTATTAATGTAAAAGTCTAAATGTTTGCTATCTACTTAATAACTCTAAAACGGCTGAACCGGTTTTCACACTCGCGGTACATATCTGCTGCGACATGTATGTTACTTTATATCCCAGTAAAAGTTTTCCTTAAAATTACTGTGATATAAATAATCAGTTCGTGTACTTTGGTTATTAACTTTTGCCCTATATTTTAAATAACAATTTTTCTGTCTTTAATGGTCGCCGATAGTATAAAAATCTTTAGAAGCATAGATTCAATCCTTGTTGCTGTATAAATATGTTGATCCTGATAATTTACTTTTCAGGAAGGAACACTAAAATAATAATAACTTATAACATTTAAAAAAACATCATGGAATCACTACTATCTTATATTTTATATACATATAAAAATAGTAAATTTAAAAAATCTGTACATTAATCAGCGTAATAGACCCACGCCGCATAACGTTAAGCTAAACTTTAACCAACATGACGTCTGTAAATTTTTAATGTCACCAGGTTTGCATTACGTCAGAATTGCATCATACCGATTAAAGTTTAGCTTAGCGTTGTGCGCGTAATCTACTACAAACTCGACAAAAAAATCGATGAGAAATCTCCTAAAAACCGGTGATCCCGCAGACTAAAATCGAAATATGTCTAGGCCACTATAGTAAATTAAAAAAATCTGTACATTAATCAGCGTCACCAGGTTTGCTTTACCTCAAATTACATCTTACCGATTAAAGTTTAGCTTAGCGTTGTGCGCCGCTCAACGAAAATCGGTGATCCCGCACAGACTAAAATCGAAATATGTCTAGGTTACTTGACCGTTTGTTTCATCTGGGTGGTAACGAAACCAGTCGGTTGATAAATAAATAGTTTTAATTCACGAATTTACATAAATCTTTATAAAACTATATGCAGGTATATTGTACCAGAGGTTGTTTACAAGGCAAAAAGATTGCTTTACGTAAACTGCTGTTAACTATAACTAATTTATATTTATTTAGTAATTTGTTAGACAGAAGTAAGCCAGTTGCTAGAGCAGGAGGCGACGATGGATAAATTTATTTACCGCAACCGACTTGGACGCTGGTCTCGTAAACAAGACTGATTGCAAGCAATTTCATTACAAGCCTGGGAGCTGCTACAGTTGCGTACAGTCGTCGACATATTGCGGTAACGGTTACTGATGTTTCATTTCATATTAATTTTGATTTGAGAATAATTTTACAATGGCAAAAGTATTAGGGTCTATGGGAAGTAATGAATAATAAAGAAATAAAACCAAAACATAAAAAAATAAATGGTTTCAGTCTTGACTTACGTGTCAAACTTGGGTTCTCACAAAAAGATACTTGAATTGAAAGAAAATTGAAACAAGTCAAGGGAAACAATTATAATCGAAATTTAAAAACAAGTCAAATTAAGAATAACAAACTTTAAGAAAAATATCAAAAATGATAAGGAACCGAACATACTATGAGAAAGCAGTATACTTTGAGCAAACGTATATCAAAAAAGGGAACACGAAATAGTTGAAGTAGTAGGGAAACCGCGACAATTTCATCTTTTAGTAAAGGAAATAGAAGACCCTTTGGCGAAACGGCACACAAATACAGTCTGGCAATTAGTTATGGCACCAGAAGATTAGAGAAAACAACTAACTAATAAGAGAGCAATATACAAATTAATAATAATACACTTATCAACCATCTAAGAAGATCTACTTACGCGTTACTTTATATACAAGCCTAAATTTTTTAAATTCCACCCTGCAATTTTTTTTCAATCCGTGCCAACAAAATAAGCAGAGTATGCTTTGACCGCAATTTTGACTTATGGAAAGCATCAATTAGGTAGAATGGAGAGCACTCTATCCTTATAAATGCCTGTTTACTCTTTTTTTTTTATATTATTATTATTTTGTTACGTACGACCCACAAAATATTCAACTCCTTATCATAGATGAAAACTAAAGTATATCAGATTTAAAAAAAAATAGTATAACGTGACCTCCACTGTACTTTATACCAATATAACTCATCCTATATGCGATTTATAAAGTGAGCGAACTTTTTCATTTTTGACAATTCCGAGTTGGATTCTACAACTAGTATTTCGAGTGTTTATGGGAAAAGGTCAATAGCTTTTGGCCATATAATGACGAAATGGTGTATTTTTCAATATAATTCAGAAGTTAACTTTTAATGGTTTTGTTATTTTTAATCATTATTTGGTACTTAGGAAAATGCATTGTGACTAGGAAATAACACTTTCGTGTCAAAGAAATATAATATTAAAATCTCGGGAATAGAAGGTGCTACAGACATGTAAATTAAAAAAAAAACACGTGTAATAATTATTATTAATAAATTTATTTGTTTGGATCGCGGATATATAGCAACAATTAAACAATTAAAATTGTAAATTTAACAGTATTTGAGTGTAACAAAAAGTTGTTGATTTCCTAAAAACATTAACATATCATGATACTGAAATTTTACTACAATTACAAAATTGATTGTTAAAAGTATTTTACGTGTAATTTAGTAATATATTATTAGTAAGTAATATATTATTTTATAAAAAACATATTTTATTATTTATTTTTTATTTTATTCCTAATTAAGCACATAAACATACACGCTCATACCCACACAAACACACACATGTACATTCACACAAATAATCACACACTCAAATATATACACACAACCATACATGCATATCATATACCTACGAATCCACGACCAAAACAAATTGAAACACACCTATATTTTTTTGATTTGATAACACTTTTTTATTTTTTTTATTTGTTGTGTCTTTATTTTTTACATATAGATAATATGTAATGCTTCACTAAATATAGTCTACTTATTTGTTAATTACTTATGTTATTATTGTATATGAAAGGCTAGCCTAGTAAACAGTGTTATTGTATACTTACATGTTTTTTTTTAATAAAGCTTATTATATACATAGTATTAATATAAAACTAGGACAGGCATTTCCCTTGTTTTATTTTAACAGGAGAAGAATTCTTCGTCAACAATTTGGTGTTTTTTTTTATATACCACGTGTATCACAATAAATTTTGGAAGAGGGATGTATTTTTTTATAAAAAACAATTGACGAACAAAACCGGGACAACAAAGCTAGTCTTGTAAATAAACACACGACGTTTCTAGGAAGTCTTGCAAGTAAATAGGCTGACTGTATTGCTTCCAACTATTACTTTAGTCATTAAGTATAAACGACTCCAGCGGGAAAGCCTTCAAAATGCTAAGAAATCGCAGGCAAAGTTTTAATTAAATGTTCACTTGCCGTTCTTACCCTGTACGTATTTATTTTTATACCTACACGTACGGTGGTCAGCAAGGTGAATTATTTATTTATTTATTTTAACACTTTATTGCACAGTAAACAACAGTTATGTACAAAGGCGAACTTAATGCCGTATGTGAATGAGTAAGATTTGTTTTTGGTATTTAGGAGTGGCTCCCATAGAACCATGTGTCGCAAATGAAAAAAAAAATGTTGGCTTCCCCATAAAAATTGGTCATTTTAACATTGCTAGTTTGTATGGCGAAGGCATTGTTTTTTTCATTTGCGATGGTTAGATGGGGAAAGTTGTTTGATTTGATGAATAGAACCTAATATTAGTACAAAGTACAACCTTTCAAATTACCTATATATATTAGAAAAAAAAACAAATAGATTGGAAAATGAAAAGCCGCTGTGGCGTCATACTAGCTACTCCATAAGGGCATACGCAGAACACCAATCACTGCAAGTCACGTAATTTATACCACCGCCCATACATATTCAAAAACCGTCAAGTGACCTAGTCATGTTTTGGTTTTAGTCGAGGTGGTAGTCTCCTTTCAGGGTGCGGTTACGAAATGGATAGTTTAATTGACGATAAGGCAGCGAGTATATTAAAATATACTCGTAATGCAATTCGTCTTTGTCGGCGCCCATTTTGTAATCGCATCATATAGCCGGCATAGTGGGAGCAATTAATGTTGTTTAAGAACAGTTATTGATTGACCCGCATTCATGGACTTTGTAGGTCTGCTCACCACCTATCTACCTGGTGGTGAGCAGACCTACAAAGTCCATGAATGGGGTCAATCAATAACTGTTCTTAAACAACATTGATTGCTCCCACTATGCCGGCTATATGATGCGATTACAAAATGGGCGGTCACATGCCGTGCTCCAATCAAATAGAAAAAAAAGGGTTCTTTATATTTAAAGAAGGCTAAGGCTATAAAATCCACAACTCTTAAAATATTAATGGCAGCCAACGCTCTGTCATTAAAGCTTACTATGATATTATTTACTGGAATGATTAAAGGTCAGAACACCACAAATACTATTTGGACAATACAAAGTTCTATTGTGGCTATTATTGTTGGTTTGTTGTCTTAGTGTTGTTAAAGCTATTAATGGCCTACAATTTCTTTGAAATGGACTAAGTTTAATTACCAACCTATCGCATAAAACCGCAAATTTCTTGTTTGCCTAACACCGCAGCCGTAGTTCCGATGTTTTTAAATAGTAAGGTTAGAAACGCGGTAATAAATATTATGTAGAACATAAGAAAATATATGGATAAGTGGAAAAAAAGGCTCTTACTATATTATATTTAACCATTGGATTTTTTTAATGTAAGTTTTTGTAGTTATTTGATACATACTTAAAAATCGGCCCCAGCCTAGTGGTTAAGTCACTGCGAAACTGATAACAAGGTTAAGCAGATGACAACAAGGCCGGCCTGGGATGGGTGACCGCTTTATACAACGAGGCTATTTCATCATAAACACCGCAACAAGCTCGCCACTTGTTAGGTATTGCCTCCGAATACCATCGGCGAAATGAGGACGGGTTAATCCCTCCGCTAGGTACCCTGAGGCCGTTTAAACGGTTACGGTTCTCGGGAGCCAAATAGGCACGCGTGATGGTATTTATTATTTATTATTATGATACATACCTATGATTTTTAGTACATATAACTCAAAAACTACTTAACACAAAATTCCCAACAGAAATGTGTAGATATATATACAAATGTTCGAAATTTATATAATATTTCTGATATAACGCTTTTCTACTCAACTCCCAACATTTTTAACTTCCACTTGAAAGCATATTTTATAAATATTATGGTAGTTTACGAGAAGACACTAACCCCCATATTCTAAGACGTATCCTTAACTCCACTTTTCACTTAAGGGACGTTTGTCTCATACTAGCTTTCTTTACTTGATATTTAGTGGAAAGAGACAGACGTTCCTTGAGTGTAAAGTGGAGTAAAGAACATGTCTTAGAATACGGGGGTAAGATCTACTACAATTCCACGTTTTGACAGCATCCGTAGACTAGTGGTTGCGTCTTTGGCATTGTATCCGGAGGATTGTATCGTGGGTTCGATTCCCACCCATGGCAAAAAATTAAGTACGCTTTTTCTGTACATTTTGTCATGGTCTGTGTGTTTATAAAAAATAATATGTATTATATCGTAGCTTCTGGTACATATAGTACAAGCCTAGAGCTTATTTGTGACCAGAGCAATATGTGTAAATTGTCCTACAAATTATTATTATTATATATTATTTTTCCTAAATGCTTAGTGACTGTATTTTGGGTGTATTGTTATAAAGAAAATGTTAAAATCCATATAAAAATAAAGGAAAGCATCCAGTGACAAAAGAAAGCATCCAGTGACTAAAGAAAGCATCCAGTGACTAAAGAAAGCATCCAGTGACTAAAGAAAGCATCCAGTGACTAAGATTTCTTTATAGTGTCTAGGTATCCAGGTACTCTGAAACCTAACAAAACCTATTTAGAGATCGACTGAAATTCCACTATTCAGTACGAAACTGACGCTTTGCTTTGTACGTTTATAGACTACAAAAGTTGTTTCCGTTACAACAGACGTCCAAATAAAAATAGATTTTACGAACCTTTTAATGACACTATAGTTCTTTTTAGGATTACGTACCCTTTTGAAATAAAAATGTAATGCTTCTGTGATCGCTCAGTATTCAGATCGATGATATCTTGAAAAGAAAGTTAAAAGTGGGTTAGAAATTTATATTTTGATGATAAAATTGGTCAAAAAAATGCTTAAATTTGTACCCACGAATCACGGGTAATAATGCTTATTTGGTTCCCGAGAACCGTTTAAATGGTCTCAAGGTACCCAGTGGACGGTTTAACCCGTCTTCAATTCGCCGATTGTATTGCGGTGTTTATGATGGTATAGCTTCGTTGTATAAAGTGGTCACCCAACCCAGGTCTGGCCTTGTTGTCATCTGCTTAACCTTGTTATCAGTTGCACAGTGACTTAACCACTAAGCTAGTGGTAAAGTGGGCATGATGTCTAGAAACTTAGATTTCTGTACAACAGGAAAAGAATAAAATGTGAAATTTGGGGAGAGCTTCATTTCAGAATGGTAGTATAGCATAACATTGTTAATTCTTCTGGTCTAGATTTGTTTTAAAAAAACTGCATTAAGGGTTATGAAACTCAAGTTAAAAATAAAATAACATAAACAATCTGTATTTGTATATTGGTGCATACCTACTTGTAGGTGTCAAACTAAATAAAACTGCTATTTTTATATATTTTCATACATTATTTTAAATAAAACTTTAATCAAATTGTTATTGTTATTAGATTTTTTTTTTATAATACCTAGGTATTTTGTTAGAAAAAATCTAGAACTTAAACTTTAATAAAGCCAGTTTCTACTATTTTAATAATATAATAGGGCATCAAATCAATGTAAAAATTATGTAAGAAAGAAAGTAGAGTATTTTTAGGTGGGAGGAAAGTCTCTATATCTTCATTAAACCGACCGACCAGTCTCGTTACCACCGCCCAAACAGATGTAAAATCCGTCAAGTGACCTAGTCATGTTTCGGTTTCAGTCTGTGGGTTCACCGGTTTTCAGGAGATTACTGCATCGATTTCTTGATGAGGTGGTAATCTCCTTTCAGAATGCGTTTACGAAATGGGTGGTTGAATTGGCGACAGGGCAGCGAGTATATTAAAATATACTCGTAATGCAATTTTTCTTCGCCCATTTCTTAATCGCATCATTTAGCCGGCGTAGTGGAAGCGATCAATGTTATTTAAGAGCAATTATTGATTGACCCCATTCATGAAATTTGTAGGTGTACTCACCACCAGGTAGATATAAAGTAACATGCCGTGCTCCAATAATAAAAAAAGGTATATCAATTATTTCTTTCTAAAGATGACAATAGTAATGATATGTGTCTCAAACACAAACAAAAAGTTGAAATCTATGTTAAAACCTTATTTTATTGTCTCAACAAAATGTTATCACTTATAAGATCAATCAATATGTCGTACCATTGACAAGAATTGATTGAGACCAGAACGGAACGGCTGACTAAATGAAATCGTTAAGAAATAAACAGAGGCAAAAAATCGACGACGACTCTTTCTCCGAGCGTCCTCTCTAAGGGGTTGAAGTGAAGGCATCTGAAATAAATGGCGTAGGGGATGAAACCCTTATCAGGTTATCACTTTAGCAAAAATCAGTCCTGACCTCTAGCTATTGGGATTTAGGCAGTTTTATATCTACTGCTTGCCATAATAATTTGGGTCAGTTTAATTTAACTCGTTTTATCTTGTGTACAAATTTTTCACAGCGGCGAATTTTCTTAAGCTTTAGAAGCAATTTTTCAAAAAAAAAATTTACCTAAGTTTTTTTTGTTAAAAAAAATTGCCCATTTTTTTTAATAATTTATCATGAGAAAATTTGTTTTAATATGGTGTTGATTTTAAACAAGTATAAAATTTTGTATTTTTTTTTAAACGACAATATGGTTAAAATAACTAAAATAAATACATAGTGATGTCGTGCAAATAAAATACCTTTAGGCAAGTGGCGGAGTCTCACTCGTTAGTTTATTATTCAACGTTTGAATCTATTTAGAGACTTTTTTTTACTTAAGTGTAGGCAACACTATAAGGAAAAAAATAACAGGCGGAAATCGAATCCATGTTCCTCGCTTTCGCGGCAAGGTACTCAACCACTAAGTCAACCAGGTTCCAGTCACAGTCAGGAAATGTTCAATTGCTTGTTATCTACTTATACACAGACGCCCTCTATGTACTTTCCTCTAACTACTCTATATCATAGAAATAAAAAATACACAGTATTTCTGCTTAATTTTTACCGATGGTTTGACCGGTAGAGAATATCGGTCCGCCTTTGCACTTATTTGTGCAATAAAGTTTTAAAACAATTTAACTAATAATTTAAAAGATGGAAATGCGTTAACAAATATTTTATTTGTCAGTTAAAGCCCAAACTTTCTACATGTATTAAGCGAGCGAAATCTTTTGACTCTTTCTAAATTTAATATCTGTAAAGATATACATGAAATACGTATTAAAAAAATGAATTGACGATGACACGGGCCGGGCTTCTTTTATAATAATAATAATATGTAGGACAATTTGGCGCAACCACTAGTAGGTGCCTCAAGTGAGATATAATGTATAAGGCGAGGAGTATCCATTAAAAAAGTACTACCCACTTTGTATAGAAGAAATATTGAGTTAAAAAATATATCATACAGCATTTGTTTTTATTATTACTTTGGACAATTAAATTTTTTAAATATTTTTTTGGATTATACGTACCTAACTACCTCTAGTAGCGGATTTATCAGCAGGCATAGTAGGCTGGAGCCTAGGGCGGTAAATTGGAGGCCAACATTATTTTTTTTAGTTTTTACAGACATTAAAAAGAAAGTATTCAAAGAACTTCATTTCAAAAAAAAAAACTAGGGTATCGAGTTGTAGTGATCGGTAGGGGCTATTGAAATAGTGCCATTCAATAGGCTACTGGCGGCAAACGTGTACATCCGCCACTGCTACCTACCTATTATGGTTAGCAACATAGGTGACCATTTTTATTTAAAACGGGACATTGTCAATTTTATATCATATTATTATTACACGTTGCACTGCTATAGTTTTTTTTTGTTTCCAACAATTTTTGGACCGGAAACTTCTACAATTTTTTTTTCTAGTTTCTCAATGAAAAGTTTTGATTCTAAACACCAAGGACCTAATGTTTCTATAGCGAAAGGAAGGAATATATAAAAAAATGTTAGATTGTTAGTTGAATATTTATCAAGTTTTAGTTTAGTTGCCTTTTCGGCGGCAGAGCCTGGACAAATACTTGTAGAGTCGATATGTGTTGCAGCTAAAGTATCGACACAAGAGGCATCCCAGACATTGCCATTTCCCTGTATGGCTGCGCTCGAGTGCGTTATGCCTTGAAAGGTATTAAATAAAAATAAATAAATAAATAATTGTTTATTTGAGGGAACATGCATTGTACTTAAAAAGGTGTTACATAAAAAAAAAAAAAGCATATCCTACCAGTAAAGTGTGGTGTGCAAAATATTTAAATTATCAAAGATTGGAATAGAATACAACAAATAATTAACAAAACACACAACCACTACGAAAACCAGAAAATTGAATACAAAACCACAATATATTCAAAACCTAACAGATATTAGAGATATTAGACTGCTTATTATTATTGTATCTGTTGGATCATTGTTTAATATTAAAATGTTAATATTAAATGATAATCTATAATAGAAAGCTTTCAGTGTGCGACGTCCAGGATAAGGAATAAGAACCTATAGTAGAGACTGTTTTGTTAAAAATGTTCCAGATTGATGTGTAAAAGTGCTTGTGAAAGCCTATTTGCTTAATAAAGAATTGCATTGAATTGAATTGAAATAGGCAGAAAGTAGGTAGACTTCGCCATTTATTCGGACGGTCATTATTACCTAATTCCCTGTCTTGCGTCGATTCATACAATTTGTAGTAGTACTGTTTCGTAGACTCCTTTTGTCAAAATTAAAAAAAAAATGTAATGTTTTACAGATATTTATGAATAGTCAAAAAAAACTTTTAACAATAAGGTCTAGAGTGCGTTTGGTTTGGCTGCTATGTATGTTTATATACATTTTAGATTAATAAATAAAAGTTGTCATTAAATAAAAAAATAAAAAACTACCCAACCAAACGCACGCTACATAACCAACTAGTGTAAGACTAGGTGGTTAGGTAGCGTCCCTTTTTGAGGTCATCTTGAATTTGATTTTCTACTTAATTATATTGTGTAGGTAGGTATGTTTTATTCAATTAATTAGTTAAACGCAAGTCTTTGTCTAATTACCGAAAACCAATAATGATTTATAGATAAAATCTCAATTCAAATATCATGACTACTAAAATTTCTTGCCAAATTAAACCCAAAACGTTCCTAAGGGAATGTTTCTATTACTGGAACGGCAATTTTATATTATTGGAACGACGGAGGCCATACAAACACAAATTAAGCTTCAGGTAATATTCCGTAATATGATTGGGGAATTCCTAAATTTCCAATAAATTTCAAATTCGTATAGAATGTGTAACTTTGGACAGAAATCTACCGCTTGGCAATGTTGACACCAAATAACGTTCAGTTTCTCGTGCGAGAACGGAGTTTCTAACCGCATATGCCGAACCGAATAACCTGGTGCCAATGATGTCTTTATAATTATGCGAATAATGACATTGGGTCATCATGACCCGGCTTTTATCATCAACATTTTCACATTTAACTATACCTTAGGTTTGTTATAACTATAAATAAATATCATCACGGGTGCCTTATATTACGGCGCCCGAGACTGCCTAGGCGGTCTTAGGGTTCCCAGCGGAGGGATTTTAATCCCACCTCGTCGTAGCCGATGGTATGATTCTACACTAAACAAGTGGCTAGCTCATCGTGTTTGGATAGACTCAATAACCCATCTATATACAGTTTCACAAGTTGGTGTAGTGAAACTGGGACCGACAGCTTAACGTTTTTTCTAGCTAGGTAAAGACAAACTAAACATATCGGAATTAAAATACTTTAAATTATACATATTACATGATCTTACTATAAACCTATTTTGGGAATAATTCCTACGACAAGCAGATATGTGGAATAAATCGCACGATCTTAGATTACAAGACGAACACTTAAAACTTATTTTATTCAGTAAATATCCTGAATCTATTAAACCATTGATAATTTTAAACATAAAAATTTGGTCCCTAATTTCCCTACGTTCAATGAGAGCATTCGGGGCAAAAGAACTGAGAAAATCATGTTTGTGACAAAATTTGAATTTCGTATATATCTGATAATTTTTTTTTGCATCTTTTCAATATTGTCAATGTATATGTTGTATTGAGGATTCCATACACATGATGCACATTCTAGACGAGAACGCACTAATGAGTAAAATAATGTTAAAAGCTTACCAGGTTCTTTAAATACTTTACCTACTCTCATAATAAATTCTAACATTTTATATGCGTTACTCACAGTTGTGTCTATATGGGATCTAAATAATAATTCTTTATCTAGAATAACTCTTAAGTCTCTCACCTCGGACACCCTCTTAAGTACATTATCAGATAATTTGTAATTAAAATTTATGTTTCTTTTACGCGGAAATGAACACAACATTTATCAACGTTTAGTAAGTTATAGTATATGTATAAAGTTTTGCAGTGATTCAAAAACATCTAAATATATGTATATTGTTAACATTCCTTTAATGTTTCCATATTACTTTCAGTAGTATCAATTGATCCCTTTTGCTTCACTATCCCAAGACTTTCTTTGATCCCTTTTCTTACTAACTTATTATAATACACACCCTTTTTAACATCACATCTCCAATCTTTCTCTCTTACCCTTTTCATATACATTGGAATATTTATTTATTGTATTTTTTATGATTTATTATAATCAATGAATAAAGCCAGAAATGTTTAATCATAATTTTGGATCTATACATAATTTATTGTTATTTTTTATTACTATATTATGTTTTTTAACAATATAATGAAATAAAAAAAATATTTTGACATTTGACAAAACTTTTCCTAAATATTTATACAGGGTGAATTTGAAAGGATGTACTTTATGCTAATATAAGGTTCTGCTGATCATATCGAACAACTTTTCCCATAGAACCATGTGTCGCAAATGAAAAAAAAAATTGGGCTTCCCCATACAAATTGGTCATTTTAACATTACTAGTTTGTATGGAGAAGGCAATTTTTGTTATTTTTCACATGGTTCCATGGGAAAAGTTGTTCGTATAGATCAGTAGAACCTCATATTAGCCTAAAGTACATCCTTTCAAAGTCACCATGTATATTATTAATTTTGACGTGGATGTGAAAGTATTTTTTTGTGTTTATTTCCATACAAAATGTGTATTTTTTCTATAGATATCTAGTTGATTTATCCAATTAATTTAGTAGAACTTTTGAATGAATGAGAACTAGGTCCCTCGTAGAAACCAGCGGGGTAGGATAGCAATTGAACATAGAGTTCCACTAGTCACTATCTACATATACATACATACTTCTTTAATCTTAGTTCAGTTCAATTCAGTATTATTGTACACAATTTTAACTCATTCCGTACGCATTTACGTCCATCTATTTCTTACATTTACAGTTTGGTAATAAACAAGCGTTTACGTTCTTTAGCCGAATACGAAATTCGCAATTAAACGATTGTGGAACTAATACGATACGATTACGACTCGATTGAACCAAAGTTAATTCGACAAACCGATCGACGCGTCGATGGATAAAATTATATTAAAAATATTGTCTCAATCGCCGTGAAACGTCAAATCACATACATTTTAATTTTGCTTTCGATCGATCGATTTGTCTATGGAATTTCATTTATGGCCCGGTAGGGCCCCAGCGGCCACATTCTGTTTCTTATAACGTGATCGTTAGATTGTCAAAATAACGATTTCCGCTATTAGCGCGCTCTCCTCCAATCCGAATAGTTTTTTAATCTTCGCTGATTGGAGGATAGAGCGCTAATAACGGAATTCGTTATTTTTACAATCTAACGCTCACGTTATAAGAAACAGAATTTGGCCGCAGGTCATTTGACTTGGGACTTTCAATATTTTTTTAATTATAAAAAATATATTTAGAATTTATGATATTTTATTAGATTATTTAGATTTCTATTGTTAAGGTACTTATACTAATAATACTAACCACTATCTGATAGACTGATAGATAAGAGACGTGCTGCGGCCATTGTCGGAGCGATATGATGCACTATTGTTGGCATACAATAGGGCTTATTATCTTAGCTCTCTACTGACACTCCAACAATACGCTGTGGTACCAGCCTACCAGCATTATTAAGTTCTGGATACGACGTATAAATCCATACAATTTTGAAGACTCTATTGGACGCTAAATTCACTCAAGTCTGACATTGTATCTAATCACCATTAAATCTATATACAAAATTAACAATATAAGTGTATATTTATTGGTTTTGTCGCTCTGACATTTTATCAATAATAATCACCATCTGAATTTACAGGGTGAACTTTTCATATTTGCTTTCAAGGCCAAATCCTAAACTACAAGTAATAGCGAAAAATGCTCAAGATCCTTGGGGCCGATTTTGATAAATATTAAAAATTCATTTTTTTTTTTCATTTTCTTAAAAAATAGGGAATCGAAGCGGTTGATTTCGAAAAAAAAATCACCAATATTTTTGCACACCTACCTACTGATAATGTCGCTTATAAGGATCAAATGGTGGAAAGTATGCACTTCACACAGCAAACTAAAGGAAGTGCTCATTTTTAATAAAATATGTTTAATACAAATATGTTTTTAAGCCCTGACTAATATTTTTTTCGAATATTGTTGTTAATATATTTTTAATACATAGCTGAATTAGCTTTTTCTTACTTTAATAAAAAAAAATATGCTTTTCAATGAGGATGGGCTTTGAAGAGCATTATTTCAAACATTTTCTTTTGCATGGCGTACGGATGTGCCCACAATTTTTTTTTAACGTAGGTATATGGTTAAATTATTTATGTTATTTTAAACTTCAAGCTATGTATCTTAAATAAACATATTTAAACTAACGGATTATTGAGAAATATGGCATCACGCTTGAAAAAGAAATCGTCAGTGCTCTATATGTCTTTATAAATGGAATTATAATGCCTACGTATTTATATACGTGGTGGCCTAGTTGGTTAGACCTTGCACTTAAAAACACTTAGGTCCCTGGTTCGAATCCCGGTGTGTACCAATGAGTTTTTAAATTAAAAATTTATGTACATTTGTTTGACAACACCACTATAGTGCCTCGGAGAGCACGTTAAGCTGTCGGTCCCGGTTTCACTATACCAACTTGTGAAACTGTTTATAGATGGGTTATTGAGTCTATTCAAAACATCGCAACGAGCTAGCGAGGTGGGATTAAAACCCCTCCGCTGGGTACCCTGGGGCCGTCTATACATACATATATAATGCCTAAATTAAAAATTTCCCATTTTTACATAATGTAGAAGTCAAATTGCATGTTATTTCGAATAATTTAGAATTCCGGTTAGAATTTGCTATGATTTTTATAGTTTCTATTAATGTATCGGGACATATTTTTTAATATTTTATCAACATACGTTAATAATTTTGTAGCCCAAAAAATGTCTTCTTTAACCAGTAACCTAAAATAAATTGAACCCGTAGACTAAAACAGAAATATGACTAGGTTAATTGACGGTTTTTGCCCCAGTATAAACGATTTTGTATAGGTTTGTTATTTGTGTATTTGTATTTGTGTATTGTAATATACCTATTATATACTTTGATATAAGTTTTATATTAATATATAAAAGGTTACATGCTTCATAAAATGTAGTGGGTAATATGATTTAACCTATTATCGTGATAAAAGACAAATTTAAATATCATACAATCTGTCTCCACTTCCGCTTTCAGAACAGGAAATTAATACGTGAAAAGGTGTGTACCAATAATTTTTTAATTAAAAAAAATATGTACATATGTTTGACAACACCACTATAGTGCCTCACAGAGCACGTTAAGCTGTCGGTCCCGGTTTTATTATACCAACGAGTACTCGGTCTCGGGCACCGTAACGCACCCGTGATGATATGTATATGTATGTATGTATTATGTAATTAAAGATTCTCTGACATAATTAATAAATTGCAACATTGAAATTCAAATAATACCATTGTTTGAAAACAGAACAATAGAACATCCCGAGTTTGTAAACTGTTCATATTTCGTGAAGACAGAATCTGATGGTCCTTCAAGGAGATTTATATTAAGACCTATCCTTCTCTTCTATTCGTAACAGAACCTGCTTCTAGTAAATATTAAATATCAACTGTATATCAAGGCCAATTTTTGATTTATTTCCCATATAAAATGTGTAAGTTTTGCCATTGGTATCTAGTTGATATACAATTAATTTAATGATATAATTACGGGCTAATCTACTAAGCCAATCCAATATTGGTATTGTCTAAATAGAGATCCACTGTATTGGATTATCTTCAGTTCGTCAAGACATTGATCAATTGAGTCAATCCTTTGAAATATAACGATTTTTTTATACAGCCTGCTCTGCCTGCCCGGTGATGAATTGTTAGCCTAGGTCAAAAAGTTTACCTTAGTAATAATATGTATCTATAAAAAAAACAATTTTGCTTTTTTTTTGTTTCAAAATAGCTTACGAAGTTGCGAGTATCAGCTCGTTTTTTTTTATAAGAGCTCAACATGTGACCTTGCATCCACCTGTTATTAAGCAGTATGCAATGTCCAGGAATGATAGCAACAAGCGGATGCATACAGGTGCACCGCTGGTTGCCACCATTATCCTGGCTTAAGATGCTTTGTTTAAAGGACTAGGTTATAAGAGGAAGGACTTTGTTTAAAGGACTAGGATATAAGAGGAGGGACTTTGTTTAAAGGACTAGGTTATAAGAGGAAGGACTTTGTTTAAAGGACTCTAGGTTATAAGAGGAAGGAAACACGAAGCTGGTAGAGCATTCCACATTTAAAAATATATTATAAATATATATCTAAGTAATGCAATACATCATATACTTAATAGAATAAACATAATTGTAGCCAAATTTCCATGTTTGTTAACAACTAAGGACCCATTACGTAAACAACTACCACTACTGGTGCTTATCTAGTACATAACAATATTCTATTAACAAAATAAGCTATACACCAGTTCGCTCCATTCAATTAGTGTAACCACTCTTGGTACAAGTCATAAGCAATAAAGTATTGTATATTATGGACAAAAAAAATAATAATCGAAAATATAGCCTATTAAGAAACTAATTTCGTTTATTTTCAAAATAATTAACTGGGTTTTGAGATATTAATATTGATAAAAACGAAATTAGTTGTTGTTATTTTTTTCGGAAGCCCATTGTCATTGCTGGCAATCTGTAAATATATTTGAATTAAAATTGATTTTTAATTAATTTTAAAAGGGAACAGTAAATTTTCTTCTCTTTTCGCCTGCATGATATATCTAGAGAACCACTGATCCGAATTTTAAAAATTTTGAATTATTAAGTAAACTTATAGGTAGATTATTTATAATGTGTATGAGCATAACTTAGACTCCTTATGGGCACTGCATTCGTAATCGCAAACTTCGTATTCTCAATACAAAATTAGCTTTTGCACTTCCAATAATACTCGATTACTGTGTGATACTCACAGAATTAAAATAATATTTTTGTCGGTCATTGTTTTTATTAATATTTTTATGTTGGGTTATTTTTTTGACATCAGGAAAAAAACTTTTTTTAATATTATAATGGTGTTTTGGTAATACAAAAAAAATGTTACCCACAACACAAAATAACTTGTGTACAATTACAAACACAACATACCTATATAGTTTATAATAATATTAATAATTAAGCTTGACTAAAATGGTAAAGTTTTATCAAATGCAGGAAAAAATATGAAATATATATATAAGTAGATCCATAAAAAAAATCGAAGACCAAAAGCTGATTTATATTTCAAGTATGTATTTAGATTCAAATCTCTACCTATTACAAAGAGACTCAACTTTCAAGAGATAATAATTTAGCTCCAAAGTTCCCAATTTAATAGTCTCAAAAGCGGAACTACAGCGGCAACAATAGTCTGTGCCAAGTCGTGGCAGTTGTATTGAAGCCTATTCTGTTCGCTTTGCAGGAGACATGAATTCTAAACAATTCTGAAGACATACAAAGTTTTAATTTACAAATAATAATTTGGCTTATATTTCTGTTTTTGATAATTAGTAAGCGTTTATTTTATATAACTTTCATTGCAATTATTTAAAATATATTCATAATATTTTAATAGTTTTGTAATAATCGTGCATTTGTTTGAACGTATATTGATTTTTTAAAAGAAAATGCAATGTAAAAAATCCTGATAGGTGGGACTCGAACCCCGATCCTCGCCTTCGCGGAAGGTACTCAACTACTGAGCCAATCAGGTTCCAGTAACCACTCACGAAATTATTCATCACTTGTTATGTACTTATACACAGACACCCTCTATGTGCTTACCAGGATTTTTTTAAATTCCATTTTATTAAAAAAAAAAATATAAGATTATCCTTATGAGGAATAATAAATACCCATCTTGGGTGCCTATTTGTTTCGAGAACCGTTTAATCGGCATCAGGGTACCCAGCGGAGGGATTAAATAATTATGTACATCTGTTGTAACAACACCACTATAGTGCCTCGGAGAGCAAGTTAAGTTCTCGGTCCCAGTTTCACTTGTTAAACTGTTTATGTGGGTTATTAAGTATATCCAAACATCACGACGAGCTAGCCACTTGTCGGTGTAGAGTCATATCAGCGGCTACGATGAGGTGGGATTAAAAACCCTTCCGCTGGGTGCCCTGAGGCCATCTAGGCGCCCGTAAGGTACCCGAGATCGCCATATTAATATATATATAGATTATTTTAAATACCCAGACCAACGCGAACTGTTATAGATATACTCTTCTAAGTAGAAATTGGATACAACGCGAACGGCGTAACCACAAACCACAAAGGCGATCAAAAAACCTATACTTATTATTTTAACAACTTCAAGTTGAACTGATATAAAAATCGAGTAATATTAACTAATTTTATTCACGGAATGAATTTGACTATTAGGGTAGAAGGTTTCTTGAAAGAGACCAGTTGAATAGTCTTATTTACAAAATGCATCTATAGTTTTTATGTCTTATCATAAATATTGTTCTGAAGAAATGTGTGACTCTACATTTACCTGACGTTAAACTGCAATAATTAATCTAAAATATATGATTAAGTACCCATGAAAAGATACTAAATTTCATAATAAATTTATTTCAATATTACATATTTTAGTTAAAATTAATGGTCAACAAATGCTTTATTAATTAAAAATTATTTTATTATTATTTAACGCAAAAAAGCGGCCCCAGTCTAGTGGTTCAGTCACTGTGCAACAGATAACAAAGTTAAGCAATGACAAGAAGATCGGTCCTGGGATGGGAGACCGCTTTATACAACGAGGCTATACCATCAACACACCGCAACAAGTTCGCTTGTTAGATGTTGCCTCTGAAATACCATCGGCGAAATGAGGATGGGTTAATCCCTCCGCTGGGTACCTGAGGCCTTTTAAACGGTTCTCGGGAGCCAAATAGGCACCCGATGATATTTATTTTATTTGTATTATTTCTCTTCCGATCTTATTATTTTCTTATTCAGTAATTTTACAGTTAAATCCCACCGCCTTAGGTTGTATTTCCGTGATACACGTTTGGGCACGTGCCAAGGATTTCAACCCATTTACAAGTTCATCTGCAATAATTATTATTTCGTACAAACTTGCTGACATAGCTAACAATGGAACTCTTGTAGACTGCTTATTGCAGTCAATAGGATTTTTTTTATTTTTACTGTTTTTAAAGTAGGTTCTTTTTTTTACCACCCGCCCAAACAGATGCAAAAATTGTGAAAGCGTCTTGTTTCGGTTTTAGTCTATGGGTGCACCTCTTTCTTGCACTGTATCAATTTGTCTTCACCTAATAGTCAAAAATGGGTTTAATATAGAGCTCCTTATTTTTTTATGAGGTATATCTTAATTCATTTACTTTCTTTTCATTTATATATATTTAATATTTAATGATGGCTTCCCAAATGAAAAACAATATATTTATTGAATTGCTTGTAATTAGTACCTGAATTGTTAATATGATATATCCTTAAATGTTTTGTACCTTTCAATAATTTTCGTGTATCCTAATATAATGTCTTTTGTTACAAGGTTTAGGTAGCCTTTGTGAATGTACATTATGATAATTGAATTGGGGCCCGCGATACAGGATTTTTTTCCTAGTTCGGACCTTGCTGCATAATATTGTAAACTGTGTAAAAATAATATCTGAATAAACGAATTGAATTATATAATATCTAGAATTCTAATACGTCAAATTGGTGATCCCGCGCAACCTCGTCTGTGTAACTTTAATCGTTTACGCAGCGCACGCAACTCTCAAAAGGAACAAATTTTCCCAGATTTCCCAACATTTTTCATTGATGCTCCGCTCCTATTGGTCGTAGCTTGATATATAATTATGTTACATATATAACCTTCCTCGATAAATGTGCTATCCAACACTAAAATAATTTTCAAAATCGGTTCAGTAGATCCAGAGATTTCCCCCTACAACGTCACAAACTCCAACAACTTTACCTCTTTATAATGATTATATATACTTAGTATAGAAAACAATTTATTGACTAAATTACTGCCTTAGGGCAAAAATCTATGAATACAGTAAATAAAATATATGCCTAGGCGCAATGAAAAAGGCGTATTTTTTTATAGTATCCATTACTGAAAATTACTGAAGCTGTACTCATTTGTAGCCTAGTCAATATTGAATAGCAATGCCCTTGTGTTTAAAACACCATTTTCTACTTTTTTTTCTATAGAGCGAAATAATAGTAATTACGTTTCAGCTTTCACATTTCCATCAATAAAATGTTCCTCTATAACATATATTTTTTTTAGTATTTAAAAGTTGTCATTTTCATAGTATAAAATTAAATAAAAAAATCAGCTAAACGGGAAAACCTAATCTTAATTTTTTTTTTTTTGAATATTACTTTGCAATTATTCCGCTTTTTATTATTAGTACACAAACGTTATTAGTAGGCAAGTGTTCGTTTGTTGGTTATATTTCTTTGTATTCTTATTATAATTTTACTATCATATAAATAATACCTTCCGCAAAATAACGCCTGATTAAAATTTTTTTTGTTCAACATAATAAACGGTAAAAACAAAGGCGTTTTTTGCTCTACTAAAGAAAAATTCGCGGCGGTGACGACGAATTTTTGTGAAAGTTGTAAATCTCGTTTCAGGATGCGCTTACGAAGCGAGCGGTTAATTTGAGAATCTAAAACCAAATAATCTTAGATACCCGTTTATCATACCTCCACCACCTCAAATCACTACTAATAATACTTATCAAAATAATGACCAAATTATTAATCTTTCATCAAAACAATTGACACCATCTGAAAAGACTCTCATTTCCAAAGGTTTATCTTTTTGCCCAACCACAAAAATAAATAATATTCAATTAAAAAATGTTTTTTTCGAAATTTAAAATGGAGACATTATTGGAGCAAAAAAACTAACCAACTAGTTTCACCCACCCATACAGCTCTAAGACAATTTAAACCACCTTCACAACATGAACCGCCGTCTTTACCATCTCATCATCCAATAAATTTATTCATTAAAAACATAATGACAAAATTAACTGACGACACATACATCCATAGATTACAAAATCAATGGATCTTGTAATCTATGAAGTTTGTTGTTTGCAAACAACAATTTAACATACAGTGAACGGATAGCACTTACAAAATTAACTGACGACACATACATTCATAGATTACAAGATCCAAACAACAATTTAACATACAGTGAATAGCACTTACAAAATTAAAAGACGACAATGACATCATCATCCTACCAGCTGACAAAGGACTTACGACAGTCATTTTAAATTACTCTGATTACATTGCAGAAGGACTACGATAACTATCCGACACAACTTTTTACACAGAAATTGCTATTGACCCATGTGATGATATTACTAACAAAATATCAATATTTTTAGACAATACTAATAATGAAAACCTTTCAGATGAAGACAAGACACTTTTACTACCATTTGACCCAAAAACCGCATACTTTTATAAGTTACCAAAAATTCACAAAAATAATCATCCTGGACGTCCAATAGGTAGCATCTCAAAATTCACCCACTGAACACATATCTGCATTGGTTGATTATCACTTACAGCCCATTATAAAAAACCTTGACTCACATATCAAAGACACGAATCACTTTCTTGACATCATATCATCTATACAGTTACCTCCAAATTCAACCTTATATTTAGTAACAATAGATGTCACTTCATTATACACCAACATTCCACATGATGACGGATTCCAAGCACTTGAATTTTATTTAAACCTTAGACCACTAAACTCCTATCCATCCACAAACTTTATAATAGAATTGTCAAAATTAATATTAAAAAACAATTATTTTTATTTTCAACACAAATTTCACCACCAAATTAAAGGCACTGCTATGGGCACTCGCATGGCTCCAAGCTATGCCAACTTATTTATGGGTAAAATAGAATCACACTTCCTTCATCTCGAACCATTAAAACCACTTATTTGGAAAAGATTTATTGATGACATTTTCATGATTTGGCCTCATTGCTACTGACTTTCTTAGACAGACTTAATACATGTAGTGCATTGCAGTTTACATATGACATATCATCCAAAGACATTTATTTTCTTGATGTTGACTTAACTCTAACAAATGGTAATAAAATCATAACTTCTGTCCATTTCAAACCAACTAATAAATTTCAATATCTCCATTTTAATAGTTGTCATCCACTTCACGTAAAAAAATCCATACCATACTCACTATCGATGCGCGGACGGAGAATCTGTAATGACGCTGACAAACTACAATTATATGACAACAAAATTACTCAAGCGCTTACTAACCGACAATACCCTGATAACTTTTTACAGAAACATTATTATCGTCGAACCCATTACCATAGACCAAATCATAGACCAACCAATGCACATGACAGATTACGTTTAACTACTGACTATTTCTTTGGCGCAGAAAAACTTATAAATTTAATTAAAGACAATGCTCATATATTTAGACAACATGACCACACAAAAGATCTATTAATTACTTTGCAAATAACATACAGACAAAACTTTAACTTACGTACAATAACAACCAAAACTAACCCTCGACTTAACTTAACAAGACATGTCATATCATCCGCAGGAACCATTCCATGTTCACAACCCCGATGCAAAACTTGTCCCATTATTAATTCAGACACTTCCATCTCCACACTAAACTTCACAAGCATATTGAAATCTCACCCAATTTAAATTGCAAAACGAAATTTGTCATCTACATTTTGGAATGCCGCCATTGTCCATCATTCTACATAGGTGAAACAATAAACCCATTGCACATCCTTATGAATCATCATCGCCATACTACAGATTTCATCATAAATAGCATACTACCAATACCATCTCACGCTCGAATTCACAATTCCAAATTCAATGACTGTTACACCGTTAGAATCATAAAATCATTTCATAAAATTGACAATATTCAACTACGCACCTGGGAATTATCATACATCTGGACATTAGGTGCTCATTACAGACCAGGACTGAACATACAATTGTGACACAGACTTGACTTACTAACAATTTTCATACACAACACGGACACACACCTACACTACAAAGACACACATATTCATATCTTATCCTAATTGTAATATAAAAAAAAAAGTAAATTTATCTATTACATTTTCTTAATTTTAATGTCATACGACTGAACACGCAATGTAAGGCGAAATATATCGTAACCAAATAAAATTGAGTTTTATTTATATTAATATATAACTATAATCCTAGTACGAATAAATCGTAAATAAAAAATATATAAATAAATAAGAATAAATCAGCGAGGATTTTAAAGTAGACTCGTAAAAAAAAATCTTTGTCGCCGCCAGTTCCGTAACTGCATCATTTAGCCGGCATTGAGCGATTTTATTAAAGACCTTAATCATGCAATGTAGTCCCAGCATTATAAATAACCCTATATACCTAAATAAGTATAGTTGAACATTTTGGTAGAGAAAATGTCTACCAAAATGTTCAGGACGCCATTAATAATTTATTTTCTTGCGAAAAACGTCTGCGTCGACACCGTTCGTGCAAAACTGATATCACACGTTACATTCACCTCAATTGGTACGGATTTTACAGGATTTTCTTTCGTTTTCAGTAATATTGAAAGTCTGAACAGCGTAATAGGTAAAAGCCATCGCATGTTAACTTCTCGTAAAGTAAAGTTGTAAGTAGTAAGTGGATATACGGACTGTATTAATTTAATTTATTTTAAAACAATGTACAAGATTATCAGATGAGATATTCTACTACTTTATTAATTACTGCTACTACTTAATGTAAAAATATATTTATTTTTTTATAAGTTCTAAAGTTTTTATTTATTTAAACATTTTATTTTGAATTTATTTTGATTAGGGATGGGCCCTTAGCACAACAGCATCGATAAATCGACAAAATCGACAAAATCAATGCACATCGATTTTATTTTATATACTGTCAAAATATATCGATGCCAAGCCCAAATTAATAAATACCATAACATATTCTTATATAAAACATTTGATTTTTCCAAAAGAGTGGTAATTTATTTATTAAAACTAAAATTTGTATATTTACAATGTTAACAATTATAAATTAAAAATTTCTTGTAGATCCTCCGTAGCTGCGCATGTGCCCAAAATACATAGAGCATTGACACTCTGAATTTCCAGCGATATTCGTTGGAAAAAATAGGATCTTGCTCGATGGTCCCCAGATGCATCAATTAAAAGTTTTCCAAGATTACTTCCAAATTTTATTGCATCTGGTGACCACGGTCCCAAGGTTTCCACCGAAAACGCTAGAAATTCGTAAGAGGAGCTATGTTTCTTGTATTTATCAATTTTTTTATTTTGGGCAAGCAAAGCTGCAGCACCGGAGGATCTTGAAGTGACGTGGGAATAACTTGGTGCAAGGGTGTCCACACAGGTGGCGTCCCAGATTAGAGCTCGACCTCTATACCATGGGACTATCGTCACACCGTCCGGTCTCTTGCCATCGTCAAGGTCCAAACCTACAGGTTCAAGAGTGCTGGGTATACCAGCAGAAGCAAGAGATCGTTTAATAACATTATTTATGTTATTGTGTCTGGATATACGGCCAGCATTCAGCCTGCAAGATAAACCATGGTGACCGGATGGTGTGACCGCGGTTCCACAAATACAGTAATGAGGTTGGCAAATTGGGGCGCCTATCCTAAGGGACACCGCTATTCTAACAGTTTGCCTGTCTAGTAAAGTTGCCAAAGAAGGCGATGGAAGTGCTTCAAGCCAAGCGCCTGATTCTTTACATTGAGCAGCCAACATTCTAGCTTTGTCGGTATTCGAGAGTGTGTCTATGAAATTATTTATTTTTTTATTTAAAAGCGGCAAATCCCAAAATTTTTCAATATTTGTATGTATTGGTAAGTCTGTTGAATTAGTGATATTTCTCCATTCATTATTGGATTCACTCAAAAAGCATACTCCTTTGTCCAAAATGGACGGATTTAAAACTTTTACCAATAGAGTATTGCATTTGTGTATTGAAGCCAAAAATGCCGGGAGAGCTACATCAGAACAGCATCTTAAACCCAAACCACCCAATCGAATAGGCAAAGTAGCTTGAAACCATGAGTTACTATTAAATGAAATATTTAAAATTTCTTCTAAGCTTGTTTTAATTTTTTGATCCATGTTATAAAGAATGTCAGTATGTAACCAAAAAGGACATGATCTGAGAAAATAAGTTAATCTTGGCATGCTAAAGCAGTTTCGAAGTAGAATCAAAGACACATGAGGAGTGATGTTCAAAAGTTGTTTTTTAAAAAATTCTAATTTTTGTTGTTTTTGTAACATTAAGGGTCTAAGAGAATTTTGTAAAATTGGGGCACCTAACAAAAACAAATTTTCATTGTTTAAAGTTTTGAAGTTTGGAAGTAAATTTT
This sequence comes from Monopis laevigella, assembly GCA_947458855.1. Lineage (NCBI taxonomy): Eukaryota > Metazoa > Arthropoda > Insecta > Lepidoptera > Tineidae > Monopis > Monopis laevigella. Next base: position 4,030,329 of record OX381583.1, on the reverse strand, counting down.
GAAAGGTGTTAGCCATATCATGGATTTCATGTTGTTGTAGATTAGGGTTAAAATAAATTTCGGATTTTGATGAATTTATATAAAGGCCTGTTTCTTTTAAATTAGGAATTAAAATATTAAGGTCTGAAATAATAGTATCTACTTTACCTGCTATTGTTCCATCATCCAAGTACCATAAATTTAAAGATGACAATAAAGATTTTATCTTGTCATGGATGGCTAAACTAAAGAGGGCGGGGCCTAAAGGATCCCCTTGTTGGCAACCTGATGTAGACATTATTAATTCGTTATTATAGAAAAGGTAAGATGGGTTTCCATAGCTTTGATATATATAGTTATATGCTATTGGAAATGTTTCTTTTACAGAATCTAGGATTGTGGAACGTTCTAAATAGTTGAATGCATTTTTAAGGTCTAATTTGACTAAAGCTTCGAAATCCGATGAATTTTCCAAAAAAGTTCTAGTGGCATGAACAATTAATTCTGCGCCGCATTGAATTCCACAACCAAATTGAATTGGAATACATTTTTCCTTGAGAATTTTAGATAATCTAACGGAAACAATTTTAGATATTAATCTGCGTAGCGTACATCCTATGGCAATAGGCCTTATGCCTCCGTCCTTTTTATTAAAGGCTATTAGACTTGCGCCGAAAAAAAAAGGTTTGATTTCACTATTAATTTGCCCATTTAAAACAAAATTACAAAATTTATGTAAAGCATGAAATAGATGGTTAGCTGATGAACCGTTAGAGTGATTTATAAGGTCTTTCAAATGTTGAGGTGATAGACCATCAAAACCACTGCTTGAACCAGGATGAAAAGACATTAATGCATTTAATACATCAATCTCACTTATTTCAAAAATATTTTCATCACTAATTTCAGGTAGGGAGCATAGATTTTGTGATTGAGGAAATGGGTGTTTTTCTTTAAGTATTTTTAATGTTTGTTCGTTATTATTGCAAAAAGTGTCATCGTTGGAAATAAGTCTTACTGCTCCCCGTATATCACCATTGAAAACTTTTTCTTCTGCTTTTTTATAAATAGACTTACTTGTATTTGTCCTTAGTATGAAGTTATCATTAACAGAAATAATATTATTATTTGATATATTTTCTTTAATTTTAGATGAAAGATTTTTTCTAGAACCTAATTCGTTTGAAACATGAAGGTAATTAAAAGAAAATAAAAATAGTTTTTCCCAATCGGAAACTTCATTATCAGTACAGCATTTGTTAATAATTTCTGTTAATTTTTTTGAAATCGAAAACCTGGCTGCTCTGGGAACATGTTTGATTACTGGGAACCTTTTTTTGAATTGTAAGCATTTCGAAATAAGATCATTGGTAGTGGAAAAAATAGTGTTCGTATTATTATGATTGACTGTTGTAATAGAATCAGCCGCTGGTCCATTAGTTGTTATGGCATTTTTGTGTACATGACCAATGTGAATATTAAGCCCACGTTCACCTTTATATAACTTGTTATTATTACATAAAGAACATTTCATTAAAGACATATTTAATATTTTTTCCAAAGATGTCACTGTTCATAAATGTATACACACAACTATTACCTACATATACAGGGTGAATTTTTTAAGTGTGCTATCAAGGCCAAGTCCTAAACTACAAGGAATATCGAAAAATTCTCAAAGGAGTCTCGGGACCGATATTGATAAAAACTAAAATTGCATTATTAGATTTTTGAAAATTTTATTCTCCTAGCCTGGAATCGAACCGGTTGATTTTACAAAAAAAACTCACCTGTATACACCAGTTGATAGTGTCCCTTATAAGGATCAAATGGTGGAATGTAACTTCAAACGGCAAACTAAAGGAAAGTGCTTATTTTTAAGAAAATATGTTTAATGTTTTTAAGAAATAAATTGTTCGAAATTATAGCCATTATTTTCAATAGGTATGTACACATTCATACATTCAGGTATGTACCCTGAATTCGTTTTTATTTTAAATAATATGTTTATTTTTACTGGAGTGCGGCATGTGACTTTTTATCTACCTATAGGTAAGCAGACCTACAAAATCCATGAATAGGGTCGATCAATTCATTGTTGTTTAATAGCATACATCGCTTCTACTATGCCGGCTAAAAGATGCGGTTACGAAACTAACGGCGATAAAGACGAATTCGCATTACGAATGCTTTATCGTCAAATTAAGCGCTCGTTTCGCAACTAAACCTTAAAAGGAGACTAACACAACTATTTTAAAGCAATAAAGATTTTAAATAAAAATCAAAATACCACCTCGATAAGAAACCGATGCAATAGTCTCCTGAAAAGCGGTAAACCCATAGACTAAATCCGAAACATGACACTTGAAGGTTTTTGCATCTGTATCTGTTTTTCAATATGGATGGGTTTTGAAGATCGTTATTTCAAACAAATTGATCAGTTAGTAAAGTAGACGGTAGTAGATAAAGTATGTTTTTTTTTTTATAAAAAATGAGCACTTTCCTTTAGTTTGCCGCTAAAAATTACTTACCAAAATTTGATCTTTATAAGCGACACTATCAGCTGGTGCAATAATACAGGTGAGTTTATTTTTTTTCAAAATCAACTGGTCCGATTCCCGGCTAGGAGAATATTTTTTTCACAAATCTAATGATGCAGTTTTAGTTTTTATCAAAATCCGCCGCGAGACTCCTTTCAGCATTTTTCGCTATTCCTTGTAATTTAGGATTTGGCCATGAAGGCACACTTGAAAAATTCACCCTGTATAGCGTAATCCTTGAGTATGGATTTTCTACATAAGTAAAGAGTATGAGTTTCCATACCTAGATCTTCCATCGTTGGTTGAAAAAATATCATCAGAATCTAGCTTGCCTATAGCCTATAATCATTGGTAACGGTACGTTTTCTCATACAATTAATATATTAAATACATATACACACATACATATCATCACGGGTGCCTTACGGCGCTCGAGACCGCCTAGACGGCCCCAGGGTACCCAGCGGAGGGGTTTTAATCCCACCTCGTCGTAGCCGATGGTTTGAGTCTACACCGAACAAGTAGCTAGCTCGTCGCGATGTTTTGAATAGACTTAATAACCCACCTATAAACATTTTCACAAGTTGGTATAGTGAAACCGGGACCGACAGCTTAACGTGCTCTCCGAGGCACTTTAGTGGTGTTGTCAAACAAATGTACATATTTTTTTAAAATTAAAACTCATTGATACACACCGGGATTCGAACCAGGGACCTAAGGTTTTTAAGTCCAAGGTCTAACCAACTCAGCCACCACGAATATATAAAATTAAATAATATCTGTCATTTTTATATCTTTACCAAAGATTGGATTTGAAGCGCTAGATAAATTGCCAACCTGCAAATTTATAAAAATCTCACTAGTAATACTTTTCAAATCAAGTTAGTATTTTGCTCACACTCTTCTCTGAAAAAGAAAACTGGTATATATGATATAATGAATCGTCATTAAAATATTGAATGATATTACATAAGGTAATATTTGGGCTAATATGAGGTTCTACTGATCAAACTTTTCTCATGAAGAATGTGTCGTAAATAAAATAAAAAAATGCCCTACCCCATACAAATTAGCTAACATTTTTTTTTCATTTGTGAAACATGATGGTTCCATGAAAAAAGTTGTTCTAATTCATTAGTAGAGACTCATATCAGCTCAAAGTACAACCTTTTAAATTCACCCTGTATATTGTTTTTCATCTTGACCTTGCTTATGAATTGAATACAACCTTTAGTAATTTTAATTAATAAACTAACATCATATAATGAATTAGAAGTATTAATTACTTCAGTAAATTATGATAAATGGATAGCTTTGTAATGTTTATTACTTTTGTACTACAATCTATTAAGTATATTGTATTTAATTACTTGATAATACTTGCCACTATATTAAAGTTTTATGTGCCAACCATGCTATGGTTTCACTAGAATATAGTAGTGGGATTAATGAGAAGGCTTTATGTGCTTTTTGAGACACAAATTGGTATTTATATTTTTATAAACTTGAGGAGTAATTATAATTTCACACGCCACTTAAACCGGGGTTAAACCGTCCACTGGGTACCCTTATCATCATCATCATCATCATCATCATGCCAGCCTTTCGCGCGTCCACTGCTGGACATAGGCCTCCCCCAAGAATCGCCACAACGACCGGTTCTGCGCTGCCTGTACCCATCGGTTTCCCGCGACCTTTTTCAGGTCGTCGGTCCATCTTGTGGGGGGCCTGCCTCTGCTGCATCCTCCAGCACGCGGTCGCCACTCGAGAAACTTAATGCCCGAACGGCCGTCCGTTCTGCGAGCTATGTGGCCTGCCCACTGCCACTTAAGTTTGCCGATTCTGGAGGCTATGTCGGGTACCCTAAGGCCGTTTAAACGGTTCTTGGCAGCCAAATATGCACTGTGATGGTATTTATTATTTTATTATAATTTCACACAATATTAACCTACATTTAAAAAAACATCTTACGGCCTGAGACCGCCTAAACTGACTCAAGGTATTCGGCGGAGGGGTTTTAACTCCACCTCGTCGTCGTAGCCGATGGTATTTTGAACGCCGAATTAGTGACGATTTAGTCGCGACATTTGTATAGACTTATAAAGAGTTTCACAAATTGGTATAGTTAAACTGGGATCGACAGCTCAACAGTGGCCTCGAGGCACTACACTAGTGAATGAATTTGCATTTATTCTAAAATTGTAAATGTCTTGTATTATTTTGCTAACTACAATTCTACGAAAGTAGACTTATTCATAAAAACTTGTTGAGCCCAATAAGAACACATTATAGAAGGTTTTGCAACGTGTTTTTCAAAGACTCAATAACTTTTATAAATACCTGAGTAGGTATATCTCTAGAATTTAAATTCTGAGTATTTTATTTTGCAGCAATGGGTGATCGCTTTATACAACAAGGCTATTTCATCATAAACACCGCAACAAGCTCGTCACTTATTAGGTGTTGCCCCCAAATACCAACGGCGAAATGAGGACGGGTTAATCCCTCCGCTGGGTACCCTGAGGCCGTTTAAACGGTTCTCGAGAGCCAAATAGGCACCTGTGATGGTATTTATTATTATTATTAATTTTTGCAGTTTCAATTGATGTCGTGAGTTCGGTCATCCATCCCAAGTCCGGCCTTGTTGTCATCTGCTTAACCTTGTTACCAGTTGCCCAGTGACCTAACCACTAGGCTGGGCCGCTTTTTATTAAAATTTTAATAAACTAAAGTAAACTATATAGGTTGTATGTAGACAACATACTTACGAAAGTTATTGCCTCAAGGGAGAATAGAACCTACGGCCTCCAAATACAACATTAGTTGGTGTGAACATCAAAACAGAACCAACATGAATTACATGTTTACTATTATTAACCATTACACAGGGTTAATAGGTTAATCATACTAAACATAGAAGGGTTCAATATTATATATCTTTTTATGTGATATATTATTTAAAGGTAATCTTAACGATTGTTTATAAGCAATATTGTTGTGGGACGTACGAGGAATAGCTTTTGGGACGAACGAGGAATTTAAATTAAATAATATTAAAACGGGACGAAAACTGAAAAACCAACGAGTGGTCCATACGAGGATCAACCCAATATTGAAGCATAGGATCTAGGCGCAAAAAAAATTCGGAATAATTTTGTATGCTTTGTACTCATGGAGATAAAATAGGAAAGTGCCCATGGCCTATAAATTTTTAGTTTTGAGAACAAACGATATACCCTAAAGCCGTCGCCATACAAATAAAATAAAAAAGTGAGAACAAAAACAATCACTGAGCGTTGATTGGTTGAAGTAAGAACATAATATAGAGGCAACGAACTCGTTTGACATTTCGTTTTATAGGCCATATAAGACACTATGGCGGTTCCTTATAAATTATTATTTAAAAAATTGTATGGGAATTACTTAAGCGCCCCAAGCGGAAATTTTGAGAACTAAAAATGCGAGCATTATGATTGGTGAAAAAGTTAACGCAGTAGTATAGCTAACTCGCTCTATGCTTGTGCTATGTGAACTAGAAATAACGATAAATACTTGTTGTGTTGGAAATATAGGTAAGTCGAATAGGCGAAACAAAGCGGTCCTTTATGCTTACAACACCTATCTATTTCGCAAATAAAATTCATTTTACTTGGAATCGATAAAAAAAACACCAAAATACAATCTTTCATATTTTTTAGAATAAAAATTATGATATAAAGAGGACAATGTAAAACAAAGGAATAGAGTTTTGATGTATAGAAATTGATATTGCGATTGTTAAATTTATTTAATAAAAATAAGTTTTTTTTTTAATGTAGAACTCCCTTAACATACATATTATATTTTATAAACATATAGACCAAGGTACAGAAAAACATACTAATATTATTTTGCCTTGAGCGCGAATCGAACACACGACTTCCGGATACAATGACAAAGACGTAACAAACTGACCACGGAGGCGGTTAATTAATTTTCTTACCGAATTTTACCGAAAAGGGCAACCTCGATGATAAAGCTAAGATATTACAGAACTCGTAATACAAATCCGTCATTATCGCCGCTCACTTCATAACCACATCATTTAGCTGGAATAGTGGAAACGACCAATGCTGTTAAACAACAATGTATTGATCAACCCCATTCATGGACTTTGTAGGTCTACTTTGGATAAGTCACAAATTTTAATTTTAGGCCTTGCTTCAATAAAAATAATAAACCTACGTATTCATTTAAAAATGAAAATCAAACTGCATTGCAGAACTGAGGCTCTACCATGGGTTTGCGCATTGTAGAAACGTAACGTATTTATATACGTATATGTGAGCAAAGACCAATAGGGCCGCTTTATTTGATTTTTTTGGTAATAGGATTGAATAAAGCGATCCTATTGGTTGTTGCTCACGTAAACAAATACGTTACGTTTCTACAATGCGCAAACCCATGGTAGAGCCTCTGAACGATCGCCGACAATCGGGCAAAAGGTGAATGACTGGCAAACTTAACTAAATTTCCGTTCTTCGATAGAACTGCATTTAATAGAGTTGAAGAACTGTTCGTTGGCGTGTTAGACATCGTTAACTAAGCCAAAGCTGTGCGGTTAACGCCTATTAAACTTATTTCATGCACATTTTATAGTGTTTTTAACTTGTTCAATGTATTTTAGTGTTTCTAATTTCTTAAATGATTGTAAAATTATAATATTACTTTGCAATTACATACATACATATCATCACGGGTACCTTACGGCGCCCGAGACCGCCTAGACGGCCCCAGGGTACCCAGCGGAGGGGTTTTTAATCCCACCTCGTCGTAGCCGTCGTCGTACTGAATAGACTCAATAACCCATCTATAAACAGTTTCATAAGTTGGTATAGTGAACCAGGACCGACAGCTTAATGTGCTCTCCGGGGCACTATAGTGATGTTGTCAAACAAATGTATTTTTTTTTTAATTAAAAACTCATTGGTACACATCGGGATTCGAACCAGAGACCTAGGTGGTTTTAAGTCCAAGGTCTAACCAACTCGGCCACCACGTATATAATCACGTATCAATGTATTTAGTTTTTCTAATTTCCTAAATGATTGTAAAATTATAATATTACTTTGCTTTTCTAATTACATACATACATATCATCACGGGTACCTTACGGCGCCCGAGACCGCCTAGACGGCCCCAGGGTACCCAGCGGAGGGGTTGGTAATCCCACCACGTCGTAGCCGATGGTATGAGTCTACACCAAATAGACTCAATAACCCATCTACAGTTTCACAAGTTGGTATGTAAACCAGGCCCGACAGCTTAACGTGCTCTCCGAGGCACTATAGTGGTGTTGTCAATCAAATGTACATATTTTTTTTTAATTAAAAACTCATTGGTACACACCGGGATTCGAACCTAGTCGGCCACCACGTATACTATAACATAATATTTTATGTAATACAAACTTTTATTTTTATTGATATTAAGTTGGCACATTGAGTTGTAAAAAACGTGTCGACAAAAATGTTCGTTTGTAGGCGATAGTTTTTTTGTGTAATTCCTACTTAATACATACATAATTTAGAACACTAACATCATAAGCGGAATAATTGCAAAGTAGAGTACTTTGAGAATTTAATTTAATCATTTTCCTTCGCCAAATTCATTAAGGGCTCTGCAGTTATGTTGACGCCCATACAAACTTCCAATATTACTCTTTTTCAATTATTATTTTTAAGTTGATAATTGTACGTAAAAAAAACTGTTATAATAAATACTTTTATATTATTAATAATAGGTATTAAAAAAGGTTTTTTTCTGATATAAAAAAAATGCCCAACACAAAATTAATAAGTACAATGACCGGCGAAAAAAATATTTAAATTCTGTAAAAAACAGTAGTGAAGAAATACTGGAAATTATACGATATCCGGACTAATCCGGATAATATGTTTCCGGACTCCATGATTTTGATGATGGTAAAAAAATATATAGTATCGGTTTTCTGTACCTACAGTTTGTCATGGTCTGGGTGTTTATAAAATATAGTATTATATCGTTGTTTTACACATAGTACAAGCCTAGAGCTTAGTTTATGACCGGAGAAATATGTGTAAATTGTCCATTGTTTAATATTATAAAAGTTTAATTTTTATAAAAAAATAAGTCTAACACAGAAAGATTATTAAGTACAATGACTGACAAAAATATTATTTTAATTTTGCGAAAAACAGTAGCGGAGAAATACTGGAAGTAACGACGGCATATTTTATATAGAGAACGCTGACGCGAATGCAGTGTCCTTAAGCCCCATATATGTATGCACGCTGGATACTTCATACAGGACGCAATCGTGCGCAGAACTTAAACAAACAACCATCAAACTTTAACAAAACTAATTAACCGGTCAAATATTTGAGATTCGCATTGTGAAATCGGTAAATTGGCTTCGTTAATGATTTTGGCGTCGAACAAAGAGTCCTTTTAGTATCAAATCTAAAAGCAATCCGACTGCGAAATACTGCAAATATTCTCGGAGGGCCATAAAATGCTTGCGGATCATCACGGTTTTATTTATATTTCACGAGAAGGAATCATGAAATTCTTAACACTTTTATATGTTTAGAAATATTGAGTTATTTATTATGTTCATACCTAAAGATTCTGGCGTGCCGCCTCGGTAGACTAGTGGTTGTACCTTTATACGGAGGTCGTGGGTTCGATTCCCACCAATACTACATTTTTCTGTACAGCTTGTCATATTTATGTTTATTTTTCAACCATTGGAACTGTTACAGAACTCTCGGTCATGTCCGAACTTCGTTTTACACATCAAAGAATGTTACCATACAACAAACTCAAGAATTGGACATTCTTGGTTAGATCGCGATGTTAGCAAAGAACTGCCAAAGTTATTATTATCAATAAAACCATGCACAACGTTTTAGTGGTTAATTAAAATAATAAATAAATACATAATTTAAGTGCAGCTGTAAAGGGGCCTTGTCATTATAGGATTAATAAACAATTTATATAAAGATATGAAATGTCCCAATTAAATAATAATTAAAATATATGTACACATATTTACACATGGTCTGAGTGTTTATAAAATATATGTATAGTATCGTTGTTTGTGACTAAATTTAGCTATTTACCTTAAAAGCCTTAATAACTACGTTAGGCTGAACAACCAGTTTAGCTGCTACCTTCCTTACAGATGCCAAAGCCGTCAAGTGACCAGTCATGTTTCGGTTTCAGTCGGTCGGTTCACCGGTTTTTAGGAAACTACTGTATCGATTTATTGTAGATGACATTGATTTGACAATAAAGCAGCAAGGTTATTACAGTGGACACATAATGTAGATCGTCTGTCGCCGCCCGTTTTGTAACCGCATCATTTATGTGACCGTGTGGGGAGTGTATGTATGTATGTATCATCACGGGTGCATTACGGCGCCCGACACCGCCAAGACGGCCCCAGGGTACCCAGCGTCGTAGCCGATGGTATAAGTCTTCACCAAACAAGTGGCTAGCTCGTCGCGATGTTTTAAATAGACTCAATAACCCATCTATAAACAGTTTCACAAGTTGGTATAGTGAAACCGGGACCGACAGCTTAACGTGCTCTCCGAGGCACTATAGTGGTGTTGTCAAACAAATGTACCTACATATTTTTTTTAATTAAAAACTCATTGGTACACACCGGGATTCGAACCAGGAACCTAGTGTTTTTAAGTCCAAGGTCTAACCAACTAGGCCACCACGTATATAATTATACTACAGTGGACTGGTGTGGGGAGTGGGGACGATCAATTATGACCACGTATATAGATACAAAGTTACATGCCGTGCTCCATTCAATATAAAAAAAAACAAGGCAGTGCAAGTGCTGTATCAATTGATTTTCTGTACTTAGTTACCTCTATAAATATATAGTACCTAAATATAAATAAAGATTTTTTATTTATTTTTCAACCATTTTAACATTCAAATCATGACCTAGGTATGGGATAAATACCTTAACCGCCTCTAATTGTAGAGTACATATATTGTTTTTTTTAGATTTTCTGGAAATATCTGTAACATTGTACAATCTTTGCAGCAAAACAGTGTCTAATTGTGGCCAGTTTAGGAAAGTTTAATTAAGCACAAACGTGGTAAATGCATACGTAAAAACAAATGCAAAATATCCATTATCAGTGGTATATTTTTCTATGTAATATTTAATGAGAAGGTACTGAAATGTGATATAAAATATTATAGAATTCATAATTATTAACATGCTATTTGTTCACAATTAATAATAACTATAAAATGTAGACTTAAAAGCGATATAAAAACGACACCATAAATATGTTTACCAACTATCAAAATCATAAAATTTTAAGTTGAAAAATATATTGATTGTATTTCATCTACCCACTTGACATTGGCAAAAATACGCGCTATGCGTAGAGGCCGTTAACTAAATAAAATAAAACAAATCTAGCATAAAAAATCATGTCACGCAAACCGCCCTAAATGTACCAATACAACGCCGTTTGTTGTTTAACATCCTTTTAATTGTTATTTAAGTCCCTCAACTGGCAAAAGGTATTGTTTGAATTAAGATGAAATTGTGTACAATTATATTATACCTTCGAAACGGGCTGGTGTCTTAGTTTACGATGGTTAATTAATGGTGCTAGCAGTCAGAGTACTAATTGGATGAGGAGTAAAGAGAATTACGTCTATTTCTTTTTCACAATGAAGTCAAGAACAAAGCTTTTTAAAGTTTAGAATCTCGGCTTCGTATAATAGGGGCCTTTATTTAAAGTGTGGTTGGAATATAACAAGGCAACAATGTTATTAAATATAATAAACACATATAGTACAAGTCTAGACCTTAGTTTGTAACTAAATTTAACTATTTACCATAAAAGGCTTTATAACTAAGTTAGGTTTAACGACCGGTTTCGACGGTTTCGGTAGTAACCTTCCTTACATATGCCAAAGCCGTCAAGTGACCAGTCATATTTCGGTTTCAGTCGGTCGGTTCACCGGTTTTCAGGAAACTACTATATCGATTTATTGTAGATGACGTTGATTTGACAATAAAGCAGCAAGGTTATTACAGTGGACACATAATGTAAATTCGTCTTTGTCGCTGTCCATTTTGTAACCGCATCATTTAGGTGACCGTGTGGGGAGTGGGGACGATCAATTATGACCACGTATATAGATACAAAGTTACATGCCGTGCTCCATTCAATATAAAAAAACAAGGCAGTGCAAGTGCTGTATCAATTGATTTTCTGTACTTAGTTACCTCTATAAATATATAGTACCTAAATATAAATAAGGATTTTTTATTTATTTTTCAACCATTTTAACATTCAAATCATGACCATGGTATGGGATAAATACCTTAACCGCCTCTATTTGTAGAGTACAAATATTGTTTCTTTTTAGATTTTCTGGAAATATCTGTAACATTGTACAATCTTTGCAGCAAAACAGTGTCTAATTGTTACCAGTTCAGGAAAGTTTAATTAAGCATAAACGTGGTAAATGCATACGTAAAAACAAATGCAAAATATCCATTATCTATGTAATATTTAATGAGAAGGTAAATTGGCTTCTGATATGTGATATAGAATTCATAATTATTAACATGCTATTTGTTCACAATTAATAATAACTATAAAATGTAGACTTAAAGGCGATATAAAAACGACACCATAAATATGTTTACCAACTGTCAAAGTCATAAAATTTTAAGTTGATAAATATATTTATTGTATTTCATCTACCCACTTGACATTGGCAAAAATACGCGCTATGCGTAGAGGCCGTTAACTAAATAAAATAAAACAAATCTAGCATAAAAAATCATGTCACGCAAACCGCCCTAAATGTACCAATACAACGCCGTTTGTTGTTTAACATCCTTTTAATTGTTATTTAAGTCCCTCAACTGGCAAAAGGTATTGTTTGAATTAAGATGAAATTGTGTACAATTATATTATACCTTCGAAACGGGCTGGTGTCTTAGTTTACGATGGTTAATTAATGGTGCTAGCAGTCAGAGTACTAATTGGATGAGGAGTAAAAAGAATTACGTCTATTTCTTTTTCACAATGAAGTCAAGAACAAAGCTTTTTAAAGTTTAAAATCTCGGCTTCGTATAATAGGGGCCTTTATTTAAAGTGTGGTTGGAAATTAACAAGGCAACATGTTATTAAATATAATAAACATTTGATTGTTAGTAAGGAAATCGAACCGAGATTTTATACAAGTTTTGTATTTATCCTGGGATGGGTGACCGCTTTAGACAATAAGGCTATACCATCATAAACACTGCAACAAGTTCGCCACTTGTTAGGTATTGGCTTCGAATACCATCGGCGAAATAAAGAGGTAATCAAATGAAGAGGAAGGGTAATCCCTCCGCTGGGTACCCTGAGGCCGTTCAAAAACGGTTCTCAGGAGCCAGGAATGCACCCGTGATGGTATTTATTTATTTATTTGTATTGTCAGGTACCTATAGTTTTACAAAACTAACGATTTTTTTAAAACTAATATGGAACATGGGTAATTACCTAAACATGGAACAAAAAATAATATGATGAATGAAAAGTAAAATGTTTTTGAGGAAAAATAAATAAATTCAGAACACGCGAGAACACTTCTCCCTTGTAGTTTTTTTTTAAATAAATTAAAGCCCTTAAAAAACTAGTTAGTTATTATAATTGAAACACGAAAATAGAGACACGGTTCATCCCAATCTAAATGTAAGATATGTTTAAAGGGACCCGTGGACCGCAGACCTCTGTCGCTTGATCCGGGATTACGTAGACCCTCCCTCCTGCTTGTATTACAGTAGTACAAATCTTGTAACATAATATTGTGTAAATATTTAACTTTATCACGACCCGGTTTGGGCTTTTTAATGTCAACCTTTTGGGGAGTTTTAGGAAGAAGTTATATACAATGTGGAATGTAGATATATAGTCGTATTAATAGACTTTTTGGAATCTTTTAAAAGTTCTGAAGAAGTTATATACAATGTGGAATTTAGATATATAGTCGTATTAATAGACTTTTTGGAATCTTTTTAAAAGTTCTGAAGAAGTTATATATAATGTGGAATGTAGATATATAGTCGTATTAATAGACTTTTTGGAATCTTTTAAAAGTTATGAAGAAGTTATATACAATGTGGAATGTACATATATAGTCGTATTAATAGACTTTTTGGAATCTTTTAAAAGTTCTAAAACAATAATAAAATTATAGGTGATTGAACGATTTTTAACGTGATTGAAGCTTTAGGGCTTTTATTCGACTGTTTACTTGTATGAAGAACTGTCAAATTTATTCATTGTTTAGGTATACAAGTTATCAGTTGATCCATGCACCTGCTATTAACACTAATTACTGACAAAACTCTTATCTTCTACGTGTTTGTAGATATCTTAATTCATTTGTGAACACTCATAAGATAGACGTGTTCTCTATTAGCGTTGTGGCATTGCGGAGACTGATGACAGCGCTACCTGCCATACCATCGGGTGACACAATATAGGATTAATTCGTTACATGTAACAATATACGCTTATGTATAACGTATATATATATAAATAAAGACAATATAGCTTATATTATATTATTGACAGCCTCCGTAGACTAGTGGTTGCGCCTTTGGCGTTGTATCCGGAGGTCGTGGGTTCGATTCCCACCCATGGCAAAAAAAGTATAAGTACGTTTTTCTGTACAGTTTGTCATGGTCTGGGTGTTTATAAAATATAATATATATTATATCGTTGCTTCTGGTACACATAGTACAAGCCTAGAGCTTAGTTTGTGACCAGAGCAATATGTGTAAATTGTCCTACATATTATTATTATTATTATTATTATTATTATTATTATTATTATTATTATTATTATTATTATTATTATTATTATTATTATTATTATTTTTATTATTATTATTATTATTATTATTATTATTATTATTATTATTATTTGTGTGTTTTTTTGTAATGAATGTAATTATTAATATCAAAATTAAGAGTTCCAGTTACTTAACAGTGAAAACTTATCAATAGCATTTAAGTTACCTTATAAGAAAATATGTACCTATTTGTATTAAATAGCAGATAGTTTTCTGGAAATAAATGAATAAGTTTATCTGTCCATTGAAAAAAGAGTCCTAAGTTAAATATTGCACACATATTGTCCTGACCACCACCATGAGTTTTTGCCATCGTATTAACGTAGCGTTATTGACTAACGTTAATACGATGGCAAAAACTGTGAGCGATCACCAATAGCATCGTTTTATGTTTTTAAGCTCTAACCGACGCGACGGTGTTCTGAGTCTACACCGAATAAGGAACAGTTCCACAAGTTGGTATAGTGAAACTGAGACCTAAATGTGTTTTTAAGTATAAGGTCTAAACAACTCACCCACTCGTAAATAAATTTGTATTTTTCAGGTAAAAGTTGATATTTCAGAAAAAAAGTTAAGTAAAAGTTTTGAAAGCCTTATAACAAAAATTTTCTTATGAAATTATACGAAATTAAATTAAAGAGAAAAGCTCCATGAACTTTGTTAAAAGAAAATATAAACACAAATAGAGTCAAGTACTATTTTCAAATAAAGGCAGTTAAATAGGTCTCGTATGTAGATTATACCTACGTAAATATTTAGCAGGAAAAAAATATACGTTAGAATCTACAGACAATTTTGTCTGTTAATTTAAGTCCGACATAGAATTCGTTACGTTTTTCGAATCAAAATTAAGTCGCTTTTAGAGCTTTCGATGTAAGCTGATTGCCAGCATTAAGGACAAGAGTACCTAATAGTCGTTGCTTAGCCCAATTCATTGTTCCAGCTCTCAAAATATATATGCTGTTTGACAGTCCGGACCAATGATTAAGTATAACGCCTGTTAATCGACGACTTTTAATCCTGACATAAGTCTTTAAAATACTTAACAATTTTATTCTAACGAGACAATATAATATATAGGTATTTTATGTTTATAAAAAAAAAAAACATGACTTTTAACCGCCTCAGTGATCTAGTGGTTGTGCCGTCATCATTAAACGCGAATGTCTTGGGTTTGTTTCCCACTTATGTCAAAACAATATTAGTACAGTTTGCTTTAGTCCGAATGTATATTAGTACCAACTGTTGTTTCTGGTAAAATAAGCCTGAAATGTTGAAATACCTGAAATGTATGTCCTACGTGAAATGATTATTATTTTCCTTATATGTCGCCAATTCCGTATCTACCCAGCAATAGCAAAACTATCTGCTCTACCAATTAATAAAGGATTACTATTTGAAAGCTGTTTAAGTTAAAGCGATCATTTTAATACCAAATACCGGTCAAAGCTATGCTCAGACGGCTTAAGCACAGATTTGTTCCGCTAAATTTGTTGCATATTTAGAGAATTGAAATCTAAACAATTTGAATAGAACCTGTTTAGAATTTCACACTTTCGTGGCAATGAAATGACAGTTTATGTACTGACATGACAGGAGAGCCAGTAAGCGGTTCTAGGTTCGTAACAACCTCAAGTCTGGTCGTAGCGTTTCTGTAGCATACTTCTGTCAAACTACAACACACATTTTTAATTCCATTTTTAGCGCATGACTTGACTGGTGGTCCTGACTCTACATATAACACATGTTTTTTAGCACAGCATGTGAGTTTGTTACTACACCTAATTTTAAGCAGACCTACAAACTGGGGGTCGATCAATACATTGTTGTTTAACAGCATAGGTCATTCCCACTATACCGACTAAATGATGTGGTTACAAAATTGGCGATGACAAAGACGAATTACATTACAAGTATATTAGTAGTTTAATATTTCAGTGTTGTGTTAAAACTTTTATTGTTTCTTACGGATAACTTATAAATGTTAATTCTAAAAAGTTAAACACCTATATCTGCAAGTTATTAATACTTTTACAGTGAACAGAAACCTATATACAGCACTTCTCTCAATGTACACCAAACTATGAATATGAACAAATTTCACTTTAGGACCAACTTTACGCCGAAGCGATTTTTTTTTACATATATTTTAGTCCAGTCATTTTTTTCACCCTAGTAGAGTTGGTAACATAGTGAAATATCTTCATATTAAAACAATCTGTAAAATAGTTTTCAAATAGTTTCTTTTTTTCCTAAATAAACTTCATTGCGTTGAAACATTTCGAAGTCCAACCAAACCAAACGATTCGATTCTTAATCAAACAGACCGTTTAGAGACTAAGAGTGGGCGATTCTGCACCCAATTACCGACCACCTCAATCTACTAACTTTAATTGGAGTTCATTCAAACTACAGACCAGAAATTGTAGATAGGGAAATTATACCGTCTCGAGTAAAAATCCAGTGATTTACACATACATCCAAATATAACTAAGTGTTAATCTGCGCCTGTGTTTATGAGAAGCTAAATGTATAAACTTTGTATAATTATATACAGGTATATATAGTATAAATAGTAAAATCCTTGATTTATATATCGTAGTATCTCCACGTGTGTCTAAACATTGTACACCTTCCTGACTATCCAGTTTTCCGTGTCTTAAACTCAAACATTCTTAGACCAAAGTTACCAAAGCCTTTGACTTTTGAGTGTCTTTTATCTTAATTATAATCTGTTAAGCCCCAATAATGGTCTGAGGCCCTACCGGGAGGCCACATTAAATACTGATCGAACCGTCGATCGATCGAAAGTGAAAATAAAAAAAAAACGTATGTGATTTGACATTTCTCGGCGATCAAGTTCTACCCGCATAGGCAACATTTTATATACATTTTCCTCCATCGAAGCGTCGCGCGGTCGATTGGTTTGCCGATGTGACTTCCCGGTAAGCACCCTGGTGTGTTTATGAGAAGCTGAATGTATGAACTTGGTGTAATTATATAAAGGTATATTAAGTATGTCCACGTGTGTCCAAACATCGCCTAGCTTCCTGTCTATACAGTTTTCCGTGTCATAATATCAAGTATAAATGGTAAAATCCCTGACTTATATGTCGTAGTATGTCCACGTGTGTAAAACATCGTCATCAACGACATCCAGTTTTCCGTGTGTTAAACTGATACATTCTTAGACCAAAGTTACCAAAGCCTGTTACTTTGAAGTCCACTTCATTAAGCGTCTTGTGCCGGCTGATATAAAATCAGCCTTTGCCTCATGTAAAGCGGCCAATAAATCATTTACTCTTTTATAACAATATTTCATACCATTTTCAAATCAATTTAATTGTTATCTGTTCATGTCACATTTTTATAATTATATTCTTCATTTAAAATCAAATTTACTATATAAGCTCCTATTATGTTCCAAATAAATGAGTCTTGCTTTACCATCCGAAGAGGTTTCATTTAGTACCCAGTGCGTACCTACAACAAAAGGTCTGGTCCCAATACGGACAGTTTCCAACCGGACCGGACCGAATTCTACTGACGACAAGGAGGGCGTCAAATTGGTGACCCCGACGTGATCATCCGTCACGTCACTCTGGCCGTTTTTGTGAACACCGCCGCAGCACTTCTTCGGACTGAGGTATCAAACCATTTTGAACAGTATGCCGTATCCACCGCGGAAAGCACGTTGCTGTCCAAGCCCGCTGGTGCCTGGGTGCGTTACTGCCCAAGCGCGCCGTTTCAATACAGTGTGCTACCCAAACGCGCCGATGCCTAAACGCGTTGCTGCCCAATTGCGCCGATTCCTGACCGCATTGCTGCCCATCGTGCCACTCACTACTCAAGCATGCTGACACCATTCAACGCCAAGATGTCAACATTCGCCGAATTTCGTCGCATCAAATTTTTTTTTTTTCTTTCTAAATCTATTTTATTTTGAATATTTAGTCTCCTAAATCAATAAAATGCTTTCGCCGTAGGCTACTAATTCCGCGTCCTCAAGCGATCCTTGTTTGACTGATTTGTCAACAATCAGTCCAGCAAAGATTCTCTCCCCTTCTGGCGTATATCATCCACATCCACATGGCAAAATTGAGCGATGGCATCATTACTCTCAAAGCCTCCATCATAGCAAGAGAAACTTTCGCTCAAATGTGTGACGATCTCCAACCATTCTTCTAGGCCCTCGAACAGCAAAACGCGATAAGAATATGTGTAGAGAATTGATAACATACGGTACCACCTTACGACTTCCATCCGATTTTTTTGTACCTACAAAGTCAAAAATTGACGATGCAGAATTCGTACATCAACTTCAACAAACCTTAATATGTCATACTTGCTCCTGCATCAAATTTATCGCAGCATCCATAATTTGTTCATAAAGACCTGCATTCTTGTTCGCACGTTTTCATTCGTAATGACACGGTTCGTCCTCCTCTCACTCCTCCATATGACGGCCCCTTTAAAGTCATTCATCGCCAAAAAAAACATTTTAAAATTCAACTTCCTATTCGCTCAACTGTCATATCCATTGATCGTTTAAAACCCGCCCATACCATCCCAGTGGAAATCTGTTAAACCCCGGTAATTATCTGGTGTATTTATGAGAAGCTTATTTATAAATGTCTGAACTTTGTGTAATTTTACACAGGTATATCAAGTAAAAATAGTAAAATCCCCGACTTATATGTCGTAGTATGTTCGTATGTCCAACCATTGTCTAGCTTCCTGTCTATACAGTTTTCCGTCTCTTAAACTGATACATTCTAAGACCAGAGTTACCAAAACCTGTTTCTTTGAAGTGCACTTCATTAAGCGTCTCTTATCCAAGTGATAATCTGTTAACCCCCGTTAATGATTTGGTGTGTTTATGAGAAGCTGAATGTATGAACTTGGTGTTATTATACAAAGTTAGCTATATATATCAAGTAAAAATAATAAAATCCCTGACTTATATGTCGTAGTATGTCCAATCATCGTCTAGCTTCCTGTCTTACCAGATTTCTAACGGAAATCTCTTAAGCTGATACATTCTTAGACCAAAGTTACCAAAGCCGGTTACTTTGAAGTCCACTGCATTAAGCGGCTTTTATCTAAGTCATAATATTAAGCCCCTGTAATAATCTGGTATGTTTATGAGAAGCTAAATGTATGAACTTGCTGTTATTATACAAAGTTAGCTATATATATCAAGTATAAATAATAAAATCCCTGACTTATATGTCGTAGTATGTCTACACATTGTCTAGCTCCCTGTCTATCCAGTTTTCCGTCTCTTAAACTGATACATTCTTAGACCAAAGTTACCAAAGCCTGTTACTTTGAAGTCCACTTCATTAAGCGTCTCTTATCCAAGTGATAATCTGTTAAACCCTCGTAATGATCTGGTGTGTTTATGAGAAGCTCCGTATGAACTTGGTGTGATTATGTGGTCATAGGGAGAATTTAGGTCGCTCGGATTAATGAACTGTAAAGGTGTTTCGAAATTTATATCTACCGAAGCTGTATGTAGTAAGTTAGTAGACACTTGCACAAAAGTGAGAGGTTGCATTAGTACTATAAAATTTTAAAATAAATGATAAGTACTGATATACAATCTTAAATTTAAAAGTTATTTTATTTACAAAAAATATATAATGACATGAAGTAAATTTATTGTAATAGGCATTTAGAATCTTTTAATTAAAACATTATTTTTTTAAACAATTTGAGCACAAGCAATCTAAGTATTATTTTTAGATTATTTTTAAATTAATATTTATTAGTATGTATATGCCATTTATTTATTTATTTTAATTTCTTTATTAAACAACATAGTACATAAAATATGCGAGCTTAATGCCTTAGGCATTAATCTCTCAGTCGTAGCCGATGGTATTCTGTGTCTATATGGAACAAGTGGCACCATGGAATCGATAACTCACTATAAACAGTTTCACAACTTGGTATAGTGATATAGGGCCGACTGCTTAACGTGCTCTCCGAGGCACTATAGTGCTGTTATCATACAAATGTACCTACATTTGTTTTTAATTAAAAATTCATCGGTACACACCGGGTTTGAACCGAGGACCTAATTACCTCTAACCAACTCGACCACCATTATTTTACAAATATAATCTATACATAATAAAGATTCTTGAGAACGAATTGACCGATTTCATACAATATATTTTTTTGTATGTTTTCTAATACTGAAGAAAAAGAAGAAAAGAAGAAGGAACGGAAAACTAAGAAAATGGCGAAAAAAAAAATGGAAAATTTAACAACCATTTTAAAGCGTGTTTAGCAATTTAACAAAAAAATTAACAGATTTTTTAAAAATATTTTTTATATTTTATGGTCGAAATTTGTTTATTGACATTTTATGTCATTACATGGTACATTAGTACACCCGTGTGAAGCCCGATCGAGAAGCTAGTAAAATAATTAAATAATAATATATTATCAGTAATAATCGCTGAAAGAGCCACAATTTTAATCGCTTCTAAATAATTAAATAATAATATATTATCAGTAATAATCGCTAAAAGAGCCACAATTTTAATCGCTTCTAAATAATTAAATAATAATATATTATCAGTAATAATCGCTGAAAGTCCCACAATTTTAATCGCTTCTAAATAATTAAATAATAATATATTATCAGTAATAATCGCTGAAAGAGCCGCAATTTGACAATTTTAATCGCGTTAAAATAAAGTAAACAAGTGTTTAGTTATAAGATGTTTGATTTACATAAATCACAATTGGAATGGAAACAAATTATAATATTTAATTAAATCGTAATTTCTGAGATTTAACTTTCAGGAAGTTCATGAAAAGTTACGAAACAAAACTAATTACTTTATTTAACATCAAAGAAAAGTTTTTATACGTGTTGTACAACTTTATTAGAAAAAAAACTTGTCCGATTTTAGCAGTTTTTAACAAAGACATTCCCGTTTTGACTTTTTTTTCATATATAGTGATTGTCCATCGTCCTAACAATAAAAGGAACAAAATAGATTTTGAAATTTGGGATTTTGTTTTTTTTTACCGAAATAGTCAGCAAAGCCGAACTTGATGTATTTGGAAGATATGACGTAGAGTATCAACACATGCAGCAATAGTTTTTAGAATAGCTATAGTACTTTGTATCAATCTGATGGTAAGCATACCATTATAACAAAATCCATCAATGGGGCCGATCAATACAATAATTTCCACCACTATACCGGCTAAATATTGCGGTTATAAAATGATTTTTTACAATTTTTATACTTGGGACAATTTCTACATACTGCTCTGGTCACCAACTAAACTCTAGACGTGTACTATGTGTACCAGAAGCCACGATATAATATATATTATATTTTATAAACACAGAGACCACGACAAACTGTACAGAAAAAAACGTACCTGCTAATATGTTTTTGCCATGGCTGGGAATCGAACCCACGACTTCCGGATCCAACGTCAAAGGAGCAACCACTAGTCTACGGAGGCTGTCAAGTAATATTTAATATTATTATGTGACTTCCCTGATAGTTTTATATTTATCACGTTATTTTTTTTGCACAAAACTCTTGCATTAAGATGTTTAAAGCCAAACGATCAATCTATTAGTCTAAAACCAAGTGGTTTCAGACAAACAGACAGAGACAAATATTTTATTCACGAACTTACTATTCATCTTTATGAATAAGACCGTAAATGTTTACCCACTAACCTATAAACTGGAGTGCCAAGAGCGTTGTCTCGTCAAAATGCCGAGGTTCCGTACACGCGCATTTCCCGACAGTCCCATTATTTATACCGGATGTGGCGCGCCGACCGCTCTATCTCGTTGACGCCGTAATAATACTACTAAGCATCTTTCTATTGTAGGTAACCAAATGTAGTTTACGGCGAATTTCAGAAACAGTTTTTTTTTATAAACTGGGATAAAACATAGAGATAACATTTAATAGCATCATAATACAGGGTATCTACGTGGAGGCCAAGTTGGTTAGACCTTGGATTAAAAAACACTTAAGTCCCTGGTTCGAATGCCGGTGTGTATCAATGAGTTTTTAATTTAAAAAAAATGTACATTTGTTTGACAACACCACTATAGTGCCACGGAGAGCACGTTAAGCTGTCGGTCCTAGTTTCACTATACCAACTGGCGAAACAGTTTATAGATGGGTTATTGAGTCTATTCAAAAACATCGCGACGACGACGGGTACGACGACGATGAGAAACCCTTCCGCTGGGTACCCTGAGGCCGTCTAGGCGGTTTCGGGCGCCGTAAGGACCCGTGTAGATATGCATGTATTATACAGGGTAAATTTGAAAGGTTGTACCTTGGGATAATATGAGGCTCTGTAATAATAAAAAATATAAATATTAATATTCTCCACACAAATTGGTTATTTGAACATTACCAGTTTGTATTGTTTTTCATCTGCGAAAGCCTTATTGTATTAAACGTAGTACTTTGGGCAACTATGAGGTTCTACTGATCAAATCGAAAAACTGTTCCCATGAAACTATGTGTTGCAAATGAAAAAAAAAAGACTCCTCCATACAAATTGGTTTTAAATAACCAATTTGTATATATTTGTATATTAGTAGACTTTTTTATTCATGGGCTACATATATAAAAATAATTTTATTAGTACGGCCTCATATTGACCCAAAGTCCTATAACCTTCCAAAGTCACCATGTATAATAATAATAATAATAATAATAATAATATGCAATAAGTTTATTTATGAGAAAAGTTTCGCGTAATAATAAATGCGCTAAAAAATCATGAAAGGTAGTAACACCCGGTCGTAAAATATACCGTACTGTAACAAATGCGAAAATCCCAACGGATTTTGATGAAGTGAAAAATCAGTAAAATATCTGAAATATTTTGATAAGAACCCATTCATTTGATGCGTAGGTATTATATATCTATAGAAAATGTTGTAAAATTGAAACATATTGGTTGATTTGTTTTATATTTTAGAGTAGGTAATCCGGTAATCCCAAATCTCTTGCTGTTGAAAAAAAAAAAAAAAAATTTACCCTCGACAAAAAAAGGGGATCTGTCTTTGGCAACGTAAATATTATCTACCTATATCTATACTAATATTATAAAGAAGTAAGGTTTGTGAGTTTGTGAGGTTGTAGGGAGAAATCTCTATATATATATATATTTTTTAATTTTTTTATAGAAGCTCGGCATGTGACCCCACATCCACCTCGAAAGCAGTATGCAGGTCCAAGAATGAATACAACCAGCTCTTAAAATTGTGTTGTAAGAGCTGGAATTTTTTGAATTTATTTTGAAAATTCTCTATAGTGTTGGATATCCTATTTATTGAGGAAGGCTATATACTATCACGCTACGACCAACAGGAGCGCAGCATCAATGAAAAATGTTGGGAAAACGAGGAAAATTCGTTCCTTTTGAGAGCTTCCGTCGCGTGCGCCGCAAAAACGGTTAAAGTTACGCAGACGAAGTTGCGCGTGTCAGCTAGTACATATTATATACATATAAATACAATTCTCCGTCCATAAAGTTTTACGGTTATTTAATTAAAAACACCTTCTTTATTAAGAGTCCACATAATGATATAGATACGTTACCTATTACAATTTTCCTATAAATATAATAGAAACGAAATAATATGTATATATTTATAATATGTGTATATTTATAAAAAAAATAAATAAAAAAAATACCATCTTTGGCTCCCGAGAACCGTTTATACGGCCTCAGGGTCCCAGCGGAGAGATTAACCCATCCTCATTTCGCCGATGGTATTCGGAGGCAACACCTAACAAGTGGCGAGCTTGTTGCGGTGTTTATGATGAAATAGCCTCGTTGTATAAAGCGGTCACCCATCCCAGGCCGGCCTTGTTGTCATCTGCTTAACCTTGTTATCAGTTGCGCAGTGACTTAACCACTAGGCTGGGGCCGCTTTTTTTTATTATATTAGTTCATTTATTATATTTAGTATATTTATTAGTTCATTTTTAATAGGTTTCAAAAACAAAGTCGCTTCCCGCGTTGTCTGAGTGTTTGTCTGTACGCTTAGGTCTTCTAAACTACACATTTTCACCATAATTAGGTAATTCCTTCCAAGATTTATATGTATAATACAATGTACTGACGAATATATATTACTAGTAACCAGTACGAAGCGAGAGCGGGTATTAGTTTATCTATAACAGTGTTATTTAAACTGTGCGTCGCCAAGCCATACTCGGAAAATGGCAAAAGTTTCTTTCTATGTTCTTTATATACTAAAATAAAAAATACAATTTCAGTAAGAAGAATGGGCTTGTTCATTTTTCAATAATTCGTCAAAACTTAGTTCTAATCTTGAGTAGTAAATAAATCAAATCATTTTCTAGTTTTGTTTGTGAATAATTTAAGTATTGTTATGATTATATCTTTTTTTTTTTCGAGAAGTTCTGCACCCTAAGCATATTTCACTCTCTCAAAGGTTAGCTGGTAGAAAATGCCTAAGGCATTAAGCTCGCCTATGTACAATTTTGTGCAATAAAGAATTTTAAATAAAAAATAAATAAATTTAAATAAATGATTCTAGGGGGTCGGTAGATTTGTTTAACTTATAAAGGGGTCGCGTTCTTAAAAATATTGAAAAACATTGATCTATACTATAACAATAATATGAAGAGGTAAAGTTTGTGACGTTGTGGGGGTAATATCTGCATCTACTGAACCAATTTTGAAAATATTTATTGTTGGATAGCTCATTTATCGAGGAAGGCTATAGGCTATATAAAATTACGCTACGACCAATAGGAGCGGAGTATCAATGAAAAATGTTGCAAAAACGGGGAAAATTTATTCCTTTTGAGAGGCAAACGGTTGAAGTTAAGCATACAAAGTCAACTAGTTATAAATATACGCATACGAAGTTGCGGGCACCAGCTGTATCAACTAAAATATTTTAATATCTAGTGAGCGCTTTAAATCATATTATAAATTATGAAGTCTTAAAATAAACAACAACCCAAAACTTCAAAGTCAAATCTCTGTCCATAAAGTTTTATGGATATTTAATTCATAACACCTTAATAAAGAGTCTACGTGTATAATAATATACCTATTATAATTTACCTATAAATAGAAACGAAATAATATATATATATATATATATATCATCACGGGTGCCTTACGGCGCCCGAGACCGCCTAGACGGCCCCAGGGTACCCAGCGGAGGGGTTTTAATCCCACCTCGTTGTAGCCGATGGTATGAGTCTACACCGAACAAGTGGCTAGCTCGTCGCGATGTTTTGGATAGACTCAATAACCCATCTATAAACAGTTTCACAAGTTGGTATAGTGAAACCGGGACCGACAGCTTAACGTGCTCTCCGAGGCACTATAGTGGTGTTGTCAAACAAATGTACATATTTTTTTTAATTCAAAACTCATTGGTACACACCGGGATTCGAACCAGGGACCTAAGCGTTTTTAAGTCCAAGGTCTAACCAACTCGGCCACCACGTATATTAAACGAAATAATATGTTTACCATTTTTTTATGAAATAGGTTTACCTATGAATCGTTTTATGGCGGGACATGTTGTTTGTTTGGTTACGATAAAAGTTTTGCATCAATGAAACCCTAGATTAAGTTATTAATAGTAGTTTTATTGAAGCCGTTATCCAGCCAAGAATTCAGTTCCAGTAAAATTTTCACGAAAGCGTCTGTCCGACCGCATTATTTTTTTATAGCTTCTAACTTACAGTTTCTAAGATAAGTCTGTAATTTACATGTTGTGGCGTCTTACATAATAACAGGCCAAATATCTGGCGAGAACTCAAAAAGCTCTATTTGCATATAAAAGCTGGATCAGCCACTGCATATTAACCGGTAAATTATCATAATTTATTCCATTATTGTTTGCCTCGCTAGTAATATAATCATTATTACAATACCCTTCATAATCTATTCTATACTAAGTACATTAAAATCTTTGTGTTAATTTACATTGTTAATTAATTTGATTAATTAATACAATATTAAGTATATTATACCATGTGCAAATTAATATTTAAAAAACTTATAAATAAATTAATTAAATTAACATACCTGTCACATCCCTAACAAATATTCAAAAAAAGAATTTAATCACTTTAAATTTCGAACTATAACTCACTAAGCGTAGAACGCTCTTCAGCGTTCGAAAACTCGTTTACTTTTTTTCAGTTACGCGACGTTCGCGAATGTTAATCGAAATTTCGACGGTTGAAGCGACCCGTGTAGTCGCTGAAACGATATCGTCGCGTCTGGCCAGCTCAGAGGACGAACGCGAACTCCGCGCCTGCCTCGTAACTGCATTGCGCCCTACATAAACGAAAAGCTACTGTATATATAGTTCTATGGAAAATTAGTTGGATTTTTAATTCGTACCGAGTGTAAAGATCTCCAGCAAAGATAGGACAGTCTAATAAAATTGGGCGTTTCGCTAATGGGCGAGATTTGAGTGGATGACCGAGCTTATATCGTAATACGGGTTTATAGGTGTCATTTCGTCGTCCACGCCTTTTGTGCTAATTTAATCGTTTTCATCTATTCAGGCGGAAAGTATTAGGTACGTCTATTCTTACCTCGACAATGCTCTATTATCCGTTATACCAAGCGTGTTGATTGATTTTCTCACACTTTTTTTTCATTGATAACTATACTACGAATATTTATTTTTGTTGCTAAAAAAGACTTGTTGAGTCTTTTTTACTTTTACTAAAGTGTTCTTCAAGATTTTTTTTTATAAAAACCGGTGTTAGTCATTAATAACAATAATATGTAAAGGACAATTTACACATATTGCTCTGGTCACAAACTAAGCTCTAGGCTTGTACTATGTGTAACAGAAGCAACGATATTATACATATTATATTTTATAAACATCCAGACCATGACAAACTGAACAGAAAACGTATTAATATTTTTTTGCCATGGGTAGGAATCGAACCCACGACCTTCGGATACAACGCCAAAGGCGCAACCACAAGTCTACGGAGGCGTATTAATTCTGGAATCTGAAATTCTGTAATTGTACATTTTGCTTTGTGCAGTTCATTCCAATCTTCCTAAGGTTTCGTTGTTTTATTCTGCGACAAATAAAATGTTATACGGTTTTTTTTTATTGGAACAAAACATAGCATTTTTTACGTATGTTTACCTGATGGTAAGCAGACGTACAAAATCCAAAAATAGAGTCGATCAATACATTGTTGTTTAAAGCATTGGTCGTTCCCATTACGCTGGCTTAATGATGCGGTTACAAAGCGGCAAAGACGAATTCGCATTGCTAGTTTACTTTAATTTTCTCGTTGATTTATAGTCAAATCAATTACCCGTTTCACCTCGACAAGAAGTTCATGAATGTTCAAGCCTGCTTGGCTTCTGAAAACCGGTTAACCCACAGAAAACCGAAATATGACTAGGTCACTTGACGGTTTTTGCATCTGTATTAGCGATGGTAACGAGACTGGTCGGTCGGCCTAACGAAGTTGTAGAGACCTTCCTCCCACATACATTTCCATTAAATTTAAAATTACGAAATATGACGAGGTCACTTGACGGTTTTGCATCTGTATGGGCGAATAAACTTAGAATGATATAGAACTATACTTAAAAACTTCCACAAGATCGGTAGTAGTGGTATCAGGACCAAAAGCTTAACATGCTCTCATAGGCAAGAATAGGTGTGATATGGTGGTAGTGAAATAAATAATAATAAATTAAAAAACGCATATAAATTGGCCAAGTATTTTTAAGTGATGAACCAATCGTACCAGGCGTACAAAGGCGCATGACTTTATATCCACCTGATAGTGAGCAGACCTACACAGTCCATAAATCGGGTCAATCAATAATTGTTCTTAAACAACATTGTACGCTTCCACTATGCCGGCTAAATAATGCGATTACGAAATGGATGGCGAAAAAGACAAATTGCATGACGAGTATATTTTAGTTATATTCGCATTCTCATCGTCAATTCAACCACTCAATTGCGTAACCGCACCCTAAAAGCAGACTACCACCTTGACAAGAAATCGATGCAGTAATCTCCCGGTGAACCCACAGACTAAAACCGAAACATGACTAGGTCACTTGACGGTTTTGCGTCTATTTAAGCGGTGGTAACGAGACCGGTCGGTCGGCCTAACGAAGTTATCCACCTTACCTCTACCTTCCTCCCACCTAAATTTCCATTAAATTAAAAATTACAAGGGATTCTGTAATTATTTTTATTTATTTATTCACGCCAGATTTCTTATGGAGACGCAGAGATACCGAGCATTACTTGTTGAACTCTTTTACTATATTGCCTCATAACTCTTTTAACATATGCACGCCCATTACAAAGAATATGAATTTTCACAGTCATTCCCATTTTCATACTACTACTTTCTTTTAGTTTCCACTAGTCCGCGAATTTCGTCATTATAGATCTCTATGACAATTTTATATTTGTGAAGACCTTCAATGATCCTTAGATTTTTGTGCTATTTTCCTAATCTGTTATCTTGTTACCAATGGTCTTTCTATAAGTAAGTACATAAATAAATATATTCGGTCCGTTATTTTTACACCGCACATTCACCGCAATATATAGATGCAAAAACCGTCAAGTCACCTAGTCATGCTCGGTTTTAGTCTATGGGTTCGCCGGTCTACCGGGGACTACTGCATCGATTCATTGTCGAGGTGTTAGTCTCCTTTCTTGGTGCGGTTACGAAACGGAAGACTTACTTGACAATAAAGCAGCGAGAATATTAAAATAAACTCGTACATCTTTGTCGCCGCCCATTTCGTAACCGGCATAGTGGGAGCGATCAATATTCTTAAACAACAATGTATTGATCGACCCTCTTCATGCACTTTGTAGGTCTGCTTACCACCAGGTAGATACAAATTCGCAAGCCGTGCCCCAATAAAAAAAATTAAAACCCTCCATTCTTCATCAAAATTGGCCCCAAGGCTCCTTTAAGCATTTCTCGCTATTCCTTTTAGTTTAGGATGTGGCCATGAAGGCCCACTCAATAATTCACCCTCTATAATATATTTTTAACTACGGGGTGGCGATGCGTAACTTTGGCGACTACGGTTTGTGCTACTCTTGCGATTAACATCTTAATTTAATAAATAAATTTAAATAATGTCTTAATGTTTTTTTTTTTTTTTTTTTTTTTTTTTTTTTATTTATATATTTTTTATTTACGATTTATTCGTACTGTACTAGCATTATAGTTATATAATAAAATAAATAAAACACAATATTATTTTGTTACGATATATTTCGCCTTACATGGCGTCTTCAGTCGTATGACATTAAAATTAAGAAAATATATTAAATTTACTTATATATATATTTTTTTTTTTTTTTTTTTTTTTATTAAGGTTAAGATATGAATATGTGTGTCTTTGTAGTGTAGGTGTGTGTCCGTGTTGTGTATGAAAATTGTTAGTAAGTCAAGAGTCAAGTCTGTGTCATAATTGTATGTTCAGTCCTGGTCTGTAATGAGCTCCTAATGTCCAGATGTATGATAGTTCCCAGGTGCGTAGTTGAATATTGTCAATTTTATTAAATGATTTTATGATTCTAACGGTGTAACAGTCATTGAATTTGGAATTATGAATTCGAGCGTGAGATGGTATTGGTAGTATGCTATTTATGATGGAATCTGTGGTATGGCGATGATGATTCATACGGATGTGCAGTGGGTTTATTGTTTCACCTATGTAGAATGATGGACAATGGCGGCATTCCAAAATGTAGATGACAAATTTCGTTTTGCAATTGCAATTTGGTTGAGATTTCAATATGCTTGTGAAGTTTTGTGTGGAGATGGAAGTATCTGAATTAATAATGGGACAAGTTTTGCATCGGGGTTGTGAACATGGAATGGTTCCTGCGGATGATATGACATGTCTTATTAAGTTAAGTCGAGGGTTTGTTTTGGTAGTTATTGTACGTAAGTTAAAGTTTTGTCTGTATGTTATTTGTGGCAGAGTAATTAATAGATCTTTTGTGTCGTCATGTTGTCTTAATATATGAGCATTGTCTTTAATTAAATTTATAAGTTTTTCTGCGCCAAAGAAATAGTCAGTAGTTAAACGTAATCTGTCATGTGTATTGGTTAGTCTATGATTTGGTCTATGGTAATGGGTTCGACGATAATAATGTTTCTGTAAAAAGTTATCAGGGTATTGTCGGTTAGTAAGCGCTTGAGTAATTTTGTTGTCATATAATTGTAGTTTGTCAGCGTCATTACAGATTCTTCGTCCGCGTATCGATAGTGAGTATGGTATGGATTTTTTTACGTGATGTGGATGACAACTATTAAAATGGAGATATTGAAATTTATTAGTTGGTTTAAAATGGACAGAAGTTATGATTTTATTATCATTTGTTAGAGTTAAGTCAACATCAAGAAAAGAAGTGTCTTTGGATGATATGTCATATGTGAACTGCAATGTACTACATGTATTAAGTCGGTCTAAGAAAGTCAGTAGTGATGAGTAACTATGAGGCCAAATCATGAAAATGTCATCAATAAATCTTTTCCAAATGAGTGGTTTTAATGGTTCGAGATGAAGACTAACACCTCGACAATGAATCGATGGAATAGTCTCCTGAAAACCTATGTACACATACAACATGACAAAAAATATAGACATATACAAAAATGACAGATTAAGCTAAGAATGTTAACATTTTTATATGAGAATATCGGCCTGTTACCGTCTTGTAGATTAAACGAATCCCCCTACATATATTTATAACTATTAATAATAAGAACAATAATATTTAATAGAATTTTTGAATATTCTACTAATACCTAATGTATATAATAGAAGAATTTAACAGACGATTTAATTTCAATGAAGCGTCCGACAGGAATATTTGCTTAATACTTATTCGAATAGCCTATAATTTACTTTCATCTGTAATTCGATACGAAACACATTTGAAGTGCGAGCAAACAGATTTTCCGAAAATACCGTTTTAGGTTTGTGGACTAGTTGGTTGATTTGTCTGCCGATAGATGCCTCAATTTCCGGTGTTTTGTCACAAATTCTATTTGCTTAAGCGATAAACCAGAATCAGTAGAAAGGTTAAATTTGGCGTCTCAAGTAGAAATCGCGCGTGACTTATATCGAACCCCCAACTGAAAAAACACCCTTTCCAGGTGTTTTTTCACAGCAGCTTTGCAATTGTTTCTTTAAAAGCCTTTACTTTTCGGTAATCATATTCTCTTAACTTTCACTCCATTTTTGAGTATGTTACCTATAATACTTTACTTTTTTCAAAAAAATTACCTGCATACCTAAGCCCGCTTAGGTTCGCAGTTTGCAAATTGAAACGGGCGTTTGTGGTAATTTATGAACATTATTCATTTCTATTTAACATTACTACTCTTCTCATTTCAATAGTTTATATTCATTTCCTTTTTTCTCCAATTCAAATACTTCTTTATTTGTAACTTTCTCCGTCCGAATTTTCCTCTTCTTACGCCAGTACCACATTTTAAATTATTCTTTTCTCTACCTTTGTGTACAAGTTTTTTCTCATCTCTTTGTATCAATTTCCATGTCTTAGCTCCGTATAAATAATGCGACTTACTAATAATAAGTTTTGTTTTAATTTTATATTTACTTAACCAATAAACTAAACTGTATAAAAGACAAGGATTCCTTGAGGGTAGCCCAAATACTGTAACAGTAGACTTGAGTTTCTGTTATATTTTTCATAGTTAAGTTTATAGGATATTATTGTGCAAAAATGTACCATTTTTTTAGGATAAGCATTCGCTGTATCAATTACGCAGTGATCTCAGGGTTTGTGCTATCAAAACGAATCCCTTTCTCATCAGTAAAATGGGTACTCCCAGTTTCACTATACCAATTTGTGTATCTTTTATAGATGAGTTATTGAGTCTATCCGAACTAGCCACTTGCGGTTACGACGAGGTAGGATTAATTGGGTACCTTGAGGCCGTCTAGGCGGTCTCGGGCGCCATAAGGCACCCGTGATGATTTTTATTTATACTTTAACTTGTATCATTGAAATAAATACATAAAAATAAACTCTGATTTATCTGTCGTAGTTAGGTAGTAAGATCACTCTGCTATTTTAGTTTTGTTTCTATAGCTTTAACTATGAGGGTTTCGGAATCACGTTCGAATTTAGATGCAGACTCTATTTGCTGAGTTTGTAGATTTTTACATTGTTATTTTAGGCCCGAGGAAACATTTGTTCAATCATCTTTATTTGCAGAAAATATATGAGAATCCTGGGATTCATGTTTAGGTCTTTTAACATCTAGTTTCTATAAGACTTTCTTTAAAAAAATTGCCATTAATCAAATAGTAATTAATGTAACTAGATTGTAGTTAAAGTCTAGACAATATAGTATGTTATACCTGGTATTTTTTAACATGTTCTGTTATTTTTCTTTATTATTGGAGGACGGTGTGTGATCTATCTGTTATAGTCCCGTGATGCAAATATGTCTTTGTCGCCGCCCATTTCGTAACCGCATCATTTAGCCGGTGGCATAGTGGGAGCGATCAATATTGTAAAAAAACAATGTATTGATCGACCTCATTCGTGAACTTTGTAGATCTGTTTACCATCAGGTAGATAATCCAATAAAATAATAGTAATAATAAAAAATAGTTTGTGTTCTATAAAAGTTTTTTTAAATGTTACTATTAATTAAAGCACGTAATGTGACTTTGTATCTACCTGATAATCTATTAAATATAGACTAACAAAATCCATGAATGGGGTCGATCATTTCATTACATATAAAGTGGTTACGAAATGGGCGGCGTCAACAATGAATTTGTAATTCGAGTACTTGTACTATCTTCGCTTTTAAAAACAATAAAATACATATTTGAAATTTGGATACCATCGGCGACGAAGAGAAAGGAATTCGTAGCACCCAGGCCAGGGTTTTGGTCTGGGTGCTACGAGTATAATTAAAGGTATTCGTTATACATATAAATTTACAGTTAGATGCAAGCTCTACTGAGTGCTGAAAAATATAATTCTATGGAATGAAACATATCTATGTTAAAGATAGGATTTAAGCACAGGCCAAACGTACAGTTAAGCTGCTTCGACATATTCGACAGTTGTCAATGCCTGCGTTAATTTTTTCGACATTCGTAGTGCGCATGGTGCTTTCTTAACCATCGTGAAAGCAAGCAAAAATATATTTATATAAAGCCTGGAAGAGCTGTTGGTCAATGAAAGGGTTGATGAAGAGTAACCAGCAGCCAGTAAACCTGAAACGTAGTCTCATGCATTGTTCAGACTTGGTCTTTGACAGCTCAACAGAAGGTCAATAGCAGTTTGCCATCAAGCCATGGAGCGCAGTATACTAGGCGTCCAGCGTATAGATAAGATACGGAACAGTATACGCGCTTTAGAACGCGAATAACTGAGGTCACTCAGAATGCCGCCATGCTTAAATAGGACTGTGCCGGCCACGTGTATCGAATCCCAGGCGAATTGTGGGCAAGGATAACTACAGAGTGGGTGCCACAGACCTTAAAAAGACAACGCAGTAGGTTCAGGAGGAGATGGACAAAACGAGCTGGATGTATGTTCAAATGATTGGTCCAGGATAGCTCAAGATAGGAAGAGATGTAGAGAGGGACCTTTGCTCAGCAGTGAGACACTACAGGTTAAATATAATAATAATTAATCTGTATAATAGCAATAAATATAGTTTATATATGTAGTAACATCAGTATCATTTACATCATCACTCTGTACGGTCTTAGCAAGATCGTACAAGACTGATAAGTCATCTTAAAATAATGCTTTAAAGTCTTGCCTAAGTTACATCAAAAAACTTTTCTTCAACAAAATATTTTATTCATACAGCTTACGCGTTAAATTTATCCATCCAAAGTATGTAATTATAAATGTTCTTCCACCGTTTAATACGCCTTTTGTAAATTAATCGTACATGAAGTTTCGCTTAATTTGAGAGACCCAATTTTCTTGAGCGAGCGGAGGATGTGGCACGTGTTGACTGTAATTTGAGTTATGATTATGTTCATTTAATATTATTACAATTTATTGGTTCAGAAATTGTATAAAAATATAAAATAAATAAATATCATCACGGGTGCTTTGCGGCGCCCGAGACGGCCTCAGTGTACCCAGCGGAGGGGATTATAATCCCACCTCGTCGTAGCGGATGGTATGAGTCTGCACCGAACAAATGGCTAGCTCGTCGCGATGTTTGGATAGAGTCAATAACCCATCCAATTAAAACAGTTTTACAAGTTGGTATAGTGAAACTGGGACCGATAGTTTAACGTAATCTCCGAGGCACTATGATGGTGCTGTTAAACAAATGTACATATTTTTTTAGATAAAAACTCATTAGTACACACCGGGTTTTAAACCAGGGACCTAAGTGTTTTTTAGTCAGTCTAACCAACTCGACCAGCACGTATTCTTCCTTTCTACGTATTGAGAAATTTAGTTTTCAATTTATTAGGATCACATTAAATTTATAATGTAAATTGGCAGCATAATCGTGGTAAAATTATTGTGTTTATCAATACTTCTAATAAGTACTCTATATAGGTATGAGGAAGGTCTCTATAGATTTGCTAGGCCGAACAAACGATTTCATTACCATCGCACATACGTAGATTTAATCACTGTGACAGTAGACACTTCCATGAACTATGTCCCATCGCCCGTACAGACTAAAACTTTTTTTTTTTCTTGGAGCACGACATGTGACTTTTTATCTACCTGGTGGTGAGACCTACAAAGTCCATGAATGGGGTCAATCAATCATTAACAATATTGGTCGCTCCCACTATGCCGGCTAAATGATGCGATTACGAAATGGGGGTTAATATACTCGCTGCCTTATCTTTAATTCAACTACCTATTTCATAAAACCGGTGAACCACAGACTAAAACCGAAACATGACTATGTCACTTGACGGTTTTTGCATCTGTATGGGCGAAGAGAGAGAACGGGACGAGACTGGTTGGTTGGCCTAATGATATTATAGAGATTTCCTCCCACCTAAAATGACTGGGTCATGTTTAGGTAGGTGGCTTCTCCCGTTTTCATGAGACTATTGCACCGATTTCTTGTTGTAGTCTCCTTTCAGGTGCGATTACGAAACGGGCAGACCAATTGACGATAGGATATTAATAGTATTGTAATGCATTTTTTCTTTGTCGCATCAATTTTCAAGCAAAGTAGGTAGATCAATACTGTTAAACAATAAAATATATTGATCGACTCCATTCTTGGACTTTGTAAGTCTTTACCATCAGCTAGATATGTAAATTCACATGCCGTGCTCTGATTAACAAAAATATTTAAAAAAAAACTTTGTATAGAACACAAACTGTAATTTTACTACAAAAATCAAACTGTAGGTTAATATTTTTTTTTACTTACATTACAAATATAACCCACCACATTAATGCACTACATTTTTAACTTCTACCGAAGGTGCTATTCCTGCTATACATAGTACGATAAACTTTCACTAGGTTAGAACGAGACTTGATTTGGACTAGACTTATTTATTTATTATGCCTATCTAAATAAATATATAATATATATATTTATTATATATTTATTTATTTATCTATTTATTATATTATGATACTTAGAGATAAGGATATAACATATTTATCCTTAGATAGAGGCATAGAACCGAGCACCACTTGTATCCATCTCTACATACTACTTTTGCCCCGTGCCTGCATAACTGTATCTACTCACATATGCACGCCAATTTTGGAAACTTAATTGAACAGTCTTTTAAAACCTTAAAAGGTCTCGTTCTCCCGCAGCCTTAATTAAAAATATACATTGATTAATTCATACATATTATCTATATATAATTATTTACGTGCCTACATCTCAAATACAGAAGAAAAAAGAATATACTATAAAATATGTACTATATTTACGATAAACATGTATTTTGTTTATAGTATGTACAATAAACATACATACTATAAACATCTGTATTAATTTAAAAAATAATAGTAGTTTGTATTAATACAATGATTAATTGAATCAAGTGTTATTTTGCGGCAGTTCATTTTAAATTATAGTTAAAATTATATTTTTAATTTTTAAACTATAATTTGTAATAAAAATGTTTATAAAACGAAATTTGAATATTTATTATTATTAAACATACCTAAGGACCACAACATCAAGTCGAACAAATATTTTGATCTCACAAACGAAATTACTAGAAACGGATTAAAAACTCAACTTTATGCAATGGAAGTTGGTGCAAGAGGAATTCCAGCAAAGTCTTTGCACCGTCTATTGAAGGATCTTGGCCTTCCGAGAACAGCCGTCGGAACTTTTATGGAACGTGTTTCCAGGATGGCGCTAACAGGATCATATAGTAATTGGTTGAGTAGAGAGGGTAGTGAACACAGCGCAGGTGAGAGTTCAAAAGGCCTTTAACCCTAGAAGCCTAATCTATTTCGGAGGTACATAAAGCCTTAACATACGTCTCTGAGGCGTATATATATTAAAGATCGCCTGTAAGCTAAAATATACCTAATTATATTTTTTTTTTTAAAGGAAATGTAAGGCTAGGATATAATTTATAATAAAACATACTTTTATTAATAGACACTATACTCACTGTTATTTATTACAAGAAAATAAAAAAAAAATACCTAATGTTCAAACTAAAAAATCAACTTCTCAGAAATCAACTGAAATATGTATTTTTTTTTAAATTTTAATCATTTTTAACATCAAATACTTATTATTAGGATACATATTAAAAGTAATCGGCAATCTTTTAATGAATAGATATTATTTTAGAGCAATCTGCACAGATAACAAGTATGTGTTCACAATATTCATAATTTTTTGACCCTAATTTCGACATATTATTTTTTGTAGGGGCAAAAGGCGCAGTATTTAAATTTTTTAGGCTCTGAATTCTCCTGCCTGACGTTCATTACCTGCATCGATAGGTTTTTTGATAAATTGGCTTATATTTTTTCATAAAAATCTATTAGTAGGAGCTTTAAGTCACTTCTTCATCCAAGGCTTGACCAAATCTGTGCTGAGTTTCTTCATTAATTCCCTTCTGTTCAAGGGTTTTTTTTATTATTCCTGAATATGTTGCGGTCGTAAATTGCAGCATAACTAATGAAACCCATGGCAGGATGCCGTGGAATACAGCCATTGACCATCTGTTAGCCTTGCGGCTACACGATATTGAATAACATATTTTATTGAATGATTATATTTTTTACAACTAAGCAAAAGGAGTAGAACGCCTTTTGCTTAGTTGTAAAAAATATAATCATTCTATAAAATAAATAATCATGTCTGGTTTGCCACTTGAATTATTATTTACTGCATTGACATCAAAAGAGGATAAGAGGTATACTTCTTTATAGGTTTTGGCTTGTAAAATACAAGTTGCAGAAGGCCAATGAATTTAAATCAAAACATACAACTGACAACTACAGGTGGTGATCTAAATAGTGCCTACTAGAATCTAGAGTACCTAGTAGGCTGCTGAAGTAGATTTTTAATCAGTGGCACAGATAGGAACAAGTTATTGCACATAATGTTCCATGAATAAACTTTGTTTTTTTTTTTTAAAGTTACACAAAGCCTAAACATACGTCTCGCAGGCGTACAGCACCTCAATAAGTCAAAAATAGTGGAACTTAGCTTAACGACACAAACACTATTGACAAGCTCCCATTGGCCACTGGGATGTCTAAACAGCACCAGGCGCTAACTTCACCCGTTAGAAAGGGATAAAGAATTTTCAATTGCGTGTACGCCTCGCAGGCGTAGATAAGGCTTCTAGGGTTAAACCTACTTCGCGCTCTCAAGTCCGGGAACGCTGCAGTTCATTCTCCTGCCTTTCAACCACGCGATGGACCCGGCACCCGCACGGTGAATCCATGGTTTGCTAAGAACATTGTCTCTCTGTCTCTTTGATAGTCCAATTCTTCAGAAAGTTTAGAACAAAAATAACGTATACAATCAAAAAGGAAGTAATCAATGATATTATAAAAAACAAAAGAATAATACCATTTATTTTAAATTAAACTAGTAATTTTATTTATAAAAGCAACACGTAAAATTAAAATATTACTTTTATAAACTAATGTTGAAAGTTTAAAAAGAGCTTCGCATTATTAGACTAAAGAGTAATCAATCGTGGTACAGTTTTTATTTTCATATATACAATATTTAAGTCAAAGTCAAAAGTCAAAATCATTTATTTCATGTAAATCTTTAGATATTTATGAATAGTCAAAAAAAAAAAAAGTTTAACAATGAGGTCTTAGAGTGCGTTTGGTTAGGCAGCTATTCATTAACAAAATAACGACAAATATTAATTGAACTTAGACACGATGGAATGGAAATCTCAATATGAAAATTACTACCGAACCGAACACACACTACATAATCAACTAGTGTAAGACTAGGTGGTTAGCTGATTCCATTGACCTGTCAATCATTATCTGCCATACAAGAGAGCCACCAAGGTGACCAACTTCACCGATCATATCCATGCCTTAAATATTTATTGTAAATAAAAGCTAAGTAACCAATCACATATAAGTAAAGGTATAAGGATCGGTATTTTTAAGGGCATAAACACTAACTGTAAAGTCGATCCCCTCAGAGACACCCCGGAGAAAAAGAAACCAGCAAGTAAAAAACTCTAGTGCTTCACACAAACCAAAAGAGGGGTACAGCTATTGATTGACTTATGCTATATAGCATATATATATAATATATATATATAGTAACATACTCAAAATGCACCCCACTGATCAGCATGCGTAAAACACCCTATGGCAGAATATTTGTTACGGTACCAATGTACATAACTACACAGTATACTATTAGTATAAATTAAGTATAAATAAGTAGGTAATCATCAATGATTACCTTATCCAAAGACAAAATTTACATAATGTAATGAAAATAAATTATGTAATATAAAATTATTACAATATCGGACATTATATACCTACTAAACTAGGGTAGATTCTACATAAGCAATTCGTTTATTAGTTGCGAGACCTCAATTGCATATCAGGACGGTTCCAGACGTCTTTATTGTTAAGATAGTCTTTTACACTATAGTAAGCCTTATTGATTAATATGTGTTTTATACAATTTTTAAACTTTATTTCACTCAGATCTATAATGCGTTTAGGTAATTTATTAAATAACCTTATACTGTTAATGACGAAACATTTATTAGTTTTTTGCAGTCTAAACTTTGGTATATCGATTTTATCTATGTTTCTTAAGTTTAAATTATGTCTATCGCCATTTTTACTAAACATATTTAAGTTTTTCCTAACGTACAATAAATTTTCATAAATATATTGAGATGGTAGTGTCAGTACATCAATCATAGGAAAGATTTCTCGAAGAGAATCACGAGCTTTCATGTTATATATTGCCCGAATGGCCCTCTTCTGTAGAATAAATATAGTATCAATAATAAATATAGTATCAATAATAAATATAGTATCAATAATAAATATAGTATCAATATTTCGATATATACAATATTTATTTCGATATATACAATATTTATTTCGATTTGTACAATATTTATTTCGATATATCGGGAAGCGATCGGTACTTAAATAAATATTGAATAAGCAGTCATCTAATCTAAAGTTATATTCGGAACAAACAAAGAATGGACTATAAAAGTTTTTCAGGTATGTTTTACGCAAGCCTTCAAATTTTATTGGGTCGTGATTTTTCATCATAAATTATTTATTTCGTGCCACTCTTCGGT
Organism: Monopis laevigella; assembly: GCA_947458855.1. NCBI lineage: Eukaryota > Metazoa > Arthropoda > Insecta > Lepidoptera > Tineidae > Monopis > Monopis laevigella. Next base: position 3,990,027 of record OX381583.1, on the reverse strand, counting down.
TTCGGCATCATTAAAGTTTACAGTCGCGATCGTTTTTATGCTATTTTCAATTCCTTTGTATATAGGTATCGGATTACCTATTTTATGTATTTTCGATTTTATTTATTGACGTATTATATGTATTGACGCGTTATGATAATTTAGATGTGTTACATCTGCCAGGCATCACTTTTGTTTTAATTATTTATTGCAACATCATCTTTCTATTGAAGGATCTTGGCCTTCCAAGATCGGCCGTCAGAACTTTAATGAAACGTGTTTCCAAGATGGCGCTAACAGAATCTTTGGTTGAGTAGAGAGGGTAGTGAACACAGTGAAGGGGAGAGTTAAAAGGTCTTTAAACCTACTTCGCGGTCTCAAGTCCGAGAACAGTACAGGTCATTCCCCTGCCTTCCGACCACGCGATGGACCCGGCACCCGCACGGAGAATCCATGGATAGCTAAGAACATTGTCTCTCTCAATAACTTATTACATTTTAGTCAAACAACAACTAGCTTTATTAATATTCGAAAAAATGCACGAAAATATAACACTTATTAATTATAGATTTAATTAATTCAACTTTTTGTGAATAAATAACGGTATAATTTTTTTTTAATATTTTTTTTTATTGGAGCACGGCATGTAACTTTGCATCTATCTGGTGGTGAGTAGACCTACAGAATCCATGAATGAGGTCAATAAAAATAATGGGCGACAAAAACGAATTGCATTACGAGTATATTTTAATTTTTATCGTCAATACAATATGTATCAAATTTTAACTTCCATACGACGTTGATACACAATAAATTGATTTAGTTGAATAAGGCTGCTTAAAGGAGACTACCACCTCGACAAGAAATCGATGTAGTAATCTCCTTAAAATCGGTGAACCCACAGATTAAAACCGGAACATGACTAGGTCACTTGACGGTTTTTGCATCTGTATGGGCGGTAATGAGACAGGAGTAACTTAATTTAGATATATATTTATATATATCATCACGGCTGCCTTACGGCGCCCGAGACCGCCCAGACGGCCCCAGGGTACCCAGCGGAGAAATCGTCTACATCGAACAAGTGGCTAGCTCGTCGCGATGTTTGGATAGACTCAATATCCCATCTATAAACACACACAAATCACAAGTTGTTATAGTGAAACTGGGACAGCTTAACGTGCTCTCCGAGGCACTATAGTGGTGTTGTCAAACAAATGTACATACATTTTTTAATTAAAAACTCATTGGTACACACCGGGATTCGAACCAGGGACCTAAGTATTTTTAAGTCCAAGGTCTAACCCACTCGGCCACCACGTATATAATATAATAATATATATTTATTTGTCTACAAATCTAATTTAAAGTAGAGAGAACTGTGTGAGATAACTGAACTTCTGTATTGTTTCCCTCACATAGTGCATGATAAAATTTGCATATTAATATGATTTGGGTCGCACTCTCACGTACGCTAACACGACATGCATGGTCTATTTTATCTTTAAATTGAGAGTCAAATATTTATTAAAAGAGATACCTAATACTAGTATTTTACCTACTCCAAAAGTTCAAGTATATAGGTACAGTTCGACCTGCAGGTATATGAATAATAGATATGACCTATAAGATAATAATAATCTATAGATCGCCTCCGTAATCTAGGTAGGATTCTCATGCATGGTAAAAAAAAAGTACAGTAGAGTTTAATTTTTAATATTAATATGTAGGACAAATTGCACGTATTGCTATGGTCACAAACTAAGCTCTAGGCTTGTACTATGTGTACCAGAAGCAACGATATAATACATATTATATTTTATAAACACCCAGACCATGACAAACTGTACAGAAAAACGTAGTAATATTTTTTTGCCATGGGTGGGAATCGAACCCACGACCTCCGGATACAACGCCAAAGGCGCAACCACTAGTATACGGAGTTTGTCATAGTATGGTTTATAAAATATATTAATATCGTTGTTTTTGGCACACACAGTACGAGCCTAGAGCTTAGTTTGCCAGGGTAATATGTGTGTAAAGTTTTTTATAGGTATGGATAAAAATCAAAATATATATTCCATTTCATCATGATTATTTTATTATCTCTATCAAACATAAAAAAAACTAATTCTTCATTTGTATGTTTATTAAAATAAAATAAATATCATCACGGGTGCCTTACGGTGCACGAGACCGCCTAGACGTCCTCAAGGTACCTAGCAGAAAGGGTTTAAATCCCACCTCGTCGTGGCCGATGGTATGAGTCTACACCCAACAAGTGGCTAGCTCGTCGCGATGCTTGGATAGACTAAATAATCCATCTATAAACAGTTTCACAAGTTGGTATAGTGAAACTGAGACCGACAGCTTAACGAGCTCTCGGAGGCACTATAGTGGTTTAGTTCAACAAAAGTACATTTGAACCAGGGACCTAAGCGTTTTTAAGTCTAGGGTCTAACCAACTCGGACACCACGTATATATATTTGTGCATGTAATAATAACAACAATAAATTCTTTATTTACACTAAATATGAAAAAAAAATCAGGATATTATTATTAAAGGGATGCAAATAATATTTATAATAAACTAATATTAACTTTAATAGTTTTATTATGATAGATACATAGAATTTCCTTCGTAATTTATTATTTTTTGTCAAATAGGTACATAAATTTATTATCAAATATTAAAATGTTAATTTACATCAAATGAAATTAAGTTATTTAACATTATGCAACATTTATATAATTTAGACTTTGGTGGACAATAACCCGACATTCAAGTCTAGATTGTGACAGACACAACACGAGTTGGTACAACTGTTTGTTATCTAAACAAAGTAGGGTGTTTAATAATGCTTGTCGTATACTACTCTAAGGGAGAAGCGTTTGACTTTTTAAAATGCATTTATCTAAGTAAGGGCTGATTTTTCAATCGTCTGATAAAGTTATTCCACAGATAACTTGTATGGAGAATAAATAAATAATAATAATAATAATAATAATATGTAGGACAAATTACACATATTGCTCTGGTCACAAACTAAGCTCTCGGCTTGTACTATGTGTACCAGAAGCAACGATATAATACATATTATATTTTATAAACACCCAGACCATGACAAACTGTACAGAAAAAACGTACTAATATTTTTTGCCATGGGTGGGAATCGAACCCACGACCTCCGGATACAACGCCAAAGTCGCAACCACTAGTCTACGGAGGCTGTCAAATTTGACAGTTCTTCATACAAGTTAACTGTAGAATAACTTTATTTAACGATTTCAATCGGCCATAAATATATTTAACACACAAAAATAACTTTAATTAATGTATTTAGGGCTTAGATTAAAAACAAAAAGGGTAAGGGTAAGAAATATGAACCAAGCAAACTACGTCTAACTGACGCACTTTTGTTAGTTCGCATCCATTGTTATGCAAGCTATTGGCCTGTATGCACATCCTGTGCGAGGTTTTTGGTTTAAATATATATTTTATAAGTTATAATCTTTTCTAATTTTATCGTTTATAAAGCACCAGATCGGTTATGTTGTTGTGGCGTGTAATTGTAACCGGTCCAATTTTTGATAACAATTATAGAGAACGTGCCGAACTTTAAATGAACATGCCGTATCTTAATTTAACATGCCGTATCTTAATTGAACATGCCGCATCTTAATTGAACATGCCGTATCTTAATTGAATATGCCGTAACTTAATTGAACATGCCGTATCTTAATTGAATATGCCGTAACTTAATTGAACATGCCGTATCTTCTCTTTTTTTGTTTTACTCTAAGATTTAGGGTGAAAATATATTTTAAAAATGTTTTGTCTATTTTTTATATATTGGTACACGGAATATTACTTTGTATTTATCTGGTGGTAAGCATACCTACAATGTCTATGAATGGGGTTGGTTGATTAATAACATTGATTAGCAGTGATAACATGGCACATCGGCGACGGGCAGTCTAAACGAAATATTATTTCGAGACTTGAAAGTCTCGAAATTGAAGGTGGGATGAATCCCACCTTCAAAATTGTTAGTAATCTAATAACAATAATAATATGTAGGACAATTTACACATATTGATCAGATAACAGACTAAGCTCTAGGCTTGTACTATGTGTACCAGAAACAATGATATAATACACATTATATTTTATAAAACACTCAGACCATGACAAACTCTACAGAAAAACGTAGTAATATTTATTTGCCCCGTGTAGGAATCGAACCCTCCGATGACCTCCGGATTTAACGCCAAAGGCGCAACCATTAGCCTACGGAGGCTGTCTATTATTATGTTGGTTATATCTCTGCTTATTCAGTGAGATTAATATGTAAGCAATAACACAAGTTTCTTTTTGTTTGTAGAGCCCTCTAAAATTTGCTTTAGTCAAATATTTTCTTTTCTTAATATTAGTATATAAAAAGTTAAACGCCGTGATCCGAAAACATAAAATCTTCAAAAGATTACGTATACGACTAGCCTAATATAACCTTTCAACGAATGTATATAAAAGATGTTACATGGCAGATGTATGGGGTAGGGAAGCACCAATTCTGGGTCATTTAACTCTTATTCTGCGGTTGTTTCCTCGAGCAGAAAATGGAAAAGGAAATATATCTTCAGTGAAAACATAAAACTTAATAATTTAACTTAACATCATAGACTTTATACCCTATTCACGATAGTAAAAAAGTCACGAAAATAAGTGGTTGAGAACTGTTTTTGTTATATAATATATATAATAAGGTACTTTCTAAAGTATTTCATTTTTATTTTAATGTAATTTTGACTCAAGAATAAGGTCTGAACTCAAATATTATTATTATTCGGCGAAATGCATTACATTATAGAAGGTTTTGCAACGTGTTTTTCAAAGACTCAATAACTTTTATAAATACCGGTATATCTCTAGAATTCATATTCTGACCAAAAAATTTTACAGGGATGGGTGACCGCTTTATACAACGAGGCTATTTCATCATAAACACCGCAACAAGCTCGCTCTTGTTAGGTGTTGCCTCCGAATACCATCGGCGAAATGAGGACGGGTTAATCCCTCCGCTGGGTACCCTGAGGCCGTTTCAACGGTTCTCGGAAGCCAAATAGCCACCCGTGATGGTATATTATTATTATTAACGTCTGAACTGTGAAAATAATTTTAACGATATATAATCACATATATTATACTTGAATATTACTCAGTTCGCAGCATTGTTAGCATAATAATGACATGTAAAGTTCTACAGCTCACCTCTGTTTCCTCTGGGAAAGCAGCTCTTAAAGCACAAAATTTAAAACATGATAAATATTCCCAGCCCGCAGTCCACTTTGAATTTCTGGCCTTTTCAGTGGAAACTTTAGGCCCTTGGTCACCTGATGCTCCAGTATTTCTGTTGGGAAATTTATTAATAAAAATAATAGAGAAATCAGGTGACCGAACGTGCAAGAGCCTACTTTTTCCAACGCATAGGGCTAAAAATTCAAAGAGGCAATGCGGCTGCAGTTCTCGGCACCTGCGCGGCTTCAGTAGAATTAATGGAATTACATATATTCATTAATTTAATTATTTTATTTTTATCTCAATTGAATATAAGTTAGTTTATTTTTAATTTTATTTATAGGTATTAAGATATTTGTTAAAAGGAAATTTCGTAAAAACATGTAAAGTTGAAGAGGCGTTGTTATTTTAGGTGCTTTTTGCTAGTGCCTTTTTTATTACTTGTATACTTAGTACTTTAATATTTAAAAATACTAGAAATACTAATAAAATAGAAAATCGTTTTTAGTATTCAGATGTAGCTAATTTATAACTTAAATATATATTATATACATTCGATTAATTAATATTTAATACATAGGAATGTTTTCAAATTTATGGAAAAACCATTCTGTTAAACCAGTCATTAGTGATGTTTCGGTTTTAGTTTGTGGATTCACCGGTTTTTAGGAGACTAATGCATCGATTTATTGTCGAGGTGGTAGTCTCCTTTCAGGGTGAGGTAACGGAAAGGGTGATTTAATGATAAAGCAGCGAGGATATTGAAATAGAGTCGTAAAGCAAATTCGTTGCCGCTTATTTCGTAATCGAATCATTTAACCGGCATGGTGGGAGCGATCAATATTGCTAAACCCACATTTAATAGATCGACCAGGTAAATACAAAGTCACAATAGAAAACCTATTCATTTTTCTAACCAATTTGGCTTCCACGTATTGTATAAAACCTCTATCATTTGTCACATTTTTCATTAAAACTCTTCAAAAGCTGTAAAGCAGTCATTAAAAATTTATGAAGGAAAAGTTAATCGTTGAAATAACAAGTTAGAACAAGTAAAATTAGGCAGGAACTTATGTAAGCCAGGGGACTACTCTCTAATTAAATTTACTCGTACAAATGTTTATACGGGTCTAAAGAAAATGTTACCTGACTTACGTTGTAAAGTAGGGCTAAGTATTATAAAACGCTTATTAAATTAAATTAAAAACTGGGCCTTAAGTTTAATATGAATGCCTAAAATAATAATATTTAGTTAAGCGTAGGTTCTACATGGTTTTTGTTATTAGTTTTATTTTTTGAGTGGGTATATTTTTACTTTTTTTTTTAAATAAGACAATACTTATAACTAGCTAGGGTAGCTTTTCCATAAATAATATGAACATGCACCCATGAATGAACACCTTAAAGCTTTTGATATTATAAGAAAAACGTAAAAACTATCATGTTGGAATCTTAATTTTATATTAGCTTGAAGTGACCGACACGGTATTCTTATTAGGTATATAAAACATATTTAGGTGTTCATTAATGGGTGTATGTTCATAATATGGTATAGCTACCCTAGTTAAACTTTAAAATTCGATGGCATATTTGACAGATTCACTTCAAATAAATTTTTAATATTAAAATTAGTAATCAATGTACTGAAATTCATGCAATTTGATTAATCGTGGTTTTATTATAGATACTTTCATAGATATAATAATTTATTTCAGGAATTGTATATGGCTCACTCTCGAACTATTTAAACCGTGCATTTTAAATAAATTTATGGGTCGAACTATAGGCAAATATATAATTATTATTACCAAAAAAAAATCTGGTCCAGTAAACTAATTTAGGGAAACGTAAAAATAATTCTAATATAAAGGTACGTGGTGGCCGAGTTGATTAGACCTTAGACTTAAAAACACTTAGGTCCCTGGTTCGAACCCCGGTTTGTATCAATGAGTTTTTAATCTAAAAAAATATGTAACTTTGTTTAACAACGTTAGAACTCGTGCATCGGAGAGCACGTTAAGCTCTCGGTCCCAGTTTCACTATACCAACTTGTAAAACTGTTTATAGATGGGTTATTGAGTCTATCCAAACATCGCGACGAGCTAGCCACTTGCTAGGTCTTGTGCACTATACTCATACCATCGGCTATGGCGAGCTGGGATTAAAAACCCCTCCGCTGGGTACCGTGAGGCCGTCTAGGAGGTAATGATAATATATAAAAATAATCCTTGTTTAACTAACTTCTAATAGGTACTTAAGTAGCTTAAAAATTTATTCTATAAGAAAAATATATTTCTTAAAACCTAAAGAAAAAAAAAAGAAAATGCACAGCGTGCAATATATCACAGAAATAAGAGTATTCGAGGCTTTCTTTGGAAGCATAGCCAAGGAAAATGTAAACATATTTTATGTGGAGGAAACAGGAGATTTCGCTGAACATCTTGCCGCTACTTTATTTGCTACACTTGAGACATATTTATTTTAGAAGCTTTCTGCTAATCGATCATGCTGAAAGTTTCCTTTTATTTAGTTTATTATTATTATCAAATAAACCTATTTGTGGCGTAGTGGCCGTATAGGTCATACCAAAATAGTAAAATAAAATTACCTAAACTCTTCTAAATGTGTAGGTATATTCTAAAATAATATTCTAGATAAATAATGTAAAATTTTGTCAAAATGTTGCTAGTATTTCATACCAAACATATTTCAAAGGAATCTTTGGAATGATTTTTCTTTGGAAGGGTGTTTTGTCTTTTTGTCTCAAATTCCGTTTCAGAGTTTTTGTTTTATAAGTATTAAACTATACAGACAGACAGTCATTAAAATGTCTCTATTTTCTGTTTTAAATTTGGAACTGTTTATCAAATTACACACATTTATTTGTTATACCCCATTCCTCTTTTCATAAACTAAATTATTATTTTATAAAATAAATCTGAAATCCAATGTAATAATTTTAAATAAAGTAAATAAAAAAGAGCAAGCAATATATTTAGGAAAGTAAATTGTCTATTGTATCTAAACACAATATTTAAGCCAAAATCTTTTGGCACGCGATAGCAAATACATTTCTCTCAGGAATGAAGAATAGAGACAACAGTATAATATAGCTATACCTACTAATATTATAAAGAGAAAAGAGTTGTTTGATTGTTTGTTCCAGATAAACCCAAAAACTACTGAACCGATTTTTTAATTATTATACCTATAGAAAGATCATCAGCGAGTAGCAGGTATTGTATTTTATTTTCCATCCATTTTTTTAAACCACGGGGTTAGTAAACTCTCCTAAAGGTTAGATAATTAATATTGCCTAAGGCATTAAGCTCGTCTTTGTACAAATATTTTAGTACTATAAAGAATTATATATATCTATATATAATTCTCTATATACAAAATGAATATAAAATTAGTTGAATATATAAGTTACACTCATTTCAGTTTAAAACAAATACAAAGATAAAGTTTCAGAAATCCGAACTGAAAACCTAATTAAAACGTAAATCCAATGCAAAAAACACCAACTTGCACTATATACAAAATCTACTTTGTTACTATTTGAGTAGTCCGCTAGAGGGAGTTCAGGTTACTAAAGCTATTTATGCAGGTAAATTAAAGTATTTTGTTACTCATCCCTAGTTATACTTTCACGGCTGTGATCCTTAAAAGGTATAGTCAGCAATTTCCAACGCGCTAGCAATAGGTTTAATAAATCTAATTAAGCGATGACCATAAGAGGACCATAAAACTAAAGATTTTTTAATCATAATAAATTATATGATTTAATTTTTTGCGGTTTGCTTTTCCTATGACTTATTCGAGGATAGTTAACACGTAAAAAAAAACCTTTACAAAAATAAAAGTAATATGACCAAATTTTAATAAGGTTAAGGGAGGCCTTTGGTAGGTTTAGCTACCCATAAATGGTACCTTCGTTTTCAAAATAAGATATTATCAAAATGCTTTAACCGTTTACGCTCTCAAAAGGAATATTTTTTCCCGATTTTGCAACATGTTTCATTGTTACTCCGCTCCTATTGGTCGTATCATGATATTATGTAGCCTATAAGCCTTGTTCGATAATTGGGCTATCCAACACTAAAATATATTTTCAATTAGAATCAGTAGTTGCTGAGATTAACGCGTTTAACCAAACAAACAAACTCTTCAGCTTTATAATAATATATATATATATATCTTCACGGGTGCCTTACGGCGCCCGAGACCGCCTAGACGGCCCCAGGGTACCCAGCGGAGGGGTTTTAATCCCACCTCGTCGTAGCCGATGGTATGAGTCTACACTGAACAAGTGGCTAGCTCGTCGCGATGTTTTGAATAGACTCAATAACCCATCTATAAACAGTTTCACAAGTTGGTATAGTGAAACCGGGACCGACAGCTTAACGTGCTCTCCGAGGCACTATATATTATACTTATGGGTGGATCAACTTTTCTTTGTATCAAATCAACAAAATGTATGTTTTAATATTTAAATTTATATTGCAAAGAAAATATGCTTAAAAGCCATAAAATACGTTACATTAACGGATGTTATCTCAAGCAGCGAATTTTTATTTAATTTTATGGTGTTACATGCTATTTTAATTGGATCCTGATATCTTAAAGTAATAAAAATCAAAGTTTCTCATTCTTCTTATGAGTATTAATCATAAATCATTAAAAAAAGTAATATTAACCTACTGTAAATTCAAAAAAGTTTAATATAATCATAAAGAAAATTAGGGACAACAAGGTTAGCGATGAGACATTAGGCCAGTGACTTACGAGACATTAACCAAAAAAAAATTTACATTTTAATAATCGCTTTATTTAAGGTCTTTCAAGTACAATAGAATAAAAAAACAAATAACATTATTAAACTAATAAATAACTATAAACTAAAAATTAAACTGCCTATTCCTTAAAATAGTTACCTTAATAAGAACAATACCATATAAACTAATCACTTTTTGAAAACATCTACAATATTATTAAATTCGTTATCAAATTTATCCCGTTTCATTACCAAGTAGTAGTAATCACCGGTTTGGGAAGAATCTTAACAATGTCCATGTAATCAATATCGGCAACGTCGCTTCTGTCCAAACGGAAATACTTTTCTGTTTTTTACACTTCGCATAAATGTAATTCTAATATCGCCATCCTCATCTAAATTATCCACAACACAAGCATATTTGTAAAAAAAATCCTTTGAAGCGTATACATTCACAAGTAAATAATCTCCACTGCATACACCCTGATTTTCTTTATTACCTGATGAGGTAGATGGTTTTTCAAAGGCCTTATGTTGTTCTTCTTCTGACAAATCTGGTGAATTATACACAATGTCGTTACATTTTTTTTGTTGATTGGCTTGACATAAATCTGCCAAGCCAATCACTTTCAAAGATGATGTTAACTACAGACGTTTAATGTTACTCCGAGGAACATCTTCATCAGAGCTGATTGGAATATCAGTGTTTACATTGCCAACTTCGACGATGCTTGTAACAAACTCGTTGTCTTTATCGGTTTCTGAAACTTTATCATCATAACTATTAGATTTTGTAGAATAATGGGAGCAATAGGCCAATACATATCGCTGCAGAAATTCGCAAAAACCTCTTTTACAGAAGCAACTTAGATTTTGGTATTGGATATCTCCACGAACTTCTGTAAATATTTGATGAACTTTTAATGTCCCAATGTTTCTTAATATTTTAAAAATTCAAACTCAAAAGTCTTTTGGGTCACCAAAAATGTCTCCCGAGTCACCACTTTAGTGACCCAGGGGAATCGTCAGCCAGGAGACATTCAACAGTTAATGTGGGTTATTATTAGGAAATATACAAAAAATGTTGGAAAGAATTATTTAGCGGAATAATAAGACTAAAGCGTGTTATAATAGGTGTAAAATTTATAAGAAAATACATTAAACTTACCGAAATATCGCAGTTACCCAGCAGAACCTCACTAAACACACACTATCTCTCTTCAAGCCACGGTCGAACTGGCCGATAGAAATTAACGCCCGCTCAACGGCAAAGTTGGTCACGTGATTTGCAGATCTGCTTCCAATTAGCTAAGCTAAAATTCGCGCTATCCCACTTCCTTTTTGTAAAATTTTATATAGTGACCCAGCGGAAATCGATACTAATGGTAAGAACAGGGACACTTGTTAAATAAGTTATATATAATAAGGAAAATCATTTTTATTATTATTTATTAATATATAAATTATGTTATTCCAGTTTGAAGTTAATAACTATTAACTCGCGAATGACAAAAAATATTTTATTCCAATTCGAAGTTAATAACTATTAACTCGCGAATGACAAAAATGATAATACCATCTTTCAAATTTATTTTCTGAAAGTCAAGTACGAGTTTTGTATACCAACCTTACTATTGTATCTATTCGAGTGACGAAAGAAGGAAGTTATTTAACCGCATAAATTCTGTTATTCCAATTCGAACAACAGTTAACAACTAGTTAACTCGCAAATGACAAAAATTATAATACCATGTTTCTAATTTATTTTCTGAAAGTTAAGTACGATTTGTGTATGCCAACCTTACCCTTGTTTCTGGTCGAGTGACGAAGGAATTTCAGAGACATCTCCAAAGCTCTGTCTTCAAGACAATGTTTTATTCATGGAGTACTGAAGATGCATTTAAACATAGATGCACTTTAGCATTTTTATTTGTTTTTACAAGCAGACAGATCACGCCATGGGGCAACGTCTGAGCTTATATACAATTCTTAATTTAAGTTGTGTACTTATCAAAATGATTCTTGTAAAGTATATCGTAAATTATATTTTTTTAAATATGGAAGTGTTACATAGGGGTTTTTATAAAATTATTTGAAAGTTTACGGCATTACGGATAGTTTTTTTTAATTGGTTTAAACCAACATTGGCTGGCTAAAATAAATCATATTATTATTATTTTTGATTATCGTAACTTTCGCAGAACACTGTACATGTATATAATATTTTAAGGACTGTAAATTAAATATTCAAATAAATACATAAGCGTACACGTATTATTATTATACTTAAGTTTTTTCTACACCTTAGTTTTTATATTTATATTTAGGCAATATTATAATACTTAAAACGATAGGAATCAATAGATAGATCTATGTATAGGTACATACAATATTGTCTGTTTAAAAACTATTATATTTGTTAAAAAAAAAAAAAAAAAACTGAATGTTGCTTAAACATATAATGAAACAAATACCTAACCCATTTCTAGATGAAAATAGCCAAAATTAATCTTCTAATTTTTATCTGAACAATTTCCTACCGAAATAAATTTGATTCCGTAATTGTGTAGTTAAAGTCGGCTTATGGTCGGCCATTATCCAACCACGCTTTAGGTTTTAAATTTACATTAGAGCATTCGATAACACTAAAATATTAACGCAATTCCTGTCATCGATGCTAAAATGCTGTTTTAGAAGTAAAAAGTTTACCTTAGCGTTTTCATGGGGTTCTTCACAGCATACTGTTAGGTGTATATAAGAAGAAAACTTACCTGAAACAAAATAAATATAATTAGTTTAAAAAATACTTGCTTTTTATTTTTTAAGATATAAAAGGCATTTATTATTGCAAAAAGATATAAAAACAAAAAAGAACTTAATTTATTTACAGAAAACTGGACCAAATTTAACATTGTATGCTATTTATTCATTCATTCGTTCTTACGGGCAAATTTCGCAGCCTATCCTTCGCACTTTCTTTCTTGTCCCTCTTATTCTTCGTATAGTAGAAATTTGTGTTTTTATTCTAAGCCAACCTGCAACTTGTGAGAATGGCTTCTGCCATATTTCCGAAAGCCTTCACGGTCTTTTTTACAAAGGTGTTATATTCAGAACCTAATGCACCATCGCACGATCTCTGATCTTCTGCCGTGCGATCATATGTATTATGTTCCTCGTGTGAATGGGTTTGGGAGATGCTACTCCAAGTACGGGTTCCATAAGCGGTTGCGTCAGCATTTACAATGCGAACATTAAAAAACGCTTTCCTCGCTGTTTTTTTTTAAATATTTGATATAGGTTATCATAAGATAAATGTAAAATTAAAAAATAAATAAATAATAATAATAGTAATAATAATTTAAATAATGATAATAAACATAAAAAATAACAGCCTCCTTAGACTAGTGGTTGCGCCTTTGGCGTTGTATCCGGAGGTCGTGGGTTCGATTCCCACCCATGGCTAAAAAATATTAGTACGCAATTTCTGTACAAATTGTCATGGTCTGGGTGTTTATAAAATATAATATGTATTATATCGTTATAAAATCTAAAGTTTTAATTATAAATAAAATATATGTGAGGTAGTCGCTTTCAGAGTGACGAGAACGTTCTTGCTGCTTTGCTCCTCTGGAAGACATATTCTTTGGATAAGTTTTTGACTCTTGGCTTTCGGATAATGTATTAAAAGCTTTACTATTTTTTTTCTTACAAAAGTTTTGCGACTGGTGACCGCCTATGGTAACCGTGAATGCTAAAAACTCGAATTGGTCATTGAGGGCCGAAAATGTCTTTTAGTATTCTCGGCACTGATGGCCGAGGCACCGACTTCTATAGAAGTAGTGCCACAGAAGAAATAATAGTACAAGTAGTAGTTCTAATAAAGATTTGGGCAAAGATGTCAGTTTACAAACAATAAGTATCTTTTTTTGTTTATTATCATTATTTAAATTATTATTACCTACTATTATTTATTTATTTTTCAATTTAACATTTATCTTATGATAAATATAAAAAAAAAATATATAGGTTCAATCAATAAATATTTCGTTGAGATCCTCCGATGCCGCATCGGTACATGTACCTACCGAGGACGCTGGTTGCATTTCCACGCTGAATTTCTTTGGTTTTTTTTTTGCATGAAGAAATCTCTAGCACGACCATGAAGCTACCACTACTTAATCCAACATCACTCTCTACCTCATTTTAAAGTGTATTCTTTGCTCTCTACCCAAGAATATACGAGTATGTTAGTGGCATCTTGGAAACGCGTTCCATTTAAGTTCTGACAGCCGATCTTAGGAAGACCAAAGATCCTTTAAAAGACGATGTAGACTTTTAAAACATAAATTATTTTAAATTACGAAGTAAAAGGCATTTGAAAACTTTTTAGTTTTTTAAGTCATTACATATCCAAATTTTATTATGGGCGATATTAAGTTTATAGTGTACAAGTTACACATTACACTATACAAGTTTTGTATAAGGTGTCTATACCTACTGGTAGTTTCTGATATTATTAGCACGAAATGACAGTTAGACAGGCATCGCCTTTGCTTAAGAGGAGTGTCTGATGAGGCTCTTCGATGCTCATGCTGATTCAACTGCAAAGTATTAACTCCCATTTAGGCAAAAAAATGGTCTCATTTTATTAAAGAGAAAATATTTAAAGAATTTGTCCATTTTCCTTTTTTAAATTTCTGGCTTGATAATTTATAGGATTTTTTTTTGGGATTTTTTCGAATTTCAGGGGTTGAAAATTTTGGCTTGTTCCTTTTTAGCCCCGGAGCAAAATATTGATTTTTAGGTATACCTACTAAATCTTTTTCCTTTGCGCCTTAAGGACATCATAATCATTATACCAGCCTTTTACGCGTCCACTGCTGGACATAGGCCTCCCCCAAGGATCGCCACAAAGACCGGTTCTGCGCCGCCTGTAGCCATCCGCTTTCCGCGACCTTTTTCAGGTCGTCGGTCCATCTTGTGGGGGGCCTGCCTCTGCTGCGTCCTCCGGCACGCGGTCGCCACTGGAGAACCCTAATGGCCCAACGGCCGTCCTTTCTGCGAGCTATGTGGCCTGCCTCTGCTGCGTCCTCCGGCACGTGGTCTCCACTCGAGAACTTTAATGCCCCAACATCCGTCCGTTCTGCGAGCTATGTGGCCTGCCCACTGCCACTTAAGTTTGGCGATTCTGCAGACTATGTCGGTACTTTGGTCCTTTTGCGGATCTCATCGTTTCGAATACGATCCCGCAAGGAAACGCCGAGAGTAGCACGCTCCATCGCCCTTTGTGTAACTGTGAGTTTTTTCATGAGGCCCATAGTAAGCGACTACGTCTCTGATCCGTAAGTCATCACTGGCAATACACACTGCTCGAACACCTTAGTTTTTAAACACTGCGGTATTTGGGACGAGAAGATATCACGTAGCCTCCCGAATGCTGCCCAGCCGAGTTGGATTCGACGAGAGATCTCTTTCGCGAAGTTGGATTTACCTGTTTGGATTGACTGTCCTAGGTATATAAATTGTCAACAACTTCGAGTGCGGAGCTTCCTATTTATATAGGAGTGGGTATAACACAGGCATTCAACATGACTTTGGTCTTATCTATGTTCATGTTTAGGCCCACTTTTTTAGAAGCCCCACTGAGATCATTGAGCATTATGCCTAGGTCCTCCAATATCGTCGGCATATCAAAGGTTAGTGATGTACTCGCCATTAATGTTAATGCCAAATCTTCTCCAGTCCAAGAGTTTGAAGACATTCTCCAATGTCGCAGTAAAAAGTTTCAGGGAAATTACGTCTCCCTGTCTCACTCCTCGTTGTAGCTGGATGGGTCTTGAGGTCTGGTCTTGGAGGCGAACTGACATGGTGGCGTTTATGTACAAACACTTTAGTACTTCGATATAGCGGTAGTCAATTTGGCACTGCTGGAGTGACTAAAGCATCGCCCATGTTTCTATCGAATCAAAGGCTTTCTCATAGTCCACGAAAGCTAGACATAGGGCCTTAAGGACACTGCATTTGTCGTCGCAAAATCTGCGTTCTCCATACAAAATGAGCTTTGGCACTTCCAGTAATAATCGATTACTGTTTGTTGCAGAATTAAAATTAATTTTTAGTCGGTTTTTGTATTTATTAATCTTTCTGTGTAGGGTTTTTTTTTTTAAATATTTTTTTCGAAATTAGAAAAAAAAACTTTTTTACCTTCCGCATACAACATGGAATAAAATTACAAGTTGTACAACGTGGGGTCTAGTAAACCCCAACCATATTATTATATTAAAATTTTAAGTAATACAGATTTATTTTAATTAAATTTATTATATATTTACGTTCTAACGTTCAATAGGATGAAAATTAAAAATTTGAAACAGTTTTCCATTTATTTATTAAAACTAAAATTTGACATTTACAATGTTAAAAATTATAAGTTAAAAATTTCTTGTAGATCCTCCGAAGCTGCGGATCGGAGCGAAGGCTGCATGTGGCCAAAATACATAGAGTATTGCTGAATTTCCAGCGATATTCGTTGGAAAAAATAGGATCTTGCTCGATGGTCCCCAGATGCATCAATTAAAAGTTTTCCAAGATTACTACCAAATTTTATTGCATCTGGTTACCATGGTCCCAAGGTTTCCACCGAAAACGCTATAAATTCGTAAGAGGAGCTATGTTTCTTGTATTTATCATTTTTTTTTATTTTGGGCAAGCAAAGCTGCAGCACCGGAGGATCTTGAAGTGACGTGGGAATAACTTGGTGCAAGGGTGTCCACACAGGTGGCGTCCCAGATTAGAGCTCGACCTCTATACCATGGGACTATCGTCACACCGTCCGGTCTCTTGCCATCGTCAAGGTGCCTACAGGTTCAAGAGTGCTGGGTATACCAGCAGAAACAAGGCATCGTTTAATAACATTATTTATGTTATTGTGTCTGGTTATACGGCCAGCTCTGCAAGATAAACCATGGTAACCGGATGGTGTGACTGCGGCTCCACAAATACAGTAATGAGGTTGGCAAATTGGTGCGCCTATCCTGAGGGACACCGCTATTAAAAAGCCTAGCGCTTGATTCTTTATATAAACAGTTTAATTTTAATTATTTATTACAAAATCTCAAAACCAAACGGTCACCTTTTTACCTACAAATAATGTAATATATTAACTTAATAGCCAAATATATAATTTATATTATTACTAACATTGTACTATAACTTATATTATAATATAGGATAGAATAATAAAAAAAAACATACAAAAAATCAACGTGAAATGCAAAATAAGAATAAAAGTTAGTCACGGTCTGAACTCGTATTCTAGATTTTGACAAGAGTAACGACAATGCTTTAATCATATATGGGAATTGCATTTTCTGGTGTTAACTTGGTTTTTCTGTCCATTGTTCTAGGACAAATAAAAATCTGAATCTGTGAGTACGAATTGGGTACTCCATTTTCATTTTTTCAATAAATTTTCTAAGATAACGAATTTTTTTTGGCGTTTTTCATTTCTGTTTTTATATTCATAAAATGGTTCTCTTTGAGATTTAATGATAAAAATAATAAAAAAATGCTTCTTTGTCAGTCCCACAAGTAAATTTTTGTCGTATACCAATAAACCAAGAAGTTCTTTGAGCCAAGAGCTTATGCTTTAGACATTATATACGGTTTTTTTTTTAAACTTCCAAATTCATGTTATATTTCTAGTAAGCATCTCGTCAAATTTTAAATAAGTTACTAATAATACGACATAATAATATAAAATGCTTTTATGCCTGTTTTATCACAGGCCCACAAGTAGTTCTTAGTCGTATACCATTAAACTAAGAGAATTTTCGACCCAAGAGTACATTGTCTTAGAAATTATCCACAGAGTTATTTTTTTTAAACTTCCAAATTCATGATATATTTCTAGTAAGCATGTCGTCAAATTGTATATTACTTACTAAGAAAACGACATAATAATATAAAATGCTTATATGCCGGTTCCATCAGAGGCCCACAAGTAGATCTTTGTCGTATACCAATAAACCAAGAAGTTCTTCGAGCTCTGTTATTATAATTTGTGAACTAGTAGGGCCTTTCTTGCCTTCGATGAAACAAAACTGTAGTCTTCTGCGGAAAAAAATATAGGAATATACAGTTATTTTGTTGTTTTTATAAGGCTTCACTTTAGGTGGATCTTCTGACAAGTTCTCCAGCCCATCTCGTCCCATCCATGGCAACTGTGAGGCAGTATTTAATGAATGTCGTAGTCTTCAGATTGATAAAAGGGTAAACATTTTTTTCAGTAAGTTACTATATATGGTTATGGACATATAATTTTTGATTGAAAATGCCATTCGCTCACTGAAATTTCAGATGTTGTATATTAATCACTGAAATGATCGGATGAACAACTAATATGATCAAGCTCGCAATCCTCTTCAATATAGTAATATAAGAAGAAAAATCTGACTCTTGGCTTTCATGCTTTGTGTAATGTCCTTGTCAAGCAGCGGACTGCTACAGGCTCAAGATAATAATTTAAATTATAACACATAAAAAAAACAATGAAAATCCCTGTAAATACAAAAAATAAGTACTTTCGTTTTAGCTGCGTGCAATACAACGTGGGATCTCACAGACCTTAGAGGTTTTGACTGAGGCTCAGAGGGCACGATTTAGACTAAATAAATGTAATCAGCCGATTTGGCAATGTCGCATACAAGATTAAAGTGGAAGTGCAAGTTAATAGCACCAACATTAAAAGAAATATCCATAAAATATTACGTCTGGGGTCTATTAAACCCCACGTTGTACGCGGAAGGTTATTACTATAATGCAAAAGAAAAATACCCGTAACAGAAAGATTTTTACATATTTGACGACCTCCTGGTCATCAGTAGAATTCGGTCCGGTCCGGTTGGAAACTGTCCGTATTGGGACCGGACCTTTTGTTGTAGCTACGCACGGGGTACTAAATGAAACCTCTTCGGATGGTAAAGCAAGACTGATTTATTTGGAACATAATGGGAGCTTATATAGTAAATTTGATTTTAAATAAAGAATATTATTATAAAAATGTGACATGAACTGATGACAATTAAATTGATTTGAAAATGGTATATATTTTTTTTATAAAAGAGTGATTTATTAGCCGCTTTGCATGAGGCAAAGGCTGATTTTATATCAGCCGGCACACATATAATTACCAACATGAAAATAATAATTAAACTTTGACTAACAGCTAAGTTGTAATTTTGGAATTACGGTTGTATGCGCGTCAAGTCGACTATAGAGCCCTTAATACTATGTAGGTACAGATATAATAATAAAAGTTATAGATGATTGAACACGACCCAAGCATACTCGTAAGTCAGAAATTACCAGTGAAATAATAAAAAGTAATTATTCTATCAAATGAAAACCAACCAATTCATATTCAAACCTAACCCAACAACGGAGCACATAAAATAAAACAATAAACATATTACACTAAAATAATCTTTATTTTATACTAAATACGTTTTCATTTACAGTAAATTCAAATTTTAATAAAGTGGTCATATCCGATTTATGGGTGAAGTTAACCGCAAACTGCAATCTGCGACACATTTTGGTTTAAATTCTGTTTCAAATTTTGAAAACGTAAACAAAGCTTTATTGTACAATGGAGATACAAATAAATAACACCTAATACTTATTTATACGCAGTGACGCGCACAGCTTTTAGGATCGACAAAAAAGTAACTTACCAAAAAACATCATATATATCATCAAAATATATTTAGAATAAATCCAATTATAATAATAAATAAAAAATCTAAGGAAAGTTTAGTATCACGTTACCCCCGCTCCATGTTATATTTATGTATTTTATTTTATTTGTCTTTATATCATTTCATACATTTTTTTATAATGACCAACAAATGTATCATCATACACCATTTTCTGGGAAAATTTCAGGTAGTAAAAACATGGTTAAATTGGTTAATACTTATATGTAATACTCCAGAATTTTGGCAGCTAGAAATTTTCCTTCTGTGAACGTTCCAAATTTTTCATTTAGTTTTCACGAAAAGTTAAGCTTTGGTTATCAAATCAGATTCCAAACATTTTAAATTTTAATTTTAATTATATAAACTATGTAGTAATATTAAAAAAAATATATATAAAATATATAGGTAATATTGTAAATTAAAACATATTCTTTAGGTATTTTCACATTTTTAGACACCTAAAACACAAAATCTTAGCGTCTCCTCTGACCGCTAGGTATCTTCAAACGTTCCCATATATAACTGAAAAATACTGGCACTCTATAAATTAAAACTAAATATGAATTTTAATCGTAGAGCTCTAAAATCGTCTATAAATATCTCGGACCGGCGATTTTTCGTCAGTATCGAGGAAGCTTAAGAAAAGAGAAGAAGTCTAGCTACAATGACAGTGATGGACTGGTTCTCATCCTTGAAACCTTAAACCTGCTACGTCGAGAACCAGGCTCGATTCTGTCACTTCCTTGAAGACTCTGGATCCTGGAGTTTATGCCTCCGGGATTTGCCTAGACTCCACCTCGGGCGTCTGCTCTGAGTGTTGGAGAAACCCCTTGTGCTGCAAAGACCTCGCCTCGGGCTTCAAGATAGCAGCAAAAAATAGAAATCTACTTTACAGACCTGCTTGCAATAAAAATATTTATGAAAATAATGTATTCAATATGTGTATTTTGATATTTAATGAGATACCTTACGATATAAGGCAACTACTGGGTAGTTCATTTGAAAGAGGAATATCCAAATGGCTCTCGAAACATAGTTTTTATAGTGTTAATGAATTCATGGAATTAAATAAATAATCCTATTCTGTTACTTAGTGCATTTAAATTGTAACGTTAGTGTTTGTTTGTTTGTTTGTTGTTTAAACTCTTTTTTGCACTAGGATTGTACATGGCCTAGCTTATTGCATAATAAATTAATGTCATAATATAAATATATTTTAAATTGTGTATTATAATAATAATTGAATAATAATTTAATAAACTGATATAGGATAATGTGTTATAACTAATGATTAACATTTTAATTAATATTTGCACGCCTGACAAGGCTGAATACAAAACTATATATATTTTTCTATAACATCTTGTAACTGTGGGTATTCTAGCAAATAAATTATTTCATTTCATTTCAATCCTTGAGTGACGAGGCCACCTGACTTCTCGTCAGACAGCCTTAGAGATGGGAATTCACCTCTTCTTGTACGGCTGCCTCTACAGCCGTGCCGCCCGCTGTCTGCGTGCTGCCTTCGTGCCGCCGCCTTCCCCTTGCTGCCGTCATCGTGCCGCAAGCCTTTGCTTCACTGACCTTATCTCAGGCCTAGAGCCTTGAGAGTCGAGGCCATCTGAGTCCTCGTCTCAGGCATCAGCCTGAGAGACGAGGCCTCGCCTCATCGTGTGCGGCTGCTACAGTCGTGCGTGCTTGCTGCTGCTGCCATCGTGCCGCCGCCTTCATGCTTGCCTGCCTACATCTGCTGCCGTCTCCTGTCTACGGGCCAGACTGCGTGCCAGTCGACGCGCCAGTCCTCGAGCCTGTCCCTCGTCAGTCCCTCCAATCTTCCCATACTATACAGTCAGAGTTTTAATTTATAATAGGCATATCCATTGTAGGCAGGGCCAACATTTATTAGGTAGGTCTCTTATATAGTTACTGTACTAAAAAACAAACTTTACTTGTAAATATATATTTAAAATAAACTTGTCTTAACCAACTTATCTTAAAACCCCCCCCGCTACAAGGCAACCAGAAAATACGGAGTGAATAGTACCAAAAAAAAAAAGAAAGATGGCGCTGATAGTACCAAAAAAATACGATAAATTGCGCTATTTTATTTTCAATAAGTTTTAAAATTGTATTATTGGCAAATATTATAATAAAATATAATCGGTTTTTAATATGGTTTTATTATCAAATATCCTAGGGTGGGCAGTGCTTTGTGCCTATATGGAATGCACGCTATTGGTTTAGAGACAGATAATGGCTGACAGTTATGTTTTCCTAAAAATCTGCAATTTCCTTTAGTTTGCCGTTTAAATTTACTTTCCACCATTTTTTCCTTATAAGCGACACTATCAGCTGGTACAATAATTTTTTTTTTGCTATTCCTTGTAGTTTAGGATTTGGCCTTAAAAGCAGATTTGATAAATTCATAGTATTACGGCGCCTGAGATCACCTAGACCGCCTCAGATTATCCAACGGTGAGGTTATATTTCCACCTCGTCGTAGCCGATGGTATAAGTCTACACCGAACAAGTGGCTAGCTCGTCGCGGTTGTGGTTGGGATAGACTTAATAACGCACCTATTAAAAGTTTAACAAGTTATTATAGTGAAACTAGAAGCGACTCCGACGCACTATAGCGGTGTTGTCGAACAAATACATATTATTTAAAAAAATCTAATTGGTACCCACTGGGGTTGAACTGAGGTAACCTAAAAAAAATGTAAGGAACTATAGGGTCGAATAAATATATATATTTATAATAAAAATAGACTGTCACTGATGACGCCGCTCCATAGAGAGGCGAAATATTTGGCAATACAATTATTTATAGCTTCAATGTATATATTTTACCAAGTAAGAATCACATCTAAAACACTTTATTTGTTTCAGATATACCTACATATATATTTTTTAAGAAAAATGTCATTAGTACTTACACGGGTACTTACTGTTAGTTACTTACGGAGTTAAACCGAGGACCTAAGAAAGGTCTAACCAACTCGGCTACCACGTATATGTTCAGTAAAATGGTTTTAGTACCTAATAATTAACTTGAAACAAAACTCCTAAAAGTTATTAAGTACAAAATTTAAATAACTCCCCAGTTATCGAGTAATAGTTTCGAATTAAGAAACCCCAGACTGTATAGAAGTGATGAAGTGTAATCATAAAACACTGTTGGCTTCAATCCAAGGCAACTTTATGGCCACACTAAAAGGAAATATGGAAACGGCTTGAACTTTGGCCTTGGATAAGATGGAGGCGATCACATCAATAATAATCTATGAGCAAGACCACTATTTATTTGCTTTTCATAAAAAAAATACTATTAGTTAATTACGCAGTGTTTTAGTTAAGGACACTGCATCCGTAATCGCGAACTCCGCGTTCTCCATAGAAAACGAGCTTTCGCACTTCCAGTAATACTCGATTACTGTTTCTCGCAGAATTAAAATAATATTTTTGTCGGTCATTGTGTTTATTAATCTTTCTGTGTTATTATTTTTATTTTTTTCGAAATGAGAAAAAAAAAAATATTACCCACAACAAAAAGATTTTTCGTACAATTTCGAACATGAAAAAAATAATTGAACTTCGACTAACAGCCAAGTTGTAATATTAGAAGTACGTTTGTTTGGGCGCCAAGTCGACTACAGGCCCCTGACATAGTAAATTTCACCTAAATAGTAAATAACACTCTGCTTTTCATTTTGAATATAAGTATATATATATATATATATATATATATACATCCCGATACATTTTTGGCGTCCTTTCCAACTCCATTATTATGACGTCCACCATTTCTAGTGGATTTATTTTGATTTTGTTAATGAATATTGGCGTATATTTGGAGTACTAATTCAGTGGTATTAATATTATTTCGAAATATTGTGTTTTTTATTATATACATTTTTATCTAACATACATACAATTTTAAAGCCTTTTAAACCCCATTTCATTTCATGGTCATTTTGGCTTCCTCGTATATTACATGTATATTTGAGTATATTTTTACATTTTAGTGGCGTCTATCATAAAATCAGTTTAAGCGAGGTCCCATGTATATTGTTTATTCGCCAAATATTTTAAACACATTCACATTAGAGCTCCATTTAGTTTGAATACAATTTGAATTCACTGAATATTATAGCAGGTATATTTTGTGTTTGGGCGTCTAGCTAGACGCATAAAATATAAAAATATCAGTTCTATTCCGATAGACCTATAGTTTTATTTGGTTGGCTTTAATAATGCCGCCATCTTGAATAAACAAATTCTTCATATTTGATTATATATGAGTATTGGAATTTAAACTCTATATTCAAAGGAATAAAACTGATATTTCCATATGGGGGTAAATTACAAGCTATGATCGTCTTCCGCGACAAGAAATTTAATTTTACTAAAATCTTGTTGCCGAAGACGATCATAGTTCGTAATTTACCCCCTGGTAAGTCGAGCTACTGACATACGAGTAATGCCACAGAAGAAATAATAGTTAATGCGAACATCAGTCTATTGTTTAGTCAGCAATTCGACGACAAGTGTGGGAGTTGGTAAAATTTTGATAATAGTTTATATTGCATATAAACTTCCATAAGGTGAGTAATAAAAATAAAGAAAAAATAATCATTTATTAAAATCTATTTAATATAATGCAAAACAGTCACACAATACTAGGACACTTTATAAATTTATTTATTTATTTAATAGAAAAATTGTACATTACAGAATTATCTAACTAATACAATTCTTTAAATTATAATGGCTCCAAGTACCTCAGGACAACTCTTTTCGTCTCAGTCTCAGATGAAGCAAATATATCAAACTCCTTACAGTTCTGTACGATTTTATTCATAAAACTGATTGCGCGGGGAATTGGTGCACTTTGAAAGAGATGTGTGCGAGCCCTTACCTCAGCAAACAGTGTATTGCCGCGCCCGCGCAGGTACCTATCTGGTACAAACAGATTATTGTTGTAATATAGTAGGTATGTAACTTTTTCCCCTTAATATATCTAAAATATATAACACTAAAGCCTTATTACGACGAACTGCTAACGAATTAAAGTTGAGCATACCCAATCGAAACAAAGTAGGATACATAAATGGATAGTACCCATAAGTCTTATTATACAAACATCTTAAGAACATTTTCTGCACCTTTTCTACCATGAGGGTGTATGTACCTACCCTCGGATTCCATAAAATGGAGTTGAACTCCAATATGCTCCGGACATTTGAGTTGTACAACACTACCAGGGTTCCAGGATCAGAAAAGTCTCGTGTTTGCCTCATTACCCATCCTAAGTTCTTTCTAGCTCTTGCACACATTTTGATTATATGAGTGTGGGATAATAGATCACTGCTGAACGAGATCCCGGACCGTATCCAAAATGCGCGTAAGCTGGGCTTTCTCAGGCGTATAAGGGTAACTGATACGACTTTGGGATCGAGAAAAAGTCATAATTGAACATTTTTCTATGTTCAGATCAAGACAGTTCTCGATACTCCATTGGTATATCTGATGTATACACTGCTGGAACCGCTCACAATCCTGCTGAGTTTGTACGGATGTTGCCAGCTTTACATCATCGGCAAAAAGAACGACGAGACATTCCTTGGGTATCACCTGCACAATATCATTAATGAAAATAAGGAACTCCAATATCTAAGTAGGTACATTATATAAAAAAATATTCAATAATAAAAAGTAAAATAAAAAACTATCCAGTATAATTAAACAAAAAAATACTTTAAAAAGTATCACAATAAAAAACAACAAGAAACTTTGTCGGTAATGAATGAAATATGTAGGAAGAAAGGATTACAAATAAATATACAGAAGGCTAAATTAATGGTATTTGAAATATGCGAGAATGCAAGTGAATGTAAAATTTATGTGGAATGAATGTTAAACAAATGAGTTTTTATATCTGGGAAGTATTGTACAAAACACAATAAGATAGAGATGTATGGATGGAGATAGTGAATGTGAGAAATAAGGTAAATGGTCCATTTAATGATATTATGCGCAATAGCATTATTTCCCTAACAGCCAGGAAAATTGTGCAAAATAGTTTTCTGCTCCCGAGACTTAAGTATGGATGTGAAACATGCATAGAAAGTTGTGTATTGAGAGAAAGAAGTAGAACGGTTGTTGATGTTGTATCAAATATTGATAGAGGTATGTCATGGTGGTTCGGTCATGTTGAACGTATAGACGCTGAATGAAGAACTAAACAAATATAAAATGTTAAAATACAGAATAATAGTTAATATAAGCGGTAAATAAATTTTAGTCCACAAAAATATTCATAAAACCAACTAACTTGCCTTCTTAATTAGAACTAACATACTGTTTACAATTAATTACCTTTAAGCATCATACATACATACTATCATTTTAATTAATTCAAAATCAGTTTATTAGTTTTAATTAAGAAGGCAAGTTCCTGCGATGATCACTGCAGTAGAACTGAAATTTACTTACTGCTTAAATTATTGGTATAATTTTACTTTATGACATTGGAAGATTTATTAAGTAATTATTTTGACTTTATTATACCTATTGATACATCTTTTAGAATGAAATCGGAAGATTTATTAAGTAATTATTTTGACTTTATTATACCTATTGATACATCTTTTAGAATGAAGTCGGAAGATTTATTAAGTTATTATTTTGACTTTATTATACCTATTGATACATCTTTTAGAATGAAGTCGAATAATCAATAAATATTCTAATGTCATATTGTAAATATTTACCAAATTAATAAATCAGTGTTGTGCTGTGTGAAGCCAATTAGTATTTCAGTTATTTAAATTGGATAGGTAAGTATTTTTTATATTCATACAGCCACACTAAAACATTAAAAAAACTAATATTTTACTTTTTAATATTAGTTTAGATAGTTCACCCTAAGGGCCGGTTGCATCGAAGTGTCTGTTAACGTAATGCAACGATTAAAATCAAAAATGGCGTCGAATGTACCAGCTGTCATTCGAACTGCACAATAAAATTGGTACATTCGTCGCCATTTTTTAATTTAATCATTACATTAACAGAGATTTCGTTTTGATGCGACATAGGCTAAGCCTTTAAATCGTATTACTACTTACGAATGCAAGTAAAGAAATAATAATTCTACCCAGGTTCCTACCTATCTCTTGCATAGATTGCGTTCGATTAAGTTATTAATTTGGCTTAAAATCCCACCAAATGTTTTGGCATATTATTTCATAATAAAATTAAACAGGCCACGGGCGAAGCCATGATTTAGTATAAAAATAAAGTCATCGTCAATATTACCTATTATATCTAAACAATCATATGGACACCAATATTTTTTTTCGGGGAGGGGTTTCAAACTCCACCACCTCTGCCTACTCCCACGACAAATTTATTCTTATTTGATACATTCCACAATAAAAATTATACGCAGTTGTTTTATCCAATTTGCTTGGCCGGCAAACAAAAATAAAATTTATATTAATTATACAAAAAAAAAAAAAAAAACACCCTAACTATTATTGAAAAATTACTAAATTAAAATCGATGGAATTACTTTTTGAGATTAGAATGATCATACACAAAGTTGTTGGTAGAGAGAGAATAAAATAAAATCTAGCCATAATCACGCGAGCGAGATACCCCACGACAACCCGAGCAGTGGCCAAGTTCGTTGACCGCGGGCAGAGATACGGCGAGTAGTGAGACTAGTTATTTGTCCAACGAGTGAGAGTGGGATGTAAGATGTAATGGTGTGATCTTTACTTCGGTCTTTTATGAGCTCGAGCACTGCTCGGGTGCCCGAGCTCGTAAAAGACCGAAGACCCGACTCGATGCGACGAGCACTCAGCAGTAAGGCTGATATTTTTTTTATTAAGTAGGTAAGACTGGGATGCAAAATTTATTGTTTGGTGTGATAACAGTGGTGTTTAGGGTTTCCACTGTAATGTGTATTAATATAATGTGTGTCTAATGTTCGCCTAGGTCGCCCTCTTATAAATATCATAATAAGTATCATAATTCATAACTCACCCCTTTCAATCCTATTCACTACATCCACTAGTCACGACAAAATAAACAATTTTTATAAAATTATAAGATCGTCTTATAAGTAGGTGTAATTTAAACTATTATGGTTGATTTACAAGTACTTACCTATTTGATAAAATATGAAATGTAACAAAATGATATTAATTTGCAGGCAAGGTAATACATAAATTATAAAGTTACTTACCTTTCTTCAAAACGAGATTCAGTATTCGTTGGCTTCGAGCACTCGTTGTAAATTCAATACGCTATGGACGTCCGAACGCCACGAATACGTCTGCACGAAATGACGGACAATACAAGGCCATCGGCCGGAAGCCATTAGATGCCAGAATTAAATTGCAATATACTTTGCGGATGATATACACAGAGCAGCGCCTCTGGCGGTACTTCGCCGAACTTTTGATACCCAAAATCAGTTAAAACCGAGTAAATTTTGCTTCCACCTTATTTTTGACAGGGGGCAGGACTGAGGTGTGGGGGCACGTTCCTGGTCTTAGGCTATTTGACGTCCGTATACGGACGTCAAATATCGGTGGATGCCAGATTAAATGCAAATTTAAAGCATGTCGGACGCCAAATGTATAGCGAGATGTGTATATATATATATATATATATATATATATATATATCATCACGGGTGCCTTACGGCGCCTGAGACCGCCTAGACGCCCCAGGGTACCCAGCGGAGGGGTTTTTAATCCCACCTCGTCGAAGCCGATGGTATGAGTCTACACCGAACAAGTGGCTAGCTCGTCGCGATGTTTTGAATAGACTCAATAACCCATCTATAAACAGTTTCACAAGTTGGTATAGTGAAACCGGGACCGACAGCTTAACGTGCTCTCCGAGGCACTATAGTGGTGTTGTCAAACAAATGTACATAAATTTTTTAATTAAAAATCCATTGGTACATACCGGAATATAAGTAATATAAGTATATAATGAATATAAGTAATTTGTAAAATACCTCTTGTTATAAGAAATGCTTCAAATAGATTTATTATTAGGAAAATGGTCTATGAGCCCTTTTTAAACGGAAACTAAACTGTCGAAGTAGTCACTATACTGTTTATGTATATTATAATATGGTATGTAGTTTATTGTGTATATATGTGTATAATACATGAATTTGTATAGAATATAGGTATATATGTATTTATTTAGACATAAATATATTAACTAATACTTAAAATTACTTTTTTTTATTGGACCCGAAGGTTTGACTGTCAGATAATGCCCAACGCCATTGAATTATGGAACAAAGGTTTATAAATAAAATAATAAACCTAATTACTTAGTTAAGCTAATTATAATTTTGCCGCAATTTAATATTGGCTCTGTATAAAAAGTTGGGCATGAGATGAAGAAAACTTAATGGGTACTTTCCAAGTATGAGAAATTAATATTTATATTTCTACAATTAAACGTGCTTAGGTCAAGCTTACAATGTTAGTGAAGATAAAATCTTCGATAAGTTGACGTGTAAATGTCAACTTAACTAAAAGTATATAAAATAACGACTGATGAAATATTGATAGTATAATAATTTAATCAGCATTAAGTCATTAATCCTAAAAAGAAAAACAACATCTTCAAATCGGTTAATTTTAAAAAGTGTTTCCGACATTAGAATTACAAATGTTCTCATTAATTCAAAAGGACTCGATCGAGTGGCAGAACTTCTCACAAATCCAGAATATAAATGATTGCATTTCCACTTTGGATTCTAATCAACTTTAGGAATTTGCAAGTCAGAATTGCTTTGTGAAGTACGTATGCTAGTATTTAACAGCTGAGTAGGGAATTGTGTTAAATCTAGAATTAAATTTACCTAAACTACTATGCAACTATATATATCTTATCATAACATTGAGTTGGGCTGAAGCTATTTGTTTTATTGGAGCACGGGGTATGACTGATGGTATGCAGACCTACACAGTCCATGAATAGGGTCGACCAATACATTGTAGGTTAACAGCTTAAGTTAAGTGTTTTTAAGTGTAAGGTCTAACCAACTCAACCACCACGTATATTCTATATTTATCCATGGAAAAACCATCAAGGAAACTGTTACAGAACCGTTTAAACGGCCTCAGGGTACCCAGCAGAGGGATTATATTGTATTATTGTATAAAGCCGTCACCCATCCTAGGTCCGGGCTTGTTGTCATTTGCTTAACCTTGTTATTTATTAGTCGCGCAGTGACTTAACCACTAGGCTGGTACCCTATCATTAAAACTCCACGTAAGCTCCACTTTTTATGGCCCATAGAACCATGTGTTACAAATAAATAAAAAATCTTTCTCCACACAAACTAGTAATGTTAAAATAATTTATCGGAAAACCATTTTTTTTCCATGGAAAAAATGATCAATTAGATCAGTACAGCCTCATATTAGCCCACAGTACAATCTTTCAATTTCACTCTGTATATTTAATACCAAAAATGTTATGTTTTATATTTAAACTTTATCAAAATTCTTACAGGCAAAACTTTTTGAATCTCCCATCGAACTCAATTATAAAACATCAACAATTTGAATATTGATAAAAAGTTCCTGATTATATTCACGAAAGAATCTTTAATATAAAGTTAGGTGAGTACCTTCTATCAAAGTGAAATTTTGTTCTTCGTAACAACCCGTTGAACCCTTCAAGTATTTATAAGCACAAATGCTTATAATAAACTTTGTCTTCTTGGGCTTAAATCAACAGATAACAAAATATTTAGAACGCTCGCCACGGAAAAGAGCAACATTCACAAATTACTTAACTCGCAGAAAAAAAATAGTCGTGTTGGGTCTATTTGACCCCAAGCGTTTTTCTTGTTGTAAGCAGATATCCGTAGATTTTAGAAATACGATACTGTACGGCATTGTTTTCTCTCACTATGCCGGCTAAATGAAATGGGTGGCGATAAAAATAAATTTAATTTACTTTAATACCCTAACTGCATTATTGTTAGATCAAGCCCGTTTCGTAACCTACTTTGAAAAAAAACTGCTATCTCGACACGAAATCGGTACAGTTATGAAAATAGCTATTGATTTGACGGTAAAGCCGCCAGTATATTAAAGTAAGCTCGAATACTAATTTTATTTTTATAGGTGCCCATCAGTTAGCCGGTATAGTGGAAGCGACCGTTAAACAACAATATAGGTATATGTATCAATCCCTTTGATGAAAATTATCTGCTACCATCAGGTAGATATAAAGTCACATGCTGTGCTCCAAAAAAAAAAATTTAAAAAAAAAAATTGTGACCAGCTAAATTATTAAATTCTAAAATAATCTACCATCAAAGGGATTGATCAATACCTCATTGCTGTTTAACGGTCGCTTCCACTATACCAGCTAACTGCTACGAAATGGGTAGGTACGTATCGTAATATTTAGAATCAAAATAGTTTTTTTGTCCCATCTGCATATTTGATCGTCTTAATTTTTAAATTTAGGTCCATGAAACTTTTTGACTTTTATGCCCTAAACTAATTTAAGATGTTTGTATGGGCGTTAAGACAGATACAGATCCCTTAATAGAACTGGGGTCAGTAGCCCTAGTGTGAGTTTTTTTAACATTTACTTTCGCGACTGCGTTAACATTTTAACCAATCACACGCTCGCATTTTTAGTTCTCAAATTTTCCGCTTGGAGCGCTGAACTATTTCCCATACAAATTTTAGTTAACTCAAACGCAAAGTAATAGTTAGAAAACTCACACTAGGGGTACTGGAGAATTGCATAAAATATTATTATTAATAGGAAATTTTTGCATATTCTTTATTTTCTAGGAGACATATGTAACATTTTAAATATATATGTATATATATATATATATGTATCATCACGGGTGCCTTACGGCGCCCGAGACCGCCTAGACGGCCCCAGGGTACCCAGCGGAGGGGTTTTAATCCCACCTCGTCGTAGCCGATGGTATGAGTCTACACCGAACCAGTGGCTAGCTCGTTGCGATGTTTTGAATGGACTCAATAACCCATCTATAAACAGTTTCACAAGTTTGGTATAGTGAAACCGGGACCGACAGCTTAACGTGCTCTCCGAGGCACTATAGTGGTGTTGTCAAACAAATGTACATAAATTTTTACATTAAAAACTCATTGGTACACACCGGGATTCGAACCAGGGACCTAAGTGTTTTTAAGTCCAAGGTCTAACCAACTAGGCCACCACGTATATTAAATCTCTGCATTAAATATTAAATGTATAAGCCCGCAATCGCGTTTAACATTCCATAACATTTAAAATTAAATGATAATGAGGTTGTCCCCAGAAATATGCCGCGTGAATAATACAGGTAATTATGAGGTTAAATATGATTTAAGGCAGTGTCATAGCAGAAATAATAATACAAATTGCACCGTTGTGTATTAATATACATAACGATTAATCAGACAATGTTCTTAACTATCCATGGCTTCACCGGGTGTGATTGGAAGGCAGGGGAATGAACTACAGCGTTCCCGGACTTGAGACCGCGAAGTAGGTTTAAAGGCATTTTGAACTCTCATCTGCATAGTACATAAGCACTTAGGCCGTAAGAAATAAGGTTGAATATTATTCACAATAGAATAATGTATTTCTGAAATCAAAGAGTAAAATGCTCCTTTTTTACAAGTTTTATATTTTTTTTATTATAAATACGTGTTTATTCAAAATAGTAACTGGTTAATAATTTACAATACTAAATAATAAATGTAATTAATTCTGAAATAAGAATAATGTAGGTACCGCTTAAATATTGAGAACTTTGATGTGAAATTTATTTCCCAAGGCGATATTTGAGATGTTTTTAATGGAAAATTATAGACATTTTTTTTATTCTCTCGGTAAATATTCTATTGTATATTCGTATGTATCTGTTAAATTTTATTTAAGAAGTAGAACTCGACGTCAAAAGATTCTTCTTTTATGCTATTTGAGGTATGACACTGTCTTAACGGAATTTTGAGCAAGTTGGCGCTTCGTACCGGGCTATTTCTTGCAATTACTTGAGTTGCTGTGTAGTTGAATTAAAGCCGGTATTCATAAAGGTCGAGTGGGTGGGCTATAATGCTCTATTGTGCTCTCCAAAAATAAAGGTACAGTTGCCTTTAAGATAAGGTTTGTAAGGTATGCTTTTGTTAACGAATCTACTATATAGTGTTTATTTATTTTCAGGAAAAAATAAGGCACGTATAAAACAAAGGCACTTTCCGCTTGTATGAACGTTAAATTTTCTTAACTACGCAACAGATTTGGATGCGGTTTACACTATCATTTAGATAATTATATCCAGTAATCAGTTCGGTTTTAGGAATCAGATATCTACGCAGGATGCAGTGTTAAAGCTTACTGACACAATCCGAAACCACCTGGATGAAAAACGTAAATGCTTAGCGGTTTTCCTTGACCTAGCCAAAGCGTTTGACTCGGTGTCTCGACCCATTCTCCTGAAAAAGATGGAACTATTTGGTGTTCGGAGGAAACGCATATAGCTGGTTTAGGTCATATCTCACAAGTAGGCAGCTTGTAAAGTTGGATGGACACCGAAGCGAACTTAAAAATGTTGAATACGGGATATCGCAGGGCAGTGTCTTGGGCCCGACACTTTTTCTTGTTTACGTCAACGAAAGTTATGAGAGCATATCATAATATCAATCCATTTTTGCTTTTGCAGATGATACAGCTACAGTATTTCATGGGAAAACTTGGCAGTCACTCATTTCAATTGCGGAAACTGGTCTTTATTCCATCTCTAAGTGGTTACAGCGGAATTTGTTGACACTAAACACAGATAAAACTAAATATACAGCATTTTCAATAACATCACGCTCGGCACCAACAACAAAAATAAAACTAATTCTCCATTCATGTATCTCTTACCCAATATGTGACAGATGTCCAGAGCTAGATCAAGTCGATAATATAAATTATCTCGGAGTCCATATTGTCAAAGAACTTTCATAAAAAAAAACAAATTCAACTCAAAACTGTTCGTATTAGAAAATTATTATATGTATTTAAAAAGCTGGGACAAGTAGCCAATGATAAAACAGATGAGCTTTATGTTCAATGTAAAGTTCCTAGTATTCGGCAACTCTTCATAGAAAACACCATCTTACGGTATCACAAAATAGCATTAACTCAAATACATAAAAATGAACCTCGAAGGCGTTACCACTGGAAGTCTTGCAAAACCCGTACAAATTTTGGACAAAAATCTTTCGAATTTATCGGCCCACAGATGTATAAAAAAAATTACTACACAAATAATACTATATCTGACCCGACACAAATGTAAAATCAAAATTCGAGAATGGTTTAACAATGCAAATTATATAGATACTTACTGAAAATTTCTTGCAAATAATACAATGTACTTGCAAATAACACACACACAATTACAAAAAAAAAAAAAAAATCTTACACTCACCTACCTAAATAACACACTACATGAAAATAATAAATATATATATTTATTTATTTTTTCTCTCATTTGTTTTGCTAATTTTTTATTTTGTTAATTTTGTCTTTATCTTAAATTGTATTTTATGTTAATTATGTGCTACCAGCTTAAAAATGTTTGAAACAACAGGACGAATGAAACTAGCTCCCACAACACAGGGAATCCTAGTGTAGGAACTAGGGTCGCCACGTAAAATAACTGTATTTTATTTGAACAATAAACATATTTTACTTTTACTTTACTTTTAATTTATTAAGAATGGAAATATTTATTATAATATGTCATGTTTCATGTATCATCACGGGTACTTTACGGCGCCCGAGACCGCCTAGACGGCCCCAGGGTACCCAGCGGAGGGGTTTTATTCCCACCTCGTCGTAGCCGATGGTATGAGTTTACACCGAACAAGTGGCTAGCTCGTCGCGATGTTTTGAATAGACTTAATAACCCTCCTATAAACAGTTTCACAAGTTTGTATAGTGAAACCGAGACCGACAGCTTAACGTGCTCTCCGAGGCACTATAGTGGTGTTGTCAAACAAATGTACATAATTTTTTTAATTAATCCTGGTGTGTATCAAACTCATTGGTACACACCAGGATTCGAACCAGGGACCTAAGTGTTTTTAAGACCAAGGTCTAACCAACAAGGCCACCAATGAAACCTGGAAATTCAGTGCTCCAATTAAAAAAAAACCTTTACAATGAATAAAAGCTATGTTTATTAATAAGTATAGTAATTTCAAATTATATCATTAGAAGATAGGTAAATAGGGGAAGACCCCAGAGCGGCATGGGTTAGTTACCCAGTTCGTGGGTCGTCTCCTGGGAATCCCAATGTCCTTTCATATTTTCAATTATATTCGAGCGCCTATTCATGTTTTGAAAATTTGAAACGTAATTGAGCAATCTTATCTTGATGTCTAAAATGCTATAATAATAATATGAAGGATATTACACACATATTTCCGTAATCATAAACTAAGCTCTAGGCTTGTACTATGTGTACCAGAAATAATGATATAATACATATTTATTTATTTAAATATTTATTGCATACAAAATACAAAGGCGGACTTAATGCCGCTAGGCATTCTCTACCAAGTCAAAAGGGACAATCAAAGCAGTTAATAAGTGAGGTATGTGCAATACAGTAACTGAGTATATATATAATGCAGTGAATATTATATAAAATACTTACAATCTAATATACACTACTTAAATATATCTTATATATATATATCCATACATATATAAGTTATATCTTTTATTTCGAAATCCGGAAAAAAAAACTTTTTAAATATTATAATACAAAATATTTATTACCGCTATATACATACATAAACTAAATATACACAATACTACCAACTACAAAATGAGAAAGAAGAAGTAACAAAGCGCAAAGGAATACAATAATGAAAGATAAATAAAAACCACCTATGTATTTTATCTATTAACCCCCCCGAATAGGTGACGATGTACATTTTTTTTGATTGCTCACCAAAAATCGTGAGAAGGTGCAAAAATACATTAGTATATTTTATGATAATGATGATGGCGTTTTTTTTTGCTCGTACAAAAATTTGTGAACATACATTTACGTTATTTTATGATGATACCTAGTGGCATGGGCGTATTATCATAAAATAACGTAAATGTATGTTCACAAATTTTTGTACGAGTAAAAAAACTAGTTTTTGTTTTTTAATCTGGACCAATTTACGAGTCTTAAACCCCCCCGATATCAAATCCTGGCTACGCCCATGCCACTAGAGGTATATTATGTAGTATAAAATGTATAAATATATAATAATATTATAAAGAGGTAAAGTTTGTGAGACTGTAGGGGATAATCTCTGAATCTACTGAACCGATAAAAAAAAAAAATTAGGACTGTATAGGCTCATTTAACATATTATTCATTCATTTATTTATAGGCTATTAATATCACGGTATGATCAATATGAGCGGAGCATCAATGTTAAATGTTGCAAAAACAGGGAAAATGTATTCCTTTTGAGAGCTTGCGCAGCGTAAACGGTTGAAGTTACGCAGACGAAGTTACGCGTGTCAGCTAGTCACAATAAAAAGAATACAGGAAAAGAGATTCGAACCTGGATAAGCGACCGCATTGGCTTTTTGAATATTCAGCACTATCCGTTGAAAAACTAGGCTCTACTACACGTTGTAACCTGTTTTCTTTATTAGTATTTTTACCAATAAATGTGTTGGCCCTAGTTGCTAGACCTTAGACTTAGAGTCCGGGTATGTACCAATTACTTTTTAATTTAAACAATTATGTACGTACGATGGACGAGGTGGCATAAAACCCCAGCGCTGGATACCCTGAAGCCATCTAGGCGCCCGCCCGTAAAGAACCCGTGATAGTAATTTCAGATAATTTTCCTATTATTTATATTAGTGATTTTTATTTGGAGGGGTTTTTATACCCCCCTCATCGTAGCCGATCGTATGAGTCAACACCGAACAAGTGGCAGGCTCGCCGCGATGTTTGTTTGAATAGACTCAATAACCCATCTATATACTGTTTCACAAGCTGGTATAGTGAAACTGGGACCGACAGCTTTACGTCCTCTCCGAGGCACTATAGTGGTGTTGTTAAACAAATGTACATACATTTTTATATTAAAAACTCATTGGTACACACCTGGGTTTGAACAAGGGTCCTAAGTGTCTAAGGTCTAACCAACTCGGCCACCACGTATATAATTACTATTATATATATAGCACGGAAAAAAGTTTAAAATTCAAAATTAGCTTTTCACATAATATTAATATTATTACGATTAAATATATTATGTAGTGGTCCGAAACCCTAATTACGTGTGATCTTTTATAATAAAACGTTTTCCGACCCTATTACGAATATACCGAGTATAAAGGATCCGATAAAGTTGGTATATTTCCAAACCAGGCTTACTCGATGTCAGCCAGTTTTCACGCCGGTATATTCGAGAGGGATCCCAAATGGCAATTTGTACTGGAAATAAAATTTATATCTCTACCCGCTGAAGGTTTTCGTTTTATTTTAGATTGTCAGGTTCTAGGTTTTTACAATGAATACTTGGGTTTGTTTTGGAAAATAAATTTGACAATAAATAAAAATTGTGATTTTATGTAAAACTTTACAAGTATTTTATTAGAGCTCACCATATGACTCTACACTCACTTTATAATATGTCTTTAGATGCAAAAAATAAGGACACGTTAGCTAAAATATTGTAACATATTTTAGTACATATTAATATTATTTATTTCATTTGATTAAGTCTTTATAAACTCATTATTGAGTCAGGCAGGATACCATCGCCGACACAAACGCCCTTTGAGTTATACGTCAACCATATCATACGCACACGTCAAACATGAGTAAAATATACCCAAGGTAAATTATTTCCCTGAGGGATGACATTGGCTGGCCGCCTAGGAGCCGAGATTTACAGATTTTTTTATATGAAAATGATACTAGGACTACGACTATATTAAAAGAAAACATCCGCCAGGAAATTGCAGCAATTCCGCAAGTGACCCAAACATGTACTGCAAATGTCAGTGACGTGATGATCTTCTGGATGATATTGCTTAAAAAAAGTAAATTTGCATTCAACCTTTTATATTTCTACAATAACCAAAATTTATTGAAACTATTTTATGATGAAATTTAAAAAAAATACAGGTAGCAGTTCACCTTTAACTAGAGCTAAAATTATCAGACAAGTGTTGATAAAATAACAACAATAGGTATTAAAAAAAAACTACAACAGCGCTTTCCAACCTTACGATTTATTTATTTATCTTTATAAATAGAAAGACAAAGGTTAAGTTTTGGTCAAATATCATTTAAAAGTATAAAACTTACATTAAAAAAATACGGTCTCGTTTATTTTTAAATGGTTACTTTGATTAATTAGTAATTTTGTAACGAATTCAAACTTTTCCCCAATATAATTATATGATATACCAACAACGACTCGTCATGCAGTGTAAAGGTAGTGAATACTCAGCGACTATCTATAATAAAGCGTCAGAAACCGCATTTAATATTATTTAGGGTATCTCTCTATAATATATAAAATATATAATAAAATAAAATATATATATAAAAAAATTAATATTTTAGTTTTACATGGCCAAGATTAGCCCAGGATAAGAAGAGGGGCCCAGGAGGCCTTCGTCGAAAAACATACTGATATTTGTCTTTAAACTTACCTATAAGTTTTTTTAAATTAATTAGTATATTAAACAATATAATATAAAGTATATTATATTGTTTTTAATGTCAGTAAATAAAGGCTAATAATAATATTTTGTTACTTTTTTATTAAGATAGAATACGTAGTTTATTGTTAACCACTCGTAAATATTTAATCAAAGTAATGATATACACGCACAGGCATATTTTACAGGTTATCCTAAACAGGGATAACTTAATCTACTAAATGAATTGGATATCAACTGGATAAATTTTACATATTCTGTAAAAATGTCCTTTAAAATGGACAAATACGAAGTATATTGTCTAAAAAACAGACGCGCCTTTTAATTCTGCAACAAACTGTTATGTGGAGAAAGTAGACTTAGCTTTTTTTTTAATTACGAATTATTTTTATTTTCACACAACAAAATTAAAAATAATAAAATAAAAAGGTAATAACCTACTACAAAAAAAAACATGTAAAATCTTACCGTGAGGCATAGTGGCCAATACGCTGGCAACATTTGCTCGCTTAATACATAAACTATTTTTTTGTGCAAGGAAAAAGCCAGCCCTTTGGTCACCAGTGAGGAGACCAAGCAACGTGAAGACAGTTCCTTAAAGAGCTGTCTTGCACACGGCCCCCACGGTTCTAGCGTCTCCGCTGAAAAGGGTAACTATTCATAATATTTTAATATTTGCGCCTTTTGTGTGTTTCTGCGGTCAAGGTCGCCGCTCCCTATCCAAAGAAGATATTTATATTTTAATTAACATATCGGCATTTTTTTAGTGATATTTTGATTTGGCGCTGGCCAAGAAGCTGTCGTAATTTCTTACTTAAACAAGTAAACTTTTTCATTCTAATAAAAGCTAAGCAACTTTTAGGAGACGTAGTTTTTGCAACGTGCGTCTATAGACGCAAATAATCATACCCACACATCACTTAACATCATCATTATCATCATCATTTATTATCACTAACTACATATAAAGTCACACGTCATTTAGAACTATGGAATAACACATGACAGTTTTTATCATTTATAATTTAAGTTTTAGTTCTATCTATATAGTTTCGAAGGCCGTAGCTGCAGAACCAATTTTCGCGAGGCACTGCAAACACTCGACCGCTCCCCGAGGACGAGTGTGGAGCTGGAGGCAGGTATAGGGGGTACTTGTTGTAAATTGGCAGCTTGTTTCTCGGTTTATTGTTGGTACTTTTATTGTCATATTTAGAGTATAAAATAAATATTGAAACTTTAATAATTAAGGTTCTTTTTGTCTGAAAGTGAGAACTTTTATCTCTTTGTTATTTTTTTTATTTAGGTCCTGGTGGCAAGCAGGCCTACCAATTCCATGAAAGGAACAATCAATACACTGTTTAACAGAATTGATCGCTCCCGCCATGCGGTTACGAATAGGCGGCGACAAAGACAAATTGGCATAACGAGACTACTTTACTGTCCTCGCTACTTTATCATAACATGAACTGTCCGTTTTATAACCGCACTCCGAAAGGACATAAAATCGATGCAATAGTCTTCTAAACTGTAGTGAACCCATCTAAAACCCTAACAACGACTATTTCACTTATTTTTTGTATAGTTGTTATCACCTTTATTAATTTTACTACTATCCTTATGAATAAACAATTAATTAAGTTAGTAAATTTATAATTACTATCATGTCATTATAATAGGTTCTATCTAACTAAACTCCGAAATGCAATTGCAGATCAAAAACGTAAACAAAAACTTTTATCTAGAATTTCATTTCAGACTATAGATAGGTATTCAATCAAAATAAAGTATGTAAAAATACACCCACCTAAGTTATCGAATTGTATTCAAATCACGTATCCAAGACATGTCCTAAGATAACACGTACGTACAGACTTCGAAAGGCCCTACTGTCTAACATGTTTTTTCTCATACAAAAAAAGGAAATTTATGACCTGTGAATACTTATCGATACTTTTTTTTGTGAAAAAACTTTATTAACTTTGAGTGAAATATTACTTATTTAGTTTCAACTGTTCTCAGTTGAGTAATACTTTTATTCCTCAACTGAGAACACAACTAATAATAATTTACATAAATTTTATTAATGGGTTTATTATAAAACTTTAAAAAAATATTTCAGTGGGACATTAGTAAGTAGGTATCCAATATTTAAATAACTATGTATAAAATAATATCGGAACTATAACAGAAGAAGATACAAAATATATAAAAAATAAATATCATCAGTTTTTTTAAATATTTAATTTATAGGAGAACGGCATGTGACTTTGTATCTACTGAGCAGACCTACAAAGTCCATGTTAAAAAACATTGATCGCTTCCACTATACCGGCTAAATGATGCGATTACGAAATGTTAAGAACGGTTTATATTAAGAACGTGTAAGGACTTCAAACGTCCTTCTACTTTGTTGGTACTGTATAATGCGTATGTTCGTTCTCTACTTGAGTATGCCTCCACAGTCTGGAATCCACAATACAATGTGCACATAGATAGTATTAACAGGAATCAAAAAATATTCATAAAACAACTTAATTACAAGTCTTTAAAGTATGATCCTCAAAATATAAATTATTGTAATATTCTTAATCCACAATTATGAAGAGTCGAAAAAGATCAAATATTCTTATTCAAAGTTTTGCATAATTTAATGGACTCACCATATTTATTAGGTAAAATTTTATGTAGATGTCCCCGTAATGGCTCAAAAATGCAAGGCTCTCGAAGCAATGAATTATTTCACTTACCATTTTGTAAAACCAATTATATGATTAATACTTTTCCACACAGAGCTTGTACTAAATACAATGAAAGATTCAATATATAATATTTAATAACATTAATAGAAAAAAATATGTGTGTTCCATCTGGGCCATTATTTTTTATAATATTTTTTTAAATAGAAATACTAATAAGAACTTCTTTACCGCCCGCTATGGTATGGTAAGCGTCTTACTCTAAGGCAGTCTAAGGACACCATAGAGCCCTCTGATTCTCGTAGCTTACACCGACTACGACCTGTAGCGCCTTCTGCAGTAGGTATAAATATCTGCATTAATCGAACCACTATAAAAGTATTTTATTATAAAGATGTCTAATAATTATTAACAATCACGTAATTTAAATAATATATTGTTTTAATATTTATGACGAACTATTCTCTATTAATAATAATTATAACAAACATATTTTATCGATTTTTTAATTATTAAGTTATTTTAAATATTATACTTTAATAAACAAAAATCTTTACAGTATTTTATTTAACTATAACATAAAGTAATATAAGATTTTCTGTGAATTTCTGTTTCCACCTCAACCGCCTATTGCCAAAAAATATTCGTAGCACATGACTACGATCCGTAGCGCCACCTCGTAGCGGAAGGCTTCGCTGCCAAGGAGAAAAGTACCAGGAGTGCATAAGTCGTAAGAATACAATTCCAGTCTTTTACGTAGCACGAAAATCCGGTGCAAAATTTTCCGTATAGGGATTTAGCTGGATAAAGCGGAAATCTAATGCTTTGCCTATGATAATAGGTTTCTGGAAATCCCGATTAGAGCGGAAAATGTCTACGTAGTACCAGGCGATCAGAAGTTAGGAGCGGTCCTGTAGGAAATTTCCCCTAAGTTAAGTGATCGAATAAAAGCATAGAGGCGTCTTCTTCTAGTTTACGCATGCGCTTAACGATTGAGTAAGCTTTGCGAATATTTCTATACAAAATATTAATTACGAGTAACTGTGAACATTATTAATTTTAAAAAACTTAATTAAATAAAAGATTTTTATTGAAAGCGATCACCTATTTTATAAAGTTATTGCAAACTAAGCAAACTATTATGTTTACTGTTCGGGAAAATAATGAACAAATTATAAGCGCCATCTATCAGAATTTCATTGAACTACTTCCTAGGCATGCATCAAAGCCAAAGTTTAAAAATAAATTAAGTAATGAAAATAACCATATAATAGTAAATAAAATTGACAAAAATAGTTTTTGTATTTATTGGATTTGTTTATTAAAAAATCTTCAAAATTATATTGCATTGAAATGCTAAAGTTACAGAGTAGTATTAACCTGAAACCTAATAGAGTTGATAGTTCCACAATATTTAAATAGATGGCAGCACAAACAAACTTTTAAAAGTGCATTATTTTTGAAATAAATTAAGTTTTGTAATTTATAATATGAATAGGTATATTGAAATAGTAGTATGTCACTAAAAAAATAAAATAAGCTAAAATTGTATTATTTTGACAGTCGGTGAACGCAGGTAGTGTGTAAACTGTAAATGCAAAATATACAAGACGCCTTAGGAATTAATACCTAATTAATTAGGTATATATTTTTTATTTTAGATCATAGATAATAGGTAATCCATACTAATACTAAAAATGCTCATTAACTTTACGTTTTCACACTTAAATAGATTTCAAATGCGTATTGAGATAGTTTGTGACCCCGGAAAGGACATAGGATATCATTTTTGACTTGGCTACAGGAGGTGCATATACACAGGGTGTTTGTTTTAAGAGTCTCTAAAGAAAAGTTTAAAATAAACAAGACACATGTGATCTTATTGGCTACATGATTGGGTACGATTACTATAATAATTCGAGTTAGGTTTATAATATATTTATTTAAAAATAATATATTTATTTTATTACTTATAATTATGCATTTTTATAAATCCCTTATTAGGATAATGTTATATTTTTTTTAAAAGATAAAAATGTAATGAAAACCCTTCACGAATTTTGTCATTGCTTGTTATCTACTTATACACAGACACCTTCTATATAGCTTTCATCTAATAACTTTATGCGAGTGAAGTTAGAAGTCCTAGTTTCTAATACTAGATGGCAGAGGAGTCTGTTTTTTGTTTTTACTTTCAGTATTTTATATTTATGCATTTTTATAAATTCCTTATTAAGATAATTTTTATTACTTATATTATTTATGTAGTGTGTACATTTGCGTATATATGTATATCTATATGTAGTTAATGTATTATTATTTTTATACATAATTCTGTTATCGCTGTGCACCGTATATAAAAGTAGATAATGCCTAAGGCATTAAGCTCGCCTTTGTACAAATATATCAAGAGGGAATTATATTCTCGCACGTGTTTCGTACAATAAAACAAAAAAAAAGGAAGAATATTCCTATTCTGTAGAAATATTCTTCCTTTTTTATAGAGGTATATGGGAAAGCCTTATTAGAGAAATCATTTATAATCTCAGTAACCGTTTTGGATAGAAACTTACAATTTTCAATATTAAAGGAACCCAAAAATTTTTTTTTTTACTTATTAATACATGCGAGGCTACGGGTAAAAGCTAGTTATAATATAAGGAATATAAAACAATAATTATTTAAAAAAAAACGTAACCTTTATGAGTTGGGAGGAAGGTCTCTATTACCTAGCAAAGTAATAGAGACCTTCCTCCCGAACGACCGGTCTCGTTACCACCGCCAAAAAACGTCAAGCGTCACATATTTCTGTTTCAGTCTATGGGTTCA
Source organism: Monopis laevigella (assembly GCA_947458855.1). Lineage (NCBI taxonomy): Eukaryota > Metazoa > Arthropoda > Insecta > Lepidoptera > Tineidae > Monopis > Monopis laevigella. The sequence continues at coordinate 3,945,917 of OX381583.1, read as the reverse complement.
CCGGTTTTCAGGAAACTATTTGATTGATTTATTGTCGAGGTAATAATTTCCTTTCAGGGTGCGGTTACAGAGCGGGCGGTTAACTTGACGATAGAGCAGTGAAGATAGTAGAATAGTATTATAAATATATTATATATAATAGTATTCGTAATGCAAATTCGTCTTTGTCGCCACTCATTTCTTAACCGCATCATTTAGCCGGCATGGTGGGAGCGATCACTATTGTTAAACAACAACGTATTAATCGACTCTATTCATGGACTCTGTAGGTCTGATTGACAACAGGCAGATAAAAGTTACATGCCGTGCTCCAACAAAAAAAAAAGATGACGAAGTGCGAAATTAAAGTCGGTAATCCCAACAAAGATAGGTAGGTAATTGATTTTGGTAAAATATACCCTACATAAATTTGGAAGCGTAATTTATCTAGATTAGGTAGATATATACCTAGTGGGGAGCAGCATAATGTGTTTTAACATTAATGACATTTTAATCTATATTTATTCAGGCTATTTGAATACGTAGACGATTAAATTTCCATTTTTTATTGGGTGTTATTTATTAATATTTAAAAGGTAGATAAGTAACTTTAACGGCACGCAACGAAAACTTTCAAAAGGACCAAATTTTCCCAGTTTTCCCAACATTTTTCATTGATTCTCCGCTCCTATTGGTCTTAGCGTGATGTTATATGTATTAGTCTATATCCTTTCTAGATAAACAGGCTATTTACTACTAAAAGAATTTTCAAAATCGGTTCAGTAGATTCAGAGATTACCCCCTACTTTATAATATGTAAAAAAAAAAAAAATCTATTCAAAACATCGCGAACGGCTAGCCACTTGTTTGGTATAGACTTATACCATCGGCTACGACGAGGTGGAATTAAAACCCCTCCCGCTGGGTACCGCTGGGTACTCTGTCAAAAAGATGAAGCGAGCATAATTCTATTAGGATGCGAGTGCAATTCTATCAAAGTAGGTAATTTAAGAGAATTGGGTCCCTAAATAGTTTACAATCATACACATACGTCTAGGCGGTCTCGCGCTCCGTAAGGCACCCGTGATTATATATATATATATATATATATATATTATAATATATGATTATTATATTTTTTAATGTACTAGTCCATGAATTAAATACAGTGATTAAATATATGAAAAGACTGGGTCTTGTTGTCAACTGAAGTTTCTCTCATCGTAAAATTAACTGCCCATTTCGTAACCGCACCCTGAAAGTACTTAAGTATATCCAACCTACATTTCGCAGATGTATGGCTACATATCTTTATTAAGTGCATCTTGACGCGGTTTTTAGTCTAGAATTGGACGTGGAGCTATCTGCTTTGAAACTAGATTATCGGAGACGCTATCTCCAAAATAGATCCCGAGCCCATTCTAATAATAGTTTCCGAATTGAATAGACATCCACTGCGATCGAATTGTAAAGATACAAACGAAGACCGTTTCTGTTATTTTTCTTGGCCTCGATTTCTTTAAATTAATTTTAGTCCAATAACTAACGTACTTTCAATATTACAACTTGGCTTGGTCGAAGTTAATATTTTTTTTGTTCGTAATTGTACGCAAAAATCTTTCTGTTGTCGGTAATAAATTGTTTGTAATATTTAAAAAGTTTTTTCTCTGATTTCGAAAAAAAAAATAATAATAATAAATACAATGAAAGATTAATAAATACAATGACCGGCAAAAATAATTTTATTATAATTCTGCGACAAACAGTAATCGAGTATTGTTGGAAGTGCGAAACAAATTTTGTATGGAAAATGCAGACTTCGCGATTACGAATGCAGTGCCCTTAATTTGTCATTTTTGAATTCTGCTTACTAATCGCTCATACAAAACTGTCAAAAAGATGAAGCGAGCTATTATATTACAATACGAGTGCAATTATATTAAAGTAAGTTAATTTAAGAGCAGTGGGTCCCTAAATAGTAAATAGTTTACAATCATACACACACATAGCCTCAGAGTACCCGCAGCGGAGGGGTTTACTCCCACCTCGTCGTAGCTGATGTTATTAATCTACACCGAACAAGTGGCTAGCTCGTCGCGATGTTTGGATAGACTCATAACCCATCTATACACAGTTTTACAAGATGGTATAGGAAACTGGGTCCGACAGCTTAACGTGCTCTCCGAGGCACTATAGTGGTGTTGTTAAACAAAAGTACATATTTTCTTAGAATAAAAACACCTTGGTATACACCGGGGTTTGAACCAGAGACTTAAGTGTTTTTAAGTCTAAGTTCCAACTCGGCCACCACGTATATTCCATTTTATGTCGATCATATTTTCTTTATTATTAATTTAGATTATTTAAGTATGGATAATACCATTATCTCGGGTACCTAAACGGTGCCCGAGAGCGCCTAGGACTCCTCTAGTGGCCAGCTCGACGCACTATTTGGATATACCCAAAACCGATCAATAAACAGTTTTACAAGTTGTTATAGTGAAACTGGGACTTCTTACCTTTGTAAAACTATTGGTTTATGAAGTTGCCTAAATTTAATTTTAGGTTAACAATAAATATATTTATTTATATATATATATGGTACGTTATTAATAGTGATCTGAAATTCGGGTGAAATTATACCTAAACTTATTTTTTTCAGACAAATATCGCATGACATGACATGGCCTTCCTGAAAGTTTTTTTAATATGAAAATATATTTAAAAAAAACAGTTAAGCTTAGCTATAATTGCACCCTAATTTCCTATAATAATTTTAATAATCTTAGTTTTTTCTTTACCCAATTTAGTAGTTTAGAGCACATTTCTTATACGCTTTAAAAACGAAAACAAAAAAATAAGGCACTTTTCTTTGTGCTTAGAGTAAATATAAAATAAACAAGTTATATTTAGTTGTGTTCTATTTATAACACATCTCATCCAAAAAGTGTCAGGTGACAATATGAGATTACATAAATACGTCTTCGCATAAGGAACCTTGTTTATTCCCTAGTCAATACGATATACATATAAATAACTAGATGCTAGCCTCGGGCTCAGTGTCGGCTAGTCAGCAAGCCTCTACACATATCGATAACTTGCTTAAGGCGTCATAGCCATCACTATAGGTAGGTAGTTACGTGTAAGCACAGAATATGGGAATAATGTTATATGTGCTATATGTAGGAACATTTTTTTTTAACAGTACGTTGTCAAGTGGTTGCGAAATTAGTGTTGTATACGGAAGACGTAGTTGAATTCCCAGTAATGGAAATATTAGTAGTACATTTTTCTCTACAGATTTTCATAGTCTGAGCGTTTATTGATTCTGGTATAGATAGTAAAAGCTTAGTTTGTAGTCAGGGAAATATTTGTAAAATAAATAAATACCATCACGGATGCCTTTTTGGGTACCCAGCGAAGGGTACCCTGCGAATTAACCCATTCTCATTTCGCCGATGATATTCGTGAAATGTCCTAAAAATATATAAATAAAAATATATAAATATTTTTTTTTTTTTTTTTTTTTTATGAGAGCTCGGCATGTGACCTAACATCTACCTGATGGAAAGCAGTATGAAGGTCCAAGAACAAATGCAACCAACAATTACGATCTACGTAATAATAATAATAATAAAACTATAGGAGCCAACTATAATGATAATAAAAAAGGTGCCAAACGATATTTCCGATTATAAAAATATGATAATAATGAAAAAGCTTGGCGCAGGATTTTTGCGAGCCGATTTCCGATTTATCTTTTTAGATACGATTAGATAGATACATGCTGGTTGCGCGACAGTGGACTGTTTTTCTAAGCGAATTTCGACTAAGCAATGTTGAGGCGGAAAACTTGCTAAAACCTCCCTAGCCTAAACCGCATGGGGTTTTGAATGGGATCGATCAAAATTGTTGTTTTTTATTGCATTTACGCAACGAGCAGCGACAAATTCGAATTTGCATGACGAGTCTCCTTTAGTATTCTCGCTACTTTATCATCAAATATTTTTCCCTGGAAAGGAGACCACCACCACAACAGGAAATCGATGAAATAGTGTCCTGAAAACCGTGAACCCACAGACTAAAACTGAAACATGACTAGGTTGCTTGACGGTTCAAGCATCTGCAGGTCAACTAATAGGATCGCATTAATTTTCAAATAAATCTTTCTTATTGGCCGATTCATATCTATAGTTGCTAGCGACTATAGTAAAACTTGTGGTAGAGTTATTGTATAGGCGGTGGTAGGGGAACCGGCAGGTTGGTTTAGCAAAGTTATAGAACCTTTCTCCCATCTAATTTTTATTAGGTACTAGCTGACTCGGCGAACTTGCCTTTCCACACTGGTGAAAGAATAGAAAAAAGTGACCCACGATAAATCAAAATAAATAATAATAAAGTGTACAGTAATTTTACAAACAAAATTATTTTTTAATTTTTCATTAGGAATTTCCCTATTATTTTTCCTTTCCAACCCACCCCTGTACTAAAGTGAACAAGATAGAATAAAATAAAAGAACTAATCAGCTAAGCCGTTTTTGAGTTTTAACGAGACTAACGAACGGCGTTTCATTTTTATACATAGAGACTAGCTAGTCCCAATATATAAAATATATAAGCCCGTACCGGCTTTTCACGGGTGTAACTAAAATGTTCACTAATGAATAAAATGTTCTATCTCACTCTGCACTCATTCACTTTTTAATATTATTATGGAGATTTTTTAGCACAAATTTTTAACTTTTTCATATGCGGACTTTTTGAGTTTTATAAAAATTTGATCATTGGTTTCGGAACGCATAGAGTACAAACATAGATTTTTATTTATAGAAAAGTAGTTTTTTTTTTAAATAATAATAATAATAATATGTAGGACAAATCACACATATTGCTCTGGTCACAAACTAAGCTCTAGGCTTGTACTATGTGTACCAGGAGCAACGATATAATACATATTATATTTTATAAACACCCAGACCATGACAAACTGTGCAGAAAAAAACGTACTAATATTTTTTGCCATGGGTGGGAATCGAACCCACGACCTCCGGATACAATGCCAAAGGCGCAACCACTAGTCTACCACTAGGCTAACGGTCAATGTATTTTAAAAGTAGGGGTATAAAAAACATTTTACGACCTACATCAAAATGTTTGATGATACGGGACGTTTTGTCAAAATTGATACACACTTTGTCGGTCGACTGTACCTACATCATATAATAATTAAAAAAAAATATACTGCCTTCTGAAACAATAAAGTGAAACAGTAGCTATCTCTACTCTACAATGGTTTTACTGTAGGATTATGAGTTCAATATTTCACTGTCAAAAACGTCAAAGTGTAATTTACTGTTGCAGTCGCATAAAAAAACACAATGAATATAAAATATTTATTACTTTGCATGCAAGTAAAAAATATTAAAGGTTTGTTCTTATTTGAAACTATAGTTTTATAATAAATTACAAAGAACAATTACAGAGTTTAAAGGACCAGTAGAAAGAAAGTCATGTTACATGTGAAGATGACAAAAGGACACGGAATGCCGGCTTCGCACGGACTAATTATTAAAATTAATCAAAATATTTCTTTCACAGTACGACCATGAAATAAAATAAAACGACAGCCTCCATAGACTAGTGGTTGCCTTTGGCGATGTATCCGGAGGTCGTGGGTTCGATTTCCACCCATGGCAAAAATATTAGTACGTTTTTTCTGTACAGTTTGTCATGGTCTGGGTGTTTATAAAATATATAATATGCATTATATCGTTGCTTCTGGTACACACAGTACAAGTCTAGAGCTTAGTTTGTGACTAGAGCAATATGTGTAATTTGTCCTACATATAAAAATAAAAAATGTATTATTTTGTTTTCTTTCGTTTGAGAGAAAACAAATCTATGGTGTTTTTTTAATATGAATTTTTAATAGCGTAGGAGAGACGCTAGGAGCGGAAATCTAGATTTCCGATTATGAGAATCCCCAAATCCAACCAATATATTAAAAACAGTAATAATACATAATATATTAATAACAGTAAATGGCTTTTAAAAAAACGCAATAGTATAAAATTGCCTCGATAAAAATAAAATTCATTATTTATCGATATTTCCTATTACTTCAATATAGAGCGATTATAAAATCATGTTTTTTATGTATATGAATAAGATATAGTGCGTGCTGATGATATATATATTATATACATAACACTAGTCGTTTTGAAACTGTAACTACATTTATATTAATAACAACCTATTTCTATGAAAGCTAGTAATATAATATTTTATATTACAAGAAACATCTGCGCGTAAATACAAGGACCGATTAAACTCATTCTTCAACGTCTTACTTATGAGAGTAGGATAAGAATGTTACTGCGCTGTTTGTAAATCACGAATATTAGATACACGATCAACTAGAAGAAAATATTAGATACACGATCAACTAGAAGAAAATATTAGATACACGATCAACTAGAAGAAAACATTAGATACACGATCAACTAGAAGAAAATATTAGATACACGATCAACTAGAAGAAAATCATTTTAAATATGTATTTAAATTGCATATAATAATAATTAATACAAGTTTTTATATTTATTATTATTACTATTATTAGAGCTTAGTTTGTGACCAGAGCAATATTGTGTAAATTGTCCTACATATTATTATTATTATTATAAAATATGAAGCATCTACATGGTGGCCGAGTTGGTTAGACCTTGGACTTAAAAACATGTAGGTCCCTGGTTCGAATCCCGGTGTGTACCAATGAGTTTTTAATTAAAAAAATTATGTACATTTGTTTGACAACACCATTATAGTTCCTCGGAGAGCACGTTAAGCTGTCGGTCCCGGTTTCACTATACCAACTTGTGAAGCTGTTTATAGATGGGTTATTGAGTCTATTCAAAACATCGCGACGAGCTAGCCACTTGTTCGGTGTAGACTCATACCATCGGCTACGACGAGGTGGGATTTACTCCTCCGCTGGGTGGGGCCGTCTAGGCGGTCTTGGGCGTCGTAAGGCACCCGTGATGATATGTATGTATATGTATGAAGCATTGAAAATTTAAAGATTATTATATCTACTTAAATGTAATGTTACAATAATTATCATAATAGATGGCTGCACAAACCCACACAGCAAGTGACTTTGTATCTGGTGAGCAGACCTACAAAGACCATGAATGGGGTCAATCAATAATTGTTCTTAAACAAAATTGATCGCCCCACTATGCCAACTAAATGATACGATTACGAAATGGGTGGCGACAAATTGCATAATGAGTATATTTTAATTTATTCGCTGCCTTTTCGTCAATTCAACCCATTTCGTAACCGCATACTGAACACTATATATAAGGAGACTACCACCCCGACAAGAAATCGCAGTAATCTCCTGAAAACCGGTGAACCCACAGACTAAAACCGAAACATGACTAGGTCACTTAACGGTTTTTGCATCTGTAACGACAATGAAATTTTAAGTTTTGACGAACCAAGCAATTTTATCACGCTATCTTGGGCATCGTGCTTCAGAAGCAAGAACTATTTCTAACACATAAATATTTTGTGCGATAGTCGATTGTTCCTATAATATTCAGACTTTTAATTAAACATGGAATTACTAGTGGTTGCGTCTTTGGTGTTGTATCCGGAGGTCGTGGGTACAATTCCCACTCACGATAAAACAAGATTGGTATGTTTTTATGTGTAGTTTGCCATGGTCTGGGTATTTTTAAACATTACATTTTAATGCATTTATATTGATCGTTGTTTCTGATACACAAGTACAAGCCTAGAGCTTAGTTTGTCACCAGCAGGGTTATTACGCGTCTTAAGTTTGCTCGCACGTCAATCGTTATGATGCAATTTTCTAAGATTTTTTGGAGCCATTGTTAAGAAGCCAAGCTTATCTACGTCAAAATGACGTCATAACGATTGGCGTGCGAGCGAACTTAAGACGCGTAATAACCCTGATGGATATAAATAATAATATAATGATATATTGTGTTATATATACATATAATACACTCTGCCTGACAAGATGTGACAGACTTTGCCACTTCTGCCAGAATATATTGGCAAAACCCTAGCTATTTATCACTGTAAAAACTCGCCTTTGGTATCCCATCAATCAACCATGTATGAAGATAAAAACTTGTGTCAGTGAAGTCATCTATTCTCGACCTTAAATCTTGTAGGTTAAGCTTTAAATTACAAGGCTACTCTATATTTTATGCTTAACCAGATGTGTATACTGAAAAAATATTTAATATTGTCTTAGCTTAGGCAGGCATTTTTAGATATAATAACTAACATAATTTTAATATAATCGTCGCAATTTTTTTGTACATTAAGCAAGTCCGTGGTATAGATTCCAGCAATCCCAAGTTGGTTCTTTTCATTCTTGAACTCTACATTCTGATCGGGTTGTTTATTCTTTAAATCCATAAAGTTCGTTTCACGAAAGAAATTCCTAATATTTTCATACTTAAAAATATAAATATGTTAGAATATTTAAAATTAAAAAGCAAAAAAAAAGCCATGGTCTGTAAATGTAAATGTAAAAAAAAAAAAAATATGTTAGAATATATGAGAAGCAAAAAAAAGCCATGGGCTGTAAATGTGTACGCTATCAGCTCAAAACTAGTAAATTTTGTTTGCTTTCACTTATACAAGTATATTACATTAAATTACCGTACGAACCGTGAAATTACTGTAAATTATGTCGATTTTCAATTATTTTCTTTAAATTACCGTACTTAGCCGTACGATAATAGGTTGCGATTACCGTACCACCCATGAAAATACCGTACAGATACCATAATTACTGTACGTCTGGCGCGACTGAACTTCAGTTTTAAGTCTCACCAAAAACAATTTTAGGATGAATTCGATTTATTTTTGCAAATAAAATTATGTTGACATTATTAGTTCTACTTTTTGCCGCTTAAATTCTTTCGTGAAACGGACTATAATTAATTAATTTTCTCTATTATTTAACTTTATTTAGGTTATTAATTTTATTAATTTAGCATACAATAGTATTTTTTTCGACAGAATCTGTCTGTAAATTTCGGAGATATCCCCAACCGACTGGATAAAGAATGGTATGTTTTCCGTTATTTTTCATTTTATATAAAATATAATAATATATAAAATAGTTTAAAAATATAGCGACTTATTTTTCTCACTTATTTTTTATTATAATTTTTTAACCCTAATCACTTACTAATTCTGAAATTTTGACCTCTAAGATCCTTTTTGCAATTTTATAAGGTACGTGTGACGTTATTTCTGTTGGTCTATACGTACCAGGTATAGAACGTTTAGACTTTATTTACTAAATAAAGCATGTGAAAAAACTGCTCATTTAAAAATAGTGTAGAATATAATAAACAAGTTAAGAAAAAAAATAGCTATCAAAAAAATATATATACTTACTTATGGTATTTTTGGAAATCCTCTGTTCAATGTTGCCACTTTTCTTCTAATGTGCCTGTCATGTTTCTAGGCTCAAGGATATGTCGTCAACATCAGATAAATGTTGCTAGTCTAATAAAATCGTTTCCATTTACCAAGTAAATGTTTCGAATAAAAGTACCGTGGCAACATTTGGGCAGCGAATTCGTCTGTTCTACCTACGAATTTAAAATAAAAACGAAGGAAGTGGCACAGATATATCTGTGCCAATTATTATTACAAAGCCCTATAGGGCTTTGTAATAATATAAGAAATTCCGGTGTCCATATATGCAATTTCATACACTGTACAAGAGGCACGTGTAAATACTTTCCGTTAAAAGTATATGTATTCATAAAAACTTATTGAGTCCTTTAATAACACCTTTTTTAGACTTAAAAAAGCGGCCACAGCCTAGTGGTTAAGTCACTGCGCAACTGATAACAAGGTTAAGCAGATGACAACAAAGCCGGCCTGGGATGGGTGACCGCTTTATACAGGCTATTTTATATTAGGCTATTTCATCATAAACACCGCAACAAGCTCGCCACTTGTTAGGTGTTGCCTCCGAATACCATCGGCGAAATGAGGATGGGTTAATCACTCCGTCGGGACCCTGAGGCCGTTTAAACGGTTCTCGGGAGCCAAATAGTGATGGTATTTATTTTATTTTTTATTTATTTTTAGACTTTAGCTAATCGTGCATGATGTTCGTTTCGTCTGTATGACTAAATTCTTGTCGCATCCATTCTCACATGTATCTTATCTTACGCAGTCACATCTAAGGGTTATATATTTATTGCAAAGTACAGAGGCGGGTTTTAATGCCGCTGGGTATTCTCTACCAGTCAAACCTTCGAGACAATCACAGAATTTTATAGATGTATATCAATATATAAATTTATTATGTATTTATAAAGAGTCGTTGAAGAACACTTTAGTTATAAAGAAAAGGAAGGTTTTCTCTCTTTTTTAATTTTTGTTGCTAAATAAATTATATGTCTATTTAGCAACTTCAATAACTAAAGTTTTCTTCTTTATAAATACTGATAGTATTTAAAAACTGTATACACCTATAAATTGCTGTGATTGTCCCAAAGGTTTGACTGGTAGATAATAATACCCAGCGGCACTAAAACCCGCCTTTGTAGTTTGAAATAAATATATAGCCCTTAGATGTGTCTGCATAATATAAGACAAATGTGAGCATGAATGCGACAAGAATTTCGTCATACTGACGTTATTTTTGTCAGGTGTAAAGTAAAATAGGCATGACCTAAAATAAATAAAATAAAATAGACTTCCCCATACCAATTAGTAATTTTAACATTAAACTAGTAATGTTAAAATTACTAATTTGTATGGGGTATTTTTTTTCATTTGCGACACATGGTTCCATGGGAAAAGTTGTTTGATATCAATCCCTGTATATCAAAAAATATCATACATCGATTATCTTACATGATCTTCTATGACATGTATAATTTTCTATTGTGCCATTATAATAATATTATTTATAATAATCAATGTATTCTTTTTTGATATATAGTGACCATGGATTGCCAACTAAGTAAAAAAAAAGTCTTTAAACCGCTTCCTCTCCTTTTAGTAAAAAAAAAATAGGTTTAAACAAATGGTTCGTGCAGATGGGGATTATTATATCATTTTTGATGTGAAGTGGAGATTTAATGGCACAACGTCTTGTTTTTTTATGACGAGAATTGAAGGTGGTATGATAACCCTCAGCTGTTTTATTGAGCTGATTATGGTTTAGCTTTTTTATTGTTATTGGAGCACGGCATATGACTTTGTATCTACCTGGTGGTAAGCAGACCTATACAGTCCATAAATAGGAATGCGATTCATGGGATTACGAAATGGGCGGACAGAGACGTATTGCATTACAAGTATATATATAAATCGTCAATTTAATCACTCGTTTCGTAGCCACACCTTGAATGAAGACTACCAACTCGAATTGCATCATGAGTATATTTTTAATCGTCACTGCCTTATCGTCAATTCAACCTCTTGTTTCGTAGCCACACCCTGAATGAAGACTACCTCGACAAGAAATTTATGCAATAGTCTCCTGAAAACCGGTAAACCCACAGAATAAAACTGAAACATGACTAGATCACTTGATTGTTTTTGCATTTGTATGGGCGTTGGTAGCGAGACCGGTCGATCGCCTAATGAAGTTATAGACCTTCCTCCCACCTAGCTTATATTTTTGTGTGAGTTATTTTAATAGAGTAAAAATTGGTGTAGACAGTATCATTTTAAGTTAAGCGCTGGTGGTAAGTCAACTTAGGGCCCAGGAGTCGACTTGACGCCCATACAAACGTACTTCCAATATTACAACTTGGCTGTTGGTCGAAGTTCAATAATTTTTTTATGTTCGTAAAGCAAAAATCTTTCTGTTGTGGGTAATATTTTTTTTGTAATAGGTGTAATATTAAAAAAAGTTTTATTTTCGGAATTCGAAAAAAAAAAAAATAGTGACTCAACACAAAAAGATTAATAAATACAATGATATTAAAGAAAGAAAGAAAGAAAGAAAATCTTTATTTATACACCAAACAACAAACAACACATAATTACTTAAGTTTGACAAATTATTATAATATATCGTATAACTATAGACAGAATGCGTGTTGCGTGGTGACAAACAGGTAATCGGCTCAGCACATGCTACAACACAAGTTGCGCTGTAGCGCTGATTTTCAGCCGATGCCTATTATGTACGAGGACGGTAGAAGGCATATTGTTTAAATTTAATAATATATTATTTTAATTCTGCAACAAACAGTAATGAAGTATTATTGGAAGTTAAGTCAACCTCTAATAAAGAGCTTAATCGACTTTAAGGGGAGGTTATTCAAGTCAAGTCAGTTAGGGCAGACTTACTCATAACCGCCCAGCCGCAACTACCAAAGCTAGGAATATGAAATTTGGACATTAGCTTTAGTATTAAAGGGGATTTTACCTGATTCCTAAAAGGGGAGTTGTGTACAGTACCCCTAGTGTGAGTTTTCTAACTATTACTTTGCGTTTGAGTTAACTAAAATTTGTATGGGAAATGGTTCAGCGCTCCAAGCGGAAATTTTGAGAACTAGAAATGCGGTCCTGTGATTGGTCAAAATGTTAACGCGGTAGTATAGTTAACGCGAACAGAGGATTTATTTCAAAAAAGTTTTGTCGTCTTACTAAATTAATATTAAATATTGCTAAGATGGTGTTATGATTCTCTAAACGGAAGTAGATGGCGCTTTAATAGTTTACATCGGAAACGATAATAGAGAGCGCTGCAATCGTAAACTGCATCAAACAGCAGTTGTATTGAGTTGAGTTGAATGCCGGCTGACATATTGTAACTATTCTAACTACGCACTGAGGTAGAACAGGTAGAACAGTTAGCACGTGCTCCGTAGTAATAAGTTTATTACAACAGTTAATATCTTAGTAACGGAAGGTGCCACAGACTTGAAATTTCCTATTGCAAAAAAAGACAGATGGGGTAGTAGTGCTGGGTGACTTTTTAAACTTTATTATATCTCAGGATCGACGTGCTACAAAGGTGAAAATATGGATGTCAACTCTTTATAAATCTAATAGGAACATATCAATATTTTTTTAAATTATGATAGGGAAAGGAGGGGGCAGGTCAAACATTGTATATATTTATTTAACTAAAGGTGAACCGACTAGAAATGTATTACCCAAGGGGAGACTCAGTTCCTGTCCATCAAGGCCCTTAACGAGTGGAACTCCAAAGTGGCCAATGGTGTGGAGTGGAGGCAGAAGTTAGACACCCAACGCGGGGCTGTGTTAGGCAACGAGCTGAGGAACAACTCCTGCAAGCTGGCCAAGTGGACTGTTCAGGTAACAATACTAAACTAAATGTAACAGTGTAGTCTTTTTTTTAATAAATCATTTAACGATTAGGGTAGATTTTTAAGAACGTGGGCTTTTTTATATAGCTTAAGTGCAGTTACTTTTCACAATGAACTTTTTTTGGATTAACAAAAAAATACACGTTTCCTAAACTTTTTTTTCATCAATATATATATTTTGAAAAGGTAAAGTAAATTATATAGAGGTAGTTATATAGGTAAAGAAATTGAATAAGAAGCCTTATCTTGCCACTAGCGTCCGCGTGATATGAGACCCATGTCACGGGGATCAAAGCCTTTTAGCTGCGAACGCGTAAATACTTTCGGGATATCTGGAAAATATGTTTCCTTTTTCAAACAGTTTTATTTCCTCTGTTATTGTACCTACACTTGGTCTATTTTTATCTAATTCAAAAATTGTATTTAGATCTTTAGTGTTATGTATAGATTTTTTTTTAATTTAGTATTATTTCAGTATTTATTTTTTATAAAAAGCAACCTCGCCACTTGTTAGATGTTGCCTCCGAATACCATCGGCGAAATGATTATTATATTATTATATTTATTTTTTATTTTTTATAAACAATTCTAATTTATATTTTTTTTAATCTTTATTAATACCTAGGTACGAGTATTCTCTACCAGTAAAACTTCGGGACAGTCAAACCTGCGGGACAGTCAAACCTTCGGGACAGTCAAACCAGTAAATAAGTGAGGTAGGTGCAATACAGAAACTAAAAGAAAAGATATAAATTAATAAAAGGTAATTATTATTTAAAATACATATGATAGTAGAAAGAGAAAAAAAAATGTATTGTTTCTTCCGTATAAATTCATATACTACTAAACCGATTTTTTAAATTATTTCACAAATAGAAAGCTCTATTATTAGCGAGTAATATTTTGCTTTGATGATTTTACTTTTGATCCGTTTTTTTTTTAAATAAACGGCGAGTTAATACAAATACAAGGGCAAGTTATTTGGTAATATAAAAAGCATTTAGTTCCATGAATTCCAAGCTCAAAAAACTTAAGAAATAAATACATATAATAAACTTACTCTGGTGACTAAATGTGAATAAAAAGATTTGCTCGTAGCATCAATTGAAAATAGCATTGCGAGCCGGTGAGGAAATACAACCAGTGTCTTTACCACAAACTGACAATATATAATTATATATATATATATTAATAAATAACTAAATACTTGTTCATTGTTAATATTACAAAATAATATATCTAATTATTAAATGAAAAAGTTAAATATTAAAAATTTTGATTACAAAGAAAAAATGCTATGAAGTAGGTAGATAGAGATACAAAACAACAGCAGAGACCTTATAAATAAAAAAAATCATCTAGTCCCGCCGATTTTTCCAAAGTACCAAATATGCTCGCTGCGAGGGATAGCCTCTGAATCTCCAGATTTATACTTAATTTACTTACATATTAATATATATATATATTGTTAAATTTATTAAAATGTTCTCCTATACATATACTTAAAATCAATGTTACATGTTTTTTTTTAATTAGGGCTCTACTTTAAAATTCGTTCAAATATTTCAAATTTATACTCTCCATCTTAAATGGTTACAGAGATATAAAAAGAAAACCCGAATTTTACCGGGCTATTCCCACTCTTTTTTGTACGGAACCAAAGTACGCGAAAAGCATTCGTAATTGACCGTTTTTCTATAAAAGTAATATTATTTTTATTATTTTATTAAACACAACCCTAACGCAGAAAAGTTAAAATTGAATATTGTAGAAAACTCAATGAGACAGAAATAAGGAACAAAGCGATATTTATAAAGTAATTACTTTGTAATAATAACATTGGCTCGAACCTACTTGAATCCAGTGTCTGTTTCGATCAATGACCTCATATAAAAAAACATAGAGCCCGCAAAATATCTTCTGTTTTGATACGTTTCTGATAAAATTATTTAAATAAACACCGAAGCACACTATTCCACCGAATTTGATGACCAGGCTTTGCTTGACATATTATGTGTTTATCTATAACATATAACATCCGTTTATTAAAAAGCGGCCCCAGCCTAGTGGTTAAGTCACTGCGCAACTGATAACAAGGTTAAGCAGATGACAACAAGGCCGGCCTGGGATGGGTGACCGCTTTATACAAGGAGGCTATTTCATCATAAACACCGCAACAAGCTCGCCACTTGTTAGGTGTTGCCTCCGAATATCATCGGCGAAATGAGGATGGGTTAATCCCTCCGCTGGGACCCTGAGGCCGTTTAAACGGTTCTCTGGAGCCAAATAGGCACCCGTGATGGTATTTTATTTTATTTTTTATTAAACATCTGTTTAATAAAATCTCCAGTTGAATAGATGTCAAAACCTAGTATCATTAGTCAGATCATTAGTTGTCAACAAAAAGAATAAAGACAAAATACCAGAAATACGATGGAACTTTTCGCCAAAAAGCTAGGTTGGCTCTTTTTTCCGCGATCGTCAGTATATTCATCCGCAGACGAAACGATCGGCTGGTGTTTCTAGACACTTAAATTATTTTAGTGCTTTCTCTGACGATAAAATATAATAAATACCATCACGGGTGCCAATTTGGCTCCCGTGAACCGTTTAAACGGCCTCAGGGTCCCAGCGGAGGGATTAACCCATCCTTATTTCGCCAATGGTATTCGGAGGCAACACCTAACAAGTGGCGAGCTTGTTGCGGTGTTTATTATGAAATAGCCTCGTTGTATAAAGCGGTCACCCATCTCAGGCCGGTCTTGTTGTCATCTGCTTAACCTTGTTATCAGTTGCGCAGTGACTTAACCACTAGGCTGGGGCCGCTTTTTCTCTAACGATTATAAAGTAAATTTCAATAAATAACTTTTTTGTTACTCAAACAGTTAACGGGCGCCGCAAAGCACTCCATAACTTTATAACTATATTTTGCTCATTTATTAATTAGGGTAATTTTTCCATAAATTTATTTTCCTCTTTTAATTGTAGAATTTGTTTATTACTCTTTTTACTTTTTGTTCATCTAAAACAGTAAGCACACAACGTTTTTTATAAAGATATTTAGTGTTTACACAATTTTCATAATTCAAAACAATAAAAAAACAACTTCGTTTGGCCAGTGGAAAAATATAATATATACTTTATATGTATATCTACATGGTGACTTTGAAAGGATGTACTTTGGGCTAATATGAGCTTCTGCTGATCAATACAAACAACTTTTCCCATGGAACCATGTGCCGCAAATGAAAAAAAAATGCCTTCTCCAAGCTAGTAATGTTAAAACGACCAATTTGTATGGGGAAGCCAAATTTTTTTTTTCATTGCGATACATGGTTTAATGGGAGAAGTTCGATTTGCCAAACAGAATCTCATATTAGCCCAAAGTACATCCTTTCAAATTCACCCTGTATAGATCTTATATTATTTAAATTTTCAGCACTCATAATATTATTAGAACAGAGTGGATTTGAAGATATGAGAGAACTATTGGGCACAACATAATAATCATCATTATTATTAGAACAGAGTGGATTTGAAGATATGAGAGAACTATTTGGCACAACATAATAATCATCATTATTATTATAACTTTATGTAAGTAATCATCAAAAATCAGTGCCTAGATTACGCGCACCAAAGTTAGCTCGCTTGTCAATCGCAATGACGTAATTTTCTAAGCATTATTTGAAACCAATGTTAAAAAGCCAAGCTTGAATTGACGTCATAACGATTGGCGTGCGGGCGTATTCCAAGATTGCAACCACTAAACACGACAAGACGTTGTAAACTATAAATATGGAAATATAAGTTCTATTCAAATAAAATATATATAGTTTGTATTAGGTTGGCTATAATAATGCCGCTATCTTGAACTACACGAATTCTTCGCCAGTTTGAACATGTTTGGAGCATTAGAATTTCAACTCTATTATTAACAGGATAGAACTTATATTTCAATAAAAATATATTAGGCAACGTCTTGTCGTGTTTAGGTTGCAAACTCGGAATAAGGCACCAGATTTGTTAACGTTTCGCTTTCTGTTTACTTTCTTAAGATCTATAAAATTGTATAGGCTCTCCCGTTTATATTACCTTTTGCTATCTTAAACCAATTTCCAGTTTTCCGCTATTTAAACGATCCAACGATATCTCCAATCCTAAATTCAAATAATAGCTGTTCTAACAATTTTACAAGTAGATATATAAAGTATGCTATAAAAAACCATCTGTCTTGATAATATTAATTTAATCGTTTTATACTTACCAGAGGCTCTACCATGGGTTTGCGCATTTTAAAAACGTAATTTATTCATTTACGTATACGTGAGCAATAACCAATAGGATTGCTTTATTTTTGGTAACAGGATTGAATAAAGCATTCCTATTGGTTATTGCTCACGTATACATAAATGACAATTTGCAAACCTATGGTAGAGACTCAGTAATAATAAAAACCTACTAGTGCAAAAACTTGTTCGTGGCTTCTTATCTTTTTTTTTATTTTTTTTTTCCGTAATTACATTATTTTCATAGAATTTCTGTTTTTTTTTTAATTAGCTGAAATTTTCGAGATAAGGGAAGGGGGGTGGAGAAAGAATTATCTTTTATTTTGCTATATGATTATAACTCAATAGTTTTGAAACAAAGTTAGAGCCTTATATTGACACGATACCCTCTTGAGTTCATTAAAAAAAAATGATGCGCTTTTGCCTAACATCTATTCTAAATATATGGTATTCAGGTGGGAGGAAGGTCTCTAGCTTCGTTAGGCTGACCAACCGGTCTCTTTACCATCGCCCATATAAATGCAAAAACCGTTAAGTGACCTAGTCATGTTTCGGTTTTAGTCTGTGGGTTCACCTGTTTTTCAGGAGACTACTGCATCGATTTATTATCCAGGTGGTACTATCACTACGGGTGTGGTTTCTTTTATATTTTTTAAAACTGCTGCACCATATTTTTTTGGAGCTTGATATGTGAAGATATACCTACTCTGAATCTACCTGGTAGTAAACAGACATATAAAAAAAAGAGTATTAGAGCCGTACATCTACAGAGATCCTGATATTTATTTATGTATCTTAATACTTCTCCTTCGTACGACTAAGGCTTTTGTAGAGTTATACACCCTCCCACTATACCAGCTAAATAATTAGTTTACAGCTAAATAGTTATTTACTGTAGGAAAAAAAGGAATAGAATATAAATAAGGTGGTAGGAAGGCCTCTATTACATTGGTAGGCCGACCACCGACCACCGACCATTAAGATGCAAAAACCGTCAAGTGACCTAGTGATGTTTCAGTTTAGTCTAGTTCACCAGTTTTCAGGTAATCTTCAGCCAGGATGCGGCTACGAAACGTGCAGTTAATTTGACGGTAGAGCAGCGACGACATTAAAATAGACTTACAAGTCTATTTTATGTCGCCGCACATTTCATAACGGCATCATTTAGCCGGCATAGTGGGAGCGATCAATATTGTTTAACAACAATAAATTGGTCGACCCCACTCATAGACAGTAGGTGTGCTTACCATCAGGTAGATATAAAGTCTCATGCCGTGCTCTATTTAAAAATTAATAATAAAAATGGGTATATAAAGTCCATAATTTTAATATTACGTTAATATTAATTTCCTCGTTATTATGTAGGTTTAATTTCCGGTTTAATATACCTTTTTTAAGGTTACGTCCTGAAATCCGAAATGTTTGATAAATACGAATACATATTCATTTGGAAGATGTTGTAGTAAGTACAGTCGTAGTCAAAAGTTATATTATATTAAATTGTCAGCTTCGGATAAAAATATTTTAAAATTTTTTTTTCACCTATTTTTTTTTTTAATATTTAGGACATATTTTTTTTTACATATTATTATATTATCCTGGACACAAATTAAGCTTAAGCTTGTACTTTGTGTACTAGAAACAACGAGATTATACATATTATATTTTATAAATACCCAGAACATGACAAACTGTACAGAAAAATATTATAATAATTAACTATAAATTATTAATATCCTTACGAGCTCACGACCATAGAGACTCGGAATACGGCGACACTCTTTTTCACGCATTTGCAGTGCCTGATAAGCTGCATGTCGTAATGCAAATTCGCCTTTGTCGCCGCCCATTTCGTAACCTCATTATTAGCCGGCATACTGGGAGCGATCTATGCTGTTAAACAACAATGTATTGATCGACCTCCTTCATGGGCTTTGTAGATCTACTTGCCACTAGTTAGATACAAAATCACTTGCCGTGCTCCAATAAAAAAAAACAGTGGGTTGTTAGTGTTATAAAGTTGTTTGTGGTTTTGTATAAGCCTAGCCAGTATATCATGTATGACAGCCTCCGTAGACTAGTGGTTGCGCCTTTGGCGTTGTATCCAGAGGTCGGGGGTTCTATTCCCACCCATGGCAAAAAATATTAATACGTTTTTTCTGTACAGTTTGTCATGGTCTGGTTGTTTATAAAATATAATATAGTATGTATTATATCGTTGCTTCTGGTACACATAGTACAAGCCTAGAGCTTAGTTTGTGACCAGAGCAATATGTGTAATTTGTCCTACATATTATTATTTTATTTATTTTAACACTTGTGCAATAAAGTATAGACAAAAGTTACGTACAAAGGCCAACTTAATGCCTTAGGCATTAAGTTCATCTTTGTACGTAACTTTTGTCTACCAGCTAACCTTTAAGATTGTGTTCGAAGTCGGTCGCTTAATTTAAATGTTAATATACTTATATAAATTATTATATACTGTCACTGATGACGCCGCTGAAAGAGAGGCGAAATATTTGGCAATACCATTTTATAGCTTCAATTTATATATTTTACCTAATAGAAACACACCTAACACACTTCAGTTGTTTCAGATAATAAATTATTATATGATATTGATTAAATAAATATCGTGGGAATAAAACCCTTTTACACAGTAACCATCTAAGATAGAGCAAACGTCTATCTTAGATGGCTCCATAATGATACAATAAATTCTACCTAGATGTACTTATATTTCCTTCTTAATAAGCCACTAAACAATTTTGGGTTAGACCTATTTATAAATCGGCATTGCCTAAATTACAATTCCCCGAATAACCGAAATAATCAAGCCCTAAATACGAGTACATTTAATTAAAATACTAAAATGCTTAATTGATAGAACTGTTATTTATTATCAATTAACGTACCGGGATAAATACAGTCTAAACTTACTCAGTAGGAACTTTTTAGAGCAATATAACGACCATAGAAAATTAGAGAATGGCAGAGATAATCTTGATGTTATTTCTCCATTTGACCCTACTTTTTAAAGCAATATGTAACAATTATTAGACCTTTTTTCATTATCTAAAAATGAAATATATATATATATAAATAATAAGTTAAATATATATATATATATATATATATATTAACTTATATTAGGTTTGTGGGGGTCAATAATATATATAACCACACCAAATTTTAAGTAAAACAAGTTAATAGATAGATATCGCGACGAGCTAGCCACTTGTACGGTGTAGACTCATACCATCGGCTACGACGAGGTGGGATTAAATTCCCTCCGCTGGGTACCCTGGGGCCGTCTAGACGGTCTCGGGCGCCGTAAGGCACCCGTGAAGATATATATATATATATAAGTTAATAGATTGTTGCGGAGCTAGCCACTTGTTCGGTGTAGACTCATACCATCGGCTACGACGAGGTGGGATTAAAACCCCTATGCTGGGTACCCTGGGGCCGTCTAGACGGTCTCGGGCGCCGTAAGGCACCCGTGAAGATATATATATAAGTTAATAGATTGTTGCGGAGTCATTTGAAAAAAAAAACGGAATTTAAAAAATGTTTATATTGACAAATCTCAACCCGTTAATAGTGATTTGAAGACCAGACTCTTATTGTATGTTGACAAATTCTTGAACTCGAGCTTTAACAAAACACAAAATAATAATAAAATATAGTGAGATTTGTTGGCGACTGTATTTTCAGCGGTGGTGAAGATACATTTTGTAATCTTTTTGAGTGGCGTTTTCAGGTAGTACCTGAAGTCAGAAATCCTCTGTTATATCAGCGATAAGCTTAGAGATATAGCCCCTATTTTTATTATAATATAAAATTATTCTATTTTTAAATTCTTTAGACACGTTGGGCACTTTTTGAGATGTGGAAAAGCTCTGAATTCGCGCAACTGTCACGCTGAGATATAAATACATACTCGAACAGTAACACCTTAAAAAAAAAAACTCATAACTTTATTTTTTAATAATGTTTAAAAGTTCGTGAAACAAAAAAGTTCTTACTTTTGACGTACAGTCCTACGACTGATTAAGTTTTTTTTTTCATAATATTCATTTTATATTAGGTACGTACTCGTAGATATTTTAGATTTATGCAATACAGTGTACTTACTAGACGTTGTGTCCGATGAGATTTATCATGGAACTTTAATAAAAGTTTTATCCCTTGTCCCGTGATGTTCTGTGGCCTAACCTGCTAAACTTATTTATTGAAAACTTTAGTGCACAAAATTAGTACAAAGGCGGACTTAATGCCGCTAGGCATTCTCTACCAGTCAAACCTTTGGAACAAATTATGCAGTAAGTAGGTATAATAGGTGCAGTAAAATACATTTAAGAAATAGAGTATACAGATATTATACATACACACTAATATACATACACATCGTAAATTATATTAATAATATACATATATAAAATAAAATAGCAAATATTACAGCAACAGTACAATATAGCACTACCCACAGCACAATATTTATTTAAAGCAGAAACACAAGATGAGATGAGAGTGAGAGAGAGTGAGCCCAAATGAATAATAAAAGGTGAAGACACATTCACACATTCAGAAAGTGTTTAAACACTATTCTCTTAAAGATACCCCTGTTAGGAACTTGTCTAATGTCGGTAATGTTGTATAGTAATGTAGGTAGATCATTCCATATACGTGAGCAATAACCAATAGGATCCCTTTATTTTTGGTAACAGGATTGAATAAAGCGATCCTATTGGTTATTGCTCACGTATATGTAAATGAATACGTAACGTTTCTACAATGCGCAAACCCATGGTAGAGCCTCAGTAATAATAAAAACCTACTAGTGCAAAAACTTGTTCGTGGCTTCTTATCTTTTTTTTTCCGTAATTACATTATTTTCATAGAATTTCTGTTTTTTTTTAATTAGCTGAAATTTTCGAAATAAGGGAAGGGGGGTGGAGAAAGAATTATCTTTTTTTTGCTATTTTGCTATATGATTATAACTCAATAGTTTTGAAACAAAGTTAGAGCCTTATATTGACACGATACCCTCTTGAGTTCATTAAAAAAAAATGATGCGCTTTTGCCTAACATCTATTCTAAATATATGGTATTCAGGTGGGAGGAAGGTCTTTAGCTTCGTTAGGCTGACCAACCGGTCTCTTTACCACCGCCCATATAAATGCAAAAACCGTCAAGTGACCCAGTCATGTTCCGGTTTTAGTCTGTGGGTTCACATGTTTTCAGGAGACTACTGCATCGATTTATTATCCAGGTGGTACTCTCCTTACGGGTGTGGTTTCTTTTATATTTTTAATAACTGCTGCATATATATGTATCTTAATACTTCTCCTTCGTACGACTAAGGCTCTCTGTAGAGTTATACACCCTCCCACTATACCAGCTAAATAATTAGTTATTTACTGAAGGAAAAAAAGGAATAGAATATAAATAAGGTGGAAGGAAGGCCTCTATTACATTGGTAGGCCGACCACCGACCATTAAGATGCTAAAACCGTCAAGTGACCTAGTGATGTTTCAGTTTAGTCTAGTTCACCAGTTTTCAGGTAATCTTCAGCCAGGATACGGCTACGAAACGTGCGGTTAATTTGACGGTAGAGCAGCGACGACATTAAAATAGACTTACAAGTCTATTTTATGTCGCCGCACATTTCATAACGGCATCATTTAGCCGGCATAGTGGGAGCGATCAATATTGTTTAACAACAATATAATGGTTGACCCCACTCATAGACAGTAGGTGTGCTTACCATCAGGTAGAAAGAAAGTCTCATGCCGTGCTCTAATTAAAAAATAATAATAAAAATGGGTATATAAAAGTCCATAATTTTAATATTACTTTAATATTAATTTCCTCGTTATTATGTAGGTTTAATTTCCGGTTTACATACCTTTTTTAAGGTTACGTCCTGAAATCCAAAATGTTTGATAAATACGAATACATATTCATTTGGAAGATGTTGTAGTAGGTACAGTCGTAGTCAAAAGTTATATTATATTAAATTGTCAGCTTCGGATAAAAATATATTTTTAATTTTTTTTTACCTATTTTTTTTTTATATTTAGGACATATTTTTTTACATATTATTATATTATCCTGGACACAAATTAAGCTTAAGCTTGTACTTTGTGTACTAGAAACAACGAGATTATACATATTATATTTTATAAATACCCAGAACATGACAAACTGTACAGAAAAATATTATAATAATTAACTATAAATTATTAATATCCTTACGAGCTCACGACCATAGAGACTCGGATTACGGCGACACTCTTTTTCACGCATTTGCAGTGCCTGATAAGCTGCATGTCGTAATGCAAATTCCTCTTTGCTGCCACCCATTTCGTAACCTCATTATTAGCCGGCATACTGGGAGCGATCAATGCTGTTAAACAATAATGTTTTGATCGACCTACTTCATGGGCTTTGTAGATCAACTTGCCACTAGGTAGATACAAAGTCACTTGGCGTGCTCCAATAAAAAAAAAAACAGCGGGTGTTAGTGTTATAAAGTTGTTTGTGGTTTTGTATAAGCCTACCCATACAAAATCACAAACAAACTACCCATGTATATTATGTATGACAGCCTCCGTAGACTAGTGGTTGCGCCTTTGGCAATGTATCCGGAGGTCGGGGGTTCGATTCCCACCCATGGCAAAAAATATTTAATTGTTTTTTTCTGTACAGTTTGTCATGGTCTGGTTTTTTATAAAATATAATATAATATGTATTATATCTTTGCTTCTGGTACACATAGTACAAGCCTAAAGCTTAGTTTTTGACCAGAGCAATATGTGTAATTTGTCCTACATATTATTATTTTATTTATTATTTATTTAAACACTTTATTGCACAATAAACAAGTTATGTACAAAGGCGAACTTATGCCTTGAGCATTATCTACCAGCTAATCTTTATGATTGTGTTCGAAGTCGGGTCTGTTAATTTAAATGTTAATATACTTATATAAGTTATTATATACTGTCACTGATGACGCCGCTCCAAAGAGAGGCGAAATATTTGGCAATACAATTTTATAGCTTCAATTCATTTGTTTTACCTAATAGAAACACACCTAACACACTTTAGTTGTTTCAGATAATAAATTATTATATGATATTGATTAAATAAATATCGTGGGAATAAAACCCTTTTACACAGTAACCATCTAAGATAGAGCAAACGTCTATCTCAGATGGCTCCATAATGATACAATAAATTCTACCTAGATGTACTTATATTTCCTTCTTAATAAGCCACTAAACAATTTTGGGTTAGACCTATTTATAAATCGGAATTGCCTAAATTACAATTCCCCGAATAACCGAAATAATCAAGCCCTAAATACGAGTACATTTAATTAAAATACTAAAATGCTTAATTGATAGAACTGTTATTTATTATCAATTACCGTACCGGGATAAATACAGTTTAAACTTACTCAGTAGGAACTTTTTAGAGCAATATAACGACCATAAAAAATTAGAGAATGGCAGAGATAATCTTGATGTTATTTCTCCATTTGACCCTACTTTTTAAAGCAATATGTAACAATTATTAGACCTTTTTTCATTATGTAAAAATGAAAGAACTTGTATAAAAGTATTATATATTTTTTAACTTATACCCTTTTAGGTTTGTGGGGGTCAATCATATATATAACCACACCAAATGTTAAGTAAAACAAGCTAATAGATTGTTGGAGAGTCATTTGAAAAAAAAAACGAAATTTTAAAAATTTTAATATTGACAAATCTCAACCCGTAAATAGTGTTTTAAAGACTATCACCAAACTCTTATTGTATTTTGACAAATTCTTGAAATCAAGCTTTAACAAAACACAAAATAATAATAAAATCTTGTGAGATTTGTTGGCGACTGTATTTTCAGCGGTGGTGAAGATACATTGTGTAATCTTTTTGAGTGGCGTTTTCAGGTAGTACCTGAAGTCAGAAATCCTCTGTTATATCAGCGATAAGCTTAGAGACTTAGCCCCTATTTTTATTATAATATAAAATTATTCTATTTTAAAATTCTTTAGACACGGTAGGTACTTTTTGAGATGGGGAAAAGCTCTGAATTCGCGCAACTGTTACGCTAAGATATAAATACATACTCGAACAGTAACACCTTTAAAAAAACTCGTAACTTTATTTTTTAATAATGTTTAAAAGTTCGCGAAACAAGTTCTCACTTTTGACGTACAGTCCAACGACTGATTAAGTTATTTTTTTCATAATATTCATGATACGTAGATATTTTAGATTTATGCAATACAGTGTACTTACTAGACGTTGTGTCCGATGAGATTTATCATGGAACTTTAATAAAAGTTTTATCCCTTGCCCCGTGATGTTCTGTGGCCTAACCTGCTAAACTTATTTATTAAAAACTTTAGTGCACAAATTTAGTACAAAGGCGGACTTAATGCCGCTAGGGATTCTATACCAGTCAAACCTTTGGAACAAATTATGCAGTAAGTAGGTATAATAGGTGCAGTAAAATACATTTAACAAATAGAGTATACAAATATTATACATACACACTAATACTCACTGCATATACATACACATCGTAAATTATATTAATAATATACATATATAAAAATAAAATAGCAAATATTACAGCAACAGCACAATATAGCACTACCCACAGCACAATAATTATTTAAAGCAGAAACACAGGATGAGATAAGAGAGAGAGAGAGTTAGCCCAAACTAATAATAAAAAGGTGAAGACACATTCACTCATTCAGAAAGTGTGTATACACTAGTCTCTTAAAGATCGTCGAAGAGAAGTTTGGAACTTGTCTAATGTCCACCGGTAGATCATTCCATAGTCTTTCAGCAGCAACTGAAAAAGATTTTGAGACAAAGGTAGAATGATGAAAAGGTATAGAAAGAGTTGAGTTAGAGGCAGAACGAAACTTCATTTATAAAAAGAAGCCGCAACAATCAAATTCGTCTTTGTCGCCCAATTTCGAAACCGCATCATTTCGGTGTAATGTGAGAAATAAATGCTGTTAAAAACAATGTATTGATCGACCCTATGGATTTTTAGGTTTGCTTATTATCAGGTAGACGTAAAGAAACATTTCGTGCTCCAAAAAAAAAAAGGAAAAAGGCGGACTTAATACCACAAGACATGACAGAAGAAGCGATAAGTCGGACAGCTTACCGCTCTGCTCCTCTAAAGCCTAACAAGTGATTTAGCATTACCCATTGCCCCAATTTGGGTAATTTTGCCGCGCTCACAACAATGAGGCAAATTCACTTTGCTTTTGCCGCTGGACTGTAGTAGGATCCGTTATATTAATGAGACCCATTTTTTATGCCATGAAGTGGATAATCAAGACGGTGCAGGTTACTTATTATTTTTGTTGCTCTATTTTTTTTAATGTGGGCTATGAAAAGTTAAATATTCTCTATATATAAAAATTGATGATCGATTTTTTCATTTAGATTATTCAAGAAATTAAAATCGATTTCTTGTTGAGGTGATAATTTACTTTAACTTTCAGTATGCGGTTAAGAAATGGGTAGTTGAATTGACGATAAGGCAGCGAGTATATTAAAATATACTCGTAATGCAATTCGTCATTGTCGCCCCCCATTTCGTAATCGCATTATTTAGCCGGCGTAGTGGGAGCGATCAATATTGTTTAAGAACAATTATTTACCACCAGGTAGATAAGGTACAAAGTCTTATATCGTACTCCAATAAAAAAATATGAATCGCCGTTCATTAGAGTTGCTAAAACTAAAAAACGGTTTGGCGGAATTAATTTTAATTAATTTATTTTGTTTTAATACAGGGGTGGTTTAAAAATATAATAATAGGTAAAATCCTATAGAATAGCTAAAAAAATAATATACGCGATTTTGTATATAAAATTACGGAAAACTTCTCGATTGTTATTATGAACATTATTTTGTCTGTCACATTTTTTTTCTGTTCATCCACTTGTGTGGAAAGTCAAGAATCTTTCGACCATACAACAATAAGTTTAGTGACCATTTTTAAGTAGTTTCATCAATTTGCATGCTTACTTTACGAGAAATCTTAATAAACATATGTGATGGATACACAAAAAGCTGAAATTGGCTGTCTGAACCAGTTTTTTTACATATATATATATATTTTCACGGGTGCCTTACGGCGCCCGAGACCGCCTAGACGGCCCCAGGGTACCCAGCGGAAGGGTTTTAATCCTACCTCGTCGTAGCCGATGGTATGAGTCTACACCGAACAAGTGGCTAGCTCGATGTTTTGGATAGACTCAATAACCCACCTATAAACAGTTTCACAAGTTGGTATAGTGAAACCGGGACCGACAGCTTAACGCGCTCTCCGAGGCACTATAGTGGTGTTGTCAAAAATGTACATATTTTTTTTAATTAAAAATCATTGGCACACACCGGGATTCGAACCAGGGACCTTAGTGTTTTTAAGTCCAAAGTCTAACCAACTCGGCCACCACGTATGTAAGTTAGTATAGTATAGTTTTTTACGTTTTTTGATAAATTATATATTGCGTCAAAAACGTTAAAATCTTGAATGCTATCACATACGATTGGTTATCTATCTAGATATGTGAGAACTCTCTAAGTTAGTTGGTCGAGCCTGCCTGAATGATTTGTCTTTTTTTCCTGATCCCTAGTTTAACCCCCGGTATATGAATTTGAAGTTTCAACTTACTGTGATCATACATTAACTTGTATCATTGAAATACCTAAACAAATATCTATTATGTATTATTAAAACGTTATTTTTGATAAACATAGTACAAGTTTTGAGCTTATTTTATGGTCAGGCCAAGTATGTGTGAAATGTCCCACAAATATATAGTTTTAAGCTAACTAGTTAGGTAGATAAATGTATATAATAAAATACCTTAACACTAAACTTCTTAAATAGTTTTAAAATAGTTGAGATTATTCAAAGTAAAATTAACGTGAAATGAAGTCGTCTACTGAAAAGATTGTTCTTATCAAAGCTTAAGAAATAGGTTTCTATGAGTAGTAAAAACAAAGTACAGTAACAAGGTTAAAAATGTTTCTTGAGGTTAATG
This sequence comes from Monopis laevigella, assembly GCA_947458855.1. Classification (NCBI taxonomy): domain Eukaryota; kingdom Metazoa; phylum Arthropoda; class Insecta; order Lepidoptera; family Tineidae; genus Monopis; species Monopis laevigella. Next base: position 3,917,180 of record OX381583.1, on the reverse strand, counting down.
AAGAAAGCTTTTTAAAAATATTTTCATAAAGATTTTAAAACTTTCAGGACAAAAGGTAAACGTAAGTAACACTTTAAGTTGCAAATAAGTGCACATATTCCTTCCCTTACTCGCTGAAATTTTCTGGGAAAAATGTTGTCAACCTAAAAGTAGGTATTTTCATACATTCTAAGGCTTTCAAGCGTTCTCACTTTTCAGGCTGTCAACAAAAGAATGCCGTAAATATTTATGAGTGAGTCCGGGTCGTAAAAGTTGAGTGTATTTGGAAAATAGTGGGTCAGTTAAACCGTCAATTACTAACTACCCGCTAAACTGCATTATTGGAGTAATTCTTTTATTTTATTTCTTTATTCTAGTCGCTTAAACTAAAATAAAAAGTGAGCGTTGATATAACAATCACTAAAATTATGGCTGTAAGATCTTTGCCTTTACATACTAGTAAAAAAGAATTCTTAGTTATTTCATTGGATAAAAAAAAGTAGTTAATAATAATAAAATGAACATATTTCCCTGGCCACAAACTAATCTTTATAATACAGGCTTGTACATGTGTACCAGAAATAATATAATAGTGTGTTTTATAAACACCCAAACTTTAAACTTTTTTTTTTTACATATTACTATATTATCCTGGACACAAATTAAGCTTAAGCTTGTACTTTGTGTACTAGAAACAACGAGATTATACATATTATATTTTATAAACCCAGAACATGACAAACTGTACAGAAAAATATTATGATAATTAACTATAAATTATTAATATCCTTACAAGCTCACGACCATAGAGACTCGGATTACGGCGAAACTCTTTTTCACGCATTTGCAGTGCCTGATAAGCTGCATGTCGTAATGCAAATTCGTCTATGTCGCCGCCCATTACGTAACCGCATTATTAGCCGGCATACTGGGAGCGTTCAATGCTGTTAAACAACAATGTATTGATCGACTCATGGGCTTTGTAGATCTACTTGCCACTAGTTAGATACAAAATCACTTGCCGTGCTCTAATAAAAAGAAACAGTCGGTTGTTAGTGTTATAAAGTTGTTTGTAGTTTTGTATAAGCCTAGCCAGTATATCATGTATGACAGCCTCCGTAGACTAGTGGTTGTGCCTTTGGCGTTGTATCCGGAGGTCGGGGGTTCGATTGCCACCCATGGCAAAAAATATTAATACGTTTTTTCTGTACAGTTTGTTATGGTCTGGTTGTTTATTAAATATAATATAATATGTATTATATCGTTGCTTCTGGTACACATAATACAAGCCTAAAGCTTAGTTTGTGACCAGAGCAATATGTGTAATTTGTCCTAAATTATTTTTTTATTTATTATTTATTTAAACACTTCATTGCACAATAAACAAGTTATGTACAAAGGCGAACTTAATGCCTTGAGCATTATCTACCAGCTAATCTTTAAGATTGTGTTCGAAGTCGGGTGCTTAATTTAAATGTTAATATACTTATATAAGTTATTATATACTGTCACTGATGACGCCGCTCCAAAGAGAGGCAAAATATTTGGCAATACAATTTTATAGCTTCAATTCATTTATTTTACCTAATAGAAACACACCTAACACACTTTAGTTGTTTTGATAATAAATTATTATATGATATTGATTAAATAAATATCGTGGGAATAAAACCCTTTTACACAGTTTTTTTAAATTTTATTTAATGACACCTGTCGCATTGTTTACAATATTTTCCAAATAAATTAATAATTTATATTCACTTTTATTCTGTTTTTTAAAGTAAAATTTATAGTTAAAATATGTTTAAAGTTATAGTGAAATGGTTGTGAAAGTTTAAATCGGAAAACGGATATTAACAACCAAACCCCTATTCTCTTTTATCAGGTGACGTTTGGTGAATTTCTTTCAGCTATCTTTTTTGCGAATTAACTTTACTGCGAATTGCGAATTTTAAAATTCTATTATTGCTGCGTATTTAATTCATAGCTTGTTGTTTTTTGGAAGAATTTATAAAGGATTCCTTAAACATATTCAATAAAAGGATACCCACTGTCAAATGCATAACATTTAACTACATGAAGATACAAATATATTATTTTTCTATTTATGGAAGCCCGAGGATACTTTCTTCAGTAAAACTCTTGATTTGTGAAGATTTTGGCCATTATACCTACCTAGATCAATCGGAATATCTACAGGAGATTTTTTATAATATCTGACATTGACTATTAAGCAGTATCGATTTATTTAGGTGCTTATTCCAAAGTTATCAAATAATATGTCAAAAGTATTTGCATATGAAGATTAGAAATGAATTTCTTAAAAGATATTGGAAGAATATAAGTACCTATTTATTTAAAAGCTAATAAATAAAATATAAATAGATATATATTACACTAGTAAATTCTACATACATATAATAGAAGATAATAATAACAGACACCTACTTTGGATGGATTTTAATTTGATGTCCTAGAAATCAATTTATGACAATTTATAATTGAGAATTTGAGACTTAAGAAATGATTTAAACAAGACTTATTTTTGTTATGTACCTACATTATTTACATAATTTTTAAGAGTTATTAATTTATATTGTTTATACTAGGTATTTTAGGGTTTATCAATATTTTAAATAGTTATTTATTAGGTTCTTACATTAATTTTGTCTTAGAAGGTCACTATTTATTCGAAGTTTATTCTTATTATTACTATTTTTTAATTACTTATTATTTATTTCTTTATTTTTATTATTGTTACTAGGTTTTAATTTAATACTATATGTCTTTATTAAAATGCTCCTTATGTCAAAATAATAAATTATACAGAGGTGAGCGTGGACTTAATATACACATTGGTCATATTCATAAAAATCATATATCTGCTAGTTGTCCAGCGCCTGACACTAACGCAAATATTAATAATACTAATTATAGAGCAACATCTACAACTAAAGAACTTATTTATAAATGTTTTCAGTTTAAAAAGAGATTTCCTGTGATCAAACATGTTCCTCGAGCAGCTAGAACCTCAATATCGAGAAAATTAACAGACATTATTAATAAATGCTGTAGTGACAATGAATTTTCAGATTGGGAAAATTTATTACTATTTTCGTTTAATTATTTACATGTATCAAATGAATTAAATTCAGGAAAAAATCTTTCGGCAAAAATCAAACATAACGTAATAAATAACATCAATCATTCTATTTCAGACAATTTTATATTACATAACAATATTCGTAAATCCATCTTTAAAAAAGCAGAAGACAAAGTTTATGACGGTGACATCCGAGGAGCGGTAAGACTTCTATCTAATAATGATACTTTTTGTAATAACAACGAAAACACATTAAAAATACTTCGAGAAAAACACCCATGTCCTTTATCACAAAATTTATGCATTCCACCTGAAAACAATAACAATATTTTTAACATAAATGAAGATGACGTGTAAAATGCAATTATGGCTTTTCAACCAGGTACAAGTAGCGGATTTGACGGACTTTCTCCTCAACATTTAAAGGACCTTATTAACCATTCTAACGATATATCAGGAAAAAACCTTCTAAAAGCAATAACCCAATTTTGTAAATTTGTTTTAAATGGAGAAATTAATAATGATATAAAACCATTCTTTTTGGTGCAAATTTAATAGCTTTTAATAAAAAAGACGGAGGAATTAGGCCAATTGCCATCGGATGTACACTACGTAGACTAATATCAAAAATTGTTTCAACTGCTATTTCGAAAATCCTCAAAGAAAAATTTATCCCAGTACAATTCGGTTGCGCAATTAAATGTGGAGCTGAAGTAATAGTACATGCTACTCGTACGTTTTTAGAAAATTCCTCGAATTTCGATGCACTAGTCAAATTAGATATAAAAAATGCATTTAACACCTTGGATCGAACAACAATTTTGGACTCCATTATCGAATCTTTCCCCATAGCATATAACTATATATTTCAAAGTTATGGAAGTCCATCTTACCTCTTTTATAATAATGAAATAATAATGTCTTCAACAGGATGTCAACAGGGTGATCCACTTGGCCCCGCTCTCTTTAGTCTAGCCATACATAATAAAATTAATACACTTACATCTCAATTAAACTTATGGTACCTCGACGATGGAACAATAGCAGGAAAAATTACTGATATTATTTCAGACCTAAATAAATTAATACCAGAATTAAATTCAATTGGCCTAGACATAAATTCAAACAAATCCGAAATTTATTTTAATCCCCAAAAATCAAATGAAATACTCAATATGACAAATAAATTCGAAAAGATTCTTCCAAATTTTAAAACTATGAACTCAGACAATTTATTTTTATTAGGCGCTCCTATTTTACAAAATGCTCTTAGGCCATTAATGTTCAAAAAGCAACAAAATTTACTTTATTTTAAAGATCAGTTATTGAATATAGCACCGCATGTAGCTCTAGTACTTCTTCGAAATTGCTTTAGCATGCCTAGGTTAATATATTTTTTAAGATGTTGCCCATTTTGGAAACACACAGATATTCTTCGAGATATAGACTTAAATATTAAAAACAGTATAGAGGAAATTTTAAATATATCACTAATTAACACATCGTGGCAACAAGCTACATTACCAATACGTTTAGGCGGTATAGGTCTACGATGCACTTCCGACATTGCACTCCCAGCGTTCAGCTTCAATACATAAAAGCTTAACTCTTATAGGTAAAGTAATAAATCCGTCCATATTGGACAATAGAGTAAGCTTTATGGATGAAGCTATAAATGCTTGGAAAAGCAATACTAACTTAATAGACCTCCCTTTACAAAAATCAGTACAAAAACTTTGGGATTTACCAATAATAAATTTAAAAATTAATAATTTTATAAACTCATTGAATACCACAGAAAAATCAAGATTCTTAGCTGCTAAATGTAAAGAGTCCGGGGCATGGCTCGAAGTCTTACCGTCACCTAGTTTAGGTACTTTACTAGATTCACAGACAATTAGAATAGCGGTGTCCCTCAGGATAGGTGCCCCCATTTGCCGACCTCACACATGTATTTGTGGTTCTGCGGTCACATCTTCCGGTCATCATGGTTTATCATGTAGGTTGAGTACTGGTCGTATATCGAGACATAATAATATAATAAAACGTTCGCTGGCGTCTGCAGGTATACCAAGTACTCTAGAACCAGTCGGTCTTGACCGTAACGATGGCAAAAGACCGGACGGTGTGACCATAGTACCATGGCATAGAGGTCGAGCACTTTTATGGGACACTACTTGCGTGGACACCCTAGCTCCAAGTTACGTCCACATCACCTCTGTATCTTCCGGTGCTGCGGCGCTTTTGGCCCAAAACAAAAAGATTCAAAAATACAAAACGCATTGCTCCTCTTTTGAATTTCTGGCGTTTTCGGTGGAAACTTTAGGACCATGGTCCCCAGATGCATTAAAGTTTGGTCAACAACTTGGTAAATTATTAATTAATGCATCTGGAGACCATCGCGCTAGGTCTTATTTCTTCCAACGAATATCGCTGGAAATTCAGAGGGGCAATGCGTTGAGTATTTTGAACACGTGCGCAGCATCGGAAGATCTTAATGAAATATTTTATTTAGTTAGTTGTTAGTTACTTTTATATTATTTTTTTGTATATTTTATTGAATAAAATTTTTAATCTTTTTACACAGTAACCATTTAAGATAGAGCAAACGTCTATCTTAGATGGCTCCATAATGATACAATAAATTCTACCTAGATGTACTTATATTTCCTTCTTAATAAGTTACTATACAATTTTGGGTTGGACCTATTTATAAATCGGCATTGCCTAAATTACAATTCCTCGAATAACAGAAATAATCAAGCCCTTAATACGAGTACCCTTTAATTAAATTACTAAAATGCTTAATTGATAGAACTGTTATTTACAACTGTTTTTTTATCAATTACCGTAACGAGATAAATACAGTTTAAACTTACTGAGTAGGAACTTTTTAGAGCAATATAACGACTATAGACAAGTTAGAGAATGGCAGAGATAATATTGATGTTATACTGTGCTCCATTTGGCCCTACTTTTTAAAGCAATAAGTAACAATTTTTAGCCCTTTTTATTATCTAAAAATGAAAGAACTTGTGTATAAATATTTTGTATTTTTTAACTTATACTTGGGTATGTGGGGTCAATATTATCTATAACCACACCAAATTTTAAATGACAAATCTCTCCGCTCCTCTCATAACTCTGTTCTTTCTATTCCCTCCCATCGCTCGAGTTTTATTTCAAATTCCTTCAGTGTAGTAGCCGCTAACTTGTGGAACAAACTGCCTCTTGTTATACGAAATGCTCCAAATAGATTTATTTTTAAGAAAATGGTTTATGAGCACTTTGTAAATAAATCCCAACAACTGTCGAATTAGTCATTATACTGTTTATATATTAATATGTATATTGTATGATATGTAGTATATTATATGTGTATAATACATATATATGTAAATATGTAAAGTATATATGTAAAGCATATGGGTATATATGTATTTATTTATAAATAAATAAAAAAATGTATTGCACACTACCAAAACTTAATGTTCTAATGTCCCGAAGGTTTGACTGTCAGATAATGCCCAACGGCATTAAGTCTGCCTTTGTATTATGCAATAAAGTTTAATAAATAAATAAATAAAACTAGTTAATAGATTGTTGCGGAGTCATTTGAAAAAAAAAAACGGAATTAAAAAAATATATATATTGACAAATCTCAACCCGTTAATAGTGATTTGAAGACTATGACCAAACTCTTATTGTATTTTGACAAATTCTTGAACTCGAGCTTTAACAAAACACAATATAATAAAAAAATATAGTGAGATTTGTTGGCGACTGTATTTTCAGCGGTGGTGAAGATACATTGTGTAATCTTTTTGAGTGGCGTTTTCAGGTAGTACCTGAAGTCAGAAATCCTCTGTTATATCAGCGATAAGCTTAGAGATTTAGCCCCTATTTTTATTACAATATAAAAATATTATATTTTAAAATTCTTTAGACACGTTAGGTACTTTTTGAGATGGGGAAAAGCTCTGAATTCGCGCAACTGTCACGCTGAGATATAATAATATATTATACTTGAACAATAACACCTTTAAAAAAAACTCGTAACTTTATTTTTTAATAATGTTTAAAAGTTCGCGAAACAAGTTCTCACATTTGACTGTTAGAATGTATTAACTAAGGCTGTGCCACTCTGTATTATTATAAGTAAACTAGTCTACCCTCTAGATTGTCCTTGGATCTCTCTGGTACAAAATGGTGTAGCTCGCTATGTAGTAAATTAAACTAATAATTAAATCTAGATCTTTTATTCACTTTCAAAGTTAGTTTCTAATATTGACTTACAGTCCTACGACTGATTAAGTTTTTTTTTTCATAATATTCATGATACGTAGATATTTTATATTTATGATATATAGTGTACTTACTAGACGTTGTGTCCGATGAGATTTATCATGGAACTTGAATAAAAGTTTTATCCCTTGTCCCATGATGTCCTGTGGCCTAAACTGCTAAACTTCATTTATAAAAAGAAGCCGCAACAATCAAATTCGTCTTTGTCGCCCCCTATTTCGAAACCGCATCATATCGGCATAATGGAAGCAATCAATGCTGTTAAAAAACAATGAATTGTTTAAAAACCTTATCCATGGAATTTTTAGATTTGCTTATTATCAGGTAGACATAAAGAAACATTTCGTGCTCCAAAAAAAAATGAAAAAGGCGGACTTAATACCACAAGACATGACAGAAGACGCAATAAGTCGGACAGCTTACCGCTCTGCTCCTCTAAAGCCTCACAAGTGATTTAGCAGTACCCATTGCCCCAATTTGGGTAATTTTGCCGCGCTCACAACAATGAGGCAAATTCACTTTGCTTTTGCCGCTGGACTGTAGTAGGATCCGTTATATTAATGAGACCCATTTTTTATGCCATGAAGTGAATAATCAAGACGGTGCCGGTTACTTATTATTTTTGTTGCTCTATTTTTTTTAATGTGGGCTATGAAAAGTTAAATATTCTCTATGTATAAAAATCGATTCTCGATTTTTTTTCCTTTAGATTATTCAAGAAATTAAAATCGATTTCTTGTTGAGGTGATAGTCTCCTTTCAGTGTGCGGTTACGAAATGGGCAGTTGAATTGACGATAAGGCAGCGAGTATATTAAAATATACTCGTAATGCAATTCTTCATTGTCGCCCCCCATTTCGTAATCGCATTATTTAGCCAGCATAGTGGGAGCGATTAATATTGTTTAAGAACAATTATTCACCACCAGGTAGATTAGGTAGAAAGTCTCGTATCGTGCTCCAATAAAAAAAAAATGAATCGCCGTTCATTAGAGTTGCTAAAACTAAAAAACGGTTTGGCGGATTTAATTTTTATTTATTTAATTTTGTTTTAATACAGGGGTGGTTTAAAAATATAATAATAGGGAAAATCCTAAAGAATAGCTAAAAAAAATAATATAAGCGATTTTGTATGTAAAATTTCGGTACACTTCGCGATTGTTATTTTGATTATTATTTTGTCTGTCACTATTTTTTTTTTCTGTTATCTATCTTTTCTACTATACAACAATAAGTTTAGTGACCTTTTTTAAATAGTTTCATCAATTTGAATGCTTACTTTACGGGGAATCATAGTAAACGTAAGTGTTAGATACACGAAAAGCTGAAATTATGGCTGTCTGAACTAGATTTTTTACGTTTTTTTGATAAATTATATATTGCGTCAAAAACGTTAAAATCTTGAATGCTATCACATACGATTGGTTATCTATCTAGATATGTGAGAACTCTCTAAGTTAGTTGGTCCAGCCTGCCTGAATGATTTGTGTTTTTTTCCTGATCCCTAGTTTAACCCCCGTGTATGAATTTGAAGTTTCAACTTACTGTGATCATACATTAATTTGTATCATTGAAATACCTAAACAAATATCTATTATGTATCATTAAAACGTTATTTTTGATAAACATAGTACAAGTTTTGAGCTTATTTTATGGTCAGGCCAAGTATGTGTGAAATGTCCCACAAATATATAGTTTTAAGCTATCTAGTTAGGTAGATAAATGTATATAATAAAATACCTTAACACTAAACTTCTTAAATAGTTTTAAAATAGTTGAGATTATTCAAAGTAAAATGAACGTGAAATGAAGTCGTCTACTGAAAAGATTGTTCTTATCAAAGCTTAAGAAATAGGTTTCTATGAGTAGTAAAAACAAAGTACAGTAACAAGGTTAAAAATGTTTCTTGAGGTTAATGAAGAACGCTTTTAAAAAATATTTTCACAAAGATTTTAAAAGTTTCAGGACAAAAGGTAAACGTAAGTAACACTTTAAGTTGCAAATAAGTGCACATATTCCTTCCCTTACTCGCTGAAATTTTCTGGGAAAAATGTTGTCAACCTAAAAGTAGGTATTTTCATACATTCTAAGGCTTTCAAGCGTTCTCACTTTTCAGGCTGTCAACAAAAGAATGCCGTAAATATTTATGAGTGAGTCCGGGTCGTAAAAGTTGAGTGTATTTGGAAAATAGTGGGTCAGTTAAACCGTCAATTACTAACTACCCGCTAAACTGCATTATTGGAGTAATTCTTTTATTTTATTTCTTTATTCTAGTTTGTAGTCGCTTAAACTAAAATAAAAAGTGAGCGTTGATATAACAATCACTAAAATTATGGCTGTAAGATCTTTGCCTTTACATAATAGTAAAAAATAATTCTTAGTTATTTCATTGGATAAAAAAAAAGTAGTTAATATTAATAATAATAAAATGAACATATTTCCCTGGCCACAAACTAATCTTTATAATACAGGCTTGTACATGTGTACCAGAAATATTATAATAGTGTGTTTTATAAACACCCAAACCAAGTCAAACTATACAGTTTTTTTTTAATAGAGCAGGACATGTGACCACCTGATGGTAAGTGGCAATGCAACATCCAAGAATGTTCTCACTCAACCAATAGATACAATGGCGCTTCAATGGTTGATTCCACTACGTCTGCTTGAGAAACTTATTCACGCCTAGCTTCAAAAACTCTGATTAAAGGAAGAAGGAAAAACGCACGCAGGCAAAGCATTCCTCTTTTTTATCGTGCGACATATATAAGAATCACCATACCTTTTTGTTCTGGTGGGCCTGTCATCCACTGTATGTGTATGCATTTTATTGCCAGTGCGTGTAGTATGGAAACGAAATGGGGAAGGAGAAAACAGTTCTTCAGAGCACTATCCGTGATATAGGCAGTAGAATACGCTCAACAATGCAACTTCTCTACCTGCGTACAAAGGCTCCAGGTATAACGAAATTATTATTATTATTTTGGTAAATGGCGTCAACGCGTTACGCGCAATTTTGTCTAGTGGGTAGTTTTTTCTATTCTTTATATTATTTGTGAAAGAGGGAATTAGGATGGAAAGTAATTGGGAAAAGACTAGGGTAAAAAAGGGAATGGCGACATGACTGTAGTAAGCATACGGTATGTTCTTGTCAATATCGAATGAAGGAGGAAAAATAATCTACAGTAAAATGGGTACCGTCATTTTACTGAAGATTGTGGGATTATTTGAGATAACACAAACACCGAGATTGCTGAGGAAATGCTACACTTCTCACACTTAATATTATTATACGAATGCTTATTCTACAAAATTAGTACACTTTTGCACAATAAATTCAATAAAATTCAATTTGAAAAATATTAAAGAAACACGCGTCTAAAGTCTTCAGGCTACCCTTAAAGAATCCCTATATAACGAAGTTATACCTACTAATGATTTCTCTTGAGGAATCAAACTCAAGACCTCGCGCACGAAGATCACGGAGACGGTAAGATTTAGCTAATATGAATAATAAACTATAATAAGAATAAAAACTTGCAAGTAGCCATGTTTCGGATTTAGTGTGTAAGGGCGCTTTTAGGAGCTCACAGGTTCGATTCCTTACCAGTCTCCTTTCAGGGTGCGGTTGCGATACGGCCGTTTCTTTGACGATATAGCAGCGAGTCTGTGTCGCCGTTATTTTGTAACGATATCATTTAGCTTGCATAGTTGGATCAACTACTGGTATTAAACCCATTTATGAATATATTACCATCAGGTAGATACAAAGTCACATGCCGTGCTCCATAAATAAAAAAATAAAATTATAGCATAAGACAATAAATGTGTTGAATATCCCATAGATAGCGTTTTTTACACAAATATATTTTACACCTGCTTCTTTCCCACGTTTCATGATAACCCATTTAAACCTATCCTCGTAAATATATTGTAAGTATGTGGAAGATATAAGGGTTTAGGCATTAAGACGTTCAAACATTTTCTTTTACTTCTCCTTTGTTTCTTAGAATTATTTTAAAATAAATTATTATTCATTTTTATTTCAAGAACTTTTGCGGTTTAAGCGAAAGTGACTCTGTGTGTTTATTACGCTTTCATTCCTAGACCGCTCAACCGATTTATATGAAATTTGGTATGGAGTAGTTTGGAGCCCTGGGAAGGACTTGCACCAAAATTAACTCTCTGTAAATGTAATGATTAAAGAAAAAAATGGCGTTGAATATACCAATTTTATTTTGCAGTTCCAACGGCATTTTTAATTTTATCATTACTTTACATTAACAGACACCTCACTAACAGTACCTTAGGGTATATCAATTTTCGACATAGCTATAGGGGGTGCAGATACAGGCCGTTTCGCTTTAAAATCCTATTAGGAAAAGATTTTAAATACACCAGATAGAGAAAAGTGTTCCATGAAGAAAAGCTAAATGAACCTGCATTAAAATATTTTTAAATTTATGTTTACTTTATGAGGAATATGTTTTTTTGGTTAATAGTTGACATTTATTGTCATCTTTTGGTTACTTAAATAATTTGGTAGGAAACTAAAATAAGTAATTTTACTAAAACTAAAATTACTTATTCTCTCAGCATTGCTATTATAATTAAAAACTAGAAATTTGGAAATTAAATCAACTCATTTTTTTTTATTTATTAACACTTTAAACTTATTACAGTTAAACAAAAATGTATTAATTGTTTGGAATATTAACAACAGTGTGTTGATTTATCAAAACATTGTTTAACACTTTTTAAACTTATTACAGTTAAACAAACATAATTGTTTCTTTGGAATATTAATAAATTAAATCAACACATTTTTTTTTATTTATTAACACTTTAAACTTATTACAGTTAAACAAAAATGTATTAATTGTTTGGAATATTAACAACAGTGTGTTGATTTATCAAAACATTGTTTAACACTTTTTAAACTTATTACAGTTAAACAAACATAATTGTTTCTTTGGAATATTAATAAATTAAATCAACTATTTTTTTTTTATTTATTAACACTTTAAACTTATTACAGTTAAACAAAAATGTATTAATTGTTTGGAATATTAACAACAGTGTGTTGATTTATCAAAACATTGTTTAACACTTTTTAAACTTATTACAGTTAAACAAACATAATTGTTTGTTTGGAATATTAATAAATTAAATCAACAATTTTTTTTTAAAACTTATTACGCTTATTAATACTTTTTAAACTTATTGCAATTAAACAAAAATATATCGATTGTTTGGAATATTAATAAATTAAATCAATACTTACATTGTTTTTTTTAACTTATTACACTTATTAACACTTATTACAGTTAAACAAAAAATACTAATTGACTCTATTCATGGACTTTATATGTCTATTGTTTTTATAGATGGTACCCTCTTTATTTATTTTATACCTAAAACCTAAGATACATTGCGGCACTATCAAGTTCCAAGCGATATTTCTCACGTAGTTTTACAGATTTATTGAAATGTATGTATTATGTATAAAAATAGCTTTCAGCGACCCGAAGCGTTGAAGCGTCACTAAATAACGCTTTCACGCTGATCTAGAATATATATGTACCTAAGTGTATTGTTATATACCTACAGGGTGAATTTTTCAAGTGTGCCTTCAAGGCCATATTCTAAACTATTAGGAATAGCGAAAAATGCTCAAAGGAGTCTAGGGGCCGATTTTGATAAAAACTAAAACGGCAACATTCGATTTTTGAAAAATAAATGCCGGTTATCGAACCGCTTGATTTTGAAAAAAAAGTCAACTATTAATTGTATTATTGATTGCGTCGGTTATAATGAATAGATGGTAGTTAGTAATTTCAAACGGCAAACTAAAGGAAAGTGCTAATTTATTTATATATATATATATATATATATAAATATATATATATAGTATATATATATACCTATATATATATATATATATATATATATATATAGGTATATATATATACTCGTATATCATCGCGGGTGCCTTACGGTGCCTGAAAACGGTTAGACGGCCTCAAAATACGCAGCGGAGGGTTTTTAATCCCACCTCGTAACCGATGGTATGAGTCTACACCGAACTAGTGAAGATGATTGGGTAGACCCAATAACCTATCTATAAACAGTTTCACAAATTAATTGGTATAGTGTAACTGGGACCCAGCTTAACGTGCCCTCCGAGGCACTTGGTGGTGTTGTTAAAAAAATGTACATAAATGTTTAGATTAAAAACTAATTGATATACACCGGGGTTCGAACCATGGATCTAAGTGTTTTTAATTAGAAGGTCCAACTAACTCGGTCACCACGTATATACTTAGTATGTATACATGTAGAATACCGTAAGCAAATAAATGATTTGATAAGATTTGTCGCGGTGTTCGTATGTGTACTAAACAAATACATATTATATAGAGCCAGACACGCCCATAAAATAGGCCGATGCGAAAACCGTCAAGTGACCTAGTTATGTTTCGGTTTTAGACTAGGGATACACTGATTTTTAAGAGACAACTGCATCGATATTTTTCTAGGTGGTAATAGTCTCCTTATAAGGTGCAGTTACAAAACGGGCAATTAGCAGCAGATGATAAATCAGCGGGATTATTATTAAGGCACTATAATGACTTGTAATGACTTTGTAGGCTAAAGTCACATCCCGTGCTCGAATAAAATAAAACAACAAGACTAAGGAAAAACTGTACAGAAAACAGTCTAATATTACATTTAAGTTTTTTACTCTTCTATATTTTTTTCTTGACATGCGGCCGACCGTACTAAGGAAATAGGAACGTCATGATTTTATTTTGTTACGACGAAAACGTTTTTGCGAAGTACCTATCTATTCTTGTAAAAGGGTGTTAGATGTACGTACATGTACATATGTATGTCTACATGTTTATGCCATTTATTAATTTATTTATAATCTTACATATCAATAATATAAAAAATAAAAATAAAATAATTTATTTATAATGAAATCTAACAAAACTAAATAATGGGAATAATAATAACGAAACACTCGAAAAATGTAATATTGAGTAGATACTTTATAGAAACACAATCACGTACACCCACACAGTTTTACGCATACGCATACTCATACACACACACACACACACACACACGCATACAACAAAGATACATGCACACGCTATAACTTTTACGTTGAAAAATTTATTTTGTATAATTGGATGGATATTTATATTTGTGTTTTTTGTTTTCTAGATTATATAAATGTACTATAATATGCATAATAATCACTGATACAGTGTATGCCTATTATGTTTGGAAGTGCGGAGCTAGCTGACACAGGTAGTGCCCTACCTAAAAGCTGACTCCAACCCATGTGTAACATTGTAATGTGATTTTTATTACTGAAATAAAGTATTTTTAATTTAATTTTAATGTACTACATACACACATATATACTACATACATACACACATATCATCACGGGTGCCTTACGGCGCCCGAGACCGCCTAGACGGCCAGGTTACCCAGCGGAGGGGTTTTTAATCCCACCTCGTCGTAGCCAATGGTATGAGTCTACACCGAACAAGTGGTTAAATCGTCGCGATGTTTTGAATAGACTTAATAACCCATCTATAAACAGTTTCACAAGTTGGTATAGTGAAACCGGGACCGACAGCTTAATGTGGTCTCCGAGGCACTAAGTGGAGTTGTCAAACAAATGTACATAAATCTTTAAATTAAAAACTCATTGGCACACACCGGGATTTGAACCAGGGACCTAAGTGGTTTTAAGTCCAAGGTCTAACCAACTCGGCCACCACGTATATATATTTGTGTGTATTTTTTTCATTTCTATTATTATTAAATACACTAGCAAATTTTGCTGATGCGTGTATATCACTGCACTTGTGAGTTATTACTATCTTTTAAATGTTTGTCTAGTCTATTCTTAAAGGAGTTCACTGAGTCAGCACTCATACATACTTTACCATATATTGTTCCATGTATCCATAACTCTATTAAATAATACATGTTTTCTAGGGTTACTATGGCTTGGTGTTTTTATCAGATTCTGTGAATGTCCTCTAAGGATGTGTTCTATTTTTATTTCTATGTAATTATTATTTATTTTATTATGGATTTAGCTTACATTATTTAAGGGTACGTAATAATAATAATAATAATAATAAATAGGACTTTTGGGACTAATATTAGTACGCCTAGAGTGGGAATTAAACGTACGACCTACTGGATTAAAAAAAAAATTATAGGAGCACAGCATGTATCTCTGGTGTTAAGCAGACCTAAAAAAGTCCATGAATGGAGTCAATCAATAAATTGTCGCTCACACTATGCTGACTAAACGATGCGGTTAAAAATGGATGACAACAAGGACGAATACGCATTACGAGTCTATTTTAATAATATCCTCGTCGTTTTATCGTCAAATCAACGCCCGTTTCGTAACCGCATCCTAAAAGGAGACTAACACAAGAAAACGATGCAGTAGTCTCCTGAAAACCGGTGAAATCAAAGGCTAAAACCACTAGGTCACTTGACGGTTTTTGTATCTATGGGCGGTGGTAATTACAAAATTTTAAGCAGATGACAACTAGACCGTGCCTGGGATGGGGAACTGCTTTCTACAACGAGGCTATATACTATCTTAAACACCGTAACAAGCTCTCCACTTGTTAGGTGTTGCCTCCGCGAAATGAGGACGGGTTAATCCCTCCGCTGGGTACCCTGAGGCCGTTTAAACGGTTCTTGGGAGTATTTATTATAAATTTCAAAATATTACAAAACATATTTCCGAATATCCGCCCTATATTTAATTTACGACCGACGAAAACTTCGAAATCTTTTTTACCTTCAACTTAACTGGAAAATATACCGGTTTCGCCATGTTCCGGAAATTTTTTTCAACACAAACTTTTTCATGATTTTTTATAATATTTAGATTGGGGAAGTTCGCTTCTGGATATGAAGGTTTGTACAAATCAATTTTCAATATTTCTGTACAATATGTCCTCATACAAATGAAATACCTAAAATGTTAATTAAAAAAAAAATATTGAATGGAGCACGGCATGTGGCTTAGTATCTATCTGATATTAAGCAGACCTACAAAGACCAAAGAATGAGGTAGATCAATAGATTGTTGTTAAACAATATTGATCGCTCCCACTATGCCGGCTAAATGATGCAGTTACGAAATGGGCGACGACATGAGTATTTGCATTACGAGTCTATTTTCATATCCTCGCTGTTTTATCGTCAAATTAATCGCCAGTTTCGTACCATGAAAGGAGACTATCCCCTCGACAAGAAATCGATGCAGTAGTCTCCGGAAAACCGGTGAACCCACAGGCTAAAACCAAAACATGCCTAGGTCACTTGACGGTTTTTGTATATGTAAGGGCGGTGATAAAGAGCGAATTATATTCGCGCACTTGAGGAGTCTGCAGTCGCGTGGATTCACAATATTACAACTAAGCTTTAAGTTGTAGTATAGACATAGACATACATATCAACACGGGTGCCTTACGGCGCCCGAGACCGCCTAGACGGCCCCAGGGTACCCAGCGGAGGGGTTTTAATCCCACCTCGTCGTAGCCGATGGTATGAGTCTACACCGAACAAGTGGCTAGCTCGTCGCGATGTTTTGAATAGACTCTATAACCCATCTATAAACAGTTTCACAAGTTGGTATAGTGAAACCGGGACCGACAGCTTAACGTGCTCTCCGAGTCACTATAGTGGTGTTGTCAAACAAATGTACATAATTTTTTTAATTAAAAACTCATTGGTACACACCGGGATTCGAACCAGGGACCTAAGCGTTTTTAAGTCCAAGGTCTAACCAACTCGGCCACCACGTATATACTCGGCCACCACGTATATCGCTCGTATAAGTTGTAGTTTAAATATTTGTATATTGTTGATTGTAGGTAAAAATATTTTTATTGTAATAAATACTTTTGTATTATTAATAATACAAAGAGTTCATAATTAATGCGGTAAGAAATATAAAGATATAACGAATTTGCATTATGAGTCTATATTAATATATACGTAGTGGCCGAGTTGGTTAGACCTTAGACTCAAAAACATTTAGGTCCCTGGTTCTAACCCCAGTGTGTACCAATGAGTTTTTAATCTAAATAAAATATGTTGGTACATATGTTTAATAACACAACTATAGCCTCGGAGAGCATGTTAAACTGTTGATCCCAGTTTCACTATACCAACTTGTAAAACTGTTTATAGATGAATTATTGAGTCTATCCATCCAAAAACCCCGACGAGCTAGCTACTTGTTCGGTGTAGACTTATACCATAGGCTACGACGAGGTGGATTAAAAACCACTCCGCGGACTCGGGCGCCGCCGCGCCGTAAGGAACCCGTGATTATCTTTATTTTATTTATAGTCTATATTAATATTCTTGCATTTTCTAAAGGCACTCTAAAAGGAGACTACGACCTCGACAAGGAATCGATGTAGTCTTTTCTGAATATCGGTTAACCCAAAAACTGATACCGAAACTCGACTAGATCATTTGGTGGATTTTCCATATGTTTAGCATTGGCTATGAAAACTGTTACACCAACAAGTTATCAGATTTACACATTTCTTTAAATCATCCGATAAAAAAAAATGTGTTGTTCTGACCCTATTACTAATTCACCAGTTCTTCATTCACCAGTGTTTTTTATCGTTGAAGGAGATTACTAAAAGTTATCATTACATTACTAACTAATTTTAACTTTTGCAAACAATGTGTTTTTAGATTATACCAACTCAAAGAGATGAATTTTAAATAAGTTACGAATATATTAAATTTGTTATGCAAAAACCAAACGAATTCATGTTAAAATGCAGATTTCCGCGCGACTTTGACTGGGCCAAAATTTTTTCCTTTTTTTTCATACAAAATAACTTACAAAGGTTATAGATATGGTGGAAAAGGCGGATTACTTATTTTAAATTAAATTTATTTAGTTTAATACCAAAATAAAAGAAATAAACAAATATCATCACAGGTATCTTACAACGCCCGAAACGGCCGCGGGTACTCAACAGAAGGGTTTTAATCCCACCTCGTTAAAGTCTACTGACACCTAACAAGTGGCTAGCTTATCGCGATTATATTATAAGATTGGGGCAAGTCAACCGAGCGCCACTCGCGCTATATTTTATATGCTCGCTTTTGATCGCCTCCGTAGACTAGTGGTTGCGCGTTGGCGTTGTATACGGTGGTCGTGGGTTCGATTTCCACCCATGGCAAAAAAATATTAGTAGGTACATTTTTATGTACAGTTTGGTTTACATGACTGGTGTTTATGAAATATAATATGTATTATATCGTTGTTTCTGGTACACATAGCAGGCCTAGAGCTTAGTTTGTGACAGAGCAAGTCAGTCAGTCAATATAATTTATAACTTACCCGTTCCAAGGTCTTTGATACACGTTTTTGATGTTATATCTGGAGGTAGTGAGTTCGATTCCCACTCGAGGCAAAACAATATTTGTACCTTTTTATCTACGTATATATGGTCTACATTTTATATTCCTAGCTATAGTAGGTTTGGGTGGGTGATGTTGAGTAAGTCAGTCAGCCAATTGCCACGATAGGCTTTTAAATACAAGGTGTTTTTTGTCACAGGCGATAAAATTTTAATTTTATGTTCTATGATTAAAATAATGAAACACGTAATTTTTTTCATTTTAGTGTCGCCTTTACCTTTG
The DNA here is from genome assembly GCA_947458855.1 of Monopis laevigella. Classification (NCBI taxonomy): domain Eukaryota; kingdom Metazoa; phylum Arthropoda; class Insecta; order Lepidoptera; family Tineidae; genus Monopis; species Monopis laevigella. The sequence continues at coordinate 3,898,062 of OX381583.1, read as the reverse complement.
GGTGGGAGAAAGGTCTCTATAACTTCGTTAGGTTGACCGACCGGTCTCGTTACCACCGCCCATGCAGATGCAAAAACCGTCAAGTGACCTAGTCATATTTCGGTTTTAGTCTGTGGGCTCATCGGTTTTCAGGAGACTACTGCATCGATTTCTTGTCGGGGTGGTAGTCTCCTTTCTGGATGCGGTTACGAAATGGTCAATTACATATTGACGATAAGGCAGCGAGTAAGTATATTAAAATATACTCGTAATGCAATTCGTCATTGGCGCCCCCCATTTCGTAATCGCATTATTTAGCCGGCATAGTGGGAGCGATCAATATTGTTTAAGAACAATTATTCATTTTTATTATTATAAAAATTAAATATCAATTATATTTAAAAACTAATTATAAATAATACCTATAAAATAATTAAAAACAAAATAAAAAATAAAAATACAATAATATTATTGATTGACCCCATTCATGGACTTTGTAGGTCTGCTCACCACCATGTAGATACAGAGTCACATGTCGTGCTCCAGTAAAAAAAATAAAAACAAAAAAGAAACTTAAAATACAAAAAAGTTTTTTACTAACCTCACGATTGGGGTCCCGTCACTTGTCTAAATGGGTTTTATTTGCTCAATACAAAGGCAATGTTTATTTGTTGGAGAATTTTAAGCATATAGGCGTTCATATGATAATTTATTTTTCCTTTAACCAATCTTTTATATTTTAAAATAAGTATTTTTTTAAATATTATCATTGTAAAAAAAAACATTCAGTATATATGTGTATATAGGACGTGTTCTCTATTAACGTTGTGGCATATACATAGACTCATGACAGCGCTAACTGCCATGAGTCTATGTATCGGGTGACACAGTATAGGATTATTACATGTAACAATATACGCTTATGTATATGCTTATATTGTCTTCATTTGTGTGTTTTTTTGTAATGAATGTATATTAATATCAACTGTAAAAATAATAAAACGCTATTGATAAGTTTTCACTGTTACCTTATAAGAAAATATGTATTTGTATTAAATAGCTGATAGTTTTCTGGAAATAAATAAATATATACCTACGTATATTTGACAGCCTCCGTAGACTAGTGGTTGCGTCTTTGACGTTGTATCCGGAGGTCGTGGGTTCGATTCCCACCCATGGCACCAAAAATATTAGTACGCTTTTTCTGTACAGTTTGTCATGGTCTGGGTGTTTATAAAATATAATATGTATTATATCCTTGCTTCTGGTACACATAGTACAAGTCTAGAGCTTAGTTTGTGACCAGAGCAATATGTGTTAATTGTCCTACATATTATTATTATTATATATAAAGTTAATATGTATTAGTATAGTTGTTTCTGGTAAACATAGCACAAGCCTAAGCTTAGTTTGTGCCCAGGAATGTCCTGCTTATTGTTATTATATGTAGATATGTAATATTTTCATACATATGGGTAACCGAGTTCAATGCCAGAAAAACTCCGTAGGGAAACAAAAGGGTGTCCGTAGTATCTTTCTGTTTTTATATTAGGTACCCTAAAACATGTCATTTCAAACAACAGTTATTTTTTCACAATGGCGTTAATGTATGCAGTTGCATCTGTTCACATATTCGATGTTTGTAAATTACAATTTAAATTATTCATCACCTGTTTAATACTGTTTTTTTAATAATTATTCATTTTTCAGATATTTTATTAAATATATAACTTGCTGTAACCTATAAAGGGATAATAAAAGAAAATTAAAAAAAATACCATCACGGGTGCCTATTTGGCTCCCGAGAACCGTTTAAACGGCCTCAGGGTACCCAGCTGAGGGATTTAAAAGGTCTTATATTATATAAAGTACCTACTAAGAAACCTTTTACTGGCACTATAGTATGATAGAGTACCTCTACAGCATCCGTAGACTAGTGGTTACGCCTTTAGCGTTGTATCTGGAAGTCGTGGGATCGATTCCCACCCATGGCAAAAAATATAGTACGTTTTTCATGTCATGGTCTGGGTATTTATAAAATATAATATATATTATATCGTTGCTTCTGTTACACATAGTACAAGCCTAGAGCTTAGTTTGTGACCAGAGCAATATGTGTAAATTGTCCTACTTATTATTATTAATATGTAAACTTATCACAAAATTTCCAACAGTCGTTTTCATGTTGCCATGCCACTTTCCCAGATTGCCAGACTGTGTCTTCGCGTTGTGGCATTGTTTTACTAGAGTTTATCTATGTGTCTTTAAAGCTAGTAGTACAGGTTAGTGCAGTATTAATAGTCATATCTTAGCCCTAGTCATTTCTCTATCAGTCAAAATTTAGTTTTTTAATATACAGTTTGACAGCCTGAAGCAATGGCCTTAGAGCTTGTCAACCAACGACTATTAATTAATCTTGACACCAGTACCTGTCTCTCATCATGGATATATTGACAAAAAAATCTTTTTTTTAAGTGGAGATTTAAAAAAAATAACGATTACGTAAAAGTCGCAGTTTTTGAAAAATAAATATAGGCTAGTTTTCGCACTTTACGTCTTTATATATAGCTAATCCTCTTTTATTTAACGAATTAATTAAATTTTTAATGAACTTAGTACTACTAAGTACCTAACTAAATTTTTAATTCAATTGATACAACTTTTGCTAAATGGACTTCACTACGCTTTTAAACTTGGATAAGTTCAAAATTTTCCAACCCGTGACTATTTTCAGGAGTTAAAGTTTGAAATAAGAAAAAGTAGCACAAAAAGTTTTACAAAAAAGGCTTCGAATGATGATGAAATGTATATAATATAAAACTACCTAGTAAAGTATTAAAAAAAATACATCACGGGTGCCTTTTTGGCTCCCGAGAACCGTTTAAACGGCCTCTGGGTACCCAGCGGAGGGATTAACCCATCCTCATTTCGCCGATGGTATTTCGGAGGAAACACCTAACAAGTGGCGAACTTGTTGCGGCGTTTATGATGGTATAGCCTCGTTGTATAAAGCGGTCACCCATCCCAAGATCGGTCCTGTTGTCATTGCTTAACTTTGTTATCAGGATCTACCCGACCACACTCATCGCGATATCACGAATATTCGCCGTAGCCCGCTAATGTAGCCGCGCCATACAAGATGGCGATAATGGCCAGTTAGTTGAAAGAGAGATCAGACGCTCACGACCACGTGTTCGGTGGAACATCATTAAATAGTGATTTTGTATTTAGGGATCATTGAATTGTTATTTATTTTATTATAGTGTCATTGTGAAGTGTGATTTTTATGTGTTTGATTGTAAAATCGCCTCGACCATTAACCCGCACCCGTAAAAGGAATTAATGGAGTCTAATACCCACTTTTTTTTTTTGCGTAGTAACATAAAAATCCGACTTTGAACACAATCTTTAAGGTTAGCTGGTAGATAATGCCTAAGTTCGCCTATGTACATAACTTTTGTTAAATAATACATATTGTGCAATAAAGTGTTTAAATAATAAATAATAATTGAACTTCGACTAAGCCAAGTTGTAATATTGGGACTAAGTTTGTATGGGCGTCGACTATAAAGCCCATAACAGCATTTTTAAACGTTTAACACGTTATCTCCTGAAAGTCAATCTGATAGAGCGGAAAACCTTAACTAGAATTTCCATTAATTTTGGGGCAAAAATAACGGTCTAAAAATAGAAACCATTAACTCCATGCCCAGGAATTTAATTTTGCGGCTATTTCATGGTAAAATATGATATCAATTTTATTCCAAGACCAAGGGCGGGACGAAATATTTACTTAGGCCACCGTTAGGTATATGTATATAAATGCAAATAAATACCATCACGGGCGGCTTACGACGAAACCGGCTTCAGGGTACCCAGCGGGGGGGTTTTTAATCCCACCTCGTCGTAGTCACCTATCTATAAACAGTTTAACAAGTTGGTATAGTGAAACCGGGACCGACAGCTTAACGTGCACTCCGAGGCACTATAGCTTGGTGTTGTTAAATAATAGTACAATTTTTTTTGTTAATAAAAACTAATTGGTACAGCGGTTTCACCAAATCGGCCGCCACGTGCAAATAAACAAATGTAATATATTTAATAATATATATTTATACATATAATTAAATTGTAAATGACAAAAATATGTACATTGATCTGATAAATAAAATGCAGATTGGACTCTAAATAGAACATAATCTATTATTTTTAGAATTCGTGTCTGTCTCTTTGTTTGTTTGTTTGTCACTTAAAAACAACTAGACCGATTTATATGCAGTCTTTTTTGTTGAATAGCTATTAGTTCTGTGGGTAAAATAGGATATATTATATTTAGATACACTTACAGGATGTTATATGAAAAAAAAAGATTTATTTAATGACATAAAACTGTTTAAATTTTATATTTCCTTTTTGAGATTTTTTTTTTATGAAGTTGACATTTTATGTAATTTTTTGCCAAATAAATTTTGGAGATAAGTAAGTACTTACTAAAACCTAAAATTATACCTATAAATTGGGATTTTAAATATATAATGAAGGGGCATACGCAACATGGTAGCCATGGTTAACATGTTCACTTTACCTTAGTAAAAGGGATCTAATCAAATATATATATTTTTTTAATAAGTTTTAGGTTTATACTACGTAGGTATATACTGGGTATATTTGAAAGGATGTACTTTGGGCTAATATTTGGTTCTGATGATCAAATCAAACAACTTCTCCCATGGAACCATGTGTCGCAAATGAAAAAAAAATTTGGCTTCCCCATACAAATTGGTCATTTTAACATTACTAGTACCTGTATATATGCTTAGGTACTGTACTGTATCCAGACTATTATGCGGAACGCTTTCTGGTACAGGCTGGAAAAGGATGACCAATAATTTTCTAAATTTATATTTCTTTTTCCATATTTAAATATTATGAAGTTTACATAATGTTAATAGAGGAGGAGTTGTTATATGGAAAATATCGGGATAGGTTGAAAAAATATCAAGTTGACATTTATTAAAAAATCTTTATTGCTCTAAAAGGTTTGTACAAATGCGAGCTTAATGCCTTAGGCATTATCTACCAGCTAACCTTTAGGAGAGTGAAAATTTTTATATAGGGTGCACAGAGTAATGTGACTATTATAAATACAGTAATAAAAAAGGCACAGAGTAATAAAAACATTAATATATATTAAGTCTTTAATTAATATTTTCTTTTGGATGATGTTTTTTTTTTTTTATTGAGACACGACATGTGTCTTTGTATCTACCTGGTGGTGATCAGACCTACATAGTCCATGAATGGGGTCAATCAATAATTGCTCTTAAACAATATTTCCGGCTAAATGGAATGATTACGAAATGACGAATTGCATTACGAGTATATTTTAATATACTCGCTGCCTTAGCGTCAATTCAACTATCCATTTCGTAACCACACCCTGAAAGGAGCTACCACCTCGACAAGAAATCGATGCAGTAGTGTCCTAAAAACCCACAGACTAAAACCAAACTATGACTAGATCACTTGACGGTTTTCGCATCTGTATGGGCGGTGGTAACTGCCTAACAAAGTTATAGAGACCTTCCACCTAAAAAAATAAGTCCTTCTTTGTACCAAATTTGTGAATAAAGTTTTTTATATAAATAAATAAGTAAAATATAAAAAAAAACAAGTTCAAAACCAATGCATTTTACTCCATATTTGCAAGTTTTGATCCCGAAATATGTAGGTAATGTAACAGTTCAGTAAGCAGTAAGAGCCTACAAGAAACCACGATATTAATACATTTGTTATATTTTATAAACACCCAGACCATGGAAAATTGTACAGAAAACGTACTAATATTATTTGTGGATTAAACCCACGGCCTCCGGTTACAACGATAATAACGTAACCACTAGATCACGGAGGTAGTCAATTTAAAAGTATATACTTTTCTCACTTGATCATGGAGGTAGTTAATTTAAAAGTTTAGACTTTTTTTACTAGATCACGGAGGTAGTTAATTTAAAAGTATAGACTTTTCTCACTAGATCACGGAGGTAGTCAATTTAATAGTATAGACTTTTCTCACTAGATCACGGAGGTAGTCAATTTAAAAGTATAGACTTTTCTCACTAGATCACGGAGGTAGTCGATTTAAAAGTATATACTTCTCACTAGATCACGGAAGTAGTCTATTTAAAAGTATAGACTTTTCTCACTAGATCACGGAGGTAGTCAATTTTAAAGTATAGACTTTTCTCACTAAATCACGGAGGTAGTCAATTTAAAATTATAGACTTTTAAATTGACTACCTTCGTGATCTAGTCTTAATATAATACTCCAATTTGTGGACATAGGTACACAAGTTGGAGTATTACGAGTATATTGACTTTCCTTTTATGACTTTTTATTTTATTGAAGAATTTGTATCTGCCTGATTTTAAGCATACCTAAAAAGACCATAAATGGGGTCAATCAATTCGTTGTTGATCGCTCCCACTATACCGTCTTAAGAGGGCACATAAAGCAAATGTCAAAGCATAAATCTTATATAGATTTCGGATTATGAGAATACCTTAAACTCAACAAATATATTAAAAAACATAGTAATAATACAAGGTATTTACAAGTAACTGGCTTTTTGAAAGACGTAATTGTGTAAAGTTGTGTCGATAGAAAAAAAATGCAAAGTTACCTTAATTTTTTATCGATATTTCCTATTACTTCAATATGGAACACATTATAAAGCCATGTTTTTTTTTAAGTTACGTATATGTATAAGATCTACTACGTGACCCACCGATTTTGTAAAATTCTAAATATTTTGAAAGTTATAGAAAAAAAAGTGACTTAACCACTAGTTGTTTTACACATTTAACTTTAATAAAAAAATAAAATTTATCCCTCCGCTGGGTACCCCGAGGCCGTTTAAACGGTTCTCGGAAGGCAAATCGGATGGAGCATAAGCATAGGTGAAAGTCAATAACCATGCTTCTCTGATGATACGGTACATGTGGAACACCAGAGTTTTTTACTTGCTGGTACCTTTTTCTCCAGGATGTCTCTGAGGCGATCGACTTGCGATCAGTGTTTGCGCCCTAAAAGATACCTTCCATCTATCTACTTGTAGGTACCTATACTTTGATTACTTTAATATATGTATATTTGGGGCGTAGCTATGGTCTGTTGGGTTGGTCGCCTTGGTGGCACTTTTGCAGGGCAGTCAATGATTGACAGGAACCAGCTAACCACCTAGTCTTAAACTGGTTGGTTATGTAGTGTGTGTTAGGTTTGGTTGTTTTTTTTTCTCCCGCAAGGACAATAGTTTACGATTTGTTTATTTTGTATTATATTTTCAACATTTGTCTGTGGGAGGAATGGCGACCTGGCCAAGTGCACACATGGACCTTATACCTATATACTTTTTTTTTTGACTTTTCATAAATGCCTGTAAAGGTTTACATGAAATAAATATTTTTGAGTTTGACTTTGGTATTTATTATTTAATTTTATTTATTTAAAAAAATAAAGCCATAAAATAAGGATAATGAAATTGTAACTTTTCGGGACAATATTATAGGTAGATGAATTTTCTTTTGAAAACTTCATTGCTGGAGTATTGACTTTCCTGTATAATAAATTGTGATTTTGGTGCATTTCTTTAACGTAGTAACAATTTCATTTCATAATGAAAGTGAAACACAAAAGTTATGGTTTGAATTTATATAGCTTATAAAAAAGTTTTACAATTTTAGATAAGTAGTGAAACAGGGACCGATAGCTTAAAATTCTCTCCGAGACACTGAACTATTGGTTATGTTGTCAAAGAAAGTCTCGTTTTTTTAATGAAAATAATATCGGTGGGTACATACTGGGGTAATTGACTTTTGAAAGTGTTTTTAAATCGGCAGTCTAATAAAGTCGGCCACCACATATAAAATAAATTTATAAATTAACAAATTATCTGCAATAAATGATGTTTCTTATTAGGTAAAATATATAAATTGAAGCTATAAAATTTTATTGCCAAATATATCGCCTCTTGACGGTGACTGAAGGTATTTATTAGTGCATTATCTTTTACTATTCAAAAATATCGCGACGAGCTAGCCACTTGTTCGGTGTAGACTCATACCATAGGCTATTCGAGGTGGGATTCAAAAACCCCTCCGCTGGGTATCCTGGGGCCGTCTAGGCGGTCTCGGGCGCCGTAAGGCACCCGTGAAAATATGTATGTATATTATCTTTTACTACTGCTAAAAGAAATAAAATTATATTTTCAAAATTTATGACAAAGGTCTTCAGTCACTGTCACTGATGACGCCGCTCCAAAGAGTGCCGAAATATTTGAAACTATAATTAAAACCATTCATCTAGAATTAAAACACTATTAAAATACAATTAAGTCCCTAGACTATGATTACAATTTTAATAACATAGTACAGAATAATTTTAAATGCATTCATTTATCCATAAATCCTTAATTTAGCTTCACATCTTGCTTAATTAATTTTCCTGAACTCTAGAGGTAGGATTATTTTATTAATATGAATTTATGGACATAAAACATTAATTTAGCATGTGTAAAATGCAACAGTACACAGACAATTTTAAATGAAATATGTGCTTTTAATTTTTTGTGGAAAATAAACATTTTATAAGAGTTTAAAATGAATATTTTGGTTAAATTTTAACCTGAACTGTTTAAAAGTTAGGTCACAAATAAAATTGTTTACATGTAACCTTATTGTGCATTTTTTTTTTATATGTTACAGAATTTCGATCTGCTCTTTGTTGTCATTCGTCAAGCCTACTTGTTTTTTTTATTACATTATCTTCATCTCTACATACTTCTTTTGCTTCGTCCACAATCATAACTCTTCGCATACATGCACGCCGAATTCGAAGACTTTAATTGCACCGTTTTTTAAAATCTTTTTTTTTTAATAATAAGGTAATTTTTTATATCTTGTTATATTATTTTTTAATGGATATTAATTATATAAACTTAGTGCTACTGTTTTTTTTTATTTTAAAAACTTGATTACACTAAAATTATACAAAGGACTTAATGCCGCTAGGCATTCTCTACCTGTCAACCTTCGGGACAAGTTTTTTTTTCTTAATTTTTAATTAAAATAAGTAGTATTTCGTATGTAGGATATTTTTTACACATATTACCACAAACTAAGCTCAAGGCTTGCACTAGTACCAGACTAATACATATTATATATTATAAACCCTAGACCATAGCAAACTGTATAGAAAAACTTACTATCCTTTTTTGCCATGAATGGGAACCGAACTCAAAACCTCCAGTACTAAATCAATTTAATATAAATTCTGGTTCTGGGCCCATAAACTCGTATTAAGTTTTACTTATTTAACAAATACTAGCTAAATGGAACACTACGAAAATTGTTTTTTCTTTCAGCAGTACTAAGCTGAAAGAAAAACCAAATTTCATAGTTTTCCATGAATCAAAATGTATATTATTTAATACCGTTTAGTTATATTAGTGCAGGTAATTTTCAGTAAGTAGGTACCTATGAAGTTTAGAAAGGCCCCATAGCAGATTGTGAAATGCTGTCCAATTATGCTATAAATGCAGGATACATATCTCCTAAAGAGTAGGATCATCATTTGTCTTCATATGAGACAATGATATATGGTGGTTCTAGCAAGAAGACTCTACGAAACGTCTTCCTGTGAAATACATGGAATTGCTTCCTTATTTTATTTTTATTTTTATTGCTCTATTGTTTCTGAAACTAGCCCCTTACACAATATTTAAAAAGTCTTTAAATTATTTGAAAATGAAACTCTTTGGATATATAGAATAGAGTTTGATTCATCTAAGCAACTGTAACTTCTTTTTACATTATACATACATACATATCATCACGGGTGCCTTACGGCGCCCGAGACCGCCCAGACGGCCCCAGGGTACCCAGCGGAGGGGTTTTAATCCCAAAAATTACTAATTAAAAATTACGTGTCCATATATAACCATGGATTTAACTTTTTTTGTAGGTTTCTACGATTTTAAATGTACTTTTACAGCTTTGCTGCAATTTTGCAGCAAACAATTTTTACTATAGTCGCTAGTAACTATAGATAGGAATCAACCAATAAGAGAGGTTTATTTGAAAAATGAAGCGATCCTATTGGTTGATCTCCGTCTATAGTTACTAGTGATTAATAGTAGAAACTGTTTGCAAAAACTTGTGGTAGAGCTACTGAACTATAGCTCTACACCGAGCTATACATATACGAGCTATAGGTCGACAACTACCACCACGTGTTGACCTTATAAAAATAATTACTTACCTTAAAAATAATATGTTTATACATTCTAAACCACTTGACCTTTATTTTCCTAAATGTTTTATAGCACATTAAGAGGAGCGTCTGATGAGGCTCTTCGTTGCTCAAGCTTCGATTTCATAGATAATAAACGATGACTGTATGTTTTGCTTATTTTAACTTTCTGTCTTGAAATTTTATTAAAAAAAAATAATGAGGGATTTTTTTTTCGGATTTTACGGGTTGATTTTTTTTTTTCTATACCAAACTTTAAAAACAGGAAAAATTACTAAATATCGGTCATATTTATAATGCCTCCAAAAATTATAAAATCTTATCCAAAGGGTCGTAAATATAGGTATGGGAAATGTTTATCAGACATTCCTCTTAAAAGTGAATGTCTAAAAATAGTTATCCAAAAAAACTTCGAACGAACAACACCTATTAAAAGTAGAAAATTATTCTTGAAATATCTTCCTCCTAACTAAATAATTATGAATGGAGATAATTTGTAGACGAATTATCCCGAAACTGGTCCAATTAGACAATTAGTAAGTAGACATAGGTGAAGCTACTCCATAACTACAGTAACTGTAGTAGGTACGTTTATATGAACTAACATCAAGTTACTTATTGAGAGAGCTAAAAATGTTTAGACAGCGAAATTAATAAAAGGCGAGAAAATAAAATAAATACTCCCAAATTACAGTCAATTGTTGGTTATTATACATACAAGTATATTTTGATCGCTTCCGTGATGTTGTATGTGAGGTCGTGGGTTCGATTCTTACTAGAAAAATAATATTAGTAATTAGCCGATAAGTAGTACACTTGTTCGGTGTAGACTCATACCATCGGCTACGACGAGGTGCGATTAAAAAACCCCTACGCTGGGTACCCTGCGCCGTAAGGCACCAGTGATGATATGATTTATGTAGCCGACAAGTATTTTATATTAATTTTTTTTTTTTTTTTTTTTGGAATATAATTTTTATTATAACTTGTATGAAAATTAAATATATTTTACGTTTTTTTTTAGTTCTTCATACAAGTTAAACTATCGAATAACATTATCTGACAATTTTAAAATTAAATACTAAACCGCCTTTAAACATATTTTTTTTTTTTTTAATTAAATATTATTATAAAATTAGCGTAATTATTAATAAATTACGTATGGTAGGTGTAATGAATTGTGACTCTTTATTTATTTAAAACTTCATTGCACCGTCAACAAAGGTCAAAGGCGAACATAATTCCTTAGGCATTATCTACCAGATAACCTTTAAGTTAAAAATGTGTACTGATGAAGAAGAATGATAACCTTTAAGTTAGTTAAGAATGAATACAACTATGGAAAATTGTTTGTATTTTTATTGGAGCGTATGTGTTACCTGATGGTAAGTAGACATACGATGCCCATGAATGGGGTCGATTGTTAGGCATAGTGTAAGCGATCAATGCTCTTAACCGAGCATTTCACTTTCCCTATGCCGGCTAAATATTACGGTTATGAAATAGACAGTGTCAAAGGTGAATAAAATTTACTACGAATCTACATTAATGTCCTTGCTGCGTTATGGTTAAATCAACTACTTATTTCGTAACCGCACCCTGAAAGAAGACTACCACCTCGAAGAAATCGAAGTACTCTCCTAAAAACCGGTGAACTCACAGACTAAAGAAAAGCGAAACACTTGTCGGCAATGAAAACCGGACGGCATAGCGAAATAATAGGCCCTTCCTAATAAAAAAAATATATTTGTATATGGACTTAAATTTAATGAATAGTTTATCTCATTTTATTTACATCTGTGAAACTGATTTTCAAACCCATAAACATTTTATAGGTCATGATATATTTTATCATTCGCTAGTTTAAGTATTTTTAATGGTGTGTATTCTATTTTATTTAATTATTTAGCTCAGTTCCTAACTGTATTGGTATCAAATTGCAAATATAGTTACGTTAAGTGCTGGCTAGTTATTATTTTAATATTCTCATGCATGTGGAGTGAGTGAAGCAATTCGCTTAATTAAAATTACTAGATTTCCAAATTATAATTCGGGATTTTGTCGATAACGGTTTCAATTAAAAGATGGTAATTTATGAAATTCTAATAAAAAATCAAAAAGTACTGCAAAATTAAACTTAGGTAGGTACCTAAACATTTTTTACACGATCCTTAAATGACGTAGTTGTCTGTCAATTTTCAATGTCACCATATTTGCATTACGTGAGAATTGCAACATATCGTTTAAAATAACATTTGTGCGTTGTGCGCGTAATCACCTCGATGAGACCGCTCAGAAAGGTATCCAGCGGAGGGGGTTTGTTTCCACCTTTATTATAATATGTTTTTATAAAGATATACATCTAGACTACAATTGTAATATATTGTTAATTAGTAATAAAATGGTGAGATAGTAAGTTTAAAAAGAGATGTTTCAGGCGTTCATCATTTTGTCATAATTTTTTTATCTATGATATTATCCTAAATATTAACATTTGGGTAATCTATACATATATTTATATTCTGTCGCTAAACTTCTCCTGGGTGCAGAATATTTTATCCGATCATTTATCCTTCAGTCGTATTTCAGAACATTCTGGTGTTTATTCTGAATAAACAAATTAAGTAGAGGTAAGTAATAGTAAAGGGTCAGCTTAAAACCTATGAGTAGGTATTCTGTGCGTATTTCTATTCTGTCGCCAAACTTCTCTAAGCTGAATACACGCCTCTATTATGGTTTTTTAGACGTATTTCAGAATTACCCAATGTTTGATGGTGATTATCTTAACAAACAAATGTCAGCCAATCACGATTCATATTATCAAAATGAAAAACTTAGGACATTCTGTACGTATTTTTATTCTGTTGCTCAACTTCTACAAGCCGAATACACCTCATGTTTTCTTTAGATGTGTAATACAGAATATCCTGTTGTTTATTGTTAATATTTTCTATAAATATCATATTGAGCTTAGTTTGTGACCAGACTGGTCACAAACTAAGCTCAATATGATATGATCAGACTGTAGCTCTAGTGTGAGTTTTTTAACGTTTACTTTCGCGTTAACTATACTACCGCGTTAACATTTTTACCAATCACACGACCGCATTTCTAGTTCTCAAAATTTCAGCTAGGAGCGCTGAACCATTTCCCATACAAGTTTTAATTCAAATGCAAAGTAATAGTTAGAAAACTCACACTAGGGGTACGGGCCAATATTGGTGTAAATATAAAAACAAATATCACGATTTATTTTTTAAAACCTTTGAGTATTCTGTACGTAAATCTATTCTGTCTCAAACTTCTCTAAGCTGAATACGCCCAGATCATGTTTCCTTCAGACGTGTTTCAGAACATCCCGATGTTTGTTGGTGATATTAGCTGCAGTGAACAAAGAGGAATAAGAGACTGTCGGGAACAGACCTAATGGAATACAACAACAAAAAAATGCTTTACTGTTTTGTGTGATTCTACAATACAATATTGTGTTTAAAATGAAGACTTGCAAATGAAGATTTTTGTTAGTTAAATTAAAGTTGATATATGTATAGGATATATACCTGGATCCTTGTATTTATAAACACAAGGGTCTCAGATTTTATGTCCAAAAGATACTTTGATGATTAACCTTATACAGGGTGAAATCGAAAGGTTATACTTTGAACTAATATGAACCTCTACTGATCAATTCCCATGAAACCATGTGTCGCAAATAAAAAAAATTTTGGTCATTTTAACATTACGAGTTCGTATTGGGAATACAATTTTATTTTTCATTTGCCACACAAGGTTCCATGGGGCAAGTTGTTCGATTTGTTCAGTAGAACCTCATATTAGCCCAAAGTACAACCTTTCAAAGTCGCCATAATATAATCTACATGGAGACCAGTTGTTTAGACAAAAAAATCTACAGACTACTTTACGTTTTATTTTATAATTATTTATATATTTTTAATTATTTAAGAAAATCAAATATCGGTGAAGTTTTTCAAAATAAATACGATATACCTACTATCGATTACAAATAAAGAAACAAAACTGAATATTAACACTTTTAATTTATCGTACATATTTTAGAACGACCGGTTTCGTAACTACCGCCGTCCATACAGATACAAAAACCGTCAAGTGACCTATTCATGAGGTAGTTTTACTGTACGGGATTTTTTTTAATGGAGCACAACATGTAGCTTTGTGATGTACCTATTTTTGTGCACAGAATCAAATACGTAAATCATATTAATTTTTATATTGTTCAATTAATAATTATTGTAAAATATATAAATTGAAGCTAAAAAATTTTATTGCCAAATATTTCGCCTCTCTATGGAGCGGCGTCATCAGTGACAGTGACTGAAGGTCTTTGTCATAAATTTTGAAAAAGTAATTTTATGTCTTTTAGCAATGGTAAAGGCAATGCACTATACAGTTTTGTATTTATTTTTTAGAAAAATATCTATAGTAATATTATAATACTATACAGTTTTTATAATTCTTAACTCCGCAGAAAAGTCAGTGCTGTAAAGTCAGTCAGTGCATAATCGCGTACCATCTGGCAATAATAGTAATGGTTTGCATGAGGCATTGCAAAAATTTAAATTACCTTCGGCAAATGAACCACCTCCGTTACCGGCTGGTCATCCCATCGATACATTTATTAATCATATTTTACATAAAATTTCGGATCCTAACTTTATAAATTCCCTTCAAAGTAGTAATTAAAATTTATCCATTAGCGAAAAAATAGCTTTATCAAAATTAAAAAATGATGAATCAATAATGGTTTTACCAGCAGATAAGGGATCTACTACAGTAATACTTAACAAAACTGACTACATTAATGAGGGTCTAAGACAACTAAATGACGCGTCATTTTATACAACTGTTACAGCTGACCCCTGTGAATAGTTAGTTATTGAAATTCAAAATTATATTTACATAAATGCGTCCGATGAAGGACTTTCTGACAATGATATTTCGGCCTGAATTCCTTCTAATCCGAGGACACCACATTTTTACATGTTGCCGAAAGTACACAAACCTGGTAATCCAGGTAGACCAATTGTAGCTTCTTATGATTGTCCTACCGAAAGAATATCATCATTTGTAGACTTTTATGCGCAACCTTTAGTAAAAAAATTAGATTCGCATATTAAAGATACTTACCACTTTTTAAATATTATAAAAAATATTCATATTCCAAATTGTAATGATATTTTCTTAGTAACTATAGATGTTGTGTCCTTATATACTAATATACCACATGACGAAGGATTGTATGCCCTAAAAGAGTATTTCGATAGCCGCCCAAACCCGCGTCTGCCTTCTTCAAAATTTTTACTAGATTTAGCAGAAATGGTTTTAACCAATAACTATTTTACTTTTGATAATAAATTCTATCACCAAGAGAAAGGCACTGCCATGGGTACGCGCATGGCACCTTCTTATGCAAATTTATATATGGGTTCTCTCGAAACAAAATTTTTAAATAGTCAAATTCTCAAACCTTTAACATGGTTAAGATTCATAGATGATATTTTCATGATTTGGCCTCATAGTTTACAAACTCTTAATACATTCCTTAGTCAACTAAATTCATTTAGCAGTCTAAGATTCACTCATGAAATTTCTAAAACTAACATAACATTTTTAGATGTAGATATTACTTATAATAATCATAATATTTCAACTTCTATTCATTTTAAAGAAACCAACAAGTTACAGTATCTGCATTACAGTAGTTGCCACCCGTCGCACACAAAACGGTCTATACCACATTCACTTTCTATCCGCGGTAAAAGAATTTGTAATAATTCAACATCTTTGGCTAAATATCAAGGCAAAATCTTCAATGGGTTATGTAGGTGCGATTATCCCCTAAACTTTTTACACAAACACATGAACAGGCCTTCTAACACTCCAAACGCTATACACACACAACAACAAAATTCCCTTCGGCTTATAATACCATACTTCCACGGGGCACACAAAATTCAAAATTTATTAAAGGATAGCTTCTCTATCCTTAAAAATAATAATATTACGCGAAATCTTTTGGAAACGTGCCCTAGTGTAACGTATAAACAAAATCAAAATTTAAAAGCTATTTTGGCAAAAAATAAAAATACACGGAGCAATAACACATTGTTAGGTACACACAAGTGCAACCAATCTCGTTGCAAAACATGTCCCATAATAAATTCCGATATGAATATACAAACTCATCATAACCCTGTTGTCATCAAAATTCAAAATTTCGCACAATGTACTACTTCTCATTGCGTATATATGCTGGAGTGCAGATTTTGTAACAGTTTTTATGTGGGAGAGACTACGACACCCCTTCGTACTCGCATGAATGGACACAGACATTCAGTAGATTCTCAAATTAATAATATTTTACCTGTGCCCACCCATGCGCGTATACATAACACTACCTTTAACAATTGTTTCACAGTAAGAGTATTAAAGAGTTTTCCTAAAACTATTCGGTCTATTGATTTAAAAACATGGGAAAGCTCATTTATATGGCAGCTTGGTGCATACTATAGCCCTGGTCTGAATGTAACCAAAAACTGTAAAGTTTTTAAGTGAGTCCATTTTATTTTACCTTATACGTAATGATGAAGTTGGTTAGACCTTAGATTTAAAAAATATTGTTTCACAACACCACTGTATTGTTTTGGAGAACACGATTTTGTCCCAGTTTCACTATACTAATTTTTTAAACTATCATAGATGAGTCATTAAGTCTATCAAAACACCACGGCGAAATGGCCACTTGTTTGCTGTAGACTCAGAATACCATCGGCTACGACGAGGCGGGAATAAAATCCCACGCGCAGGGTACTCTGAGGCCGTTTTTGGCTGGTCTCGGACGCCATATGTAACTCCTGATTATACCTACTTTATTTTTCGTGTCTATTCACGCAAAATTCGTTACGCAGCGTACGCTCTCAAAAGGAATAATTTTTCATTTATTTTTCATCGTTACTCCGCTCTTATTGGTCGTAGCGAGATGCCTATAGCTTTCCTCAATAAATGGTCTATCCAATACTAAAATATTTTTTCAATTATAACCAGTAGTTCTAGATTAGCGCGTTTAACCAAACAAACTCTAGCTTTATAATTAATATATATAACTAGCTGTGCTCGCGACTTCGTCCGCGTGGAATAGTTATTTTTTTTATCATACAAACTTTCATCCCCAATTTTATCCCCTTGGAGGCAGAATTTATCAAAATCCTTTCTTAGCAAATGCCTACGTTATAACATCTACCTGGATGCCAAATTTCAGCCCGATCGGTCCAGTGGTTTGGGCTGTGCGTTGATAGATCACTATGTCAGTCAGTCAGTCACCTTTGAGTTATATATATTTAGATCTGCTGCTGGGCTTTGTCTACTAATATAATCAGTAAAGATTCAAACCAATTTAAAACCTAAAATATATATTATACGAAATACACGACTTTACCTACGTTATTATATTTAATAAAAGTAAATACGTTTCCCAGTAACAACTATGATGTGAGTTAGTATATATATGAGTCTTAATTGGACTTCCGGTAACGACCTAACGACTGAAACACGAAGGCGGATAACGATATATAACTACTAATTAATGTTACAATGTCACCTCGGAATTAACGCAAAATAACAAACAATAAATAAATAAAATAAATACCAATACGGGTGCCTTTTTAGCTCCCGAGAACCGTTTAAACGGCGTCAGGGTACCCAGCGCAGGGGTTAACTCGACCTCATTTTGCCAATGATATTCGGAGGCACACTTAACAAGTGGCGAGCTTGTTGTTGTTATATGTAATATTAAGAGAGAGACAATGTTCTTAGCTATCCATGGCTTCACCGTGCAGGTGCCGTTACCATCGCGTGGTTGGAAGGCAGGGGAATGAACTGCAGCGTTCCCGGACTTGAGATGGCGAAGTAGGTTTGAAGGCCTTTCCACTCTCACCTGCACTGTGTTCACTACCCTCTCTGTGCAATCAAATACTATATGATCCTGTTTTAAATCCGTTTCTAGTAATTTCGTTTGTGAGATCAAAATATTTATTACTCTTAAAAAACCGAAAATATTTTAATGCACTTTTATTTCATTAAAGTATATACAAGTTAGTTTTATAGAACATTTATTTCTATCGGGTGTGTTTATAAACCTTTTTGTATAATATTTGTGACCTGATAATTGTGAGCAAAACTTTAGAGACAAAGTTTTTTTTTGTATCGATCTGCCAGTCCCAAGTTTAGTCTCTTACTTATTTGTTAATATTATATTGGTCACAACTACATTTATTTATTTGAAACATTTTTGCACAAATCAAGTAAACAAAGGCGGCCTTAATGCCGCTAGGTATATACCTAGCGGCATTAAGGCCTTAATTTTGAAAGGTTGTACTTTGGGATAATATGAGGCTATGTATGGGAAAACCAAACAAAAATATTATTCATTTCACATGGTTTCTAGGGAAAATTTGTTCGATTTGATCAGTAGAGCCTCATATTAGCCCAAAGTCACGCTGTATATTTTATATGCGTTCTTCTATAGTATGAAAGTTTAATAAATAAGAATAACGCATACATACAGGTAGGTTATCCTATATTTGAGCTATAAGTACGAGATATTTCCCTTGTTAAAAATTGAACAAGTTTTCTGAGAATTTAGCAGAATAAATAAATCTGCAGAAACTGCTCTTATTTTTTATATAAATAAAATAAAATGCGTATTGCCTTAAACTAAAATATATCCTTTTTAATATAAAAACTAGCAAATAAAAACTCAACAAGATTTAGCGTCTAAAATGTCTGTATAAACCTAACGTTTGAACTTTTGAATTGTCATTTTAAATATTTTTAAAAAACATTCTACTATTTAATATTAAAGATAAAAATAAGTGTATCTATATGTGTGTTTGTGGTATGAGAGATACGATTTCGATGAAGTTGAATTCTAGTAAAAATATATTTATAAAAAGTTCCATCACGGGTGCCTTACAGCGCCCGAGACCGCTTAGACAGCCTCAGGTATCTAGCCGTCTAGCGGTGGGTTTTATTCCTACCTCATCGTAGCCAATAGTATTCTGAGTATACACCAAATAAATGGCCAGTCCGTCGCAGTGTTTGTATAGATTCAATAAACCATCTACAAACAGTTTCATAGCTTAACGTATTTTCCGAGGCATATCTCAGAAGTCTGAGATATAGATTAGAAGATATATAAAAAGATTAATTTTGCGTGAAAAGCGGAGAAAGCTAGATACGTTTAGATAAAAAGAATTTGATTTAATATATTACTGTTTTTTGTAGTAGGTATATAACATATCTATTTCATTTAAGTACCAATATGTGTCCCAATGGTATACAAGATAGCCATCGCAATTGCAATAACTATCAATAGGGGAACATTCCAAAGACGATAATAATTTTCCTGTCAGATATAGGAAAGAAACCAAACATTATTTCGCTCCGAAAATCAAAGGCACAAAGATTACCTACTATTTCTTTTTCTTAATGTATAATTTTTCCATACAAATTTAGACTGTAATCTTTATCTATACTTTTTTTTTAATTTTTATTCAATAATTTTCCAAAAAATATTATATAAAACCAACTAACTAAATAATTTTTTTGCTGAAGTTCTACTGATGCTGTTCACGTGTTCAAAATACATAATGTATTGCCCCTCTGAATTTCCAGTGATTTTCGTTGGAACAAATAGGTCCTAGCGCGATGGTCTCCAGATGCAATAATTAATAAAAAATAATGGTCCTAAATTTTCCACCGAAAACGCTACAAATTCAAAAGAGGAGCAATGCGTTTTATATTCTATTCTTGTTTTTTTTTTTATTTTGGGCCAGAGGCGCTGCATTTTTTTATTATTATTTTATCTATACTAATATTATAACAAAAAAAATATTTATTTGATTCCGGATAAACTCAAAAACTACTGAAGCGGGTATAAAAAATCTTTCACTAATTAAAAAACTTTATTATCATCGAATAACATGGGCTGCATTTTATTTTCGATCCCATTTTTTTTAAATTAAACTACAGCTAGTTTATAATTAAAAAAAATATGGACTGAGAAGCAATCTTTGTTATAATTACGTGGCTTGGAACTAAGATGAAGTAGTTAAGAGTGATCGGGTAAAAGTATATCTAAACTTAATTTTTTCCCCGAGAAAAAAATGCCTTCGAGTATTGTTTTTTTTTTTTTTTTTTTAAAGATTTTCTTGCCAAAAGACGAAAATCTGACTCTCACTATGCCTAAAGGTTCAATTATAGAAAAAACAACTTACTAGAACTCTATAAAACGTTTACATTGCAGTTACAAAATCAAACCCAGGTAAAGGATCTAAAAAAGTAAATTCATTTCTACGGATAACGATTTAGCTAACGGCTAACGGATAGCTAATGGCCATTAGTTTTATCACCGATCTGCAGCATCAATTTCATGAATATTCTATTTTACGCAGATTTTTTTAGTTTTATTTTTTCAGTCGGAGCTGAAAAATATTTTATTCACTTTAAAATTTTAAAACTTCCTCTAAAAAACTGATGAATTTCTGAAAGGGATTTTTTATCCTCGTGACGTATAGTGATCCCGCGGTAATGGTCAGAAATATAATTCTGATGACGTTTTCTTTCTTATGCGATAAAAGACATCTATTAATCCAAATAGATATAAAACAAAAAAAAAACTATAAATTGATTTATAGTAATGATATAATTAAGTGCTGCAGCTTTGCTTGCTCAAAATAAAAAAAACATGACAAATACAAGATACATAGCCCCTCTTACGATTTCTTAGCGTTTTCGGTGGAGACTCTGGGACCATGGTCTAAGTATTTTGGGCACATGCGCAGCTTCGGAGGATCTTAAAGAAATTTTTCGCTTATAATTTTAAAATATTATATTAGGATTAAATTGTAATTAATTAATAACTAATTTGCACTCGTTTGATTTTATATAACAATACAATGATATAATTTATATATTTGTAGATAAATTATTGTTGTAGGTAAAAAGGTACATTTTGTTTTTGAGATTTTGCAATAAATAATTGAAATGAAATTGTTTATTATTTTTAATTTTCATCCTATTGGACGTTAGAGCATAAATATATTATAAATTCAATTAAAATAAATCTGTAATACCTAAAATTGTAATATATTGTTGGGGTTTACTAGACCCCACGTTGTACAACTTGTAATTTTATTCCACGTTGCGGTAGGTTAAAAACACTTAGGTACCTGGTTCAAACCCCGGTGTATACCAATGAGTTTTTAATTTGAAAATGTATGTACATTTGTTTAACAACACCACTATTAATGTCTCGCATGTTAAGCTGTCGGTCCCAGTTTCACTATACCAACTTGTAAAACTGTTTAAAGATAGTTTATTGAGTCTATGCAAACATCGCGACGAGCTAGCTACTTGTTCGGTGTAGACTTATATCATCAGCTACGATGAGGTGGGTTTAAAAACCCCTCCGCTGGGTACCCTGAGGCTGCCTAAGCGGTCTCGGGCGCCGTACCCGGATTATATTTATTTATAAAAACAAAATGTATTGTATCTAAATTTTAAACAAATAAATTAAATCTCATTACCAAAATGATATCAAACACCAAACATAAACAGTATTTAACGTAAAATACAGCGATAATATACAAACACAAAGTTAACAAGCTAACATACAAAATAACATAATATATAAGTGAATCCATAAAACAAATTACACAGAAACCGTACATCAGGAGTCAGAAGACTTCACCCTGTAAGCGTTACGACAAAATAATCGTAGTTTCCAACAGAACACCGCACAAAGCGATCATTGTAAAGTATGAGCGGGTACTCGACCCATAATGTATTAAAACATCACGATCGCTTTCCGAGACGAAGCCTTCATAAGGCTTTCTGAACTCTTTAAAACCATCCTTATCTAGTGATGTTCGATGTTTATCGATGTTAAGAGTTAAATTAAAACATCGATGTCGCGACTTCAAATTGCATCACTATAGCAATAAATAATAATATATTAATAATAATGTAGGATATAACACGCATGTTGCCCTGGTCACAAATTAAGCACTAGGTTTGTACTATGTGTACCAGAAACAACGATATTAATACATAATCATATTATTAAATATTTTATAAACACCCAGACCATGAAAAACTGTAGTAATAATTTTTGCCATGGGTGGAAATCGAACCCACCACTTCCGAATACAACGCCAAAGGCGCAACCACAACAACCGAAGGCGCCAACAATATTCGGTTAGAAAAACCTAACAGAAATAAGATCTAGAAGAGATATATATCTAGCTATAGAAGATATTATTGTCACAATCATACATAGAAACTATACGAGTAATGTGTACTAATTTATGAAGTTATAAATTAATATGCTACTAATTTATGAACATACTCCTAATTATTACAATTCCAATATTTGAGCTATTTTGGCAATGATTAATATAATAATATTTCACTTATTATTCTGTATTTTGTTAGTCAAATTAATAATAATTTAATTTCAAAATTTTGTGCAAAAGTTAGCTAACACCGATGTCTGGGGCTAAACATCAGCTTATATTGCTTATCTAACCAAGTTGGTGTTTTGCAAATTAATTAGTAATATATTATTGCACAAATGACACATAGAAAATATATCTAAAAATTTGCTTCGGCAATTTTTTAGATATAAATTAAAAAACATATCGTTGACACTCTAAAATCAGCTTACTATGCATTTGCTCATTCCCTGAATATTTATGCCATTACTGTCTGGGGAAACGCAGCAGATAGGTATTCATAAGAAATTTGTACATCAGAAAAAGGGCAATCAGAATACTATATATTTTACATCATAGAAAATCGGCACGAAATTATTTTATGGACTCAAAGATTATGACAATCATGAGGATTGTCATAATCTTTGAGTCAATATAATATTTATTTACAACAGTTTACTGGAAGTGTATGCAAAGTCTGCAGATATTCCCAAATTCTCGGACATACATAATTACCTATAACTCAAGAAATAAAAAGAAGTTGTATTGTGCTAAAACAGGCTTGTTAAAGGCAAGCCTTGTTTGAAAATTTTATGTATTCAACTTTCAAACAAGGCTTTCCTTTAACCCTCTGCAACTGACGTGCATTAATTTTGACTATTATACTGACGTGGTAGTACACGAGACACCGTTGTAACAGCAAAAATATATATATAAATAAATTATGCATAATTTTATTTATATAAATTAAATTTCTAGTCTATTTTTAATTGTAATTTTACTTAAAATAAATAAAACATTTTGTATTTTTTAAATTAAACTCTATTTATTGACTTCACATGAATCAGTCTATGAATCTATACTTGAACATTAATGGTATAAAAAAAAAACAAAATCAACTTTTTTAAATTTAACATTAAACATTTTAAAAATTAACAATTGGAGTAATTAGTCTAGAAAATATGAGATACATTTGTTGGTTGACTACAAAATTAGACAGTCTCCAAATCACAGCTTTGTTTGACAATTATCACATAATGACTTGGAGCACTGAAATTGACTTCGAACAATCACATCAACAGTAATTCAAAAAAAAGTTTTCTGCCACTTGGTGGAACCGACAGAACTACTGGTGGTGCAGGAGGGAGATCCTTGCCTAAAACCCTAGTGATATTTACATTATAAACATTGTAGTGACAATCAGCTTAGACCAAAGTTCCGAGTACCCTTCAAAATTCGTTGTTGTAGTACAGCCCGGTAATCGAATTATGTTATGAGCTACTATGCGTGATGTTCTAGGTCGCTCTTGTTTACTCCAAATGAAACCATTTTTACCAGTATAGTACTCTTGTGACTCGTCTAATTGTCGTTTGACCAATGCGAAAGGTTCTTGTTGTGATTCTACGTTTGGCTCTGGATTTTCTTCTTATGAAATGACATCGTCTTCAACGTGTTGGGTTTCTGGCTCGAGAGTAGGATCTTCAACATCATCATCAATATCACTAAACTCATGTTCACTTTCCTCTTCCAGCCACAATAATATTGATCTTCATGACCCACAAAAGTTCCAGCCGACGTTTTCTTACGAGTAGAAGTACATGGCCTAGCGTTGTTACTTGAGTCAGTCAGACATCTAAAAATAAGACATTAATTTTAAACAAAAATTGTATTAAAAACTTATTTACTGATGCGGTTGTTTAGGAGACACTATGATAACATAACCATTTTACTGAGGTGGTAGTATAGTAGACACCCACCCTTTCGCTGACGTAGTAGTCTCGTGGACACCTCCTCCCGCTACGCACAACACGAACTCACTGCGACCGCCCGCCGCACACTGACCGACGCGCTAGCTCACTACAGTAAGGTACTAAAAGCGGTGGCGCTTAAGTTTGAAAATTAACGGTATTAAACCAAATTTTATATTTCGCGGTGTCTGTTGGACTACCGCATCAGTTGCAGAGGGTTAACAATAAAACTATTTAATAAACTACCTATGTGTATAATAAAACTTAAACAATTAGAATTAACATTTTAATTTTTTTTTTCAACGACATGCTTTTTACACCATAGAAGTTTATTTTTAGTATATCGGATAACACATTTGCTTGAATAGAAAGTTATTGTGTGTCCATGTCCTCTGTATGTTATATAACTATGCTTGATTGTATGTAATAATTTGTTGTTTTTTTTTTTGTCTTATTTGTATAAGTAATATAAATATTTAATTGTATCGTCCTAGAATATGGTCTATCACCCTAGAGTTGAAGTTCATTTGCACATTATAAAACAATAAGATTGGTTTTACCTTGATGGATATTCTGATAGATTACTATTACTATTAGTTATCATTTATTGTAGTGACGTTTGCACTTTGCTCAACCTTAACGACTTTTTCATGACACGGGAAGTTGTGTCAAATTTGATAGACCACTTTCTTGGTCGACTGAACATACGTAATTATTATAGATTGTAGTTGTGGCGTGCCAATTGATTTGTTATATGAACAAGATTTTGTTATATGGGTAAATGAGAATAAATAAATAAAGGTCATTCTCCGGAAATCATACAGATATCCCACCAAGGCCCTTTACAGAGAGTTCAAAGTCTTGAGTATTCGAAAGATATATATTAAATGTATTATTTTAAGGTACCATAAAACTATAACACCTACGAAAACTAATGAACGTACTCGTACTTATAACTGTTCAAATGCTTGTATTAAAACTACCTTTGCACAAAAGCAATATATATTCTTGCCACCTTTTTTAAACATAAAAATGAACACTTACACATACATAATAAACCTAAATAACATCCAATTAAAGAAAAACATTAATATCTGGCTTAACCAACTTGACTATGATGCTACTAAAGGTCTTCTTACTGTATTTAAATAACCATAACTATGTATATATATATATATATATATATATATATATATATATCAATAAGTATTATATCTGTAGGTTTCTTGTAAGTATATATATAATACTCAATCTCATACATACAATCACACATAAACACACGCACACACACAAACACACATCCATGCACACACATTTATTTAATTTAGGTACTCGTGTATTCTTACTAAAGCTGAATTGTATTTTTTTTATTTTATTTGTATTTTGTAAATATTATACTTACATAGGCATGGAGCGCTTTTAACTGGTTCCTGCAACACAGGGTAACCACAGGAGCCAGGGATCAACAGTAACTTGTAAATATAAATATAATTAATTAGGTACATAAATTTAATCTTTTTGATGTACTTTTTCTTTTAAAATGTATTTATGTGTATTTTGTGTATGTCAATAAATATTTTTTATTACTATTATTATTAAATAAATATTATTCCAGGTACATGACATTAATTATCGATCTTTGAGCAACATCGGTCATCCCTTATCTAATCATCCAAATAGTCGTCTAAATACAATACAAGAAGTTGGAGCAGAAGCTACGGAAAACTTTATCAATTTAACTTTAACACACATATTATTACGATTTTGTTTGGATAAGAAAGTTACTAGCTACATATTAACTTGCTCCCGATTAGATCAAGCGAGAATCTGTGTTGGTTTGAAAATTATTGGTTTTATAGGTTACTAGCTGCCCCTCTCGGTTTTGCACGGGTGTGCTAATGAATAAAATGTTCTATCTCACTATGCACTCATTTACTTTTTTATATGCAGATTTTTATATACGTGGTGGCCGAGTTGGTTAGACCTTGGACTTTAAAACACTTAGGTCGCTGGTTCGAATCCCAGTGTGTACCAATGAGTTTTTAATTAAAAAATTTATGTACATTTGTTTGAGAACACCACTATAGTGCCTCGGAGAGCACGTTAAGCTGTCGGTCCCGGTTTCACTATACCAACTTGTGAAACTGTTTATAGATGGGTTATTGAGTCTATTCAAAACATCGCGACGAGCTTGCCACTTGTTCGGTGTAAACTCATACCATCGGCTACGACGAGGTGGGATTTAAAACACATCCGCTGGGTATCCTGGGGCCGTCTAGGCGGTCTCGGGCGCCGTAAGGCACCTGACATGATATATATATATATATCATCACGGGATATATAATAAATATAGCAGATTTTTAACCTAAAATTTTACTTTTCCCTACGTGGACTTCTTGGGTTACATGAAAATTTGAT
The DNA here is from genome assembly GCA_947458855.1 of Monopis laevigella. Taxonomy (NCBI): domain Eukaryota; kingdom Metazoa; phylum Arthropoda; class Insecta; order Lepidoptera; family Tineidae; genus Monopis; species Monopis laevigella. The sequence continues at coordinate 3,871,078 of OX381583.1, read as the reverse complement.
CATTGGTTTCGGAACGCATAAAGTTTATACATTGATTTTTATTTATAGAGAAGATAGTGTAGAGTAGGTATATATTTTTTGAAACATCTACTTATTTAGAAAAAAATGTAGGTTATTAAAATTCTTCAGTAAATAATAGAAATAAACATAAGTAAATATATCTTGTCAAATAAAAATAGTTAGAAAAAACTGATCGATTTATAATTGATCAATTATCGGCCACTGAGGGTTGAAGATTATATAACAGTACTAATATCACTATAAAAAAAAAACATGGTTGGTGGTAGAAGGGTGAGAATTAGTGGTTATTTGATTTTTTAATACGAAATTGTTAAAAAAAAAATTACAAAAAAAAAATTGGGGTGGCCACTTAGGGGTATAACAGATTGTTTACGACCTATTCTCAGACCTTAAATATAAAAATCGGTCCAGCCGTTTCGAAGGAGTTACTCGTAGGTTACAATCACTGTGACATGAGAATTTAATATATTAGATTAGCTTTTGGTGGAGGTTTCGTACTCATTCATGATTTTTGGGAATGTGTTATAATAATATATTTATATTTGCTCTGGGCCTTTTAACTAATTAAATTAGTAGTATAAGATACTAAATTAATTAGATATAGATATAGTAGTTTAGATACTACTACATGAATTGGATATAAGATACCCAATAGTTAAATAATAATAATAATATGAAGGAACATATTGCCCTGGTTACAAACTAAGCTCTGGGCTTATACTATGTGGACCAGAAACAACGATACTAGGACATATTATATTTTACAAACATGACAAACTGTACAGAAAATCCTATATTTTTTTTTGCCAAGGGCAGGAATTGAACCCACGACCTTCGAATGCTACGCCAAAGGCGCAACCACTAGTCTACAGAGGCGGTCAAACACCCCAAGTCCCTTACGGCGTAGACAGAGACAACCGAACGTCATATGTATCTACAGATGCAAAAAGCGTGAAGTGATCAAAAAGTCATGTTTCGGTTTTAGTCTGTGGGTTCACCGGTTTTCAGGAGTTTACTGCAACGATTTCTTGTCAAGGTGGTAGTCTCCTTTCAGGGAGCGCTTACGAAATAGGTTGAATCGACGATAAGGTAGCGAGTATATTTAAATATACTAATACGTAATGCAATTTTTCGCCACCCATTACGTAATCGCATCATTTAGCCGGCATAGTGGGAGCGATCAATTTTGTTTAAGAACAATTATTGATCGATCCCATTCATGGACCTCTCCATACTCCTAAAGCCTTGAGAAAATTCAGGTGGGCAACGTGTCGCGTCGCCTTCAGTCTAAACTGTATAAATGCTGTACTTTGACAGGTTAAAGCGCACCTCACGCCTACTGTCACTATCAAAATCCATACGATGATGACTGACTTATTATACACGTATATATACCTAAAGCGAAAAGCCATTCCACAAGAAAAAAAAAATTGAGTTAACTGAAGCGACGCGAGATGTGCCTTGCCTGCATTTTCTCATAGTACTCTATTTAATCTGTGATTTTCTCTCAGGCCCCTTTTGTCGCGTCTACAGTCATACCACTTTTTCTCTCAGGCCTCTTTTGTCGCGTCTACTGCCATACCACTTTTTCTCTCAGGCCTCTTTTGTCGCGTCTACTGCCATACCACTTTTTCTCTCAGGCCTCTTTTGTCGCGTCTACTGCCATACCACTTTTTCTCTCAGGCCTCTTTTGTCGCGTCTACAGTCATACCACTTTTTCTCTCAGGCCTCTTTTGTCGCGTCTACTGCCATACCACTTTTTATCTCAGGCCTCTTTTGTCGCGTCTACTGCCATACCACTTTTTCTCTCAGGCCTCTTTTGTCGCGTCTACTGCCATACCACTTTTTCTCTCAGGCCTCTTTTGTCGCGTCTACTGCCATACCACTTTTTCTCTCAGGCCTCTTTTGTCGCGTCTACTGCCATACCACTTTTTCTCTCAGGCCTCTTTTGTCGCGTCTACTGCCATACCACTTTTTATATATGCACGCCTATTTCAGAAACTTTAAATTACACCATCGTAAGGCACTTGTGATAATATATATATATTTTAATTTGATCGTGAAATAATTTGACCGCATCTGTTGACTAGTGGTTGCGCCTTTGGCGTTGTATTCGGAGGTTGTGGGATCGATTCCCACCCATGGCAAAAAAAAGTACGTTTTTCTGTACAGTTTATCATGGTGTGGGTGTTTATAAAATATAATATGTACCTATTAATATATTTTTTTCTGGTACACTTATAATAAACCTAGAGCTTAGTTTGTGACCAGAGCAATAAGTGTATTTTTTTTGTATCATCACGGGTGCCTACCGGCGCCCGAGACCGCCTAGACGGCCTCACGGTACCCAGCGGAGGGGTTTTTAATCCCACCTCGTGGTAGTCAATGGTAAGAGTCTACACCGAACAAGTGGCTAGCTTATCGCGATGTTTGGACAGACTCAATAATCCACCTAAACAGTTTCAATAGTATATATAGTGAAACTGGGACTGATAGCTTAACGTGCTCTCCGAGGTCACTTGTTAAACAAATGTACATAAAAAATTCATTGGTACACACTGGGGTTTGAACCAGGGATCTAAATGTTTTTAAGTCTAAGGTCTAACTAACTCGGCCACCACGTGTAAATAGTCCTACATATTATTATTATAAAATAAATACAGGTAAAACAGGTAATTAGAAAGCAATAAAGATACAATTAATATAAATATTTGGGTAAAATGAATATAAATGTATATTATGTTTATTAATTTATGCAGACCATACAAGATGTAGGTATTACTATAACATTTCAAGCAAAAGGCATCAGTAGTTCTCCAAATATAAACGGGCAACCGAGTCTACTTTTACGATTTTTTTTTTGGGACCTATATTTTATAAATTGTAAAAACATTGAGTATTCCAGTCATGACAGACTGTGAGTTTACTGTTAGTTCTAGTAGGTACTCTAGTCTGTTTTTCTCGCCTGCTTAAATAAGAATTTTTTTTCTATCAAATAAAATAACGAGGTGAGAGAGCGCTGCATCAGGTTTATGAAGCAATAAATAATGCACCACGCTATCACGTGAGTGGACCAACTCCAGCAAATGGTTTTAACGGGAGAAATGTTTCGAGAATTTTAAATGTATATGTTTAAATAAATATACCATCACGGGTGCCTATTTGGCTCCCGAGAACCGTTTAAACGGTCCTCTTTTCACAGATGGTATTCGGAGGCAACACCTAACAAGTGGCGAGCTTGTTGCGGTATTTATGATGAAATAGCCTCGTTGTATGAAGCGGTCACCCATCCCAGGCCGGCCTTGTTGTCATCTGCTTAACCTTGTTATCAGTTGCGCAGTGACTTGACCACTAGGCTGGGGCCTATGTTTATTTCAATATAATAAGGAATTTTATTTTGATGATTTAATGTTTATTTGAATAAAATAAAAAGTTAACATAAAACAGACTCCTCTGCCATCTAGTATTAGAAACTAGGACTTCTAACTTCACTCGTATAGAGTTATTAGAAGAAAGCTAATAGAGGGCGTCTGTGTATAGGTTGATACCAAGCAATGACAAAATTCTTGAGGGGTGACTGTAACCTGGTTGGCTCAGTGGTTGAGTATTATAGGTACCTTGCCGCGAAAACCAGAATCGTGGCTTCGAGTACTGCCACCAGGATTTTTTTTATTGTATGTTTATCATTAAAAAGGAAATAATATGAGATTATCCTAATAAAGAATTTATAAAAATGCATTTGTATAGAAAAATATTTAAAAAAGCTGCAGTTGTATTGACGCCTATTTAAACGTACTTCCAATATTACAACTTGGCTGTTAGTCGTAATTCAATTATTATTTTTATGTTGGTAATTGTACGTAAAAGTGTTTCTGTTATAAATACTTTTATATTTTTAATATTAAATTTTTTTCAATTCTAATTCCAAAAAACAAAAAAAAAACTGCGACAAACCGTGTATGTAGTGGAGAAATACTGAAAGTGACAAAGCTCATTTTGTAAGGTGAAACCAGACATCGCGATCGCGAATGCAGTGACCTTAAATAAAGCTTTTTTTTATACAACATTATATACGAGTATATGTAACCGCCTCCATAGTCTAGTGGTCCTTTGGCGGTGTATACGGCAGGATGTTATGGGATTGATTCCCACTCTCACTGAAAACAATATTAGTACGTTTTTCTGTACAGTTTGCCATGGTCCTGATGTTTATAAAAAATAATTTGCATTAGTATAGTTATTTCTGATTCAAGTAGTACAAGCTCAACTTAATTTTTGACTATATACCTAATGCATTATGTTAAATGCACTTTTATTTTGAATAGCAAAATATTAGAAAAATAAATTCTATATACATTTATTTATTTATCTTCACACCAGGTCCCGGGATTGCGGGGTAGGCAGAGACAAACGAGCGCCACTTTTCTCTATCCCTACATACTCCTTTCGCCTCTTCCACAGTCATAACTTTTCTCATACATGCACGCCAATTTCGGAGACTTTTAATAAATAGCACCGTCTTCTAAAACCTTTTCAATTTAGTCATGGTGCTTGTGTCTTGGTCTCCCTCGGCCACGTTTACCCTTCACCTCGCTTTTATATATCTGGTTCGTCAGTCTTTCATCACTCAATCTTTCTATATGCCCAAACCAGCGGGGCATACCTTTTCTCATAAATATAATAAATTCTACAAAGGATAATATGTACCAGTAGGTCTATTATGCCGTACAAGGCTAAGCTAAACTTTAACCAAAATGACGTAGTTGTCTGTCAAGTCATCGAATCATATCGACAACTCAGATCGAATTTAAGAGATATAATGCGTCAGAATTTCATCATATCGATTAAAGTTTAGCTTAGCGTTGTGCGCGTAATCACCTCGCTAAGCCAACATTGATGATTAACCTCGATAAGCCTTGAGCATTGAATGTTTATTTTTTCAAAACCATGCATATGTAAACTTATTACGCGGTGACAAAATTGGTTAGGTTACCTTAGACTTATAAACACACATTTTTTAGGTCACGCGGGTTTAAACCCGATGAGTACCAATATTTTTTTAATGTAAATATAATACTTTTGTTAGACAACACCACTATAGGTAGTGCCTCCGAGAAAACATCTAGCTATCGATCGCAGTTTCACTATACCAACTTGTGATAGATTATTAATATTAACGGTGCGACGAGCTGGCCACTGTTTCGGTGTATACTCAAAATACCATATGCTATGACGAGGTGTGAATAAAACACCTCACCGCTGGGCAGTCTAAGGCCGTCTAGGCTGTTTCAGGCGTGTATGTATTAATAAATGTGTACGAAGCCACGGGCGATCGATTGTTAATAAATATATCAACCATTTTATTTATCAAAAATACTTTAAAAATAAAATAAACACCATCACGAGGGCCTTACGACGCCTGAGACCGCCTAGACGGTCTCAGGTTGGCAGAGGGTGTTTAATCCCATCTCGTCGTAATCGATGGTATGAGAGTCTATACCGAACGAGTGGCTATCTCGTCGCGTCATGTTTGGATATATTCAATAACCCATCTATAAACAGTTTCACAGGTTTGTTATAGTGAAACTAGGACCGACAGCTTAACGTGCTCTCCGAGACACTATAGTGATATTGTTAAAAATGTGTATATATTTTTTTAGATTAAAAACTCATTGGTAAACATTGGGGTTTGAACCAGGGACCTAAGTGTTTTTAAGTCCAAGGTCTAACCAACTCGGCCACCACGTATATAAACATATTTCAAAATAGACTATTAGATATATTTTTAAATTGCAGTATAATAACAAGCTTCTCTGCTAGCGAATGCTTATTAGGGTGTGAAATATTTAAGGCACAATATAAGTCACCCTCATGTGACCCTTCGTCGGGTCGGGGTTTAAAAATAGTGCAGGAAAAATGCTCGCTCTCGGCATTAATTTTACACCTTGTGGACTAAAATGTAAACATTTTATTTTAACCCAGTTTCAATTTTATAGGACTATTTTTTTCTGATTAGAATTTGCACTTAAAAATACAGTTTTTAGTTAAAAACTGCATTACAGTTTTCAGTTAAAAACTGCATTACAGTTTTCAGTTAATTAATAAATAAAATACAGATTACTTTATTCTACACCATTAAGATGATATTATGATAGATTCGGAGAGTCTGATGACAGATTTCCCATACAAAAAGTCGTGACTGCAAAACCCTCCTATACATGCATGATTTTCGCATTTGAGGGCGTTATAAATATGACTGATTAGATATTGGTCATATTTATGCTTGACGTTTTCCTTTTTCTTAAGTGTGGTATAGGAAAGTAAATATCAACACCTGAAATCATAGATATAACTATCAAGATAGGCCCTTCCATACAAAAACCCAACGATTTTCTTGTCAATAAAGTGACAACTAGCGCCACTAGCGGTAAGAATTTGAACTAATACTTAGTATGATATGACGTTGTAAGGGCGTACCAATTTAATTAGCCAAACTATTATTTTTCATTTTCATAGTTTATTTTTATGTTTCCGTTTTTTTTCCATAAATATGTGGATATGACTCATGTGTTTGTATATCGATATGTATGTTTATCAATTAGTCTGTCTATGAATCTACTTCTTCAATCTGCGTCAAATATCTCGAGTACTAATCGTCCGACTGACTTGAAATTTGGAATAGTTATAAATATAGTTAACCCACATTCATCCAAAATGGTATAAGTTATAGTTACTTATAGGCTCGAGTGAAAAAGGGTGTAAATAGAAAAATAAATAAATTTTGGCCAAATTAGGTCATGTTGGGTGTCACCTGAAAGGTATTTATTTATAAAACATTAATATATTTATGTAGTTAAATTATGTACAGTTTAGCTCCCGTTAAATGAAAATTATTTGTGTTAGAAGGAGTTTACTCTAACACAAAGAGCGATAATGGATAACGTGAGCCAAAAGTACCGAACAACAACGGAAAAATAACCATCATTGATGAATATTATTTACTTTGCAATATTATATAGCAATATATTAGAAATTCAATAATGTTGGTATATAAAAAGGAGTTTAAGGTTACTCCAAAAACATCATCTCTAAAACATACAGAATGAGCTTCTGGCGAAATAATAAAATGTCCTAATTTTATAATTTATCTTAAAAAACTTTTTTTTTCAACTGGTTTTCAAGAAATTAATATTTAAAATCTAAGTTTGTGTCTATATTTTTTTTATTTACAAAGCTGACAGTGGCAGTTTCCGGCCAATCTTTCTATATAATACGGGTCCATACTTCCCTTCGTATATCATTAGCAGGAAATCTTTAAAAAAAAAACTATTGTTTTAGAACCGCAACTTTAAATCCCCAATAAAAATCGTATTTATATTAATACAGCTTTATGTTTTATTATGAAGCAAAAATGCGCATTTTTTTAGGAGTTTCTTTAAAATACGAATATCCCGTATAATTACGAATATCTTAGCCCTCTGTATATAAATAAATATTTTAATAGCCTATACATAGCGAGGAAGGCTACGTATAGGCTATTTTTTTATTTATTTTTATCCAGGGGGGTTAAAATATACGTAACAGGTTAAACAGGAGTTATAACAACAAAAACTTTTTCATTCGAATTTTGTTTGAGACATATCTTATTGTATTCAGTATAAGTCAAGGAATTAAAATATGTAACGTAATTACAAGGTTAAGTCGTTGATAATAATCTCTCCATACATTGAAATTTAACGAATGAAACATAACCTAAATATTTTTTTTTAACATTTAAATATGAAATTTTCGACTATCTGATGATAAGAAATATTGTCTTTCTTTTTGTTGAAGTAATTTGTGCAACGTTATACACAATACGGGATCTTGGCAAGTTATTTAGAGTACTTTTCGCTTCCGCTGCTTGACACAGACTGACGTATCGTTGGTGCTAAATTGTTTTTTTAGCACCAATGTTTTAGTACTTAAGAAACATGTTTTGAGGCCCGTCCTTACTATTTACGTCAATGCCTGAAATCCATAAAAAATCGCATACACATGTTGCGGTCGCAACAAGTACCGAATTAAAAAGCAATAAATCAAGTCGACCATAATGACTGAATGTAATTTGTTAAAAGAGTATCCTTTTTTAGGATTTTTTAATCATAAAAAATATAGATTATTTATGATTAAAAAAATACTTGGAATTTTATACCGAAGCATCGATATATCGAAACTTTAAACCTTCTATAACTCTGTGCATTAAACATCTCTCAAAAATATCGATATATGGAAAAAATAACATCGATATATTCATAGATATTTTTTCAAAAAGCCTATTAGTGTTAAATAATCTCTCAAACGTGTGACTCCCATCACTATATGTGTATATAGGCCTTGTTTATGATGCATGCGGGGTGTTACGGTCAACAAATTTATAATTTACTTACCCACGGGCCATGCGGCTGTGTAGCTTATATAATTAATTAACGCTTGAAATTATGTTTGCCTCCTAGACGCTGTTTAATTCTACTACATGAACGCTCGGGATTTTCAAAATGTATATGCTGATGTTAATATATCAATGTTTAAATGTTTTTATGTTGTATTGTCTATATACAAATAAGCTTGTTCTTGGCTGATTGTCACGGGAATAAAACTCCTCTGTCGTATCTTGAGGCATTGTCTTTATGTTAATAAAATGATGTGTGAAAAAACGCATAGCCGTATTTACGAAAATGTAACATACTTTTTCATCATAAAGTCAAGATTTATTTAAACCATTGTATGATCATTTAATTGTTAATTTGGAAATTTAATTCAAAATAATTAAAAAAAAACTTAGTTATTAAGGCATTAAGTCCGCCTTTGTACTTTATTATATGTGCATTATGCGTTTATGCACATATTATATACAAAGGTGCATTATATATACATTTCTGAAAATTTATCATACTTTTTTTATCATTAAAATAAAATTTATTTAATACATTTTATGAACATGTAAATCCTATACTTGATGTTAACCTAGTTAGCTAATTTGAAACTTAATTAAAAAAAATATAAATGTTAAAAAAAATAAAATAAAAAATATGAAAATTGTAGTTTCGGGACACCTGTATATAAATTATACAGGTTGTCCCGAAACTCAACTTCAAGCGGGTATGGGGCGATATGCTAGGTTATACCAGTGGTCTAAAGTGTCGATTTAAAAAAAAAAAACTATTTACACTTATCCGAGTAACATGGATTTTATTTTTTACAGCACTGGTATAACCTAGCCTATCGCCCCGTACTCGCTTATCGTTGAGTTTCGGGACATGTATATACCGTATTTAATTAGTTAAAGTATTGTTATGCATCATTAATGACATTATTATATATATTTCTTCTTTTTATTTTTATGAAAAAAGTTCTGCACCCTAAGCATATTACACTCAAAGGTTAGCTGGTAGAAAATGTCTAAGGCATTAAGCTCGCCTATATACTTTGTGCAATAAAGAATCTTAAATAAATTAAATATATTTCCTATTAAAAAAAACGTTCATGTTTTTATAGTTATTTCTCTCTATGAAGGAGGATAATTCTACACATTTCACCCCGTCCCTTTTGACTAAGCGAATTCAAACTGAAAAGAGCTCGCAATTGAATGAAATTCCGTGAATTCTCATAAAATGAATGAATATATAAAAAACTGAGCGGCTATTTGCAAAGATATGAGTTAATTTTCTAGGAATGGGGGAGCTAAACACTGTATTATTTAATTGGAAACCTATCTTTTGTTATTATTTATCCGGAAATAAAAATATCTAAAACCTTAAATTAATTTAATGTTTTACTTTTCTTAGGTATCTAAATATGTATATGAAGATAGACTAGCATTAAGTACCTATACTACTACTATTGATCCCAGTTTTACTATACCAACCTGTGAAACTAAAATCTCTAACAAACATGGCGACAATCTTGCCACATATTCGGTGAAGACTCAGATGCAAAAACCGTCAAGAAGTTTCCGTTTTTCTCCGTGGGTTCACTGCATCGCTTTCTTGTCGATGTAGTAGTCTCCTTGCAGGATGCGGTTACTTAACAAGCAATTAATTTGAGAAATAAAGCATCTAGAAAAAAGCTAAGTCTTTGTCGCCGCCCATTTCGTAACCGAATAGTTGAGAGATTGATTTTATAGGCCTACTTTTACTTGTCAAGCTCCATAAAAATATATAAAAGGTATTATATAAGACCAACATCGGGTTTGGGGTCAAATCCACGTATGGACGAGTTAAAAAATATGATTAAAAAATGTCCATATAAAAAAAAACAATATGTAGGACAAATTACACATATTGCTCTGGTCACAAACTAAGCTCTAGGCTTGTACTATATGTACTAGAAGCAACGATATTATACATAAAAATATTATATTTGGGTCGTATTCAAAATTTTTGTACATTTTTACATCTCAAAACGTCCTTGTGAATAGCGTTGAAATGGTTAATATTTTTTAAATAAGATCTATATATTTTAAATATAGGTTTTCCAAATTAATACCTCTAGTATTCATAAACAAAGAAATTATACCGGTAAGTATAAAAAAATCTGTTTTGCTATATACACATCGTACTTGGTTCATACAAATAATTATGTCTCCAGACACACGTGTGTTACAAAAAAGTAATTAAAAAAAAAAATCTAATTAATTTTAGATAATTCTAAATTTATCTAACTGCATTATGATTATTACCACGTAATTATTATAAAATCAATAAAATTAACACAGAGATACATTAATTATTTGCAATTTAACACGTGTCCACATTATTTTTCATTTTGGTTATTCCCTTTTGTAACATTAATTTTAGCAGATTTCAAAATTTTTGGGCTTGCAACATTTTGATATAAGGACGACCAATAGCATCCGTCTTGCGGCCGCAGTCAGCCATTTTGATGGCGTGATATGGTTGTGCTACACGTGTGTTTTTTTACGTGTTCATTTATTTAAACAAATATATATTCCTTTTTCTTGTTAAACCTGTATAGTTTACGATAAGTAAATGATAAACTATTACTATACTGTGTAAAATGCTGTTTATAATACATTTGAAACTGATTATTATTTTAATCTTAGAAGTTTATTTGTATCTTTATGGCTAAGGGTTATATTTTAAACATGTGATTTGTTTTCCTTTTTGTAGCAAATCGTTACGTTTTTTTGTTACGTTACAAAAATGAAATAAAGGCTATTTCACATTAGGTTAATGAACGTAAAAAAATAGTTTTAATTTTTACAAGATTATGTAATAAAAGTAAAGATATATTAAACTGTAATGATATATGGTAACTTTGCATTGTTCTTTTGAATTTTTTCGCTCTTTTAGAAAAGTTTAAAAAGTTTTGCTATTTGTATACTTTCTGAGTAATAAATATTAAATAATGTTAAATGTTTTTTTATTTAATTACCATAGTGTGAAGAAGCCCTTACAATTCCTTTTTGTTACTTTTTTGTAATATTATTCATATTTGTAACGTTATTCATTTTTGTTTCTTTTTTGTTACTGTACAATAATTTTGATTTTGACCCATTTATAAACACCTAGACCATGCCAAACTGTACAGAAAAATCGTACTAATATTTTTTCGACATGGGTGGGAATCAAACCCACGACCTCCGGATACAACGCCAAAGAAAAATAAATATATGAGTGCAAAATGAGACAAAACATTTTATTCATTAGTACACCCGTGCAAAGTCGGAACGAGCAGTTAGTTTGTTAATTAATTGTTATTATATATTGTTTTTTTTTTAATCAATTCCTTATCAGGATAATCGACTTTGTATATACTTGATGTTAACCTGACTTACAAAGTCCATGAATGAGGTCGATACATTATTGTTTAACAATAATGTATCGACCTCATTCATGGATTGCTACGCCGGCTAAATGATGCGGTTACGAAATGGGCGGCGACATGGACGTATTTGCGATACAAGTTTTAATATCCTCGTTGCTTTATCTGCAAATCAATCGCTCTTTTCGTAACTGTACCATGAAAAGACAAGCCCCCTCGATAATAAATCGATGCAGTGGTCCCCATAAAACCGGTGAACCCACAGACTAAAAACGAAACATGACTAGGTCACTTGAATATAAAGGCGATGAGTAGCCAATAATATCTACTTCAAAGTATATACTATCTATAGACCACAAGGTATCTGTATAGACTTCATCCAGCAATCTGTTAATGGATGGTCGACGAAGAGAAATGAGCCCGCATGACTTAAGAACAAATCTGTAGCGATCTTTTTAGAATGATGTTATTTATTTATTTATTACATTTTAGATAAACTTACGGTTAAAATGAATATAAATAATAGCAATGAGTATTAATAACGCCGTTAATAAGTTTACACAAAATTTACATATTACTAACTATATATATATATCATCACGGGTGCGATACGGCGCCCGAGACCGCCTAGACGGCCCCAGGGTACCCAGCGGAGGGGTTTTTAATCCCACCTCGTCGTAGCCGATGGTATGAGTCCACACCGAACAAGTGGCTAGCTCGTCGCGATGTTTTGAATAGACTCAACCCATCTATAAACAGTTTCACAAGATATTACTAACTGTTCCGCGAAATTTCGTCTGCGTAACTTTAACGTATTTCGTTAGCGTACGCTCTCAAAAGGAATATTTTTTCCTGTTTTTGCAACATTTTTCATTGTTACTCCGCTCCTATTGGTCGTAGCGTGATGTTATGTAGTATATAGCCTTCCTCGATAAATGGGCCATCCAATACTAAAATATGTTTTCAATTCGAACCATTAGTTCCTGAGATTAGCGCGTTCAACTAAACAAACAAACAAACTCTTCAGCTTTATTTATAATATAAGTATAGATTATTTATACTTACACAGAAAATATATGGAGTAATAAATTAAAATAATAAAGTATACATTAAACGTGATTAAGTAAAAGGGATTAAATGAAAGGCGTGGCTAAATGGGAATGACATGCATTGACGTCAGCGAATGCATTGAAACCCTCTAGCGGCACTTCAATGAATTAAAATTATACTTATTGGAATTTATCGCTGCCATGTTCATTAATTATAATACATTATCTTATGATACATTATCTTATTATACATTAGTATAATGTAAAGGTACTTATATATTTCTATATACGTGGTGGCCGAGTTGGACTTAAAAACACTTTTAATTAAAAAATGTATCTACATTTGTTTGACAACACCACTATAGTGCCTCGGAGAGCACGTTCAGCTGTCGGTCCCGGTTTCACTATACCAACTTGTGAAACTGTTTATAGATGGGTTATTGAGTCTATTCAAAACATCGCGACTAGCTAGCCACTTGTTTGGTGTAGACTCATACCATCGGCTACTACGAGGAGGGATTAAAAACCTCTCCATTGGTTACCCTGGGGCCGTCTAGCCGTACGGCTTAGCCGGCATAGTGGGAGCGATTAATATTGTTTAAGTACAATTGTTGATCGACCCCATTCATTGACTCTGTAGGACTGTTCACTACCAGGTTGATACAAAGTCACATGTCGTCCTCCTATAAAAAAAACCATCACGGATGCCTTCCTGCCCCGGCAACAGGGTCCCTAGCTGGCTCTTGGTCCCACCAAAGAACAGGGGCCGAACGCCAATTTATTTATTTGTACCTCGTCGTAGCCGATGGTATAATATACTATACCTAACAAGTGTATAATACTACAACGAACATAACAATTAATTAAATTTAATCTTAAAAAAAAATATATAAGATTACCCTAATAAGGAATTTATAAATAAATATGCATTAAAATACTGAAAAAAAGTAAAAACAAAAAACAGACTCCTTTGTCATCTAGTATTAGAAACTAGGACTTCTAACTTCACTCATATAGAGTTATTAGAAGAAAGCTAATAGAGGGTCTGTGTATAAGTAGATAACAAGCAATGACAAAATTCGTGACGGGTGACTGGAACGTGGTTGGCTCGCCCACCATGTTTTTTTTCATAGCATTTTTAACTATAAAAAAATATATAAATGTATTAACATTATTTTCGGACCAACCAATACAAGACAAGAGTATAATGGAAGGACTTGTATGTGAGGACTAGGCCAGGGTTTTCATATTGAGTCTGTAGAACGACACACCAACGGACCGGGCCAACGGCCGTCAACAATTTTATTTTAATTTTGTTTGTTATTTAATAAATGCTTTATTTATATTCGTAACAGTTAAATTTCCTAGAGATAGGACCCGAGTTGGTAAACTTGTATTAGATGGGTCGTAGCCCAGACAACTTGGGAACCACCTGACTAGGGCATTTTTTTATTATAGCACGTCATGTATTGTGAATGCATAACTCTGAAATGGAAAAGATTATTATGCAGTCCATTAATAGGCGCCACCAACGCAAGAATCGACAGATGCGTCCTGGCGGAGTCCACTCATCGAAGAACCCTGGATTATAATATAAGTTAGAGGAAAGACATTTCACTTTTTATTGTACGACATATACACGTTTTGTATTTTTTTTTAGTACTCGAAGGTATATAGGTACCTATATATCTAACGGTATATGAATATTATCCTCAAGTATTGCCTTACTTGACGTTATATTAATATAAAAAGTAAGTAAAATAATAATAATGGCAACAACAGTAACTACTAGATTAACATTAACAAATATCAGCTATTATTGAAATAAAATACTTTATAAAAAATTATAAACGATATATTTCGTCACAGGCTTCTTCAGTCGTTTGACATATTATTATTATTTTATAATAAATAATTATCTTACATCTATTTTTTTTAATTATATTTTTTTTTTAAAGAAGAATTTAAGCCTGCGGGGAAATATTAATATTTTTTTATAAAGTATTTTATTTCAATAATACCTATTTTTGCGATAAACGCTAATAAAAATATACTTATTTAAGAAATTAACAAATATCAATAACATGTAAAAGGTTTGACTGTCAGATAATGCCCAACGGCATTAAGTCCGCCTCTGTATTATGCAATAAAGTTTCATTACCTAATAATAAAAAAAACATAAAAATACTTATTATATGTAATCTACCTGTGTTAGCATTTTTTAATTAAACCGAAACATTTTATTGGATTAATCATTAAATTATTGACAACAATTAATAATAATATTATAAATTTAAAATACCTACATTACATTAGTAATATAAATACAAAATTATTAAATATATATACATATACATATAAATAATATATTACTAAATGTATTGGTACAAGTTTATAAAAGAGGCATTCTATAAAGAAGGTCTCTCACACGTAAGTAGTCGGTTCTAGTTTACCTATACCAATTTGTGTAATATACAGGATCAAAAAAATCCTGTATATTACACAAATTGGTATAGGACCGACTACTTAACGTGTTCTCTGAGGTAGTATATAGTGGTGTTCACAAACAAATTTATATATTTTTATCAAATAAAAACACTGGGAACAAACACGAGAACCTTAGTTTTTGAGTGGAGTCTAAAAACATGGCTGCCATGTTTAATTTGATATATTAATTGAAATAGTAGATTTTTTTAAACAGTAACTATGTCCCGAAATAATGTAAAGCCATTGTCACTTAGTAAGCGTTATTGAATAGACTTAATTGCGAGCTCTTGCTTAGGTTGCTTGGTTACACTAATTGCCATACTTGAGATAAACGCTATTTGGCTTATTCCGTAGCTAGAATAACATTAAATACTCTACCCTTACTAATAAGCCTGTAAGTAAATAAATAAATGTTTATTGTGTACCACTATATGTTGCCAAGCAAAGTTTATTAATTAACATTATTCTACTGTAAATATCATCACGGGTGCCTTACGGCGCCCGAGACCGCCTAAACAGCGGAGGGGTTTTAATCCCACCTCGTCGTAGCCGATGGTATGCGTCTACACCGAACAAGTGGCTAGCTCGGCGTGATGTTTTGAATATACTGAATAACCCATTGATAAACAGTTTCACAAGTTGGTTAGTGAAACCGGGACCGACAGCTTAACGTGCTCTCCGAGGCACTATAGTGGTGTTGTCAAACAAATGTACATATTTTTTTATTATATATATTTTAAAAAAAAAGAAGATACAGAAAAAAAAATATAAATAATAAATTTCTTCCAACCCTGCAGTGTTACCAATAGGACCGAGTATGCTCGCTGCGTTATCCCTTTGTATCTCTAAGCTAATCTTCTGTAGAAAAAATGACTTAGCTCGACGGTCACCGGATTTTTGATAAAGTAGTTTGCCAATTGACTTGGCAAACTTTTTGGCCTCCGGAGACCACGATCCTAAGGTTTCTACAGCAAAAGGGAGAAATACAAAGGAGTCACCCATCGAGAAATATTTTTGAATTTTGTTGATTTCCGCCTTAGAAGCGACGGCACCAGCAGAGTTGGAAGAAATTGAGACATGACTTGGAGCCAAAGTGTCTGCGCATGTGGCATCCCAAATCATAGCACGTCCACGGGCCCAAAGCACAAGGGTCATTCCGTCCGGTCTCTTACCATCCGAACGACTAATGCCTGGAGGTTCGAGTAGGCTCGGGGTATCAGCAGAAATCAATGATCTTTAATATTTTTTTATTTAAAAACTCATTGGTACACACCGGGATTCAAATCAAATCAAATATTATTTATTTCATGTAAATCTTTACAGATATTTATGAATAGTCAAAAAAAAAAAAAAAGTTTTAACAATAAGGTCTAGAGTGCGCTTGGTTATGCTGCTATATATATATATTAATTAATAAAAGGTGTCATAAAATAAAAATATTAAAAAAGAAAAAGAGAAAAAAAACAACCAACCGAACGCACGCTACATAACCAACTAGTGTAAGACTAGGTGGTTAGCTGATTCCATTGACCATCCGATTATCATCCGCCATACAAGAGTGCCACCGAGGCGACCAACGTCACCAACCGTATCCACGCCTTAAATATTAGTTCTTATATTATATTATTGTCATTATATTGGCTGTATATATTTTTGAATGAACATCAATCGCATTAACATAGTTATATGGATCGGTATCTTCAAGGGCGTAAACACTAGTTGTAAAGTCGATCCCCCCGGAGACACCCCGGAGAAAAAGGTACCAGCAAGTAAAAAACTCTAGTGCTTCACACACACTAACAGAGGAACACAGCCATTGAGTTACCGATATGCAAACAGCATATGGTAGCATACTTAAAATGCTCTAATCCTACTAAAAGCGTGCACAAAACACCCTATGGCAGATTATTTAACAGTATAGCAATTGGTTACTGTACCAATGTACAGACCTGAAAATACTAAATAGTACAGGCAATTTACTAAATAATAATATATAATAACAGAGTACCTGTATAACGTAAATATAAATAAGTAATCATAAGATATACCTTATCCAAAGATAAATAGTTAAATATAATAAAAAATAAATTAAGTAATAATAAATTATTACAATATCAGATTTAACATACCTTACTAGGGTACTAGTACAATTTAAAACTACAATTGAAAAGGCAATACTAGTTATGAGACCTCAACTGCAGATCAGAACGGGTCCAGACATCTTTATCTATACTAATATTATAAAGCTGAAGAGTTTGTTTGTTTGTTTGTTTGTTTGTTTGAACGCGCTAATCTCCGAAACTACTGGTTCGAATTGAATAATTCTTTTTGTGTTGGATAGTCCAGTTATCGAGGAAGGCTATAGGCTATATAACATCACGCTACGACCAATAGGAGCAAAGATATAGTGGTAAATGTGTAAAAAACGGGAGAAATTATTTCATCTTTGAAGCCTTCCGTTGCGTGCGCCGTGAAAACGGTACAAGATACACAAAAAATATGTATTAAAGAATAATCTAAATATATATAACTCAAAGGTGACTGACTGACATAGTGATCTATCAACGCACAGCCCAAACCACTAGACGGATCGGGCTGAAATTTGGCATGCAGGTAGATGTTATGACGTAGGCATCCGCTAAGAAAGGATTTTGATAAATTCTACCCCAAGGGGATAAAATAGGGGATGAAAGTTTATATGATAAAAAAATAACTATTCCACGCGGACGAAGTCGCGAGCACAGCTAGTCATTAATATAGTCATTAACTCTATAGTAAGCCCTATGGATTAATGTTTGTTTTATACAATTTTTAAACTTTATTTCACTTAAATCTATAATACTTTTAGGTAATTTATTAAATAACCTTATACTGTTAATGACAAAACATTTATTAGTTTTTGCAGTCTAAACTTTGGAATATCAATTTTATCTATATTTCTTAAGTTTAAATTATGCCTGTCGCCATTTTTACTAAACATACTTAAGTTTTTCTTGACGTACAATAAATTCTCATAAATATACTGAGATGGTAGTGTCAATACATCAATCATAGGAAATGTTTCCCGGAGAGAATCACGAGCTTTCATGCCATATATTGCCCGAATAGCCCTCTTTTGTAAAATAAATATAGTATCAAAATCTGCCGCGGATCCCCACATTATAAGACCATACGTCATTATACTGTGAAAATAGGCGAAGTACACTAGTCTGGCTGTTGCAACATCAGTTAATTGTCTGATTTTTCTGACTGCATATGCAGCAGAGCTCAATCTATTGGATAGAGTATTTATATGAGCTTTCCACTGTAGTTTGGAATCGACTGTGATCCCTAAAAACACAGTGGAGTCAACAAATTCCAGATCAGTACCACCTAACTTCACTGTGGAATTAATACTAGTTACGTTGGAGCGTAAATTTTAGACACTTAGTCTTCTTAGCATTTAAAACTAAATTATTCGCCGTGAACCACTTCGAAACCATTTCCAGAGTGTTATTTGCTGATGATAGTATATTATCTTTTCTACTAACTTTAAACAGTAGAGATGTATCATCAGCAAATAGCACTATCTGCGCCATCTCCTGAACCATATGAGGAAGGTCATTGATGTATATACTAGGAAGAGGAATGGTCCTAAAATTGAGCCTTGCGGAACACCCATCTTTACAAGGGCCCCTTCGGATAGACAGCCATCAATATTAACACCTTGAGTTCTATTGGAAAGGTAAGATTTTAATAGATTTAAAGCTAAGTCGCGAATACCATAAAATTCTAACTTATCTAACAAAATTTGATGATCAACACAATCAAACGCCTTAGATAGATCACAGAAAACACCAACGAGGTCCTGAGAATTTTCCCAAGCATCGATTATTTCCGCAATCAAACTTGTACCGGCATTAGTTGTGTTTCTTCCTTTTGTAAACCCGTATTGTTGATCATGCAACAATTTATTTGTATTAAAATGACTTAACAGTTGACCGAGAATTATTTTTTCGAAAATTTTACTTAAGGATGGTAGGACAGAAACAGGACGATAATTATTTGGGTCTGTCTTACAACCGGACTTGAATATCGGAACTATTTTACTGTTTCTCATAAGGTCGGGAAAAATTCCTTCATTAACACACCCATTATAAATATCAGCAAGTACCGGTCCTATAGTATTAATGATTGGTTCTATAGCTTTGACCGACAACTCCCATAAATCTTCAGTTTGCTTCTTATTTAACATTTTAAAATGTTTAAGAATATCCTCATCTGTGACATATTTAAAAGTAAAATTTGGTATTTTTGGTATTTTAATATATTGTTTTAAAAATTCCTTAGCTGTACTAGCTGATGATTTAATACTGTTCGTGATTTGTAATGGAATATTAGTAAAAAAATCTTCGAATAATTCAGCAACTTGTTTATTGTCCGATATCATAACTTCATTCTGTCTAATTGAAATATTATTTTGCCTAATTTGATTTTTTCCAGTTTCAGTGTTTATCATTTTCCATACACACTTGGATTTATTATCTGACTGTTTGATTTTAGATCCAATATAAATAGATTTAGCTATGATACAAACTTTTTTAAATAATTTTGAATAATTCCTAACATAATTGTGGAAACTTTGGTCAGATGTGTATGATCTTTTGTCATATAGATCGTATAATGTATCCCTACTTATTCTAATGCCCTTTGTGGCCCAAATAGCAAAATTTAATTTGTCGTTAATTTTCTTTGTTTTTATTTGACATACTTTATTAAATTCTAGATCTATTATTTTATGTAGATTCGCGTATGTAATATCTGGCTGATTAATATTATATATGAAGCTGGACATTTGATTTATTATGTTGTCATTAAAATAATTGAGTTTATTAACTGTTAATGGCCTATACTTAATAATTTGATTCGAACCTGGGACCTAATTGTTTTTAAGATCAATGTCTAATCAACTCGGCCACCACGTATTTACGTTATACGTTATTTTACTGTTTACATAGAAATATTTTCCAGAGATAATTTTAGTTTGGTTGGTTTCGTCACCGCCCATAAAGGTGTATAAACCGTGAAGTGACCTAGTCATGTTTCGATTTTAGTCTGAGGGTTCACCGGTTTTTAGAAGAGTACTGCATTGATTTCTTGTCGAGGTGTTAATGTCCTTTCAGTGTGCATTTACGAAATGGGTAGTTAGAGAGGCTATTAAATTAGACTCGTAATGTAAAATCGTCTTTATCGCCGCCCAGTTCGTAACCGCGCCATTTAGTCGGCTAAATGGGAGCAATCAATATTGTAAAACAACAATTTATTTATTTACTCCATTCATGGAATTTTTAGACTGCTTACCATCAGGTAGAAACAAAGTCACATTCCGTACTCCAATAAAAATAAAATCATTTCTCTACATAATATAGTATTTTATGAATTAATAGCGTTTGAATCACCTAATATATATATTTTTTTAATTCATAGAACTCGAATAAAATTATGATATCTATAAATAAATTTCTTTATATTTATTAAAAGCTTTAGATGTCTTTTTAGGGAAATAATATATAATTTATAATATAAGTATATCTTAAATAAAAATAAAAAAAAAAAATTTCATTATGGGTGATATTATGAAATTAAATATATAATCGCAGATTTGCATAAAAATATTACTTATAAAACGATTTTTTTTACGTATTTGAAAAAAGTATAAAATATAAACATGTAAAATTCATTATGCATAAATTTTCTCACATAAGATCACTAATCAATTATGCATACGAACACAGCCACCGAAATGACCTCTATTCAATGCATGCGTAATCTATTACTAGGTACGTAGGGTTTCTCTGGAATCCTTTTTAAGTGGATTGCTTGTTTCCCGATACAAGGGTAAATTTAAGGCTATCATAGTCTTGTACTTTTATTGTGTATTTTATCTTAAATGCAATACCTCTCTGTTTGTATGTCTGCTCATAACTTCAAGTTATAATTTATAAGATTAAAAACTTACTTCTTCTACTTGAGGTGTAGTAATTAACATATTATTTCGTATTAAACACAAGCTGCGTTTCACAACGAGCGAAACATGCAGGGTATTACGCGCACACACGACTCTTTTTGACGTCTTTTTTTAACTATTTTCTATTGGAGCAAGTCATATGATTTAGTATTTATGTATTGTTTGCGAACTGTCTACGAGCTGTTGCGAACTGTATACGAGCGTCTGCGAACTGTTTACGAGCGTCTGTGAACTGTCTACGAGCGGCTGCGATCTGGCTACGAACGTCTGCGAACTGTCTACGAGCGTCTGTGAACTGTCTACGAGCATCTGCGAACTGTCTACGAGCGTCTGTGAACTGTCTACGAGCGGCTGCGATCTGGCTACGAGCGTTTGCGAACTGTCTACGAGCGGCTGCGAACTGTATACGAGCGGCTCGTAGTACTCACTTGTTTCGTTTCATGATACGTGTTACACCTCAAGTAGGCACGCGGATTTAAGATGCCAGAGGGACGTATTGTTATTTATAATTTGATTTAAACCCTTTTTCACTTGTAATGCGAATTCGTCCCTGTCACTGAACATTTCGTAATCGCATCATTTACCCGGCATTTATGGACTTTGTAGGTGTGCTCACCCAGGTAAATGCAGTCACATACCATGCTTCAATTAAAAAAAAAAGTAAAAAAAAAAATAAGTAAGTTTTGGGTTGTAATGAAAAAAATAAATTAAGGTATTTATTTAAGTAAATTTTGTTAAAGGTTAGTAAATACATGTGCAGAACATATTTTGATACATGTAGTAGACCATTTTTAATTAAAAGTAATCATCTTCTTAGTTTAAAGAGGAAATATTGCGAGTATTCTAGGTACTTTTAGCCACGGTAATAGCTGGAACATAGAGGATTTTTTTTTTAAATTTAATTTTTAGCAAAGATTTATTTATATTTATTTTGTTATGCTTTTCTTTTGTGGGGCAAATATGATTATGTTTAAAAAAATATATGAGAAGTATCTGTCTGTTAAAGTTCTAAAATAATATTTTTTGTACTTAACTTTAAAAACCCCACCACGTGTTGTGTTACAGCCCCTTAAGATTTACAAATTCTAAGAAAAGTGTAGCATTAAAGGTACGATTAAGGGGCCTGGGTTTCAATAAACCCTACCCTGAAAGGAGCCTATTAAATAAAAGCGACTAAATAAAACGTATTCTACCTACGTACGTACCAAGTACGAGATATTGATTTAATAATGTATTTTTTTCAAAATCAACTAGTTCGATTCCCAGCTAGGAAATTAAAAAAATCTAATGATAAATATACCAACTTGTGAAACTGTTTATAGATGGGTCATTGAGTCTATCTAAATATCGCGATAAGCTAACCCCTATACCATCGGCTGCGACGAAGTAAAATTAAAAGCCCCTCCGCTGGGTACCCTGAGGCCGTCTAGGAGCGTCCGTGATGATATTTATTTATTATATTTTTAATGAAGCAGTTTTATTTTTTTATCAAAATCGGCCCCGAGACTCCTTTTGAGTATTTTTCGCTATTCCTTGTAGTTTAGGATTTAGCAATTAAAAAGTCACACTGTATGTACAACAAAATTCTAGTTTGTTGCAGGAGTTTAAAATTACAACTACAAACTTTTAAAAACACTGTCCTTTGCACGAACGAATTGCAGCAAGCAATCCATTACTAATTAACAAAACATAGTATAAAACCGTATTTTTCTCAAATATACTCAAACTCGTAAGTAGAAAGGTTCAAAATCACTTGAAAATGAAAGAAATAAAATACAGTAGTGGCACAGATAGTGGTTTGGAAATCTACTAGTACTTACATACATTTCGCTAAATAAGTTTAGTTTTAAAAGCTTGGCATTTGTATTTAAAAAAAAATTAGGTTATTTTTTTTTACTCGAGCACGGTATGTAAGTTCTGGTGGTAAGCAGTCCTATAAATCCATGAATGGGTTAATTAATAGTTTATTTTTAACAGCATTAATCTCTCCTACTATGCCCGCTTAATGATGAGGTTACGAAATGGGCGGCGATAAAGAATAAAGTTTCATTACAGCTCTACTTCTGTAGCCTCGCTGCTTTATCGTTAAATTAACTGCCCGTTTTGTAACTATACCTAAAAGGGAAGACAAGAAATCAATGCAATAGTGGGAGTGAGTTTTTGTGGCAGCAAGGTCTGTAAACTTCGCTGACCGACCGACTCGTTGCCACCGCATATAGATGCCAAAACCGTCAAGTGACCAAGTCATGTTTCGGCTTTAGTCTGTGGGTTCACCAGTTTTTAAGTGGGGATTGAACTGGTGACTTAAGTATTTTAAATTTTACTATCTGTTTAAGACTAGGTGGTTAACTGGTTCCATTGACCTGTCAATCATTAATTGCCCTGCAAAAGTGCCACCAAGGCCACCAAAGCGACCAACCCAACAGACCATAGCCACGCCCCAAATATATATTAAAGTCGTTAAATTAACTGCCCGTTTTGTAACTATACCTAAAAGGGAAGACAAGAAATCGATGCAATAGTGGGAGTGAGTTTTTGTGGCAGCAAGGTCTGTAAACTTCGCTGACCGACCGACTCGTTGCCACCGCATATAGATGCCAAAACCGTCAAGTGACCAAGTCATGTTTCGGCTTTAGTCTGTGGGTTCACCAGTTTTTAAGTGGGGATTGAACTGGTGACTTAAGTATTTTTAATTTTACTATCTGTTTAAGACTAGGTGGTTAACTGGTTCCATTGACCTGTCAATCATTAATTGCCCTGCAAAAGTGCCACCAAGGCCACCAAAGCGACCAACCCAACAGACCATAGCCACGCCCCAAATATATATTAAAGTAATCAAAATATAGGTAAATAGATGAAAGGTATCTTTTAACTCTTCGCATACATGCACGCCGTTATTGTTTATTTTGCACTGGTAGTTAATTTTGTAAGCAAATTGTTGTATATATATTCATTTAGGGTCTAAACTACCCTAGGTCAAAATTAAAAATACCATCACGGGTGCCTTTTTAGCTCCCGAGAACGGTTTAAACGAGCTCAGATGTTTGAATTATTTTTTATTAATTGTTGGATTTTATTTACTAGATACAATTCTTGTTTTGATCAAATTATGATTTCACTTATTATTATAATTGATTTATTATTATATTTTATTTTATTGTAATTGTAATTTTAGATAATTTTTGTTGTTATTTTAGATAAATATGAATTGAATTATGGAACTAAACTATTTTATAATGGTATTTTTTTGTAAAATGACGTGTTCAAGTGTTACTATGTATCCTATGAATTTAATAAATAATTGAATTGAATTGAAGTGGCGAGCTTGTTGCGGTGTTTAAGATAGTATAGACTCGTTGTATAAAGCGGTCACCAATCCCAGGTCCGGCTTTGTTGTCATCTGCTTAACCTTGTTATTAGTGCGCAGTGGCCACTAGACTAAATCTGGGCCGCTTTTTTTTTTAGGTTAAATCTATGTAAAATAAAATTGTAAATATAATATTTACAGTCCCTGGCCATATTATTAGACGCACTGTGCACTTTTATATTATTTCTAAAAATTATGCTTTGAATATTATTATTGCTATTATTCGTAAAATTTATAACATTTATTTAATAATAACAATAATAATATGTAGGACAAATTACACATATTGCTCTGGTCACAAACTAAGCTCTAGGCTTGTACTATGTGTCCCAGAAGCAATGATATAATACATATTATATTTTATAAACACCCAGACCATGACAAACTGTACAGAAAAAACGTACTAATATTTTTTGCCATGGGTGGGAATCGAACCCACGACCTCCGGATACAACGCCAAAGGCGCAACCACTAGTCCACGGAGGCTGTCAATATTTAATTATAATTTAGGATGCTTAAGTTTTTTTTGTATTATTGAATTTCATATCGAATTTTTCTATGTGATATTAAATTGTTACTTATAGAACAGAATATAGTCCTTAACACTTAGTGTATTCGCAAATATCAGAGGCCCTA
This sequence comes from Monopis laevigella, assembly GCA_947458855.1. Lineage (NCBI taxonomy): Eukaryota > Metazoa > Arthropoda > Insecta > Lepidoptera > Tineidae > Monopis > Monopis laevigella. Next base: position 3,845,685 of record OX381583.1, on the reverse strand, counting down.
GTGTGAATTTTGTAACGTTTACTATCCAGTTAACTATACTACTGCGTTAATTTTTCCACCAATCAGATAAGCTTATTTTGATAGTCCAACAAAACGAAAAGATCCTATTGGTGGAGATTTATCGATTAAGGAAATAGTAACGTAAAAAAAAAACTCAGGGCCTCTGATTGATACCTTCCAGTAGACTAAGATAAAAACTTTATATCACTTAGCAAAAATATATATAAAATTTAATAATATAATTTGTGTACTAAATAAACGTTATAAATTTTATTATTAATCGCATCAAATATCGTACCTATTCAATATGGAATTATGTAAAAAAAAAAATTGCAAAGTGTCTAATAATATGGCCAGGGACTGTATAATCCGTTGTATGTTTCATGAAACAAATAAATAAATGTAGTCAGTTTTTTTTTTCATTCGAGCACGACATGTGACATCTACCTGGTGGTGAGCAGACCTACAAAGTCCATGAACGGGGTCAATCAATAATTGTTCTTAAACTATATTGATCGCTCTCACTATGCCGCCTAAATGATGCGATTACGAAATGGGGGGCGACAATAACGAATTGCATTACGAGTATATTTTAATATACTTGCTGCCTTGTCGTCAATTCAACTACCCATTTCGCAACCACCCTGAAAGAAGACTACAACCTCGACAAGAAATTGATGCAGTAGTCTCCTCAAAACCGATGAACCCACTAGACTAAGACCGAAACATGACTAGGTCACTTGACGGTTTTTGCATCTGTATGGGCAGTGTATAAAGTCTAGACATGTACCTAATCTATTTTCAATGTTAGTTTACAATGAGGTAATTTCACACCGAGTAAGCATTATCCAATCCAATGCAATCTCGCCTCGAACTTGTCGCTGCAATCGAATAAGTTAGATTGCGAACACTAACTGAATATTCAACAGCTCTGAGGGTTTCATTTTTATATGGAGGTAATTGAAGGCAAATTGTATATTTTAAAATTTTATCTTGGGCAGAAAAAAATATGTTTTACATACTAAACACATATCTTCTATATAATATAATAGCATACCTACTTATATTTCCGTGCGTTGGTCTAGAAAAAAATCGGAAAAGGCTCGACCGAATTGTTTTTTTTTTATTCGAACACACACTTTTATATTCAAAAAACACACACACTCACCCACATTTCTGGACGTGTTCAAAATTTAAATAGTCATGTAGCGTATACAATCGCCAAATACTCACTTTTCGTTCCAAAATTGACATATCTTCTGCGCACATGTCCCATTTAGATTTTTTTTGATTTAATAGAATTACTCGATACCGCTATAAAACATATATTACAAGAAATTCTAAATTTAAATTTACTACAAGAAAATTGTTGGACTCAATTAACTCTACCAATTAGATATGGCGGTATCGGTATTCGTAAAATTACAAGTGTAGCTCTTCCGGGTTTTTTTTCTTCAGTATAGTTTTCAGGTATCATTTCTAAAATTTTAAATAAGAAATGGAATGATGTACAGGTACCTTTTCTAGAAGAAAGCATTGATGCATGGACGTTGGCTTGTCCGAGTGGAAATATCCCAATGGAACGTCATATACAAAGACATTGGGATACTCCACTCGTCCAAGCCGCAAGTTTATTTGAAAAATATACAAACAATATTGATCGTGCTCGACTTTAAGCTGTCTCTTCCAAAGAGTCGGGGCAATGGCTGAACGCCATACCAAACCCAAACTTAGGGACATTTTTAAACAATCAAACTTTCCAAATCGCTATTGGATTGAGATTGGGTGTCGCCATTTGTGAACCTCATAGTTGTCCGTGCGTCATGACGTTGATCAATTTGGGCGTCATGGTCTGTCTTGTACAAAAAGCGCGGGGCGCTTTTCACGACACAGCCTCATTAACGACTTAATTCGTAGGACTCTTGCCGCCATCAATGTACCTTCTATAACAGAACCTTGTGGTTTATACGCGATGACGGCAAGAGACCTGACGGGTTGAGTCTGGTGCCTTGGAAGTTGGGGCGCTGCTTAGTTTGGGATGCAACTTGCGTCGACACCTTGGCAGCGTCACATCTTCCAAGAACAGTAAATGGAGCTGGTAATGCCGCAGCCGACGCACAACTCCTCAAACGGCGAAAATATTTAAATGTTTTAAATAATTACATATTTGTGCCGTTTGGGGTAGAAACAATGGGATCATGGGGCCCAGAAGCTAGTAAATTTCTCAAAGAGATTATTCCAAAATTGATTGACGTCACAGGGGACCAGAGAGCTGGCGCTTTTCTCTCATAGAGACTAAGTTTAACAATTCAAAGGGGAAATGTCGCTAGCGTTCTGGGCACGATGCCGCGCGTACACTGTGAGGATTTTTTTGTATAGGTAAGTAGGTATTTTTGTATTTTTTATGTGTTAGGTGTTTCATTTATATTTAATATTATTTTCTTAGGGATTTTATATATAGGTTTCTTTTATTTTAGATTATAATTGTGTTTTAATTTTTGATTATGTTTTTAAGATTGAATAAATTCATTATTTTTTATTAAAGTAGGGTGAAGGGTAAACGGGGCCGTGGGAGAGCAAGACGCACTTACCATAATCACATTGAAAAGGTTCTAAAATACGGTGCAATAAAAAGTCACCGAAATCGGAGTGCATTTATGCGAAGAGTTATGACTGTGGACGAGGCAAAAGAAGAATGTAGAGATAGAGACAAGTGCCGCTCGGTTGTCTCTGCCTACCCCGTAAGGGACCTGGCGTGAAGATAAATAAATAAATATATTGTAATGTGCTGTAGATTTTTGTAATGATAAATAAATAAACAATACTGGGGTAGCATAGAAAAAAAAACCTACATCAAGAGCAAACAGCGGCCCAAGGGGCCACCGGAAACTCGCATATAATAATAACTGCGCCCTAAAAGGAAATATAATATGAAGGACATTAGACATTGCTCTGTAGCCCTAGTGCGAGTTTTTTTAACATTTACTTTGGCGTTAACTATACTACCTACTACGTTAACATTTTGACCAATCATACGCTTGCATTTTTAGTTATCAAAATTTCCGCTTGGAGCGCTGAACTATTTCCCATACATATTTTAGTTAACTGAAACACAAAGTAATAGTTAGAAAACTCACACTAGGGGTACTGGTCACAAACTATGCTCTAGGCTTGTACTATGTGTACCAGAAAAAACAATATTAATACATATTACATTATCATTTTTTATATAATTTTGTAACACGAATAAATTTTGTGTTACACCTATATGCCTATCTACACAATTAATTTTGAACCTTCCCGCTAATCTCTTATCAGGAATTTACTACTGCCATCTGTTGTCAATTATTTGTACTACATTGTACAGAATAGTCACCTGGTATCATTTTAACTCATATTTTTATATAACTTACTATTTCTACTTATAAATATTTAAACAATATAATAAAAATTGCTTTAATATATTTATAATATTCTATTTATGTTAATTGAAAAGAACGCTTACTTGAGTTTATAATTTTTTAATAATAGCAACCCTGAGACACTAGTCAATTTTGAATTCTTCGTTGAAAACATTTTTACAGATACCAACAAGTTTGGTTTATTGTGTTTTGTCTAAATGGTGGGTAGAATTAACACCTAGATGAAAGCAATAAAAGGTCGCTTCTCGACCATATAAAGGGTTTTACAGTCATGGAGCGAGCAAAAGAAACATGTTCATTGTTAGTGCATTGCGGCCATGGTGCCAACACATTCTTGAGTTATAAAGTGCCTCCAGATATAGACTTCTAGATCCTCTCATGTAAGTAATCATGTGCATACACACCACATTCAATTCTACCACATTTGTGTAAAGCATAGGCTGATTATTGCTTGTTTCTTGCACAGACTCTGCTGCAACATTCTGCTGTAACATTCTGCTGTGCAATCCACCTGCTGTCACAAACACACATGCATCTACACTGCGTTCTGCCACTATCACTCATCTACTGCGCTATTGAGTTTCTCTTCTACTGCCTGGTCACACCCTGGTGCTGACGTGCCTGGAGTTCAAGCCTGCTTGGAGTACTAGAGGGACACTGCTGCAAACTCCTGGCCATAGCTGAGGTTGTCTCATTCTTAATCTTAAATTTCTAAATGATAACTACCTAATATACAAGTAAATTCATCATGTGTTCTGTGTTCAAGGGTACACCTACTAAACTATCTACTGCTTGATTTTTGTACTTTGCAAGCCTCTGCTACTTATTATACTACTCTAGTAAAGTGCATGGCGCCCATCTACTTACCTCTTGAATATAGACAAACTTAATAGTAACTTATTTTCTGTACAAATTAACTTAGGGTCTTGGAGACCATAGCTGTGAGAATGTCTGGGTGATAATCAAAAGGCTTCACCCACACCCTGGTTCATACTTATAAACTAATAGTAATCTGTACAATTTGTGAAACTCAGTGTTTAATATTTCTAGTGTAACTTTATTTAACTTAACTCTTAGCATAGTGCCATTCACAACTGCAGGTGAAAGCACTATAAAGTATTGTATTCAAACCCTTAGAATAAAGCTTTAGAGCTGTGAAGCTGTGACAGCACAGGAGTGCCAACTCATCACACATTGTTGATTGTTACCTCTTAAGTCCTTTTTTTTATTAACTAATCTAACTGTTCTATTGTTCACCTGTTTAGGCTTGTGTATTTTTTTAAATATATATCTGTTTCCTTCATTTTCACAAAATCTGAGTTCATAATTTCACTTCCTCTTAGGCTGCCTTTATATAGTGACTTTGGCTTTCTTCTCAGCTTAATATATATATCCAATTTAATAAAACTTCAGAATCTCTTATCATTATTTATTGATATATTGCTTTTAACGCTGAGAATAAGGCTGAAACACCCACTACCAAAATCTAATGTTATAATTTTTCAAAATTCCCTCGGTGAACCAAGTTGTGAAAGCTAGTTTTGTTATATACATACATACATACTAATACCCGTTTATATCATATACATCCTTAATTCAACAAATAGGTACAATATCTTTTTTTCTAAAATAAGAAGCCAGGGCGTCACTGAAAATATCCACCATTCTTGCCTTTCATAACTCGTTATAGGATATCATTAAACGACGCAGCGAAGAATTACTGCTGAGATTGCTGCAGAATGAGGTTTTGTGGTAGAGAAAATTAGCAGAACTACACTTACCTTCAGTTATGTGTTCATTACCTGCAATAATAAAAAATATTTTAAAGATAAAGTATACATTAAAATCATTCCTTATTTATTTTATTTATTGGTGTATTGCATGTGACTTTGTCTATTCTATACATGGAGATATATATATAGGGAACCGCCCTAATTACTAATATCTCCTTTCCAAAGGTAAGAACAGAAAACGGTCGCCGCCATACAAACTCAAAACAAAAAAAAAGACTAAGCAATCACTGGGCGTTGATTGGTGATAACACAATATGGCGACAATGAAAACGTTTGACATTTCGTTTTATAGGCAATTTTAGGCATTAGGGCGAAACCATATAATATTTTTTTTAGAATAATGATTCTATACCATTTACCTGATACTAGAATGTATAATGTAGGCTGTAATGGTCGCTCTCACTATTTCGGCTAATTGATGAGGTTACGAAACGGCATTACGAGTGTGGCAACTAAGATTGTTGCTTTGCCTAGTTGTTAAGAAAAAACAAAATGTGTCAAAACAAAGTGTACTTTTAAACAGTAGTTATTAATTTAATGTATTAAAAATAAATGTTTACTCTAGTACATTTATTAGTTTTATTTGTTATTTAATCAAACATAATATTACAACGAGGACATACGAATTTGCATCAAAGTCAAAGTCAAAAGTCAAAATCATTTATTTCATGTAAATCTTTACAGATATTTATGAATAGTCAAAAAAAAAAAAGTTTAACAATGAGGTCTTAGAGTGCGTTTGGTTATTTAGCATTTCGCTGCTTTGCAAGGAGATTAACATCTCAATACTAAATCGATGCAATAGTCTCCTTCCTCAAAGCTGGTGAACCCATAAAGTGAAACTGAAATATGACCAGGGGCCTTACCGGGAAGCTACATCGACACACCAAACGACGCGTCGATGGATAAAATTGTATAGGAATTACTCGATCGCCGAAAAATCACATACATTTTAAGTTCGCTTTCGATCAATCGACGTGGCTTCCCGGTAGGGCCCCGGATCACTGGACGTTTTTGCATTTATATAGGCAGAACCGTTAGGTCGGACTAGCGTAGAGCGTAGAATAGCATTTACTGTTTTATTTGTAAAACATAAAACCTTCAGCTATAGTTTTTTCGTGAGCGGATTTAATATTGTAAAGATTTGTTTCATAAAATAAATAAAAACTGTAACATTTTTTTTTGCCATTTTCAGAGCGCAACATTGGCACCCAAAATGAATTAATTTATACTAACTACAAGATTATACATAAACATAAATAATTTTGGGACAAAACCCGAGTAGATAAGGCGGACACTAATATCTACATAAAAAGGTGGCGAAAAGGACAAGCCTTGCGTGGTTCGTACACCGATATATAAATCTGGGATTTTATTATCATTTGTTTTCTCTTTGTAACATCAATAATTATAAAACAGAAAACAACACAGATTAAAAAAATATGAATTGTTAGCCTACCAAGTTTTAAATTACACGTGCATACACGCATACAAGCATACACACACACGCTCACCCAAACGCACGCATATACCTATTACTTCTTATCACTAATATTAAATAATAATAAATTCTACATAGCTTTATGTTTTATTAAATTATTTTGTAAAGATTATGTTCTAAATGCTGCAATGAATGTTCTTGTTTAATAGGAGAGAATTATTCATGTGACTCAGAGCATGACATGTGACTTTACTTCCACCTGATGGTAAGTGGCAATGCAAAGTATAGTAATGTTCTCAACCAAGAAAGGCACCAATTCAAGCCTCGCTTAAAGGACTAAATGTAAAAAAAAGAAGAATTATCATATCTTTTTGTTCTGGTGCTTCCACCATATGTGTGGTACGCATTTTATTGCCAGTGCATGTAATATGAAAATAAAATAGGAAATAGGAAAGGAGGGATGAGTTCGAACAGGTCTTCAGAGCTTGGTCCTTTTCCCCGACTTTATGCTAAATAAGGCACGTATGATTTCAAGTTAAAACAATACAGTCTGCATTCTACAGTTTTGTGGTCTGTGGCAATGTCTATTCCCTTACAAACGAGAGACTTGACAGAGTTTCATGGGCCAAACAAAATTGCGGTCCTGAAACCTCTTAGTAAGGTGAGTCTGAAGACACTCCTTGAATAATATGACGAAGCTGTTTACTCTTTATGTCTTTCATTATCGCATTTCAGGTTGTTTTTTGGCTTTTGAATATTTTTTACATCAGATGAATGGTGTTTTGTATAAAAAATTACGTTAGGTCTATTTAAACATTTTGTTCAGTAGTAATAACTGTAAATATAGGTGTACAAGCTTTGCCTGGCGCTTAGTGTATTTTTTTTTTTTACTCTAGATAGCTTTGTACATATAAGTATTATCTTACAATAAAACTGACTATCTAATTTCTGCCATGATATTAATTTAATCCCCTTTCAATATTATTTATACTACACCTGCTCGGAAAGTAGGTTCTTACTTGCGTAAGAATAGGTCAGAAAGTACGTCTTTGTAGTCGTACAAATATGCGGGAGGAAAAAGTGTATGAAAATCCATTGTTAACGTGCTTAAGCGGGAGGAAAAAGTATATGAAAATTCATTGTTAACGTGCTAGTTTTTTTTTAATTTTTTTTCTTCAATTCTTCCAAATTAGGAAAGGCAAGGGTTCAAAGCCATACAGCCTAGTTTTTTTTTACAAGTTCGAAATTTTAATCAAAATAAAATAAAATAAAAGTATTGGTTTATTGGCTGTTTACTTTCTTTGCATTTTTGATTTATTAAGTTTTAACAACTGTAATAATTTTAATATAAACTTTAATTAATAGAGATTTTATTTTTTATTTTCCTCGTAGGTGTAGTATAAAGCACTATGTATCACTCGGCGAGAAAGTGCGATTCCTAACTCGAGCGAATTAAGGCCCTCCGCTTCGCGTCGGGCCTCAAACTTCGCCCTCGTTAGTAATCGGTGACTTTCTCCCCTCGGTGAACAATGTACTATTGCGCCCGCGTCTAATAATAAATAGACAGCTGTTTTTTATTTTATTTTACTTCGGTAAGCAACCAGAGCAAACAACCATACACCCAAAGTCAAACTTATAGGATGTTGTTTTCGCGTTATAAAGGCAATTGTCATTTACTCATGGACTTTGTAAGTTTGCTTACTATCACGTAGATACAAAGTCACATGCCGTGCTCCAATTAAAAATATACTAACTGTGTTGTAAAATTATCTAAATTTTCCCCGAATTACGTAGTTAAATTCTATAAATAATATAGCGCAGAACAAGTTTTTAAATAGCTTTTTTAATATTGGTATTTTGTAAGTCGCTACATTTGGGATTAGGCTAAATGTGGTAGGTGCTGTATAACATATATACAATAATAGATATATCCAATACACCAGTTTAAAATAAAATATAGCTTGTTACAAAAATAGTACTAACAGGTATTATAAAAAGGTTTTTATATTTAAAAACAAATAATTTAACCAGTTCTTACTTTTATTAATTAAATTGTGTCTATATAAACCATGAAGTTACATATAGAGAGCCGCCCTAATAACTAAATTCGACTTATCAAACTTGAGAACAGAACATGGCCGCTGACATACACACTGAAAACAAAAAGTAAGAAAAAATATATAGGAACACAATATAGCGGCAACGAACACGTTTGATATTTCGTTTTATCGGCGATTTTAGGTATTAGGGCGGTTCCACATATGATTCTTAGTTTAATGATAAAAACATCGCGACAAACTCGCTACTTGTTAGGTAAAGATCAAAATAACATCGGCGACCACAAACCCCACAAGGTAGGGACTAAACCGCTAGCACTAAACCTATAATACAATAATAAACGAAGTTAATATTTAGTATATATGTTTGTTTAAGTCTGTGTATATATGGTTGTGTATGTGTATATATGTTTGTGTATATGTGAACATATTTGAATTATTATGTCAAATAAAATTAATTAAATAAAACACTCATCAATACTCCATACCCTCTTTGCAGCAATTTTATTTTCAATAGGTGTTCTAAGCAAATTACTTTTTGTATGTGGCTTTTGAAAACGGTTGTTGAGTAAATACAATTTTGTTGTGTAAACCGTATATTTCAAAACCATATTTTATGTGTAAATACTGCTGTGTTTTATTATAGAACTGTTTGTATTGCTCTCAGCACAGACCACAACAAAATATAATGCCCTGGTAACAAGTTTGTAAAAGCAATAACATAGGTAAATCCATACATTATATATTTAATTCTATTTTTTCTTAAATAATTTCAATATTAACAATACCCCATAAAATAATAAAACTAAAATATTGTTGAAGCTGGCGAAGTTTTTTTTTATTGGAGATAGATATGTGACCTTGTATCTACCTAAAGGTAAGCAGCCCTAAGTCCATAAATGGGAATGATCAGTGTCGCTTTTAGGGTGTAGACACTAAAAGGTCGATAAATTTAACGATACAGTAGTGAGCAATGAGCATATTAAACTAGACTCATAATGCGATATTGTCTTTTTGCCGCACGTTTCGTAACCGCATCATTTAGCCTGCTTAGTAAGAGCGATCAATGTTGTTCAACAACATATATAAATTGACACTATTCATGGACTTTATAGGTCGGCTCACCATCAGGCAGATACTAAGTCCATTGCTGTGCTTCAATTAAAAAAAACATTAAATGACGCCACATCAGTATCTACATACATTATACCAGTGCGAAGCCGATGCGGATCGCTATTATAGTAATTAAATAATTAAAACTTCCCCTTATTTTAACATGAAATACAAGCAGCTTAAACAAGGTTTAATGCAGAAATTAATATAGGTAGTCACCAAGCTAAATAAAGACTAGTTCCGTTTCACTACTAAAACCAACTAAGGCTTTGTTTGCCGTACCAAAACAGCCTTTGCGGTTACCGGTTTTCAGTGAATAGCCTCCCCGGTTTAGTCGTACTTACCTTTGTACGTAGTGGACTGTATTTTGTATGAGGCTTAGTTAAACTTGGAATAGTACATCCGTAAAAGCCAGCTTGTAAATTTTAAATGTGAAGTTTTTTTTTTAATGTTAATTTTATGTAGTACAGGAAAATTAAATTAATAATGCAATTTATGTATAAGCACACCAGAATCATAAACAAAAAAATAACAGTATGGAAATAAAAATTCCATTTCATCCCATGAAAATTATTAATCGATTTAGTGATAAAAAAACTAATAATAGTGGCATAAGTGAAAATTGTCCTAAAAGTGTAACCCACGCTATTTGTAGTTACAATGTACCTAAACATGTTACATTTGGATCGCCTTGACTTAAGTATATTAAAGACAGTCAGACGTTTTATGGTTACTCAATCTAGGAAATAAGTTTTACGACATATCGTCATAAAACTGAGCGCAGACTAAAGTACAACTACATTGTAGATTTAATTACTACGCCATTTTTAATCCACTTTCGTTACTATTTGAGATTGGACGACGTAAACTCTACTATTTTACTATGTTGTGTATATGTTTAATATTTTCATTATTGGAACGCTTTGTTACTATGTGGTAGTTTTATGCCGATTGGTTTGTAAATATATTTTCATTATTGGAACGCTATGTTACTAGGTTGTGGTTTTATGCCGATTGGTTTGTAAATATATTTTCATTATTGGAACGCTATGTTACTAGGTTGTGGTTTTATGCCGATTGGTTTGTAAATATATTTTCATTATTGGAACGCTATGTTACTATGTTATGGTTTTATGCCGATTGGTTTGTAAATATATTTTCATTATTGGAACGCTATGTTACTATGTTATGGTTTTATGCCGATTGGTTTGTAAATATATTTTCATTATTGGAACGCTATGTTACTAGGTTGAGGTTTTATGCCGATTAGTTTGTAGATATATTTTCTTTATTGAAACGCTATGTTACTATGTTGTGGTTGTATGCCGATTAGTTTGTAGATATACTTTCTTTATTGAAACGCTATGTTACTATGTTGTGGTTTTATGCTGATAAGCTGGCAGATATATTTTCATTATAGGAACGCTATGTTACTATGTTGTGGTTTTATGCTGATAAGCTAGCAAATATATTTTCATTATAGGAACGCTATGTTACTATGTTGTGGTTTTATGCTGATAAGCTGGCAAATATATTTTCATTATAGGAACGCTATGTTACTATGTTGTGGTTTTATGCTGATAAACTGGCAGATATATTACTAGACTACAACATGACAAGATAGAATTCATTATACGAATTCTATCTTGTCATGTTGTAGTCTTACGTAGATTAACTTGTAGATATATTTTCATTATTGAAACGCTATCTTAATATACGTGGTGGCCGAGTTGGTTAGACCTTGGACTTAAAAACACTAAGGTCCCTGGTTCGAATCCCGGTGTGTACCAATGAGTTTTTAATTAAAAAAATTATGTACATTTGTTTGACAACACCACTATAGTGCCTCGGAGAGCACGTTAAGCTGTCGGTCCCGGTTTCACTATACCAACTTGTGAAACTGTTTATAGATGGGTTATTGAGTCTATCCAAAACATCGCGACGAGCTAGCCACTTGTTCGGTGAAGACTCATACCATCGGCTACGACGAGGTGGGATTAAAACCCCTCCGCTGGGTACCCTGGGGCCGTCTAGGCGGTCTCGGGCGCCGTAAGGCACCCGTGAAGATATATATATATATATCTTACTAAGTTGTACTTTTACGCCGATTAACTTGTAGATATTTTTTCATTATTAGAACACTAATGAGTCCTGTAGTTTCACTTGCTGTTTAATATAACTATCTAAAATAAATTACAACCCATGTTAACTGCTGATAACAGAGCTTTCTATTGGTGAAATAAAGTTAAAATTTGGATTTATCCAGTACAAATAATTAAAATCTTCTCTTGAGAAAGAGAGACAATGTTCTTAGCTATCCATGGATTCGCCGTGAGGGTGTCGGGTGCATCGCGTGGTTGGAAGGCTGGGGGATTACAGTATTCCTGGACAAAAAAATATTAGTATAGATAAAGTACAAAAACATTTTACTTATACTAAATCACGATTAAGGCCCCGCCTATTTTATTTCCTTGAATACGAACAATATGCATTTATTTCAGTTATTTTAACATATGATAATAATTTTTTCGGCATTTTTTGAAGAAAAAAATATCTATCTCTTTATTTGAATAATGGTTTCTGCAAGTGATACTGAATCCATAAATAAAATTTTCATGATTATTGAATTAAATATGCTTATATATCATATTATTAGCTTATATATCTTTAACATTTAAAATTTAAGGAATATTTCAATTAAAGATTGCAACCTTTTGATTATTATCTTATAACCTAACGGTAATTCTAACTACATTAGGCCAACTATTTATTATTTTAGAGTATTTTGAATACTCAAAAATAATACGATTTTAAAATTAAATTCTATATTTAAAATAAAACAAACAAATAAACGTAGGTAGCCAACGTACTCGTAAATTCTATCAAACATTTAGAGCCAGCATATTATCAAGTGGCAAACAGAGCCGAAAACTTAATCAAATTCACCAAACCGTTCGAAAACTACTCGACTTTATACGAAGCGAAATTCCCTATTTGTGGAGTTCAAAAACACCTGCGCTTAGTCAAATGCGAAATTTTCAAAATAAATCATAATATACACAATGAATCAGAATAAATGAATTTTTCATTTGCTTTCATAAGCCAATGAACTGTGTAATAGGAAGCCGACGTTCGATATAGGCGATGCGAATTTATAACTTTTAATAATAAACAAGTCGAAACATTAATATATCAGGCTTTTATAAAATTGAGCTTTTATTAATAATATATAGATATAAACATATATATTATATTATTGTGTATATATATATATATATTAGTTTTATTTATTGTAAACTATGCCCTCCCTAATGTGACCTAAACTGTTTATCAACCATTACAACTAGTGAAGCTTTTTTCTACTAATTTAATTGACTATTTTTTTTTTACAGTTATACTCATTAATTTAAACTAAAATAAAAAAAGTTGTTAGTTAAGTACAAATGGAGTCATTGAAATAAAAGTTCCCTAAAACCGTCTAGCCCACGTATCTAGTATCTTGGTCGTACTATCTATGGCCTAGGGCTTAGACTCTAGCCGATCTCGGGCGCCACAAAGCACTCGCGCTAGTACCGTATATTGTAGTAGACATGGGACAATCACTAATATATTATTGAGTCAATACTGACCACAAAAATAACCCCTAATGACAAGCAACCATCACCCACGCACGTACAATACACAAAATGTACCTACGTAATTTATATCGGTAGATAATTGTTATCGATTGCGAATTCCGTTCGGTCTGCTATTGAAACATATTGCGTTTATATCAGTGTGTCTTTTGTTTCCTTTCGGTCCCATATGTATCTTTATCCTTCTATTATATCTTTATCCTTCGATCATATCTGTATCAGTTTGCTTTCGTTCGGTCGCGGAGTTCAATCGGTCAAAAGTACCGAATGTTTTTTATCTTGGTGAATCTTTATCTTGGTCAGTTGACAATACCATATCTAAATGATTGAATCATTCGCGATTGTCACATGTCTATATTGTAGGTAACAAATTATTAATTAATGGTAGGATGTTAAATTATTAAAATTAATAGTGTTTTGATATTATGTAATTGAAAGTTATTGTTGACTACCACCTCAATAAGATATCTATGCCATAGCATCCTGAAAACCGGTGAAACTAAAACCGATACATAGTCTAGGTCATTAGTGACTAGGTCACTTAATTGGTTTCGATCTTTATGGGCGGTAATAACAAGACCGGCTGATCGGTCTAGCGAAGCTATAGACTTCGGGAGCCAAAAAGGCACCTGTGTTGTATTTATCGGAAGAATTTACTACCATCAAGAAGTTATATATCATCACGGGTGCCTTACGGCGCCCGAGATCGCCTAGACGCCCTCAGTGTACCCACTCGTCGCGAAGTTTGTATAGACTCAATAACCCGTCTAGTGGTATAGTGAAACTGGGACCGACATCTTAACGTGTTCTCAGAGGCACTATAGTGGCGTTGTTAAACAAAAGGAAGTTTTTGGAGATTAAAAACTCATTGGTACATACCGGTGTTTGAACCAGCGACCTAAGTGTTTTAAGTGTAAGGTCTAACCAACTCGGCCACCACGTATATATATAATAGACGTAACAAGAAGTTGTTTAGGTATAATATTGTATGTTGAACTGTGATACAATTTGAGTCACATCACGTCGGACTTAGGAAATATGCCTCAGAAAGTTCTGCAAGTTTCGGTACAAGTAATTACCGCGGATAAAGTCAAGATACAACTTTTTTATATTTTAATTTTTGGTTATTTATTTTTATAACACCAATTAGTTTTTGATCTATAAAAAAAATTCTAGATAATTTATTAACTAAATTATCTACACTAATAATGTACTAGTATCATAAAAAAATATTGATTTGATTTCAGAAAAAAATGTTTCGACTCCAATAAAGGCTAAAAATTTTACAATGTGTAACTGCTTGTTTGTATCACATAAAACTGCTAGACCGATTGTCATACATTTTTTTCGTGGGGTAACTGTTAAATCTTTATGTAAAATAGGATGTATTATATTTTGATATATACAAACAGGCTCAGATATACAGGATGTTGCTAAAGAGTCTCCTAGAAAAATATATAATTTATTGACAACTTCAAAACTCCCCTTTATATAAGAACCCTTGAATTATTAAAATATATTTTATTTTATAGTTAGTATTTGATTTTTTTTAAAGTTGACGTTTTATATCACGTTTATATGGCAACTGTCAGTTAAAGGTAGGTAATACTTACTAAACCTGAAATTGTATTATCTTTCTATTATGGTGATGATAATAATATATGGCACCAAGGTATAGCCATGGTCGGCATGTTGACTTTACCCTAGTAATAATAGATATTTATTAAAAATACATACTTATCATCACGGGTGCCTTACGGCGTCCGAGACCCAGGGTAGTAGAGCCCTAGGGTACCCAGCGGAGGGGTTTTAATCCCACCTCGTCGTAGCTGATGGTATGAATCTACACCAAACAAGTGGCTAGGCTCGTCGCGATGGTTTGAATAGACTCAATAACCCATCTATAAACAGTTTCACAAGTTGGTATAGTGAAACCGGGACCGACAGCTTAACGTGCTCTCCGAGGCACTATAGTGATGTTGTGAAACAAATGTACATAATTTTATTCATTAAAAATTATTTGGTACACACCGGGATTCGAACCAGGGACCTAAGTGTTTTTAAGTCCATATATTAAAAATAATATGAAAAATATTTTGTTTTGTATTAAAATAATGATGCACATTGATTTGCGAGCACCAGCTAGTAAAAACATTAAATAATAAAAAGAAAATAAAATAATACGAGTCAAATTGTGTACCTCATTATTTTTGAGGTCGGTATAAAATTTCTATTTCATAAATAAAATATAATAATATGAAAGACATATTGCCATTGTCACAAAATAAGCTCCAAACTTGTACTATATGTACCAGAAACAACAATAATAATACATATTATATTTTATAAACAACCAGTCTATGACAAACTGTACAAAAAAACGAACTATTTTTTTCCCATGTGTGGGGATCGAACCCACGACCTCCAGATACAACGCCAAAGGGGGCTACTAGTATACGGAGGCGCATAAATAACACTGTTACAGAGCCAATGTAAACCAAATGATTAGCATTCAGAGTGTATGTCGAAGACTCAAAGGCGTTTACGACACGGGTTAATTTCGACGCTAATATATGTCGTTTATTTTAATACTTTTTTAAATACATAAAATGCAAAAAAAAACGTTCATTACATTACTATGATATACTACAATGATATTTTTTAGGGAAATATGTTATTTTATATATATATATGTATTATATATAATATATATATGTGTATTGTATATAATGTATAGTAAATTTTAAATATAGTAAATACTACTGTTAGGCGTCAAAGAGTTCTTCCGAAAACATGAACTCTTTCGTTTTGACGTGTTCCACTATACATTTGGCGAAGATATGGTGTAATATTCAGAAAACCTCTCGAAATTTAATTTTGCTTTAGTTCAGACAGTCTTCATCAGATCTCTACAAAAAATGTATGCGACCAACTAGGTGTACTTTCAATAAAAAAGATATTTGGCAGAGATATATGGGAACATCCCCACAAAAAAAAACATAGGCGTCGAATTGAGAACCGAAGAGTTTCTCAATTCGACGCGTTAAAGTTTAAATATTCAAACTGTTCAGAATCTTTCGAGGTTAGTATAGTTATTTGATAAAAAGAAGCATTTTATAACTTTATTCAAATTTTATTATATAGTTCTCAGAATACTTTATACACTTAAAAAAAAAACTCTAAATAAAGTCATTAAATTATTTAAGTTTAGGCCAATTTTCTGAAAGTATGGGTAAAGTTTTTACTAGGGAAGACTTAAATATATTTTTAAGTAAGAGGAAGGCTTCTATTACCTCAGTAGGCCAACCGACCGGACTCGTTACCACCGACTACAAATGCAAAAACCGTCAAGCGACCTAGTCATGTTTGGGTTTTAGTCTGTGGGTTCACCGGTTTTTCGGAGACTACTGTTTCGATGTCTTGTTGAGGAGGTAGTCTCCTTTCAAGGTATGGTTACAAAACGGGCGATTGAAATGCAAATACGTATTGACCAATGTTGTTAAAAAACAATGTATTGGTCAACCCCCATTTATGGACCTGGTAGGTCTGCTTAACATCAGGTAGAATCAAAGTCACATGCCGCGCTCCATTAAAAAAAAAATCCGAATGAAAATACAACGACATGGCATCTACAAGTACCGCAGTGTTTACCATTGGATACATAAAGATGGTAGGATAGTATAGGAAAATCTTTTGAAAGCTTGCAACTTGCTCTTTGAAATTCAGTTTTCCTGAATGCATAAAGCAATGTTTTCTTTTACAAACTAGAATCCCGTTTGATATACGAGTTTAGATGTCACCTGAAAGAATACTGAAAAATTGTGAAATAAATTTCAGTTTATTTGTCGTAGAAGTAATCAATCAATATAATCTCATTCTGTACGGTAGACAGCAAGGTATAATATATTGTCGTAGAGACATTGTGAAAATAAATATTTAAAGTTTAAATACAATCTATAAAATAAATAAAATTGTCAAATACAAAACGGATTACAAAAATAGGCCGTTTATATTTTATTTTGTATTTAATTATACTTTATTGAAATATTGTTATATTTTATACACGTGGTGGCCGAGTTGGTTAGACCTTAGTTAGGTCCCTGGTTCAAACCCCGGTGTGTACTAACTAGTTTTAATTCTAAATATGTATGTACATTTCTTTAACAACACCACTATAGTGCCTCGTTCGAGCACGTTAAGCTGTGGTCTGAATATATATGGGTTATTGAGTATATCCAAACATCGCGACGAGCTAACCACTTGTTCGGTGTAGACTCATACAATCGGCTACGACGAGGTGGGATCAAAAACCCCGCCCTTGGGTACCCTGAAGCCATCTCGAGGCGGTCTCGGGCGCCGTGAGGCACCCGTGATGATATAACAATATTTATTTATTTATTTTATTTATTAAATAATAAAATTATTCAAATTAATATAATTAGACATATATTTATTATTCATGATTGGTTTCGTCTTGCCCAGTAGCAAGACTTTTAATTTACAACTAACCAGTTTTAAGTAACATTTTTTTTTTAAATTACATTTCACCCTGATTAATAGGTTGAAATATAATTCTATAAAAATAAATATATGTTCAATATACTAAACTTTGAAGTATCTTCTACAATATAGGTTTACGCAGTGATTTTGTATAGGTTGTCCAATCGGCAAATAAAATGAAGCGAATTCACTTAACATTGTAATAAAAATGACGATAAAAATGATGGGTTTCACATTCGGGGAAAACGATTTGGTAAACTGAGAAAGGGGTAACTAGGTATCGTCGTAAATGTGACAAAGTAACTATGTAAGCTATAAAAATTAAATTCTGACAACGTCGTAGAAGTCGGTAGAAGGTTGCAAAATGTTTCAAATTGTACAGTCAGCTGGTTCACTCGTAAATGTTGTTAAGATGAAGCTTTCACTGATATATCATTTTTTAAATATTTTTATTTAATATTAATAACAAAAATATAGGATTTTACTAACTAGTTATTAAAAAACATAAAGTTATACTAATAAAATTAAAACTATACCTAAATTAAAACATAATAATAATAAATTAAATAAAAACCCTATATAATAAATATCCTATAAAAAAAAAATATATAAATAATATATTTCCTCCATATCGCCGTCAATAGTCCGAGGGTCCCCAAAAGACTGGCCGCGTTCCTTCGTTGTATTGCAATATTGATACGCTGTCCGAGGAACGAGCCAGCCCTTCGGTCACCAGCTGCGTCGACCAAACGCTTGGAAATGTGGTTGTAGATTTTATGTGCTCCTGGTCCCCACGGCCCCATAGTTTCGACCCCAAACGGCTCAAATACATAGTCCCTGCTGAGAACTGCGTATTTGCGCCGTTTGAGACTTTCTACCGTAGAAGCGGCGGCGCCAGCTTTTAGTGAAGTCCCTGGCAGATGTGACGGCGCAAAAGTATCGGCACAGGTTGCGTCCCATACCAAGCACCGCCCACCTGCCCAGGGCACTAATGTTATTCCATCGGGTCTTTTGCCATCGCCTGTAGCTAAGCCGTTTGGTTCCAGAATGGCAGGAATAGAGGCGCTGGCAAGAGCCCGATGAATTATTTGATTTAAGCTGGCATGACGCGATATTCTACCGCCGCTCCTACTGCATGATAGACCGTGGCGACCAAGTTGGTCGACCATGTCTCCACATTGACAGCGATGTGGAAGAAATAAGGATGCACCCAGTCGCAAGCATATTGCTAGACACAATGAACTTTCGTCCAGCAATGTACCAATTTTTGATGAAGGCAACGCCTGCAACCAAAGTCCAGATTCCCATTGGGCGACGGCTAAGAGACGAGCACGCTCTGCAGGTGTACTGGCAGATGTTAATAAAAAAATAAATAAATATACAAAAATATTATATTTTATAAAACAACTACTAGAGTCTTGAGTCTTGGCGAGCATGTTAAGCTGTCTGGTTTCACTATACCATCTTGTGAAACTAGACAGCTTAACATGCACGCCAAGACTTACTTGTTCTGTGTTGACTTAGAATACCATCGGCTTATAAAAGCACGACATAATATGACTGCATAACTCTGAGATGGTAAGAAGATTATGCAGTCCATAAATAGGTTCCACTAACGCTAGAATCGACAAATGCGCCTCTGGTGGAGTCTAATATGTGGGCTTTTTAAGCAAATTCACGCATCGTTTGAAGAACCTGGGATTATAAGTAAAAGAAAAGACACATGCTGGCAATGCATTCCATTTTTTTATAATTTATAATAATGGTTCCCTGAAACCGTAGTTCAATAGGCGCCATAAGGTACCCGTGATGGTATATAATTTAATGATAAACAGGGAGAATTCAGTTTCATCGGTGGCCATTTTGCAACCGAATATAAATCCTGTAAGTAGTGCTTGTTTTTTTATTGCTTAATATCGTTCAATCGACTACTTTATAACAATAGGCTTACTTGTAGTATTTTATAATTAGGAAGGAAAGTTTTTTATTCCTATCGTTCTCTATTAATTGGATTAGTTAATTTTCCTATAAAATAAATATATACATATGATATTATGATATTGCATACATATGATTTAAAGCATTAAAACAACGATAAAAATACTCAGAGGCTCTACCATGGGTTTGCGCATTGTAGAAACGTAACGTATTCATTTACGTATACGCAACAACCAATAGGATCGCTTTATTCAATCCTATTACCAAAAATAAAGCGATCCTATTGGTTGTTGCTCACGTATACGTAAATGAATACGTTACGTTTATACAATGCGCAAACCCATGGTAGAGCCTCAGACAAGAACTGTTATGTATTGTGAAATATAAAATACAACGCTTTCATCCCTAAAACAAGACAACATCTTTGAATAATTTTCAATTTATAAATTAACCTATTGGTGCAACCACCGCCTTAATTACTCTGTGCAATAAAAAAACGTCGGAGCGTATTGCCCTCATTGCTACGATCTTCATCCTGAGTCGCGCTTGATTTACGGCGAAAGCGTTCTTACTTTTAACTCCAGCCTCAAGCTCTAACTTACCATTGTTTTTCACTCGGCTATCAGGGAGAAATAATGGTCTCACTTAGTTGGTTTGTTGCTTGAAAGTGAAAAAAATCGATGGTATTTTTGTATCGAAAGCGTATAACTTAAACGGTGCGCTCTACTACTTAAATAGTCTATTGATAGTAATTAGTAAATTCGACATGGTGCCCGAGTTGGTTAAACCTTTGACTTAAAAATACTTAGGTCCCTGGTTCAAACCCCGGTGTGTACCAATGAGTTTTCAATCTCAAAATGTGTAATAAATACTGTTAAAAAGTTAACACAAAGTGATTTATTATTTTTAGTTACAAATTTTTTTTTTCAGACCTTCGAACGGAGTATGAACACACTTTAATAGGTGCGAGCGGAATAAAATAAAGTTTTTTTTTGTATGACAAATAGTGGTCATAAAATCAATACATCATTATCACCTAAGTATATGCTGTCGGACCCAGTTTCATTGTACCAACTTGTGAAACTGTTTATAGATGAGCTATTTAGTCTATCCAAATATCGCGATGAACTAGCTAACTGGTTTGGTGTAGATACGCTCATACCATCGGCTACGACGAGGTGGGATTAAAAACCCCTCCGCTTGATACGCTGAAGCCGCGGTCCGTAAGGCACCCGTGATGATATTTATTATATTTTATTTATTTCTATCCAACCACTAGCAGAACGAATGCACTCTACATTTAATAGTAGGCACCCTAGTGTATGACAAACCAATAAGCGTACTCATCTCAGGTACATCATTAGGGAAATGTACCACAAAAGCTGTTGAGTATAAAATTTAGTCTGGTAGCAAATTGGATTTAGGTTTAGGTATTAGTAGTACATATGCTACATTTGATTTAGTATTTAGAATCTATATAGATCTTAGATAGGCTTATATAGACTTAGGGCTGATTTTTTAATCGTCAGATAAAGTTATTCGACAGTTAACTTGTATGAAGAACTGTCAAATTTATTCTTTCTCCATACAAGTTATCTGTTGGATAGCTTTATCAGAGGATTGAAAATTCAACCTTAAGTATAATAGCGGATTCAGCGGCTCAATTACCCCAACCTTAAAAATCCTCAATATAAGTTCAAAATGTTGCGCGTAGAACGAATTTGAAACATATCAGTAATAATTGTTTTGCTTGCCTGCTCAAAAATGAGAAAAAAAAACGAAATTCACCCTGACTCGGAAACTATAATATAACAAATGTGTGGCGAACATTACTTGATTTTTTATAAAGTTAAAATAAAAAACAATTGTTTTCAAATACGTGGCAACTTTCGAATTTGTTTTCCGTTTTCATAGTTTTTTTTTTTTAAATAGAGCAGTACATGTAAATCTACATCCACCTGATGGTAAGTGGCAACGTCCAAGAATGTTCTCAACCAATAGTAGTAATGATGCTTGCTTCAATTGGTTGATTCCCTATGTCTGCTTGAGAAACTTATTTACGCCTCGCTTAAAGGACTCAGGATTAAAGAAAGAAGGGATAACGCATGCAGGCAAGGCATTCCAAGTAAAAAGAGTAAAGCTTTCGGAAATGTAATTTAATAATAATATGTACAATATTCGTTTAATTTTATATATAAAAAAAATATTTTCACCAACTCCTTGGCCACAGATCATCAGCTTTTATTTATTTATTTATTTTATTTTAAATTCTTTATTGCACAAAATTGTACATAGGCGAGCTTAATGCCTTAGGCATTTTCTACCAGCTAACCTTTGAGAGAGTGAATTATGCTTAGGGTGCGGAACTTTCGATAGAAGCTTATAATAATATCTTAATAAGCTTATCTTAATGTTGTAAAGTATAGATAGCTTTCTATACTTTACAACATTAAAATAAATAATATGAAAAGATACTAAAATTTATCAGTTCACCAGCGTACCTGCTTTATTTTTTGTTAATCTATACTAATATTATAAAGCTGAAGAGTTTGTTTGTTTGTTTGTTTGTTTGAACGCGCTAATCTCCGAAACTACTGGTTCGAATTGAATAATTCTTTTTGTGTTGGATAGTCCAGTTATCGAGGAAGGCTATAGGCTATATAACATCACGCTACGACCAATAGGAGCAAATATATAGTGGTAAATGTGTAAAAAACGGGAGAAATTATTTCATCTTTGAAGCCTTCCGTTGCGTGCGCCGTGAAAACGGTTCAAGATACACAAAAAATATGTATTAAAGAATAATTTAAATATTCATAACTCAAAGGTGACTGACTGACATAGTGATCTATCAACGCACAGCCCAAACCACTAGACGGATCGGGCTGAAATTTGGCATGCAGGTAGATGTTATGACGTAGGCATCCGCTAAGAAAGGATTTTGATAAATTCTACCCCCAAGGGGATAAAATAGGGGATGAAAGTTTATATGATAAAAAATAACTATTCCACGCGGACGAAGTCGCGAGCACAGCTAGTAATAAATATAAATAAATACCATCACGGCTGCCTTTTTAGCTCCCGAGAACCATTAACGGCATCAGAGTACCCAGCGGAGTGATTAACCCGTACTCATTTCGCTGATGGTATTCGGAGGCAACACCTAACAAGTGGCGAGCTTTTTGCGGTGTTTAAGATAGTATAGCCTCGTTGTATAAGCAGTCACCCATATCAGGTCCGGTCTTGTTGTCATCTGCTTAACCTTGTTATCAGTTGCGCAGTGACTTAACCGCGGTATATTTGTTTTGTTACTTTAAGATTTATTTCCTATTTGGATGATTCTTTACATTTTAAAATAAGAATGAATGTTTGTATACATATTTACATTGCTTATGGGTCGTTTACCGAGGGTTGGAGGTAGCACCGTCGAGGACCCTTAGGGCGCTCGCTAATTGGATGCAAGCTTGTTCGTTCGCTATTGTGTGTTTGGAGAGGTCTACTTGTGATAGGGTGTATTCAATACGTATTGGAAAAATACTTTTAAGCTAGAATATATAACATATGTATACACGTGGTGGCCGAGTTGGTTATACCTTTGACTTAAAAACGCTCTGTTGGCCCTCACATTATCCCGTATCAGTAGAGTTGATAGGAAAACATAAATATTAGGAAACATTCGTTAACATAACTTTGTAATTTTTGACTGACAGAACATATTTTTTGCTGACACAGCAAAAGTTGCTCTACATTTAGTAGGCTGCACAGTTCCATACGTCTCTTTGGTAGTGGATATTGGAGTAAGATATACGAGTATATATATTTTCATCCAACATCTTTTATTTTCATACCATTAAAGTTTTTTAAACATAAAAGTTAGTTGCTCCGCAACTGATAATATGGTTAAGCAGTTGACAACGAGACTGATATTGGGATGGGTGACCGCTTAATACAACGATGCTATACCATTATAACATTGCAATAAGCTCGCCTCTTGTTAGGTGTTAGCTCCGAATACCATCGGCAAAATGAGGACGAGTCAATCCCTCCGCTGAGTACCCCGAGGCCGTTATCGGTTCCAGGGAGCCAAAAGGCATCCGTGATGGAATCACTGTTTTGTGACTTATTAACTCGTCAAGAGCCGGTTGGTATATTTAAAAATAGTAAATAGATTTCTAGTATATGATCCTAAGGGACTAAATACATATTTAGTTTATCATCTGCCTCTGTAGACTAGTAGTTGCGCCTCTGCCTTTGTACGTCAAGAAAAACTTAAGTATGTTTAGTAAAAATGGCGACAGGCATAATTTAAACTTAAGAAATATAGATAAAATTGATATTCCAAAGTTTACACATAATTTTAACTTAAGAAATATAGATAAAATTGATATTCCAAAGTTTAGACTGCAAAAAACTAATAAATGTTTTGTCATTAACAGTATAAGGTTATTTAATAAATTACCTAAAAGTATTTAAGTGAAATAAAGTTTAAAAATTGTATAAAACAAACATTAATCCATAGGGCATACTATAGAGTTAATGACTATATTAATGATAAAGATGTCTGGACCCGTTCCGATCTGCAATTGAGGTCTCACAACTAGTATTGCCTTTTCAAATGAGTACCCTAGTAGCTATGTTAAATCTGATATTGTAATAACTTATTATTACTTAATTTATTTTTTATTATATTTAAATTTTATCTTTGGATAAGGTATATCTTATGATTACTTATTTATATTTACATTATGCAGGTACTCTGTTATTATATATTATTATTTAGAAAAGTGCCTGTACTCTTTAGTATTTGCAGTTCTGTACATTGGTACAGCAACCAATTGCTATACTGTTAAATAATCTGCCATAGGGTGTTTTGCGCATGCTTTTAGTAAGGTTAGAGCATTCTATGTATGCTGCGATATGCATATCGGTAACTCAATGGCTATGTTCCTCTGTTAGTTTGTGTGAAGCACCAGAGTTTTTTACTTGCTGGTACCTTTTTCTCCGGGGTGTCTCCGGAGGGATCGACTTTACAACTAGTGTTTACGCCCTTAAAGATACCGGTCCATATAACTATGTTAATGCGATTGATGGTCATTTAAATACAGCCAATATAATGATAATATAAGAAATAATATTTAAGGCGTGGATACGTTGGTGAGGTCGGTCGCCTCGGTGGCACCCTTGTAAGGCAGATGATAATTGGAAGGTCAATGGAATCAGCTAACCACCTAGTCTTACACTAGTTAGTTGTGTAGTGTGCGTTCGGTTGGTTGTTTTTTTTAATACTTTTATTTAATGACACCTTTTATTAATTAATCTATAATGGTTATATATATATATAGCAGTCTAACCAAACGCACTCTAGACCTTATCGTTAAAACTTTTTTAACTTTTTTTTTTTTTTGACTATTCATAAATATCTGTAAAGATTTACATGAAATAAATAATATTTGATTTGATTTGATTTGCCTATGTATCCGGAGGCCGTGAGTACAATTCCCACCTATGGCAATAACACGTTTTTCTGTACAGTTTGTCATAGTCTGGTTGTTTATAAAATATAAATTGTTTTAGTATAGTTGTTTCTGGTACACATAGTATAAGTCTAGTGCTTAGTTTATTACCCGGGTAATATGTGTCTAATATCCTTTTTATTATTATTATCATATCCTACAAATTAGTAAAATACTTAAATTTTATTCTCTTACTTAAATAACCTACTTCAAATAAGGTTTTATGTTTTACGAATCTGTTATTTTTTTTATTTTATATTACCTTTTTTCTTTTTTAAACATTCGTTCACTATTTAAAATTCGAACGTCGGTATCTCTTTCAATATTATAAAGTTTGTGAAAATCAATAATAAACAAGCTAGTTCCAAAGTTTCTTTCGCAGATGAGATCTCCGACACTTTAGTTCACTAAAAGCGGAGTGCATGTTGTCCTCATGTGTTTCTACACTTAGCTATACTCAGGGCGGGCGGAGGTTTCTTTTAGACTCTTTACAAAGAATAATACGACTGGGTTAGTTTTCGTTTTTTTTTAAATGTATTTTTGTTTGTTTATCATTAAAAAGTTTTTTTTTTTTTTTTACTGGAGCACGGCATGTGACTTTGTATGTTCCTGGTGGTAATCAATACATTACTGTTTAACAATATTGATCGCTCCCATAATGCCGGCTACGAAAAGGTCGGCGACAAAGACGTATTTGCATTACGAGTTAATATCCTCGCTGCTTTATAATTAAATAAGACAGGAAACTACAATCTCAACAAGAAATCTCCGGAAAACTGGTGAACCCGAAATATGACTAGGTCACTTGACGGTTTTTGCATTTGTGTGTGCGATTGTAACGAGTCCGGTCGGTCGGTCTAACATAGTTATAGAGGCCTTCCTCCCATCTAAATCTAAACCGCACCTTGAAAGGAGACTATCATTACGACAAGAAATCGATGGAGTAGTCTCCTGAAAAAAATAATATATATAGGACAATTTATATATTTATTGCTCTGGTCACAAACTAAGCTCTAGAATTGTACTATGTGTACCAGAAACAACGATATAATACATATTATATTTTATAAACACCCAGATCATGACAAAATGTACAGAAAAACGTACTAATATTTTATTGACATGGGTAGGAATCGAACCCACGACCTCCGGATACAACGCCAAAGGCGTAACTTTAATCATTATACCTCCCAATTCAAAATAGGATAGATTCTGTTGCTATTACACACAATAAAAGGACCACTAGAACCACAAAAGCAGTGGAAATTATAGTTCTACTTAAAAACTGAGTGTCGTACCTACCTCTCTAGATCTTATGAAAGTAGTTGTTCTTAAGTAGGTACGCCATTAGGTCCAAGTACCTACGTCATACTAATTAGTAAGAAAATTTGTTTTTTAGTTTTACTATTGGCCACGATGTAAAGTTCTACTATATATTGGTATATTGTCATATAAAAAAATAAAAAGTACACTTAAAAAAAAACAGTTATAATAATGTGAATAAAATAAATAATTAATAAATACCATCACGGGTGCCCATTTGGCTCCCGAGAACCGTTTAAACGGCCTCAGGGTCCCAGCGGAGGGATTAACCCATCCTCATTTCGCCGATGGTATTCGGAGGCAACATCTAACAAGTGGCGAGCTTGTTGCTTGTTGTTTATGATGAAATAGCCTCGTTGTATAAAGCGGTCACCTATCCCAGGCCGGTCTTGTTGTCATCTGCTTAACCTTGTTATCAGCTGCGCAGTGACTTAACCACTAGGCTGGGGCCGCTTTTTAATAAATATTTATAATAATGATATATATATCATCACGGTTACGGCGCCCGAGACCGCCTAGACGGCCCCAGGGTACCCAGCGGAGGGGTTTTAATCCCACCTCGTCGCAGCCGATGGTATGAGTCTACACCGAACAAGTGGCTAGCTCGCCGCGATGTTTTGAATAGACTCAATAACCCATCTATAAATAGTGACACAAGTTGGTATAGTGAAACCGGGACCGACAGCTTAACGTGCTCTCCGAGGCACTATAGTGGTGTTGTCAAACAAATGTACATATTTTTTTTAATTAAAAACTCATTGGTACATAACGGGATTCGAACCAGGGACCTAAGTGTTTTTAAGTCCAAGGTCTAACCAACTCGGCCACCACGTATAATAATGATGATTGTAAAAAAACTTATCATTAAAAGACAATGAGTAAACCTGTGGTATCGATATGCAGACAGTCAGTCAAATAGACTAGGCTACAACATTCTATAATAATCTTATATATCTATCTTTTATAAGTAACATTTTTTTTTTTAAAGTTATTTAGGTTATCAAAATTATGAGTCTCATCTAAAGGCAAATAAAAAAACTACTAGCCCGAAAGCGAAGGCGAAATTATAGCTCTACTTAAAAACTGAGTGACGTACCTCTAAGATCTTATGAAAGTAGTTCGTCTTAAGTACGTCATTAGGTCCGAGTACGTACGTCATACTAATTGGTAAGAAAACTTTGTGTTTCATTTCGCTATTACACTTTGCTATTATGCTGGTTAATAACTACACTCCTACACTGAACTAGTACACATGTATATATAGATTGCAATTGAAATGTATTCAACAACAATAACATTAATATTTAAAACAATTAAAGCCGTCATGTTGCGGTTTCAGTCTGTGGCTTCACCGGTTTTCAGAAGACTATTGCGGTATCTTATTGAGGTAGTCTCCTTTCAGGATGGTTACCAAGTGGGTAGTTAATTTGACGATAAAGCAGGTTAAAAAAATAGACTTGTAATACAAATTCGTCTGTCGCCGCCGGTTTCGTGACCGCATCAATTAGCCGGCATAGTGCGAGTGATCAATGTTGTAAAAAAATAACTTTTCTTTGCCCGTTATACTATTTGTATGAAAATTAAATAACACATCCCATTTTCAAACTGTAAAATGTATTTATATATGTACCCATCAATAAGATTTACAATGTTAAATAAGCGTAATTTATGAAAAATTACGCTCAAAACCTGAGCGGTCTCTGTAAGCGCAGCTGAGATGCTTATGATAAAGTGTGTACATTTTTATGTTGTTTTTTTATTTATTTATTGGAGTACGGCATGTGACTTTCCATCTACCTTATGGTAAGCAGACCTACAGAGTCTATAATAGGGGTCGATCAAAACATTGTTGTTTAATAATATTGATCACCCCACTATGCCTGTTAGTAAATGTGCGGGGATGAAGACGTGTGCATTGGTATTTTAATATCTTCGCTGCTTTATTGTCAAATCTATCGCCCGTTTTGTAACCACACCATTAAATAAGACTACCACTTTTGTGACCAGAGCAATTTGTGTAAATTGTCCTACATATTATTATTTTATTATTATTATTAGTTACAGTTTTCATAAATCACAGTGATCTTAAATATTTTTAAATACATTACACATTATTAAATATACATAGACACATACATATCTTCACGGGTGCCTTACGGCGCCCGAGACCGCCTGGACGGCCCCAGGGTACCCAGCGGAGGGATTTTAATCCCACCTCATCGTAGCCGATGCTATGAGTCTACACCGAACAAGTTTATCACGGTGTTTTTAAATAGACTCAATCTATAAACAGTTTCACAAGTTGATATAGTGAAACCGGGACCGACAGCTTAACGTGCTCTCCGAGGCACTATAGTGGTGTTGTCAAACAAATTATTAAATATCTTGCTCCTTATACTATTAAAATAAAAAAATAAAACTGATACTGTTCTATAAGTAGAGTTTTAAACTTTCACATTTTATTTTGTTCCTTAAACTATCCTTGCAATTACCTTATTAATTACAAATCTTTGTCCTGGTTGACTGACTTACATATCATTGCCCAGCCAACAAATATCTCTACAAATAAATATATATTTGGTCGGTAGCTCCCTTTTACAATATAGGTCGTAGAGGGTTTTAAAAAGCAAAAATTCCAAAGGAGAAGAGGGGAGTTATAATTAATTTTCAGAATAGGTGTTTCATCATTTTTATTGCGGGATAAAGGTTTGCACCTTTATCCCAGGTGGTTTCAACTGTATACCATATTTAGGTTTTATATTCGCCTCATCATAGCCAGTATTTCGAGTCTATGTATGAGTAACTTTAACCGTTTACGCACCGCATGCGCTAAAAGCTCTCAAAAGGAACAAATTTTTCCCGTTTTCCCGACATTTTTCAATGATGCTCCGCTTCTATTGGTCTTGTATGTTATATAGCCTTCCTCGATAAATGTGCTATCCAACACCAAAATAATTTTGAACGTCGGTTCAGTGGATCCAGAGTTAACCCTACAACAAACTCACAAACTTTGCCTCTTTATAATATTAAGTATAGATTAGTATAGACTAATGAAATAGTTACGTGGTGGCCTAGTTGGTTAGACCTTGGACTTAAAAACACTTAGGTCCCTGGTTACGCAACCACTTGTCGACGGAGACAATCATCACAATATAATGGAATAGTATATGATAAAAAAAAAGCGGCCCCAGCCTAGTGGTTAAGTCACTGCGCAACTGATAACAAGGTTAAGCAGATGACAACAAGACCGGCCTGGGATGGGTGACCGCTTTATACAACGAGGCTATTTGATCATAAACACCGCAACAAGCTCGCCACTTGTTAGGTGTTGCCTCCGAATACCATCGGCGAAATGAGGATGGGTTAATCCCTCCGCTGGGACCCTGAGGCCTTTTAAACGGTTCTCGGGAGCCAAATTGGCACCCGTGATGGAATTTATTTTATTTATTTATTTTAGTATATGATAGATTTGGGTTATTATGATAATACTTACATATAAAAATATATAATTTAAAAAATTCCTAAACTACATTTAGGAATTTTCTAAATTCAGACTCATTCAGCCGTACAAATCCGCTGAAAAAAATATTGTAGAGTATAATACCAACACGTAAGGCACGTTAAGTGTAATAACTCACACGCGTTAATACTATCTACTATTCAAATCGTGCGTCTTTCGATGATATTATAGATGAATTTATAGTCTATAATATGCCATTAAAGTAATTATTATAATATCAACGTGTCTATTTTGTTCTTCGAATTTACGAAAACGACTTTCTTTGTCATATAATATCATTTTTAAATAACATGCCATCATAACTACTACTAAGTTATGATGTAGCGTAGGTAGTTCCTAAATTTGTTTTTCTTTACAATTTCATTAAGAATATATTCGTGCTAAACTGGAAAAAAATATCATATATTTTTCAATTCATTTACCACCAGATCTAGGATTTACTTTATTAGTGTGATTAATAATTTACGAGAAAAAAAATCCTAAAAACAACACTTTTTCAATTTTTTTTTTTAATACTTTTTTTTTTAAATATTCGAATGAAAAAATAAATCGCAAAAATTGTTAATAAACTAGACCTTGCATTTAGATTTCCAATAATCAATATATGTTTTAAAAAAATCTCTACATCTTGTGATTCATACAGATGATTTATAAAAAAAAAATATGTAGTTGTAGATTTTATTTACTCGATCCTAATTATATTTTTTTAAATAAAAAAATCTGTTAAGTTTGAAATGACAACTAAAGTAATATTTTTGCATGTCGATGCAGCTTCTTTAAACTTCCCCTGATAATTGTATTACAGTAGAATATTTATTAATTACTGTGTTATCCTATATTATAAATTACTTACTATATTATGTTATATATATAAAGTTCCTACTTTATTTTAAATTACTTTCCATGTTATACTATGTAAATTACTAGTTATGTTATTATGTTACGATCTCGATGCAGATACTTTAATGTAAGAAAACTTTGTAAACTCAAACAAGTGAACTTAATTGTTTTTATGAGTACCCAACAAAGATCTTTAAACACAAGTAATATTTTTAAAATCATAAATCAAACTTTGGGTGTCTTTTCAAAAGTTAGTATTTTTTTATATAAAAAGACCATCTGATTAGCATAGAGTAAATAATATTTACGTCCTTTTTTAATAAAAAAAAAACTTTGATATATGATATATAGATCGCGAATGTTTTTCCTGTCTCCTATAATATAGCTTCGTTTAAAGGATTAAAAATTTTAAGATAGTGAAAACACGTAAGCTGGTATAGCATTGTAAATTTTGCGTGCGACAGAAAATGTACCTACGAATCAATAATTTTGGGTTGTTGCCATAGTGTGTACTATATATATATATTCATTTAGCTAACTGTTCTGATACAGAACTATCAGAAACGGGAGAAATAGAATGGTATATAATCATCATAAACTCTTGTTGGTAGAGTAATTTCCATTCCTTTCTGTCAGTTGACTAATATTATGATACATTGCAATTCCATTGCGCGTTTAATTTCTATATAAAAATTCATACTAATGAAAAAACAATCGATCTACGTTTAGTAATGAATAACAGCCAAACCAAATGCAAACTAAGAGCTTAATGTTTTTCTTTTTTGACACTAAAAAACTGTAATTTGAATGCAATAATAAATTTGAATTAAATTCACTTCTTTGTAAGAATTTGCATGACATTTCCGTTTTAGCTAGTTAGACCAGATACTCGTAGCTTCTTCTAAGTTTTCCTCTTCCTCTTTTGCCTTCTATAATATAACTTTTATATAGGGTATAGTACCATATAAGATCATCGAAAACTGCTCCTCTGAAATAGTCCAGTATTTGTCGTACATTTCTATACTCGTTCCTTAATTTAGTTACCTAATGACAATAACATACATACATATATATCATCACGGGTGCCTTACGACGCCCGAGACCGCCTAGACGGCCCCAGGGTACCCAGCGGAGGGGTTTTAATCCCACCTGGTCTTAGCCGATGGTATGAGTCTACACCGAACAAATGGGTAGCTCGTCATGATGTTTTAAATAGACTCAATAACCCATCTATAAACAGTTTCATAAATTGGTATAGTGAAACCGGGACCGACAGCTTAACGTGCTCTCCAAAGCACTATAGTGGTGTTGTCAAAGAATTAAAACCCACAAACTATAAAAGGATATTTATGGTTATAGATATCCTATAAGCCACGTCCCCAAAGGGTAGAGACATGGAAGAAATGCCGAATTACATTATTTGGTATCCTCCATACAGCAAGAGAGGGAATGTAATCGTCTAATGAAATTCCTCACAGATTCATATTGCCAGGCGACTTACGACACACGAACGCATTTCAAGATTACAAACAGCTTATTAAACGAGTAATATAGAGAAATATTGTCTTTAATATTTTTATTGGCGTGCTCCGATAAAAAAATTAAAAAAAATACTACATAGTTGGTTATGTAGCGTGCGTTCGGTTGGGTAGTTTTTAATTTTTATTTAATGACACCTTTTATTAATTAATCTATAATGATTATATATATATATATATATATATATATAGCAGCCTAACCAAACGCACTCTAGACCTCATTGTTAAAACTTTGACTATTCATAAATATCTGTAAAGCTTTTTTTTTTTTACAAATTTGAAATAATAAAATAAGCAATTGGCTTTGTTAGACATATTAATACTATTAACAGTGATTGTTTGAAATCTTTAATAAGTTATAACCGTAGGCCGCCGCTGCTACGTGAAGCCTCCTCCTCACGAACCAATATAATGTTATATATATATAGCCAGCCAGCCAGTTTATAGTTTGACAGCCTCCGTAGACTAGTGGTCTTTGATGTTGTATCTGGAGGTCGTGAGTGTGGGAATCGAACCCATGGCAACAAATATATTAGTACGCTTTTTCTGTACAATTTGTCATGGTCTGGGTGTTTATAAAATATAATATGTATTATATCGTTGCTTCTGGCACACATAGTACAAGCCTAGAGCTTAGTTTGTGACCAGAGCAATATGTGTAAATTGTCCTACATATTATTATTATTATTCATGGTACTATTTGTTAAACTCGTTGTTTAAAGAACAACGGATAGCTATTGAGGCGGAGCTACCCTCAAGCTCATCAATAGGGGGCGTAACATTTAATTTGTTATGAATTTTCGGACGATGCGGCATGTGTTAAGCATTACTGCTTTTTGCAACTGCGTGTTTATTATTATTATTATACTAGCTTTATGTTTTAGAATTAGTATAAGAGTTATTAGAAGAAAGCTAATAGAGGGTGTCTGTGTATAAGTAGATAACAAGCAATGACAAAATTCGTGAGGGCTGACTGGAACCTGGTTGGCTCAGCAGTTGAGCGGCTTGCCGCTATAGCGAGGTTCGTGGGTTCGAGTCCCGCCACCAGGATTTTTTTCATTGCAATTTTATCTTTAAAAAAATTATTATAAAGGAATTTATAAAAATGCATAAATATAAAATACTGAAAAAAGTAAAAACAAAAAACAGACTCCTCTGCCATCTAGTATTTGAAACTAGGACTTCTAACTTCACTCGTATAAGAGTTATTAGAAAAAAGCTAATAGAGGGTGTAGGGTGAGGGTGTCGTCTGTGTATAAGTAGATAACAAGCAATGACTAAATTCGTGAGGGGTACCTGGAACCTGGTTGGCTCAGCGGTTGAGCGCCTTGTCGCGATAGCGAGGTTCGTGGGTTCGAGTCCAGCCAACAGGATTTTTTTCATTGCATTTTTATCTTTAAAAATTTTATATAAGAATTAAATATATATAAGTTTAAAATAAAATCAAACCATTATTTATAGAGTTTTCTGAAGTTTTTAGAACAATAAAAGATATGTGTACTTCTAAGAAGCACCATAAATACTCATTAGTACTAACGGCGGTCCGTAACGGCGTCCACTTTAAGCTATTTTCGCTTCCTGCAGTTTCTCAGCTTAAATATAAATACTTAAACTAGTTATTTTAAAACATAACTAGGTATATATTTATACACTTTAATTGCTATTTTATTTTAAGTATACTAACACGAAACGAATGGTAGTTTTTTTTTTTCGATAAATCAGCTAATTTAGTAAAGAATAAATACTGAAATATAAATATAACAAATTATTTAGTAGGTACCTTATTTGGATGAAAAACTAGTAAAAACAATGTCGGAATGATTAACTTAAGTATATCAATGTATTATTATTATTATATGGCTGAAAGAAGACTACTACCTCGACAAGAAATCGATGCAGGAGTCTCATGAAAACCAGTATATCCAGAGACTAAAATCGACACATAACTAAGGGATGTGACGGTTTTTGTATCTACACAACTGGTCGGTATAGAGAAGTAGAGACCTTCCTCCCACCTAATTCGTTACGCTAATTGTTCAATAATTAAAAGTAGGTACCTACATACTGGGCGTTTTTTTAACAATGATAATATTTTTTTGATGCCTCCAGTATCACTTTTAGAACGCATTTTTAAAAAAGGTAGGTAAGTATTTTTTTCTTCAAAAAAAAAGGCTGAAAAATATTTTTTTATATGAACAAACGTCTATATGCTTAAAATTACTCCTATAAATAAATACATAGTAAGTCTTCGTATCTAACAAGTAAAACACAGTTAGACAAGTGATAGGCTTTAATTCGTGAGTTTAGTATAAAATTTGTAGATCTTTTTTGTTATTTATCTTTGTTTTTGTATAGGCGACACTAAAAGGAAAAAATACGTGTTTCATTATTTTCATCATAGAATATAATATATTTTTTTTATCACCGTGACAAAAAAAACAGTATATAAATGATAAAATATGGTAGTTGTTGATTGATTAACTTCAGTCACCAAAAGAACAATTTTAAACGTCGATTATGTTTGAAAATAGAAATAGAATAAATAAAACGGGATTATGGTCGAGATTGGAAGAAAACATTGCCTTCCGCCCATTAGTCATTCCGGTCCAAAGAAAAGATGGAATTTAATTTCGACTATATGCCAACGTATACGCTATACATATTAACTAAACAACACACGTTTTTAAACCGTAAACCTACGACATAAGATCTATATTTGCTTTTTGTATATTAGATAATGGTGTCCCACATTCGACGTCAATGCGACCCGTCTTTGTTCTTAGATGTCGATGAATGTGTATCTCAATTTAGAGAAAATATTCAATTTTTCAGTGGTAAAATGCCTCATTTGATTCTGGATGCGATCTACAAACTAAATATACATTATTATTACAAAATACACACTATTACGCCTACTATCCCTGTTAAGGGGTAAGCAAAGAGCAATGTACGCCACTCGCACGGTCTCTACACACTTCCCTAGCTTCCTCCACATCCATGAACCGATTCATACAGATGCGTTTGTCTTTTAGAATTTTTTTTTTTTTTTTTTTTGTGATTTATTATTCAACAATACTTATAACCACAACGGAAACCTTTAAGGTTTATATGTGGTGCATGAGTTGCAAACATTTTTTAAATTATATATCTTTACCTTACATTAAATATTTTTGTTGTTAGGTCTTGTATGCTTGAGGAAGAAACTTTTGAACTTTTGTCTATATTTACTTCCATTTTTAAAAATATTCTGCATAAATACTACTTGAGTGTTTATAAATGCAATTTTAATACGTTACAATGTCATTATTTTTTGTTTCTTTCATCAAACATATAATAAAAGATAATATTACATACGTTACAATAAAAATGATGAAAAAAAAAAATCTAAACACCTACAAAAATGTATTATTCCTATTTATGAACCATGTTTGCGTATTGTGCAACTCGGACCAGCTGGTTAACGTGCTCTCCGAGGCACTATAGTGGTGTTGTCAAACAAATGTACTTTTTTTTTTTCATTTAAAAATCATTGGTACACACCGTGGTTTGAACCGAGGACCGTAGTGCTTTTATGTCTGAGGTCTAACCAACCGGACCACCGATGTATAAAAAATATATAATTCTATATTATAACATAATAAAACATATTAATATAGTTTTATATTATTTTTATAACGTATTTGTATAGCAATAAGCATCTACACATTATACTTACATCATTAAATATCAAAAGTTAACGAAGCCTGTTTTTCAAGCATTTACATTTGAATAAAATGTAATTTAAATTTGGAACAATCAAACACTGAAACTCACTGAAATCATTTCACTGGAAAGGAAACTTATTAAATCTTGTTATTTATCTCATGACATTGTAATTATATTTATTCAGATGGACTTTCAGGGACGTTGACTTAATATTTTAAGATTTCTGTAGGTATATAAAACAAAAAGAACTGTTTAGAGTATTAATAATGACAACACCACTATAGTGCGTCGGAGAGCACGTTAAGCTGTCGGTCCCGGTTTCACTATAGATGGGTTATTAAGTCTATTCAAAACATCGCGACGAGCTAGCCACTTCGGTGTTGACTCATATTATCGGTTACGACGATGTGTGATTAAAACACCTACCTGAGGCCGTTTAGGCGGTCTCGGGCGTTGTAAGGCACCCGTGATTATATATATATATATATATAATGAAAAAGTCCCGCGAAGTTGAACGCGGATTCGTACGCATTAATACGTTAAAAAAAATGTGTTGGTTTAATATTCTATATTTTAAACTTTTCGTGGTGGGAATAGAATTCACACTTGACCGCAATTTTTATGAAAACAAAAATAATAAATAGGTATTTAAGTGATTTTAGTAAGTTTCTTACCTAATAATAACTCAAAAAGTGTCAACTTTAAAAAAAATATATATATATACTCGTATTTAAAATAAATAAATATATTATAAATAAATATAATATGTACTTATCATTACATTATAACTAACATAACATGTATTTTGTTTCATAATAATATATTTTGTTCATATTTTAATGTTTTAGTAATATGTACTGTCAATTACAATATTGTGTTTTATAAATAAATAAATAAATATTCCTAAACATTTTAAGTCATTTTAGTATAAATAAATATCATCACGGGTGCATTACGGCGAGCCCGGAACCGCCTAGACGGCCTCAGGGTAACCAACGGAGGGGTTTTTAACCCCACCTCGTCGTAGCCAATGGTATGAGTCTACATAGAACAAGCGGGTTCGTCACGATGTTTAGAAAGACTCAATAACCCATCTTTAAACCAACAGCTTAACGTGCTCTCCGAGATACTATAGTGGTGTTGTTAAACAAATGTGCATATTTTTTAAATTAAAAACTCATTGGTACACACCAAGGTTTGAACCAGGGATAATTTAATTAAACTTTTTCTAAGAGACTCATAAACAACAAACACTCTGCATATCTGAACTCCTGTCTATGTCTAAAAGTTGTAAACGGTATATCGTATACCCTATGTCCTTCACAAGGTCCCAAAATACCTCCACACCAAATCATCTAAATCTGTTCAGTTGTTTCAGAGTTACTTTCGCATTTTTAACATTAGTATAAATATGAACATTTAAAGTAGTCTTATATTGAAATGGTGATTTAATAACCTTAATTTCACAGACATCTAAACAACTTCACTTTTTGCATTTTTCCTACTTTTCATGAGTGAACTGCCGAGGTCCATAATGAGGTCAACCTATGCAAACCAGGCTGCTTGAATAAACACAACAGAACAAAAAATGGCGTCGTTGAGCTAACATTAAAATATCATGACGACGGACGAACGTTTTAGCCCCGAGGGACTCAGCCTATATTTTTGTGCAGCTGTGTCCATGTTGAATTCACAATTTTTTTTACGTATTTTATTCTAACTTTAAGGGGCTTGTATTACCTAATTGTATGATTGTTAATAATTCAATGGAATCAGCTAACCACCTAGTCTTAAACTAGTTGGTTATGTAGCATGCGTCCGGTTGGTATTTATTCATAACGCGCGTTTAGTTTCTAAATCTTAACTTCACTATAGTTTTTAGCAGGTTGGTTGATGGTTGGACCTTATATTTAACAACATTACAGTTTTTAGGTACCCGGTTCAAATTCCAGTATCTAAAAATTCGTTAACCTGTTTGGTCCTTGTTTTACTAAACCAACTTGTGAAACTGTTTATAGATGAGTTATTGAGTCGTTTTAAATACAAACACCGCGACAAGCTCGAAACTGAGCTAAATAATGCGATTACGAAATGAGCGCCTATGACGAGTTTGCATTACGTATTACGTATTTATTTACTTAATTACATAAAATATTGAATAGGTACATATATTTAAAAAAAAAAATAGAAGTTACAGAAAAAAAATATAAATAATAAATTTCTTCCAACCCTGCAGTGTTACCAATAGTACCGAGTATGCTCGCTGCGTTACCCCTTTGTATCTCCAAGCTAATCTTCTGTAGAAAAAATGACTTAGCTCGACGGTCACCGGATTTTTGATAAAGTATTAATTGACTTGGCAAACTTTTTGGCCTCCGGAGACCACGATCCTAAGGTTTATACAGCAAAAGGAAGAAATACAAAGGAGTCACGCAGCGAGAAATATTTTTGAATTTTGTTGATTTCCGCCTTAGAAGCGACGGCACCAGCAGAGTTGGAAGAAATTGAGACATGACTTGGAGCCAAAGTGTCTGCGCATGTGGCATCCCAAATCATCGCACGTCCACGGGCCCAAGGCACAAGGGTCATTCCGTCCGGTCTCTTACCATCAGAACGACTAATGCCTGGAGGTTCGAGTAGGCTCGGGGTGTCAGCAGAAATCAATGATCTTTTTATAATAGCATTAATTGCTGCATGACGCGAAATACGCCCTGCACTCCTTTGGCAAGAGAGACCGTGGTGTCCATTCGATTCTACAAAGGAGCCACATACGCAGACATGTGGTTGACATAATTCTGCGCCAATACGAAGATCGACGCAGATTCTCAAACAATTTTGGTCAAGGAGTGCTGACTCTACCTCACAAGAAGCTAACATTCTTGCCCTATCAACTGGTGAAGAATTTGAAAAAAGGCTATTGAATGTAAGTTTTGCTTGTACGGAGTCCCAGCTAGTTTGGGTTAAAGGAGACAAAGGAAGGACATCTCTCTGGCATGTTATTTTCCAAAAGTTTATTGCTTCTTCCATGTGGTCTGGCTCAACATTACCTATGGAGGGGATTGTTAAAGTTTTGATGAGCTCAGAACTACCATGGATGGAAGATAAAAACGCTGGCAGTGCTAGATCAGAAAAGCGGCGGATACCAATGCCTCCAAGATGGAGAAGAAGAGTAGCTTGGATAAAAACTTTGTCACTAAAATTTAAATTGAGATTTTTTTCCAAGCATGTTCTGACACATTCATCCAATGGCTTAAGGTTTTCTTTAAAAAGAGGGCAACAACGGAGGAAATAAATTAGTCTGGGTACACTGAAACAAAAGCATAGAAGATGGAGAGAAACATGTGGCTGAACATGAAAAAGGTTATTGTACAAAAAATCTAGCTTAATTTTCATTTCAGATATGAAAGATTTAGCCGACTGATCGGTGAGGGGAGTTCCAAGTAGAAAAAGGTTTGAATTATCAATCAGCCTCATATTTGGAGAAATTATATTAAAATTAGTTAATATTTCCGACTTTCTCGAATCTGAAACATGAGGAAAAATATATATTTATTACGTATTATTAAATTAACTGTCTCTTTCGTAATCGCATCATAAATAGAGACTACTACCTCGACTTTAAATCGATGCAGTAGATTACTTAAACCGGTGAACGTAAATACTAAAACCGAAACATGATTAGGTCATTTAACTGTTTGAAAAAAAAAACGACACTCAAAATAAATAATAACAAAATATGCGGACTTTCACAGTTTTTTTTATGTTGTTAAGCTTCTTAACGACTATCATCGCCTTAATACTGTGGCCTCGACAAACTTGCATGAATAAATCAGTGTGACCCTTAACCCTGAAACTTAGTAAATGCCACATATTTTTTTTATGTAAGTTTATTTTATATAAAGTTTAGCAGACAGAAGTAAATTGGATCAAAAGACGGATCGGATTAAGAAGGGTAATCATAACTTTTTAAATGATCTCCTTTCTTTTAGGTTAACAACCGAACGCTTCACTCCCAAGCTTTCGGAGACTTATAAGAGGGAGGCAATAATAATAACAATAATAAAAATATGATAAATCGCTCATATTTTTTTGTCGAACTGTAAAATTTTTCAGTGGGAGGAAGGCCTTATAACTTCGTAAGGCTGACCGACCAGTCTCGTTACCACCGCTCATACAGATGCAAAAACCGTCAAATGACCTAGTCATGTTTCGGTTTTAGTCTGTGGGTTTACCGGTTTTCAGGATATTACTGCATCGATTTCTTGTCGAGGTAGTAGTTCCCTTTCATGGTGCTGTTGCGAAATGGGTTGAATTGACGATAAGGCAGGGATTATATTAAAATATATTCGTAATGTAATTCATCTTTGTCGCCGCCCATTTCGTAATCGCATAATTTAGCCGGCATAGTGGAAGCAATTAATGTTGTTTAAGAACAATTATAGATTGACCATATATGGATTTTGTAGGTCTGCTCACCACCAGGTAGATACAACTCACTTAATTCCTCACATAAGTGACGTCTGCCTCATTTAAACCTTGTTTATTGAACAACGGAGTATGCGTTTAACCTTAATCTTGCCTGATGAAAAGCATCGATAAGGTCGAAGGGTTAGCACGCTTTCTCTGAAAATACCTTCATCATCATCATCATGCCAGCCCTTCTTTGCGCGTCCACTGCTGGACATAGGCCTCCCCCAAGGATCGCCACAACGACCGGTTCTGCGCTGCCTGTATCCATCGGCTTCCCGCGACCTTTTTCAGGTCGTCGGTCCATCTTGTGGGGGGCCTGCCTCTGCTGCGTCCTCCAGCACGCGGTCGCCACTCGAGAACCTTAATACCCCAACGGCCGTCCGTTCTGCGAGCTATGTGGCCTGCCCACTGCCACTTAAGTTTGGCGATTCTGGAGGCTATGTCGGTTACTTTGGTCCTTTTGCGAAATACCTTACTTTTGTTTAATGACATTCCGATTAAAAGTGTCTGGAAACAACACTTTGTGCGTGCTGCTATCGACAACCAACTGGTTATACCTTCTATACATCTAGATGTTCGATATCAGGATTTGGAATGGAACAGGAGGAATTAGGTAATTGATGTAACTTCATCGCATACTCCTTGAAATGCAACCTGTTAGAAGAACGAAGGACTGGCGACTTTACGGCAGGCTGTCAAGTCATAAGCCAACGATTTGTCACATATAAGCCGCAAAGCACGCCGCTTTACATAGCTCTTCATTTGACATCTGTCAAAAAGAGACAAGACTAATATAGGTAAGTGAATAGTTACCTTAAAATGTAATTAGTATATATCGCTGTTTCTGGTACACATAGCACAAGCCTAGAGCTTAGTTTGTGACAAGAGCAATATGTGTAAATTGTTCTGTATATAAAAAAAGTAGCGTTTATAAATACCCACGGGCCTATAAGCTGCGTACTCTATTAGTGGACGGTTTAAAGACTGGCTTATAATAATTAAAACAATGTAGGACATTTTTAGACATATTGCCTTGATCAACTAAGCTCTAGGCTTGAAGTATGTGTACCAGAAACCACGATACTAATACATTTTATTTTATAACAATCCAGATCAAAGCATGCTTTGGAAAACTGGGAGAGAAGTCTCAATTACGGCGAAACAGAAGAAATGTTAAAACGCGTTGAATGATTACAATTTACTATTCACATATTTAATACACTAATTTATACTTTCCTATTATATATCACATAAACACAAGCACATACACGAACTTTTATATACGTGGTGGCCTAGTTGGTTAGACTTTGGACTTAAAAACACTTAGGTCCCTGGTTTGAATCCCGGTGTGTACCAATGAGTTTTTAATTAAAAAAAAAATGTACATTTGTTTGACAGCACCACTATAGTGCCTCAGAGAGCACGTTAAGCTTTCGGTCCCAGTTTCACTATACCAACTTGTGAAACTGTTTATAGATGGGTTATTGAGTCTATTCATAACATCGCAACGAGCTAGCCACTTGCTCGGTGTAGTCTCATACCATCGGCTACGACGAGGTGGGATTAAAAACCCCTCCGCTGGGTCCCCGGGGGCCGTCTAGGCGGTCTCGGGCGCCGTAAGGCACCCGTGATGATACATACATACATACACGAACTTATAATACTTAGATTCATACATAGGAATAGGTAGGTACACGCACACACATATAGACATATAAAAAGCGCATATATAAATTTTATTTATATATATAAATAATTTACTAAGGGAACTTCGTAATATCAACATAATACTGTTAAACTAGTTACTGTACCATTTATGTATTACTTTTTCTAGTTACGAAAGAGAGGGGTCGCCTAACTTAAGTATCCTTATACTTAATAGGTGACCTCTACCTTTTATTATTTTTATGTAATTTTTTATTCTGTTAAAGAAAATAAATATTTTCATTTATATATATACCTTACGGCGCCCGAGACCGCCTAGACGGGCCCAGGGTACCCAGCGGAGGGGTTTTAATCTCACCTCGTCGTAGCCGATGGTATGAGTCTACACCGAATAAGTGGCTAGCCCGTCGCGATGTTTTGAATAGACTCAATAACCCATCTATAAACAGTTTCACAGGTTGGTATAGTGAAACCGGGACCGACAGCTTAACGTGCTCTCCGAGGCACTATAGTGGTGTTGTCAAACAAATGTACATTTTTTTTTTAATTAAAAACTCATTGGTACACACCGGGATTCGAACCAAGGACCTTAGTATTTTTAAGTCCAAGGTCCTACCAACTCGGCCACCACGTATATTTTCATTTCATTTAATTTTAAAGTAAACCTTACTGAAAAAGTACTAATTTATTTTGCCACAAGTGGAATTCTAACTCACAACCTCTGGATACAACGCCAAAGGCCAAACTACTAGTCCACAACATATATAACTGTGGTTAAACTTAAATAAACCCACTAAATCTACAAATAGGTACAAACAGGAAAGGTATAATCTGTTACATGTTCTTTACGGTTCATTAGGCAAGATAATTCCTTCTGACACTGAGATTATATACAAAGTTAAAATTTCCAAAACAAGAGCTTTAAGTTCTGTTCCCGCCGGGGCTAAACTGCGGTCTTAGTCGTGAATCGGTTGGGGTTTAAACTGTAACTGTGTTTTAAAATGATACCAGTTTGGGAATTTATTTCCTCCCCTCTTACCTACCCCAGGGACACTTGAAGTGAAATGCGGTTTTCAGTCTACATTTTAATTTATTAATTACTGCTGTGCCGGACGTTTAATTTAAAAGAAATCGGACCGAAAATAAAATACAGCCATTGTTAAAAAACTCACTGATTAAGGAGCTTCCTATTTGTCTGTATTTTTTGTACTACTTTGGCTGTATCTAAAGTTTATAATCATTTTGTTTATTCCTTAATCATTATTTGTACTACTTTGGCTGTATCTAAAGTTTATAATCATTTTGTTTATTCCTTAATTATTATTTGTACTACTTTGGCTGTATCTAAAGTTTATAATCATTTTGTTTATTCCTTAATCATTATTTGTACTACTTTGGCTGTATCTAAAGTTTATAATTATTTTGTTTATTCCTTAATCATTATTTGTACTACTTTGGCTGTATCTAAAGTTTATAATCATTTTGTTTATTCCTTAATCATTATTTGTACTACTTTGGCTGTATCTAAAGTTTATAATCATTTTGTTTATTCCTTAATCATTATTTGTACTACTTTGGCTGTATCTAAAGTTTATAATCATTTTGTTTATTCCTTAATCATTACTTGTACCACTTTGGCTGTATCTAAAGTTTATAATCATTTTGTTTATTCATTAATCATTATTATACATGTGTACACATAAACGTTTTTTTTTTGTCTTTAGTTTTTTAAGTTTTATTATTGTTATTATTTTGTTTATGATATGTATTATTTAAATTTTTTTTAGCCCTTAATATTAATATTATGCTCAATTTTTAATTATAATATAATTCTGTTTTTTTTGTAGAGATTTGTTATTGTTATTCACATTATAATAATTGTTTAAGTATCTTTTGGCTTGCATTAATAACTTTAATTTTTATATAATCTATGCTGAAACTATTTTGTGAAGATATATAAATAGTCCATGGTTGTTATGTGAAATATACATAAGTCAAGTTTACTGTAAATCTTCTAAATATATATATTTTTTTAAATCGCTTTAGTTTATCCGGAAAAAACAAACAATAAAATATTTTATTTTCATTGTTGTATAGAGTACGATTTTTACAACAAAAATAAAACATCATCACAAGGGCTAGATTGCCTTAGGGTAGGCAGCGAAGGAGTTTTGTTCCCAGCTCATCATAGCAGGTAATATTCTAGACCGAATAAGTGGAAAGGAATGACCTATTTACACTTCCTTAATAAACACTGTATTAATATATATAAAAGTGAAATCCTAATATATAACAAAGTTCCTATTCTAACTTAACTTTATACATTACTAGCTGTGCTCGCGACTTCGTCCGCGTGGAATAGTTATTTTTTTATCATATAAACTTTCATCCCCTATTTTATCCCCTTGGGGGTAGAATTTATCAAAATCCTTTCTTAGCGGATGCCTACGTCATAACATCTACCTGCATGCC
The DNA here is from genome assembly GCA_947458855.1 of Monopis laevigella. Lineage (NCBI taxonomy): Eukaryota > Metazoa > Arthropoda > Insecta > Lepidoptera > Tineidae > Monopis > Monopis laevigella. Next base: position 3,800,740 of record OX381583.1, on the reverse strand, counting down.
AAATTTCAGCCCGATCCGTCTAGTGGTTTGGGCTGTGCGTTGATAGATCACTATGTCAGTCAGTCACCTTTGAGTTATATATATTTAGATTATTCTTTAATACATATTTTTTGTGTATCTTGAACCGTTTTCACGGCGCACGCAACGGAAGGCTTCAAAGATGAAATAATTTCTCCCGTTTTTTACACATTTACCACTATATCTTTGCTCCTATTGGTCGTAGCGTGATGTTATATAGCCTATAGCCTTCCTAGATAACTGGACTATCCAACACAAAAAGAATTATTCAATTCGAACCAGTAGTTTCGGAGATTAGCGCGTTCAAACAAACAAACAAACAAACAAACAAACAAACTCTTCAGCTTTATAATATTAGTATAGATTTACATCGTCTGGTGGATAGAGAGTCACATGTTCCTCTAAAAAAAAGTGTATAAGCAAACTTAAATAAAAAGTAAAGAAGAAAAAATCATCATAAATTGGGTTTTAATAGTCATCGTAAGTACTGTAATAAACAAAATTTATTCCCAAATAATAGAATTCTTGGGATAGAGAAATTTCATAATATCCCGAGCTTGTCCACTGAATAGCTTATGAGATGACGAAGGGTGCAGTTTAGTGATGCTAAAATATAAAACTAAGTAGGCATTTATTAGGTGAAAGGAATGCCTCTATAACTATGCTGACTGGTCTTGTACAGATGCAATAACCGTGTGACCTAGTTATGTTTCAGTTTTAGTCTATGGTTTCATCGGTTTTCAGGAGTCTACTGCATCGATTTCTCGTCGAAGTGGTAGTCTTACGAAACAGGTGGTTGAATTGATGACAAGGCAGTGAGGATATTAAAATACACTCGTAATGCAATTCGTCTTTGTCGCCGCCCATTTCGTAATCGCATTAAGCCGGCATAGTGGGAGCGATGAATGTTGTTTAACAACAATTATTGGTAGATCCCAAGGTAGGTCTGCTCACCACCAGGTAGATACAAAGTCACATGCTGTGATCCAATAAAATACAATAAGGCATAGCTAACTAAGAGATATCTATATTTCATTTCCTTCTATATTTTACGTTGGATAGCTTTTATTTTCATACAAAGACACGAATTGTCGTTTCACTCGTTTAGTTTCGATTATTTATTAGAATCAACACAATAAAATAAACTTTTAAATTAAATTATAAAGTCATTACTAAACTTAATAACAATCATCATGTCGACGAAGGCCTCTTCCTGATTTTTTTTACCCTGAACTAATCTTGCCCACTTATTACCATCGATTTTCCTCAGTTATTACTCAACTTTATGCAGTGGAAGTTGGTGTAAGAGAAATTCCAATTTTTCAATAGACGATGCAATTTTTCAAAAGTCTTTGCATCGTCTTTTGAAAGATCTTGGCCTTCCGAGATCAGCCGTCGGAACTTTTATGGAGAGTGTTTTCAAGATGGCGCTAACAGGATCATATAGTACTTGGTTGAGTAGAGAGTGACTACCCTCAGGAGGTGATACAGTGCAGGTGAGAGTTCAAAAGGCCTACTTCGCGGTCTCAAGTCCGGGAATTTCGTTCATTCCCCTACCTTCCAACCACGCGATGGACCCGGCATGGCGGCACCCTCACGGTGAAGCCATGGATAGCTAAGAAAATTGTCTCTCTCCATATTACTGTAGTTTGAAATGTAGAGATCGGCCAATAGGAAGAGTTATTTGTATTAACGAATAAAATAAATGGATCCTTTTGGTTTTTACGTAAGTGATTTAAAAAGTAATTGAAATTGTTTAACAATTAAATATACTGGGTGATTTTGATATCCATCCCACAAATTTATAAATAGTTTTTATGTTCCATCATAGAAATAGTAAATCACGTAATTTTTCATTTTAGTGTATGCCATACTAAATTTTTAAGAAATGATGACCTAAACTTTTATATTATAAAAAGTACTGAAAATTGTTTTATGTTTTACCTATACCTACCTAAAAATTTTAATACTGAAGGAGTTATTTCGCAGATTAAGATGATAATTTGTGCGTATTATATTGGATATATAAGCACGAGTTCATTGGTCTACGTATTATTTTAAAATAAACCTATTTTAACAATGGGTTTTGTAAGCAATAAATAATGTCCGACCTGAATGAAAAAATCACCCAGTAGGTATATATGGGAGGTCCAAAAGTTCGCGGAATGGAGGGGATGCAGTGGGGATAGCGGCGCTCGCGCAATGAGGGACTCATCATCTATACTATCTATACTTCTATACTTAATATTATAAAGCTGAAAATTTGTTTGTTTGTTTGTTTGTTTGTTTGTTTGAACGCGCTAATCTCCGAAACTACTGGTTCGAATTGAATAATTCTTTCTTTTTGTGTTGGATAGTCCAGTTATCGAGGAAGGCTATAGGCTATATAACATCACGCTACGACCAATAGGAGCAAAGATATAGTGGTAAATGTGTAAAAAACGGGAGAAATTATTTCATCTTTGAAGCCTTCCGTTGCGTGCGCCGTGAAAACGGTTCAAGATACACAAAAAATATGTATTAAAGAATAATCTAAATATATATAACTCAAAGGTGACTGACTGACATAGTGATCTATCAACGCACAGCCCAAACCACTAGACGGATCGGGCTGAAATTTGGCATGCAGGTAGATGTTATGACGTAGGCATCCGCTAAGAAAGGATTTTGATAAATTCTACCCCCAAGGGGATAAAATAGGGGATGAAAGTTTATATGATAAAAAAATAACTATTCCACGCGGACGAAGTCGCGAGCACAGCTAGTTAGTATATAAATGAAGTTTCAGCTCTATTGCGTCATTCGTTTACAAACACTCGCCTGATAAAAAAGTCAATCCGGAAGAAAACTGAAACTATGGAGAAAATTTAACAACGTGCTGTGATAAAATTCCTTACCAAGCAAGGAAAGAACGCTCAGACCATTTTGAATGAAATGGAAACCGTTTATGGGGAACAGTGCCCTGGTAAAACAATGATTTACAAGTGGCATGGTCTTTTTAAACATGGTCGGGAGTCGATTGAAGACGACCCTCGCACAGGACGGCCTATTGAGGCCAATATTGATCGATTACAAAGAAAAGGGAAGCACCATAACCGGAGAGTACTACGCAACGATATTAGAAAAATTAAAGGAGGCCATCAAAGAGAAACGTCGAGGAAAATTGACTAAGGGTGTGTTGCTCTTGCAAGACAACGCGCCGGTTCACAAGAGCAAAGTTGCAATGGCTGCTCTGCACACGCATGGCTTCGAATCACTTGTTCACCCACCCTACAGTCCAGATCTGGCACCTAGTGATTTTTATTTGTTTCCAAATTTAAAAAAAGAGCTAAAGAAATTTACCGACGACAATGAGGTAAAGGCGTCAATTTCGGCTCATTTTGAGGGAAAAGATAAAAAATATTTTTATGATAGTTTAGAAAAATTAATTCATAGATCTAATAAATGTATTAAGCTTAAGGGGGATTATTTTGAAAAGGAAAAATAAATTTATTGTTTAATTTTATTTATAACACTTTCATTCCGCGAACTTTTGGACCTCCCCTCGTATTTTTAAATACAATCACTGTAAAATAATATAAAAGTTCCGATATAAATATAATAACAATAATATGTACTCGTAAAACAAATTACACAAATTGCTCTGGTCACAAACTATAAGCTCTGGGCTTGTACTATGTGTACCAGTAGCAAAGGTATAATACATATTATTATATTTTATAAATACCCAGACCATGACAAACTGTACAGAAAAACGAACTTTTTTTTTGGGGGGAATCGAACCTTCGACCTCCGGATTCAACGCCACTAGTATACGGAGGCTATCAATAAATTATAATATCCCTAGTTTTACTAATGAAGAAGCTGTCTGCTACCGTGATGTTCGATGAAAAATATTAAACTAAAATGAAAAACTATTTACTTACCTATTTTTAAATTTTACAAGAGTTGGGAAAGCATAAAGGAAAAAGTGTCCCAGATATTTTTTGTCATATTATTTTCTAGTCACGTCCGCTTTGGGTTTAGGTTTTTTTAATGTCGCCAAAGTTGACCCGTCCATAACGTTGATGTTGGAAAATTTACAATATGAAAAAAAAAATCTGGGTCGGTTAGAACGAAGGAAATTGCTTGGGAAAACTTTTTAGATAATAATATTCCACATATATATATATATATAAATTAACAGATATATAAATTATGGTAAATTAATTGCTTGTATAGTAATAATAATAATAATAATCGTTTATTTCCTTAAAAGTTTACAAAAAGACTTATATCTAGGGTAAAGTAAATAAATAACAAAAAATAAGCAGAAGCAAAAATATAAAACAAAAAAATAACAAAATTTTATAAGTAGTATTATTGATGAAAATAAGTATCAAAAAGCCATGGGGCGAGCATTAATAAATTGTATGGTTTGTGTTTTTTTATTATATGTAATATAAATATATATGGATATAAAGTATGTTTTTTTAAAATTTCATTTTTTTGTATTGTATTCTATAAAAAAAAATGTAATGTCGCCCATAAAACAATAAAATAAATAAATACCATCACGGGTGCCTTTTTGGCTTTTGAGAACCGTTTAAAGGGCCCCCAGGGTACCCAGCAGAGGCATTAACCCGCCCTAATTTCGCTGATGGTATTCGGAGGCAACACCTAACAAGTGGCGAGCTTGTTGCGGTGTTTATGATGAAATAGCCTCGTTGTATAAAGCGATTGCTTGGATAGTGTTTTTTTATTATATGTAATATAAATATATATGGATATAAAGTATGTTTTTTTTTAACAATTTTTTTTTTGTATTGTATTCTATAAAAAAAATGGATTGTCGCCCATAAAACAATAAAATAAATAAATACCATCACGGGTGCCTTTTTGGCTTTTGAGAACCGTTCAAACGGCCTCAGGGTACCCAGCAGAGGGATTAACCCGTCCTAAATTCGCTGATGGTATTCGGAGGGAGGCAACACTAACAAGTGGCGAGATTGTTGCGGTGTTTATGATGGTATAACCTAGTTGTATAAAGTGGTCACCCATCCCAGGTCCGGACTTGTTGTCATCTGCTTAACCTTGTTATCAGTTGCGCAGTGACTTAACCTCTAGGCTGTGGCCACTTTTATCAATAAAATTTTAGGATATAATAAATTAAATCACAAAAAAAAAAACATTTAGCTGTCCTAGTGAGAGTCATGCAATGTTATAATGCAGCTATTTATGATCGACACCTTTCATGGAAGTTATAGGACAGCGTACTATCAGGTAGATAAAAAACTACATGCCATTCTCCAATAAATAGTGAGGTCTTATGATTGAAACCCCATTACACTTGCCTAAAGGTTTTTTTTTTAATTTGCATGATACATGGGTATAGCGTTCATAAATATGATAGTTATTTTTTGGACATTTTATAGAAAAAATAAAATGGGTTCGTTAGTTTGATACTGCATTACTTCTTATCTCGACTTGGCTCGACTTACTTGCCTCAAGCTAGATCCATTGAAATTTCACCGATTAATAATCCTAAGAAATAATACCAAATGCTGAAAAATTTATAGCTGGGCTAATTTTAATGATAATGAGTAGGTGCACCGTGGCATTTTTTTCAATGCATTTGTGCCGGCTGATATAAGATGCGGCTGAAATCATTCAAAAAGCGGCCAATAAATCATTTACTCTTTTATAACAATTTTTTCATCCCATTTTCAAATCAAATTAATTGTTATCTGTCCATGTCACATTTTTATAATATGTTCTTTGTTTAATATATAAGCTCATATATATATATATATATATATGTATATATATATATATATATATGTATATATATATATATATATATATATATATCTTCACGGGTGCCTTACGGCGCCCGAGACCGCCTAGACGGCCCCAGGGTACCCAGTGGAGGGGTTTTAATCCCACCTCGTGGTAGCCGATGGTATGAATTAACCGTTTTCGTTATTACTAAATGTTTAATGTTATTTATATAGGGTTTAATTATATTGACAAGCTAACGATTGCATTATAAGAAACATAATTGGTTAAATTATCGCACCAAAATAAGAGATAGAAAAAGCCAGAAGAAAAAATAAATAAAACATAACCCTGGAGGAGACTATCACCCCGACAAGAAATTAATGCAGCTCCTGAAAACCGGTAAACCCACAAACTAAAGCCGAAACATGACTAGGTCACTTGCCGTTTTAATACAACACTTTTACCATACAGATGCAAAAACCGTCAAGTGACCTAGTCATGTTTCGGCTTTAGTCTGTGGGTTCACCGGTTTTCAGGAGCTGCATTAATTTCTTGTCGGGGTGACAGTCTCCTCCAGGGTGCGTTACCGAAATGGGTTGAATTGACGATGAGGCAGCGAGTATATTAAAATATATACTCGTAATGCAATTTGTCGCCATCTATTTCGTAATCGCATTATTTATCCCGCGGAGTGATCAATTTTGTATTATTGATCGATACTAGACCTAATAGTACCTATAGGTATTGTTTTATCGGAAAAGATATACGTTAGAGCTAACGTTATAAACAGACATGACATGACTAGGTCATTTGACGGGTTTTATCTGTATGGGCGGTGGTAACGAGACCGGTCGGTGGGCCTAACGAAGTTATAGAGACCTTCCTCCCACTTATAATATATATATATATATATATAACAATTTAAATTCCATATTAAATGAATAACTTCCATTTAATATCCAACATTTTAAATAGACAATTAAAAAAAAAATATCTCTAATTACAACTGAACCTCACAAGATAAGGAAACAAGCAATTCATTTTGTTCTAGGACATAAACTTTAAGACAATTGACAATCTCAACTGAAGCAAGTCAGCCATTTCAGTCGATTCATGTCTTGACTAAATAGTGGCGAAACTTGGGCATCTGTTGAATTTGAATTTGGAACTATTTCGAATTTGGAACTTTGGAACTGTTTGAGCAGCTGCACCCATTTTGAAAACCAGATAAGGCTGGCGCGTCTGTATAACGCGTGTTGTAATTAAAATGTGAAGTTAAGTAATAACTCATTTTGAAATGAATTTGAGTGAAGTTGTTTAATTAAATGTTTTACTATGACGTAAATTTATATACGTGGTGGCCGAGTTGATGAGACCTTGGACTTAAAAACACTTAGGTCCTTGGTTCGAAACCCGGCTGTGTACCAATGAGTTGTTAATTTAAAAAAATATGTACATTTGTTTGACAACACCACTATAGTGCCTCGGAGAGCACGTTAAGCTGTCGGTTCCGGTTTCACAATACCAACTTGTGAAACTGTTTATAGATGGGTTATTGAGTCTATTCAAAACATCGCAGCGAGCTAGCCACTTGTTTGGTGTAGACTCATACCATTGGCTACGACGAGGTGGGATTAAAACCCCACCGCTGGGTACCCTGGGGCTGTCTAGGCGGTCTCGGGCGCCGTGAGGCACTCGTGATGATATGTATGTATGTATGTGCATAGTAAGTTAACGTATAGTTGTGGAAGACTGGTCGAATAGTTATGTTATAAGTTCATCTTATCTTATTATGACACTAGCTGAGCCACTCCGCGATTTGACCCGCCGCGCTCGCGCCGTTTATCTATTATTAGGTACCATAAAAACGGTTTTTGTGAGTTAATCTTAAAAGATAGACATATACTATCGCGGACTGTTTTTTAGATCATTAAAAGAGCTATTATTCTTTAATACATATTTTTTGTGTATCTTGAACCGTTTTCACGGCGCACGCAACGGAAGGCTTCAAAGATGAAATAATTTCTCCCGTTTTTTACACATTTACCACTATATCTTTGCTCCTATTGGTCGTAGCGTGATGTTATATAGCCTATAGCCTTCCTCGATAACTGGACTATCCAACACAAAAAGAATTATTCAATTCGAACCAGTAGTTTCGGAGATTAGCGCGTTCAAACAAACAAACAAACAAACAAACAAACTCTTCAGCTTTATAATATTAGTATAGATAAACGTTTGACCAGTTCAAGAAGAATGACTAACAGACTAAGAAAGTTTTTTTTTATTTAAATCCCAAACGGGCTTAAAAATAGAGGATTATTTTTTTCAATAAGGAGCAGGGCGAGGGGTATAAGAGTAATAATTATTTTATGTAATACAATTAATAGTAATAATATTAATAAATTATTTTAATTGAATTGAATAGATGTTTATGATAGTGTCGACAATACACAGTAAACAGTAGTCGGAATAAATTCAAAATAGTTTGAAAGGGACTTGAAAGATTGCTAAGTAAAAAACAAAAGGAAAAAATGTCAGTGTAAAAAAGAAGTGGTATGAAGAGAGCTTTTATGGCAAAAAGGGTTTAGTTAAAACACAAATTACAAGTAAAAAAAGTGTAAGAAAGTTAGTGAATCTATACTAACATAATAAAGAGGAAAGATTTGTATTTTTGTATGTTTGTAATGAATAAACTCAAAAACTACTGGACCGATTGCAATAATTTTTTCACCATTAGAAAGCTGCATTATTCAGAAGTAACATAGGCTATATAATATCACGCTAGGTCCTATAGTTGTGGAGCAGTAACCAAAAATGTTTTAAAAACGGGGGAAAAGTATCGTTTCTGAGGCCTTCCGTGGCGTGCGCTGAGCATATAGTTAAAGTTATACAAACCTGTGCGAAGCCGGGACGGGCCGCTAGTATTATATAAAGTGTAAATAATAAAACTGCTCAGTCCACAAAGGTGGTTTTATTAAGGGTAATCAAAGGGAGGGTCTCGTGTGGACGGCCTAGCCGTCGGACACAGATAGTTTAGTAGGCCAGTCTGCCTGTGATTTTGGGTCCTAAGTCGAGATCCAGTAATCAAAAATATGCAAAAAATCGTAAAATTTCCGTAGACTTCGATGCACTAAAATTAAAACAACTGACATTATTAAGGCCCAAGTTGGTAATAAACTGTTATTTTAGTTTAAAAAAAAAAGGAAAGGTTCATATTAAAAAAAGTTTCATACGAAATTTGTAGAAATATGAATTACGGATCGATCTAGGCCACTGGACCTCAAAATATTAAGAAACTAATTATTTATTTAAAAAAAACGTTAAATATCCCGTTTTCATGAAATGTGTTGTATCTCGGTAAAAAAAATATTTTTTTAAAAAAAGTGTAGTAGCCTTGGCTTAATAAAGAAGAGAGTTTTTAAAAATTATGAAAAGTTTTTGCAAAATAGCCTAGTTTTTTTATAAAAAATAGACCCTTTGATTTTTCCAAGCGATTCGGGGCTTAAAATTTTCTCTAAAGGTTGTTCTAACATGTGTGTGATGTGTGTGACATTGTGCGCTTTTTAAATTGACCGGTAATATGCGAAAAATCGGTCCAAAAATCGTTTTTTTCTGGCAATCAAAAATATAAAAAAAATGCTTTACACACTGATATTGCTCGAGTCGGATGCGAAATTATAACGTGTTTGTACTTTACCACAAAATATAAAGGTACACTTAATGTTTTAAGATTACTTCTGTTTAAAAAATCAACATCAAGGTCATCATTTAATTGACACGTCGCTGCTGCTGCAGCCGCTGAACATGCCTACCGAACTTTTTTACAACTAAAATCATGGCTCGGCAACTCACTAGACCCTGGACAATGGGGTTGGACTACTGACAGTTATTATCTGCTTCCGAAGTATAGCTCAGATCGAATGGTTCCTGAAGAGATCATAAAAGCAATAGCATGCAGATGCAAAACCGGCTGTAAAAGCAAAATTTGTAGTTGCAAAAACATGGATTAAAATGTTCCCATGTTTGATTGCCCAAAAAAAAAACGATTTTTGAACCGATTTTTCGCATATTGCCGGTCAATTTTAAAAGCGCGCAATACTGACACATGTTAGAACAACCTTTAGAGAAAATTGTAAGCCCCGAATCGCTTGGAAAAATCAAAGGGTCTATGAGCTATACAGGTTTAATTTTTTTTTATTTTTTTTTTTTAAATCGGGTTTTGCAAAAACTTTTAAAAATTTTCTAAAACTCTCTTCTTTATTAAGCCAAGAACTACACTTTCACCAAATTTGGTTAAAAAATATAAAATTTTCACCGATATACAAGCGTTTCATGAAAATGGGATTTTTAACGTTTTTTTTTTAAATAAATAATTAGTTTGTTAATATTTTAAAGTCCAAGTGGCCTAGATCGATCCGTAATTCATATTTCTACAAATTTCTTATGAAACTTTTTTAAATATGAACCTTTCCTTTTTTTTATACAAAAATAACAGTTTTTCACCAACTTGGGCCTTAATTTTCTATGGGTCCCCATAATGTCAGTTGTTTTAATTTTAGTGCATCGAATTCTATGGAAAATTTCAGATTTTTCGCATATTTTTGATTACTGGATCTTGTAAACTGAAAATTAACATGGGGCTCGAAATAGACAGACTGACCTATAGATCGCATAACGTCTCTTATTGTCAGAATGCAAATGTAGGCATCTCTGAAACGACGGCTGCTACAAATTAAAATTATGTATACCTACAGATACTGCTTAAAAATCTACTTGTTTCAGTTTTTTTTTAATTACTTTAATACGGGAAGGCATAGATTATTCATATTATCACGGGAAATTAATAGACATCCCACTTCCATATCATATTGAAGTGCGATGTCTATTCAAATAATATTTATAAATATAAATTGACTGCCTCCGTAGGTTGCGCCTTTGGCGTAGAATCCAGAGGTCGTGGGTTCGATTCCCACCCATGGCAAATAATGTACATCTTTCTGTACAGTTTATTATGGTCTGGGTATTTATAAAATATAATATGTATTATATCGTTATTCCTGGTACACATAGTCAAGCCGAGAGCTTAGTTTGTGTCCAGAGCAATATGTGTAAATTTTGTTAAAAAAAAAAGAACAGAGGAAGCCGGGCACCAAAATCTAATTCTCCATATTAATACATTATCCCCTGTCACCTATCATATACATAGGTTAATAAATTGCAAACTCATCCAGGTGAACACTATCAAAAGCGAAATGTGTTAAGTAATTAATTTGGCCAAATACATTAGGGCTTAAAGCTCTTAGCCATTAGGTTTCATTTTTCTTGATAAATCTCTCGTCTCATCTCATTTTATTTAACGGCCTTGGCGTGAGAGGAATTTAGACACTTTTATCTTTGAGACTTAGCTTTATTTCCTTGGATAAGAAAACTGTTTGTAAGTATAAGTTATTAGTAGAAGTTCTACTAAATTAATAGGAAAAAAAATTTAGTTTCAACCTGTTAATATACACATATTTTTTATTATAATATATTTTACAACTTCTATTGTACTTGTACCTTTATACATGGTGAATTTAAAAGGATGTGCAAACTAGTATAATAATAAAATTACCAATTTGTATGGGGAAGCCAAAAATTTTTTTCAGCTGCGACACAGGGTTCCATTGGAAAAGTAGTTCGATTTGATCAACAGAACCTCATATTAGCCCAAAGTACACCCTTTTAAAGTCACCCTGTATATTGCTTACTTACCTTTTATTTAAAATAATTACTTAAGGCGTGGCATATAATGATTGGCAGGTCAATGTAATCAGCTAACCACCTAGTCTTACACTAGTTGGTTATGTAGTGTGCTTTCGGTTCAGTAGTATTTTTCATATTAAGATTTCCATTCCACTGCGTCTTTCATTTCTAAATCTGATTTTTTTGTATCGAGCTAATAAAAAAATTTCGTTGTTCTTTTCGCAATGAATGAATCATTGTTAAAATTATATGTATATCCTTCTATCGAAAGTTCCGCACCCTAAGCATATTTCACTCTCTCAAAGGTTAGCTGGTAGAAAATGCCTAAGGCATTAAGCTCGCCTATGTACAATTTTGTGCAATAAAGAATTTAAAATAAATAAATAGCAGCCTAACCAAACGCACTATCAGACCTCATTGTTAGAAACTTTCGACTATTCATAAATATCTGTCATGAAACAAATATTTTTTATTTGAATTGAATTGATGAGGTTTTAATGTCCCTGGTGTTCTTGAGCCTCAGGGATTAAGCAGGGTAGATGGGAAACGCCCAGATGGATTAACACTGGTGCTATTGCAGAAAGGACGTTGCCTTATCTGGGATGCCACCTGTGTTGATACGTTTGCGGCTTCCCATCTACATGCGTGTGTGGGCTTATCAGGGGCAGCGGCCGAGGTAGCTGCTAAAGCAAAACATTTAAAGTATATAATAATTTAAAAAAATAGTTTTTATTTGTTACCTTCGCTGTGGAGACTACGGGAGTGAGGGGTTCCGAAGCCAAAAACTTTGGGAAGAGATTGTGTGCTTTTTTAAATAAAACTTCAGGCGATCCCCGCTCCGGATATTTATGTATTTTAAACAGCGCATTTCACTGTGGTAATGCTGCCAGTATAATGGGAACATTTGGGGCGGGTCAGAATCTGGACACGGTGGACTTATTTTCTGATTAATATTTATATATTTTTAGGAGAGTTCTTTTTTTATTTTTATTATAAGGTTTATATTCTTTTTAGGTTGTATTTATTATTAATAGGTTATTGTTTATATATTATTAGTTTTACTTTAATTTTAAACGTTAAAGGATTTAAGTTGTGTAATTAACATTTTTGTTTTTTTCAAGAGTTCTAAAATATATTTTCAAGAGTTCTAAAATATATTTTCAAGAGTTCTAAATATATTTTTACAGAAATAGAATACAGTTTGTCAGACTTTTGCTTCAAATTTAAAATATAGATCACTCTGGTAGCAAAAAAGCATATGTTTATGGGTTTAGCTAAAAAGGGCTACAATACAATAAAAATCCAAACATAAGGTGTGTCAATATGATAAGAGTTTAGCCCCGAATTATCTCCAAAATTTTGAGGTTCAATTTTAAATAATAATCCAAATAAAATTAAAGGTTGTTGAGAATAAAAATAAACAAGCCAGAAACTCTCCGCGGTCGTGTTTTCAGTCTACATCAAACAAGGGGCAAACTCGTTCCAGTGTTTGTATAACATAGTCAATGTTTGTATAACCCACCCATTGTTGTATAAATATAACATTTATTATATTATTAAGTACATATTTCTATGGGAGGAAGGCCTCTATAACTTCGTTAGGCTGACCGACCGCAGTCGTAACCATCATCCATACAAATGCAAAAACCGACAAGTGACCTAGACATGTTTCGGTTTTAGTCTGTGGGTTCATCGATTTTCTAGAGACTACAGCATCGATTTCTTTTCGATCGAACCCATTCATGGACTTTGTAAGTCGGCTTACCATCAGGTAGATACAAAATCACATGCCGTGCCCTAATAAATAAAAAATAATTTAGTAAACATAAACATTTTTCAAATAGTTTAATAATAATTTTGCTCATAAATTGTTTTCGACTCCTGAAAGTCACTCATTACTTCCTGAAACGAGGGAAATTGTCATAGATCGTCAACCCGGGCGTAGTAGCAATATGTTCAAATGACAGTCTAGAAATTGTTTCCGGGCTGAGAATTTGTATGTGTTTTGGAATATTAAACTGTCTATCATAAACATAATAAACTATATATATACATATATCATATAGGTACATTAGGGAAAATAGATTTATACCTATAATTAAAATATGTAAAATAAAGTGATAAGTGTGAAAGGAGACTCTAAACAAAATGCGTATGTAAGAGACAACGACAAGTATATAAACCACGCCATACCGATTTTTAAAATAATAGCACGACATGTAACTGGAACTTCGAGGCAAAATGGTCTTTTTGTTGAAAATAAATATAAATAAAATATAAGTTTTTGGAAAAATTGTGTTACATGACGTTAGAGGCACAGAAAAAATTGTGTGTGCAATAACAATACAAAAAAAAGTGGAAACCTATCATACTATATTATATTTATTATTTATTTAAATCTTTATTGCATACAAAATACCAAGGCGGACTTAATGCCGCTAGGCATTCTCTACCAGTCAAACCTTCGGGACAATAAAAGACAGCCTCCGTAGACTAGTGGTTGCGCCTTTGGCGTTATATACGGAGGACGTGGGTTCGATTCCCACCCATGGCAAAAAATATTAGTATGATTTTTCTGTACAGTTTGTCATGGTCTGGGTGTTTATAAAATATAATATGTATTATATCGTTGGTTTCTGGTACACATAGTACAAGCCTAGAGCTTAGTTTGTGACCAGAGCAATATGTGTAATTTGTCCGACATAAAAAATACTTACAATCTAATATACTCTACTTAAATATATCTTATATATATATATACATAAACATACATACATAAACACAATACTACCAATTACAAAATGAGAAAGAAGAAGTAACAAAGTAGAAACAAATAGAATAATGAAAGTTAAAGAAAACTGCTGAATTTAGATAGTAATCATAAACTCTTTTTTTAAATATGACATTTATATTAATTTTTTTATCAGTAGAACCTTATATTAAGCCCAAATTACAATCTTTCAAAGTCACTATGTATTTTAAAAACACAATACCACGTATTATAGGTAAAGTCGGTAAATATGGTATATGCGGGTAATGGACACACCTCCTAGCTAAACTATTATAAACTTAATAATCATGTAAACTACAGATTTAAACAGCAGCGCAATCGTTAACGTGTCTGCTATAGCACGGGAGTGACCATTAGTGCTACGGGAGCCATTAGATGATTTTTTGAACATTATTATAATTGAATTGATAAGTAAATCGAACTTTTTTATTTATAAAATTAATAATAAATAAACTGTCACGCCCTTTTCCCACAGGGAGGCAGAAACAAGGGAGCGCCACCTACAGCGATCCTGGGCCGTGTTCGGAAACGTAACACTTTAACACTGGGTAGTGTAACAGAGTGCGACAAAAATATTGAAAAGTGCTTAGAGAAGAAGAGATGCATATAGTTTAGTGACATTACTCAGTGTTAAAGTGTTAGTTTCCGAACACGGCCCTGGCATAACTCTCGCTTCCTTCACATCCACAACTCTCTTCATACAAGCTCTACGGTTATGGGCACTACGGATGCCAGCCTTTTTGAGAACGTCCCCCTTTTTTATTTAGTATTAAAAATATTTATTTAACGATTAACTTTAAATTAATCTAAAAATCTTTGGAGACTAAGGTAAATGGCTATTATGAAGAATAACAAGACATTAACCGCAAGTTTTTATTTAATTTCAGATTATGACGCCAAAAAAAAATGTTCTGGGATAAAAAGTCTACCGGCATCAACACGTTCTTCTGAAAATAAGAAAGCTACTTATGATGACTTGGACAATGACCCGCCTAACACAGTAGATGCAGAATGTTTTTAATATACTGGTATGTTTTCTAAAGATCAGAATGGTGAGGGAGGGATTCAGTACATATTGTGATGAATTTTGCTGTAAATAATTGTGGTATTTAGTATAAAAATGAATACAAATATGAACGTAGGATCACCGCATTCTACACGTAGTTTTTTATGTCAGATTTTTAGTTGTTTGTTATTTTGAATACTGTTTTTTTTTTTATATAACATTTATAATTTTAGTAATCCTGAACTTTTTAGAGGAGACAGCTTTTGAATAGCTGTATTATTTTAACATACGCGAATTTTATTTACAAAAATAATATTGGGGTTCCATAATTACTTACCTTACTCTAACATCATTTGGAGCATGGAGTTAGTCTTCTCTAACATCATAGAATGCATAACCGCAAAGTTAGTTTATTGAGTTCATAATAAGCCAAGAAGTTGCAATACTACTGCGGTCCATATAGAAAGTTTGACACGAAGGTGTTAGATCTTAACATTAAGTGAGTTATGGATTGTGGCGGATATCATCTTCTCGACCCTTGCCCCGAAGGTACCTATATAATATAGGTCATCTAGCATCGGATACGTTTATGGTCATAGAGGAATTTGTAATATTTAATGGCGTAATGTATTAACTACATGTCGACATAAATAATAATAATATATTTAAAAACGAAAATAAGAACAAAATTTTAGTAAAAGTGGATTTAAAAAATGCCTTTAACTCTCTGGAAAGAGACATTATTTTTAAATCAGCATTAGATTTTTTTTTTAATATTTATCCATTTATTTGGTAAAACGATTATAAAAATTCAAAATTATTCTTTTATGATGATATATTAAATTCAACTGTTGGAATTTAGCAAGCCGGTGTCCACATTAAACGAGGTGCGTTTTCAATATGGCGGATTACGATATTGACTACCTGATTTAATTCAAGAACAATCCCGTAGTTTGGGAAAAAAGTATATCAGAAGTAGGACCCGTCTAGAGCAGTCCGTGTCTAACTAGTAACGTATGCTCGCTAACTCATACGATGTCGTATAAGATGACATTGATGCGATGCCCCATCGCATTGTTTTGCTGCGCGACGTCGTTTTCGTAATACAACATCGCAACGCAGTGTTGTGGCTCCACCCTAAGGCTCAGACCTTTTATTTTCACCCCGCGGATGGTGTTCTAATGCAACTTTAATGACAGTTTCTGCATAGCAAATGTGTCAAAATTCTTATTTAGGGGCTCCTTTAGAGTTAGGGATCGTTGGTGAAATCGGGAATAAGTCCACAGTTTACAATTGGTCAACTTGTCGCGGTTAAAATAGATTGTAATGTTATGGACTCAGATCAGTATAGTATCCTTACAGTTCCAATTTCTACTTTCCTTTGTCGTCGGCACAAAAATTGGGAAATTTTGATCAAAACACTGCAAATGTACGTCGAACGCGATGATTACAAAACGACTAGTTTAGTAGAGAGACCAAGCGCGTGCTAGAGTATGCGGGCTTTCCGCGTATCGCTGTGACAGGATTACACCCCATCGAATATCTCCTATACTTTACTGATCTGAGGTTATGAATATTTAGGGTTGAGAGGGCGTATAAAGGCAAATAAAACAGGTGAAATAAAAGATGCCTGTTATAAAGTGTGCGAGTAAAAAACAAAAACAAATCTCGTGCGGAATTCTTGGAAAAAAATACAGTTTGTTTTGCTATTCAAAATAATTTAAATTTTACAAAAGCGCTAGGTCATGTACAAGTTCTTATACATAAAGATAAAAATAGATTATTTGCGAAATATAGTTACAAAGATGGACATAATCATTTATAAATAAAAACATATGTACAACTTATAAAAAATATAGCTTTATAATCTGCTCCATATTGAAGTAATAGGAAATATTGATAAAAAATGGAGGTAACTTCACGATTTTATGCAATTTTATGCTATTGGGTTTTTCAAAGATCCAGATACTTCTAAATGTCTTCTATTATTACTATGTTTTTTTTTTATATAGGTATTTGTTAGGTTTGAAGTATTCTAATTATCAGAGATCTAGATTTTTGATTTGCTTTAGCGCAACTTAATATGCAACTTGAAAAAGTACATACTGGATTGCTATGTTAACATTACCATTAAACGCAAATTGTTGTATTTACCATTCTCATTTGCCGATAGAATGCTTACATTATTGATCCTATACGCCAAGATATTTTAAGATTTTTCGCTTCTTATCTCCTACTACCACGCTTCGGTACACTTTATCCATTATTATCGTGTCCTTCTTCTGAAATGTAAAGAAGATTTTTGTAGGCCTACTATTTGTTGATGACCTAATGGCCTTATTTATTAAAACTTATTGAGTCCTTCAAAAACACTTTAGTTATAAAAGGTTTTGTCTCATTTACACATATTTATTTTTATATAATAATTAAAGTGTTCTTCAAGGACTCAATAAGTTTTTATGAATACCGGTATTATATCTATCTTCTATCTATATAAAAATAAATTGCCGTTCGGTAATCACTCAAAAACTGTATGGCCGACATGTTTTTTTTTATTATTAATTTGTTCGCTTTAATGGTTTAAAAAGAAAAATAATTTGGAAAATCATAAAGAAATAAATGTTTAAAAATTATATTAAGTAATTTTGTACGTAAAAAGTAGATACAAATTTATATACGTGTTCGCCGAGCTGGTTATAGCTATACTTGGCTAGCTTGGACTTAAAAACACTAGTTTCGAATTCAAAATTAATTCTTATTTAAAAAAAATGCTTTTTTATTTTTTTTTGGACTAGGTCTAGGTAAAAAATTGCGCTGTAAAGGTTAAAGACCCAGCCACCACTACTTCTCTTCTATAAACGTATCCTAGAGAGAAAAAATCAAAAATGGAGAAAAAATGCATATTAAAAAAACTATTCTATAATTTTTGATTCCTTTATCTTTTTATTTCACTTTTTTTTCACTTGTACATAGTCATAGCACCTAGAATCATGTCGCGTATTTTAAAAGACTTGGGACTTGCAGCCTATAAGAGATGCACTGGTCATTTCTTGACTGATAATTTAAAAAAGAATAGGGTGGTAAAATCGAAACAACTACTGAAGCGGTACACAAAGGGAAGTCACAGAAAATGTTTACGGATGAGAAAATTATTATAATTGAGCAACATTTTAACAAACAAAATGACCGTATTTAAGCTCTAAGGGAGCTTTCCAATTAGTCGACAGAGTGCAATGTGATCATTATCCGACTTTAGTGATGGTTTGGTGGGGTGTTAGCTATGAAGGAGTGACTGAGCCATATGTTTGTGAAAAAGGTATCAAACATCGGCACAAGTGTATCAAGATATCATTCTTGAGAAGGTAGTTAAGCCCCTTCCAACACCATGTTCAATAACTAAGTATGGTCTTTCCATCAAGACTCGGCGCCGGGCCATAAAGCTCGGTCCACGTAGTCTTGGTTGGAAGCGTGACTTCATCAAAGCTGAAGACTGGCCGTCGTCTAGTCCCGATCTTAATCCGCTGGATTATGATTTATGGTCAGTTTTAGAGAGTACGGGTTGCTCTAAACGCCATGATAATTTGGAGTACCTAAAACAATCCATACGATTGGCAGTGAAGAATTTTTCCATGGAAAGAGTGTGTGCTTCTATTGAAAACTGATCTCAACGTTTAAAGGACTGTATTGCGGCCAATGGAGACCACTTTGAATAGGCTTTTTATGTTTTAAATTGTTTTATATTTATGTATTAAATTAACACACTAAAGGTAATATTTTTACAATATTTATGGAAAGTCTCTTTTCATAGTGCCTTTGTTTTATGGCTTTTCCGTAACTGCATCATTTAACAGATATTTGGAATTTTTATTTTATTAATATATATTTAGCCGATGTATTAGTGGAAGCGATAAATGCAGTTAAACAACAATGTATTTGTCGACTCTATATATTTATGGACTTGGTAGACCTGTTTACCATCAAATTGATGCAGTAACATGCTTTGCTCCAAAAAAAGCCATTGTTAAACATACATATTATCACGGGTGCCTTACGGCGCCCGAGACCGCCTAGACGGCCCCAGGGTACCCAGCGGAGGGGTTTTTAATCCCACCTCGTCGTAGCCGATGGTATGAGTCTACACCGAACAAGTGGCTAGCTCGTCGCGATGTTTTGAATAGAACAAATATAAACCAATAATCCATTCCAACAGTTTCACAAGTTGGTATAGTGAAACCGGGACCGACAGCTCAACGTCCTTTCCGAGGCACTATAGTGGTGTTGTCAACCAAATGTACATATATTTTTTTATTAAAAAACTCATTGGTACATACTGGGATTCGAACTAGGGACCTAAGTGTTTTTAAGTCCAAGGTCTAACTCACTCGGCCACCACGTATATACTCAACAATATATTATGTTAGTATATTCTAGGTATATGAGGAAACATACCAATTTACATGTTCACAGAGAACATCGCTTCCCTTTTTGTTTGAGGCAAGAATGTTTATATTCATAATATGAGTGGCGTTATTCGTGAGCTTACCAAGCATTACATAAGTGCACGAGTATTCTAAAATATGCGCAATTCTTGATCGAGAGCTTTTTTATCGTAACATTCTGAATGATATGTAAATATATTTTTTTGTAGTATGTAATATACTATATACATGTAACATACGTGGTGGTTGAGTTGGTTAGACCTTACTTAAAAACCACTTAGGTCCCTGGTTCAAACCCCGAACATATTTTGTTTATCAGCACCACTATAGTGCCTCGGAGAGCACGTTAAGCTATCGGTCCCAGTTTTACTATATCTTGTGAAACTGTTTATCGATGGGTTATTGAGTCTATTCAAAACATCGCGAGCTATCAACTTGTTCGGTGTAGATTTGTACGATCGGCTACTACGAGGTGGGGTTAAAAACCCCTCCGCTGGGTACCCTGAGGCCGTCTAGGCGGACTCGGGCGCATATCATCAGCCGATATTTATATTTTATTTATTATGTAATATAGAAAATAGAACTGTGCCGTAAAGCTAGGCTATGAAACTGAATATTTTTTATGCATTTTCAGGGTATAGAAAAAATCAACGCGAGATGGAAAGAAAGTTAAGTTTGTTTCACAAAAAAAAAACATTAGTATGTGGCGCTGCAGTCGCGCGAAGGAATGTTGGTAACCTCAATACTTATATTAACTTGTACTTGATGCCTCTAGTCATTCTCTACCAGTCAAACCTTCTGTATAGTTATCTTCTACTATCTGTAGATATGTTTCTTATTAGGTAAAATATATAAATAGAAGCTATAAAATTTTATTGCCAAATATTTCGCCTCTCTTTGAAGCGGCATCATCAGTGATAGTGACTGAAGGTCTTCGTCATAAATTTTGAAAAATAATTTTATTTCTTTTAGCAATGGTAAAAAATGCACTAGAGATATATATGCTAATACACTTTTTTTTTTCAAGTTTATTAAAACATAATGACTTCTATAAAAACTTACAATATTTAATTAAAATAGTTCATAATATACATATCTTTGGTAAGTTATACATTTATTACTGCTCTATCTAGAGAGCCTACTCTATTAATCTTTTCAGCAATCAGAAGCGTGATTAAAGGAAGCTTCAACTGCATTCAGATTCATCCCGATTTCAACCGGCTCAAAGTCAGGTCATTTATTATCCCTGACTCAGTTACATTCTCGAGAGAATTGCTGCTCTATTTAAGTTATAACCTCAATAATATTTACTTTTAGATAGAGACTTTATAATGTCTAATGAGTTTTTATGATTATTATTATTTTTAAGTTAAAAGTGATGTTTTTTTTTCAGTGCACGTCACGTGAATTTGTATCTATCTGGCTAAATTAAATGATTCGGTTTCTAAATGGGTGGTGACAAAGACGTATTTGCATTACTAGTCTTTTTTAATTATCCTCGCTGCTTCAACGTCAAATTAATTACCCGTTTCTTAACCGCACCATGAAAGGATACTGCTACCTTGACAAGAAATTGCTACAATAGTCTCCGGAAAAATACAGTCTAAAACCGAAATATGATTAGGTCATTTGACGGTTTTTGCATCTGTATGGGCGGTGGTAACGAGTCCGGTCGGTCGGCCTAGCAAAGTTATAGAGGCCTTGCTCCCACCTAAGATATAAATATATATAACAAGATAAAAAATAAACGAAATTGGACCCGTATACGATTTACCTACACTTTTATAAATCCCACAGATGCAAAAACCGTTAATTAACCTATGTTTTGGTTTTAGTCTGTAGTTCACCGGTTTTCAGGAAACTACTGCAACAATTTATTGTTGAGGTAGTAGTCTCCTTTCAGGTTGCGGCCACGATATGGAAAGTTGTGCAAATTAGAATTTGACGTCACCCATTTCGTAACTACTATCATTTAGCCGGCATAGTGGGAGTGATCAATGCTGTTAAACAATCGTGTTTTGTAGGTCTGCTTACCATTAGGTAGATGCCAAGTCACATGTGCTCCAATGCAAAAAAAAAAAAAACATTTAGTTTTTTATTTGTATTTGCACTAGTCTACTTCGGCAACGTCATTGTATTAAAAAAAAAGTTTTAATATTTCCTTTCAATTTCTCAAAAAAAATACATTGGGCAAATATACAACAGTATTACCATGGGCCATGGGACATCCAAGGCCCATGGAAAGCTGTTAAGTAAAGAGTAGAACAGGTCCCTAAAACTTCTAAAATGCTTTAAGTGATCGTCAGTTCGATCGACTTGCATAGAGCAAATAGGTATGTAGTAGAGATATAAAAAAATATTATGGGGATATAACAACTTTTATAAATGCTTAATTGACATGCTTACTACTCAATGCTCATAATGTCATCTGCATAAAAAAATGTCACACTCATTTTTGCTCTCTGAATGAATATATTGAATCAATCATGCAATTCTTACGTACATTAATTTTTTTTTAAATAATTTAACACATTCAATACCTGTTGCTAAATAAAAATAAACACAACTGCACAATACACGCTGAAACAAGAGCAAGTTAAACAAAGGAATTGACGTCCGAACACTAAAAAATGCAAACCTAGTTGTTTGGACTGTACCGGAAACCAAGCGAACAACTTTAAATAACCCAGTTTGACCTAGCATCCGCCTCGTGGACTTTCCTTTGTAAATCAGAGCTTTCACAAAAGCACCCAGATCGAGTGCTGAAAATGCTCCCTCCGCAAAACTCACTAACTTCTATTTGCAAGGAATAATTTTAAATTCGACTTCAGGAAACGATCTCGTTTTTACTGTTTTCTGTAGAAAAAAAGAACTTTTACATCGAGGATGTTGTTTATTAATTTAATACTACAACCAGCTCAAAATACAAGTGATAATAGTTTACGCAGTCGCTTAGCATCAAAACCCGTATGCGGTGTTCACACAAACCCTTTAACTAACTTTATAGGGATTTTCTCTATAGAATTCGTAATTGGGAAAAACGGATTTCACCGCCATCAGTGATAAGAGTTTCCTGCGTATTTATACTAATATTGTAAAAATATCGCGCGATTTACGTTACCGATAGTGTCAGCGAATATGGCTTTTGTTTGAGGAAGACGCAAGTGAAACTTGATGTAAGTCGACATTACCGTTCCGTTCGACTAGCTTCGCGTCTTGTCGTCTCTTTTCGAGTTAGCGCTCTGCTATATCTGTACTGAACGCTTTCCGATCGTTATAATATATATAGGGGGTAATATATATAGTTCAATCCCAGGGCCCCCAGACCTTACTTAAAATCAAGGGGCAATCATCCCCTAGGTACATTTAAAATGTCGCTGTAAGTAAGAGTGAGCGCACGCCTTTTTTTTTAGGAGCTCGGCATGTGACCCCACATCCACCTGATCGAAAGCAGTATGCAGGTCCAAGAATGAATACAACCAGCTCTTAGAATTGTTTGTAAGAGCTGGTTCCATCCATTATGCCAGCTTAAGATGCCTATTCACGCTTCGTTTAAAGGACTCAAGGTTATAGGATGAAGGAAACACGCAAGCAGGTAGAGCATTCCACATTTTAATAGTGCGACAGATGTACCAAATCACCAAATCTTTTAGTGCAGGTTGGTATATCTGCCACAGAATGCGCATGCATTCTGTTACCTGCGCGTGAGGTTCTGTAACGGAAAGGGGAAGGAGGTATGAGATTAAATGTCTTTTTAAGACATAAGATAATTTTAATGAAGCTATTATTATATTTTTATCGTAGGTAAAACTTTTAAAAAAATTAAATCGCGTTTCATAGTTCCATTAGGTTCCGAAGTGATTAGTAAAAACGGATCCAACTAGAAAAACAATCAAACTTCTGACTATCAGTTTTAAGTCAACGTACATTAAAACCAACTTAACTACCAGAATGAACGAGATCGTATTTCGACTTAATTGAAAAAGGTCAATCGAATTCATCGAAGCGTTTGTGTAATTCGATTATCATCAGTTTGAATGTTAATGCGATGAAAAAGGATTGGGGTTTGGCCCTCGGCACTATAATTACTGGGTATTGTTTTTGCACTGCATAAGTATAACACTTTTGTACCACTTTACTTGATTAAACGCACTTTTTGACCCACTTCCTCGTGTTGAAAAGGTATACAATTCAAAGCATAGACCTGGTTTAATGAACTCAGGTACTGAAAAATATAGGTATAGTATTTTTACTAAAGATATTTCCATATATTTTTCAGTTAATATTCGTAGCAAACTTTAAAGTCGCACAAAGTTTTAGCTACATTCAGTGTTTTTTAATATACTTACATATTTTACACACACATACATACATACGTATCATCACGAGTGCCTTACGGCGCCCGAGACCGCCTAGACGGCCCCAGGGTAACCAGCGGAGGGGTTTTTAATCCCACCTCGTCGTAGCCCATAGTATGAGTCTACATCGAACAAGTGGCTACCTCGTGGCGATGTTTTGAAAAGACTCAATAACCCATCTATACAACAACAGTTTCACATGTTGGTATAGTGAAACCGGGACCGACAGCTTAACGTGCTCTCCGAGGCTCTATAGTGGTGTTGTCAAACAAATGTACATATTTTTTTTAATTAAAAACTCACCGGGATTCGAACCAGGGGCCCGAATAAGTGTTTTTAAGTCCAAGGTCTAACCAACTCGGCCATCACGTATACGTATTTTAACATTTTTATAAATTACTTAGTCGCTCTAGTCCTTACGATTTTTGTCATTGCTCGCCATCTACTTATACACATTCGCTCTTTATGTGCTTTGTTCTAATTATTATATATTAGAATGAAGTTAGAAGTCCGCATTTTGTCTTTAAAAATTTCAATTTAAGAATATCCTGATACGGAAATTATAAAAATGTAAAAATATAAAATACTGAAAAAAGTAAAAACAAAAAACTTCTCTGGCATCTAAGTATTAGAAACTAGGACTTCTAACTTCACTTAGGAAAAAGATATAGTTGTTATCGACTATACAGGGTGAATTTGAACGGTTGTGCTTTGGGCTAATATGAGGTTCTACTGATTAAATTGAACAACATTTCCCATGAAATCAGGTTTAGCAAATAAAAAAAAATTCGCTTCCCCATACAAGTTGGTCATTTTAACATTACCTACTAGTTTAAATGGAGAAGGAAACTTTTTTATTATTTGCGAAACATGGTTTTATGGGAAAAGTTATTCGATTTGATCAGCAGAACCTCATATTAGCCCAAAGTACAAATCAAACCTTTCAAAATTACGTATATAAAAACTAATTAAGTATATAAAAAGAGGAGTGAGAGTTATAGCATTCAACCTATATATTTTATTTTTTATGGTTTAAAAAATATTATACAGTTTGTATTACTTTTCATTTCATGACATAAAGGAGACAGTGGGAGAACAATGGATGGACACAGAAAACGACAGATTTAAGTGGAATTAATTGGAGGAGGCCTATACCCTCTAAGGGACCTTGTAAATAATAATTAAAAAAAAAGTAACTATGTTGTGTGATAATTTATATTGTAATGTATATTTAATTTTAATTAACTTAATTGTAGTTTTATAGGGAAATAAATGGCTTAATAATAATAAACACTTTTAGGTTTCTAGTTATACTAATTCACACTAATTGTATCTATCTATACATACAAAATGGCATTAAAATATTATTGAATTAATGTTTACTTTTACAATTTTATATTTTAGGATGATATTTTCAATTATTAAAACCATACAAATGTCCAAGAAAAAAAAAAAAATTACCCAGCAGTGTTTTTGTGGTTAGTTTTTATCGTAACTGCAGTGCAGGAAACCAGAAAACTTTCCAGCTCCTTGCTGCCTGTGATACACGGCTTACACGGGGCTAATAGAATATATAATAATTAACTTAAAAACTAATACACTAATGTGTGTAGTGTTTAGTGCAATTTGTCTAAGAGCAAAAGGCTTTACGACGAATTGCCAAAGACATCTAAATTTTCGTTCTTGGTACACTAACTTTTGCACTCATTGAACACTCTAATTAAAAACTAAGTAGACGCAAATTATGTAAGTGTTTTTTTGTAGCACAAACGAAAATCGGCTACAAAATTCCATTATTATTATACTTATCATTAAAGCTGTGACACTAAACAAAATAATAGATATAAAGTTAGCAAGCACGCAATAATATTTAATTGTACAAAGCGACTACAATACTTGGAACTATTGTAAATTATAATTATTTTAATTTTATTTAAAGTCAAGAAAAAGGTGCAAGTATGCACTTGGCTATGTCGCTATTCCACAAACACAGACAAATGTTGAAAATATAATAAAAAATAAGCGGTTCCTTGTCCTATTGTCCTGGTCAGAGAAAAAAAAACCACCAAACGCTACATAACCAACTAGTTTTAAGATTAGGTGGTTAGCTGGTTCAAATGACCTGTAAAATACTCTTATCCTACTTAATAGCACACGTAGAGCACCCCATGGCAGATATCTTACTATATGGAAAGAAGTACAGAATTACAGAACACAACATTTCTTCGATGCCCGCGCCTATCAGTAGACAACTTTTCGGGACTGTCTACTGAATCAAACTAAATATTAAATAGTTTTATTATTACGTAGATATACCTAAATCTAGTATGAAATTTATCGAAGTTTCAAAAGTTATGGAAACTGAACTTGTACAATATGCGATAGTTTGAAACAAAAATTAACTACATTATGATATTATGACGTCTTCTCTCTAAGTACAGTTTGCAAGTAAGGGTGCATCGTTAGGTCCAGGTTTCGCTTTAAAGTGGTTTGTTTTCTCTGAAGTTTAAAATCACTTTAGGTGGAAACAATGAACAAAGTAAAATTTATTTTGCAAAAATATATTAACAGGTATTATAGATAAAGTTTCACTTTACCAACTTGTGAAACTGTTTATAGATGGGTTATTGAGTCTATCCAAACATCTCGACGAGCTAGCGTTATACACTTGTTCGGTGTAGACTCATACCATCGGCTACGACGAGGTGGGTTTAAAAACCTCTGCGCTGGGTACTCTGAGGACGACTACGCGGTCTCGGGCACCGTAATGCACCCGTGTTGATATCTATATATATATTCATTACCAAACTATCCAGGTATAGCCAAAACTCGTTAAGCTGTCAATCGTAATTCCACTATACCAACTTGTGGAGTATTTATAAGCTTATACAAACCGCCACTTATCCGATGTGGAATATCATCAGAAGTAATTTTTATATAATATTTATATACCTAATATTTTAGGTGGGAGGAAGGTCTCTATAACTTCATTAGGTCGACCGATCGGTTTAATTACCAACACTCATAAAGATGCATAAACCGTCAAGTGACCTAGTCATGTTTCGGATTTGGTCTGTGGGTTCACCAGTTTTTAGAAAAAATCGATGCTACTACATCGATTTTTTGTCGAGGTGGTAGTCCTCACTCCTTTCAGGGTGCGGTTACGAAATGGGTAGTTGATTGAACTGACGATAAGCAGCAAGAATATTACAATATACTCTTAATGAAATTCGTCTTTATCGCCGCCCATTTCGTAATCGCATCATTTAGCCGGCATAGTGAGAGCGATCAATATTGTTTAAGAACAATTATTGATTGACCCCATTCATGGACTTTGTAGATCTTCTACTACCAGATAGAAAGACACATGCCATGCTCCAATAAAATAAAAAAATCCAAGATAATACATTATTAGATGGTTAAACCCAGTCTGAGTGTGGATAGTATCGGATTTAGCTTTCAGTGAAGTGGCTGAAACAATTCAAAACTTTCTCTTTGATACGGTATACTACTGCATTGTTACAAATTGTTTCAGGTCCAACATCGTTTGCTGGAGCATTTGGTAACAGAATAGGACCAGATCCTACTTGTTTTAGTTAGTCACAATTCGTGACAAAGGCTATATAATATTTATGGGACATGACTAAAACATTATTGAATCAGATTATTATATATAATAATCTAAACTATAATATTAAACTAAATAATATATTAAAGCCAATGGCGATTAATTTTTGTGTATTGTGTCTATAAGTGGTATGTATAGATGAATACTGTTTATTTTTATGTACGACAGCCTCCGTAGACTGGTCTTGCGTCTTTGGCGTTGTATCCGGAGGTCGTGGGTTCGATTCCCACCCATAGCAACAAAATATTAGTACACTTTTTCTGTACAGTGCGTCATGGTCTGGGTGTTTATAAAATATTATATGTATTATATTGTTGCTTCTGGTACACATAGTACAAGCCTAGAGCTTAATTTGTAACCAGAGCAATATGTGTAAATTTTCCTACATTTTTTTTTTTTATGTATACATCTGTGTATATGTACGTGCTATTGTAATAAACTGTGCCTACCGTATCTCTTGTCATAGAAGGGCTGAAAATTAGCGCTACAGCCTAAAATCTGTAGCCTACTGATTCCCTGTTTGTGGCCGTGCAACAAGATATATATATATTTATGTAGGACAATTTACACATATTGCTCCTGTCACAAACTAAGCTTTAGCTTTGTACTATGTGTACCAGTAACAATCATATAATATATAATAACATTATATTTTATAAACACCCAGACCATGACAAACTGTACATAACTAATATCTTTGGGTGGGAATCGTACCCACGACCAGTATATTAAAATATACTCGTATTGCAATTCGTTTTTGTCGCCGCCCAATTCGTAATCGCATCTAAAGCCGGCATAGTGGGAGCGATCGTTGTTTAAGAACAATTATTGATTGACCCCATTCAAGGATATTGTACGTCTGCTTACCACCAAGTAGATACAAAGTCACATACCCTCTTGAAAAAAATAATAAAAATATATAATATAAATATTTTATAAATAAATAAAAAAGTATTTTCAAAAAAAAAAAAAAAATATTAAATGTAAACATTTTCCTAAAAATTCCTTCTCCGTGATCTCGAGTAACGAGTATTCTCTGAATGTAAAGACCCAAAATGCCACAACAACTTCAAACAAAAAGTCAGCATTGCCATTCAACGTGGCAATGCTGACAATTTTGTAGGTACTCTGGCAACCCCTTCCTTTTTTATTTAATTTAGTATAATTATAATAATGTATTTAAGAAATTATTTCAACAAAAAGAGGTACCTACCCTTCGCACGCATTATTAAGTCTTTTAAAATAGGTTATACATACATACATACATATTATCACGGGTGCCTTACGGCGCCCGAGACCGCCTAGACGGTCCCAGGGTACCCAGCAGTGGGGTTTTAATCCCACCTCGTTGTAGCCGATGTGTATGAGTCTATACCGAACTAGCTAGCTCGTCGCGATGTTTTTGAATAGACTCAATAACCCATCTATAAATAGTTTCACAAGTTGGTATAGTGAAACCGGGACCGACAGCTAAACGTGCTCTCCGAGGCACGAAAGTGGTATTGTCAAACAAATGTACATATTTTTTTTTTATTAAAAACTCATTGGTACACACCGGAATTCGAACCAGGGACCTAAGTATTTTTTTTTTTAAGTCCAAGGTCTAACCTACTTGGCCACCACGTATATCTATATCTTAAACCTCTGAGGTCATATTAATTTATCTATACCGCATTTCATACAATCAATAGCCCTAGTGTGGGTTTTGTAACTATTACTTTGCGTTTAACTACAATTTGTATGGAAAATATTTCAGCGCACCAAGCGGAAATTTTAAGAACTAAAAATGCGAGCGTGAATTAGTTATTTTTTTAATGTTAACGCAGTTGTACATTTAACGCGAAAGAAAACGTTAAAAACACACTAGGACTATAGTTTACTATGTTATATAGTTAGAAGCTAGCTTCTTCCAATCAGGCAGAAACACTTTTGCATTTATAATATTAGTATAGGTACAATTTTGTAATCAATAAAATAGCATGTCTATAACTTATGCGAGAGTCTTCCGAAACAGTTTATTGAAGTTTGAGCGAGTGCTAATGAGTTATCATTAATTATGTGCTATCTCCCGCTACGTAAGCTCGATACCTTAAATGTAGTTAATCAACTATGTAGCAGTTAATTTTACAACGCTATTCAGAGGAGTTTCGTTTAAACAAATTTAGGCTAATCCGGGTGCTGAATGTGTTTTGTCATTTCAGGGTTTAGCAAAGATTTATAAATGAGAGATTCATCATAATCAGCTGTAGGATGTCTACTTTTGGACATAGGCTTCTCCATTGGTTTTCAAAAGGACCGCTTGGAAGCTACTTGCATCCAGTGTGTTTCTTTAATAAGGTCGTCGGTCCACTTTGTGGGAATTTTACAACCCCATGAGAGATTAATTTACTTTTTTTATGATATATTTATATATACACTTGCGCACAACTTCGCCTGCGTAACTTTAAATACACAGCGTACGCTTTCGAAAAGACTATTTTTTCCACTATTTCTACTCCGCTCTTATTGGTCGTAGCGTAATGTTATGTAGCCTTTCTCGACAAATGGGCTATCCAATACTAAAATAATTGTTTAATTCGAACCAGTAGTTTCTGAGATTAGCGCGTTCAACCAAACAAACTCATCAGCCTTATAATATTAGCATTGATCACGGGTGCCTTACGGCGCTCAAAACCGCCTAGACGGTAAAGAATGTACTTTAATTAAGCGGTGAAGTTTAATTGTCAAGGCTTCGTAACCAATGGCATTCTGAGTAAACATCGAACAAGGAAAAGTGTATTAAGTTGGTATAGTGAAACTGGGTCCGACAACTGTTAAGTTGTTATAGTGAACTCTAACGAGTTCTCCAAAGCAGTATATCGTGTGCACCCGTAACTTAAAAAAACTCGTTTTTACGTCTAAGGCTTGTGATATCCAACTCAGCCTTCAAGTACATAGGTATACCTACCGTGTTATACACGTATAGTGTTAAGACCTATGTACTTAACACAATACGTGTTATACACGTAATGTGTTAAGTACATTAGTACCTATTTGGTAATCTCATTTTTGCTCAGTAAAAACAAAACCCAGAGATATATAAAACATTTTACACACTAATATAAATCTATAGTACACTTCAACAATGTAAAAGTGTCATGGCTTCCATACCTGGTTTACGATATGAAATTTTCAGAGAAAAGTTACATTGCTTTATAGAAGTTATGACGTCATTTTATAAGAATATTTTCCTATATTTATTATAAAGACTCTTATAGAATTTAATATTATTCAAGTGTATACTCGTAACTAAAGATAAAATCAGTGATGTGTAAGATTTAAATAAGATATTTTATATGAATAATATTTCTTTATAACATTAACAAAAAAAAACACTTTAAATTTAGCCCCTTTGTTCGGTGTAGATTCATACCATCGGCTACGACGAGGTGGGATTAAAACCCCTCTGCTGGGTACCCTGGGGCCGTCTAGGCGGTCTCGGGCGCCGTAAGGCACCCGTGATAATAAATATATATATATATATTAAAATAATAATCACTTTCAGCTTTCGCCTTCAGAAGCTCCTACTGTCGGTTCATCCGGGTCACTACTCCCTTCGTACGTAGTGTTACTTGTGATCGGTCGCGTTCATCCGAGCGGAACTGTTTCAGACGGCCAGCCTTTGTAAACACAAAATTGAGTACACACTAATTTGAAAACTAACTTGAAATGGAATCGTAAAGTATCTATGTACTCAGTTTTAAAGCTATTATTAAGAGTTAGAGTTATGTGTATGATTTTTATGGTTTTGTGTTTTATTATACTGAGCAAGTCTGTTAAATGACTCTATCTACTTTGACTGTAAACGAACATAAATATTTTTTATTATTTTCATTATACTTTATAATTTATTACTTATAAATTAATATTTACTTATTTAATATAGGATATCTCATAGAAACCTTGAATTTTAAAAATTTAAAAAAAAATAAAAAAAAAATTCTACATGTATGGAGGTAGTGATGACATTTACACATGAAACAAACTATTGGTTAAATGGTCACCGTTCCTCTGATGGCAGGTATGCACTGTTTTGACAACTTTTTTGAAAATGGTGAAGGTGTCGCCGTGACTGTCGACGGCAATTGTTACCGGGCCATGTTGACAGACTTTTTTTTAGCAAGAATTAGACGGAATTGATAAAAAAAGTTTAAGACAAATTTGAAGACTGGAGAACACGCGTTAGTTCACCTATGAGATGGACTGACCAAATCAAAAATACCAGAAGAGCAGCAATCAGAGAGGAATGGCGACGACTTGTGACTCTTTATCTTGGGATCTGTCACTTTTAGGCGCCAGAATTAAGGCCCTGAAGATTTCGGCATAGTTGAGAGCACTAGATCGCGCCGTACACTTATTACTATGGGATGGTGTGACCAACTCAAATCTATAACACGAATGTACTAGGAGAGCAGCAGTTAGAGAGGAGTGGCGATACCTTGTGAAGCTTTAGACCACCATATTCACAGGAACGACCACGATCGCTCTGTCAAGTGTCGCGACTAATAAGGAAACCAGATGGTTACCAACCAAAATTTATAAACTAAGTTAGTTTACAACTAATTTTAAAATAACTTGAAAGATAATTATTATATGGTTACTTAATATTATCATTATTTTAGTTGGTCGGCTCTGTATGGCAGATAACGATTGATTTGAAGGTCAATAGAATCAGCTAACCACCTAGTCTTAAACTAGTTGATTATGTTGCATGCGTTTGGTTGGTATTATTTTCATATCTCGCGTTTAGTTTCTATATAATTTAATGAAAAATAATCTATGTACCTGAAGATGAATAGTAGCCTAACCAAACGCATTCTAAGACCTAATTGTTAAGATTTTTTTTGACTCATCATAAATATCTATAAAGGTTTACATAAAATAAATAATTTTGAATTTGAAATTTGAATCAAATTTAGAGTTTCCCTAACATGGACTAGGAACTGAACTGAACTATCATACATTAGCTTTAAACGTTCATCCAAATGAGAAGATACTACTAGACAAATTATATGTCGGATCACATGTCATATAATATAACTTAGGAGGTAGTAGGATAGGACTACTATAATATTTATGATGAGGAACTTCTATGGAAAATAAATGGATTTCATTTTCTCCTTATCTTATACTAGCTGATCCGCGCAACTTCGTCTGCGTAACTTTAACCGTTTACGCAGCGCACGCAACGGAAGCTCTCAAAAAGAACAAATTTTCCCCGTTTTCCCAACATTTTTCATTGATGCTACGCTCCTATTAGTTGTAGCATATTATATAGCCTATACAGGGTGAATTTTTCAAGTGTACCTTCAAGGCCAAATCCTAAACTACAAGAAATATCGAAAAATGCTCAAAGGAGTCTCGGAACCGATTTAGATAAAAACAAAAACTGCATCATTAGATTTTTGAAAAAAAAATTCTCCTAGCCGGGACTAACCTATGCATTGAAAATAATAGCTATCATTTCGAACAATTTATTCGTTAGTCGTTATTGTCTTAAAAATTAACACTTTCCTTTATTTTACCAGAATTTGATTCGATTCCCGGCTAGAGGATTTTAAAAAAATCTAATGATGCAGTTTTAGTTTTTATAAGCGACACTATCAGCTGGCGCGATAATACAGCATGACTTTATTTTTAAAAACAAACGGTTCGATTGTCGAATAGGAGGAGAATTATTTTTGCAAAAATCTAATGATGCAGCTTTAGTTTTTATCAAAATCAGCCCCGTGACTCCTTTTATCACTTTTCGATATTACTTGTAGTTTAGGGTTTGGCTTTGAAGGCACACTTGAAAAATTCAGCCTGTATAGCCGTCCCCGATAAATGTGCTATACAGAGAATACCCCCTACAACCCCACAAACTTTACCTGTTTATAATATTTATATAGTATATAGTATAGATTATAGTATACATAAACTTTTAACAATAGTTTGATATTATTGAATAAACTTGTTTCAAAATCTAAACTGGAAAACTATCAATTTGATAGTATTGATAGTAGAAGTTTATAGAACACTACCTACCACTACTCGTAAAAACATAAACCACTATAACTTTTATACTAAACTTACGTTTTAGAACCAACTCCTTTTAGACTGCGGTTACAAAACGAGTAAATGATTTGTCAATAAAGCTCCTAATATTTATTGTCGAGGGTAGTCTACTTTCATGGTGCAGTTACGAAACGGACGAAAAGGCAGCGAGGATAATAAAATACGTCCTTGTCATTTCCATGAATGTCCATTTCCATGTCATTTAAATGGACGGCCATTTCGTAATAAACAACAATGTATTGATTTACCCTATTCATGCACCTACTATCAG
The DNA here is from genome assembly GCA_947458855.1 of Monopis laevigella. Lineage (NCBI taxonomy): Eukaryota > Metazoa > Arthropoda > Insecta > Lepidoptera > Tineidae > Monopis > Monopis laevigella. The sequence goes on along the minus strand of OX381583.1, from coordinate 3,766,628 downwards.
GTAGATACAAAGTCACATGCCGTGCTCCAATAATTAAAAAAAAGCTGCGAGTAGCCTCGTATAAATTTCCATCTTTGTCACCACCTATTACGTCACCGCAACATTTAGGCATAGTGGGAAGGACCAATGCATATCCATGGACTGTGTAGGTAGTTCTGTTTACTAAGGCTGGTCTTATAGTAAGCAGAACTTCAAAGTCCATGGATATGCATTGCATTACTACTTCCCACTATGCCTAAATATAGAAAATTCAAGTAAAATTTTACTTCCAATATTACAACTTGGCTGTTTAATTATTAATTTTATGTTGGTAAATTGTACGCAAAAATCTTTCTGTTATGGGTAACTCTGTTCATGTTCATGTTCATGGCGGGCTCGTTTTCCGCAATTAGCCAAGAGATTAGGCCTTTTTGCGTGAGTCGGCTGACTATTCTAGCCAGCCCAGCTCCTTCCAGAAGGCGACAAGAAGTCCGGGTCTTCCGCAGGCCTCAAGAAGCGACCTCGGTGTTCCGAGGATTTTCGCCAGTTGTAAAGCCACCCCGGTTCAATGAAGCAGCACATGGGTGGGTGTTTCTTCCGTTTCCATGCAACCTCTACATAGAGGGCTGTTGGTGATACCTAAAATTGTAAGGTGCCTGTTTAATGGAAAGTGTCCGATAAGTATACCCACCACCATACGAAGGTTACCTCTGTTGAGATTGAGCAGGTTCCGAGCTAGGCGTGGGCTAGGTTTGGTGACCGCCTCTCTGGCCTGCCTGCAGTTTTGTAAGTTAGCCCAATACTTACAGTGATGGTTGAAGGTATTGTCGCGTAGCCAACTTTTCAACTGATTAAAAGATAAAGGTACATACGGTTTGGGTAACTCTGTTATGGTGGAAAAAAAATACCCAAAACAGAAAGATTATAAATACAATGACCGACAAAAATATTATTTTAATTCTGCGACAAACAGTAATCGAGTATTACTGGAAGCGCCAAAGCTCATTTTGTATGGACAGCGCAGACTTCGCGATTACGAATGCAGTGTCCTTAATGGAGGTATTTTCACTATCAATTCCTTGATAAAAAAATACATGCTTTTGATATTTCATAAATATAGGTAGGTATATCTATCGAAAGTTTTCTGTCACTGTAAAAACAATATCCAGTATCATACAGATAAGTAAGTAGGTACTACAAAATATTATAAAATATATAGATATATCTAGCTAATGATGAGATCAATGAAGCATTTACTATAATATATATGTATATAGCTTTTATTATTACATGTAACCCTTTCTCAGGACATTAAATAATTAGTAGAAGCACGCCTCAGTCGGCCGCGTAATCCACTAACATTCAAAGCATTCATTTTATATATTTGTTTAGGATTCCTCTCTCGATGTATTTAACCATACCCTTCGTTAATTCATAAAATTTATCATGTTTTATATACCTATTAACTCGCACTTTACATTTCACTTACTCAACAGTTTTTTTAAACATATAGGTATATAATTTGCTCTTACGTGTCCAAAACAAAAAAAAATATCTAGATTTTTCTTATATCGGTATCCCTTATAGGCATAAAATGCCCATTTCCGCAGACAGGCTACTAAGCTACTAGCTCTAAGGTAATTAATAATTAAAAAAAACATTTACAAATCAAATCCAAAATAATATTTATTATTAAAAATATACATTCATCTGGCATTGCCTCATTGAATCTCCAGCCCGCAGTTGAAAAAAAATATTTATAATTATTAATATACTTATTAGTAATTTTTCCTATGACTGAGCATCAAAATTTAGTAAATAAAATAATTTAATTCGTTTATATTCTTATTGCATGTAATTTTTTTTTTTTTAATTTTATTGGAGCACGACACGTGACTTTGTATCTACCTGGTGGTGAGCAAACCTACAAAGTCCATGAATGGGGTCAATCAATAATTGTTCTTAAACAATATTGATCGCTCCCGCTATGCCGGCTAAATGATGCGATTACGAAATGGGGGGCGACAATGAAGAATTGCATTACGAGTATATACTCGCTGCCTTATCTCTGCCTTAATTATATAAGTAGTAGCTGCCTTATCTCTGCCTTAATTATAGTGTAGTAATTATATTATCTGCCTTAATTATAATAGGTATGTAAAAACGCCTGATTATTAATAAATATATATCATCTGATTTTGTATATTATTTTATTTTTATTACTTATTTATCTTTATGGCATTAATTAATAGTTTATTAATTAAATAAATGAAGTTATCTACTGAAATAGTAAACATTGAAAAACTTAAACAACTTGTTATTTAAAATTATATAAGATATATAAATATATAATCTATATTATGTTTATAGGTATAATGAAATCAAAACAGGTTTACAATAGATACAAATAAAACTTCAATAATGAAATTAAAACTTAAAATAAAAACACCACTTTACTTCAGGTAAGTTAATAAAAACGCCTGATCTAAATTCAGGGCAAGACAATTCTCCGTCCTTTCTCGTTATTTCAAATTATCCCTACAAATTGTTTTCGAAACACTTGTCCAGGTTCCTACTTTTATTAGGTACTATTTTTACATTCTAACCCTTAGTTTCTAGAGAGTTGATTAAATTATATTTTGGTCAATTTTTTTACAATCATGGGTCTTGTTATCTAGTGTTAATAATCAGTTAATTAATCAACGTTTTAGAAACTAAGGATTAATTTTAGTAAATTAATATATCCCATCCATCCGCTCAAAAAGCGTTAATCCATCTGTTCATCATCCATTAATGAACGAAAGACGAAAGAAATATATAAAGTATATATCTTCACGGGTGCCTTGCGGCGCCCGTGACCGTCTAGACGGCCCCAGGGTACCCAGCGTAGGGGTTTTAATCCCACCTCGTCGTAGCCGATGGTATGAGTCTACACCGAACAAGTGGCTAGCTCGTCGCGATGTTTTGAATAGACTCAATAACCCATCTATAAATAGTTTCACAAGTTGGTATAGTGAAACCGGGACCGACAGCTTAACTCTCCGAGGCACTATAGTGGTGTTGTCAAACAAATGTACATAATTTTTTTAATTAAAAACTCATTGGTACACACCGGGATTCGAACCAGGGACCTTAGTGTTTTTAAGTCCAAGGTCTAACCAACTCGGCCACCACGTATCTACTATATATAAATATAATACGTATATATAAAGTAAAGGTTTAATATTTAAATTTTAGTGGATAACATGGCCGACCAAGGCGCGTCTTTACAAGTCGATCTCGAGATGTCCTTAAAAAAAGGACAAATACCAAGTCCAACGCAATTAACAGGCGTGTCTACGAAGCTAGTGGCCCAGGAGCCAGAGCAAAAAATGATCTAAATTTACTATAGCTTATTCATTCATATACGAGTATTTAACAAACGTGATATAATTGCGTTGGTAATGATAATACTTTACTTAGGCTATTTTTTTTTACAAAGATTATATATTACATATAAATGACATTTATATTAGTCAGTTAAATGTTGGAACAGAGCTGGTGAGTCAGCCTCAATGTATCACAAATAAATACCCAATATTATTTATTACATTTTTTTTTTAGTTGGTATTTTCTGCCAACTGGCAGAAAATCTAATTTATTCAGTTTTTTTTTTGGCCTGGCTCGCGTCTATAGACGTGCCTCTATATGCAGGAAACTAATGGTCTATAGACGTGCCTCTATATGCAGGAAACTAATGGTCTATAGACGTGCCTCTATATGCAGGAAACTAATGGTCGGATTAATAATCGGTGCTTAGCCTGAGCCATTGCTTGGAACTGTCAAAATTTTGTTTTTTCATATGCAGTTTGACAGTCCGAAGCATCGTCTAAGCATTAGCAATTGCTTAGCAAAGACTATTAATCCGACCATAAGAGAGTATGTAAGTAGATATATTGCGAATTGGCGTACATTGCTTACCGTTCAGGGATACAGGCGTGATTGTATTGTATTTTGTAATTTATATTTGTTAGTAGGAGGTAGTTTTTTTTTGTTAGTAGGAGGGAGGTAGTCTTTCAGGATGAGGTTACGAAGCAGTTAATTTGACGATAAAGGAGCGACGCTATTAAAACATACTCAAAATCGTCGTCGCCGCCTGTTTCGTAACCGAATCAATCAGCCGTCATAGCAGGAATGATCAATGCTGTAGAACAATAATGTATTGTACAACACTATTCATGGAGTTTGTCTGCTTATAAATACATAGTAAAAAAACTTACATTTTTTTTTATAAGTAATTTTAATCTAGTTCATATTAAGTAGGTACTACAAAATCCTTTCGCAAATTAAATATTGTGGTTGTTCTATTTATAGCTGACCCTTAAATTAAATTTCGAACAAAAACCATAGCAACGAAATTTCAATACCTAAGTAACCTTGCAACGAGCAAAAACACGTTTAAAATTAACGTCATAATTCTAACAAAATCACGTCATAAACCCCATTTCAAACACACGCATGAAGCACAGATCGATTCATCAAAAGAACACAATTTGTCCGGGATTGTCGGCCGAGTCTCCGCGGGATCCCGGGATTTGACACCGGGGAATACGCCTCGCATAACCACAGACCTAAATCTGAAGATAGACATTTTTTTTATAAACGGTGACTATCATGCACCATCTAAAAAATTGAAATTACCATAATTTTTTAAGAACATTTTATGTTGTTTTAAGATTCAATTTAATATAAATATTAATAACAAATTAAGAAACAACATTTACATTATATATGCAAACCGATATATGCTTAGGTTGTGACTAGGGTGATATGTGTAAAAAAATATGTATTTGCACATAAATTTTATATAATATATTTCCTAATACAATAACAGTGTTACATTTTTCAATGTATGCATTTAGTGACCACACTCTGGCGGCGTAATGTAATGTGAGTACCTATGTAAAAACGGTTAGCGAAATAATATTACTATACTTACCTACCATTTACATACAGCTTTATCTTCAAACTAAACGCCCGTTTCGTAACCGCACTATGAAATAAGATTACTCCCTAGTCCCTACCTAGGTCGACCGGTAAATAAGTTGGTTACTCACCCATCGTTTCATGTTTCGAGTTTAGTCTGTATTTTCACTGGTATTTAGAACGGCATATTTATCATCCTATGATTTGTTGTCGAGGGCTAGTCTCCTTTCAGAGTGCGGTTATGAGACGGGCAATTGATTTGACGATAAAGCATCGAGGAGATTAAAATATTATAATTACGAGTCTCGTAATGAATTCATTTAGACGACATAGTGGGAGCGATCAACGCTGTTAAAACACAATTTATAAATATGATCGACCCCATTCATGGACTTTGTAGGTATGCTTACCATGAGATACAAGGTCACATGCGGTGCTCCGATAAAAATGACATACTTAAATTTTTAGTAAGTAGCTCTTTTTACGATACCAATTTTTTGTAACTTTATGACAAGGGGGTAAAATTTATCCCGGTATATAACAATAAGGTAGGATATGTTACACATATTTATCTGGTCACAAACCAAGCTTTAGGCTTGTACTATGTGCACCAGAAACATAAACACATAGGATATTTTATAAACCCATTTTTTCAGCCCAGGTTTTTTTTTACCAATGACAACTTGTCATGAAAGATACACGATAAGAAAAAGTTAATGCAATATGAAATGTTTTTCCAATTAACCTGCTGCAAAATCATATAACAAAAAAAAATATATATATACCTAACTGATATTATAATTAGATATAATTCAAAGCATACCTACAGGGTTATGGAGCAGGACATGTGACCCTACATCCACCTGATGGTAAGTGGCAATGTAACGTCCAAGCTTGTTCCCAACAATAGTAGTAATGGTGCTTGCTTCAATTGGTTGATTCCACTATGTCTGCTTGAGAAACTTATTCACGCCACGCTTAAAGGATTAAAGGAAGAAGGGAAAACTCATGCAGGCAAGGCTTTCCACCTTTATCGTGCGACATATATAAGAGTCACCATACCTTTTTGTTCTGGTGGGCCTGTCATCCACTATATGTGTATGCATTTTATTGCCAGTGCGTGTAGTATAATATTGTTTTGCCTTCAGTTGGAGTTACACCTCCAGCCAGATATAACGTCAAAGACGCAAACACTATACCACGGAGGCTATCAATATCACCATCAGCCTATCGCACTATCCACTCCGCTCTTCGCATCCAGTCTCTGCCAGTCCATCTAGTTGCGGGGCGTCCTACGTTACGTGCGCGAAGACGTGGTCTCCACTCTAATATCCGCCTGCTCCAACGTTTATCAGTCCTGCGGCAAATATGACCGGCCCACTGCCACTTCAGTTTGCTAACTTTCAGACCTATGCCAGTGGCTTTAGTTCTCTTACGAATACATTCCTTATTCCTGATTATATCCATAAGAGGAACTCCTAGCATAGCTCTTTCTATAGCTCGCTGAGCGACCTTGAGTTTGTGGACCAGCCTTACTGTAAGTGTCCATGTCCATTTAGCGCCGTATATCATCACTGGTAGGACGCACTGATTGAAGACTTTTGTTTTCAAATACTGCGGTATGGCTGACGTAAGGACGTGTAGCTTCCTGAACGCTGCCCAACCCAACTGCGGACTATTGTCTGCTTCACTCTCGGAGTTGTTCCCACCGTGACTTAGGGTTTGGCCCAGGTTCTTATTCTTGAACTACTTCGAGAGTTACACCGTCCAAAATGACGGGTCTCGGAATGACCTAGGATGAATGGCTATCAATATATCAGAGTATAATCACGCGTACCAGGTCACTATACCTATCTAGTTAGAGCAATTTTCTGCGCATACCTGTAGGTACCTAACCCACTGCAAAAAGTTAGAGGGACAAAGTTCTAAATTCAATATGGTTCTCGTATTATAGTAAACATTGTTTTGTTGTTTTGTTTGAATTGCCTACTTGTTATTAGATAACGTCATTATTACGTTTATTTTTATACAATATATGTTTACTAGAAAAAACTTGAAATTAATTACGCTATAATATTATAGATATATACCTAATAGATTATGCAATTTTTCCAATAAATTAATTCAATGATACAGTAAATAAGCACTTTATTTAAAATAATTTTAGTTTTTAAAATGTATCAAATCAAATGAATATACCTTACATATTTTAATAAAGCACGAAATGGGGCATAAAATATTTAATAAACTTTGTGCTTTTCCTGTTGCCAAGAAAGTTTGAAATCTATAAAATTTTACTGCGTAATTCACGGAGTCTTAAGTTAGGGCGGAAATTTATTGCAAGAGAATTGAAAAAACCATAAAACGAATATTTTAAATGTTATATACTTGGTGGCAAAGTTGCTTCAATGATAAAAAAAAACTTGACGGTACAAACAAACCCAATATCCTCTACATCAAATGTACCAATTTAAGTGTAAAAAATAACATTTGACAACACCACTATAGTAAATCGGAGACCACGTTAAGCTGACTGTCCCAGTTTCACTATAACTACTTGTAAAACTGTTTATAAGTACCTATATATAAACACACTAGCAAACTTGAAAAATTATACCGTCTCCGTAAACTAGTGGTTACGCCTTTGGCGTTGTATCCGAAGGTGGTGGGTTTGATTTCCACCCATGGCAAAAAAAAAAAAAAATTTTGTTCGTTTTTCTGTACAGTTTTTCATGGTCTGGGTATTTATAAAATATAATAGGAACTATGTCGTTGTTTCTGGTACACATAGTACAAGCCCAGAGCTTAGTACGTGACCAGAGCAATATGTGTAAATTGTCCTACTTATTGTTATTATAATACTATAGGGAAACAAATATACACTGTGGACCAAGGGAACTAAATAAAAAAATAAAAAAAATATCATCATCATCATCACGCATTTTTCATTAAAAAAACATTGGTACAGAATGGGGTTTAAACCGTACATACATACATACCATCACGCCTGTATCCCAGTTATGGGGTAAGCAGAGAGCAATGTACGCCACTTCGAACGATCCCTACATACTTCACTAGCTTCCTCAACATTCATACATCTTCTCATACAAATTGTTTAAACCGGGGACCTAAAAAATGTAATATGTTTAATTCTGAAATCGAACTAACTCGGCCATCACGTAGGTATATTAAATGGGTATATTAAATGATCCAGAAAAAAACTTATTTTTTGTCACTAGAATGTTTAAAGTGATTAATGCAGTTATATAACTAAAGTTTTACTTTATATAACACAAAGACGGTAAAGTGACAAGTTATAACTTAATAACTTTGCTTCGTTAATTAATAGTCAGTAATTAGTTACTGCAAATGACTCAACTTTATGACAAGTAAATGACTGAAGTTTAATTTCAAGAACTCGCGTAAAACTATAGTTTATCAAGAATCTTAAATTTCTCTTAAATTTTAAAACGCAACTTGTATCTTGTCTAATATCTTATAGACATATAAAATGCAAATGTCTCTATGTAAGTATTTCTGTCTGACTGCGTTTGCCCATATGTGTACTTATAACTCGAAAACCACTTATCCGATTTTCGTAAATATTTTTTATTATTACTATAAACTAGCTGTGCAGTTCACCAGTTCATGTTTCACGCTAATAATAGAGCTTCCTATTGGTGAGAGAATTGTAAAAATCGGTTCAGTAGTTTTTTTGTTTATCCGAAACAAACAAATCGGCTACGACGAGGTGCGATTAAAAACCCCTCCGCTGGGTACCCTGAGGCCGTCTAGGCGGTCTCGGGCGCCGTTAGGTACCCGTGATGATGATAAGTACGAAAAAAACAAACAAGCAAATATTTTCTCTTTATACCTAATATTGATATGAATTTATTTAAAAACTTTATTGCACAAATTAAGTACAAAGGCGGACTTAATGCCGCTAGGCATTCTCTACCACTCAAATCTTTGGGACAAATTAGTAGCAGTAAGTAGGTAAAATAGGTACAGGTAGTAAAATACATTTAAGAAATAGAGTAAACAAATATTATACATACATACTTATATATCATAAATTATGTTAATAATATACATACATAATAATAAAATAGCAAATACTACAGCAACGGCACAATATAGCACTACCCACAGCACAATAATTATTTAAAGCAGAAACACAGCATGAGATGAGAGAGAGAGTAAGCCCAATCGAATAATAAAAAGGAGAAGACACATTCACACATTCAGAAAGTGTTTATACACTAGTCTCTTAAAGATATCCCTGTTAGGAGCTACCTGTTAGTACAAAAAAGTTTAATAAGGGGAGAGTTAAATTCGCAGTCTTAAGAAGCCAGTAAAAGGTTTCGCGATCTCGAACGTCTAATAACGTCTAAATGTTGTTTTCAGTGATATCAAAGTTTATTTTTAATGAAAAAGAACGTAGAGATGTAAATATTTCTTACACGATCCTAATTAGATAGTATTTTTATAAAAAAATATATTAACTTTTGAAAAGACACCCAAAGTTTGATTTATGATTCTAAAAATATTACTTTAGTTCTCATTTTAAAACTAAACAGATTTTTTATAAAGAAATTATGTATTTAGGATCGAGTAAATAAAATCTACACCTCCATGTTCTTTTTTTCCAAAAAAAAAACTTTATTATAACTGAAAACAACATTTAGATGTTTATTGACGCTCTAGTTCGCGAATCCTTTTCCTGCCCACTTAAGTCCGGCAATACTGCAGTTCACTCCCCTGCCTTCTATGCATGCGATGTACCTGACACCTGCTCGGAGAATACATGGATAGTTAAGAAGTCTCTGATATGAGAGACAATGTTTCTGGCTAGGTTATAGGTTATATATTTATATTGAAAAAAATATATTTAACGCATCCAAAACTGAAAATGTAATATACAAACAAACTTTTATTGGATGCCAATATTCTAAGTTTTTGAAAAGGTACGGAGCCCGAAACCACCTATACGAGCTCATGGTACCCAGCGGTGTTTTTTACGCACCGAACAAGTGGCCAGCTCATCACGGTGTTTGGATAGACTCAATAACCCATCTAAAATTAGTTTTAGAAGTTGGTATAGTAAAACGGGCACCGACAGCTTAACGTGCTCTCTGAGGCACTATACAGCGTGAATTTGAAAGGATGTACTTTGGGCTAATATGAGGTTCTGCTGATGAAATCGAACAACTATTTCCATGGAACCATGTGTCGCAAATTAAAAAAAAATTTGGTTCCCCATACAAATTGGTCATTTTAAAATTACTAGTTTGTATGGAGAAGGTAATTTTTTTCATTTGCGACAAATAGTTCCATTGGAAAAGTTGTTTGATTTGATCAGCAGAACCTCATATTAGCCCAAAGTACATCCTTTAAAAATCACCATGTATATAAATTATTGTTTGAAAATCATTTGTGTATCCGTGATTTCAACAAGGCCCTAAAATCATCAAGTCTAACCAACTCGTTCACCAGTCACTACGTATATACCTATTCGTATTTATGAAATTTACCTATATACAAAAAAAAATATTCATTCTGCTTCATTATAAAGTTAATGTCTCTATACCTTTTAACAGATTTGTACTGGATAAGAAATTTATGCACATATATCCTGAAGAAAACTGGTAAATACTTATGTGGAAAAAAACACACACACTATTTTTTTTTCCCTTGGCTTTTTCTATCATAAGTACATCTAAAGTTATCAAGTAGTGGTCAAATAGAACAGTCACACCGATGCCCATTTATGCCTATAATAAAATCCTATAAAAATATCTGAGACATCACCAATAGCTATCAAGCTTGGAACCACTTAACGTTTTATTGCTGCCATTTAAGAGGCTTTAAGCGCGACAAATTGACGACATAGTCTTACCAAATTTTAATGTACAAACCTACTTTAACACTTTCAGGAAATTTAATTAAATTAAAGGTTTATAGTATTAATATAAATAAAAACATGTTTATTTCTATACCATATATTACGCCTTACATGGCGTCTTCAGTCGTAATGCAAAAAAAATATCATACTATTTATAAAAATTAACATTCCAATAAAATATTACTTTAAAATTTTATTATAACGCTAGCTGATCCTCGTACTTCGTTTCCGTAGCTTTAACCGTTAACGCAGCGCACGTAACGGAAGCTCTCAAAAGGAATATTTTTTCCCCGTTTTTGTAACATTTTTCATTAATGCTCCGCTCCTATTGGTCGCAGCGAGATATTATATAGCCTTTACCGATAAATGGGCTATCCAAGACTAAAGGAATTTTTCAATAATTCTTGTGATTAGCGCGTTAAACCAAACAAACAAACTCTTCAGTTTTATAATATTTGTATTAGGTAGGTTTATTTGTATGTATCTATCTATATACATAAAAATAAACCTATAACGTATCTTGTTCCCAAGGTGCGTTATGTCTTTTAAAAAAAAAAAATATATAAAAGCGAATTAAAGAGCAAAATGGCGAAAACCACAGTAAATAGAATAAGTTAGAAGTGCCGTAAGTTATTTAAGATGAACTTAAGTTTCGATATTCAATATACAAAATGATTTGACTTTTTTGACTTTTGTCAATCGATAATCAAATTAGTTTAACGAGACACATGATTGGTCGAATGTTACTTCACGTCAATTTTTCACCAATCTCGTGCCTTGTTACATATTATTTCCCTGTTTTCGTCTGTCTGTATCTCTGCTTACTTCTTCTAAACCACGTAACGGATTTTGATACAGTTTTCACTATCATTTATAGAAATTCTCCCGGATGTTAAGTTTTTATGTGAATTATGCATGCATATTATAGAAAATTGTAAAGATTTGTTATAATGTTATAAAAAACATATTTTTGGACGCTTATACTACTAACGCTCTGCCTGGTTCAACAATACGAGAAACATTAAAATAGTGTACCACTACTTAAAAAGGTCTACAGAAAAGTCCGCAATGGTATTTATGTCTATCTCTCAAAAATAACCATTTTCAAATTACTTTATAAAATATAGGTTAAGTAAAATCAAAATTTTATTAAATGGCTCATTAAGCCGCTGGCAAAAGATACTCAATTATATTTGATAATATTTTTTTAGGTGTTAATTAACCCAATTAACTTAGGCCGACCAATCCGTCAAGTGACCTAGTCATGTTTAGGTTTTAGTCTGTGGGTTCACCGGTTTTCAATGGGTTACTGCATCGATTTCTTGTCGAAGTGGTAGTCTCCTTTCAGGTGCGGTTACGAAATAGATGGTTGAATTGACGATAACGCAGCGAATATATTAAAATATACTCATAATGCAATTCGTCTTTGTTGCCGCCGCCCATTTCGTAATCGCATCATTTAGCCGGCATAGTGGGTGCAATCAATGTTTTTTTAAGAACAATTACTGCTTGATTCCATTCATGGACTTTGTAGGTCTGCCCACGACCAAGTTGATACAAAGTCACATGCAAAAAAGATAAAAAAGAAAGGTTTGGTTTAAGTTCTAGAAACAGGGGAGCCAGTCATTCAGAGGATCTTTTTTATATTATGTTTAATTGATATTTTTTTTTTTTCTTTTTATAAAAGATCATCAAAAGTTGTTAATGTTTTTTTTTTTCTTTTAGATATCTATTTTTTATTGTTTCTGTGGGAATGAATTAAAAATTATGACAACGACAAGGGGTGTGATAAATGGCTACGAATTTAATAGCATGGCCGTTAACTTGAGAGCTGACTCAGATTTTTAGTTAAACTGTACATAAAAAAAGCGACCCCAGCCTAGTGGTTAAGTCACTGCGCAACTGATAACAAGGTTAAGCACATGACAACAAGGCCGGGCCCGAGATGGGTGACCGCTTTATACAACGACGCTATTTCATCATAAACCACCGCAACAAGCTCGCCACTTGTTAGATGTTGCCACCGAATACCATCGGCGAAATGAGGACAGGTTAATCCCCCCGCTGGGTACCCTGAGGCCGTTTAAACGGTTCTCGGGAGCCAAATAGGCACCCGTGATGGTATTTATTATTTATTTGTGCATAAATTCAATTATGCACATTTAATTATTACTGTATCAATTATGCACATTCAATTATTACTGTACCAATTAATTATTTATATTTTTTGTAGTTAGAAAAAGGGGTCGTCTAACTTAAGTATGTTTATGCTTAATAAATGACCTATATATATATATATATATATATATCATCACGGGTGCCTTACGGCGCCCGAGACCGCCTAGACGGCCCCAGGGTAACCAGCGGAGGGGTTTTCAATCCCACCTCGTCGTAGCCGATGGTATGAGTCTACACCGAACAAGTGGCTAGCTCGTTGCGATGTTTTGAATAGACTCAATAACCCATCTATAAACAGTTTCACAAGTTGGTATAGTGAAACCGGGACCGACAGCTTAACGTGCTCTCCGAGGCACTATAGTGGTGTTGTCAAACAAATGTACATAATTTTTTAAATTAAAAACTCATTGGTACACACTAGGATTCGAACCAGGGACCTAAGTGTTTTTAAGTCCAAGGTCTAACCAACTCGGCTACCACGTATATATAAATGACCTGTGACCTTTTATTAAACCTATATAAATTTATGCACAGTTTAAATAAAATAAATATTTTCATTTCAATGCTGTTGATATAAACATTTCAATAAAGGAAGTTCTCAATACGACGAGTATGTTTTTTTTGGGATGTTACTTCATATCTCCGTTAAATCTAAATCAATTTTGGATTATTTTTTTTATATGAAAGACTCACCAATTTGGACCCATATTATTTTGTGAAGATCTAATGAAGACTGTTGGAGCTGGAAAATAAAATTCCTCAAAATTTAAGTGAATTTTGAGAGGTTTTGCTCAATACTATTCATATCTTCATAAAATGTGAAAGGATTTTTATAATTATTACATGATTTTAAAGCGTGCATGACCTGGTGGCCTTTTCTACTAAATTAATTGGATATCAGCTGCACGGCAAAGTTAAAATTTTACATATTTCCCATACAAAGTGTGTAAAATTTTAACGTTCAATTTGTTCAGAGGTTGGTAAAAGGGTTTCGAAACTAAATGGTTGAACACCTCAAAACAGAAATCGAGTTCAAATTTACTGAAAAGTATATATATATATATATATTTGTGTAATTGAGCCCTACTGGACTGGATTTTACTTTTGACACCACTTAATTAATAATAATAATTGTCATTAAAATAACTGACTGATGGCACCAAATGGCCGATAAACCTCATATTGATAACTTGATGCAGACTTGATAAAGTAGAATCCAGTCCAGTAGGACACTAATTTACACTACAACAAAAATTTTATATAAACTTTTTAGGTGTTCAAAAGTCGTTTTTTTGTTGTTAAAATTCTTAATGTTAATTATATGCCATTCAATAACAATACTAATTCCAAAACACTTTTTTTAACTAATAATTATTTTTCAGTTATTTTGTAAAATGCTCGGCATTAGTCAACCTGATCAAAATCTGTTCAAGTTCAAATGCAACCAACAATTACAAGCTCTCAACCGTTGTTTGCACCCATTATACGAGTATATACGCTTTTTTTAAATGAATCTAGACCGCCTAGACGAGTTCTGGGTACCCAGCGGAGGGGTTTATTCCCACCTCGTCGTAGCCGATGTTATTCCGACTCTACACCGAACAAGTAGTCAGCTCGCCGCGGTGTTTGAATAGACTCAATAACCCAACTGTAAACAGTTTCAGTTTGTATAGTGAAACTGAGACCAACGTGTTCTCTGTGTGGTGTTGTCAAACAAATGTAAATCAGGGTTTATATCCGTGACCTAAAACCTCTAGTCTTTTTAAGTCTAAGACATTTCGGCCACCAAGTATATTAATTGAATGAAATATATATATATATACTACATATAATATGATACATACACATATAATTTGTGGCAAAAAAACTAGAATATTACACGCTCAAACGATTTTTTTAACATAGGTAAGCATTTAATTATATTCGCAAATTTCTGCGCAAGTTATAACCCTACTTCCTAATAATATTAATTATTATAAGACTGTATTTAAGTTATTTGCCGCTAGGTAGCTCATTTAGCTAACCTTATATTTGTGTAATATTATATAAATCTAATTATAAATTGTTGTGTATATGCTAATGTAATTTAATTTTGTACTACACAAACGTCTAGTACAAAATGAGTATCATGTACCTTGGCCTTTTATCTACGTGAACTGTAAAAAATATATTTCTAGTAATTTCTTTACATTTTGAAATAAAAAACTAAAACTAAACAAATAAACATGGAAAAAGTTGTTTGATTTAATCACTAAAGCCTTAAATTGGCCCAAAGTACAACTTTCTAAGGTCACCATGTATAAGTATAGTAAGTTTATAAGTTTGTAAGTATGTAGAGTATAAACAAAAAGCGCTACGTAAACAAAAATTATGAATGATGAATGAATGACTAAGCAAATAATAAATGGAAGCTAGAAAATGATAGTGGAATTACTGGTCGGTAAAGGCTTCCTTTCATGCCAATACATTGGCCGCATTCCCATAAAGTTATAGCTAAATATAGGCCCTATACAAAATACGTGGTGGCCTGGTTGGTTAGATTTTTAACTTAGCACTACAGTTTTTAGGTCCTCGGTTCAAACCCCGGTTAAACCTACCAATGAGTTCCATGTACTATTGTCACTATACCAAGTTGTGAAACTGTTTATATAAAATATCTAGAGCCAATATAATGATAATAATATAATAGAAAAATCTATTTATACTATTATTTATTTAAAAACTTTATTGCACAAATTTAGTACAAAGACGGACTTAATACTACTTATTAATAATAATTATTTATTATTAGTATTACTTAGTATGTGTATATTGTATATATATATGTGAGTAGTATATTGTATGGTAGGTATATTAAGTAGTGTATGCAAGAAATTGTAATATTATATATGTATCATGTATAAAATTTCATTTAATATGTAGTATATGTATTTTATTAATTAAATAAATTGACTGTAAGTAGTCATGCACCCTCACAACTGTTATCACTTGTCTATTGTTGTGGTAGAGAATGCCTAACGGTATTAAGTCCGCGTTTGTACAATTTTAGTGCAATAAAGTTTTTAAAATAAAATAAATACCGATAGACTTAATACTTAATTATTAATATTTAAGGCGTATATGGTTGGCGAGGTTAGTCGCCTCGCTTGCATCCTGTATGGCAGATGATAATCCGATGGTCAATGGAATCAGCTAACCACCTAGTCTTACACTAGTTGGATATGTATCGTGCGTTCGGTTGGGTAGATTTTATTTAATGACACCTTTTATTAATTAATCTATAATGTTTATATATAGCAGCCTAACCAAATGCACTCTAGACTTTATTGATATAACTTTTTTTTTTACTATTTTTTAGTTAACGCCAAAGGAGGCGTTTATGGACTTCCGCAAAATAATGCCTAATTTAATTAAGTTAATTTAACAATCCATCAGTCTTACAAAAGGATTGTTGATTTTTCAAATAAAAATTGTTCATTATATAAAGGTTTGATTAAAAAATTGGAACGAAACTTTCTTGAGGTATTTTAAGCTGCTTTTGCATGATATCAGTTTTAATTTTATTACCTATTTATTATTATTCACAGTATATTTTTAAATTATAGATTACAACTCCAGTACATACCACTATTATTGGAATTATTGAGATATTATATTTATATTATATAAATATAATATCTCAATAATTCTAATAATAGTATATGTCTTTCTTTTTAAGCGTTCGTTTGTTTTTTTTTCGGGAAGGGAATCTAACTCACCACCTCCGGATATAACGCCAAAACCGCAGCCACTAGTCTACAGAGGCAGTATATATAAATATCTCTATTTATATGTACCATATTTTTGTTTATTTGATTGGAGCACGGCATGTGAATTTGTATGTACATGATGGTAAGCAAACCACATATGGTACAAAATCCATGATAAGGGTCGTTTAATATACTCTTGTAAAACAGCATTGATCGCTCCCAGTATACCGGCTAAATGCTACGGTTACAAAATGGGCGGCGACAAATACGAACTTGCATTACAAGTCTAAATAATCCTCGCTGCTTTATCGTCAATCTCCTGAAACCGGTGAACCCACATACTAATACCAAAACATGACTAGGTCACTTGACGGTTTTTACAATTTGTGTGGTTGGTGAGATCTACGAAATATCCACAAATAAATAATAAAAAGTACGTAATCGTAATTTAGAAACGTTAAATTGCACTTCGACTCGTAGTAATCGATCAATTTGATGCATTTTTCATGTAAATAATAATTGCGCTTTTGAACATCAGCAATCGTTTTAGTTATCGATTTTTAAGAGCTAACTGCATTGATAATTCATCGTTCAGGACACTGCATTCGTAATCGCGAAGTCCGTGTTCTCCATACATAATACGCTTTCGCACTTCCAGTAATACTCGATTATTGTTTGTCGCAGAATTAAAGTAATATTTAGTCGTCACTGTATTTATTCATCTTTCTGTGTTGGGTTTTAATTTTTACGAAAACAGTTTTTTTTTATATTATAGTACAAAAATATTTATTACCCACAATAGAAAGATTTTTGCGTACAATTACCAACATAAAATTAATAATTGAACTTCGACTAACCTGTTAGTCGAAGTTCAATTTGTTATGTTGGAAGTACGTTTGTATGGGAAGTGCAAGTTGTAATGTTGGAAGTACGTTTGTATGGGCTTTGACTACAGACCCCCTCCTTTCAGGGCGCGGTCATAAACCGGGCGGTTAATTTTATGTCATGAAATATTATTAAAATGCACGTAATGTAAATTTATTGCTCACCGTAAGAAAAACTGAAAATTATATATTGAGTTCTTAGGTTAAAATAAAATGTAGAAGATATATACGGCCTCAGGGTATACAGCGGAGGGGTTTTAATCCCACCTCGTCGTAGCCGATGGTATGAGTCTACATCGAACAAGTGGCTAGCTCGTCGCGATGTTTTGAATAGACTCAATAACCCATCTGTAAATAGTTTCACAAGTTGGTATAGTGAAAACCGGGACCGACAGCTTAACGTGCTCTCCGAGGCACTATAGTGGTGTTGTCAAACAAATGTACATATTTTTTTTAATTAAAAACTCATTGGTACACACCGGGATTCAAACCAGGGACCTAAGTGTTTTTAAGTCCAAGGTCTAACCAACTCGGCCACCACGTATATCAATATGAAAATTATATATTGAGTTCTTAGATTAAAATAAAATGTAGAAGATATATACGGCCTCAGGGTACCCAGCGGAGGGTTTTTATTTCCACCTCGTCGTAGCCAATGGTATGAATCTTCATCAAACAATTGGATAGCTCGTCGCGATATTTGAATGGTCTCAATAACCCATTTATAATTTCACAAGTTCATATAGTGAAACTGGGACCGACAGCTTAACGTGCTCTCCGAAGCACTATAGTGATGTTAGATACGGTACTTCTTTATACTGAACAAAAGTAGCCACCATTTTTTTTTTTTTGAATATTATTTGAGTGACTAAACTTTACGAGATAGTTATTTTTAATTTTTAATGGAGCACGGCATGTGACTTTGTACCTGCCTGGTGGTAAGCAGACTTACAAAGTCAAATTAATAGGGTCGATCATTGTCCATTAATAGGGTCGATCAATACATTGTTGTTTAACAATATTTATATCTCTCATTATAGCGGCTAAATGATGCAGTTACGAAATGGGCGGCGACAAAGACGTATTTTAGCATTACGTGTCTATTTTCCTTGCTGCTTTATCGTCAAATCAAGCGCCCGTTCCGTAACCACACCATGAAAGGAGACTACGAAACCGGCTATAGTATAATATCAAAATATTGCGGAATTGTATAATATGTCATTGAGAATTTTCCAGAATAGTCCCTTAGTAATGTAAGTATGCATTGCACCCATATTAAGCCGTATTTTAATATAAGGCAATTAACAAGTTTACACATATAAAAAATACCCCCATATATTATATTTATTATATCTAGTTTTATTTATAAAAAAAAAATCTACGAGTAAGAGTTAGTTAAGATTAAATACCTATCTTAAAAGATACGATAACGGAATATAAGCTAGAGTCTATTGTAAATTAAGATTGGCAGATTCACTAATATCATACTGGGAAAACTGTGGTCCATTTATATAAAAATTGCCAAATCATCTGCAGGCTCTTGGCAACCTAATTTTTTAACTTATTCTCAAGTATTTAGTTAAGAGCCGACTTTTCCTTGTGTTCAACGATGTATAAAGAAGATTTCTCTTATTTAGATACAAAAATTGGATTTTTATTTTTAAACTGTGCTCTCCTAAATGAGGCTACTGGCGATCCTCGGTCTGGATACTATTTCAGACTGTTTTCTGATATAGCTACCACTGGTAGTCACTGGGAACATTTGGCCGGGGCAAAATCTGGACATAGTGGACATGTTATATTTAAACTTTATTATTGCATTTATTTATAATGCATTTCTAGTTTAGTTTATTTAATATATTGTTATTTTATTTAGGTAGTAAAAAGCGGTCCCAACCTAGTAGTTAAGTCACTGCGCAACTGATAACAAGCTCGCCATTTGTTAGGTGTTGCCTCCGAATACTATCGGCGAAATGAAGACGGGTTAATCCCTGCATTGGGTATCCTGAGGCAGTTTAAACGGTTCATGGGAGCCAAAAAGGCACCCGTGATGGTATTTATTTACTAATTAAATCTATACTAATATTATAAAGCTGAAGAGTTTGTTTGTTTGTTTGTTTGTTTGTTTGTTTGTTTGAACGCGCTAATCTCAGGAACTACTGATTCGAATTGAAAAAATATTTTCGTGTTGGATAATCCATTTATCGAGAAAGGCTATAGGCTATATAACATCACGCTACGACTAATAGGAGCGGAGTAACAAAGAAAAATGTTGCAAAAACGGGGAAAAATTATTCCTTTTAAGAGCGTACGCTGCGTAAACGGTTAAATTTAAACGCGCAGACAAAGTTGCGCGGGTCAGCTAGTCTATACTAATATTATAAAGCTGAAGAGTTTGTTTGTTTGTTTGAACGCGCTAATCTTAGGAACTACTGATTCGAATTGAAAAAATATTTTCGTGTTGGATAATCCATTTATCGAGAAAGGCTATAGGCTATATAACATCACGCTACGACTAATAGGAGCGGAGTAACAAAGAAAAATGTTGCAAAAACGGGGAAAAATTATTCCTTTTAAGAGCGTACGCTGCGTAAACGGTTAAATTTAAACGCGCAGACAAAGTTGCGCGGGTCAGCTAGTTATACAATAAACTTAAATAACTTTTTATCTTATTTTGTTAACTTCATAAATAACATCTACAGAATAGGTACAGGATTATTATTATTATGGGCGATGATGATGTAGCAGACCACAAATCCAAGGACTTTGAAATTATAGAATAATGTATTTATCATCACGGGTACCTTAGGGTACCCGCAACCGCCTAGATAACATTAAGGTGCTCACCGGAAGGTCTCACCTCATCGCTGACGATGGTAGTCTAATCTACGCCGGACAACTGGCGAGAACTTTGCGGTGTTTATAATACACTTAGGGCCGATTCGACCAAAAGTGGGTATAACTTATACCGAGATTAGTAATGTCAAATCACATACAAATAATTATTCTGAGTATTAATAATTTAATCTACGAATAAATATTTGTATGGAATTTGACAATACTATCCCCAGTATAAGTTATGCCTTCTTTTGGTCGAATCGGCCCTTAGACTAAGTAAAAAAAAAAAGGTAATTAAGGGCCCTGGAGTCGACTTAACGCCCATACAAACGTACTTCCAATATTACAACTTGGCTGTTGGTCGAAGTTCAATTATTTTTTAATGTTCGTATTTGTACGCAAAAATCTTTATGTTGGGGGTATTTTTTTTTTGTGTTAGGTATAAGTTTTTTTCTTATTTCGAATAAAATACGAATGACCCAACATATAACGATTAATAAATACAATGACCGACAAAAATATTATTTTAATTCAGCGACAAACTGTCAAATATTATTATTAATCGTGTATTATTGGAAGTGCGAAAGCTAATTTTGTATGGAGAATGCGGTTTGCGATTACGAATGCGGAGCCCTTAATACAAAAAAAGTACAAAAATATACATTTTGAAAAAAAAAAAAATCCTTGTGCTTTTCTAAATGTTAAAATGAAAAAATATATAAGATGGCAAAAATATACATAAAAAACACTATTAAGTACAGCAATATATTGACTTTTATACAGATTTTTTACCAATCCATGAATTTTAACTATAGTCGGCAAGGTTGGTCTAGTTGGTCACGCTGTTGGCGTACAATATTCGGCAGTTGTGAGTTCTATTTCCATACATGCCAAAACAACATTTCCCTGTAGCACATGCCATGATCTAAGCGTTGTTTCTGGTACAGGTACGGTAATTTGAAGAAAATAATAGAAATTCCATAAAATTTAATATTTCACGCTTTTTTTTATTGATTTTTTTATTTTTTGCTTATAAACTTAATTCAAATATACAATAATTTTTAATTAAATTAATTATAACTTTTAATTCAGTAGGGAAAGTTCGCTGCCGGATTTGCACTTTTTGCAAGTTTTAATATTTAAATATACAATTTTTAAATACGAAAATTTCAACTAAGTACTGTAACCCCCTATTTCGAACGCAACCTATGGAACAACTTGGAGAAAGCTGACCTTAATAATTTTAAATACTTTTCCTTATCTAAATAATTTGTAGGTCCACGGACATGTGAACAGAGTAAAAAAGAAATACTTTTGGCATCGCTCGAGGTTACAAAACATATTAATGTGTGTTAAATAAAGTATTATAATTTATTTTAGATAATAAACCCAATAAAATAGTTTTTTAGTTACAAAGAATGTTTTTTAGTTATTTCCCAAAAGTTAGGTAGCTTATCTAACAGCAGCGAAAAAAGCTGTCACAGTACACAACAACAACAAACAACAGAGAACTGAGGCTCTACCATGCTCACGTATACGTAAATGAATACGTTACGTTTCTACAATGCGCAAACCCATGGTAGAGCCTCTGAGGTGAAACGCACTACCACTACCTATATGTCATTATTACTATCTCTATTGTATAACTATATATTTCATTATGACTATAAGGTATATTAAGTATTATATATTTATCAGGCAAATAATTTTCTTTAAAAAAAAAATATAAATTAATATAATCACGGGTGCCAGCGGAGGGTTTTAATCCTACCTCGTTGTAGCCGATGGTATGAGTCTACACCGAATAAGTGGCTAGTTCGTCGCGATGCCTGGACAGACTCAAACAGTTTTATAAGTTGCTATAATGAAACTGGGACCGACAGCTTAACGTGCTCTCCGAGGCACTGTAGTGTTGTTTAACAAATGTAGGTACATATTTTTTTACATTAGAAACTCATTGGTATATACCTGGGTTTGAACTAAGGACGTAAGTTGTTGAGGCGCTTTGCGGTAATGCTGGTAAATTAAGTCGTATCCATTTACTGATATGTATAATATTATGTAATTTGCCCGTGTTATACCTTACCCCAGCTATCCTTTTCTTTCTTGATCACTGACCCATATACCTTACCCTTTCCTGCACCTATCATTGGTCATTTTCGCTCGGTACCGATGAGTGGACAGGAGTGAAGAAGGAGTCGTTGATGAGTTCGTGACGCAAGCAGTAAATTCGCCGCTTTCGTTCTGCACTACTGCCCCGAACTCCCACTATACCCGCTCGCAAGAAAAATGGGAGAATTCCCCAAAACCGCATTTCCAAGATCCATCGCTCGTGCCTGGACCATACTGATACCGCTATAACAAGGATTTGAACCCTGGACGTGCCTGGAGTGTTAAATACCGAGGAAGGTCCTTTCTTTCATCTCCTTATCCTAATTATATGTATATTGTTGGTATCAGTGCATCTTTAGGTACGACCTATATATCTACAACAGCACCCGCATCTCGATCTATATAGTCTACTTACGCGCAACCATAAGAGTTTTTAAGTCTAAAGTCTAACCAACTCGGCCACCACGTATATTACTATAAATATATGTATACTGAATTAAAGAGAACGTTATATATATTTTTATATTGTGGCCTAGTCTATACTTGGTGGCCTAGTTGGTTAGACCTTGGACCTAAAAACACTTAGCTCTCTGGTTCGAATCCCGGTGTGTACCAATGAGTTTTTAATTAAAAAAATTATGTACATTTGTTTGACAACACCACTATAGTGCCTCGGAGAGCACGTTCAGTCCCGGTTTCACTATACCAACTTGTGAAACTGTTTATAGATGGGTTATTGAGTCTATTCAAAACATCGCGAGAAGCTAGCCATTTGTTCGGTGTAGACTCATACCATCGGCTACGACGAGGTGGGATTAAAACCTCTCCGCTGGGTACCCTGGGGCCGTCTAGGCGGTCTCGGGCGCCCGTGATGATACATACATACAATTAAAGAGAAGAAGGTAATGAATGAAATGTAAAGATATTTATTTTTGAACAAAGGTAATACATAAAGTAGTTGTAGTAAAGTAGTTGTGATTATAATAACAAAATAAAATAATTATAATAAAATACTACTATTTTATTCACAAAAATAGCTTATCATCCCTCATAAGTAGACCCTTTCATAAGGGTGGAAGAAATCCAAAGAAAAGATTTATTATGTTCACATAACAAATCCCGTAAGGAGTGGCCAGATCCTTTTGTTCAAATAGATAACGACTGTGCTGTGCTATATATATCAAAAAATATATTTGCCCACTTAGCGTCGAAATAAGCTCGCCTATTCTAACAAAAAAATGTTTTATAATAATATAGGTACTACTTGTTAAAATGTATATCTGGCAAGTATATTACCTTTTTCTTAGGGATATGAAGTTATATTTTTATTTGAATTTTTAGATTATTTTTTCACCAGTTTTTATTTTTTATTGGAGCACCACATGTGACTTTGTCTACCTGGTGGTGAGCAGACTTACAAAGTCCATGAATGGGGTCAATCAATAATTGTTCTCAAACAATATTGATCGCTCCCACTATGCCGGCTAAATGGGGGGCGACAATGACGAATTGCATTACGAGTACATTTTAATATAGTCGCTGCCTTATCGTCAATCCAACTACCCATTTCGTAATCGCACCCTAAAAGTAGACTACCACATCGACAAGAAATCGATGCAATAGTCTCCTGAAAACCGGTGAACCCACAGTCTAAAACCGTAACATGACTAGGTCACTTGACGGTTTCTGCATCTGTATGGACGGTGGTAACGAGACCGGTCGGTCCAAAAAAATCGATCTGGCAACTATTGACAAATACTAGTAAAAGGGCTGATACTAAGAAAAGAGCAGTGGTTCAATATATACCGAGTCCGTGACTTCTAAACGACTAAAGGATACCATCACCAAAAGCCTTATTTTTGAGTTTTTTATTACTCTAATATTTCGAACCGACAAATTAAAAGTTAAAAGTGCCTGAATTAAGTTGTAGAAGAGCAAGAATTTTATAATGTATTTTAAATGTATCCATGAGTATTTTCCAGTCTGATGCTTTGCCCAGGATTGAGAAAGGTTTACTTTGATTTTTCTTCAGTTTTCCAAGCTAACCGTTTCATTGGCTTATGTAGGTGTTTAGCTAGTTTAAGCTACAATCACTTTTTCTTCTTAAATCTTAATTTTGTTTTGTTTTTGCTTCATCCAATCTGTTATTTTAACAGTATCTTACCTATTCTAATAGGTTTTGTTTTTTTATATAATAGATCAAAATATCGGCGTATCTATCGATCTAAATTAAGATAATAAATAGCTTTACCACTTACATATTGTAATTTATTTTATATTGATACTTAAAAATTAAATGGTCTGTTTTTTTATTATTAAATAAAATAAGTATTAGTTTGTTCTTAAAACACATAGTATATGCCTATAGCATAGTTTGTGACCAGAAAGCAGATTCAAATTCAAGTGAAGATCAAAGTTAAAATTGTTAATAAATTAAATAGGAAAAATGACAAATTTGGACCCAGTTGAGATCCAATGGAAGTCTTTTTTTTATTTTTATTTGGTGGATAAAAGAGAACGCAAACATTTTATTTTGTTCTACCAGCTCCTTCCAACTTATTTACTTTATTATTTTTTTATCATTTTTTTGTTTAATTACTAATGAAATTGTGAATGAATGTAATTTGACGAAAGTGCGGGATCTCCTGTTACACAGGTCCCAACATCCAAACAATGTAACATTTTGGTAAATAAACAATTTTTAATTTTAATTTCATTAATTTAGTAAAAACAGGACCTTGGGATCTATGTTTGAATTTTTTGGGACAAAATTATAATATTTCTATTCTATCAAGTCATTGATTTTAACAAAGAACTTTTACACTAGAAAGCCTTCAATTTAAATGTCTACTGAAGCTAGTATAGAATAAATTTCAATTAAAGTTTGATTCATTGAATTTCAAAGATTTCTTGGAAATTGTTTTGAATATTTAATAGGTAGCTACTAACTTGACCAGTTTAATAATTAAATTAATACTTTATTCAATTTGCTTTAATATTTCATTTAACTTTTATTTATTTTTATCATTATTTCTTTTGTTACTCTCTCAAAAGTTAGCTGGTAGAATTTTGTGTAATAAAAAAAATCAGCTACAAAATTGTTGAGTTAAAAAAAATATAAGTCCATTGCTTGATTAAATTTTATACATGCTCGTACAACAAGTAAAAAACGAAAAAAAGGTTAAAAAGGTAGGCTATTCAACGAATCTCCAATAACATTTTCGTCTTAATTACGTAGTGGAAAGGCCTCTCCGCTCTTCAGTACCATCTCTACTTTATTTCTATTTACAGAACTCTCCTATTCTATACTTACAGGTTTTAGGTTTCCTCACAGTGTGGAAACTTACAGTCACTTAACCTAATTTTTTAAAAGTTGTTTTTGTGTTTATTTTTTAATTATATACGTATAGTGTCCGATCGAAAGTTCGGTTTCGGTTTTGGTCGAGTTTCGGCAAAGAGTTTCAGTTTAGTTTTTGATAAACTGAGACTGTTGCCGAAATTCGGTTTCGGTTTCGGTCGTAAAAATAGGTTTCGGTCGGACAATACATATATATGTATATTATGTTAATTGTGTATTATTCCTATATTTAGTTAAAAATATGTGCGTTAATGAGGTCGTCTAATTATAACTTAAGGTAAACCGTTTTCCTCTTTCTATTTCGCTGAAGGGATTTCGTAGCCCTTGCTTACCTGCTCATCGTTCATTGTTAATTTCCCTCGTGACGTCATTTAATTAACTATTAAACTCGGATTAAACGTTCAGATTAAAATTGTACATAAATAGGTTGTATAACTTGCTGAAATTAAATTTAATAAAGTTATTTAAAAAAAAATCATAAAAAAATTACCTGATTCTGATACTTGTCTACTCATATTGCTGCACTGAGGACCCAGGATTCTGGAACTCTTCTCTTCAGCTTTAGAAGATCCTAAATATAAACACACTACACTTTAAAACACAGACATAAGCAAGGCACTAATTAATATTACTAATATAAATACTAAAACAACAAAAACTATTTAAATATAAATAATGATTAATTTATAATAAGGAAATAAACACAAAACTTAGAAGAAAAATATATATTTAATTGAAGTTTGAATGTTCGCGCGGACGAGCACGTGAGAGAACGTTTCGATTGGAGGGCGAAACAGACCGGCTCCAAGGCGGTTCGTGAAGGTTCTGGGCGGGCGGAATGTTGGCCGCCCGTGGATAAAGCGGTGGCGCTGTGCAGCCGCCCTCGGCGCGCCCAATACCAAGGCATCAGAAACCACGAGGAGCTATCTTTCAGGTAAGAAAACGTTCTACTGCGCATGCCCGAAAATAACTCATGAGTAAAAGAGATAGTTAAATTTCTGAAAATAGAAAATAGAAAGGGACGCATGACCGGTCAAACAGAAATGAGCGCCAAGCAGTCTGGAAAGTCTGAGTAAACGTGTGTTTATTTTTATAACGAATACATGAAATATAAAATATGAAACGAATAAGATGTTTTAAAAACTTTACAGCTTTTTTTTATCATTCCTCGAATTAAAATAATTTCAATAAAATAATAGAAGTATAAAAGACAACGATTCTCTTCTTGAACTTGCTCGTAAGTGAGCAATTATGGAGATATCTCCTATATTAGTCTACGCTCCTGGTACAAATTTCAGTTTACGTTTCATGGAAATGGGGCAAACTGAAACTGAGGGCGGTTCTATTTTTAATTATTATGAAAACGTTTTATAATAAGTTAATTTACTTTGTAATTGAATTGAAACTTTAGCATAAAGTACAAAACAGATGTTGTTATATGCTTAATTTAACATTTATGTAAAATTTTGTACGGAATATTTAATATTGTAAAATTTGTAAGGAATAAACGGTCAATAGGGCTGTAAACGCAAAACTAAAGAGGGCGTTTATTACTATTCGTTTTGTCTGTCATTAATTACCCAAAGAATTAAATTATTTTATATTTCTGCAGGAAAATATATGCAATAATGACGAATTATACAAATAATAAAATACAGTTAAATTTGTTTTAAATTTAATGTAAAAAAAAATCACAATGATAAAAATAAATACATTTCATTGTATGGCGAAATATTTTATAATGAAATCTATTTACAATATTTTTTTTACATGAGTTTAAACACCCTTGAATGGAAAAGTTTTTAAACCCTATTAATAATAATGTCCCTACAATGCACTGTATTAATTTTTCTAAACTTATTATAAGCCTGCATACTCTGCGGTCCATAATATATATATATATATATATATATATTATATTGATATGTATTCAATCTCTTTCAATTAATTAATTAATTTATTGTTATTACTTCTTTATTCATTAGTACAATGAAATAATAATAATAACAGATAAACTTTTATTAGTCAGTATTAAAAACACAATAATTAAAAACACAAATCATGGTGGAAAAAATACTTTACAAGTAAAGGGGCGTTACAGCAAACAATAATCGTTTCAGGAAATTGTACAATTATCTAATCGCTATCATCTTCTACGTTCCTGGTACTTCTAACCTTATTAACATGTTTTCAAGGAAATTCCACTGAATTTCGGGAGCTTTTTTGGTTGACGTCGTCGAAAGCTTCTAATTACCGTTACATTCCGGTTTTTGTTATCTCTACTAAGGCATGAACTCCTGGTAACATTTTCAGTTTACGTTGGTGAAAATGGGGGAAATCCTGAAAACCAACGTCTAACTAATGTTTTATTTATAATTTTCAGATTCTGAAACTACGTTTACGTGAAATTAACGTTATGTTTATTTTTAGCGCAATATATTAAAATTTTGTAAATTTAACAAAAATATGAAATAAACTTATTAGTTTATTAAAACTTAGCTTCTATTAAAATAAATAATTTATATGTTTATTTGCAATTATTTTCAAACAATAAAACAATAGTAGATAATCGTTAAATGTCAAATTGACAGGTGACACTGACGGGTGTACGTCCTACGTCACAGTGGACGTTTTTCGTCCCGAAAGTACCAGGCGATCATAATCAGTAAAGAGCTTTT
The DNA here is from genome assembly GCA_947458855.1 of Monopis laevigella. Taxonomy (NCBI): domain Eukaryota; kingdom Metazoa; phylum Arthropoda; class Insecta; order Lepidoptera; family Tineidae; genus Monopis; species Monopis laevigella. Next base: position 3,737,982 of record OX381583.1, on the reverse strand, counting down.
GGAAAGCGCGTCATGAATATCCAGAAATAACTAAAAGTTCCAACTGCGTACGGAAATAAACCAGAGGGGACGTTCTGAGCATGCGCGTTTTGATGGAGGGCGACGAGGCCACGAGTGAGACATAATCTAAAGCGCCATCTATTGCAACTTGTTTGAAGTATATAAAAGCTTAGCTTTGTAAATAAAACTCCAATGTTTTACAAAACAAAAGATAGATGGAGCTTTGATACAAGGAAAATATAGTATATTTTTTTATTCACTATTTTTTTTATTGTAGCACGGCATGTGACTTTGTATCTACCTGATGGTAAGCAGACCTACAAAATCTATAAATGGTGTCGATTAATACATTGCTGATTAACTGAATTAATCGCTCCCACTATGCCGGCTAATGGATGCGGTTACGAAACAGACGGTTACAAACGAATTTGCATTACAAGTCTACTTTAATAACCTAGCTGCTTTTTCGTACTATTTCAATCATAATACATATAGGGTGTCTCAGTAAGAAATTGAATTTTAAAAATTATAAAATATATATTTATTTAATATTCTATTAACATTTTGTTCTACATATGTATGGAGGTAGTTATGGCATTTATACATGAAACAAAATATCGGTTAAATAGCCACTGTCGCTCTATTGGCAGGTATGCACTGTTCTGACAACTTTTTTGAAAATGGTGAAGCCGTGACTGTCGACGGCCACCGTTACCGGGCTATCCTGACAGACTCTTTTAGCAATAATTAGACGAAATTTACTTAAATAAGTTAAGTTACGTTTAGCCTATAGCCTTCCTCGATAAATGGGCTATCCAATTTTTTTTTTTTTTTTAATTCAAACCAGTAGTTCCTGAGATTAGCGTGTTCAAACAAACAAACAAACAAACAAACTCTTCAGCTTTATAGTATTAGTTAGTATATATAAGGTTTTTTATAATTGGTGTAATATTACGTCACATAAGTTTTTAACCAATCATGTAGGCACATATTATTTATATAATTTTAAATATAGATTAATTTAAAAGAAAGTACATAATAATAAAATATTTATACATATAGTACGATGCGAGCAGATAAGGTATATGAAAAGTAAACAAAAATATAATAAAATATACCTACAAATAAAAATAATTAATTATTACCTATATTAAAAATTTTAGAAATGAGGCAATGGGCGTAGGGTACCAAGGACACTAGCGGCGTTACCCCGTTGGATAGCAATACTGATCCTCTGAACCAGGTACTCCTTGCTCAGGGGATCACCAGTTGCTATTTTAATTTTTTTACCCAGATCACGGATAAATTCGCTAGCATCCTCGGACCACGGACCCATTGTCTCAACGGAAAATGTCAAAAATATGTGCGAGTTCAGGAGCTCTGCGTACTTATTGCGCTTTATTTAAACTGCTTGTTCAGCTGCAGCTCCCGCACGTTTGGAAGATGACGAAACGTGACTCCGACAAAGTGTGTCCACGCAGGTCGCATCCCAGACCAAAGCACGACCACATTTGTATGGTATAATAGTCATACCGTCCGGTCTTTTGCCATCAGCTCTTTGTAGGCCTAAGGGTTCAAGAACAGAAGGAATGTTTGCTTTTGATAAGGACTTACAGATAATATCGTTAATGTTATGATGTCTTGAAAAACGACCAGCACTTTTTTGACACGAAAGGCCATGATGACCTTCAGAATCAACTGTGTCGCCGCAAATGCAAACATGGGATTCGTATATAGTACACCCTAAGCGTAATGCTGCTGCAATACGGAGTGAGCTAGCGTCCAATAGTGTGCCCGTATGTGGAGAGGGAATAGCACGTAACCAGGCGCCGGACTCGCTTTTGCAACTTGCATTAAGCCGGGCTTCGTCTTTGGTACAATTTCTAGGTAAATTATGAAATATTTTTTTTGTTTATAGTATCATCTAGATCTTTTTGGGATATGCAATTGGGAAATTGATCTATAGATGCTTTTGTTTTCCAGATATCAGCCGCTTCTGGTTCTCTATGAAAAATATTGGTATTAATATTTGTTTTTGATAAAATAGACGCGCAAAGAGGTTTCGTAATAAAGACAGAACTTAAATAAGCAGGTATTGCTAAATCACTAACTTTCCTTATACCTAAACCACTAAATCTAACCGGAAGAGAGTCCTGATGAAACTGGTCTGTAGAAATTTTTAAATTTAAAATAGACTCTAGACTTAGTTTTATTTCATTATCAATTTCATTTACAACAGGAGAATTCCAACAAGGAGATGTACGTAAAGTGTACATATACCGCAGTGAAGTGAGACAATTTGATAGCAAAAAAAATGAAACATGTGGTTCTATGTCCTCTAATTTAGAAGCTGCCCGTTTAAATACATCTAATTTATTTTTTAATACTGCAGTAATTCCTTCGTCAATCAGAGGAGATCCGAGTAAAGTGATATCTTCATTGTTACGAATTATTATTCCTGGGGCGATATTTTCAAAAGCTTTAATTAACTCATGGTTTATTTGAGATGGGACAAACAATTCACATTTAGTATTATTTACTTCCAAGCCAAGATATTTTGATTTAGATATAATATTTTCAAAATCAGAAAGAACGGTGGAGGCTCACCACCTAAAGTGCCATCATCGAGATAAAAAATATTTAATTCTGATGACAAACAGCTAATTAATGGATGGATAGCCAGAGAGAAGGCAGCCGGTCCCATAGGATCTCCTTGTTGACAACCAACTTCCGAACTAATTATTTTGTTACCAAAAAAAAGTTATGAAGGTGTTTTATAACATTGCCACATGTAGGAATAAATATTAGGATAATTTATCTTTATTTCATTAATCATAATATCTCTTTCTATAGAATTAAAAGCGTTTCTGTAACCAATTTTTAGTAAAACTTTAGACGAAGCATATTTTGAATTAATAAATTGTCGTGAGGCATGGACAGCAGCTTCACAACCATTGGGAACTGCAAAACCGACTTGTATTGGGGCTAACTTTGAACCAATTGATTTTGAAATGTTTTTACAAATTATTTTGGATGCAATCCTTCTAAATACATTACCAACAGCTATGGGACGAATTCCTCCATCTTTTTTTTTTAAAGCGCATAGTGAAGCACCATACAAATACTTTAAAAAATCTTCATTGATGGAACCAGAAAGCATCATATTTATTATACCACATACGTGGTCAATAAGCTTCGTGCTAACAACACCTGCTGAAAAAGAAATTAAATCTTTTAAGACTTGTGGTCTTAAACCATCAAGTCCGCCGGCAGAACCATTTGGAAAGCTACGAATTGCATCTATTATATCATTAGGATTCGCTTTGAGATTGGTACAGTTTTCAGTAGGTGAACTAGGAAAATTGAGAGGACGAGAAGGAGAAGGATGTTTAGAACATAATGACTTAAATGTTTCTTTATTATTTGTAGCGAAATTATCACTTGATAAAAGCATTCGAATAGCTCCGCGAACATCTCCTACTCCGGCTACTTTTATTTCAATATGTTTAGAGATGTTTATTTGCTTTTTTGAATTAATTTCTTTAGATAATATTTCCATGTTAAATAAGTTAATATTTTCTTTTATTGTACTTGTTAGTGATTTATTGGGAGTCACTTTTGTAGGAACGCGCAGAGCAGTGTAGGAAAAAATAAATAAATTTTCCCAAGCACTTATGGAGTTATTCTTAATGCAATTTGCCAAAAGATTACACAATTTTTCAGCTACACACTGTCGTGCTCCTTTAGGGATTCGTTTAAGGATTTTGCAGTAAGGTCTGGATTCAGTTAAAAAACGTTCAAATGAGAAAGTATTTTCTACAACGACATTATCTGTAAGTAGTATTTCAGGTGGTGGAGGTAGATTTTTATGTACTCGTGCAAAATGGATACGGAGACCTTTCTTACCTTTAAAATATTTTTTGTGACATATTGGGCATTCAGGTGAATTATTAACGGTAACATTTTCTATTTGGGTCTGTGATGCGATACATTGAGCACAAGTTGGACAAAGCCACGAAACATCAGCGTCGTCATCAGCTGAGTGTGGTAGGAGGCGGACACAGTCACAGTGATACCAACTCGAGCAACCGGCACATATTATACAACGACTCTCTTGTGATTGTAAAGCCAAAGTGCCACATAAGCAGGCAGAGCTCCTAGGACTATTTTCCATTATTATACAATTAAAAATAATATAAGGAAAACTATAAACCCTAAGCAATCTAAAAATAAGAAAAAAATATTATACAATTAAGAATAAAACCTCATCTAATAAATAAAATATACTTACGAAACTAATGTAAAGACAACCTTAAAAATATAACTGTATCAACTATACTATCACACTGCATAGGTCTTTAAACACTGCTCAGTGCTCACTGTTCTGTAGTTATAAGCTATTCTTGAGGGGAAAATAATAACAATTATGTTTCTATCCAGATTAAATGGTTGACGTATTAATGCAAGGGGATTTTTGCCATCATCATAATTTTGGAACAAAAATGTCTATTTGTTTTTTTTTATAACACATATTAGTTATTGATTAATTTAAATAAATCAATAACTAATATGTGGTCACAAACTAAGCTCTAGGCTTGTACTATGTGTACCAGAAGTACTAATGTAATACATTCTATATTTCATAAACACCCAGACCATGAGTACGGCAAAACGTACTCCGGTTTAATTGTTGCACGTCGACAACATACTAACCCTCAGTTTGTAGAAGGTTAATCAAACCGCCTCCGTAGACTAGTGGTTGCGCCTTTGGCATTGTGTTCGGAGGTCGTGGGTCCGATTCCCACCTATGGGAAAAAAAATTAGTACGTTTTCCGTACAGTTTGAGCAATATGTTAATTGTCCTACATATTCTTATTATACGTACGTCTACGTGGTGGCCGAGTTGGTTAGACTTAGGACTTAAAAACACTTAGGTCCCTGGTTCGAATCCCGGTGTGTACCAATGAGATTTTAATTAAAAAATGTATGTACCTTTTGACAAAACCACTATAGTGCCTCGGAGAGCACGTTAAGCTGTCGGTCCCGGTTTCACTATACCAACTTGTGAAACTGTTGATGATGTGGTAGATGGGTTATTGAGTATATTCAAAACATCGCGACGCACTTTTGCGGTGTAGGCTCATACCATCGGTTACGACGAGATGGGATTAAAACCCCTCCGCTGGGTACCCTGGGGCCGTCTCAGGCGCCGTAAGGTACCCGTGATGATATGTACGTATATTATTATTAACAATAACTGTATAATGATTATTAATAAGTTAAGTGATTCATAAACGTTCCACTTCTAGAACAAGATCCTTTCTCTGGCAGAGTAGGAAGTGATCAGTGCCACATCCGAAGGTCACTATCTACTTGCGCACTGACTCACTTCTTAATGTCAACGGACGCCTTCGCAACACCTGTTTCTTTTCGAACGTTATACCTATACCTATAGAATATTTTAATCGAAAAGATAAATTGTATAAAAAACAAACGCCTTAACAAAAAGTTAAGTGAACTATAAAAACAGATTTATTTAAGTTACTATTTTCCTTCTGAAGACAATTCTAGCTATTTTCATTGGAGTACGGCATGTGGCTTTGTTTTTACCTGAGGGTAAGCAGACCTACAAAGTCCGTGAATGGAGTCGATCAAAACATTGTTGTTTAATATATTGATCACCCCACTATACCGGTTACTAAATGGGCGGGGATAAACACGTATGTGCATTACGAGTCTATTTTAATATTTTTGCTGCTTTATTGTCAAATCAAACGCCCGTTTTGTAACGGCACCATAAAATAAGACTACCACCTAGAAAATAAATAAATGCAATAGTCTCCGGAAAATCAGAAAAACCACAGACTAAAACAACAAAAAAATAGTAGGTCACTTAACGGTTTTTCGGTTTGTATGGTGTATTAAACAAGTTACACATTTCATAGACAAAAAAAATGCTATCAAACATGAAAAGAATGAATAATTCTTTATTCACGGAATAAGGTGTACCTACAGTTATTTTACAGATATTTAGGATCTCTTACTCCACCGTTTGTGGTATGTGAAATTAATGTGTGTGCCATAATTCATATTTTCTTGATTGGACTATCTTGGATACAAAAAAATATATATTAACGCCAAAAATACATTAGATATATAATATATTTTTCGGGCATATTTTTCTATTAGAAAAAAAGGGTTCTGTAAAAGTGATACATTTAAAAAAAAACGGCACTGTAAAAAACACACTGTAGTAGGTAAAATTACTTTTACAAAATAATTATTTTCTACGAGGCGCTGTCGTTTTGCGAAGGGCTGTTGGTAACTAATAACCATAGTTTAAGACTACCCGGAAATAATTTTATGTTAATTTAGATTAATTTTTTTTTTTTTTTTTTTTTAGATTAAAATAAATTGTATATAACTAAGAACTACTAACTTAGGTCATTTTGTTTACTCTCAATTTTATTAGTTTCACTTTTTGCCGCGGAAATGCCTTCATGAAACGGACTCATCAAATACATCAACTAAATTCATTTCAATGATTAACATGTCTAGTAAACCAATAATTTTAAAATACTATTTTATACTTAAATGCCACTAGTTTACAATATTTTTTGTTGAATAAAAAAGTGCTTTAAATTTAATAATGTAATAAATTGTATTTTGTAGGCGAAATGACGCCGACGACCTTGTCCGTAAACATGTTCGTACAGTCTTTGTGCTCGAGATTACGTATGTACCGACAGCAAATAAATTACACTTATTTGTAAACTTAAACCCTAGTCCTTTCCCGATTCCTTTCCATCCTCTTTCACAAATATTAAATAATGATTTCCAAACTACCCACTGGCAAAATTACGCGTAACGCGTAGACGCCATTTAACAAAATATAATAATAATAAACTTGAAAGAAAATGTTAAGCTGTCGGTCCCGGTTTCACTATACAAACTTGTGAAACTGTTTATTGATGGGTTATTGAGTCTATTCAAAACATCGCGACGAGCTAGCCACTTGTTCGGTGTAGATTCATACCATCGGCTACGACGAGGTGGGATTAAACCCCTCCGCTGGGTACCCTGGGGCCGTCTAGGCGGTCTCGGGCCGCCGCAAGGCACTCGTGATGATATGCATGTATGTATGAAAGAAAATGAACGTTAAAGGAAATGAGGAATATTTTCATGATAATAAAGGGACTTAATAACTTCGCTTGCTTAACCGACCGATTTGGTTACCCAATATGGCCCATACAAATGCAAAAACTGTCAAGAGGCCACATTGATAGATATCTATTGAGCTCCTTTTAAGGCCAGTTTATTTGGCGATTAAGAAGGATGGGTAATAAAGTAATCACATAATGCAAACTCGACTTTGTCACCGTCCATTTCGTACCCGCATTAATTGGCCGGCATAGTGAGAGCGATTTACGCTGTTAAATTATAATGTTGAATACATCGAGCTCATGTTTTTTCTGTACAGTTTACCAATAATAAATGTATTATATCGTTATTTTTGGTACACCTTTTAATACTTGCCTAGAGCTTAGTTTTGGGCCAGAGGCTCTACCATGGATTTGCGCATTGTAGCAACGGTATGTATACGTATACGTGAGCAACAACCAACAGGATCCATTCATTCAATCCTGTTACCAAAAATAAAATGGCTCTATTGGTTATAGCTCCCGTATACGTATACGTTGCTGCAATGCGCAAACCCAAAGTAGTCCTAATAGTAGTAGGTAGTTTATAGAGCCTCAGAGCAATATAAGTAAATTTTCTTACATATTACTGTTATTATTTAATATTATCATTATTATTCATGGCACACCCTTTAAACATCAGGTAAATAAAAAATCTCACTCCGTGCTCCAATAAACCCTGCGTTCCGATCGGTAGCGCAGGCAGTTTTTCGTGGTGACATCAAAAACCAGCGCGACCGACGTTTTCAACACAACCATGTATTTTTTTTAGTGATGCTAAAATGCAGCTCTGGATTGATCGATGTTGATTTTTGATACCACTTTTTGATAAGAAGCACTATTTTGAAATAAATAATTGAAATATTACTACCTTATCATTATATAATAAATCAATATTTTTTAATTAACTATTATTTAAATACAATAATTTTATAATATCACAATATTAATTTAATTAACAACCTCAAACTAAACATACCAAAGCTTAATTTAGTTACACCATATTTATTTTTTAGGTTTAATCGAACTTTTAAAACTAAAGCAGATATGAATATGTATATAAAATAATTAATTAAATTTCAATTTGTAGATAGTTATTCACATGTACACAAACATCTGTCAAAAAGTAGCCCGAGCTACAATTGCTAACTTTTCGTGTTAAAATTTCTGGTCGCGGAACGATTGGTGGTAACTTGAATTGATAGAAATTGAAAAATAACTGTATCGCTGATTTCACTCCCCTCCCTCAATTTCGTCAGACGATGAACTTGGCATCTGCACGATGAAATTGTGGATCATTTTAATTTAATAAAAACTATTGAACTACATTTTTTTCTGACGCTACCCACATTGCGATTAACCATCCGCATTCCTCTTAGCGCACTCAAAAAATTGAACGTAAACGAGTGAGTTATCGACATTCACATTCATGTATCTCACACGATCGTCGTGCACTGCGCATCTCTCGTACGATAGTGAGCATTAAATTCATTCACTCGGTCACGCCAGGTCACTGACCGACCTCTCGGCTAATGAAAGATGAGCTAATGTCAAGTTTAAGGCTGTTTTCATTTCGGATCTTGTACATCGACATTCATTTATCATCACACGATCGTCGAATCGTAATCGGCGCATCTCGGGAAAGTACAGATGCCAAGTGACCTAGTCATGTTTCGGTTTTAGTCTGTGGGTTCACCGGTTTTCAGGAGATTACTGCATCGATTTCTTGTCGAGGTAGTATTCTCCTTTCAGGGTGGTTGAATTGACTATAAGGCAGCGAATATATTAAAATATGTTAATGCAATTCGTCTTTGTCGCCGCCCATTTTGTTATTGCATCATTTAGCCGGTATAGTGGGAGCAATCGATGTTGTTTAAGAACAATTATTGATTGACCCTATTCATGGACTTTGTAAGTCTGCTCACCACAAGGTAGATGCCGTGCTCCAATCAAAAAATAAAATAATTGTGTTCATTGATTCATCCACTGTGATGATCTGGCTCGCATTCACTGGAATGATCAAGCTATATTAGCTGGGCTGGGATAATCGAGCTAGCTAGATTAACGAATATAGTCGTTAATAAAACCAGCTAGGTTAATGAAAGATGAGCTAGTGTTAAGTTTAAGACTGTTTTCATTGTATATATTGTTCAACAAAGTTTATTTAACTTATCACACAGGGCCGTGTTCAGAAACGTAACACTTTAACACTGGGTTTAACAGAGTGCGATAAAAATATTGAAAAACGCTTAGAGAAGAAGAGATGCATATAGTGTAGTGACATTACCCAGTGTTAAAGTGTTAGTTTCCGAACACGGCCCAGAGTGTCGACTTGCATCGACCATTTCGAAAAAGTTAATAATAATAGTTATTTATTTTCTCATTACAAAAACATCAATACAATGATATAATACAGAATCCATGTAAGGCTGGAGCCTGAATTAGGCTTAGGCCTGTATCTTTGGTCTCCAGATCAACACTAGATACACTAGATCCTTTTGCACTAATGGACTTATATCCAGAACTGTTAAATAAATAAATCCTTTTGGATAATCTGGTGCTGAGCTGAGCTGATGTCATTTTGGACTATTTTCATTTTGGAACTTGTGCATCTTGAGAAGATTGTGATGAATGGTCATATAGTATTTATTTATTTGCGTCTTGTCAAAATTATAAAATATTAATATTAAACACGACTCTGAAAGACTCAGAAAAAAAAAAATCTTAACTAGACATATATTTATGAGATCTGTTGAAAATATTTATAATCAAATAAAAGAAACACAAATTATATATTCCCTAGGTCACTCTGGATAAGAGACTTACCTTTCGACGGATAAAATATGAGCTAATTTCAAGTTTAAGGTTATTTTCATTTCAATTGTAAATAGCCTAACCAACTCGGCAATACATTTTCTTTCTTAAGTAGAACTTAAGGCAATCTTAATTTCAAATCTTAATCATTTATAATATTAACAGTCGTCGCGTCATCGGCGCATCTCGGGTAGAATCGTTCAATGATTCATTCACTCAGTCATGGTAGGTCACCGACCGACCTCTGGCTAATGGAAGATGAGCTAATGTCAAGTTTGAGGCCGTTTCGTAACTTGTTCTTAAATAACAGAGCTTTTTGTTTGTAACTTTATTTACAAATGTTTATATTTTGTAAACAAAGTAAATGGCATGTGAAATTGCGGTTTTTTAAAGTAAAAAAATTAAAGTTAATTTAATTAAGTATTCGAAATATTGCCTATTTTTATCCTTGAACTTTTGCCACTGATAGAAATCCTGTAGTCTGGAATCGATCAACTCTATAAAGGCGTTTTTAATCGCCTCATTAGATTTTATCTTTTCCACTGTAAAATGTTTTCCAAATTCTAAACAAAAAGAACTGGCCAAAACTTTTGTACAGTTTGTCATGGTCTGGGTGTTTATAAACATTTAATATATCGTTATATATATATTATATCGTTGCTTCTGGTAAACATAGTACAAGCCTAGAGCTTAGTTTGTGACCAAAGCATTATGTGTAATTAGCCCTACACATTATTATTATTATATGCAGATATGTTGACTGGAGACTTTGCAGCCTAGTCTTATTTACTGCTATGCGGAGTGAGTTGGCATCTAGCAGCATATCAGCATATAAAGGGAAGGTATAGCGCGTAACCAGGCACTAGCATCACTCACACAAATGCTCGTAGGCAAGCCTGTTCAATTTCTAGGTAAAGAATTATATAAATATTTTATAAAAGCATGATCCCAATCCTTCTATGAAGAAGGTGATATCTGAAGGTAGTTCTTCAGAAGAGGGAATTTTCCATTAGGCAAGAGCTTCCGGTTCTCGATGGAATTGGTCAAGGTTACAGGATGTTTTCAACAATTTTGTTTTTAATTTTATTCGCATGTTTTAATTCACTTTCAAATACATTATGAAAAAAAGCACTAACGCGTCGCAAAGTCTTTCAAAACAAATTCCAGCTAACGGTAGATTTAATGTAACAGCGTGCACTTCTCAGCGGTTGCATAATGAGCAATAGCAATGCATCTATCTGCGTATGTTCTGGTGTATAATTACCAAAACGCATCCATCTGCGAGGGTCTAGGATCACTGAGGTTACTGAGGAGTGCAGTGCCGGCTCTAGGGTCTTATTATTATGTTGGCCCGAGTTTTTAAAGTTACAATACCTACTGGGCATCTAATTATTATATTTTTTTTACATCTCATTTACTTAGCTATAAATTATTATTAAGATATTATTTTAGAAAGTTACTAAGAACTAATGTTTTTATTTTAAATATTTTTTTTAATCTAAAATAATATCTTAACTTAAAACTGATATAAAATAAACACGTATAAATTATTTGAAAGTTGGCAACTTAACTTTTAAATTTTATGGGTAAAAATAGTTTACTTACATTTTATTTTGAATGTAAGATCTTTAAAATATATACTATTTTTCTTAATAAGACAAAAACAACAGAAAAACAAAGAGTTTCTTAATATAAAAATCATCATTTTAAAGACCCTCATTGCATTTAAAAAAAAATTTCGAAATTGTAGGTCAACTAATTAAAAAATATATACTATACTACCGTTGCAAAGTTACATCACGCTCTAATAAAAATACTACCCGATTCATTTTCACCCTTACTTCCGAATATGGCCGTGTAATCTGACCATGATGATACTATGACGTAACTGTTTCGTTAACGAACTTAAGGGCACATCATGTGGAACAAAGCCTTCCAATTTAATTATGAGCGCGTGTGTGAAGAGGACATTGATCTTAACAAATCGGGCGTATCAATTCCAAAACCAATTGATGTTTGAATTTGGTATGTACAATTTGTTCTTGGGGCTTCCGTGCTAACAGTATTTTTAAAAGATATAGTTTTTAATAATAATACAATAATTGAAGCTCTCAGTTTTTTTTAGTTAGTAAATAAATTTATATAAAATACTTTCTTTAAAATATAACAAGAATTCTTAAATCAGTTCAGATTTCACAGATATTTGTAGAAAACATGAACTCTTTCAGTTTGAGGTGTTCCACGATCCATTTCTAAAACCCTTTTTCCAATCTTAACGAAATTTATATGAAACCAACCTAGTGATCCACGCTTTAAATAAAGTAATTATACTATTGACAAAAATTGGTTCACATTTGGCGAAGATATGGTGTAATATGTACAGCCTCCGTAGACTAGTGGTTGCGCCTTTGGCGTTTTATCCGGGGGTCGTGGGTTCGATTCCCACCCATGGCAAAAAAATATTAGTACGTTTTTCTGTACAGTTTGTCATGGTCTGGGTGTTTATAAAATATAATATGTATTATATCGTTGCTTCTGGTACACATAGTACAAGCCTAGAGCTTAGTTTGTGATTAGAGCAATATGTGTAATTTGTCCATATTAAAAGAAAAAAAGAAAAAAGAAAAAAATATTAAGAAAACCTCTCGAAGTTCCAGTCTCCTGCTCCGACAGTCATCATCAGTCATCAGTTCTTCAAATAAAAAAAATGAGGGCAACTTAGTGACCAACTCTTTCAATTAAAAAAAATACTTTTAAAATTGGTTAAGATTTTAAAGAAATACGAGTATGAGGTAACATCCCCATAAATAAAAAATAAAATAAACATACGCGTCGAATTAAGAACTTCCTCTTTTTTTGAAGTCGGTTAAAAAGTCTCCGAAAGCATGCATGTATGAGATAAGTTATGGCTGTGGACGAGTCGAAAGAAGTATGTAAATTAGAGATAATTGAAAATCGCTTGTCTCTGCCTACCCTGCAAGAGATCTAATGGAGGAATGAGGTTTTGAGAAGCCTACTGCATAGAATTCCTGCCGAAGTTGTAGCCTCCTTTTAGAGTGCGGTTGTGAAACGTGCATTTAATTTTGATATGACAATAAGCAGAGTTCTCGTATTGTCAATTCAAAATTAGTCTTTGTCTCCTATTTGGTAACCGCATGCTACTAAAGGATACCTTAGTTTCCTAGAGTAGTCTCAACACAAATTTCCTTGGATGCACTATTTAAAACAATTAAGTAAAAAGCTTTATTGTCTTCTTTTAAAAGATGTTCCTGATTTCCTTCGATTTAGTGAACTTCCTAGGTCGTGATCAGCCGTGTGATGATTCGCATTCGCACCTAGATCTTAAAGACTTCTAGCCACACAAAGGAAAATGTAGGATATAAAAGAAGGACTCACCGGTATCAAATTAGCTTCCACTTGTTACGTGCACGTATATTAACTAGCTTCCTGATTTTGATGAGGTTTTTAAGGTATATATAATAGGTAAGGTAATTTAATGATGTTGGTAATGATCTAATGATGATGTGTTTAAAAAACGGGTTAAATTGACAGTTAACGTCAAATTCAAATTTTGATGGATGTGGCGGGAAAAGGAGTGGGGAATTAGATTAAATTAAAATATATAAGAAATGAAAACCAAACAAAAGATGATTTTGTAAAGTTATCATTGAAAAACATTGAATTGTTCTTGAATGAAATTAAATGTCCAAAAGTAACTAAGTAAATAGGACAACAACACAAGATCTCATGATTGGCAACATCTATAAAATGTAGTTTATATTGTTAATTCGCTCTACTAACTAAAATGTTGCAATAAGTAATATAATATCTATTACACATTAGGGATTAATTTTCAATTTCCACTATATAAATTTCGTGTTAACATATGTAAATTCATTCTGTGGTCTAGTTTTGTTTAGTAATATCGTTATTACTATTCAAATAGCAACATGATTCATACAGTAAGTTTTAATTTAATTTTAAAGATTTGGTATTATTTTTATAATTAATTTCTGTGATGTTTTATAAATTGTAAATTTACAAGGCTTTATAGTATTGTACTTAATAAGTCATTTATATTCAAACTGCTTTCAAATGAATATGAATTAAATATTTAATAAGCGAAGTCAGCGAGTGACCTACAATCTTTGCACTTGGGTTGATAGCACACTACATTTTTTTTTGTGTAAAATATATGTATGAATAGGTATTAAACAAAAGATTTTTTTTTATTGGAGCACGACATGTAACTTTGTATCTACCTGGTGGTAAGCAGTCCATGGGGTCGGTCAATAATTGATTTTAAACATTATTGATCGCTCCTACTATGCCGGCTAAATGATGCGATTACGAAATAGGGGGCGAAAATGACGAATTGCATTACGAATATACTCGCTGCCTTATCGTCAATTCAACTACCCATTTCGTAACCGCATCCTGAAAGGCGACTACCACCTCGACAAGAAATGGATGCAATAGTCTCCTGAAAACCGGTGAACCCAGAGATGAAAACCGAAACATGACTAGGTCACTTGACGGTTTTTGTATCTGTATAGGCGGTGTAATAAGAATTTTTATTAATTTTTTTATTCATATTCAAAACAAGCTTGTTGTAACAATGAAGAACGATACTTTTGATGGAGTCGCTTTCAGTCAAAAAAGTATAGATTTAAACAGATACTAAAAACTTTCTGACTCCATAATACTGAATGCGATTCCATTGAAAAGCCATTCCATAGATACGCGAATATGTGATGTGTTCCACATATTTAAAAAGAAATCTTTCACATACGGTAGTGTGCTACAGTCCTTAACGTTTTTTTTGCATTTCAGATTGCATTCCTGACGGTCTTCATAATATCTGCCTCGTGTACGCTTTTTCATCCCGTGGCAATACCTACGTTCATCACAACAATACCATATCCTAGGATTTATAATCCAAATCCTAATTATAATTTCGCTTACGACGTCAATGACATTCAAACAGGAGATTTTAAGAGTCAAAGCGAGAGTAAAAGAGGAGACCTTATCGTTGGGCAGTATTCACTAGTACAACCAGATGGAGTCAGAAGAACTGTTGACTATAGAGCAGATTCTCATACAGGATTTACTGCCACAGTAAATAACGAACCACGTCCTAATGTACAACCTAATGTAAATGTACAGCCTGATATAAATAATTATAGTGAAGAAGTAACAAATAGTAATAGTAATGAAGATCAATCTACAAGACCAGCTCAAATATTACCTCAAAGGAGAATAGCTACCAGTGGAACCACAATTACGCCTATACCGTTATCAAGAAGTGTGATTCTTCAATCTATTCCAAATAACCACGAGCAATATATCTCATCAATAATTCACTAAAATATGTAAATCCTAGTGAATTATTAATATTTTCATTTAACGATTAATATGCTAAAACAAGGACTCCGAATCTATTATAACTTAGTCACTAAATGTAGTATGCATTTATTCATCTATGTCTAAGTTTCTTTAATTAATACAGAATGCAAAGTTAACGACAGCCTGCTAGCAATTATCAAGTTTACTTCATAATCTGGATAATGACGACTGACTAAACTCAAGAGAATGTATTAATTTAATTATTACGCGTTTATGTTTTTAATTGGTAGTATAATGTAAGGAATATGTCACATGTTGCCTGGCAAGAAATTATAAATGCGTCACCTATAGGCAATTACTATTTATTAATGTAACAATTTATTATAATATATATATTTTTATTTTGAATTTTTATTATTTATCCAATACCTATTGTAAATAAAAAATCTCAGATAAAACAATAACAAAATGGACTGTAATATTATTTAAAAAACTCAATAAGAATAATCATAATGTTATTTAAAAACAATGAGTATCAGTAAATCTTAATTTATAGTTTCAATAAAGTTATAAAATGTTTCGTATAAGGAGTAATGAAGAACGTGAAACTGGTTTAATGACGATACGGAGAGTAATGTAGTGCATGAGCCAGTTTGTAGGTACTTGCCGAACTTGACATTTTAGAAAACATTTCCTTATTTCCTTAAAAAAAAAACAGATAAATTAAGATATCCCTTTATAAAAGAAGCACCAACTTCTAGAGAGCATCATATTCATCCTTTCTCTTGACGTAGTCGCAACGAAGTATTGTCCTAAAAATGTTTGCGAAGGTAAAAATAATATGTTAATAAAAAATCATTACATTATATATATTTTTATATTGCATTTCTTGTTGATTCTAACATTATTTTTTTGTTATTTCAGTTCGTCATCCTCAGCCTTGGAGTGGTAGCTGTCAGCTGTTCCAACTTCAACAGCTTTTCCTACGATGTCGCTGACCCCCACACCGGAGACTTCAAAAGTCAAGTGGAGACCAGGATCGGTGACAATGTGCAGGGTCAATACTCATTACTAGAAGCCGATGGCACTAAGAGAACCGTTGACTATGCCGCTGATGATATCAATGGATTCAACGCTGTAGTCCGCAAGGATCCCGCTATCATCGCCACTTCTCCATTGGCTGCACCTATATCTTATACTGCCCCTATATCTTACACTGCCCCTATATCTTACACTGCTCCTATTTCCTATTCTGCGCCTTTACGTTATGCTGCTCCGCTTCCGTATGCTGCTCCTTTACCCTACGCAACATATCCTTACGGATATGCCAAATACTCTTCATATCCCTACACGTATGCTAAACTCTATTAAATGTTTGACTAATTGAACTGATTGTAAATAATGAATTAAATGTTTATTAAGTACCTACTTTGAGTGTTTTTTATTTTATTTTTAACTTTTATACTATAAACATAAACACAGATATAATTTCATCTACCATATACACACATAAAGTGAGCATTAGATACAAATACAAAACGCACAAAGGTCGCATAAACACGTTGTTCTTCATTTGTTCTGTTGATTTAGAAAGTGCGTGATTTTGCCATATTTTTTTATTTAGGTTTGTCCTATAGATATCCTTTAGTGTGCGTCATAACAAATATCGAAAATAATTATTAGTACCTATTGAAATACGTCGTACGAATATCCGTCTCGCTACCTGTCATTCATTGGAATTGGTTTGGTTAAAATATCTCACTAGTAGTGACCTAGAGCGTGCAAGTATCTTTTACTTCCTATTATTAGCTCCGAATCATTGTCCAGAAGTTCATATAAAAACACAACATTAATCAGGAGCAATCAGTTGTAGTTGTCTGCACAAGAAAAATACACGTCTCAAAATGGTTGTGAAGGTAAATTATTATTAAAAAGTGTTTTATTCGGATATCAAGTGTTTTTGTGAAACTTTGCAAAAAAGAAACTTAAAGCCAAAAAAATATTTAAATTGTATATATCTGTACAATATTATATTCAAAAAAATATTATTATTCAAAAGTAAAAGTACATTTAATAAATATTAATGATGGATAATTAGCTACTACGCACTGTTCTAACGGCATGAACTATGGCGGTTTATGCCGGTGGCGTTGCCGCACTAAGAAGCCGTCAAGATAACCACCGTCTATTTTATCATGCTGCAAAGCACAGCTTATATTGCGCCGCTAATGCCATAATATACATAGCTACAGACACCTTATGCCATTGGCATAAGCTGCAGCTAAGCTATAGTATGTAATAACAAAAGCAGAACTAAACACATTTACATTCGCATTAGGCTCTTCAGGAAAAGGTAATTTATGGTTCATTGATTGATTATTTTTACAGTTCGCCGTATTCGCTCTGCTAGTAGTCGCGGCCAACGCCAGCGGGCTTGGAGCCGACTACAACAGCTTCTCTTATGGAGTACATGACCCCCACACCGGCGACATCAAGAGCCAACACGAGACCCGCCACGGAGACCACGTAGAGGGACAATACTCCCTTGTGGAATCCGACGGCACACGCCGCACTGTCGACTACGCCGCTGGACCCCACTCCGGCTTCAACGCCATCGTCCGTAAGGACCCCGCCTACATCGCCCATGCCGCTCCCGTCGTCCACGCCGCGCCCATCGCTCATGCCGCTGTAGCTCCCGCCGTGTATGCCGCTCCCTTGGCTCACAGCGCATACTCCACCTCTCTGACCCACGGTGCCTACGCCGCTCCCCTGGCTCATGCCGCATACGCCGCTCCCCTGGCTCACACCGCATACGCCGCTCCTCTGGCTCATGGCGCTTACGCCGCACCCCTTGCACACACCGCGTACGCCGCTCCTCTGGCCCATGCCGCATACGCTGCTCCTCTGGCTCATGGAGCTTATGGTGCTCACACCGCCTACGCTGCACCTTTATCTCATGGATCTTACTACGGTGCGCACGCCTCTCCCTTGGGTTATGCTTCACATTTGGGATACTCCAAATGGTAAATTAATTAGAAAAACAATTGAATTTAATTTAATTATTGACCAAATCGTCTGTGTGTGTGATTCTGTGCAAATATTGTGATCAAACATTAAAAATATATTTTCTAAAAATCTATCTTTTTGTTTTTATTAATTGCATTTTATAAAATATTTTATTTATATGTATCGGGCCTTATTCTATAAATGTATATTCAATAAACTTAGTAGAATCAGGCCACTGATACATAAAGTACAAGCTTAGTTACTGTCCAAGTGGCATATGTGTGAAATATCTTTCATACTACTATTAATATTATGTTTGACTGCTTAAACTCGTTTTTTGCATTAAAGTTTTAAAATATATAAATTAATTAAATACCTGCTAACGGCGGCATCACAAATCTATATTCTATAAAGTTATAATTTGCTCATTTGGTGTATAGATCAATTGGTGGCTTTTATATAATATAATTATTATAATCTATAACTGGAAATATAGAGCGATTAGTAAAATGGAAAATCACTCTATTTTTTGTCCTTTCAGAATTATTATTGAAATGGTTGTACGAAATATAATTAAATCCAATAGTCATTTGGTCAAGCCGGTAGCGTTTTTTGCTTAAGACAAGATATCCTTGAATACCTACTGTAGCATGTTGACTTATATCCTCGTAGGTAACTAAAATAGGTAATAATATTGAACAATAATTGTTACGCAATTTTAAAAGAAGGTATTTTTTTCTTATAATGGCTGCTCAGCAAAATCACTATAATTGTATAGTATATGATCGCCTCTAAATTTATAGCGTCTTTAAATAAAATAAAAAATTGCCTCTACATATAGTATGGTGCGCCGTTATCTCCGGATCGTGGGTTTGATCCCCATTGCCACACACTAGGTATATATATAATGTATCGTTGTTTCTGATATACAAAGTACAAGCCTAAAGCTTAGTTTGTGACCAGAGGCATATTCTTTTCTTTTATTTTAACGTTAGATTGTGTAAATAACAAAATCCTTTATGTACATCCTTTATGTCACCTCACGGAACAGCCAAAGCAATGCATCTCTAACACAAGGATATAAAGTGCTTGCTTTTTTAGTTATTGTTGTTGCTGATTATTTAATGTAATTTTTAAAGATTTCGTTATTTTGACAAGTTATCGTTTCCGTTATAAGAAACAGAATGTGGGGCGGGCAATATGTGTGAAACGTCCTACATCAAATCCAAAAAAAAAACATTAAAGCCAAAGTCAAAATGTGTGATACGTAAATCTTTTGTATCTTTTGATCGTGTTGTGAGAAATTAAAATACGCTTGGACAAGCTGCCACTCACTCACACCAACAAAATAATATTATTCATTTCCTGTTTTTCATTAGTATGACATTTTATATAAAATTAATCGCTTAGTGTATTTGTATTGGAAAAATATGCAGCCTAACTGACGCACGCCACATAATCAACTAATGAATTACACTAGGGGTCCTATCACAACAGCTTTAATAGCCTTAATAAATCGACAAAATTAGACACTTCATTTTGTCGACTGTCAAATTTTATCGATTTGGTTATGCTAAGACCTATGCTAGTAGCTATATATTGGGGTTTAGCATGACTACGTCGATATAATTTGACAGTCGATGAAATAAAGTTCATGAATCTATATATTAATTAATTTAATAGTATAAATTGTGAACCTACTGTGTAATTGTCTAAATTGTGTACCTACCTAATAGTATAAATTGTGTACCTGCTGTGTAATTGTCTAAATTGTGTACCTACCTAATAGTATAAATTGTGTACCTGCTGTGTAATGGTCTAAATTGTGTATCTACCTAATAGTATAAATTGTGCACCTACTGTGTAATTGTCTAAATTGTGTACCTACCTAATTATATAAATTGTGTACCTGCTGTGTAATTGTCGAAATTGTGTAGCTACCTAATAGTATAAATTGTGTAACTACTATGTAAGTGTCTGTATTGTGTACCTACCTAATACTACCTAGTACTGTAATTGTCGAAATTGTGTAGCTACCTAATAGTATAAATTGTACAACTACTATGTAAGTGTCTGTATTGTGTACCTACCTAATAGTATAAATTGTGTACCTACCTAATAGTATAAATTGTGTACCTACCTAATAGTATAAATTGTGTACCTACCTAATAGTATAAATTGTGTACCTACCTAATAGTATAAATTGTGTACCTACCTAATAGTATAAATTGTGTACCTACCTAATAGTATAAATTGTGTACCTACCTAATAGTATAAATTGTGTACCTACCTAATATTTGTATACTGTACGGTAGAACAAAAGCGACAGCAAATTGTAACATCTGTACTTGTACATTTTCTTTTGTTCACAAATACATGATTTATGATTTATATTTCGTGGATTTGTGGAGGCTATCGATGCTGATGTGCTAAGATATCATATCGTCGAAAGGACTTATTATTTTACTGCATGGAATATAGCTATACTCGTAGCTTGTAGGCATTCACTGAGTAAATACAATTTTATATATTTGCCAGTTAAATTTGGTAGACTGGTTATTCGACGCCTGTCAAATCTCGCTCTCTCTACATACTCGTATTTATTAGCCGTACAAATTTCCGCTCATTGTTACAAATTACAAATTAATTTATTCGTTGAAATAGCTTTTTGCCCGGATGTCAGTCGTGGCTTTGATCAGCCGCCACCTGATATGGTCCAGAAACTCATGCGTAACACTACTCCACTAACCAAACTTATCCACAGCGAAAGCTGAAAAAGTATACCTAATAATATAAAAGCATATCTTGTAAGTATAAATGAAGATTTAAGATGCTTTGCTTTTTCTGAAGAGAGTCCTTGGTTAGTGGCGGCCAGGGTATTTGTATACGTTGCATCCCAGACTAGAGACTTTCCTTGACACCATGATACTATCGCCATCGGGTCTTTTACCGTCTGCTCTAGAGATGCTGAAAGGTTCGAGGATGCTTGGTATGTTGATGGATTCTAAGGATCTCTTAAGGATTTCATTTATTTGTGTATGATGCGATAACCTGCCCGACCCATGACCATATTGGTCATGTGCAAATTTTAGCACCCACTCAAGTTTTCTGCTAGAAGCATGCCTAAAGATGGTGATGGATACGCATCTGGTTAGATGCGTATCCATCACCATCGTTCCACACACACAAATTTTTTCTTTTATTTTAACGTTAGATTGTGTAAATAACAAAATCCTTTATGTACATCCTTTATGTCACCTCACGGAATGGTAAAAACAGCCAAAGCAATGCATCTCTAACACAAGGATATAAAGTGCTTGCTTTTTTAGTTATTGTTGTTGCTGATTGTTTAATGTAATTTTTAAAGATTTCGTTATTTTGATAAGTTATCGTTTCCGTTATAAGAAACAGAATGTGGGGCGGGCAATATGTGTGAAACGTCCTACATCAAATCCAAAAAAAAAACATTAAAGCCAAAGTCAAAATGTGTGATACGTAAATCTTTTGTATCTTTTGATCGTGTTGTGAGAAATTAAAATACGCTTGGACAAGCTGCCACTTACTCACACCAACAAAATAATATTATACATTTCCTGTTTTTCATTAGTATGACATTTTATATAAAATTAAACGCTTAGTGTATTTGTATTGGAAAAATATGCAGCCTAACTGACGCACGCCACATAATCAACTAATGAATTACACTAGGGGTCCTATCACAACAGCTTTAATAGCCTTAATAAATCGACAAAATTAGACACTTCATTTTGTCGACTGTCAAATTTTATCGATTTGGTTATGCTAAGACCTATGCTAGTAGCTATATATTGGGGTTTAGCATGACTACGTCGATATAATTTGACAGTCGATGAAATAAAGTTCATGAATCTATATATTAATTAATTTAATAGTATAAATTGTGAACCTACTGTGTAATTGTCTAAATTGTGTACCTACCTAATAGTATAAATTGTGTACCTGCTGTGTAATTGTCTAAATTGTGTACCTACCTAATAGTATAAATTGTGTACTTGCTGTGTAATTGTCTAAATTGTGTATCTACCTAATAGTATCAATTGTGCACCTACTGTGTAATTGTCTAAATTGTGTACCTACCTAATAATATAAATTGTGTACCTGCTGTGTAATTGTCGAAATTGTGTAGCTACCTAATAGTATAAATTGTGTAACTACTATGTAAGTGTCTGTATTGTGTACCTACCTAATACTACCTAGTACTGTAATTGTCGAAATTGTGTAGCTACCTAATAGTATAAATTGTGCAACTACTATGTAAGTGTCTGTATTGTGTACCTACCTAATAGTATAAATTGTGTACCTACCTAATAGTATAAATTGTGTACCTACCTAATATTTGTATACTGTACGGTAGAACAAAAGCGACAGCAAATTGTAACATCTGTACTTGTACATTTTCTTTTGTTCACAAATACATGATTTATGATTTATATTTCGTGGATTTGTGGAGGCTATCGATGCTGATGTGCTAAGATATCATATCGTCGAAAGGACTTATTATTTTACTGCATGGAATATAGCTATACTCGTAGCTTGTAGGCATTCACTGAGTAAATACAATTTTATATATTTGCCAGTTAAATTTGGTAGACTGGTTATTCGACGCCTGTCAAATCTCGCTCTCTCTACATACTCGTATTTATTAGCCGCACAAATTTCCGCTCATTGTTACAAATTACAAATGAATTTATTCGTTGAAATATAGGTTATACAGATGTTACATAATTGTTTGTCCTCTATACTCTGCCACTTTAATGGCGTACAAATATTTTTTATACACTATTTTGATATTATTTATTAATACCAAATTATCATTTCGTATCATTTGGGTTCGAAACTTGTGGAACCTTAGGAACCGAGGCTCGCGGATTTATCCGAGACCTCGGAAAACGAGTCTTCTTAGAATGTGGAGATCCCCAATGCTACGCATATTTAAAACGAAAAATCAGCGTTGCCATACAAAGAGGCAATGCTGCTAGCGTATTAGGTACCCTACCAAGTAGCGCCTCATACAGTGATTTTTTTCATTAGTTTAAATTTAAGTTTTATTTTTCTAGGTTAATTTATTATATTATTTATAAAGTTTTATAAATAAATTATTTATTAATAAATAATTATAATATTACAAACAAAAAATATCTATAGTTTATTATATATTTTTTTACTATTTAATCTTATACCTGCTACGTACGGATTCTAATTTTATTATTGTCTACTAGTTAAAAAAAATTTATTTATTAATGTTAATTATTTAAAAAATATCACAATTATTGTCAATATATTATTTTTATTTATCTTAAAATGAAACGAAGTACCTTATTAGCACTCAAAAGTAACAATATTTTAATATCAACCAATCAGGCGCAACATTGGAGCGCTCTGATTGGTTGATATTAAAATAAAAATAAAATTTTGTTTGACATCCGCTCGCGACTTTATCTCTTGTCTTGACTTGGCCGTGCTAAGGGTGCAGAGTAATCTGGGAAGATGGGGGAAGGCAACAGATAAGACATGTACATTGTGCGGTGTTGCTGTAGAGACTGCCAGACATATACTTGCTGGGTGCAAAACTCTACTTGAAAAAGGTCATTATTCGGACCGACATGATAAAGTTCTAGAAATTATTCGTGAAGCTGTAAGTCTCAGTATTGCTAGAGCTAGAAAAGGATTAACAACAAATGAAAGACTGACTACTTTTGTAAAGGAAGGACAACTCAAGAAAAGTCAAAGTAAACCTTTCTCAATCCTGGACAAAGCACAAGACTGGAAAATATTCATGGATACATTCAAAATACATTATTTTTATAGAGCGTGTTTCCAGGATGTCGCTAACAGGATTATATAGTATTTGGTTGAGTAGAGCGGGTAGTGAACACCGTGCAGGTGAGAGTTCAAAAAGCTTTTAAACCTACTTCGCGGTCTCAAGTCCGGGAACGCTGCAGTTCATTCCCCTGCCTTTCAACCACGCGATGGACCCGGCACCCGCACGGTGAATCCATGGTTTGCTAAGAACATTGTCTCTCTATTATCTACTTATTTGTATTTTATTAGCTTCAAACAATTGTATAAAATAATATTATAAAAAAAAAAAAAAAAATGTTATAACATAATAATATTTTTTTTTTAAATATGTCATACAATATAATCCGTTGGTCCGGCGTTGTATCCGGGGGTCGTGGGTTCGATTCCCACCCGTGGCAAAAAAAAAATTAGTATGTATTTCTGTATAGTTTGTCATGGTCTGGGTGTTTATAAAATATAATATGTATTATATCGTTGCTTCTGGTACACATAGTACAAGCCTAGAGCTTAGTTTGTGACCAGAGCAATATGTGTAATTTTTCCATATTATTATTATTATTATTATATAATCACATCATAAAATGCTCGATCGATTAGTAAGTTTTTTTATATTTTTTTAAACTTTATCATTGTTATTTTTTTATAATCCTTAGGTAATTTATTGTGTATTTTTACACACATCACATATGAATTTTTCTCAAGTACTTACCCTTTGGCAAAATATCCAGCACTAAATTATCTGGATAACGCGTTTTCGGGTATTTTTCTCTATTAAATTTAAACAAATTTTCATGTTCCCTCACAAAAACGCAAACCTCAAAAATGTACATACTAGTCAAAGTTATTTTTTTTTGTATTTTAAAAAGATCGCACGTTGTATCTGCACGAATCTTTCTGTTTTGCACCATAAATCGCACGAATGCATCTCTTTTATATAAGAAATACTTCTTTGACTAATGAAGAGTTACCCCATACCTGTTACAATCTTTATGTAACTATAGGATCGTCGGAATGAGGCAGGGTATCAGTCGTTGGAGAGAAATTTGTCCTAGTGAAAATTTACCCAATACACAAAAAAAAAACTACAGTCTTGAGAGATAGTAAAACTAATTCAATTTTTTTTCATCAGTTTCGGGCAGATCCTGATTGCTCGCGACTTAGCCGAGACACTCCGGTTACTGGCTAGATGCGTATCCGTCACTATCTTTAGGCATGCTTCTAGACCGGAAAACTCGAGTGGATGCTAAAATTTGCAAATCCCATCCTTCTGTCTGCAGATCAATAGTTGACCAATATGGTCATGTAACGTTGACCAGTATGTCAAATAAATGAAATCCTTAAGAGATCCTTGGCAACCATCAACATACCAAGTATTCTCGAGCCTTTAAGCGTCTCTAGAGCAGATTTTTAAAAGTTTTATTTCTTTGGACCTGGGTTCAAAATAGTATATAACCGCTCCCTTCACCTTTTAGAGCCAAGGTTCTAGATGAGCCTATTCTCAGTTTTATAAATGACAAAATTCTAAATTTCAATCCAGTTTCAGATCGTTTATTCAAAATAATGTCCTTTTATATTGTCCTCACAATATTTTAGAACAAGTAGACAATAATAGGTATATTTTCTAATACACAAGCCACCAGCTTATGTATTAGAAATAAATGTAGCTTATGTATTAGAAATAAATATAGCTTGTGTATTAGAAAAAATACCAGTATTTCTCTCTCTACATTCCTAGCCTCGACTTATAGTATAAAAAACCTCATTAGAAAAATACTGAATCCATCACTTGGTGATTTTAAGGCACATTCGAGGCGAATAATGCTTGGTTAAAAAAACAGTACACATCTACCTGTCACTTTATGATCCCAAAATTAAGATTTTTTATTAGTAATTATAATTTGTAAGTTTCATATATAATTTTTTTGTTAGATATTATTGATTTGTTCTTTAGGTTTTTTTTTGTATTATTTTATGTTATTATTAGATTGTTTTATAAAAAAAAAAATCCTGATAGAGAATTTTGGTGGGAATGCCCTAAGATCTAGGCGATCTAAGTACTCATAAATATTCAAATTATTTTTGTGTACACTGTAGACACTCATAAATATTCAAATTATTTTTGTGTTATACTTTTCGATTTTTTTTTTACAGGAGCTCGGCATGTGACCCCACATCTACCTGATCGAAAGCAGTATGCAGGTCCAAGAATGAATACAACCAGCTCTTAGAGCTGTATTGTAAGAGCTGGATACAACACATAACAGTTTACATATACCGAGATAATTAAATAACACAAAATAATTATTTTGAACTCTTTTTTCTCACTTATTATTTTTTGTATATTGACGGATTTTAAGTAATTGCCATAAAAAAATATCACAAATAAAAAAATAGAAGAATGTAGTAAAAATCTTAGGTAATCTTTTTTTAGTATTAAGTTTATCCTAAGTTCGTGAGTTTTCTCCCTTGCACACATCGTTACAGGAGTGGGTGTAGATGGGTTACTAAACCGATGACCGCGGTCTCCAAATGATTGAATAATATTACATATTATGCCCAAAGAGCCATGCTCCCTCTAAGGACAAGTAATATTGGTCTTTGTCGCCGACAATGTTTTATTTTGCTATTCTCTTGACAATGGAAATTCTCTAGACAGAAACCGACGCGTTCAGTGTCATGTAGCAACATGTAGTTCAGCATTATTAGAACTAATTCTAAAATCTCAGCTAATGTATAATTAATATTCAATAAGGATATAAAATACAAGTTGTAAGTGTTGGAAAAAGTTTCCTTCGTGTGTCAATGATCTCGCTCGGCTGAAGCTTGACCTAGAGTTGTGTATCTTAACTTCCTATAATTATTGGCACGAAATAATGTTGCACAGGAATTTGGACCTATAAATACGTAACAATATTTTGGTAATGTACAGTTGTGGACTTGTATACAACAAAAACACTCGTGCAAAATGGTTGTGAAGGTAAATAAACTTTAATTAAATAATAACTTTTTAAAATATTATATCAGTGACAAAATAAATCTTTATTAGGCTTTGCCTAATTCCATTTCTTCTTTTGAGAAATAAAATAACGTAATATTATATAATGAGTATATAAAGAACAATATGTCCTTATATTCCTGGATATGTAACACGGAATTGCAACTTAATATACAAAGTATAATTAATATCTATTGTTTTTCTCACACAGTTCGCCGTATTCGCTCTGCTAGTAGTCGCGGCCAACGCCAGCGGGCTTGGAGCCGACTACAACAGCTTCTCCTATGGAGTACATGACCCCCACACTGGCGACATCAAGAGCCAACACGAGACCCGCCACGGAGACCACGTAGAGGGACAATACTCCCTTGTGGAATCCGACGGCACACGCCGCACTGTCGACTACGCCGCTGGACCCCACTCCGGATTCAACGCCATCGTCCGTAAGGACCCTGCCTACATCGCCCATGCCGCTCCCATCGTCCACGCCGCGCCCATCGCACATGCCGCTGTAGCTCCCGCCGTATATGCCGCTCCCTTGGCTCACAGCGCATACTCCACCTCTCTGACCCACGGTGCCTACGCCGCTCCCCTGGCTCAAGCCGCATACGCCGCTCCCCTGGCTCACACAGCATACGCCGCTCCTCTGGCTCATGGCGCTTATGCCGCACCCCTTGCCCACACCGCGTACGCCGCTCCTTTGGCCCATACCGCATACGCTGCTCCTCTGGCTCATGGAGCTTATGGTGCTCACACCGCCTACGCTGCACCTTTATCTCATGGATCTTACTACGGTGCGCACGCCGCTCCCTTGGGTTATGCTTCTCATTTGGGATATTCCAAATGGTAACTTTGGTTATAAAATGAGTCTAAAAAATGCTGTGATCAAATAAACTTTACTTTAAAAATCCATAAGTATTTTAATTATAGAAAAATACCTACCCAACCTTAAACATTTTAATTATTATCATCATTAGGCTTACCTACAACTACATTTTAAAAGACGCTGCTGGAATAAGTATTTAAAAAAACATACAGCCTAATAGGATAACCTACATATTTGATATTCAATAAAAATCGTACTAACTACATACTACATACTGCTAAATTTTGTAAAATAAAATACCTAAATGTATGCTCTCAATATAGCCTCCATTGCTAAAACCTGATGGTACCACTTCGAAAAAGCAGATTTATTGACCGCGTTGTTTACCAGCAGCACATCTGATCGATTTTGCTATGACCACAATATTCGGCAAATCGAAGGTGAGTGATATACTCGCCATTAATATTGATGCTAAATCCATGCCATTCCAGAAGCTTAAAGACGTTTTCCCATGAGACAGTAAATAGTTTCGGAGATATCACATCTCCCTGTCTTACTCCTCGTTTCATAGGAATGAAATGAGGAGATCCATACACGAACCAAAGTTACCGACATAGCCCATTATGATTGATTGCACTGTACACTGTATATAGCACGCAGAACTGATGGCCAATGGGATGTAAAGCTCTCGAATGGAGACCACGTACCGGCAACCGCAACCACAGATTAATAAATAGTTACTACGTATGCGCAGCGTCCACTTACAAGGTGGGCCGACGACCTTATTAAGACCGCAGGAACTCGCTGGATGCAAGCTGCATCCAACCAGACCTTTTGGAAAAATCTATAGGAGTGATCCAGCAGTGGACGTCCTACGGTTGATTATGATGATTTTTTTAACTAACTAATAAAACAATTGGCCACGGTAACCATAATAGTTAAAATAATACCCTCGTATCCAAATATTGAAAAGTGAGGAAATACCTACAGGTTGGCTATAGGATAGAAACAACGTACATATTAAAGTATAAAATATTTATTAAAAGAAACTGTAATTAATTTTAATGTAAATTTTAAAGAGCGGAAGAGGGAGAGAGAGTGGATTCTATCAACATCTAAGTTGAGAGACTATTACTACCCTGATTATGCTGCGATCGGGAGGTAGCGTCCAGGGTTCTTCGGTGACCAGGCCGTGGCAGGCCAGGCTCTGCAGGTGGGGACCGGGCAGCATACAGCTATGGCCAACAACGACCAACCGTGACTTCCACGGCAGGGCGGGCAGACGGTGGATATACGGCTCCGAAACAAGGGTTCAGGTTGGGTTTAGCATGGAGGTGCTGCGGCGACTACTCCTGGTTGAGCAGGCGGCGGTAGATCAGGCTCCGTAAGAAGGGTCTAGGGCTGATTCTCTCGTTGTCTTTAGTTTTTGGCAGGGCAGCAACAATAATTGTGCATTGCGTAAAACTGCAGGACGGAAGCTGGGGTGCCGTTCTAGACAGACACACGGACACAGTACAAATATTTATATAATTTTTAGCGAACCCTAACAACGTCCCTATGAAAGCACTGTATAATTAACTCACCAAATTAATGTTGGAACTCCGAACTATTACATACTTTTGTTAACTATTATTATTACAAACACACGCTCGCGATGTTAGTAATTTATCAAAATGGCCTGCGGTATTCTGACCGCAGCCTATTTATGAAAAATTTAAAGTAATACGTTACTTCGACTTGTACAATGCATTTATTTAAAATACCTGCCTCTTTTGCATTTTGCACTTTTGCAAAGGGTATTTTTAAATCCTAAACAATCCGTTCCATATATATGCATTAAAATCTCTGTTCATCCGCTCTGTTCAACCTATGGTAGGGCCAGCCCACGATCCTCGCTTTCACGGCAAGGTTTAGTCAACCACTAAGCCAACCAGGTTCCAGTCACCCTCACATTTTTTTCCATTGCTTGTTATCTACTTATACACAAACGCCCTCTATGTGCTTTATTCTAATTAGAAGTACTAGTTTCTAATACTAGATGGCAGTTGCTGTTTTATATTTTTATTTTTTTTATAACTTTCTTGTCAGTATTAAGTATTCATCTTCTTTGTAAAATATGGCACGAATAACTTCGTAATTAAAAAAATTATTACCATTTGTCTACTTTACCAACTAATATAATATTTTTATTATAATAATAAAAATACCATTTATTTACTCTACAACAATATAAATGAAAAATAAAATAAACGAAAATAAAATATACCTACCTATAAAAATAATTAATTATTATATAAAAAAAAATGAAAATGAGACAATGGGGGTAGGCAACAACACTAGCGGCGTTACCCCGTTGGATAGCAACACTTATCCTCTGAACCAGGTAGTCCGTGATGATGTATGTATGTGTTTAAAAGAGCATTATTTCAAACAATTTGATTAGTATACTTGTACTATTATTTCTTCTGTGGTTAGGCTTAAAAACATTAATCACTTTTCTTTAGTTTGCCGTTTGAAGTTACTTTCCACAATTTGCTCCTTATTAACGACATTATCAGCTGGTGTAATAATACATTTTTTTTTCAAAATCAACCGGTTCTAATTCTGGCTAGGAGAATATTTCTTTCTAAAATCCAATGAAGAAGTTTCAGTTTTTAAAAAAATCGTCCCGAGACTTCTTGAGCGTTTTTCGCTATTCCTTGTAGTTTAGGATTTGGCCTTAAAATCACACTTGAAAAATTCCCCCTGTAGGTATAGTATGTATTGTATAATACTACATTTTCATAGAACTTAATTTTGTCTCCTGTATTTGAGATAGCTGTATGTAAATAATAATAAATTGACAATATGTATAAAGGCGCAAATATGAAAATATAATGAACAGTTACATATTTATGCCTTTTGCAATGACGTTTTGGAGACGCTAGGACCGTGGGGGCCGTGTGCACGACAAAGAACTGTATTCACAATTAGTCTCCGTTACTGGTGAACAAAGGGCTGGCTTTTTCCTAGCACAAAAAAATGTAGGTATATGGATTCACCGAGGAAATGTTGCCAGCGTTTTGGCCACTATGCCACACGAACAAATATTAGATAATATATTTTTTTGCAGTAGGTTATTCCATTTTTTATTATGTTTTCTTTATTAGGTAATTGTTTTATTTTTATTATTTTTAATTTTGTACATAATATTTAATTTTGTTATAAATAAATAAATACAATTTAGAACATATGTATTAATTAATTAATATGTATATTTTTTTATTAAAGCTGAGGGAGAACGAGAAAATTTAAGGTTTTAAAAGACTGATCAATCAAGTCTCCAAAATTGGCGAGCATATATGAGTAGATACAGTTATGCAGGCACGAGGCAAAAGTAGTATGTAGAGATGGATACTAGTGGTGCTCGGTTCTATGCCTATCTCTAAGTATCGAGCGTAAAGATAAATAAATAAATAGGTCCAGTCCAAATCAAGTCTCGTTCTAGCCTAGTGAAAGTTTATCGTACTATTTATATAGCGGTAGAAGTTACATGAGTACCTTTAATGTATTTAAAAACTGATAATCCTACAGTTTGATTTTTGCAATAAAATTACAGTTTGTGTTCATCAAAGTTTTAAAAAATGTTCATGATGTTGATATTTTTCTAAAAATATAAATACAAAACTGTATAGTGCATTATCTTTTACTAGTGCTAAAAGAAATAAAATAACCTGAGTGAAATTATTTAAGACCTGTGCCCTGTTTATCGAAACTTACAAGCCTTGTATTACAAGCAATTTTCTTGTAAAAATCTTCAATGTTACAAACATGTGTTTATCAAAACTACACTTGTAAAATACGGTTTACAAGTGTCATTATTTATTTCACAAGTATATTTTTACACATGTAATTGTGATTTTGTTCATCAAAAAAATATTTGTAAGTTACATTTGTAGAAAATCATTACAAATCCTGAGAGTGTCCGGCGACTCTCCATTCCGTCTTACAAGTATCGTGCATAGTACCGCAATATTTTTTTTTGTATAATATAATGCAGGGTAATTTGAAAGGATGCACTTTGGGCTAATATGAGGTTCTGCTGATCAAATCGAACAACTGTTCCCATGAAACCATGTACCGCAAATGAAAAAAAAATTTGGCTTCCCTACACAAATTGGTCATTTTAACATTACTAGTTTGTGTGGAGAAGATATATTTCTTTCTATTTCGATACATGGTCCATGGGAAAAGTTGTTCGTATTGATCAGTAGAACCTCATATTAGCCCAAGATACATCCTTTCAAAGTCACCATGCATAATATACTAATTTAAAACCCCACACCAACATGAAGAAGTATTCGTAGATCGACACAGAAATCATTCCATAAACTGTTTGGTTATGTGCGGTCCTGACAATCACTTATATGAGCGATTTGACAATGGTTGGAGACCTATTTCACACGGGGTTTTCTTTGGCGATTCTGCGTACCCTCTGAATGAATATATATTTTTTATCGCGAATCCGCAGTTGTAAAATCGTTATAAATATTTTATTATCGTTTTTAGATATTTTTCGATATTAATTGCAATACCTTGCTGCCAATACTCTAATCTTCATTTTTTTCATAAAAGGCGAGAATACTTTTTAGATATTATGGCTTGGAAACAAGCCCTTCGGCCAAAGCGCGGGAATACTTTGTCGCTACCTACTATTTTTGATTTTAGAACTCACAAGTAGAATCTACAAGCGTTAAATTTTACATACCTTGTAAATATTTTTTGATAAACGTAATTTACACGAACTTGTAAAAGTTTTCTCGTAAAGTGTAACTTGTGAACGTGTAGACTTGTAAGTTTTGATGAACAGGGCACCGCAGTCATTGTCACTGATGACGTCGATCAATATATTTTTGTTTAACAACATAGATCGCTCCTACTTTGCATGCAAATTGATGCGACAAAGAATTTTGCATTATAAGTCGAGTAATATCGTCGCTGCCTATCGTCAATTCGTCTGCCCGTTTCGTACCCGTACCCTAAAAGGGGACTACAGCAAGAAATCGATGCCATAGTCTCATGAATAAAGGAAATACCACTTACCCAGACATGACCCAGTCATTTTTAGAGTACTTATTAGAAGTATTGATAAATACATTAATTTTACCTCGATTATGCTGCCAATTTACATAATAAATACTTAGAAATGAAGAATACGTAGTAGCCGAGTTGATTAGACTTTAGACTTGATTCAATCCCCCGTGAGTTTATGGAGTCTATCCAAACATCGCGACGATCTAGCCACCTGTTCGATTTAAACTCCTACCATCAGCTACGATGAGGTGAGATTAAAATTCCTCCATTGGGTTCCCTGAGGCTATAGTAATGACCAATTTGTATGGGAAGTAAATTTTCTTTTTCATTTGTGACACATGGTCCATGGGAAAAGTTGTTCAACTTGATCAGCAGAACCTCATATTAGCCCAAAGTACATCTTTTCAAAGTTACCCTGTATATAACACAAGTTGTAAAAATTCTAAAAAGATATATAACTATATAGAACTTATATACCCATATATAAATTACAAGTTGTAAAAGTTCGAAAAAGCTTCCTTCAAGTGTCATTGATCTCGCTCGACTAAAGCTTGACCTAGAATCCGTATATCTTAACTTCCTTTAAAATTTTGAACAGGAATTTGTACCTATAAATACGTAACAATGTTTTTGTAATGTACAGTTGTGGTCTTGTTTGCAACAAACATACTCATACAAAATGGTTGTGAAGGTAAATAAAACTTTATTTATTAATATTTAATTATAAAAAATCTTTTTTAATATTTTTTTAAGTGAGAATAACGTCTCTACTATTTAAACTAGGACAAGTTCCATTTTTACTTTATATTTTATCACCTTATTTTTAAAGGTCTAGGATTAACTCTTACATTTTTTTAAATATTGGAAATAGATAAAAATATGAATTAATATCATATCGTTTTTTTCTCATACAGTTCGCCGTATTCGCTCTGCTAGTAGTCGCGGCCAACGCCAGCGGGCTTGGAGCCGACTACAACAGCTTCTCCTATGGAGTACATGACCCCCACACCGGTGACATCAAGAGCCAACACGAGACCCGCCACGGAGACCACGTAGAGGGACAATACTCGCTTGTGGAATCCGACGGCACACGCCGCACTGTCGACTACGCCGCTGGACCCCACTCCGGATTCAACGCCATCGTCCGTAAGGACCCCGCCTACATCGCCCATGCCGCTCCCATCGTCCACGCCGCGCCCATCGCTCATGCCGCTGTAGCTCCCGCCGTATATGCCGCTCCCTTGGCTCACAGCGCATACTCCACCTCTCTAACCCACGGTGCCTACGCCGCTCCCCTGGCTCACACCGCATACGCCGCTCCTCTGGCTCATGGTGCTTACGCCGCACCTCTTGCCCACACCGCGTACGCTGCACCTCTGGCCCATGCCGCATACGCTGCTCCTCTGGCTCATGGAGCTTATGGTGCTCACACCGCCTACGCTGCACCTCTATCTCATGGATCTTACTACGGTGCGCACGCCTCTCCCTTGGGTTATGCTTCACATTTGGGATACTCCAAATATTAACTTTGGTAATAAAATGAGTCTATACAATGCTGTGATCAAATAAACCTTACTTTAAATATCTATAAGTATATTAATTATAAAAAAATACCTAACAAACCATAATAATAATAACTGAAACGTGCATACATCATTAGACTTACCTACAACTACATTTTGAAAGAAATGTGTAAAAAACTGCTGGAATAAGTATAAAAAACATACAGGCTGATAGGATAACCTGCATAATTTAAAATTCAATAAAAATAGTATCAAACATAACTGCAAAATTTTTAAAAATAAAATACCTAAATGTATGCCGCCGACATTGCCTTCGTTGCTGAAACTATGAAACTACCACTCCGCAAAAGCAGTTTTATTTGTCGCACTGTTAGACAGATATACATCTAGACGCTACTATCTATGTATACTAGTTGGAGGGTGGAGTTAGGTGAAGTATACCTGGCTGCGACTCTAGAATGCCTTTCATTTGAATTCGACAAAAAGGGGTCCTAAAATGGTTGTGAAGTCTAAATGCAAACAAAGCCAATATGGATCTGATTAATGATCAGCAACCCTAGCGCGTCCGAACTGTGGCTCTGACTCGCTTGTTTCGCCTCTCCATAAAGTGTGATCTGGTCCTCAAGTTGGTGAAAACCAAGCTCTTGGGATACATTGAGGATAATGAATTCCTCGGTGGCTGCCAATACGGATCCCGTCCGTGTCTTCCGGACCGGAAGTCTTCTCTCTCGGACGGTGTGAGATGCTCCCAACCTAACACATTTATTTACTTCTTTAAAATATAACTCCAAGTTGGTATTACCTACTACATTTGTTGTTGATTTTATTTTATTGGAGCACGGTGACTTCTAATCTAAGCAGAACTACAAATTCCATAAATGAGGTCGATCAAAACACTGTGTTTATAACATTTATCGCTCCCTAATTATGTCGGCTAAATGATGCGATTACGAATCAGGCGCCGACAGAGATATGCATTACGAGTCTATTTTAATTTCCTGGCAATTCGTAACTGCACCCGAAATTATTCGAAAGGAGTCTACTACCTTGACAATAAATCGATGCAGTAATGTTTTTAAAACCGGTGAACCCACAGACTAAAACCGAAACATGAGTTGGCGGTTTATGCA
This sequence comes from Monopis laevigella, assembly GCA_947458855.1. Taxonomy (NCBI): domain Eukaryota; kingdom Metazoa; phylum Arthropoda; class Insecta; order Lepidoptera; family Tineidae; genus Monopis; species Monopis laevigella. The sequence goes on along the minus strand of OX381583.1, from coordinate 3,702,229 downwards.
TATGTATTGGGCGGTGGTCGACCTAATGAAGTTAGAACACTACTACTAGAAGTAGACCCCTTCCTCCCACCTTAATTAATTAACAACCAGATAGAGACGTAGAGATTCCAAACTATGAATATCCACTTAGATATAATATTTTTTGTAGATTTTTTAACAATCTTTTAAGTATATATTTATCATAAAAGGATCAAAAATACTTATAAGAATATAGTAGGAAAACATACTGAAGTAGCATTTTTAAGTTTATTCTTATTCAAGTTTATACTAAGTTTTTGTGTATCCGAATTAATTTTTGAGTCTATCCAAACATCGCAACGAGCTAGCCACTTGTTCGGTGCAGACACATACTATCGGCTACGACGAGGTGGGATTAAAAATCCTTCCGCTGGGTAATTGTATCCTATCTACCCCCATTCTCTAATGGGGAATGGGGGTAGATGGGACACAGGCGCTTGTTAAATATTTTTTGGATAATTTTATGTCCAAAAACCATAATAAATTGGTATTGCGCGGCGCCTATTTCTTAACGACATAATTTAGCTGACATAGTGTGAGCGACCAATTCTATTGATCGACCTGTTAATAGACTTTGTAGGTACAATTGGGAAGATGCAATATCACATGTCGAAATCTAATAACTGTCGGTCCCAGTTTGTACCAACTTATAAAACTATTTATAGATATAGGGTTATTGAGTCTATCAAACCATCGCGACGAGCTCGCCACTTGTTTGGTGTAGATAGACTCATCGTTCTTGCCTCCATCAGCTTTGACGAGGCTGGATTAAAAACCCTTCCCTAAAAGAGTAATATACATAAACATGTCAGTTTAAATAGGCATTAAGTAATACTAAACTATTAATTTTAACTCAATATAAGTTTCATCCTTTTATAATTTAGTATAAGTAAACAAGAATATAACTCTAATAAGATATAAAAAAATAATAAATAAAAATAGGCATATTTTTTAAAAATATATATTATAAAATAATAATGTTATGTAGGCACAATTACAGATATTGCTCTGGTCACAAACTAAGCTCTAGGCTTGTACTATTGTACCAGAAACAACGATACAATACATATTATAAAGGGTTGTTTCACAAGAACTTTGTTTTTCAATTGTAGCTACACCAACAACATGATAGTTTTGACATTTAGTTTTTTGACGTATTCGTTGTAGATGCATTGGCAATTGTTACAATGAATTCAATTTCGCTTGAAAATGGCATTAAAATAATTAAAATCCACTATGAAAATGGTGGTTCTGTTAAAGTTACATTTCGTTAAATTCGTGATATTTTCGGATAACATAATCGTCCTTCTGAGACCGCTATTATTGATAACGTGGATATCACTGACATGTGGTTTCAACAAGACGGTGCCACATGTCACACAGCCCATGAAACGATCAATTTATTGCAAACCAAATTTTCAGATCGTATAATTTCACGAAACTCAGCTGTTAAGTGGCCAGCCAGATCGTGTGATTTAGCACCACCGGATTTTTTTTTGTGGGGCAATGTTATGGACAGAGTCTATATGGAGCCAATCGAATCGATTGCAGCCTTAAAACTCAAAATTCGTGGTCTGATTAACGAAATAGTCCCACCATTTTGTCAAAAAGTGATTAAAAACTTTGATGAAAGAATCGACATCTGTCAGCGTGCTTGTGGTGGGCATTTGCCAGATATAATTTTTCATTCATAATTGCCGAACTTTTCTCTTTGTAATCAAATTTTTAATCATCTTCATCTAAATTTTACATTTTATTTTGTTTTAAAAAAAAGTTCTTGTTGAAAAACGCTTTATTTTTTATAAACTCCCAGACCATGACAAACTGTACAGAAAAACGTACTAATATTTTTTGCATTGGGTGGGAATCGAACCCACATTAAAATATAATATGTATTATATCATTGTTTCTGGTGCACATTGTAACCTAGAGCTTAGTTTGTGACCAGACCAAGCCTAGAGCTTAGTTTGTGACCAAAGCAATATGTGTAAATTGTCCTACATTATTATTACAAAAAAAAACTATTATTATTTTAACAATACAACTAAATCTACAAGACAAAATTAGACTTGTCCGGTATCGTAAGTGCAACATTAGATTTTTAGAATATTGAAAAACATTCTAAAAATCTTAGTGAATATTTAATAAGGATATATATTATATATATAATACTAGTTGTAAAAGTTCGAAAAAGCTTCCTTTAAGTGTCATTGATCTCGCTCGGCTAAAGCTTGACCTAGAGTCTGTATATCTTAACTTCCTTTAATTATTGGCACGAAATAATGTACAGGAATTCGGACCTATAAATACGTAACAAGATTTTTGTAATGTACAGTTGTGGTCTTGTTTGCAATAAAAATACTCGTACAAAATGGTTGTGAAGGTGAACAAAACTTTATATATTTATAAAAATATTTTCAAGTGAAAAGTCTCTACTATTTAAGCTAGCCTAATTCCATTTCTTCTTTAGAGGAATATTTTATTATGTAATTTTTAAAGATCCAGAAATATTATATTTTTTAAAGTTATGTAATTAACAAACACTATGTAAATTCCGGAAATGTTTTACACGACACTGCTACTGAATATTCAAGGTTTAATTAAGCTATATATTATTTCTCACACAGTTCGCCGTATTCGCTCTGCTAGTAGTCGCGGCCAATGCCAGCGGGCTTGGAGCCGACTACAACAGCTTCTCCTATGGAGTACATGACCCCCACACCGGTGACATCAAGAGCCAACACGAGACCCGCCACGGAGACCACGTAGAGGGACAATACTCCCTTGTTGAATCCGACGGCACACGCCGCACTGTCGACTACGCCGCTGGACCCCACTCCGGCTTCAACGCCATCGTCCGTAAGGACCCCGCCTACATCGCCCATGCCGCTCCCATCGTCCACGCCGCGCCCATCGCTCATGCCGCTGTAGCTCCTGCCGTGTATGCCGCTCCCTTGGCTCACAGCGCATACTCCACCTCTCTGACCCATGGTGCCTACGCCGCTCCCCTGGCGCACACCGCATACGCCGCCGCTCCCCTGGCTCACACCGCATACGCCGCTCCTCTGGCTCATGGCGCTTACGCCGCACCCCTTGCCCACACCGCGTACGCCGCACCTCTGGCCCATACCGCATACGCTGCTCCTCTAGCTCATGGAGCTTATGGTGCTCACACCGCCTACGCTGCACCTCTATCTCATGGATCTTACTACGGTGCGCACGCCTCTCCCTTAGGTTATGCTTCACATTTGGGATACTCCAAATATTAACTTTGGTAATAAAATGAGTCTATACAATGCTGTGATCAAATAAACCTTACTTTAGTCATCAATATTTTTTTTATTATCAACTCCAGAACTTAAATAATATTGAAAATAACTAACTAATAATTAAAAAAAAACTTATAATAAAGAAATATAACTATATAGTAAACTTACGCAAATATATACATACATACATATCATCACGGGTGCCTTACGGCGCCCGAGACCGCCTAGACGGCCCCAGGGTACCCAGCGGAGGGGTTTAATCCCACCTCGTCGTAGCCGATGGTATGAGTCTACACCGAACAAGTGGCTAGCTCGTCGCGATGTTTTGAATAGAGTCAATAACCCATCTATAAACAGTTTCACAAATTGGTATTGTGAAACCGGGACCGACAGCTTAACGTGCTCTCCGAGGCACTATAGTGGTGTTGTCAAACAAATGTACATTTTTGAATTAAAAACTCATTGGTACACACCGGGATTTAAACCAGGGACCTAAGTATTTTTTTTAAAGTTCAAAGGCTAACCAACTCGGCCACCACGTATATACTACTACACTACCTACTACATAAAAAAAAAACTTATTTTACTAAAAAATCAACACAAATAAAATATTTTCTCCATATCATCGTCAATGTGGCAATAGTTCCTAAACACCCTCTGTCCGAGAAACGAACCAGTGTTTTGGTCGACGCATTTGGTGACCAAATCTCCTATGAAACTCAAACCTATTGAAATATACCTACATAAATTATTATTAGGCCTACTCATAAATAGAATTAAAAGCCTCTATTCCCCAAATCTCCTACAAGAATTATACCACGTAGGTTATTTTGGGAATTTTAAAAGGATTTTTATGTTGCCAAAATACCAACCCCATTCCTTCATTCGGTATATTATGCAAATTTGATTTAATATATAGAAAATTTTCCCAAATTATACCACACTTTAGATTTAAAAAAAAACTTTTAGTACATACAGTCATAAGCAATTTCATTTCTTGTGTTATAGTATAAAATGTGATTTAATTAATTAGCTGATGGCCTCAACTTCCTGTGGAATTGCTATTTAATAGGTAACCTAATATTACTTAGGTAAGGTGTAAACATGTTATACACTTTCAGATTGGTCCCATATAAAATATTATCAAAATCTGTTCAATAGTTTCTTTTTAAATAACTCAAATAATAAAATATACTATACCATCACGGGTGCCTATTTGGCTCCCGAGAACCGTTTAGATGGCCTCAGGGTACCCAGCGGAGGGATTAACCCGTCCTCATTACGCCGATGGTATTCGGAGGCAACACCTATAAAGTGGCGAGTTTGTTTATGATGAAATAGCCTCGTTGTATAAAGCGGTCACCCATCCCAGGCCGGCCTTGTTGTCATCTGTTTAACCTTGTTATCAGTTACGCAGTGACTTAACCACTAGGCTGGGGCCGCTTGTTTAATAAATAAAAATACGTCATTTAGTGGTGTTTACAGTCATGAAAATAATACTAATGAACGCTGATGATGACGATGAAACCTTTTTCAACAAACCTTTTTTGCCGTGCCACCTGTTCAGCCATTGCTCCAGTACGGCCGAACGGCCTCGACAGTCCTTAGTCCGGCGGTCGGAGAAGCCAAACGGTTCTCAACCTTCTCTCGCTAGGCGTCCTGGCGTCTGCTCTCTGCCAGCAATTGGCAGACCAGTTCCCCGCCTCCAGATCCCATGGTGGGGATCTAGCAAGGACGCACGCCGCCTCGTAAGAAACGGTGTGGTACTCTCTTATCACCCTAACGGCCATGGCCTCTGTGGTCTTTGTAGGAGGGCCGTGAATTTCGCCGTCAGGGTGTCGGTCCATATCGGGGCCCTGTAAAGGGCCATGGACCGTACCACACCCAGGAATGCAACAAACCTAATCTATCCCAAATGAGCCGTGTTTGGGCTCAGGTATTGTCATGAGTCGCATTCTGGCTATAAGTGGCTATATTCTTAAAGTAGCGTTTATTATTATTGGGGCACGGTATGTGTCTTTGAATCTACCTGGTGGTAAGTCAGATCTACTAAATTAATCAATGGAGTCTATCAATATATTGTTGTTTAACGATATTGATTGCTCTCACTATGCCGGCAATTTTTTTAATATATATATATAATAAAACTTACAAGTGTAATTGAATCCTACTGGATTCTACTTTTGAAATTGCCACCAGTTAATAATTATTATTTAGCACATTTGCATGGCACCAAATGTAGGTATATTTTCCAAGAGTATTTACACCTATTATTGATAATTTGGTGCCGACTTCATGAAGTTGAATCCAGTAGGACTAAATAAAGACTTATAAATCTAAATATTTTGTTACTTATTTGTGATTTTGAAGTTTTTATACCATGGGAATTATATTATAAAATAATTTCCAAAGTTTACTTCATAGAACACTTCTTTCTATCTAATGTATTTAAAACTTTTCCTAACAAACTTTTAAAACTCATGGTATAGTCTGAACTCCCCTGTAAGTAAATATAATAGTATATTTCATTACGAGTGCGGAAAGCCTGTCATTGCAAAGAGTTCCGACAAATGTCTACCCGAGCCATGAAGGTAAAAACCGTGCCCGTCCGCGCGCCCCTACTGGAGTAAGCATCATTCAATTTGCAGGGTGCCGCGCGAGTGACAAATTTGTCACTCACACACACCTTTACATTTTTTACATCCTCAGTCTGATTTGTGCGTTCGGCGGAGAAAGTCGAAAAGAGCTCCGCTTTTATTGTCGGAAAAATGGTTAATTGTGCATTAAAGCTGTGTAGAAACTACTATTAAAAAAAAGTACCTAGTGTCACGTTTTTCAAGTATGTATTTAACATGTTTTTCTTATATTAAACCTTAATAAAAAATTATAATAAAACCCATAATTAAAATATCAAAATCTAACGTCGTAACTATGGTAACTGTCAAACTATGTGCATCAGTTAGTAGTGATGTGTTTTTATTTTTAATGAGAATTTCGATACTTTAAAATAATTTATAATCTTTTCAATTTAATTTAATCAAAAGGTATGGCGACAACAGAAGCGTCCAACGAGGTTTGTCAGTTACTATTTAGTGATGTGATTTTATAGTTGATATACTCGATTTTTGTAAATACTTTCATGGTTATGAGATATTATACAATTATTGTTTTTTTTATATAATACTAATTATATTTTCTATACATGATACAGTTTCCCGAAAGATCCGGCATTAAAACGTAAATGGGGAGGCAATTAAAAGAGAAGAAAATTGATAACCAACAAGAATACCCATATGTTCAGTACATTTTGACGAATCAAGCTACGATTTAATTGTTTTTCGACTTTTGTAGTTTGAGTATAACTTTCTCTTGGAGGTCGGTCAAAAATGTTGAGATTGCGTTTAGTAGGTACATGTAGTTAGTTGTGCATGTCTTTTAATTTAATAAATAATTTAATTTAATAAAGTATTTTAACTTATTGTTATATTATTATATACCTACATTTTTTAAATCCACTAGTATTATAAATGCGAATGTGTCTATCAGGGTGGATTTGAAAGGATGTACTTTGGGCTAATATGAGGTTCTGCTGATAAAATCTAACAATTTTTTCTATGGAACCATATTTCGCAAATGAAAAAAAAAAGTACTTCCCCATACAAATTGGTAATTTTAACGTTACTAGTTTGTATGGAGAAGGCCATTTTTTTTTTCTTTTGCGATACATGGTTCCATGGGAAAGTTGTTTGATTTGATCATATTAGCCCAACGTATATTTTTCAAAGTTATTGAGTCTATTCAAAACATCGCGACGAGCTAGCCACTTGTTCGGTGTAGACTCATACCATCGGCTACGACGAGGTGGGATTAAAACCCCTCCGCTGGTTACCTTGATGATATGTGTGTGTATTACAATTGTATATCGATAAATAATTATTAATCTTTGATGATCTCTATAAATCCCAAATATTTGGTTTATATCGATAAGTAATAATATTTGTTGTCGGTGGCAACATTATCGAAACTATTAAGTATGCAATTTAATATTTAGCTTTTTATAATAAAAAAACTATACACTTCATAGACATGCGCACACATTCATGTTATCTGGTATCTCTTTTTTTCTCAAGCAGTTGGTAAGTGTCAGACGCGTTGAGCTGCCATTTAAAGCCACACCTTTTTCCCCGTTTTTCATTTGTTCGCCTCAGAAATTGGCGACACCGGTATCGTACTATTATGAAACAATTTATGTATCATGCTTACTCCATTGGCGCGGGGCGCGTTTTTTTAGCTTCATGACCCGAGCCGAGGCACAGCCGAAGTTGAGGGTTGACAGTCGAAACAAGTTGCAATGACAGTTCCGCACGTGTACTGAACAACTATTTTTAATACAGTTGCGAAAAAACGAAGCAATTTAATAAAATAATAAAAACACAACTAAACTCGCAAAGATATTTCTGGAAAATGGCGCCAACCGTCAAAGAAAAATAGATAGAGAAAGAATAAAAGCAGAGATTTTTTTTTTCTTCACCCATTCTGGGTAGGCAAAGGGAACTATGCCCATACAGCCAAGTCTTTAGTAGATTTTTTTTATTGATATGAAATGAAAATGAAATTTAATGAGATGACATGAAATGAAACCTAACCTAACTCATTGAATCAAATCATTAAATCTGATATTGAAACAAATTAGTAGCTTCTTTTTAGAAATATTTGCATGAATCATTATAACTTCTATGATTTTTTTTTAGTAAAAACTTCGTTAGGTTTTTTCTTTTTAATAGACATTATTTTGACAGTTGGGAAAGAGAACGCACGAGTTCGGAAAAGGTAAAAAAAAAGCTCGAGTATGTAATAGCCCACATCCCGAACGCTATATGTCCCTGCAATACGCCACTTTTTGAGCAACTGTATTAAAAAATAATTTACCCTATTTTATTATAACATACAACAAAAGATAACGATTCATTTTTATTGCAGCCAAGCAACTCCAAAAAAGCACCGAAAACATTTAAATTGTCTAAAGTTGGGTAACAAAAAAAGATTTGCTGGAAAAGATTTAAACCCCATTTTAATGTCAAGTTTTACAAAATTTAACATAACATCTCACAAAATGTTAAAGTAAGTTAATTCGTAGGTACTATAAATAACTTTATAGTCTAAAGTGGCTGTAATTATTAGCATTAACTATTGCGATCAAAAGCAAGACTCTATTCTTTTTTTAATTATTAGAGCACGACATGTGACTTTGTATCTACCTGATGGTGAGCAGACCTTAGGTATTATTATTTACTGACTTAGTAACTAATAGGTAATTAAAAAAAAAATATAGAAATAAATATTGACCATGTATCTACAATTTAATGTTTAACTCATCAACTTTAATTAGGTTAGGTTTAATTTAAACACAGTTAAAAATGATTAAATCATTTATTGCATATACATATTACATACTAAAATAAGTATCATATTTTTTGTGTATTTATAGAATTTATAAGCGACGATTATATTGCTTACCACGCCCCGTAACTACCATAGCTTAAAGTCGGCAAATGAGATCCGTAACCATATCCTCCATAACCATAATTGCCGTGCTCGTAACCACTGCCATATCCGGCACCGCTGCCATATCCGTAGACATTGCCATATCCGTTACCGCTGCCATATCCGTAGTTACTGCCATATCCATTACCACCGTAATACCCATTAAGAGAATTAGACGAAGAATAACTTGTAGCTACAGGTGTATTGTAACCAGTGTGTGTCCAAGGAGAGGCAATAGCAGAGTGACCGTAGTTCAAAGGTGCAGAATGGGTGGCGTAACTTAGGGGTTTTGTATAACCGCCATAGTTAGCGTAGCTTAGAGGACTGGCATAGGCTCCAGCATAACCAGCAGAATATCCATGAGCGAGTGGTGTAGGATGGACAGCCACGCCAGGTTCTTTGCGTACCACAGCGTTGAATCCAGTATGAGGATGAGCAGCGTAGTCTACAATGCGCCTGGTTCCGTCAGATTCCAGGAGTGAATATTGGCCTTTAACATAACCACCAACACGTGATTCGTGCTGGTCTTTGACGTCTCCTGTGTGAGGATCCGATACGCCATAGGAGAAGCTGCTATGACCAACATTCGCTTTGACAGCAACCAAGAGGATTGCGAAAATTGCGATCTGAAATAATAAGAAATAAAAAAATGGGAGATGTGATAGCAAGTGCAAAATTTTGCTCCACCAGAATAAGGATGTTGATAAAAACGTTAGCTACTTTATATTCTCAAATCATATTATAATTCTTTTATCAGTATATTTTCAACTTTTACTGACTTCAAAAAGGTCACAGAATTCGATCCGTATATATTTTTTATTAATATGATTAATGTAGGACAACATAACTTGTTAATTTTTAACCGAATTTGAAAAATATATTTGTAGGTCTCAAAAATAGGTAATTTTAAAGTTGATCCCATTAAAATTTGGTCAAATACTGATGATGGAATTGGAAACAACAAAGAACTCTAAATGGTTATAATTATAACTCCCTGATTTTAATTATTATTATTTTTCTTACATTTTTATATTTTGTAAACTATTTGTTTATATTTAGTTTCAATCACAAAACTTTGAGTCTCCAATTTAATTATTTTTGAAACTTATTTTTTAATTATAATTAACGAAAGAACATACCTTAATAAACATCTTGACTGTAAGGCACGGTCCGTAACTGATGTATTCTAATAAGTTGGTATATTTATATAGTTTAATTTTAAATTAAATTAAGCAATTATATTATTTTGAGGGTCAAAATGTGAAGTCAGCGTGAAAAACTACGTCAATTTAATTGTTATTCAGTGCCATCGAAATCAGAAAAAAATAGATTACATTATTCGAATGCATGTATTACCTAACTTATGCAAATTTCCAGTCGATTAGTTAAAAGGTTCGGTGCAATTTTTTTTTTTTCTACCTGTACTGATAACAGGTATTTTTTTTTTAATATACCTTCAAGTCTCTACTCACCTCTATACTAATAAACCTCTTATTTTCAGTTTCTTAAGCGATTATTAATTAAAATTATATAATTAGGCACGTTATAAGAGAAAATTTATGTGGCATTCGAATAATCATATTTCTTAATAAAATAAATCATCAACCTAGATCTCAGTTTATGAGAATACCTCAAAAACAAGATAAAATATATACATAATACAAGATTAAGATTATATTAAGATGTACCTAGAAGAGGATTATTGAAAATCGTATAGCATAAAGTTTACTCGATAAAAAAATATGAGTTACTCCCTTTTATCGACTTTTCAGGAGACTGCATTGATTTCCTGTTAGGTTCCCTTTTTTCAGGTGCTGTTATGCAACAAGCGGTTGATTTGACGATAATGTAGCGTGGATATTCAACCTAGAAAATTATGTGAAAACTTTTTTTTTAATAATGGATTTTATAAAATTTACTCGACTATTTTATACTAATAGCAATAATTAATATTTTAGTCATCTTATAGGTTCTGGTATACCTACTATTAAAATAAAAATACATTATTATTATAAATTTGTGTATTTTAAACTTTTTTTTATTTTTTTATTTCTCTTTTTTTAAAGGGCTTTTGTCATTTATATGACCATGTCAGCCCTATTGGTTTACAATTTATATATAACTTAACCTATTGAATATTCTGATCTTTTTTCTACATATATATTTACAAAGTTACATAGCATCCTAGCAGAATCGGAATACGGTTCGGCTAGAATATTATTAAAACAACCAACATCATGAATGTTGATATGGAGGTTAGCGAACAGAGTTTGTACTATTTTAAACTTAACAAAAATATATTATATATAAATATATTTACCTATAGAAAATAAATTATCAACTCATAAAATATTGTGTTTTTTTTTAACAATCAAGTAGTTTATAGTGTAACTAGTCCCAAAAAAATAAAACACTTGAAAATAAAATAATACCTATACATATGCTTAATCAAAGCATTAACTACATTAAAGAACCCCTTATTTATCTAATAAACTTATCACGGCAAAAAAGGCTTTAATTAAACTTATATACAAAAAAGGTTCAAATGAAGATATGACAAATTATAGACCTATTTCAATATTACCAAATATGTATATAAAAAAAAAAAAAAATACAATAGAATATCATTTTGAACCACCTATAATATAATAAACAATAATCAATTTGGTTTTCAAAAATCAAAAAACACAACATTAGCAATATTTAAAACACTAAAATCGGTGAATAATAATAAACAATGTGAGTATATTTAGATCTAAGTTAGGCATCAGGCTGTGTAATTCATAACTTATTACTTAAACAATGAGAAAATGTAGGTATAGGAGGAAATGCTTTAACTTGAATTGAATCTACTGTCAATGATATATAATAAAAAAATAAGACAAGTAAAATCTGAATTTAAAACTATTCAATTAGGTGTTCCACAAGGAAGCATTTTAGGCCCCCTGTTATTTTTAATTTATTTAAACGAGTTACCTAAAATAGTAAAACAGTTATGCATCATGTTTGCTATATTCTACTATAATCTTCTCTAAAGAAAATCTAAAAGTCTTGAAAAGACAAAAAATCATAAATCAAATCAAATCATATAGTTTTAAAATTATGAAAAAAATTCCATAAATATAAATATATTATATAAAAATAAGAAAATAAGCGGTAACTAGGGTAAACTTTGGGAGTTAATAAAGATACATATTTAAATTGGAAAAAACATATTAAAAAAGTTAATAACAAAATTTCTAGCTACTGCTATCTATTGTCTATATTAAGAAATACAACCTCGATTAAAATATCAATAAGTGCTTATTATGGCTACGTTTATCCTTAATTAACATATGGTATAATATTCTGGGGTAATAGTGTAAATATTCAAACTAACTTTATATTACAGAAAAGATGTATAAGAACAATTTATAATAAATATTGTACTGAGTCCCTCCGTAACCCATTCAGAGATGAAAAGTTTCTCACTGTAACTTGTATATACATATTGGAATGTTGTCTGTTTGATGAAATATGAAGATAAATTTATAGACAAAATGTCATATCAAAAAAATATAATTATTCGTATATAAATAAGATCACTGTAAAACTCAAATAAATAATAAAACCAAAAAAGTACATTTATAAGTGCATTTTTTTTTTATCATTTTCCATAAAGTTAAAAACCCTAAATGGTAAAACATTTAAGAACACATTTAAACTAGTAAACTAAACCTGACTTTTATCTAAGGTATATAAAAATTAAGTGAATATTAAAGCGATATCATATTAAGTGTAATATTTTGTATGTATTTACGTTGTATAGAGTTTTATATAATTTTCGTAAGTATTCTTATTATTAAATTTCTGTTTTTAAATTTTAAATAGTTTATAGGTACCTACTCAAATTATTGTATGTTCGAAAAGGATAGTTGTTGTAAGGTTTACTACTATCGCATGTGTAATTCAATGTACACACTTTTAACAATAAAATATAGAATAAACTTTATAGATCACTAATTAACTACACTAAAAGTAACACAATAGATAACCTAAGATAGATAACTATAATAACACAAACTGCACAGAAAACGCTGCTAGCACAAGTTAATTTCCGCGCGAATGAATATATTGATCTTTTCATTCAGCTTTTCTATATGTTTACTGCGCCGGCGCCTCTCCAAAGTAGGTTATCTTTTAGCGTTAAAGTAGACTCATCATAACTTAAATTCGTCTTTGACGCTGCCCTTTTCATAACCGCATGATTTAGCCGATATAGAGGGACAAAACAATATTGTTAAACAAGAATTTGTTATTAATCGACTACGACTATTTATCGATCCGATTCATACCCGATTCATGAACTTTTTAAGTCTGCTAAATATCAAGTAGATGCAAAGGCATGTGCGTTCCAAAACGAGTCCTTATTACATATAGACAAAATTAACACGTTATTTTAATTTACCCGCGAGCTAATTTATTGCCGAACATTAACTCAAACAAGTTCAATTATCGAGTAATTGAGACAGCCCCAGTTCGACAGGTTGTGGACGATTGCGAGTCGTCAGTTATTAGAACCTTGGAGGTACAAACTAGGAGCGTTAAATATTACCTACGTATTTCCTTCCGCAATTGCTGATCAGGTGATTTAATTTGTGTGGGCACGAAAATCTCAATAATTAAATAAAAAGCCATTCAACGTGGCTACGCTTGTGCTGTGTACTTTTTCACGAAATCTAAGATTACTATGTGGACACTCCTTTAATTATATTACCAATAGTAAATATATTTATATCAAAAAAAAGTGGTAGCACTGGTAGCCAAGCTCGTTAGACTTCAGAGTTAAATACACTACACTTTTTAGGTCCCCGGTTCAAATACCGGTGTGTACCAAAGATTTTTTTTATTAAAAATATTATGTACATTTGTTTGACAAGACCACTTTAATAGTGCCTCAGAAAGCACGATAAGCTCATTATACCAACTTGTGAAACTGTTTATAGATGGGTTATTTAGTCTATTCAAACATCGCGACGAGCTCACTTGTTCGGTGTAGTATTCATCATAATATTCGGCTACGACGAGGTGGGATTAGAACCCCTCCGCTGGATACATGATATTTATTTAATACGTCATATTGCCCATTAAACACACATATTGTTATTAGTTTAAAAATTATACCTCTCACCGAAATATATACAACCAACACATTGAATGTTTTATATTATTGTTAATTATTATTTTGACAGTTAAATTAAACTAAATTTTTTTTCATAACTTAATTTTGAGGTGGGAGGAAGGTCTCTATAACTTCGCTAGGCCGACCGACCATACAGATGCAAAAACCTTTAAGAAACATGTTGTATCTTTTAAACAATCATGTTTCGTTTTTAGACTGTGGGACACCGGTTTTCCGGAAACTCCTGCGTCGATTTCTTATCGAGGTGGTAGTCTCCTTTCGGGCGCGGTTATGAAATTGATTTGACGATGAATCAGTGAGGTTATTTAAAAATATGTAATGCAAATACCTCTTGGTGCCGCCCATTTCGTAACCGCATCATTTAACCGGATAGTGGGAGCGATCAAAACAATAATATATTGATCGACCCCATTCACAGATTTTGTTAGTGAGCTTACCATCAGGTAAATATATACACATAGTGTGATGGATGACTATGGAATGTTTTACTTTGGGCTAATACCAGGTCACAAGAAACAACTTTTCCCATAAAACCATGTGTCTCAAACCTTCTCCATGCATATATATATTATTTTGATTAATAAAAAAAATAGGACGTCTTTCAATATTTACAGTTTGGTCTAGGTGTTTATAAAATATAATATGACTCAACATCGTTGTTTATGCTACACATAGTATAAGTCTAGAGCTTAGTTTGTGACCAGGGAAATATGTGTATAATGAATGTCCTTCATATTTGTTATTATTAATATTACCTACTAGTTTTTATGCGCAGAAGCCTTTTTTTTTCATTTGCTATACATGGTTCCATGGGTAAAGTTGTTCGATTTGATTAGTCAAATCTCATCAGAGCCCAAAGTACAACCTCCCAAAGTCACCATGACATATATTAATCTTGCATGTTCTTTTCTATATAAGTATATATTAACGCAGTACAATAACTCAGTTAACTAATTAAAAAAAACAAATTAAGAGCGGAGTCTGATCAAACATTTCCCATACATTCACGACCTTTTGGTCCTAACTGTTACCCCCCACTAAACATTCATAGATTTTTATGAGTTTTGGAGGCGTTATATATAAGACCTATATCTAGGCTCGTACGTTTTCCTTTTTTTGAAGTTTGGTGTAGGAAAAATAATATCAAGGCCTGAATATCGAAAAAAAACGAAAAAAAAATCCTTACATTAAAATAATTCCTATAAAATATCAAGGCGAAAAATTAAAAAAAGGAAAACGTACAGTCATCGTTTATTTTCTCTCTAATAAATTGAGACCATTTTTTTTTTCAAATCCATTAAAGTTTAGGGATAGAAAACAGTTATGGCCCGAAAGTCGTTTTGCTGCCTAAATTGTAAGTAGTCTCATACGTGCTCTTTCTCTTATTAAGGGTCGGGGGGAAGGTTTACATAAATGTATGGTAGCGTTACCGACTCATCGACATGCGCGGGGTGAGGTACTTTGCAGTTGAATCAGCATGAGCATCGAAGAGCCTCATCAGACACTCCTCTTAATGATACAATAAAATTAAATTTTATTCATTTAAAATATATTTTTGCATACTTATAAACAACTAAATTCATCGGTTAATTATCAAACATTTTGGTTATTTAAATATAAGTAAATATATTTTTTATTGTTCTGTTAGATTATTTTAAAGACGGTTTTAACTTTAACATTCCCATGTATAAGGTCTCCCACAGCTATGTCACTCGAACGAAAAGTACTTTAAATAATGAACATAGAACATTTTACTGAAAGAAGATATTTTATTTTTAATAATAAAGTATTTTATTTTTTATGTTTTATATTTATGCATTTTTATACATTCCTTATTAGGATAATCTTATATTAAATATTTAAAGATAAAAATGCAATGAAAAAAATCCTGGTGGGTAGGACTCGAATCCACGAACCTCGCTTCAAAATTCGTGAGGGGAAATATATAATAGGAAATACCCAATATTATTGTTTTGATCGCTCCCACTACCCGGTTAAATGATGCGGTTACGAATTGGGCGGCACCAAGACCTATTTGCATTACGAGTCTATTTTTAAATAACCTCGCTGATTTATCGTCAAATCAATCTCGTAACCGCGCCTGAAAGGAGTCTACCACTTCGATAAGAAATCGACGCAGGAGTCTCCGGAAAACCGGTGTCCCACAGTCTAAAAACGAAACATGATTGTTTAAAAGATAAAACATGTCGCTCGGCCTAGCGAAGTTATAGAGACCTTCCTCCCACCTCAATATTAAGTTATGAAAAAAAAAATAGTTTAATTTAACTGTCAAAATAATAATTAACAACAGTATAAAACATTTAATGTGTTGGTTGTATATATTTCGGTGAGAGTTATAATTTTTAAACCAATAACAATAATATAGTAGTCTCGTCAAACAAATATACATAATATTTTTAATCAAAAAATCCTTGGTACACACCGGTATTTGAACCGGGGACCTAAAAAGTGTAGTGTATTTAACTCTGAAGTCTAACGAGCTTGGCTACCAGTGCTACGGCTTTTTTTAAATATAAATATATTTACTATTGGTAATATAATTAAAGGAGTGCCCACAAAGTAATCTTAGAATTCGTGAAAAAGTACACAGCACAAGCGTAGTCACGTTGAATGGCTTTTTATTTAATTATTGAGATTTTCGTACCCACACAAATTAAATCACCTGAGGCTCTACCATGGGTTTGCGCATTGTAGAAACGTAACGTATTCATTTACGAATACGTGAGCAACAACCAATAGGATCGCTTTATTTTTGGTAACAGGATTGAACAATTGCGGAAGGAAATACGTAGGCAATATTTAACGCTCCTAGTTTGTACCTCCAAGGTTCTAATAACTGACGACTCGCAATCGTCCACAACCTGTCGAACTGGGGCTGTCTCAATTACTCGATAATTGAACTTGTTTGAGTTAATGTTCGGCAATAAATTAGCTCGCGGGTAAATTAAAATAACGTGTTAATTTTGTATATTTTTGTAATAAGGACTCGTTTTGGAACGCACATGCCTTTGCATCTACTTGATATTTAGCTGACCTAAAAAGTTAATGAATTGGGCATGAATCGGATCGATAAATAGTCGTAGTCGATAAATAACAAATTCTTGTTTAACAATATTGTTTTGTCCCTTTATATCGGTGCTAAATCATGCGGTTACGAAAAGGGCAGCGTTAAAGACGAATTTTAGTTATGATAAGTCTACTTTAACGCTAAAAGATAACCTACTTTGGAGAGGTGCCGGCGCAGTAAACATATAGAAAAGTTGAATGAAAAGATCAATATATTCATTCGCGCGGAAATTAACTTGTGCTAGCAGCGTTTTCTGTGCAGTTTGTGTTATTATAGTTATCTATCTTAGGTTATCTATTGTGTTACTTTTAGTGTAGTTAATTAGTGATCTATAAAGTTTATTCTATATTTTATTGTTAAAAGTGTGTACATTGAATTACACATGCGATAGTAGTAAACCTTACAACAACTATCCTTTTCGAACATACAAAAATTTGAGTAGGTACCTATAAACTATTTAAAATTTAAAAACAGAAATTTAATAATAAGAATACTTACGAAAATTATATAAAACTCTATACAACGTAAATACATACAAAATATTACACTTAATATGATATCGCTTTAATATTCACTTAATTTTTATATACCTTAGATAAAAGTCAGGTTTAGTTTACTAGTTTAAATGTGTTCTTAAATGTTTTACCATTTAGGGTTTTTAACTTTATGGAAAATGATTAAAAAAAAATGCACTTATAAATGTACTTTTTTGGTTTTATTATTTATTTGAGTTTTACAGTGATCTTATTTATATACGAATAATTATATTTTTTTGATATGACATTTTGTCTATAAATTTATCTTCATATTTCATCAAACAGACAACATTCCAATATGTATATACAAGTTACAGTGAGAAACTTTTCATCTCTGAATGGGTTACGGAGGGACTCAGTACAATATTTATTATAAATTGTTCTTATACATCTTTTCTGTAATATAAAGTTAGTTTGAATATTTACACTATTACCCCAGAATATTATACCATATGTTAATTAAGGATAAACGTAGCCATAATAAGCACTTATTGATATTTTAATCGAGGTTGTATTTCTTAATATAGACAATAGATAGCAGTAGCTAGAAATTTTGTTATTAACTTTTTTAATATGTTTTTTTCCAATTTAAATGTGTATCTTAATTAACTCCCAAAGTTTACCCTGGTTACCTCTTATTTTCTTATTTTCATATAATATATTTATATTTATGGATTTTTTTTTGTGATTTTAAAACTGTAGATTTTTTGTTTTTTCAAGATTTACTGTCAGATTTATAGAACTTAAGTTCCCAGCCTATTATTGTGGTTAAAGTATTTGAAACATTTGTTTCAAGTCAATATCGCTTAGATTTTCTTTGGAGAAGAATATAGTAGCATCATCAGCAAGCATGATGCATAACTGTTTTACTATTTCAGGCAACTCGTTTACATAAATTAAAAATAACAGGGGGCCTAAAATGCTTCCTTGTGGAAAACCTAATTGAATAGTTTTAAATTCAGATTTTACTTGATCTATTGTCCTAATTTTTGATTATATGTAACAATGACAGTTAATTGTACACTATTTTTTAAATATGATTCAATTAAATTGAAAGCATTTCCTCTTATACCCACACTTTCTAATTGTTTCAGTAATAAGTTATGAATTACACAGTCAAATGCTTTACTTAGATCTACATACAGGCCAATGCATTATTTATTATTATTCACCGATTTTAGTATTTTAAATATTGCTAATGTTATGTTTTTTGATTTTTGAAAACCAAATTGATTTTTGTTTATTATATTATAATATATTTTTAATATTGAAAAAGGTCTATAATTTGTCATATCCTCATTTGAACCTTTTTTGTATATAAGTTTAATTAAAGCCTTTTTGTCGTGATAAGTTTATTATATAAATAAGGGGTTCTTTAATGTAGTTAATACTTTTTTAAAGTATTTGTATAGGCATTATTTTACATTCATGGGTTTTGTATTTTTGGGACTGGTTTACACTAAACTACTTGATTGTTAAAAAAAACACAATATTTATGAGTTTTTTTTTCTATAAGTAAATAAAATAATGTTATTTTTTTTAAGTAATTAAAATACACAAATTTATAATAAAAATGCATTTTTATTTTAATAGTAGGTATACTAGAACCTATAAAATGACCTAAATATTAATTATTATTATTAGTATAAAATAGTCTTGTAAATAAGCGTATTCCATTATAATAAAAAAAAAGGTAACACGTTATCTTTTACGCGTGTTTTCATAATTTTCTAGGGTTAATATCCACGCTGCGTTATCGTCGAATCAACCGCTTGTTGCATAACACCACATGAAAAAAGACTGCTGCCTAACAATAAATCAATGCAGTAGTCTTCTGTATACCGGTGAACCCACAGACTAAATCCAATATCAATATCATTTGACAGTTTTTCCATCTGTATAGGAGTGGTACCGGCCTAGCGAAGTTATTAAGAGGGAGTTTAAAGACAAAAAAATAAGATGAAATAAAAGAACGTGTGAGTAAGAAACAGATGAGAAAACTCGTGCGATTTTTTTTAATAAAAAATAAAAAAACTATCTAAATATTTTGAATTATCTCTATAATATAATATGGACGCTGGGCCGTTTGGTTATAAGTTATGTATATGTATGTATATGTATATGTATGTATATGTATGTATACGATCTAGTATACATACTTATATATGGTTATAATAATAAAGTATTTTATTTTTTATGTTTTATATTTATGCATTTTTATAAATTCCTTATTAGGATAATCTTATATTAAATTTTTAAAGATAAAAATGCAATGAAAAAAATCCTGGTTCGAGTCCTACCCGAATCCACGAACCTCGCTTCAAAATTCGTGAGGGGTACCCCTCACGAATTCATTCATTTTCACGAATTTCGTGGATTCGAGTCCTACCCACCAGGATTTTTTTCATTGCATTTTTATCTTTAAAACTTCTTTATGTTTCATATAAAAAAAAACAATTGAATTCATACTTTTTATAGATTTTAGTGGGTTAAATTAGCAGACATTTTTTTAATCTGTGCAAAAAAATGCAGCATCATTTTAACTAAAACGCTTAACAAAGTTTTTATGAATAAGAAATAAGAGGGTTTATTTGTAAATAAAACGGTGTTGGATGCATTTACACTATCGAAGCTGTTTAAATTTTCGCTGAGTGGCAAAAGATGTTTGTTGTCTGGCGTTAATCGTGAATCCCTTTTTTACTTCAACAGCGGACGTTTTTTCTATTTATTGATCGAGTCTCATAAACTGTTGCAGTACAGATCTGAATCTATCGTTTTGCAAAGCTCATAATGAACGATGCCCTTCTATACATACAACATAAACCGTATCCAATTCTATACATACAACATAACCGTATCCAATTCTATATATACAACATAACCGTATTCAATTCTATTCATACAAAATAACCGTAACAGGACGATCAGACCGAGCTGCATCTTTGACAAAACTATGAGACTAAAATCGCTTAAACCAATTGTATGACACTATTGCATTGTCACATTTTTATTTTTCTCCGTTAGATTCATTCATTTTGGTGGATAGACAAACATTTAAATAAAGACGAGAAGTGTTTTTTACTTTTTGTGTTATTTTTTTTAAAATTAATTAATGGTATCAAAACCAACCAGAAAGAAACCAAAAAACACTTGTACTATATTTAAACGACCCTTATATTATATTTTTAATATATATATAAATAACAATCAATCAAATCTTCACAGGTGCCTGACGGCGCCCGAGATCGCCTAGACAGCCCCAGGGTACCCAGCGGAGGGGTTTTAATCCCACCTCGTCGTAGCCGATGATTGAGTCTACACCGAACAAGTGCAAGTAGCACAGACAGTATTGGTATTGGAATGGGCCAAATTTTTAATTATCATTTAAATCATTCTGTGACCAACTATTGTATGCCAAGTAATAGTTTTAAGAATATAGTAAAATCCATTTCCTCCAAATTTTATAATTCATATAGTAATGTAGTTATTATGGTAGGAAATGGATTGAACATAAGCAAGGGTGACTTGTTGGACAGTGTGGATATTTTGTCACAACTTGGAGTAAGGAATGTTACATTGTGTACATTCCTTTATTCAAACAAATATTCCACATCTCAGAATAAACATATACATTATTTAAATAATTGTATCTATAATATGACATGTTATAATAATTTGTTTACTTTATTTGATAATATATAATATATAAATTTGTTAAAAATATTTATATGACCCAGGATAGCTTTAAACTACCTATGAAGGTACAAAAAAGTATTACTACATTGGTAGCTAATAATATATTATTAAGTATTGACTCCACATCATCATTTAGTAGTAGTACTAATAATGTTGTGGTACAACCATGTTTAAACTTTTAGATGTAACAATAGAGAAGGTTAATTGTAAACTTACTTTAGTACACCAAAATATTCAAAGCTTCTCTAGCAAAGTTCTCAATATAGAATTATTAATTGAAAAATATAATTTAGATTTGATGTGTTTTACAGAATCCTGGCTAAAAGCAGAGAAAATGTGTTTTAATATAAATAACTTTGTAATTGCTAGTTTTTTCAATAGGAACTCCTGTGATGTGGAACTATTATTTTAATTAGAGATACACTAAAATGCAAAGAGCGGAAGGATATTGTAAAACTATCAGTTATACGTGTTTGTGAGATCTCATGTGCAGAGATGGATACTTATATTATTCTATGCATATACAGACCCCCCGCTTCTGCTTTACATACTTTTATTAATATAATGGAGGATGTTTTATCAAAAATTTATGACTTAAATAAACAAATTTTTATATGTGGGGATTTCAATATAGATATTTTAATAAATAACAGCGACAAACAAAAACTTATTTCATTGTTTAACTCTTTTAACTTAAATAATGTATTCATGGAACCAACTAGGATTACTTCGACTAGCCGGACTTGTATTGATAATGTATTTACTAACTGTTCTCTCTTAAGTAACTCTGTTATTACTGGGGTGCCATCTGACCATAAATGTTTGTTAGTTAGCTTTCAGTCACAAACTAAACCCATAAATAAAATTATTAGGTATAGGCCCTTAACAGATAATAAACTTAATAATTTTTATGAAAATATAATAAGTGAAATGTCCAGCTTCATATATAATATTAATCAACCTAATATCACATACTCCAATCTACATAAAATAATAAATCAAGAATTTAATAAAGTATGTCAAATAAAAACAAAGAAAATTACTGACAAATTAAATTTTGCTACTTGGGCAACTAAAGGCATTAGAATAAGTAGGGATACACTATATGATCTATATGACAAAAGATCATATACTTCTGACCAAAATTTCCATAATTATGTTAGGAATTATTCAAAATTGTTTAAGAAAGTTTGTATTACAGCTAAATCTATTTACATTGGATCCAAAATCAAACAATCAGATAATAAATCCAAGTGTGTATGGAAAATGATAAATACTGAAACCGGTAAAAATATAATCAGGCAAAATACAATTTCAATTAGACAAAACGGAGTTATGTTATCAGATAAAAAACAAGTTGCTGAGTTATTCAAGGAATTCTTTACTAATATCCCATTACAAATTACGAACTGTATTAAATCATCAGCTAGTACTGCTAATGATTTTTTAAAACGATATATTAAAATACCAATTATATCTAATTTTAATTTTAAATATGTCACTAATGAGGATATACTAAAACACTTTAAAATGTTAAATAAAAAGAAAACTGAAGATTTATAGGGGCTATCTGTCAAAGCTATCGAAGCAATCATTTATACTATAGGACCGGTACTCGCTGATACTTTTAATGGGTGTGTTAATGAAGGAATTTTTCCCGACCTTATGAAGAATAGTAAAATAGTTCCCATATTCAAGTCCGGCTGTAAGACAGATCCAAATAATTATCGTCCTGTTTCTGTCCTGCCAGCCTTAAGTAAAATATTCGAAAAAATAATTCTTGGTCAGCTGTTAAGTCATTTTAATACTCATAAATTGTTACATGATCAACAATACGGGTTCACAAAAGGTAGAAACACAACAAATGCCGGCACAAAACTGATTACTGAAATAATTGAAACTCCCAGGATCTCGTTGGCGTTTTCTGTGATCTGTCTAAAGCGTTTGATTGTGTTGACCATCAAACTTTGTTAAACAAGCTGAAATTTTATGGCATTCGCGATTTAGCTTTAAATCTAATAAAGTCCTACCTTTCTAATAGAACTCAAGGTGTTAATATTGGTGGTTGTGTATCCGACGGAACCATTGTTAAGATGGGTGTCCCCCAGGGCTCAATTTTAGGCCCGTTCCTGTTCCTAGTATACATCAATGATCTTCCACATATGGTACAGGAGACGGCGCAGATAGTGCTATTTGCTGATGATACATCCCTACTGTTTAAAGTTAGTAGGAAAGATAATATATTATCGGCAGCAAATGACACTCTGGAAATGGTTTCAAAATGGTTCACGGCAAATAATTTAGTTTTAAATGCAAAGAAGACTAAGTGCCTGAAATTTACGTTGCCTAATGTATCAAATATCAATGCCACAGTGAAGATAGGTGGCACTGATCTGGAATTTGTCGACTCCACTGTGTTTTTAGGGATCACAGTTGATTCCAAACTACAGTGGAAAGCTCACATCAATACTTTATCCAACAGATTGAGCTCTGCTGCATATGCAGTCAGAAAAATTAGACAATTAACTGATGTTGCAACAGCCAGACTAGTGTACTTCGCCTATTTTCACAGTATAATGACATATGGTCTTATAATGTGAGGATCTGCGGCAGATATTGACACAATATTTATTTTACAGAAGAGGGCCATTCGGGCAATATATAACATAAAAGCTCGTGACTCTCTTCGAGAAATCTTTCCTATGATTGATGTATTGACACTACCATCTCAATATATTTATGAGAATTTATTGTACGTAAGGAAAAACTTAAATATGTTTAGTAAAAATAGCGATAGACATAATTTAAACTTAAGAAACATAGATAAAATCGATATACCAAAGTTTAGACTGCAAAAAACGAATAAATGTTTCGTCATTAACAGTATAAGGTTATTTAATAAATTACCTAAAAGCATTATAGAACTGAGTGAAATAAAGTTTAAGAATTGTATAAAACACAATTTAATAAATAAGGCTTACTATAGCGTAAAAGACTATTTTAACGATAAAGACGTCTGGAACCGTCCTGATATGCAATTGAGGTCTCGCAACTAGTGAACAAATTACTTATTTATTAGAATTATGTTTGTAGAATAAACATTAGCTTAGTAGTGTCCGATTAGTAAAAATTTAATATTACATAATTTATTTTTATTACATTATGTAAATTTTGTCTTTGGATAAGGTAATCACTGATGATTACCTGCTTATTTATACTTAATTTATACTACAGTACTGTGTAGTTCTGTACATTGGTACAGTAACAAATAATCTGCCATAGGGTGTTTTGCGCATGCTGATCGGTGGGGTGCATTTTGAGGATGTTACTATATATATATATATGCTATATAGCATAAGCAAATCAATGGCTGTACTCCTCTTTTAGTTTGTGTGAAGCACTAGAGTTTTTTACTTGCTGGTTTCTTTTTCTCCGGGGTGTCACTGAGGGGATCGACTTTACAGTTAGTATACCCGCCCTTAAAAATACCGATCCTTATACGTTTACTTATATGTGATTGGTTACTAACCTTTTATTTAGAATAAATATTTAAGGCGTGGATATGGTCGGTGAAGTTGGTCGCCTTGGTGGCTCCCTTGTATGGCAGATAATGATTGACAGGTCAATGGAATCAGCTAACCACCTAGTCTTACACTAGTTGGTTATGTAGTGTGTGTTCGGTTTGGTAGTAATTTTCATATTAAGATTTCTAAATTTAAGTTCTAAATCTGATATCGAGGTATAATAAATATTTGTCGTTCTTTTAATAATGAATAGCTGCCTAACCAAACGCACTCTAAGACCTCATTGTTAAAAATTTTTTTTTTTTTGACTATTCATAAATATCTGTAAAGATTTACATGAAATAAATGATTTGATTTGATTTGATTAGCTCGTCGCGATGTTTTGGATAGACTCAATGACCCATCTATAAACAATTTCACAAGTTGGTATAGTGAAACCGGGACCGACAGCTTAACGTGCTCTCCGAGGCACTATAGTGGTGTTGTCAAACAAATGTACCTTTTTTTTAAATTAAAAACTCATTGGTACACACCGGGTTTCGAACCAGGGACCTTAGTGTTTTTAAGTCCAAGGTCTAACCAACTCCGCCACCACGTAATTAACGTATATTTAACA
Organism: Monopis laevigella; assembly: GCA_947458855.1. NCBI lineage: Eukaryota > Metazoa > Arthropoda > Insecta > Lepidoptera > Tineidae > Monopis > Monopis laevigella. Next base: position 3,676,756 of record OX381583.1, on the reverse strand, counting down.
TAAAGTCGCTTCACGCGTCTGTTCGCTTATATCTTCCAAACTACGCATTAGATTTTAATGCGGTTATCACCATTATTTTAGTAATCTCTTCTGAAAGGTTAATTAATAAACCGTGTGTAGCCGGGGCGGGTCGCTAGTAATAGAATAATCTATGGGATGCCATAGATTATTCTATATATTAAAAATATATAAATATTGCAGAACTTTATTATCTTATCCGCAACAAGCTCGGCACTTGTTAGGTGTTGCCTCCGAATACCATCGGCGAAATCAGGACGGGTTAATCCCTCCGCTGGGTACCTGAGGTCGTTTAAAACGGTTCTTGGGAGCCAAATAGGCACCCGTGATGGTATTTTTTTTTTATTATATTAGAATAAATAACTTATAAATCTGTTATATATTGTTAAACAAAACGGGGCGGAACGGCATATAATAATATTATTTGCCAGATAGTATTAAAAAAAGGTATTCAGTAAGTTAGATAGTAATTCTCGGCTAGGAGAATAAACTTATCACTAATGCAATAATGCAGTTTTAGTTTATATCAAAAAAGGCCCCGAGACTCCTACGAGCATTTTTCGCTATGCCTTGTAGTTTAGGATTTTGCCTTGAAGGCACACTTGGAAAATTCATTCTGTATACATTATATAACACGTGTAAAGCGAGTCCGATCAGCTAGTTTAAATATCCTGTTATGGAATTTATATAAAATAACAAATATACAAAAATAAATAGGTGATACGCATAAAATAATAATAAAATATACAATTAGCTAATTATTTGTGTAGAACCAACGTTCTACACAATTAACTGTTCCTTACAATGACCCCCAAAAAAATATCATTGCATATTCGCGTTTTGGAGTAAATCGTAACATATAAATATCTTCATTAGATTTTAATTGTTAGTTACATTTCCACCTCCAACTCAAAAACAACACAAGATGGCTTTTAAGGTAATTATAAAGTATTTTTTTTAACAAAAGACTGTGGAAACTACTAGGTATTAGTAGTTTCCACAATATGTCCACTACGACTTTTGAAGTGCTATCATTATCAATAAAATTATAATCCAATGACAAAATAATAATTGGAGCACGGCATGTGACTTTGTATCTACCTGGTAGTGAGCAGGGATATATAGAGAGATATGATATAGCGAGGACCAACTTGAATCATAAAAACTGATTTGCTCGCATACAAATTAATTGTGTAGTGTGACAAAAATCCGTATATTATAGTCAAAATTCGTAGGTTTTTATTAATATAAAAAATATAAGCTAAATAAAAAAGTACACGATTAATTGCTATAATACATTATAATGCCAATACAAGTCAATAAAAAAAAACATAATTGTGGCTGAAGATATTTACGAAATTAAAGTTTTTTGTTTTAGTTTTTTTTTTTTCAGAATTTTTATTTTATTTATTCGTTTACTATTTTTATTTATAATATAACGTGTCTATTGTATTTTTTTGCGCTTTTAATTTAATGCTAAGGCATCAAATATGACGAAGAAAATTTACTTGATTTCACGATGGTCCTGGCCTTAATACCACCCCTATGCCAACCACACCAATTCATCTGCGGTACAATGGTTGATCAGTCAGATCTCCTTAGCATTTCGTGTTAAAATAAGTGCTGCTAGGTGGTTAAGATATTCTAACTGGAACGCAGTTATACAACGTTCATTGGGTTCCGCAGGCATCACCAGTATCTTGGAGCCTCCAGGTGTGAGCCGAGACGATAGTAAGCCACTTAACGGCAAGACTGTTGTGACCCTTATGGTCAGTCATCTGCAGGGCATGCCACCTATACTAATACATTTTACGCTATAAAATTTACAGCTTACCTCTGGGGTTAAGTATTAAAATCCATTATTTTTTTAAACGCGTACTCCTAGTTAGAAATGCTCTTTATATTGCGAAGGCCAGCCATTATAGGACCATGACCTTCTGATGATTTGAAAATGTCTTAATTGCTGGGAAAATTACTTATTTGTAAGATCAGGTGACCTTCCAGCTAAGGCTCTTTTTTAGTCTTAGTAATTGAAAGGGGCATTGAAGTTTTCGGTGCTACAAGCTGCACATAAGAGGAACTTTACGAATTATTTAATTTCATTTAAACTGCTTTCATGATATTTTATTTTATCACTATTTCAGATCGCCCTCCTCGCGTTACTAGTAACGGCTGCACACGCTAGCGGAGGATACAATAGTTTTTCATATGGGGTATCAGATCCACATACAGGAGACGTTAAAAACCAGCAAGAAACTCGCGTGGGAGACTATGTTAAAGGTCAATACTCTCTCCTGGAATCAGACGGGACCAGACGTATTGTAGACTACGCCGCCCATCCCCACACTGGGTTCAACGCTGTCGTACGCAAAGAACCTGGCGTTGCTGTCCACCCTACACCACTAGCTCATGGATATTCTAATGCTGGTTATGCTGGAGCATATGCCAATCCTCATAGTTACACAAGCTATCCTAATTACGCTGGTCATGCTACAAAATTAAGCTATCCCCAAGTAACAGCACCTTTATCTCATAGTTATGTAACACCTTTGTCTACTGGTTATTCTACCACGGTTGCTCATGGTGGTTACCCCAGTTACGGTTATGGACTTGGTAGTTATGGCGGTTACGGACACGACAGATATGGAAGTTACGGACAAGGCAGTTATGGCGCTTACGATCACGGCAGATATGGCGCTTACAACCACGGCAGCTATGGAGGTTATGAAGGTTACGGATCTCATTATCCGAGCGTGGGTTATGAATACGGCGCTTGGTAAACATACTCGTAAATGATTGGACCAATAAATAACCAACGTACATGTGGATACATTAATATATATAAAAAATAATTGACTTTATAAAAAATAAACCATTGAAAAATTAAATATCTAATTATTTAAGTTAACCTCTTTGTTTGGGCACATATAAAATATTAAGACAACGTTAAAGATAGGCATTTTAAATAAAATAAATAAATACCATTACGGGTGCCTATTTGGCTCCCGAAAACCGTTTAAACGGCCTCAGGGTACCCAGCGGAGGGATTAACCCGTCCTCATTTCGCCGATGGTATTCGGAGGCAACACCTAATAATTGGCTAACTTGTTGCGTGCGGTGCTTATGATGAAATAGCCTCGTTGTATAAAGCGGTCACCTATCCCAGGCCGGTTTTGTTGTCATCTGCTTAACCTTGTTATCAGTTGCGCAGTGACTTAACCACTAGGCTGGGGCCGCTTTTGTTTATTTTATTACTAAAAACTACAAAGGTATTAACACCATTAAGCATTGTTTAAATATTTTCATAAGTAATGCAGTTAAAAAATATATTTTTAACAAAGCGCTATTGATACAAATGATCTTAAATAACTATATAAAATAATATCGACTAGAGTAGCAATATGTGCACTAATATCTTGTCGATTAGTACTGTCATTTTAAATCTAATTGATTTTCATCTACCTATTGATAACACCTACAATATCCATGAATACGAACGAAATAACAGATGGATATAATGACCTTGCACTATGATTCAAGTAGTCTTTCCAACTAAAGGCACGACTACCTAATATCAGATAAAGAAAGAAGTATATCACAAACCCAATCGCTCCCAATTCCACTAATCCCTCCTTAATGTATTCCAGCATAAGTCAGGGCCCACCTACGATCATAATGCCATCTTAACAACCTTGCTTATTAAGTGCTGGTTGTTACATTACTTCTGTACTATAAACAATCAAAGCAGCGACGTACGAACATTTTCCTAAAGATCACCGAATGACCGTGTTCGTCCGGATCTTAAAAAGTAGGAACACCATCCGGTTGCGTGGAGCGGGATAATTATTTTCTTTTTAAATTTAAAGTATTGCAAATTATTAAACCGTTATCTTATTTACAGAGGTTTAATAAGATTAATAATATCTTTATATTTTTGTATAAAAAGTCAAGTATAAATATAAAGAACAAATTGCTTTCTCTATATTTACTTGTCACATTATAAAAGACAGGGAAAAAATTAAATGAATCTGTGAAATTTATATTATAAATTACACATTTTTAAAACAAGATTAGTTTAGAGGTTTACAACAATTGTTGATGTGTGTAGGAAAAATGGCAGCCTAGCCAAACTCACACTTAGTTATTGATATTGATTTTTTGACCCTTCATTAATGCCTGCATTAAATAAATATTTTGACTTTAATAATATATAAATAATTACGACAATGCGAAAGCAGTATGTGGACCTGCTTGAAGATAAATAAATCATTTAATTTTAGCCGCAGCACTAAAATCTGAGAATTAAAAAAAAGATAAGTATTCCCAGTTAGCGAGTCACTTTGAATTTCTGGCCTTTGCAGTTGAAACATTAGGTCCATAGTCACCTGATGCTTTGAAATTTTCCCAATTACTGGGGAAATTACTTACTAAAAAATCATGTGACCGACGTGCTAGGGCCTACTTTGTACAACGAATTGGGCTATAAATTCAAAGGTAACGCTGCTGGGGTTCTCGGTACGTGTGGCCGCACAGGAACTTTACGAAATTTTAAATTTAATTTAGATTATAGTTTTTTTATATATTTGTTATGCTATAGTTTTTCTTTAATGTTTATAGGTAAAATAAATATAGATTGAATATAGTTCTGATAATTTAGTAATGAATGATTTAGTGGGTACCAAAAAGTTTTTCTAAATTGTTACTACCAGTAATTTTTATTTTTTTTTAAGTTAAATATATTTATTTCATGTGAAATAAACTTTATAGACATAAGAGTCAAAAAATGTATATGGTTAGTGTGCGCTTAGCTAGGTCACCTCCTATACAAGCATCAACAAATATTGTACATCTGTTGTTAAATCAAGATTAAACGGTAACTCGTGCTATTGATAAAAAAAAGCCCAGTCTAACATACTTCACATAACCAACCAGTATAAAACAAGTTGTTTAGATGGTTCCATTAATCTGTCAATCGTTATGTTCCCTGCAAAGGTGCCACCAAGGCCACCAATCTAACATACTAAACACAGTGAATTTAAAAGCTTGTACTTTGGGCTAATATGAGGTTCTACTGCTCAAATCTAACAAAAGGGCAAAGCCCATGGTACCATGTGTCGCAAATGAAAAAAATATTTGGCTTCCCCATACAAATTGGTCATTTTACCATTAGATTCTAGTTTGTATTAAGGCATTTTTTTTGTCATTTGCGACACATGGTTCCATAGGAAAATTTATTTGATTTGATAAGTAGAGCCTCATATTAGCCCAAAGTACAACCTTTTAAATTCACCATTATAGTATGTTAGATTGGTTGCCTTGGTGGATAGCCCATTTATCGAGGAAGGCTAAAGGCTACACAACATTACGCTACGACCAATAGGATTGGATAACAATGAAAAATATTGCTAAAACGGAGAAAAAATATTCTTTTTCAGAGCGTACGCTGCGTATACGGTTAAAGTTACGAAGACGAAGTTGCGCGGATCAGTTAGTAAGTAGATATATGGACAAGTATCTTTAAAGGCGTAACACTGACTGCAGTCGTATCGTCAGTAAATTTGTTAATGATAGCCACTACGAAATCGTTACCTTTTCTAAGAATAGCATAGGTAGACGAGTTAAGAATAAAATCCCTCTGCTAGATACCCTAAGATCGTTTACATAAGTAAAGCGTGATGATAAGTAAACACTATCATTAAATTGTTTTTTTTTACTCGTTCGTTACCCTAGAGTCTAATTAATTACCTACCTACTCATTTAAATACTAGGCATTATAAAAGTTAATAGCTATAAACTTTAAAGTAATAAGTAATGTGTCATTAAATGAAAAATGTTAACATTTCAAACAATGAATCAGTTACAAATGAACCAGGATATTAACTTGATGGCATTTAAAAGATCGCTGGTCCTTCGTATAAGAATCACAAGTGTGGTCACTGTATCTGTACCATACAACCACGCCCTGGGATCGATGCTTCTATATAAACAGGTGTAATAGAAGTTCTATATTCATTCATTAAGTGGATTATCCAGTAACTAGTCGCAATGGCAACCAAGGTGATCTTACTTATATAATTATTTTTATAGATGTAGATCTATTTTCTAGTGTTGTTCAGTGATATTTGTTTGAAGTAGTGATATTGGTGTTATACTGGATCTTGTGAAGTGGAAATAGATGTAGAAGCTCTAGTCTATAGTTCTATTGTGATCTTTAGCATACTTTACCTATATCTAGACAGCGATTAGAACCCATATTAACGCTTAGCTCTGCCTAGAGGTTTCACCCGCCGTATGCGCGCCGTTTAGTTAAATTAAAATAAATCGGATGTTACTCGCTGACAATAGAGCTTTCTATTGGTGAAAGATTTTTAAAAAATCCGTTCAGTGGGGTTTTGAGTTTATCAATCAAATCTTTTGTCTGTATAATATTAGTTGGTTTATCATTGGCTTTAGCATTATTATTGTTTTTAAATATTTCCAAAACTACAGATAATTTCTAAAAGTAATAATTAACATTTAAAGTGTATTTCATCTGAGATCTAGTCGTTACACTATTATTTGAGTTTTGTGGTAGTTGTGAGTTCGATTCCCATTCAATGCAAAAACTTATTAGTACAGTTTTCCTTGGTCTGGGTATTTATAAAATATAATATGTATTATCATCGTTGTTTCTGGTGCAATATGTGTAAAATAGCCTACATGATGATTATGTTTTTATCATTATGGCCATTTGATAAAATATTTTAATTCTAATTTTGGTTTTTGTCAATTTTGTTTGAGCCTTGGTAAAATTCTGTTTTTTAAACGTTTCTGAATAGACCTATAAGATTTTTTAATAACATATTACTCGCTGATAATAAAGCTTTCTATTGGAGTTTTAAAAATCAATAACAAATGTTTATTAATCTAAAAATGTTTTCGGTTTATTGTCAATTTTGGATAGAATTTGTGTACCTACCACTATGATTCTTAATGTAGAGCTGGATAGAGAAAAGCATTTACTTAATGCTAGAATGACAGATGTAATATTTCAAATCAAAAATACAAGTTTTATTTCATAAATTAAAACAACGTTATTGCTTTTGTTAATAATAGATACTATTTTGCTTTTCTTAAATAAATTAGTTCCATGGTATGATTATTATTATGAAATAAAACCATATTATTGCATCATCTTCCCGTCTAAAACTTAATTCCAGTAATTAAACAAAAATACAATACTATAGTGTAATTCTTATTTATAAGCTTACTAGTGGTTGCACCTATGGCGTTGTATCCGGAGGTCGTGGGTTCGATTCCCACCCACGGCAAAATAATATTAGTACGTTTTTTATGTACAGTTTATAATCTTCCAGTCATTGTCTGGAAGATTATAAAATAATATATAATATGTATTATATCGTTGCTTCTGGTATACATAGTACATGCCTAGAGCTTAGTTTGTGGCCAGAGCAATATGTGTAATTTGTCCTACATATTGTTACTTCATCAAAATCCGTTTAGAAGTTTTTTACGTCTATAGATCCATCTTCACAAATTCTCGTATTTATACAATTAGTAGGTCTGTTCATTTCCCCTGCCTAGTTGAATAAAATCGTTATTTGAACCGGAATAATTTTCTATTAACTAATGTTATTTTTTATATTACAGTTCGTTGTAGTGTTCGCATTAGCGGTGGCCGTGGCCCAAGGGTCCGTGGTGCCGTTGGCGCGAGCAGACACAGATTACACCAGCTTTGCGTACGATGTGGCGGACCCCCACACTGGAGACTTCAAGAGCCAACATGAAACCAGAGTCGGAGGCAATGTGGCCGGCCAATACTCCCTTCTAGACTCCGATGGCACACGCCGCACTGTCGACTACACTGCTGATGATTTGAATGGATTCAATGCTGTAGTCCGAAAAGATCCTGCCGTCATCGCTGCCCCAGGTGTAGTTGCCGCCCCAGCTATCGTAGACGCCCCTGCCGTAGTTGCCGCTCGCACTATTGCTGCTCCAGTTGTAGCCGCTCATACAGTTGCTGCCCCCAGTGTATACGCCGCTCGCACTATCGCTGCTCCCAGTGTATACGCCGCTCCTAGCGTGTACTCAGCTCCTAGTGTATACGCCGCCGCTCCCAGCGTATATGCCGCTGCTCCCAGCGTGTATGCCGCCGCTCCCAGTGTGTATGCTGCTCGCACTGTAGCTGCTCCCTCAGTATACGCCGCTCCTAGCGTATATGCTGCCGCTCCCAGCGTATATTCCGCCAGAGCCGGCTACTATGCCTCCCCCTTGACTTATGCTGCTCATACTGCTCCGTTATCTTACTGGTAACTCATACGAAAACCGATAAAAATTGCCATATGCCATTAGTGTTCGATTCGATGTAAATATTTATACGAATATTGTACAGAATAAAAAGATTTTTTCTAATTTTTATTTTATTTTTCCAGTTAAATACTTTTAGGCCCGTCTATTTTAAGAAAAGATTATATGGAAATGGAGGGTTTAAAGGGCGATTCCTAAAATCTCCGATAACAGTAACTGTTCGTTATTCCCATATGAACGTGACAGATCAAGCTACGTTAACATTTTTGTATTGGAATAACAAACCGTTACCGTTACCTACTATTGATTATAGGAATCGAGATTTAATTATCTTGGTCGACTAAATTAGGTATAGGCTCGTATGAATATTATTGTGATTGACCAACCGATCAAATCTACAATTTGATAGCGTCTATGCGTTCCTAGAAACACCCCCTATATGTATTCCTAAGGTACAATGTTGTACCAAAATATCTGAAAGGGGTTTTCTTTTTTAATGAATGTAGCATAAATATTAAATACCTAACGCTGGACATAAAAATATTTAAAGCTCTCTCAAAATCTGCCAACCCCATTTTTACCATTTAATACTAGTAAGCTTTGTGGTTTTACCCGCCCGTTTAATTTAAATGAAATAGAATCGAAAATAACATAAAATTTTACTCGTTGATAAAATAATGTAATTTTATTTAGCCGAAAGAATTTTAAAAATTAATCAAGTTTTATTATATATCACCACGTATATATCATATACGTGGTGGCCGAGTCGGTTAGACCTTGGACTTAAAAACACTTACGTTCCTGGTTCGAATCCCGGTGTGTACCAATGAGTTTTTAATAAAAAAAAATATGTACATTTGTTTGACAACACCACTATAGTGCCTCGGAGAGCACGTTAAGTTGTCGATCCCGGTTTCACTATACCAACTTGTGAAACTGTTTATAGATGGGTTATTGGGTCTATTCAAAACATCGCGACGAGCTAGCCACTTGTTCGGAGTAGACTCATACCATCGGCTACGACGAGGTGGGATTAAAACCCCTCCGCTGGGTACCCTGGGGCCGTCAAGGCTGTCTCGGGCGCCGTAAGGCACCCGTGATGATATGTATGTATATGTATTATATATCAAAAAAGGTAGCATATAAAGATAATTTAAAAAGACTACAGCCACTTCATAAATCTAAAATACAATAATATTACTTACAAACATTATTAATTTAATTTTGTATACTAATATTATATGTAAAGCATGTTTGTTTGTTTGTTTGAACGCGCTAATCTCAGGAACTACTGGTTCGAATTGAAAAAATATTTTAGTGTTGGAGCCCATTTACCGAGAAAGGCACATCACGCTACTACCAATAAGAGCGGAATAACAATGATAAAGTTGCAAAAACGGAGAAAAAATATTCCTTTTGAGAACGTACGCTGCGTAAACGGTTAAAATTCCGCAGACGAAGTGCCGCGGATCAGCTTAATTAAATAAAGTTGAAATAAATAAAAATAAATAAATACCATCACGGGTGCCAATTTGGCTCCCGAGAACCGTTTAAACGGCCTCAGGGTCCCAGCGGACCGATTACCCCATCCTCATTTCGCCGATGGTATTCGGGCAACACCTAACTAGTGGCGAGCTTGTTGCGGTGTTTATGATGAAATAGCCTCGTTGTATAAAGCGGTCACCCATCCCAGGCCGGTTTTGTTGTCATCTGCTTAACCTTGCTATCAGTTGCGCAGTAACTTAACCACTAGGCTGGGGCCGCTTTTTAATAAAGCTGAATAGTTTGTTTATTTGGTTGAACGCGCTAATCTCAGGAACTACTGGTTCTAATTGAACAATTATTATAATGTTGGATAGCCCATTTATCGAGGAAGGCTATAGGTTATATAGCATCACGCTTCGACCAATAGGAGCGGAGTAACAATGTAAAATGTTGCACAAACGGCGAAAATGTATTCCATTTAGAGCTTCCATTGCGTGCACTGCGTAAACGGTTGAATTTACGCAGGCGAATTTGCGCGGGTGAGCTAGTTTATTATACATATATATAAATAAGTATGCTTATTTATAATTTTATTATTAGTTTAAAAAAATAAATTTAAAAAAAATATGTATAAAATACGTATATCTAGTATAGACATTAGGAAAAACGAAACGTGCTATTCTAGTTATCAGTGGGCGTTGTCTTATAAAAAGTATGCTTATTTATTTTAATTATTTTAGATAATAATATTTTACCATTTCTTTCATCGATGCTCATAAATAGCCTCTGACATCCTCCGAGACTAGTGATTGCGCCTCCGGCGTTGTATCCGGAGGTCGTGGGTTCAATTCCCACCCATGGCAAAAAAATATACAGTTTGCCATGGTCTGGGTATTTATAAAATTAATAAAATAATTATATCGTTGCTTCTGGTACACGTAGTACAAGCATAAAGCTTAGTTTGTGACCAGGAGCAATATGTGTATATGTCCTACATAGAAAAAAAGGGTTTTTCTTTTACATTTAATTTTTTTTTTTTAATTCAAAGAATTAATATGGAATATGTATTAAAATAGTAAGTTACCAATTCGATTATTGTACCTTCTTAAATATTCTGCGCACGCCAATTATGTCTGTAACCATTATCTTTGGTTTCTACGTGCAGGCATTTTGTACATTATTGGTAACGTCTGATTGTCTTTTTACCAACTATAATTATTATACATATTGGTTTGGTTAATGTGCAGCTGTGATTTGCAAGGCTCAAATAAAGGAAAACGTACTCCTTTTTTTAAAGTTTGGTATAGGAAAAATAATATCAACCCCTGTAATTCGAAAAAAATCGCAAAAAATCCTTTACATTAAAATAATTCCTATAAAATGTCAAGGAAAAAATTAAAAAAAGGAAAACGTACAGTTATTGTTTATTTTCTCTATAATAAAATGAGACCATTTTTTTTCACATCCATTAAAGTTTAGGGGTAGAAAACAGTTATGGCCCGAAAGTCGTTTTGCTGCCTAAATTGTAGGTATAATCTTATACGTGCTCTTTCTCTTATTAAGTACGGTCGGGGGTTACCGACTCATCGTCATGCGCGGGGAGAGGTAATACTTTGCAGTTGAATCAGCATGAGCATCGAAGAGCCTCATCAGACACTCCTCTTAACAAAGGTATTGATTTTTTTTTTGTCTAAAATATATGCCAGCTATTGGTTCGCCGTTAGCGTTGATAAGGAGTTATATTTAGGTTCTTGTAAAATGTAGATATTTAGTAAGACAGTAATAGATACCTATAAATTCAGGTCACAAATAGGTTACATTACAAGACCTAATAAAACCTAATGGTAAGTCCACACGTACAGCCTTGGTACATATTTTTTACGTTTATTGGAGTAAATTGGAACGGGTGGATTTATAGTAATGCTACTTCTACACGACACGCAGATAATGGGTTCCCTGAAGATGAGATTTTCTTTAATGACAACTAGGTATGGTATTCTAATTAGTAAATGTGTTTAGCTTTAGTAAATAAAATAAAAAATCTAACAATATGGTGGGTACTCGACGTTTTTAGAGCGTGTGGACCAGTGAGCATATACGATGTACATTGACAGCCTCCGTAGACTAGTGGTTTCGCCTTTAGCGTTAAATCTAGAGGTCGTGGGTTCGATTCCCACCCATGGCAAATAAATCTGCAATGTACAATTTTTATATTAAATAAATATTAATACGTTTTTCTGTATAAACACCCAGACCATGACAAACTGTCATGGTCTGGGTGTTTATAAAATATAATATGTATTATATCGTTGTTTATGGTACACATAGGGCCCGTTTGTTTTGGGAATGAAATATGATCACAATGATCATGATGACATTATGCGAACTTGCGTTTTTTTTTTGGTTAGTTTCACTCACAATGCCACAATTACCACCATCCAAATCGAACGGATTTTTAAAACACGAATCTGCCAACTGTCACTTGTCAACTAAAATATGGGTTAAGTCGTACAATCCACTAAATTTATTTGCGAAATCTTTCTAAAATCATTTAGATTTAAAGTACAATAAATTTGAACCTAAAAATATAAGACGGCTGAAACGTATAAAACAACAACACTGTCAACAACCACAAATGTCAAAATATGTTCACAACGCCTCACCTATCGACTTGGGTCATTGTGATCAGCTCGCGGTAGCATTCTGGGCATTGACGTATATAGTATATCTATGATTCTGGGCCAAAGAACGGCTAATGTCACAACGCCACTTTTGCCACCGAAATCTTTAAAAAAACGCATAAATATACATCGTGGTCGTTGTGAACATATTTCTGTCCCAAAACGAACGCGCCCATAGTACAAGCCTAGAGTTTAGTTTGTGACTATAGCAATTTGTGTAAATAGTCCTACATATTATTATTTTTATTATATAATTATAATATACAATTACAAATAATCTCTACGTTGCGTCTACACGTTTGACTATGCTCTATACTATAGACGTTCTTAGGGCCGATTTTCAATCATCATTATTTAACATCTGTTATATAACTTGTATGAAAAATTAATAAATTTGACAGTTTTCCAAACAAGTTAATTGTCGAATAACTTTATCTCACAACTGAAAAATCAGGTGGGCGATTCTCGCGCTTTCGAGATTCATCTCGATTCGAGATTTTTAAACGAAAAATGTCTAAATATGCCATTTTTCGTTCAAAAATATCGAACATTAAACGAAATAAATAATAAATATTAATAAATAAATAATAAATATATAAATATTGAACGAAAAATTACATATTTAAAAAATCTCGAATCGAGATGAATCTCGAAAGTGCGAGAATCGCCCACCAGCCCATAGACAGACGGTGTCTCGCTAAGTATTAGTATCATAGGCTGGTAGGTAATTCTAAATTTTACTACGCCAATAATTCACAGAACAAACCGTTGGCTCAAGGCTAATAATTGGCTCGATGCTAATAACCAAAAATATGGGAAGATGACCTAAAGCAGATAGCAGGGGAAATTAATGTGAAAAGAACTAGCAAAAGATCTACAAGTACTCGCGATGGGACCTTACAAATTTAACTTTTATTTTATTTTATATAAAACATTTTTTATTATTGTGTGTATTAATTGTAAGGATTAAATTGCGGAGGAGGAAAAAATAAACAAATTGCATAAAATACTCAGTTAAATTTAGGGCAACCCAACTTTAAATTGTAGCAATTCAAATGTCATTTAAAATTTGGCGTCTGTACCTAATCTTAAGATCCTAAATGGAAGGTGCAGATTATAAGCAAAGTAAATTCAGTTTAAAATGTCACTTGTTCTTGTTTTTAATCTAGCCTTGTTGAAATTTAATGTCAAATTATTTATATATAAATAGGTACTTTACTAACTATGTATGCAATGACTATGGCATAATAAAAGCACTTCTAAATAGACAGTGATTGTAGTATCTGACACTGGTTTTAATATGGTAGATAATATTTTCGGATATTGAGTCTTTAATATATAATAAAAAATATCTTTAGAAATGAGATTATTAATTGAATTTTTCAAAAACAAATACATACCAAGTCTGTCTTGTAATCATAAATGTACCAGTTAAATGTCTTATATATATTTTTTTTGTTAGCAATAGATATTGTTTCTAATCATATAGGTATTTGAATCTTTATTGCATACAAAATATAAATCGGACTTAAAGTGGTTTATATAGCCGTACATTTTGTGACTAAAATCTTGTTTATTTTGTTAATTTCTATCGCTGTTAGCTTTGTAATAATAACTTATATATTTATTTGTAACGTTTGGGGAGAGACAATGGGACCATGGGGCCCAGAAGCTACTAAGCTTTTAAAACAGCTTTCATCATCGACGTCACAGATGACCAGAGGGCTGGCGCTTTCCTCTCAGTGTCTGTTATAGTAATTAGTAATTATAACGATTAAAGTTAAAAATCGAGAGTCGAATGTACCAGTTTTATTTTGAAAGAAAATGACAGCTGGTACATTCGACGCCATTTTTAACTTTAATCGTTATAATTACTAATTACTATAACAGACACAGATTTATAGACACTTTAGTGAAACTCAGTCTTAGTCGTTACACTATTGACAGATCGGTCGTGGTATAGTAGTGGCCGTCACGTTGTGTAGTGTTGGCAAGAGTTACAAGTCGTCGTCACTCCTCTCTGACTGCTGCTCTCCTGGTACATACGTGTGGTAGACCGTCCATAAGACACGCTGCTTTGGTTTGGTCAGTCCATCTTATTAGGTGACCTATGCGCTATTAGATGTCAAAAATAAATGTACCTATATGATCTTGGTTATAAAAAAAAAATCTTGATTATTACGTAAAAAGAGTTTTCACTTTTCAAGTTCAAACTTTACTTTGCTCTGCAGTTGTGATGACCATACAAACGTGTTTCCAATATTACAACTCGGCTGACAAAATGCATTTTTTTTTTATGTACAAACAATTACCATGTACGTAAAAAATATATACCTATGTTGTTATAAATATTTTTGTATTATAAAATAATATGTAAAATATAAAAAAAACCCTAATTTCTAATAAAACCCAAAAACATAATAAAATAAAATTCAATACAATAAAAATATTTTTATAAAATTCTGCGACAAAAAGTACCTAATCGTCAATTACTGAAAGTGTGAAAGCTCATTTTGTATAAAGAACGCAGACTTCGTAATTGCGAATGAAGTGTATTTAAGAGTAGGTAATCAGTAATAACGCCTGAAAAAAATATATTTAAAAAGTATAGCCGCGGAATAAGACTCTTGGAATTCAAAATTTAAATCTTTACATGCGTTTTATGAGGAGACTTAAAAATTTTAATAGCAAGGCCTTAAAGTATATAGGCTGCTATTTTTTTATATAAAACTTTATTGCATAATACAAAGGCGCAATTATTTCAAACATACCACCAAAAAAACTACATCAATTGTTTTTATCGCTTGTCATTTGTTTAAACGCACAAAGTGGTTTTTAGTTATTTTTCTAAGTTATTTTTAATGGTGCGAAAATCTATACTCAATAAGTTTTTATGAATAAGGCCGTTAGTATATAGATTTTCGCACCAAAAATAACTTAGAAAAATAACTAAAAACCACTTTGTGCGTTTAATCAAATGACAAGCGATAAAAACAATTGATGTAGTTTTGGTGGTATGTTTGAAATAATTTCGCCTCATCGGTGTAAGTGTCCTTCGATAAATAGTAAACTTTTAAGTGGGTTGAATTTTAATTGTTAAAAGTATATTATTTAACAGTCGGTCTCCATAATTTCGCTTACAAATGAAGCATTGGTCAATAATGACCTAGTTAGTAATGTTTCTGTGTCATTCTGTGGGTTCGCCTATTTTCAGGGGACTGTTCAACTGGTAGTATCCTTTTATATAGGATGCGGTTACGAAAAAGGCGGCGGCTGATTTAATGATAAAATATCGAGGACATAAAGACACCCTTTTCATAACCGTATCATTTAGTCGGCTTATAGATTGTGGAATCGACCAAAATCGAACAATAGTGATAAACAATTAAAAATTATATACTTATTATGTCTGAAATGTTTCTTGAGAAAACGCAAAGCTAATTTGTAAATTGTAGCTTGACTCTTTTTTTTGTGTATTTCAATAATAGTTTATTTTATGGACACGAGTTCTATTCCCACTATGGTAAGCGGTATAATCTCACGGTAAACTTTTTCTGTACAGTTCGTCCATAGCCTGGGTGTAAAAATATATAACATAGATATGTATTACTATATATGTTTCTGGTACACATAGTACAAGTCTAGAGCTTAGTTTGTGAGTCAATATGTGTGAAATGTCCTACATATTAGTATAATTGTATTTAAATGTTAGTTACCTACTATTTATTATTTATTGTATTTAACTACCTAAAAAAACTGATTATTGGTAAAATAAATAAAAAGGATTTCTTTAAAAAGTAGATATGTATAGCACTAATATATAATGTATAAAAAAATCCTGATTTCGGATCCCCGGTCACTCCTTTAAGGACACCGGAATTGCATTCGCAATCAGTCTGCGTTCTCCATACAAAATTAACTTTCGCACTTCCAGTATTACTCGACTACTGTTTAAAAACATTACTTTAATAGTAATATTTTTATTGGTCATTATATTAACAAATCATTCTGTTTTTTTTTTTTTAATTAGAAAATTAACTTTTTTATTATTATAATACAAAAATATGTATTACCCACAACTGAAAGATTTTTGCGTAGGTATAATTAACAAAAAATAATTGAACTTCGACTAACAGCCAACTTGTAATATTGGAAGTATTTTTTTATGGGCGTCAAGCCGACTACAGAGCCCTTAAGTGTTTTACCTAAAACCCTTATAAACCTTTTATTATAATTATATATTATTTATATTTGTTGAAAAAATTTAATAACTATAATATAAACATTGCTTTTCAAACAAAACGTAGCACTTTAACATTTCCACATATGAAAGAGATGAGTTGGGTAAAACCGGAAAACGCCATCAGTCGAAAAATTTTGTGTTTTTTTTTTCTCGTTGCTCTGTAATATGTAATGTCAGTAATATGGGATAATCGGCTATAAGCCAAACAAATTCCTTAAACTAGGGTTTATTGTCTACAGGTGAGAAATAACAAACGCTTCAAATATTTAGCAACAATTGTTTATTTTCAGATTCCACAAAGGAACAAATTGTTTTTCCATTTACCTATATCTAAGTCAATTCATGTATACAGATAGTGATGTATAACTGTGGCCGTATAGGCATGGACGTACGGTGGACGACAAGGTAACGCCATCACTCATGCACTCTATTCCTTTGTATTAAGGTTCAATTTAAGTTAAAAGTGTTAGCTAACCTTGCCGTTCACCGCACAGTATGTCTGTCGTCTAATTAAGAACTTAACGTAATTTTACATTTAATACCAAAGCAAAACTTAACAATTACTACGTCGCCACACGAATAACGAAATTAAATTACTGAAAATAAACTTTTTTTTCATATTAAATATATCCCTGTGTCATTGAGTACGCCTGAAAAGTTTATTCAGTACGTCGTCCGTGCTAAAACTTTTTCTCACGTCGTACTAAACACAGGGCTTAGCACGACAACGTCGATAAAACGATCAAATCTACAAAGCCGATGTGGTACCGGCTTTATTGAAACTATTGGCTATTGAAGCTGTCGTGCTAAGACCCACAGTTAATTGCCTTAAATAAGTACATACATAAATGGTTATATTTTAATATAATACTCGTTTGTCGTTACAGCGATGTATTATTTACATACATACGACCAACCCGCCACATTCGCTACACCATCGCTACAATAATTTTAGACTAATATTTTAATAATATAAATAGTAAAAGTAAAATAAAAAGAAGTTAACTAAGAAAAATCTAATGTAAAATTACAAATAGTGCTATTCTTAAGATTTTCATATAAAAAAGTCGCTTAAAAATCACAGACAACCACGATCCCTTTGACAAACACGATCCCTTTGACAAACACGATCCCCTTGACAAAAACAGACCACCGATGACCGAATATCCTTACTAATATCTTATAAATTCCGCTACGTACAAAAACCCTACTTACATTGATCCTAGCGCTAGGTTCTGTTGTTTCTACTAACTCAGTTACTAGTGGGACCATTAACAAAAAAAAAATCCTTATAAAAACAAAAATTTCCAAAAACAAAAGTTTTGCATTAAAATTTGTAAGTTATCTTAAAAAGGTTTAATAGTAAGTAATTAAACTAATAGATTTTCATGATATTCGAAAAAAAAGCTTTGTTAAAAAAATACATAACTTTTATCGAGATTGTCATACTTAATACGTTAAATTTGCTTATAAATTAATAACATAGGCAACTTAATACGCACACCGACATTGTACGCGGAATCAATTATTGCAGTATTATATATATAAATTTACAAATCAAATGGCTTACGCAAATAAACGCCTGTTTTTTTTTAAATTTCATTCCTAAACTTCTTTAAATGTCAGTATGTATGGCTTAAAACAGTGATTAATTTCACAGCGTCTTTGCAGACCTTCCCCAGCTTGCATTTTACAAATTAGCATCCACCTCCATTATTGCGTACACCCGATCCTACTAACGTTCAGTACAGAGAGTACACAGGATATTGTTTTTTTATTATTTCACCCCAATTTAGTAGTTTCATGAATCAAACATGTGATTAATGGTTTTACCAGTGAGAAGAGAGAGTAGGACAAACAGAACCTTGCGATCTCTATCACCTTACTCATATTTATCCATAGACTCAAGTGAATCACGATAAATATAAGTAAACACTCTAACCATCCCTTAGTTTTACAACTGGTGTGGTTATAGTGTACAAAACTCCCCGCCTGTCCCCTCGTTTCTTACATCTTACCTCATATCCGATGACAACCTCGCACACTTTACCCTTCCCTCCCTTTTTGTCTATAAAATAATGCCAATACATAGTATTTTATGTAAGTCAAATAATTTAAAATTTTCAGGAGATAGAATTTCATTCACGCACACCTCGAGCGCGGGCTGGCGCGATCCTATTCAACTTCATGAAGCTTAACTAATTCTGTGTTATTCCAATTCTTGGCAACACTTAATACATCTCTTTTAATTAAATTTGTACTGGCAATACCTCTTTAGACTTCGAATTTGTACTTTAGTTTGTATTATTATAATATATTATTACTTATAGACATTTTCTCGTTGTTATACTTTTTTTTCACATTTTTTTTTATAATTTGTGTACACTCACATTTAGAGATGACATCAAAAACTTAGTTTTAAGACACCGAGACTTATAAGAAATTAATAATATTAACAACCACAAATATTAAGAAAGATTAATATATTTACAATTAGCAATAAATGCAAAGATTTTACCAATTTTATTATAGATATTTATTTAAAAAAAGATACAATTGCGGCGCTTTTTGTAATCTCAAACTTCTTCCTAAGTATATCTACATTTTCTGTGATACATTTACGTGAAAAATTTCTACGTGAGCATTTCTTCACATTTTCACGTAGAGAACATTAAATGTCAATATTTTTTTCCAAATTCGTAGAAATGAATCAATCGATTCGTGTCGTGTTTGGTTTTAAATATTACCTATGCATTACCTTAGTGCACTTAACATTCAAAACATCTAATTTTAATTAAGTATCTTATTTTGACCCCTAGCCAAGGGAAAACTATTTAAAAAATATTTATTTTAAGGATCAAACCATTTAAACTAAGAAACAATTAAATGCAACATCTGATAAAGTGAATAAATGATTATTTTATGAGACAAAATATATTAGCAAAATCGATAGATACATTCGATTCAGTTGTTATTTTTGATTGAAAGTCCATTGATGGTGTACTAATATAAATAGTTAAGCCTTGGCTAGACACCGCATTACACGAGTGCCACTATAATAGATTAAATTTAACGTCAATTCCTTAAGTAGTAAATTTTAAAATTACAATAATCATTAAAATATCTGGACGGGTGTAACTTGCCGAGAAACTCAACAAAATCATAAAAAAAACGGAAGGAAAAACTAAAAGGAAATAAAATAAATAAAAAATAAAAAAATAATTTTGTTATTTTTTAATTCTCAGAAACCTAACAAACAATATTTCTCATTTTTTCAACTTAGAACATAGTAACATCTATGCAACATAAAATTAACTGAAAAAAATAATAATATGTAAGTATTTAGACTCCGGTCCGGAGTGTGAAGGTACATTTAGATTACTCAAACACTTGTGGCGCCTCTGTGCTCCTGAGGTAGAAGTTGTGAGATTATATTTTGTACCCTAGCAACACTTACGCTACCACCTCCCTACGACGCCCCCTACCTGCCAGAGATTCAAATAGCGTCGCTAACGTGTCGGCATCATCTGTCGCTAACGCCTCTGAGCATTATTTACACCTTTATATATTACTAACGTTCAGACGGCCATAATGAGTACTTATTTATTATCTTTACATTAAATATAATTTCCTGTAGTTTCTTTATAATTTTGATATTGAATCCTGAGGTAGCATTTTTGTACTTTATATTTAATAAACTTACGTACTAACTTTTATATTTTTATTTATTTATTTTCATATAAAAAATCTACGTAAAAGCTTACTTATAACTAACCTTATAGTTCTCGAGGTAGATAACTTATTCACTAGACCGACCCGGCGGCGGGCCTACGGGTGTCCAACGCTGGACGGTGGGCCCGCGGGTGTCCAACGCTGGACGGCAGGCCCACGGGTGTCTAACGCTGGACGCGTAGGGCCAGCGCCGGGTCTGTGTGACGGCAGAGGGTCACCATACCCGTAACATTCTTTGGCTTTACCATCACGACTAAATTTCGTGAATTCTCCTTAACATTAACAAAAAACTAAATATAACAAACTTAATTCCTATACAAAATAATAAACAGCCAAAATGCGGTAAAAAACTAGAATTTACTGTTAAAACACAGATTAATTAAATATATTCTTTGAAATGCAAAAACAAATGCAACTATCGGTTTCTTGAGAAAATAACAAATAAAACAGAATGTAAAAAAAAAATAAAAAAATAACAAATTTCCTTATACCTGATAACAAAATCTCAGAAACAGTTCATCGCGTAATAATTTCAAACTGTACTTTGTTTTATATATCACTTATAAGTCAAGAATTAGGTACTTAGCACAAAAACATCGACATATTAGACATTATTATCACATTCCACCCACAATGTGTAATGTAATATCGTTTCATGTGTAATGTAATATCCTTTCATGTGTAATGCTATTATGCTAAGCCTAAATGATAAGTACAAGAGGGAAAGAAGGCTGTTTTTAGATATATAATAAAATAACTTCAAAATTTAAGTTAATGCACAAAATATAACCTGATTTATTAATAGTTATTTTTTAACAAGAGTTTTATATTCGTTTATTATAAAAACTTTTTTAAATGGACTGTGATTGATTTACAATTTCAGATTTTAATATTGAATACTTATTCAATACTCTACTAGATCTTCTTTCCCTGTATCTTTCAAATGTTATTGTTAAACAAAACAAAAAATCAAAAACAACTGATTATTCGAATACTACATATCTTTGAATGTAGAGGCGGCCACAAGTGATCTTCGGATACCTTTAAATACTACATCAAATACTAAGGGGACTACCAACCGTCGGGTATACACATGTACTACATTCAATAAACTATGTGCAAAAACATCAATTGACACCGCTCTGTTTGTAATCTAAACGCTGTACCTTAATTTGGATTAATAATTAAAATTAGACAAAAGCAAATACATATATTGATTTCGTTCTCGCGTGATAACTATCCCACCGTTATTCTGTTACTCGTAACCCGTCCGAGTTCCTACGACTAAAAGAAAAAAAATCCAATAAAAACTAAACTGTGATGCATTAATGCAATATTACGTATCACAAAACATTATATGTCAAAAAAATAAAATTCACAACTATGAATTTTTAATTCACATGCAAGAAAAAAAAACAAGTTTATGACAAAAATAAAATTTTAACATTTACAAAAGAAACAGCGAATTAAAAATGAAAATTTAACGCTAATTCTTGAAATAATTTTAAAACAAAATTTTATTAACATTAAAAACCAAACGATGTTTGGAAAAAGAAACTCCAATTAAAAATGGTTTTAGAAACCAAAATAATTTACAATGTCGTCAAAGCAAACCGCCCTAGAGTCACAGACGATGTTCTGTAGCCATACATTCCGGCATAGTGGGAACATGGCGTCTGCGGACCCTCTCTCGTCACCACAATCCGAGCCTCCGCCCCGTCAGCATAACAGACAGAAATCAATAACGATTTGACATAATGTTGCTGTAACCAAACCTTGTACGAGTATACATAATACATACAACTATTATTCATTTATTTTTTGTACTATCATTCCGATTGGTCAATACCGTGTATACATAAATAAATTATATCTATTTTTGTCTTGTTAAAATATAGTGTATATAATTATCGAATCTGTTCTGTAGATAAAATGTATATAAATATGACAGACCGCCGCTAGAGCGCGCCGGCAATAAACAAAACATCCTCTGAGCCTTTGTACATCTCTTTATAAATATATTCCTTCAGTATATCCTAATTTATAAATATAATAAATATGAATGCAACGTATTCCTAAATAGCAGGAACATTACACAGTCGCTACATCCACACATCATAAACCATAAATACATACTACTGTGAGCTCCGACCTAACTGAGGGTTTTGGCACTTTCCGACTGTCACGAACATAACCCAAAGTATTGCCGCTCGGAAACATTATTTGCGGACAAGTAAACGCCGCGCCATATCTATGGGAACAAAACTAAACACTAAATGCACACTATGTTGAGGTAATTATCGTCCTGCTCCCACACATACGGTACACGGCGACCGACCCAATGCAAAACATATGAGCGAAATAAACATATAATATATCTCACTATTGAATCACTGACTCCTTGTAATTCGTCGCTATACGGCTCGCATTGGACCGGCTTCGAACCTCGGACCCGGCGCGACACAATATTATCATACAAAATGCGCCGAGGTCCGATCGACATAATAACATTAAATAAAATTAACTTGCATCTGGTTGCACTTCAATGACTAGTATTATTACAATGTACCTACAGTGGCCTTTACCTAAATGCTATAAAACAAAGAATATAAATTAAACGGAATGTTAAAATCGATCCTATCTCCAATAACATATAATAATTAGGTGTCAATAGTAACATTCGTCCTGTCAACAGAATAAACGACAAATCGAGGACCTGTGAGCATCCGCAACCATGCATCCAACCTCTCACTCACTAAATATTTAACACGATTTTATACTAACTACTTCTTATGTATTACGGGGCTGTACTTTGTACAAAGTCGACCTTTCGATTCGCCACACAGTACTGCTCATTGGGATTGTATAGCGTGCTACAACAGTCTATTCGGATAAAGAAGCGTGGACAATAAAACATATCACATTACGCGGAGGACCTGACATTGAACATCGATAAACAATAATCTTATTCTTATATTGATTTAAAGTCTAAACATATTTCTTGCATAGATAGGTAACTCGCGTCTCAACCTAGGCCAAGGCGTTCCACAAACCGCCCAATATTTACATACATTTAGCCTGTGACCGTCAGTCTCAACCCAGACGAGAACCATTCGCGAACGCCGACCACACTTCCCATCTATCTTAACAAATCACTTGTTCTTAAACACTTAATTGTAACAAACATTTATCAAAGTACAAATCGTGAAGTGTGGACCGTTCGGATATAAGATCATAAGATCCCGTCGCAAATAAATTCCAAGCTCACGTTCCACATTGAGAATTCACCGAGGATGAGGGATAAACTTGCCAAACACTGGACGCGCCTTTGTGAACATACGAATTGAAAGACTAAAAAACAAACAGGAAATGGCCTGTAGCAACAGAAAGGAAGGAAGCTGAGCAGCCATTCAAAGTCACACTTTACGAGTCGTTCAATTTAAAGTAGTCTTAAGATCAAAATGTGAGGTAGTAGATTTCCAACGAGGTATCGTTATTGTACTGGTGTTGATTCTATAGCGACGTGAAGGCACGCGCCGGAAAAGAGGTAGTTTGGTTATACACATAATATAGCAAAATCTGATAGAACTGTAACACGCCACGCAACACAGGGCGAACGCGATTACGAACTCTTTGTTTTTAATAGCTGCACTAAACCACTCTAAATTTTTGATCGCTTTCAGGACTTGAATTTTATATAAAAAAACAAGCTCTTGAATAGGATTTTGAAATTTAGAAGCGATCTTTACAGATATAAATCTCCTTAAATAACAATAATAATTATTAAAAACACTAGTTCATAAACGAGTTCTATTAACTTAAAAAACACTGGAATAACATCTTAAAAATCCATATTTAAAAATACTTTTTTTTGACGATAAATTATTTATAGTTGTAAAAAGGACATCTTTATAGTAAAATAGGATTGTTAAGCATTTTTAAGTATAACTACAATAATTATTTTTATAAGAACAACATCAATATCAATATTACAATGTAGACATTACATTAGGTTCTATGAGGACACAGATCGTGCTAAGTTTAAAAAATAATTAGTTTTGTGCATATTAATTTACTAATTACATTATTAGATATTAATATAAGAATATTATTATAATATTGAAAAAATATTAATTTAATTATTTAAAAAGGTAATATGTATAAAATATATTTGATTTTGATTAACATGTTTAACACGGTCTGTATAATTGCAGATACATATAATTTAAATAGGAAATACCTATATCTATTAAAATCTTAATTGGTATAATTTTATATTAGGTACAATATCTATAAATTTTCAATTTACGAATACTATAATAAATAATACATATTTTGAACTTACATTTAAATAGGTTATATTATAATACTTAATTTTTATTTCTATTGTTTGCGTGTTGCGTGGCATGTTACATAACATGATCGGTCAATCCTACTACGAAATAAATAGTACTCGAAAAAATTTTGCGCCTGCGCATCAGTCGCTTATTAAGGTGAAAAATACCTAATTATTGTCGCCCTAAACCAATAAAGATGATGACACCCCGATGCTTTTTTTCCAAAACTAAAAGAATGCACATAGGGTTGCTATCGGATATATTATTTTAAAATTTAACTTAAGCAACCCTGCGTCAAATAAATTCCTTTTTTTATTGGAAAAAAAAAATGCTGGAGTGATATTAATTGGTAGCGTTGCTACAAATAGGTGAATTTTACATCGGTATTTACCCATTTAATTTAATTATACCCATTTAATTTTATGAAATATATGTTTAATAGAATTATCTTTTTTCAAATATAATTTTAAATATATCGACATAATTTAGATTTTTAAATTTGAAAGATTTATTGTAAATTTAGAATTTTGATAAGCAGGTTCTTATACCAATTATTTAGCCAATTTTTCTTTCAAAGTTATTTTGATATAGCGCGTACTTAACTTATTTGAGTAGGATCCACCGATCATAACGCCTAGATCTGTGGTTTTATCAATGATGGCGTACGCGACGAATCATATTGTGAAATTAAATGCTGCAAAACTATTGATACACATTTCTAAATGCATATTCTTATCTAGGTCACTAAAACTTTGATTTCTTAAAAGTAGTATGTAATAATCAATCCCTGTGAACAACGACCATTGCAGCATTAATTGCTTAGATAGATATGTAATCTAACACGATATAAATTGAGCATTGCAATGTTACAGAAACATTAAATAAATTGCGTCATACGTACGTCTCAATAATAAAACCTCAGAATCTAGAGTGCGAGCAAAAAATTAATACAAGACGTTTACTGCGTATGGTTCGGCAAAGGCGCGGCCGGCATTAGCGCGGCGTGGCGATGTTCGCGAGCAATATGGCGGCGAACAGTGTTGTTACGCGTGAATGTTCGCGAGCAATGAGGGCACGGCACGCGGATACCCTGGTGCCGTTGCCTGATGTGCGCGCGAAGGTTTGTCTCGTACCCGTACAGACGTTCACAATACGGGCATTTCAGTTTTTTTCCTGAAATTTGTAGTAATTTTATGGTTTAACATAATCATATTTAGTTCACGCTAGAGAAAGATGTTTAATCTGGTAATATTTTAGATACACTTATGTGCTTACAATATTTCCAAGCGTAGAACCCCAGTGAAAATAGTTCATATCATATTGCATCTGATAATGCACGAACTTTTATGAACTTTGTAGTCGGCTTACCACCAAGTAATCTTCATATTGTATTTTTTTAATATAGGATCATTTTATAATATTATATGAGGCAGTTAGTCAAAACCACGTCATCCCTAACTAATATTTTATTCTCCACCTTTTTGTTTCCTTATCAGGGATATATTTCACTAGGATTCAGTAGCCTATATAACATTTCAGATGTGTGAAAGCTGATTACAGAGTACATAATATTATTTTACAAAAAGTCTTATTGTAGACCCATTGTAAAACCCACATACATTCTTCTTCTTGGTGGCAAAATAAAAAAGGACCTTACCGTCAGCAGTAGCTATTCCACCAGACTTGCTGGTGATGAGCTTGGTAGGCCAGAGGTCGGGGCTAGGCTTGGGCGGCGAGGAGGCCGGCTTGTCGTGGAACGTGGTCGTGGGGGCAGGCAGAGGAGCTGTAGGCGGCGATGATGGGTACACGCCGCCTGCTGCAAACTCATTCTCGCTTTTTATCCGTAAGTCTGAGGAGGACGAATTGAAGATTAGTTTGCCTTGTTCAGACCAAGTCGTTTTTTCTCAATCAGCATGAGTTTTGTTCAAAGTTATTGTTAGTTTTGAAAGGCCGGTTTTTGCCAGTGTTAGAACTGCTGATGCAGCAAGAGTTTGAAGGAAAGATAGGTAAGACAAGAAGATAATTAAACGACTTAGTCTAACCAAGGCTAAAACTCCAAACATCGGCCTCAAGATTCCCTTAATAGCTATCAGTTTATAGTGTAATTTTCTTTAAATATAGGTAGTAGACTAAATAATTTACTCTTTCTCTTCAAGAAATCGTTGCATTAGTCTTCTGGAAACTGGTATAAAACACACTGACTGATCCCTAAACACGGCAGTTATTCAAAACTTTAGGGTATTTTTATAAAAACCGACGATTTCAAGTAGTTATTGAGTACTCCCAAAACCTAAACAAAAGTCAAAGTCAAAAAAATTATTTCATGTAAACATTTACAGGCATTTATGAAAAGTCAAAATAAAAGTATAAAAACAAACAACCAAACCGAACACACACTACATAACCAACCAGTTTAAGACTAGGTGGTTAGCTGGTTCCATTGACCTGTCAATCATTGACTGCCTTGCAAAAGTGCCACCAAGGTGACCAACCCAAAAGACCATAGCTACGCCCCAAATATACATATATTAAAGTAATCAAAATATAGGTACCTATAAGTAGATAGATGGAAGGTATCTTTTAGGGCGCAAACACTGATCGCAAGTCGATCGCCTCAGAGACACCCTGGAGAAAAAGGTACCAGCAAGTAAAAAACTCTGGTGTTCCACATGTACCGTATCATCATAGGAGCGTGGTTATTGACTTACACCTATGCTTATAGCATGTGGTATATACTCTCATCCTACTTAAGACCACGCGTAGAACACCCCAAGGCAGATATACTATCTTACAATATTGAAAGAAGTACAAAATTACAGAACACAACATTTCTTCGATGCTCCGGCCTATCAGCTTAAGATTTTTCGGGATCTCCGCTTATTATATGATAACAATCAAACAATGCGTGCCCAGCAGAGATCCAAGGCCCCACAGCAGCATCCGATCACGGACGTAACGTATGTAACCAAAAAGTAAGTTGTTGAGAAACAAAATAAACAAGATCGGAACTGTTTATTTTGTTGATTTTTTAAAACTTAAACTCACCTTCAGCAACTTGTTCATTAGTCAGTCGTTCAGTATCGTCGTTAGCAGAAGCACTGCGTTCATATCCGTTGTTCTTGGTCGGGAGCGTGGAGGTATCGGGCGTGTCGTCGTAGCGTCCGGCGCCGGGCGACGACCGCGTATCCGGTTCGTCGGCCACGCTGCCGCAGTGGGACGATGATGAACTCTGTCTGCATGCGGTATATTCACTTTGAATAAACGGTTTTTATTCATTAATTTGAAGCATTATGTCATTATGTAGACTGGTTATTTAGAATATTGTCTATCGTTGGATCCAGGGGTGTATGGATGATTAAACATAATATTAATGAATACTTTTTAACAACATGACTATTTCGTACCCTTTTTATTGCCATCGATGGTGGGATAAAACCTTCATAGATTAAAGCCTAAGCGGCTATTTGCGACATTCTTGGAAGATGAAAAATTAACTCCTTTCAATATATCTACACGTAGGTAGTCTTTTTTTTAAGTAAAAAATTTAAAGATTAGGTAATAATAAATTATTTAAAATATTTGACCTAAATCTTTGATCAACAATACAATATTGTTGACCAAAGGCCTAGCTGCTTGTTTTGATGCCAGTTCCTTTAGTAGAAAACAATTGTCGCAATAGCATCGAATGTATTTGTAGAGCAGTTAAAAAAGTTATCCGGGTAGTTAATATTAATGTTGGCCTAAAAACAATGCAAACATTACTATTGGCTTTAAAATATCAACCAATAAAATATATTATTTTAATCAATGGACGATTAAGAATCTAAATAATAAAAATCAGTTATTACCTATAATTCCTAGCATGTGGGCTCTGAGACGGTGAAGGTTTGGGGGGCACTGGTCGTCGGTGGGCAGTCGCATGGAGAGGCAAGTGAGCCGGTGGGGCATACCGGCCCATGTTACCTCCTCCACTGTGCATGGGCAAGCCATACTGGGGCAAAACTGGGGCAAAAGTCGCCGTGTGGGACTGAGGAGGCCCTGAATCCGCATCGCATGTTCCTGTAGTGCCCACTGGGCTGGTCTTTATACGGGTTTGATGTCCAGAGGGTTGGGTCTGTTGCTTCACCCAAGCATCCTGGGACATCTCCATGGACAAGCCTTTGACCTAAAAATGATGTTGGATGGATTAATGTCGCAATTGTTTGTAGCCTCGCATTGCAGCTGAGTAAATATGTCGCGAGTGTGTGGGCTTGCTCGATGCATGTTAAAAGAATTGAAAGTTTATTTTTTATTTATTGTCTGTAGTGCAATTTATGCTTCTATGTTTATAACTTACTTATTTTATTTTATAGACTTTTATAGACTTTTACGTCAAAAGAAATAAGAGATTTGCTATTAGCATAACAACAACGATACACAATATAATTTTATTGACAAAGATGGCTTAGTAATCAGGGACTTTTATAGTTATATCGACCCTTTCACGGTGTCATGTTCTTTCTTTTACAATAAAATTACAGTATCAGACAGTTCGCCAAGAAATTCTGTTCTCAGTATTTTGGTAAAAATTTACTTCCTTACTTAAATCGTCTTACATATAATGAGAGAGTATACCAAACGTGAATGTTGAATTCACAAGAGTCACAAGATACTGATCTTGATGTGAGTTTTTTTAACATCTACTTTTGAGTTAACTATACTACTGACTGCGTTAATATTTTCACCAACCACACGCTCGTATTTTTAGTTCCCCGTGTGAGGCGCTGTCTGTGCTATTTTCAATAATTTTAGATAACTCATTGGCAAAGTAAAAGTTTGAAAACTAACACTAAGTCTAACTTATGAATTCAACACTCAACATTACCACAACTAACAATTGTTTCTCTGAAAAGCTAAATAGAAGCTAACCTGTAGATTCTCTCCGCTCTTAAGGAAGCTGGACAGCGCATCCTGGCTGACATGGACCTCTCCCTTGTACATGAACTCCAGGAGAGCCTGCATGTTGTCTGCCGTGGTGGCTTCCATGATGACATAGCATGCTCCGGCATGGCTGGGCGGGGCAGTGTCAAACAGCTCTTGGAAGTGTTTACTGCATGCCGCTAAAATAACTTTGTGTGCTTTGAATTGTCGGCCTGAAATAAAAAAAAAACATACTTAATACTTTATTTATTTTACCTGACTCTATTCTTTTTTATATGAGGTTTTATTAGTGATCTATCTTACTCTAAACATCTTAAGGTTAGCTTCTCAACTTTCTGGCTTCCTAAGAAAGAAGGTTTTAAATGAAATATTGACAAGTTTACGAAGCTTTTTTTTTATTAAAAAATTTGGGACAATAATTAAAAATGTCTAAATAAGTATCTACAACTCAAGTGTGACTCAAGCAGCGCCTAAATAATAAAATGGAGCAAAATAGTATATCCATCGATTAGTGTCAGAAAGATATAAACACTCAATTGTCAAACTTTTGCCGTAACAATAGTTTCAGGAACTAGAAATGAATGAATAAATAAAAGCACGTGTAAAGTTGGCCTATATTATTTGTAACAAAGAATAATAAAAATATATAAATTATTACTTTGCTCAAAGGTGGTCCAATACAAACTACGGTTTATAAATAAAAATAAATGAAGGCTATTCCAGGAACATCTGAATTATATAACCTAACAACTTAGCCGGTAAATACGGTCCGATACAAAGTGCGGTGTTTACATATAAATAAAAATTCGAGGTCATTGCAGTCGCTACAGTAAGCGGTGTTGCTACCAAACCATTAATAAGTAGAGTTTGGCATTGTTATCGGTGTTTACAGAAACCAAACACGAGGCGTTTGACGATTCTTTGTAGTATGTTTAATAGTAGGTTTAATTGTTTTAAAAATATACAATAATTACTCTATGGTATGTGGAACACCAACGATAAATTATAACCTATGGATTGTAAGTTTACTTTTTAATACAAGTTCATTTATTAAAATTTTAACAATTTAGTAGGATATATCTAATCGAATTCCATGTTTTTGGGAGAACCCGCGATTTACAAAATTTGGTTATTTTTTAGTATTACATTCAGGAAAACCGCGTAATATCAAAATATTACACATACATAATAATAATTATTTTAAATAAATTTATGTTAATTATTATAAATATTAAATTATAATACCGCAATAACTGTTAATTTCCTAATGGGTATATTATATAATATCAGTAATTAATAATAGGTAAAATTTATTATTTTGGTAAATACCATATAGCTTTTTTATTTTTTTTTTAAATTCCTTATTAGGGTAACTACCTACATACAATTTTCTTGATATAAAAATGCAATGAATTATTTTATATATATATATATATTTAATTTAAAACATAGGTATAAGAATTGTATTTTTTTTATTGCAATCTGATATTAAGATTGCAGTTACCTACATACTGGAAAGTACTTTTTTTACCATCACGGCTTTAGGGTAGGTACCCAGCGTTCGAATTAACCCGTCCTCATTTCGCCGATGGTATTCGGAGGCAACACCTAACAAGTGACGAGCTTGTTGCGGTGTATTAACGTATATTAAAACACTGAAAAATGACTGCTTTCACGGAAAAATAATAGGTATATTTATTCAATTTCCGTTTGCAATTCTCTAAACGAAACGAAATCTATATATTTTTTTTAAACGGTTGATCATAGGTTACGGAAAATTATAGGCAAGCTCCTCAGACAGTAGCAAACCCTAGAATAATGCGAAACTAGAATATGTCAGGTACCAATCCCAATCCCAGCGCATTGCATAGTTTTCGTGATCCCATTAAAGCTACTAATTGTTACGTTTTAAACTTTAATTCAGTCTAGGAGAAAATTTAGCCT
Source organism: Monopis laevigella (assembly GCA_947458855.1). Lineage (NCBI taxonomy): Eukaryota > Metazoa > Arthropoda > Insecta > Lepidoptera > Tineidae > Monopis > Monopis laevigella. The sequence goes on along the minus strand of OX381583.1, from coordinate 3,645,089 downwards.
TGGTAACTAGTGTTGCCAGATTTTTTTCAGACCAAAATGGACAAATGCCTATAAAAAAAATATTTTATATGGACAAAAAAATACAGGATTTCAGATTTTTTATCCGGGACATATATTATATTTAATTGAAACAAAATTATGTTTTCGGGCAACAAAACCACATTTTTATTGGTTTTAACATACTTAAAAATTCTTATCATAATTTAATAAGATCATTATTTACCTTCACTATACCAACTTGTGAAACTGTTTATAGATGGGTTATTGAGTCTATTCAAAACATCGCAACGAGCTAGTCACTTGTTCGGTGTAGACTCATACCATCGGCTACGACGAGGTGGGATTAAAACCCCTCCGCTGGGTACCCTGGTGCCGTCTAGGCGGTCTCGGGCGCCGTAAGGCACCGTGATTGTATGTATGTATTTATGTATTATTTAACTTTTTATTAAGTAAGGAATACTTTATTCCAAACCAACGTTGCGTATGAGTCAGCCGTAGCACAATAGATTTGGCAAAACTAATAGAGCACGGTTAAATTAAGACAAATTAAGTCACGGCGCAAGATTTGAAATTGTGCCCGAAATACGGGACGTCCCATGAAATAAGAGACCTATAAACTAAACAAACTGTGGCACTTTATAGGATTAAATAATGCTTAAGTTATATATTAGGAATTGTGAAGTCTATTCAGCAGTACGATATCACAAAGTTAAAATTTGCCTTTCAGTTATATTGTAACAAAATAAATGTTATTTTAAAACCCATAGGACAAATTAAACTCCAAGAAGGGTTTCATGTCTTACGGAATAAAGTATGTTAACCTTTGTATATAATGCAATAAACGCTTAAAAATAAATAATATAAATATTGCATTCAAAACCTTTAAAGTTAAAATAAACATTTCGTTATGCAATTATCACATTTCTCCCAAAAATTATCACCTATCCCCAAACCATTATACGACAGTAAAATTATATTAATTAAATAATAATATATACAGTACTTCGCTAATTAGTACACAATTATTGTATTATTTAAATGCATATTTCACAACGTTTGTAAACAATAATTAATTATAATATCGAGATTAAAAGAATAGTAAATAAAATGTTACTACTTTTGAACGCAAATATTTTAATGTTTTGTCTAAAAATACTTATGATATTTTTATTTGACACATTTATACCAGTTTATGATAGCGTGGGTTTGTTTTATAGCTAGGTAGGTGCTAACAGTACTATGCCATTGAACTAAATATATAAATAACTAATTAAAACTATTGGGTGGTCTTGAAACTTTATAAAGTCGTATTAAAAAAAAAAAATATAATGGAAAAAAAAAAAAAATCGCTATTTATTCTCTACTTATATTGTTACAAATGTTTACATTGTGTGGTTAATATAGTATTGAATTAAATACTACTATCATAGTTATTCAGGAAATTTTGAGTTATTCCAACTATTCCTGTAGCTACTTTTCTATATAATAAATAAATACCATCACGGGTGCCTATTTGGCTCCCGAGAACCATTTAAACGACCTCAGGGTACCCAGCGGAGGGAATAACCCGTCCTCATTTCGCCGATGGTATACGGAGGCAAAACCTAACAAGTGGCGAGCTTGTTGCGGTGTATGTGGTGTGTATGTGTTTACTTTTCTTTATTTATTAAAAAAACATATTAATATATTATTTATTATTCAATATAGTTTCTGTAATAAATGTGATTTTACTGACTAATCACCAATTTAATTAATATTATTTTTATAACTTAACGCACAGAATTTTGAACTACACAAACTATTCCTATACCTACTGGTCAATAATTCCCAATAATAAAGTTAAAGTTGTTTACATTTTTGTTTCAGTGACTCTTTCGTTAGTAATTTGCTTCACTCTCCGTAGTGATTCACGAAATTTTTAAATTACATTAACTCTTCTTATCTTGACACTATTTAGCTATAATAATACTGTATAAAGCTTTATTCAAGAAAAAATAAATTAAATTTAACAAAAATAAAATTAACCTAAATAATAATAATGAAATAGCAATCTAGTATAAACCTAAAATTAAAAATAAATAAAAATTAAACTAAACTAAATAAAAAAAATCTTTATATGGAGCGCCACTTGGTAGGGTACCTAACACACACTTACTGCATTGTTGAATGGAAATACTAATTTTTTGATACAGATAGCTTTGGCACTTGGGATCTCCGCATTCCGAGAGTATTCGTTTACAATACTGTTAGAGATGTTAACCTTATTATTAATATACAGCCTCCGTAGACTATTGGTCCCGGTTTTTGTATAGCCCATATATAAACAGTTTTAGAAGTTGGCATAGTACAAGTGGGACCGACTGCATAACGTGCTCTCTGAGGCACTAGTGATGTTGTTAAATAAATGTACTTACATTTTATTTATTTATTGAATTGCAAAGTAAGCAAAAGTTATGTACAAAGGCGAACTTAATGCCTTAGGCATTATCTACCAGCTAACCTTTAAGATTGTGAATAAATATGAGTAACTTTCTTTTGGTATTTAATTATTCTTTGGTTTAAAATCCTTTATGTCATGGGTTTCAAACCCAAGAATAATTAAATACCAAAAAAAGTACATTTATAGCGCTTTTAAGTCTAAGGTGTCACTGAACACGAAATAGTAATATTATCTATTGGGATTTAAATTTTAATAAATTGTTTCTGATTATGATTTTAGCAAATATTATTAGCTGTCATATCTGCTATATTTTAGGCAGCAAGATATCTGGCTTTGTATTTTAATTGAGTCACCAAATATTTCGCCCACAAATTACATATACTTCCTCCATTGTCCGTCAGACCTAATACCTACTTATATTCGTTGAATTTGGGACACATTAATTTTATGATAATAACTAGTTAAATATACTGACTAAATTTATCTATTTAATAAATCTTTCTTTATTTAAAAACCTAATAATTTGTTTATTTGCAAATTACTTTTAAAATTTATTGTGCTCAAACCGCTTTCTCTCGTAGCAGTCACACAATTGGAGGTAAGGCATAGTAAGTGTGGTAATCACGTTTTCTTTATCTTGACAATTAATAAAAGACAATAGTAAATATTTTTTTATAACACATACATTATCAGAATTCGCCTTGCATGCGCGCAATTTTTTAGTGTGATTTAAATCTGACTCTAGGTATATATTTGGTAGCGTTTGCTATAAAAAAAAATCACCTCTTTATATCCAACAAATAGGTTTTAATCATTAATAATAATTGTTTTTATAAAATAAATATATATCATGGCACCCAGCGGAGGGGTTTTAATATAACCTCGTCGTAGCCGACGGTATAAGTCTTACTACACCGAATAAGTGGCTAGCTCGTCGCTATGGTTGGGTACACAACAGTAGCCCTAGTGTGAGTTTTTTTAACATTTACTTTCGCGTTAACTATACTACTGCGTTAACATTTTGACCAATCACAAGCTCGCATTGTTAGTTCTCAAAATTTCCGCTTGGAGCGCTGAACTATTTCCCATACAAATTTTAGTTAACTCAAACGCAAAGTAATACTTAGAAAACTCACACTAGGGGTACAGTTTCATAAGTTGGTATAGTGAAACTGGGAACGGACAGTTGAACGTGTAAATAAAGGTTATTATTATTATTAAATATTAACAAAAATCAGGACCTGTCTGTCTGTTCCTACCTAAGTTTATTTAATTATATAAAGATGTATCCGGAGGTCGTGGGTTCGTTTCCCAACCATAACATAAAAATAGTACGTTTTTCTGTACAGTTGGTCATGGTCTGGGTGATTTTAAAATAAAATGTTTTAATATCATTCTTTCTGATACAAGCCTAGTGCTTATTTTGTGGCTAGAGCAATTTGTGTCTAATGTACTTAATTTTTTTATTATGGTGTAAATAAAGAAAATAAAATGATATTTTGTTAATTTTAGGTAAAGTAATTTTTGAATTATGAACGCGATTTTGGCACTTAGATACATTAATATATTTTTTATTTTGTTGCATGACTAGTTAGGCACTTAATGCAATCTTATCTGCCTAAATAAGTAGTACGTAGATGTCTGGATTGCAGTAGAGATAAAACAATCTCGGAGACATAAAATCATGCAATGAAAAAAAGTAATTCTTTGTTTGAAATATATTTAGTTGAAAGCCTTGATAACTCAGTAATTTTACTGAAAACTGATTTGTTTTTAAATTACAGACTATCGTACATAAAATGTAAAATTGTAGATAATTACTCAAAGCTCAAAAGAAAAATTTTTTTGTGAAAAAATGTCGCACTTTTAAGAGTAAAGCAATACCTTAAAAAAAATAGTAGATACCTACATATTAATCATAATTAGAATGTTAAATCGAAAACACAGTTTAGTCACTAATAACTTATAACCTGAAATAATACTGAAATCCTGTAATAATTCATACTTAGATAAATCAACAAGGCGCCTAAATAATACTGATAGAACAAATGATAAGATAGTGTTTAAATAAAGGTACAACGTTCAAAACAATAAGTTTTAGGCATCAATAATTTGTGCAGCTTTATCAAACAAGGAAGTTAAATTTGTATTTAACATTTGCATTTGGGTATGACGCAGTATTTGTAAAAACTGACTCAAGGTCGTGTATTACTAATGCATTCGATTAACGCTATTACGCCATTCTTACAAAATTTGGGTAAAAAATTGTTTTTGTAAACTTATTCTGTTGTTTATTACATTAACATTTACGTATTATGTTATTTTCAATATTAAATTATATAATTGAATTTTTTTATTGTGGCAAATTTTCGGAATTTTAATTTTTCAGGTCACAATCAAAATGTCTACCATCACTGGTGTCTTAGGGCCCCCGAGACCGTCTAGTAGTCTCAGGGTACCCAGCAGAGGGGTTTTGTTCCTACTTCATCCTAACCAATAGTAATTTGAGTCTTCACCGAATAGGTGTCATCATGTGGTCATCTCGTTGAGGTCTTAAGATAGACTCAATAACCCATATAAACAGTTTCACAAATTGGTATAGTAAAACAGGGATCGACAGCTGAACGTGACACCTCTCCGAGGCACTATAGTGGTATTGTCAAGAAAATGTACGCATTTTTTTTTGTAATTAAAAATTCAATGGTACACATCGGGGTTTGAACCGGCGACCCAAAAACTGTGCTTTAAGTCTAACTTACTGAAACAACTATTATGAAAATATACACGTATGTAATATTTTAATTATAAAGCATTAATAAATTAAATACCTACTGAAATCTATAATTATTACAAAACGAAAAACTAATTTATTTTTTTCAAAAATAACAACATTCAAATCTAATCTTACTAACATAATATTGTGTCAAAAGCTATAAAAGGCTATAGTTTTAATAATGGACTACCTAAACATATTAAAACTTTTAAACATTACACAACTTACACTATTAAAATATAATATTTTATAGCTTCATATTTTAAAAAGTCAATTCAACTCCTTCGACTATTGTATATAGACTGTGTCATATAGGGCAAGGTTAAAAATCCATCTATCGATTTCCTCTCTCAAATTATTACGATTCAAATACGAATATAGAGTACCTATTTAATAAAAAAATAATAAATAAAACGAAATGTAATTACAGATAAAGCTTTTGAGCACTATAAAACTGTTAAAATCTTATATAAGTTAGTGATAATTCCATAGGTACCAACCGAAAATATATATTATACATATATATAAAGCAGTGAATCTACGCACAGCCAATTGTAACAAGGAAATAAGCATGCGACGACATTGAGGCGCGGCGCGGACGCACCGCTCTTGCAACATAAATATCCTCCCATAGCACGAGCGTCAGCAACCCGCTACATGTCATGAAAAATATTTTCGTTTACAGGTACCTAAGTATATTTAATAATATGTAACTCGGGCTCTGGTTTGTAGATAATCTAGTACAATAACTATAATTGTGATATGCAAAAAGCATCCAATATTTTAGAAATGGTTTGTTTGATTTATATTTAAAATCTAATAAAGTTATTGAATTTATACAAATAAAATTGAAATGAAAAAAAATCCTAATTGGTGAAACTTAAACCCACGATACTCGGTAAGTTTCTTAACCGCTGAGCCATCCAAGTTCTAGACACCCTCTACGAAATTGTCAATGCTTTTTATTTTGTAAAAAAAAACTACGTATCTTTCTTTCAGAACGAGGTATCTATTGTAAATAGTATACTCTAAATAGTTAAACATTGATACATACTTTACGTATTGCATAGCAATATATTTCATATTACTACATTGTTATTTAAAACCCTCTAGGGAGTCATAAATACCTAATATTCCTTTTTTTTGTACTATGAATTTATCATTTTAGATATTTTTTTACTGATGCAAATTAAATAAATACCTAATAGTAAACACTACTTTAATAAAGTAAATAATCGCTTTCGGCGACGCCACCGTTCATGTTTTGGACATTGGCCGAGCGTTTAACTGACATTGGCCTGGTTAGGAGACCTACTAATGCCTTATCTACGAGTACTCGCTCGATGGCGCCGAGTGCTTGCGCTGAACCAGCCCGATTGCATCGCTCACCAAAAAATAGGTCACTCATGGCATAGGGCGTTTTAAGGCCACGCGCTATCAAATATTAGTCCTTTGTGTGATCATTTTTAAGGTATGATAAATGATGAATAAACACTGTTTAGGTAAAGATTATACGACCTCTAAATTCGGAATCTAAATTTGTTTTAGAAATATATTATTTTTGAATCAATATTGTATCTGTATAGGAATATATGAGTGATTATTTTATAGGATCATATCTGGATTTCGTATTAGTAGTGTGATTAATCCCATGTTTTTTTTTTAATCACTCACATAATTTTTTTTTTCTAGTAGTAGTGGTATTAGACTAATATAAAGAAGTTATTATTGAGAAGTACGATATAATACGTCGGAAAGTTATATTTTTATTTAGGACAATTGTTGAGTTAAAGTAATTTGGAGATCGTTTTTGTGATATGGATGATACTAAAATAAATTCTATCATTCATCAGATTTTAATGATAGAACACAGAAATATATACTTTTAAATAATACAGATAATAATAGAGATCATAAAGATATTTTATTTTACTTTTAAAAAATGTAGATGGAGAAACGAAGAAGATATAAGGAAAAAACTTTTTGGTTGTTCATTTTAAGGTACAGACAGAACTGAATAAACATTTTTATTCGAATTCCTTTCGACGTCCAAACTCTTTACAAACCCTAACTTCACAAGATTCGATACTGACGTATGAAAAGTGAAAATAAGATTCCCTTTCTACAGAAACGTATTTCCCAGAAGAGGTAAATTGAAAGCTGAGCTCCGAACGAAGCGAGCTCGCCCGGATGCAAGTGAAAACGACATCGCAAGTCGCAGGGGTTAGGGGGTGATTCTCCTTCTCACCCCCCGGCTCACGCACACTGGGGCCCTGGATTCAAGGTCGAGGGAGAAGCGTCGGAGCGAGACGGCGAGCAGGCTGAAAGTGCAAGCGAACTGATGGCGGAGAGAAAATCAATCTTGCAAAGAGTGGGGGGTCTGAAAAACTAGGTGAACCGTAGGCCGCCGCTGCTACGTGAGGCCCCCTCCTCACGAACCAATATAATGTTATATATATTTACTAGCTGATAGCCGCAAGGTTTATGTATTAGAATTCTATGGATATAAAACAATGAAATCTGCGTTTTCTTACATGTTAAATAAATTTTTGGTGTGTCACTTTTAAATAAATACCATCACGAGTGCCTTTTTAGCTCCCGAGAACCGTTTAAACGGCCCAGCGGAGGAATTAAACCGTCCTTATTTCGCCGATGGTATTCGGAGGCAACACCTAACAAATGGCGAGTGTGTCACTTTTTCACTGTATATTTCAGCATTTATATGAAATACATAGGTATATATTTCAATAGTTTAATCATCGTCGTATCATTCATAGTGTATGTGTAAATACATTTTTTAATATATAAAATTTATTTGACCGACTCCGTGGACTAACGGTTGAGCCTTTGGTGTTGTATTCTTGGTCGTGGGTTTGTTTCCCAATTATGACAAAGAAATATTAGTACGTTTTACTGTAACGTTTGTCATGGTCTGTTTTTGTTCTAAAATATAATATTCGTTGATTTTGGTACACATAGAACCAGCCTTGTGTGTATATTGTATTACATATTATTATTATTATAGTTGATTACGCTGTTAGCCATTGTATCCGGAGGTCGTGGGTTCGATTCTTACTCATCGTAAATTAATATCAGTATTTTTTTTGTACAGTTTGCGAGTTTTCTGTGCGTTGATAGATCACTATGTCAGTCAGTCAGTCACCTTTGAGTTATATATATTTAGATTATTACTTAATTATTTAAGCCTTTTGTATACTATAAATACCATAGTTTTTTTTTACATACATATCATCACGGGTGCCTTACGGTGCCCGAGACCGCCTAGACGGCCTCAGGGTACCCAGCAGAGGAGTTTTTAATTCCACCTCGTCGTAGCCGATGATATGAGTCTACACCGAACAAGTAGCTAGCTCGTTGCGATGTTTGGATAGACTTAATAACCCATCTATATACAGTTTCAAGGGGTGGTATAGTGAAACTGGGACTGTTAGACAAATGTACATACATTTTTAGTATAAAAACTCATTGGTACACACCAGGGTTTTAACCAGGGACCTAAGTGTTTTTTTAATACGAGTAAAAAGAGGGAATGCGTAGTTTTTTGTTATCTATTTGATATGTCGAAAATGTTCATAAGTTGTAACCTCGGCAGGGGAGTGATAACCGTAGTATTTCGGTATCAACCTATTACTATGTTGCAGTACCCAGTGTGATAATGATAACGCACACAATCTCTTGTTATTCAAGAAAACTCCGATAAAATATTCCAATGGAAATTTGAAAATATATATACATCTATAAACAGTTTTACGAGTTGGTATAGGGAAACTAGGACCGACAGCTTAACGCTCTCTGGGTCACTACAGTGGAGTTGCCAAAAATTTTTTTTTTTAAATTAAAAACTTAATCGTACACACCGGACAAGGGTTTGAACCGAGGACTTAAAAACTGATAAGGTCTAACCAACTCGGCGACCACGTATATTATTGGAAAATAAAAAAATCAGCCCCAGCCTAGTGGTTAAGTCACTGCGCAGCTGATAACAAGGTTAAGCAGATGACAACAAGGCTGGACCTGGCATGGGTGACCGCTTTATACAACGAGGCTTTAACATCATAAACACCGCAACAAGCTCCCTTGTTAGGTGTTGCCTCCGAATAGCATCGGCGAAATGAGGACGGGTTAATCCCTCCACTTGGTACCCTGAGGCCGTTTAAACGGTTCTTGGAAGTCAAAAAGGCACCCGTGATGCTATTTATTTATTTATTATTTATTTATATATATTATTATATACTCAGGAATAATTAAAAGTTATTACTTAGTTTATAAATGCAGTAAGTTTATTGCTGTGTTACGTTGAAGCAGACTATAAAAACTAATCTATTAAGTGTTTTGTATTGACTTAATTTAGTTGTCAATCAACAATAAAAAAACATGACGTGTAAAATATAGCTAAACTAAATTTAATTTTAGATTAAAAAAAAGGTTTTATACACCATGTTGAATTTGAAAAGTTGTACTTTGGGCAATAAATAAAAACAAATCGACTGGTCAAATCGAGCAACTTTTCCCATAAAACCATGTGTTGCAAATGAAAAAAAATTGGCTTTCCCACATAAATTGGTTGTTTTAACATTACTTGTTTGTTGCGACACATTTTTCTAGATTAATTCTACCTGATAGTAAGCAGACCTACAAAGTCCACGAATTGGGCCGATTAATACATTGTTGTATTAACAATATTAGGCGCTCCCACTGTGCCGGCTAAATGATGCGTTTGTGACATAGTCGTATTTATTTTTCTAACGAGTGTATTTTAATATCCGCGCTGTTAGTCAAATCAATCTCCCGTTTCGTAACCGCACCATAAAAGTAGACTACCACCTCGACAGAGCAGGTCTTTTTACCTTTAGGATAAAAAAGCCGTGGCTAAAAATATGTTTGGGGTAAGAAGTTTTGCTTGTGACGTTACACAACTAACTTTCCAATAATTAATATCTCAAAAGCCAATTTTTATTCATATTAAAAAACTAAATAATATAAGCCAATTCTGGGTAAAAAAAATTGTCAAAAGCCCATTGTTAATTGCTACACTATAACAAAGTTACTGGATGCATATTCAGGGTAACCCTTTCACGAAGGGGAAGGCAATTTAAATGAAAGCGACTGCACATCAAACGCAAATACCTACCACGTTCCCCGGGCTAGGCTGGGGGGGTAAATCGGCTTTGTTTTACATATAATGCATTCGAGTATAGGCCCACAGGGGGGACACCCCCGCCTGGTTGCCACCCCCTAACCTAACCCCCCAAACGCGTAGGCAACCGCCGAATATCTACCTACCTTGATTTTGTAACTGTTATATAGCATAAAATGTTATTGCAGTGTCATATACTACGAAAGAACTATAGCTTTATTAGAAAATTTATGAAAATAATCCTTTCTTACCTACTATATATTTCGTAGCGGATGGGATTCTGAATCTAAACAAAACCAGTGGCAAAAATCTCGTGGTGTTTGTATTGACGCTATAATTCATCTCTATGTACGTTATCTCAAATTGGTGTAGTTTGACTGGGACCGACAGCTTAACGTGTTCTTTGAGGCACTTTGTTATTGCTATACAAACTATAGGTTTTTTTTTTTTATTATTATTCATAGGTTGACCTAGACAAGTTTCAGTTTTAGTCTGTGGGTTCACCGGTTTTCACTATTGCATCGATTTATTGTCGAGGTGGTAGTCTCCTTTTAAGGAGCGATTACGAAACGGACGGTTAATTTAACGATAAATCAGCGCCAGGCTATTAAATTAGACCTAAAGCAAAATCGTCTCTGTCTACCTGCATCATTTAGCCGGAATAGTGGGAGCAATCAATTCTGTTAAACAACAATGTGCATTGATCGAATTCATTCGTGGATTTTTTAGGTCTGCTTACCACAGATAGATGTCCAATTGTCAAAGTAACATGTTATGCTACAGTAAATAATTAAAAAGATAAATTAATATGTAAAGCACACATACAATTTTATTACACAATAGAAGCTATTTATAATATACCTATAGCATTATCTAGTATTTAGGTGACGTACCTCAATAAAAAGTACATATGCATTTGAAACTGATATAGATAAATCGTATAATTTTGTACCTTAAGTGCGTTATCATAGAGGCCTATGATGGTATCAACATAAGTATCTATTGTTATCTCAATTTGATAAGAAGTTGCTGTAAAAATTATTGCATTAGTTCAAAATTTGATGGTTTATTCTAATCAAATTATGAATTCAGCTACTTACTGATATATAATCTAGGTAAAATATTTACGACAACATTAAGATATTATTTCTGAATGAAGAAATAGAGTTTAAAATTAGTTTCTAGCTAACCACAATTATTGTTTTTCCTTAAATTCTACAGATTCCTTAAAAGTTGCCCTAGCCTAGTGGTTTAGTCACTGTGCAACTGATAACAAGATTAAGCAAATGACAACAAGGCTGGACTTGGGATGGGTGACCGCTTTATACAACGAGGCTATACCATCATAAACACCGCAACAAACTCGCCACTTGTTAGGTGTTGCCTCCAAATACCATCGGCGCAATGAGGATGGGTTAATCCCCATGGCACCCGTGAAGTTATTTATTAATTTTATTATTTCTTAAAAAAATATGTTAAGTAAAACACATACGTTTTATAAAGACCTTTTTAAAGTTCCTAAATTAAAATAAACAGCAAAATCTACTACATTATATTTATTAAACCATACGTAACAGTTCACAAATAATCTAGTTGGTCAATTTTACAGTTTCACTCTCTGTAAAGGATGGACAAATTAAATTTAATGGTTAAGACCGTTGCAGAAGAATCACGGTGTTTACGTAGATGGAGAGGGAGGGGGGGTAGGGTTGCAGAAGGGGGTGGGGGTAGGCCTCGCGACATACATAACCTAGTGGCGCCGGTCGATAACGGGGGAGAGCACCCGATGCGTTCGAGGCAATAATGCAAGAATATTCTTGGATACATTTTACTCGTTATTTTCATTGAACCAATTTATAGTTTAGTTAGAAGCAATTTGATTTTTTCTTTGATACTGTCAAACTAAGCTTTAATGTGTGCATTTGACAGTTTGACATAATTCATAAGCGAGCTATATACTTCAATATTTTTTCAGTCTTCTACTACCTTTGTAGTTTTAGAATACTTTTTTAGTTGAAGCTTAATAATTATATTTATCAATACATTCCTTTAAAAAAAGTGTTTGCATTTGTCTGTTCGTTTGTCTGTCTGTTGGTCTGTGGATAAAGCCCAGCTCCAAAATATATTAATTTTAATAAGTTTTTATGTTAAGATTAAAACCATCCTTAACATTCAAAATTAATGCGTTTTTCTCTCGAAAATATTTAATCATAAACTATTATATAAATTACCATTACCTATATAAGTAGGTATAGGAGTATTTAAACATCCCACATCCCAAATAGTTAACCCAAATTTTCGTAGCTCCACGTTGGCACGCACTCCTGACTCCCAAACCCCTCCTTCCCACCCACCCCCTAGAGTAGGAGCTCAACCACCCCTTACAGCCGATGTGACGGGTCCGTTAATTACAGCCGAATTCAGCCCTTACCTGATGCGTGCGTGCACAGTTATTACTCATTATAAAATAAACCACCACTTAAAACCCGGTTTCGTATGCATGCCACCCTAAAACCTATTTTACCCCTTGATAGCTGATATATAATTTTATTAACTATACTGTATAATTTTGTTGTTTATTATACTTAGGTGGGTATTATATAATTACGCTTTAAAAGTAACATGTCCGAGTGTTTTGTTTTTCAATTTGTATTTTTTTAAGCTTCTTGTAAATTTTCCCTTTCAATGTTTTGTTTTCACATCATGCGTTGTCTCTAGACAAAATATATTTAAATCGTTTTTAGTTGGTACCTTAAGCTTAACATTGAAAGCACATTGAAAGCACTTTGAAAAATCCTACTTTCAAAAGTAAAAGCTCAATCTCTATATAGAGCCATGTAATTTGTTAGTCAGTTACATACCCATGTAAAAAAAAAATTAAACGGCAATAAAACATAATGGAATTAAACATAAAAAATAAACAACGACATATCGAATATTTTCAAAAGTTACCATTAATTATATCTCTTTTCATATATTATATTTTTTACACGATATTTAAAATACTGTCTTTTGATATAGAGACATTACCTTGACGGAGAAAATTATACATAATATATTATATATTTCCATAATCGCTCAGTGAATAAATTGAAGTATGACATAGCTGCCAAAATATATTAAAATCAGTATACTTATGTATTAATTTATGAGCGGAAAAATATAGGGCTTTTAGCTAAGGGTACCAGTGTATTTGATTTTGTTTGTTACATTTATATGTTTATGCATGTATTTAGCATGATTAAGTATTGTGATATTATCGACTCAAAATCTTCATTGCATAATAAAGTATGGTCTTAAAAATTAAATATAAGTTTAATAACTTAGTAGCCTTTCATATGTATTGCAATTTGTGGCAACATTATAGCCATTCATATAATTTAATAACATGAATTAAGTACATACAAAAAAAAAACAATAAAAATAACACCTAATTATTATTATTAATTAATATGATATTTCTATCTTTTTATATATTATTATTGGTACCAATATATCTATAATTATATTTTTAAATAACCTAACTAACATATTATCTAGTATATACTTAATAATTAGTATTAATATGAGTTTTTTTTTTCTCTTTCTAGTAGTTATTTATTATTAATAGTTCTGCACCCTAAGCATATTTCACTCTCTCAAAGGTTAGCTAGTAGAAAATGCCTAAGGCATTAAGCTCACCTATGTACAATTTCGTATATCTCTATAATTAATACGAAAATAGACGAACTTTGCTTGCACTGTAAGTTGCGTTGTACCCGGTGGTCGCGGGGTCGATTCCCACTCTTCCAAAACGATATTAGTATGTTTTTTGTCCAGTTTGCCAGTCTGGGTGTTTATAAAATATAATATTTATTATTTTCATTATTTCTGGTACACATCAAGCGTGCTTAATTTGTGACCCAATCAGAATTTTCAATCATTCTGTAAGTCGGCCTATGTCTAGCTGCATAACATATCACGAGAACTACTTGACTGATTTAATAAATCTGCAATAATTTTAGTCCCTCCGACTTCAAAAAAGGAGGTGGTTCTTGGAAGTTTTTTTTTAGGAATGTTACCACATATCTCCTTCAAATCTTCAACAATTTTTAAAATTATTTTTTAAATTGAAAGAGTTGTTCACCGAGTTGGTCTCATATTTTTTTTGTAAAGATCTGATGAAGACTGTCGGAGCTGGAGACTGAAACATCGTAAATTTCGAGAGGTTTTCTTAATATTACACCATATAATAGCCAAGGACTTAAAACACCTAGGTTCCAGGTTCGAATCCCGGTATGTACCAATGAGTTTTTAATTTAAAAATGTATGTACATTTGTTTGACAACACCACTATAGTGCCTCGGAGAGCACGTTAAGCTATCGGTCTCAGTTTCACCTATGCCAACTTGTGAAACTGTCTAAAGATGGGTTATTGAGTCTATCCAAACATCGTTACAAGCTAGCCACTTGTACGGTGTAAACTCATACCATCGGCTACGTCTGGGTACCAAGAGGCCGTTTAGGCAGTTCTCGGGAGCCAAAAAAGGCACCCGTGATGGTATTTATTTATTTTTACAAAAATAAACACCATTGGCTCAAATTAGTTTGTTCTGAGTTCGGAAAGATTCTTCGTTTATGATGAAAATGTATAGATAATCGTAACTATTAAATACTTTTACAGGAAATAATTAAAACATAAAATAAATCAAAAAAGTCTTAATATCTATCCTGAAAATCTCCAAAATAATATTATAAAAGCTTTTATTGAAAAAAAAAACCTTTTAATGAATTGACTTTGTTTGTACATCCCAATAAAGGATCTAGATTTAATTTCGGCGCTTCTTGTCTTAAAGTAATTTTTAATTAAGTAATAATTTTATTTACTACGAAAAATCTTTGAAACTTTTGCATGGAAATTATAATATTAACATTAACTGTTGGAAATAACCGTTGTACCTACTTAGTATTTTTATCGGAAACAGAAGTCGGGGTCGTCGGTTTGTTTACTATTTGGGGCTGAATTTTTTGAATATTTTGGTATAAACGCAAGCTTTTAGGTTAAAGTTAAAAAATATTTAATTTATTTGTTATTTTTTGCAAAATATTGTTTATACAAAGTACGAACCATAGCGCACGAGAAAAGACGGCCTCCGTGTACCCAGTGGAGGCGTTTTATTCCTACATCTTTATAGTCGTTGGTTTTCTAAGTCTATACCGAACAAGTGGCTAATTCGGCGCTGTGTTTGTGTATGCTTACCTATTATCTATACCATATAATATTATAAAGCTGAAGAGTTTGTTTGTTTGTTTGGTTGAAT
Organism: Monopis laevigella; assembly: GCA_947458855.1. Taxonomy (NCBI): domain Eukaryota; kingdom Metazoa; phylum Arthropoda; class Insecta; order Lepidoptera; family Tineidae; genus Monopis; species Monopis laevigella. The sequence continues at coordinate 3,629,418 of OX381583.1, read as the reverse complement.
GTCTGTAACTACTGGTTCGAATTGAAAAAATCTTTTAGTTTCTACTTCTATTGGTTGAGAATATTCTTGGACGTTACATTGCCACTTACCATCAGGTTGATGTCGGGTCTCATGTCCTGCTCTATTTAAAAAAAAAGTGTTGAATAGCCCATTTATCTAGGAATGCTATAGGCTACACAACATCACGCTACGACCATTAGGAGCGGAGTAACAATCAAAAATGTTGCGGGGGAAATATTCCTTTTGAGATCTTACGCTGCGTAAACGGTTAAAGTTACGCAGATGACGTTGCGCGGATCAGCTAGTAAACTATAAAAGTAATTTTACAGTGTTGTTGGTATAGTGAAACTGGGACCGACAGCTCTCCGAGGCACTAAATTGGTGTTGTCAAACAAATATACAAGCTTATTGATACACAGTTGGGTACAATATACTAAATTAAAAAAGTTGTTATTACCAAATAAATTTATTATTAAATGAAACTGTTTAATAAATTTAGTTAATTTTTTTATATAGGTATGTTTAACCTTTTTATTAGTTTATACATATGGTTAAAAATACATGTGCGAGTTTAGTATTTTATAATTGCCTAATTTAGAACAAACTTTATTATTTAAATATGTTTTATAATAGTTTTATAAATATTATTTGTAACCAAACCGTATGCACTGAGTAGGTACATACTGCCATAGCGCTTATCTGGACTTGCCAAATAGTGCTATCGATGCGAATTTATAAAAAACGATATTAAATAATCCAAGGCTAAAGGAAAAAACTGCCTCACTTATCAGGTCAACGACCTTTAATCAGCTAGGTACGTAAAGATTTTTATTATATACCTACATATTATATAGCATGATGTGTGCGACTACGTATATATTAAAAACAAAATTGATATTCCAAGAAATAAGAAAAGAAATATTTACAAACTCTGGTAATTGTTAATTAGTCTTTATATAGAACTAATAGAACGCTTAATAGAAGACACAAGTAGAATTTAAAAAATATAACTTTTTTTATTTTCTTCTTATTTTACCTAGAAGATTTACAGCAAAATAGCATTAATAATAACTATGGGCTACCTACAAATCTTCACAAAATAATCAACCAAATGGTTTGGCGACAAATTGCACTACGAGTATATTAAAATATATATTAATATACTCGTAAAGCAATTTGCCATTTCGTAATCGCACCATTTAGCCAGCATAGTGGGGAGCGATCAATTTTGTTTAAAAACAATTATTGATCGATCCCATTCATGGTCGTTGTAGGTCTGCTCACAACCAGGTAGATACAAAGTCACATGCTGTGCTTCAATAAAAAAAAATAAAAAAAACAGGAGTCATAAGATACCCGTGATGATATTTATTAAAAAAGAACTTACCTTCACAATAAAGGGTAACATCAGCAAGACTTTCCGAGTTCCACAAGTTGGCGAACGAAGTAGCAAGATTGGAGCCAAAGCTGTTCCATTTCAGGCAGTACTGCTGCTGCTGAGTATCCATGCCCGGGCCGCCTCGGATTCCTTCCCTGTTTACAAACAATAAAAACACTAAATTAAATGAAATAATCTACACATTGCTTTTAAAATTAAATTTCGTTTAATTATTGTGAAGAAATCGCACATTATTCTCTTAGCTAGTATATTCGTATATGTATATGTCGATTATTTAGCCGGCATAGAGGGAGCAACTTATGTTGTTAAATTACAATTATTGATCGTCCCATAGAGTTTGTAAGTCTGCTTATCGCCAGGTGGCTACAAAGTCACATGCTGCGCTCTAATAAAAATAAATATAAAGCTTTTTAAAATCTTCTTTGGCTAAGAGAGTATATAGTACTATACTTAGATTTAATTTATTATTATTTTATTTTAAAAAAACATTATTAATTTGTATACTATTTTCTATACTTATATTATAAAGAGGAATGATTTGATTGTTTCTTCCAGATAAAAATTAAAACCAATTTTCAAAAAATATATCACCTATAGGAAGCTATATTATCAGCGAGTAACATGGGTGTGAAACCGTGGGGCATTTCTAATATTTTAAAAATAAAAAATAACTTGGTGTTGGGTTATCTAGAAGTGTGGTAGTGGTCAAATCGCTATCCTAATAATTTTCTTTATATCTTAATGCAGCCATTATCTGAATCTATTATTTTAATGTGACAATATATAAATTGTTATAATGACATCTTTTTTCAAGTTTTCAGATCTATAGATATCCTGAAACAATTTTCCCAACTCGGCTACTAAAAAAACTAAATATTTAAAAAACTGGGTTAACCATGCATATTCAATGAAATAGTTCTCTCCATGTTATTGTAACCTATAAATATTAGAAACACAATTTTCAAATACGTGTGAATTCAACACTTCTGAATTCTATTATATTGTACTTTTATAATACTGTTTTTTTTTAATCTTTTACGTCTTTTAATATTAATTATTTTATATTACTGTGGCTCATCTAGGCGCCATAATAAGGTATTATTTATTAAATTTCTCAAAAAGACGAATTTACAATCTATAATATTATCGCTGCTTTATCGTTAAATCAACGATCCGTTTGGTAACCGCACCCTCAAAGGACTACCACAAGAAATCAATGCAGTCTCCTAAAAACCGGTGAACCCAAAGATTAAACCGAAACGTGACTATAGGCCACAAATTACATTTTTCAGTAAAAATTACTATTTACAAAAATGATTATACTATAAGGTGTCATTTTATTTGAATATCTACAAAAACTCCTAGCGCCACGTATAAAACATAACAATTAAATTAACATTACATATAATGTATAAACAGATGGTATGACATGGCAACTTACTATACTTTAATATTTGTTTGTAAAGTCCGTCTATTGCATTTTTTTTTATTAATATATTAATAAAAAAAATAAAAATATATATATATTTTAGTGTAAAATGTGATCGAATTTCAATTTCATTGTCTATACAACAATATTTAAAAGTTAGTAATATTATAATTTTACTATCATTTAAATAATAAACTTTCGCGAAATAACGCCAGATTCAATTCAATAAACAACAATAAAATTTATTAAATTTACGTTAAATTTTTGTTAAAATGGCTTGACACTTTACATTTATACATTCAGGAACAAATTAATAACTATAATAAATGAGCAAATAAAGTTCTTTCCTTCACGACTTATTTCGACAATAAAATATATATATCATAAAGACTTATTTCGACAATAAAATAAATACCTAATCGTTATTTCCTTATTTCGATTTTCTATGTCTTAATTTTAGATATTTAGAATTTTAGGTTTTTATTAGTACCTAAGTAAATTTATATTTGTAAGTTTTTATTTATTTCTCCTTTTATTTATATAATTAATAGTACCTAAATTGTGCTGAAGATGTTTCGTGGAAGACCCGACATGTTGATCTAACTAAAAGTGCGTTCGTTTAGGTTGGGATTTTTTCCAAAATGCCATCAAACGTAATACACTGCTTCTTTCATTACAAATACAAAATTATGAGCTAATGGGAAACATTCAATGTAAGAAATTTGGGCGAAAATAAGTACCTAATTGAACGCATATTAAGTACGTAAGAACAGTGGGGTCGTGTAATTCAGCGGAAGTTGAGAAAAACTATTATATTATAAACAAAAAGATGGCAGTCAATTTATTTCCATAATAAATATGTTATAGGTACAGTAAGAAATTCAATCTTTAGTTGTTAGTATCCTATATAAAAAAAAAGTATTAGTAAAAATTGGTTAATAATTAGGTACCTGCTATGAAATCGAACAATAAACAATAAATTGCTTTAAATTTTTCATCAGAATAAAATGTCTAAAAATTTTAAAAAAATATGACGTAGATTTATATGGAAACACTAATCTAGCTTTCAAGCAAAAAGCTCCAACATTTCATCTCAAATAAAGACATTGAGTCAATCCTAATAAGCAAATCCAAAGAGCCCAATCCTGATTGTAAAACTTTAAAATTAAATCAACTCCAAAATCCTGAAATTCAGGTAGGCGTTCGATAACGGACATTTCTGATAATTTTATTAATTTTCCTTTTGCCAAGCGTAGGGCGGAAGGCAAGCCTGGCAACCGCTGGGGCTTGGTTGCCAAGGTCGACAGGTTACTAACCGGGCCCTGGTGATCGATAGGCGGTGGAGCCTCCGTGAAGGCCTAAGCTGACCTATGAAGAAGCCTGACCGCGCAGCCTTTGCATTAATATGTAATAAGCATTCATAGCATATGGGGTAAGTTCCCACGGTGTTTGTGTGCGTTTATTGGTAACGTGTGTAATTTGTTATTTATTGAGGTTAAATCAATCTTCATGTCACTACTTTCTTTAATGTTTTTGAGGCAGAAACTAGTAGTATCGTTAATAATATTACCTATAACTGCAGTGTCTTCCTATATGACTTTAAGCCCTACCTTTAAATAGTTTAATATTGATATTTTATATACAATTACATGTATTTTTATGTATTGCAATATTTTTTTATAAATTTATACTATTTACCTGCTTACTTTTTATTTGTTCCGAATGTTTGACTGGTATAACTGCCTAGCGGCATTAAGTCCGTCTTTGTACTCTTTTTGTGCAATAAAGTGTTTAAAATACATTTATAGTACTAACTTAATGTTTTAGGTAAAATATATTTTATAATTTAAGAAAAGTTTTTGTTTTACTCTCCCTAAGCGAATTAATGTCTAAAGCTTTAAGCTGCCTATATACAATTTTAATATGTAAAATAAAGAATTAAAATATGTAATATATTATTTTATATTTTATAAAACCAATACCCATACTTACAATTTCAAAACATTATTCTGGGGTCCACTTCCCACAATCGCACTAAAAAACTGCGACGTATGTTCTCGTACCTATAGTTCACGCTAAAGCCTTCGATCACGATTCGGAAACTCGACACAACCCTCCAGAGTCAATATGTACCTATGAAACAGTGCAACCTACCTTGCTCACACACACGTAACTTACACAACTCACACACACTTAACATACACGTCACACACACGCGACAGATATCACACACACGCACCTCACGCAGTAGATACTTGCCGCTTTTACTATCTCTATAACAGTACATTTGCATGCGTGCACAGAGCCGATTTCGGCAACGCATAGGGCTGCCTGTGTTACTTGTAAAGTTTGGGCTCAGAAAATCGATATTTGATTAATGAAGCTTATATATCTTAATTAGAATTTAAGATTATGTTTAGTTAGTGATGAATGTTGTGTTTTGTGGAAAGAAAATTATATGTTGTTCGAATACTACTAACTAAATCTAAATGTATTTTATTATAAAAGCTTATTTAACTATTCTATTATTAATATGTATTAAATAATTTATTTAAAAGAATGAATCTCAATACTATTAGTTAGTTAATATAGTATTATATCTACTTACAATTAAAAATCCACGCATATGTAACTATTTGAACGCATAGTTTCGAGTATAACATTTTTTTTTTATTACATACTAAAAAACTTTAAAATGGAATACTAACTGTTAATTTTGATGTCAAAATGTGGGACGAAAATTAAACACTTTATAAATATGATTTTTTTAAATAAAATTTAGGTATACATTACTCTTCATAAATATCTACTACGATTTACATAAAATAAATAATGTTGAATAAGAAAACTCATAAAATACAACTAAATCAATTCCAATTAACAAACCAAAACAATCAAATTAAAATAACCTTCAAGGCTTTGTTTAAAATGCCTCTTCAAAAGTACTTATGGCAGCCTTAACAACGACCCGGTTTTGGGCGTGCATCACACGCAGGCGCATTAGACGTTAGGGGGGCTTAGGAAAGGGGAAGGGGGTATTGGGAAAAGGAGAAAGGGGGGACACGTGCACTGAGTTGCGCAAAGGGAACTGCAAGCTCACAAATATACGTAGATAGACAGGACTGTGAAAGGGAAAACAGGAAAGCGAAGGTAACAAAACCAGGCTAGGTATGTACGGGTATACTGCCTACGCAGAAGTTTTGAAACTTAAATTGAGGTAGTTATATAGTAGCTTTTTAGTTATATAGTACAAAACAAAGAGATGGGAGGCTTTAGTGAACTTTTCGATTTGATTTTTTTATATTTAAATGCAGCATTGGAACCTGATGTTAAGCCGATCTACAAAGTCCATTAATGGGGTCGATCAGTAAATTGCTGTTTAACAATATTGATTGCTTCCACTATGCTGGCTAAATGATGCGGCAACAAGGATTAATTTTGATTACGAGCTTTATTGAAATTACTTTAAATACATATTTTACATTCAGTTTACGCGCAATGAATGCAAAATTTGCGTAAAGAAAACTGCAAGTTAACTAGTGACTAGAAGTAGTAGTAGGAACACTACTAGAAGTAGTAGCTAGTTAGTTATAGCTATATTTAAAAATGTATAATAACTACTTTTTATTCAGATTTTTATATACTGTCTTCGGAAATTCCTGAAACAGTTCCGGTATATAATAATCTATGACAGCAAAGAAAATGTCACTTGCCACTAGTTAGGTATTCAGTTTTTGCCCAGAACTTACCTAACTAATAACATCTTGTATGTACCTAAATTTTTGGGAGATTTTTCTTATTTTTTATGGTAAATTGTATCTCCAGTTTCTAAAACGTGGATTATATTAAAGCACTTAAATGAATACATAACTAGTGTAAAAATCACGTAAATTAATTTTTCATCGAACTAATTTGTTAACTAATTTTGACCAGAGATTATTTTGAGAAACGTTCTAGACTGGGGATAACATTTAGATGAAAGAATAAGAAATGAATTAGATTTTTTTATCGTCAACGAAGTCTTAGAGTAAAAAGTGGCTACCATACAGTGAATATCTTTCAAAATTTATATAGCTGACGTTTACATAGCAAAATATCTAAAGTCTACTTTGTTGTGTATCAATATAGGAAGATATTTATTTAGCAATGCATACGTCACTCTACGTTTTGTAGCGATATCACATATTTAAGATATCTCTACAGATACTTACATACTTTGTTGCAGTATTGTCATCGAAGCTTAGCTTAAAATAATAATCTAGCATTAAAATTACGATTATCGATATTAGCTATATTATTTTGGAATATCCCAAATTGTCTGAGATCATAATCATGAAGTATAAAATATATATAAACATTTTTCAACACTTCCAACTTCATCCTATTATATAAGTATACAGTTTTCTTCTCTGCAAATGTATTTAGGTTATCTTTCAATCTAGTTTTATATTCTATCTCTTGTTCTTTTTCCATAATAGGTACTCTTAGATATCCGTCTAGCACTGATATTCTAAATGTCGTTTTTGTATTTCATCTAAACCTTCATTTTTATTATTTGGATTTTAGTTAAATCTTTGAAGTTTATAACGTCTATCACATCGAAAATAAATCAATACAGTACCAACTCATATAAGAATTCAACAAAATTTCCCACAGACTAAAGTTGTCTTGTTAAATTTTTCCCAAACTGCAGCGTTCGCATTTAGCGCACGCACCGCATAACGGTCCCCCAAAACAAAGGCCTGCATCGAACCGCTCTCTCCGTTAAGTCGACGACAATGCTAGCTTACTAAATAATATAATAATATATCATTTATTTTTCACAAAAGCTTATTGATAATTCACAGCATTAATCGATACAAAATTTGTGAGACTGGAGCTTAAATTAGGCGCAAAGCCTGTGTCTAAGGTATCCAGGATCCCACCTTATTAACAATTTATACAGATTATCAGGAAAAACAATTTATTACCTATTACAAATAATTATACTTTACAGATAAACATAATCTAGTGTACTAAGTATACTAAAATCTTTTAAATAAAATAAAAAAAGCATATTGCTTGTTTATTTAAATATATTATTAGGTATTTACAATTTATGAACTATATATATTTTTTTGGTAAACGAATAAAATTATACAAAAGTATATCTTAGTTTATATTTTGTTATTAAAAGTACCTACGTAAATTTTCAGTAATTGTTGTTTTTTAAACGTTGTAATACCTTTCAATACGTAATATTCAGTTTGATCAAAAATAGAAGGACATTTTTAATTACTACAAATTATATTATACTGGACTGTAATGTACAAATTAGCGATTTATTTTTATAATAATATATTAATTACATATTTATTTATTGAATATAGGTAGGTATATATTATAACTTTTTGGTAACAGTTATTTATTTTACTTTAATACTTTGAATGTGATATAGTTTTTTATAAAACCAGTCCCTAAACTGAGTTCCTAATACTTTACATTAAACAGATTAAATAAATTCTATAATACAACTTTGCAATTTATTTTAATTTTATTCTATTATTATTTTTTTACGTTAGCAGCCCCTTAACTTCCATTGCATTTCCCATCGCCCTAGACAATCCTTTTGTTAGATTGACAGGTACAAAACAGACCTTATATTAATGCTGGTAAGTTATATTTTCGTGTAGATTAGAGGTTGCGAAAGCTTATACGAAATAAGTACTTTGGGTACACGCGTAGCTATGACGACGTACTGCGTCACGCAAGCTAGGTATCTATATCATGTGCTTTTTCCGAAATAATTACAGGTTTGAGAATGCAAGAAAATTTGGTTTTTAAATGTTTTTATGGGTAAGAATAAGGTGGAGATGGGTGTTTTTTTATTTTTATTGGAGCACGGTATGTGACTTTGTATCAACCTGGTGGTGAGCAGACTTACAAAGTCCATGAATGGGGTCAATCAATAATTGTTCTTAAACAACATTGATAGCTCTCGCTAAATGATCGATTATGAATTGGGCGGCGACAAAGACGAATTGTATTACGAGTAGGTATATTTTAATGTACTGGCTGCCTTATCGTCAATTCAAACATCCAATTCGTAACCGCACCTCGACAATAAATCAATGCAGTAATCTCTTGAAAACCTGTATAAAGTTGTTTTTTTTTTGCTGAAAATCAAGCTTAAATCAAATTGCAACTGTTGGTTAAAAATAAATGTGCAATGGTTTATTATTGTGTAAAAGATAAATTCATATTTGCACACCTTAATGTTTTAAATAAAATTTTATCTCAATGACGAAATAGTACCTATAAAAAAACTTTTTAATAAAATATCTTCGATTAAATACCTCATTATTTAACATTTTTGAATGTCTGAAAAGTTACCATTTCAGACAATAGTCATTAGAATTAATTAACATTTTTAAATAATAGGTAGTAATTACTTATTCATTCAGACAGTATTAATTTATACATAACCAAGTTCAAAAACTGTTTAAAGATCTTGTAATAACTTCTTAGAGACAAAAGCCCAACTTTTGTATGCTATGATTGAAATAATATCTAAGCCGGCGGTACTTTATCCGTTAATAAAGGGCATATCCATACTATTCCATAAAATTTTCACAAAAAAGTGTATTTTCAACTTGCACTCTGCGGTTTTGGTTCACAAAAGAAAGCGGGCCATGCCGAGACGAGCACCGATGCGCAGGCGCACACTGTTGCAGCGTCGCACTTTGTTACGCAAGTCGTGTCGAAATCTACGCACCACGGCCAATGTGCGTTAGAAAAAAAACTAGTTCTGTGTAGAGATGCAACGGGGAATATCTCTAAACTTTATCGATGTATTCTTTTTATTAATTTTGTTGGTTTTTAAGAGTTATTTCATACATAGTTATATTTAAGTAGTTTATATAGTATTCGATATAATATGTCTTTTAAATTGTTATTTTATTTGCTTTTGCACGCTATGCATAAGCTTCCACCCTCTCAAAGGTTAGCTGGTATAAAATGCCTAAGGCATTAAGTTCGCCTATGATGTACCTACATTTATTTTGTAATTTTATGCAATAAAATATTTTAAATAAATAAATAGTTCAAATAGGAAATTAAAATAAATGTAATTTTAATTAATTAGTACATTTTTCATGTATATTAGGTTTATATAGGTAAATATTGTAACATAATTTGCAACACATATTGCATACATTGAATATATACACCGAAAATATGTAATATGTCAAATTGTATGAATTGGAACAATGTGTATAAATTATTTATTTAAATAATTATAATATGCCCATTTATTTAAATTATATTTTTAAATCATAGGGATTCCTAACCTTTGAAATTTTACAAGAAATATTATTGCAAGTATTAAACAGTTTCGTTTCTAAATATGTATAGAAATAATTTTAATGATCATACTTGAAACGAAATTTACAAAAATGATCGCCTAAATCTAACACCCAGCAACATTTAGCAGTTTATCACATCACTACGTGTACCAGTTCGCTTCGCAGTAACTGTAAAAATTTAGTCTGTACTAAAAAATTTTAAATCAATCTATCGATAAAAAGTATCATCCCTATTTCTAGTCACTTCAAAATCATCGTTGCCTTATCAAGATGCAATAATTTCTAGTTCTATTCTCTCTCACTGCAACCGTTTACGTAAGACCAGTTGATTCAAACTAATGTATTTAAAGTACTCTATTCCAATACACTAAGGCTGAAATTGTTTTAAATTAAATAATCGTACATTTATGTCAATTATTACAGTTATGCCAATACAAGAGTTTTATTCTAAACTAAACGAGTCTACGATGTCGGTCATTAAATTGTCCAACTTAAAGATAAGTTAAATTAATAGCTTCATAATCTAAAGTTATATACGACTGAAATATGCAAATTAGCTTATGTACCCAACACGTGTATAAATATTGTGTAGTATATCTACATAGAATTCTAACTGTTTTTTAAATAAAGATAAAAATAAAGTTGGCTGAATTTTTATCTAGTTCAACGAAAACTTGCATTTCATAATGAAACGGGATTTTTAAAATAGAGAGTTGCAGTTATAATCTTAGATAAATCTTGGCGATGTTATGTTTAGAGCCTATTGTTTCACTTTTAACTTATTGTATATATTTTAGGGGTCCCTGAGGACTATTCTTTATAAAACGCCCGAAACTGCACAATTTAGCCGGCACAGTGAGAGCGATTAATGATGTTAAATACCAATACATTGGTTGATCGCATTCATTGACTTTGTGGGGCTGCTTACCTTCAGGTAGATACACAGTCACATGCCGTGCTCCAATAAAAATTAACGAATTTGTTAATTAATAACTCAAACAAATCAAACAAAAAAGTATGTATGCATTATCATGGTGACTTTGGAACGTGAATAAAACAACTTTTCCCATGGAACTATGTGTCGCAAATGACAAAAAAAAATACTTGTCCATACAAACTAGTAATGTTAAAATAACCAAAATGTATGGAGAAGCCTTTTTTTTCATTTGCTACACCTGGTTTCTTTAGGAAAGTTGTTTGATTTTATCAGTAGAGCCTTATATTAGCCCAAAGTACAAACTTACAAAATCACCGTGTATATATTTCATTCGGAACATCTATATATTTATAGGTAAGCTGATAGACAATGCCTAAGGCATTAAGCTCGCATGTACAAACTACATGTGAAATGAAATTTTTACATATTTTATTTAAAAAAAAAACAGTTTTTAGTACTTTTCAGTGAGATACAAGTGCGCTTATATGTGCATACGAATAAAAATTATACAAAACCCTAATCGTGCGAAGACGAATCGCACTTGTTGGCTCTTTAGATTTCCAATTTGGGCCCAGTTTGACTGCGTGCACTATGATAGACGACATCGCCTTTCACTGCACTACGAAAGTCGCGATTCAAGTTACAAACTACACACTTATATAACGCACTATGAGATTATACGCACTTCTACTCTGTACAGAGTAGGAATGCGTACAGAGAGCTGTTAGGTTAGTTTTCTTTTTAATTTTTCTTATCAAATTTTGGATATATTTGAAACACATGTTTATTGTTATTGTTGGTAGAAGCTAGTTTTAAATCCTCAGATAAAGTTTCGAAGGATAACTTGGGAAAAGAAAAATACAAGTAAATTTAAAATCGTCCACAAGAAAAATAATTTATCTGCCTTAAATATGTGACAATAATGCCACTATCACAATATTAATCTGTCCACTATCAACAATTAACATTTGTTTGTATTTTTTTTTTTTTTTACTATTTAATAATATGTATAATTGTAACGTTAGTTTTTTTTTTAAGATTAATGAAAATCGGTACATGTAAACGACTAGTAATGCATATATTCTGAACGTATATTTAATCTGTATTTTTGCGTACGATTGTTTGACTCACGCAATTATTGCCTTTTGCTAGCTTTTAAGCATTAACTAAGATAATGTTTGCGAATTCCATTTGTAAAAAAAACTTTAGTGCATGTTTGCTTTGGTCATATAATAGTTGGTTTAAGAGCTTTAGCAATGCAGTTTTAATTATTGTGTTGCTTTTTGAAAATAACTTTTGTGTGACTAGAAATTACTTTTTTGTAGGAAATTATTTTATGTTGGCACTGTACGTATCATAAAGAGTGCCTCATGGTGTCTGAGACCGCCTAGACAGCCTCAGGGTAGCCAGCGGAGGGGATTTGTTTCCACCTTGTCATAGCCGATCGCGATGGTATTCTGAGTCTACACCGAATAATATCCTCTAAGGCTGCGGTTGCGAAACGGGCGGCTGATTTGTCTTTGGAGCCGCCCAATTTTTAATAAATTATTTAGCCGGTATAGTGAAGCGATCAATGTTTATATAAATCTTGAAACACTACTGACGCGACAGTGTTCCAAGATTTAAATTATAAGAATATGTCAAAAAAAACAGATATTTTCTTAAAAAATGTGGGATTATATTTTATTTTCATGGCACCAAATATTTTTATACCAAAATATATATATATATATATATATATCTTCACGGGTGCCTTACGGCGCCCGAGACCGCCTAGACGTCCCCAGGGTACCCGCGGAGTGGTTTTAATCCCACCTCGTCGTAGCCGATGGTATGAGTCTACACCGAACAAGTGGCTAGCTCGTCGCGATGTTTTGGATAGACTCAATAACCCATCTATAAACAGTTTCACAAGTTGGTATAGTGAAACCGGGACCGACAGCTTAACGTGCTCTCCGAGGCACTATTGTCAAACATGTACATAAATTTTATACCAAAATAATAGGGAAATATTGAGCCGCAACAGCAACGATCTACTATTTTGAACTTTATTTCCTAGCAATAATTCGGCTGGAATACCTGCCGGTAAATTCAAAACTATAATATAAGGATTATCACGTATTACATATAGGTTACACAAAGTCAAAGCTCAAAAACTAGTGAATAGATAGAAGTGAGGAGTACCTATGTGATTAGGACGTGCGACACATAAATCATTTTGAACACGTACTATACTTTGAAGGTAAGTTGTCTATGTATGTGGTATCGATTAATAATAAGCAGAAATTCATAGAAAGACAGAACTTAAATAAATAATATTATTTATAGGTGAACTTTAGTCTGTGGGTTCGCCGGTTTTCAAAAAACAATTGCATTTAGGGTGCGATTAGGAAATGGGCAGATGATATGACGTTAAAGCACCAAAACTACTAAAGTAGACTCGTAATGCAAACTTGTCTTTATCGCTGCCCATTTCATAACCGCATCATTTACCCAGCATAATGGGAGCTAACAATGCTGTATCAACAACAAGGTATCGATCTACCCCATTCATGGAGTTTGTAGGTCTGCTTACCACCAGGTAGACACAAAGACATATGCCTATGCATTGAAAAAATCTTTAGAGAACTGTATTTTCTGATTTATTATTTTCCCTGTTTTTTTTTTACCGTTCGTGCCATTGCCTTGCACCAATACCGCCTAGACGACCTCGGGGTACGCAGTAGAGGGAATTATATTCCCGCTGGTATTCTTAGTCCACTTGAACAAGTGGCTAGTTCGTCACGGTGTTTGTATAGACTTATAAATAGTTTAACAGTTTGGTATAGTTAAACTGACACCTAGCTTTATATACTTTCTGAGGCACTACAATGGTGTTATCAAACAAATGTAACCAATTGGTACACAACGGGGTTTGAACTGGTCACCTTAAAATTTTGTGAATGTAGTGTATTGTTTTATTTATGTCAACTTTAAATAACTGAAGGTTAGTATATTTTAAATGTGTTTTAACGCTTTTGGTCCATATCAATGTAACAAGTAGAAAACCTTTAGATAGTCCTGGTTTACGACACCTGAATAGAGTTTTTAGTGTCTTACGATCTGCAACTAACATCTAGGGGCCTATTTCATAAACGTGATAATTGTAATTTATCATGACAATTTATAATACTTTGCTTGGTTTAGTTAGTTCTATTTAAATAATTCTATCTAAACCGAGCAATGTATTATGAATTGTTATGGTAAATCACAATTGTCATGTTTATGAAATAGGCACCAGAAACGATCAGCAAAAGATGGACAGTAGAACCTGAATTAAATAAAACAAGTGTACATATTGAATGTGGTATGTATGACGACGATTACCTTTAAATGTTACATAATTTTAATGTTAATAATTTTAATAAATGAACTACTTAAATAATTATGAAATTAGTGCGTTAAAAGCTTAATAGCCAGCAATAAAATATCGCATTTATAAAAGTAGTACAACAAGATTTTGGCTATAAAATAGTGTCGTACGAAACTATTATATAACGTTCTAATTTAAAATGTGTACTTATCTACTAACTGAATCAGAAAAATGTAAGAAAATTCTTTAGCAATGCATCGCTTTATCAAGACAATGAGAGTACAAGTATCCTTTTTTTATTCTTTACTAATACCACAAATAGCGGAGCAAGAGATCCTAAAAATATTTGTATAAAAAGACTTATGGTACTATCCATTCCAGTATCCTACTTTGTTTCTATTAGGTATGCTCAACTTTAATTCGTTAGAAGTTCGTCGTAATAGGGCTTTAGTATTGTATATTTTAGATATATTAAGGGGAAATAGTAGCATACCTACTATATTACAACAATTATCCCTGATTATACCAAAGGTACCTGCACGCGCGCGGCCATACACTGTTTGCACGCATCTCTTACAAAGTGCACCAATTCCCCGCGCAATCGGTTTTCTGAATAAAATCGTGCAGAACTGTAAGGAGTTTGATATATTTGCTTTATCTGAGACTGAGACTAAACAAGTTGTCCTGAGGTACTTTGAGCCATTATAATTAAAAAAATATATTAGTTAGATAATTCTGAAATGTATTTTTTTTTTATTAAATAAATAATTAAATAAAAATCTTAAAAAAAACTATGTACACCTTATTCCGTAACTAAAGAATCATTCATTCCTTTGTATTTTTTTTTAGTTAATAAGTATTGGATGCACCACGCAACTAACAAGTGTGGCTAATGTTGTGTGGTTAAATAATAAGTAAATAAAAGGTCTTGGTTTAATTATTTATTACATCTTGGTGCAAGTCATGCAAATATTTGTGTGTTTTTCGTTAAAAAATAATTAGTTATATATTTGCTGATTAAGGGGTCAAACAAACACTCTATTTTAAGGTATTTTTAAAAATATTTACGACAATTCAGTTTCTTTTAATTCAACATGGGACATTTTATTCCTAAAAACTTATTGAGTCCTTCAGAAGACTTTGGTTATAGAAGGTTTTGTCTCTTTTACGCATGTTCATTTTTGTTACTAAAAAAAAAGACAAATCCTTCTATAAGTTAAGTGTTCTTTAAGGACTCAATAACTTTTTATGAATAACTGTGTAAGAATCTACACTAATAAACAGTTATTAGAAAATACAGCATGTTTTAATTCATCATAATACCCTTTAGATAAGAAAGAAAAAAAAAGATGAAGAATTCAATCATAATTTCAAAGCTTATATTGCATTCAATTATAATACTGTTTACAAAACAAGTATTAACGATTTGAGAAAGATCTCATAGATATTAAATTACTATATTTATTGTTAAAAAGCTCCTAACAATATGTGAATTAGTAAACCATTTTTTTTTTCAATTAGATTGCGAATTGAATTAGAAAAACATTAGATTATTTATGCACTACTAGAAATACCGATTAAAATTTCAAACAATGCGTTAATGCTGATGCTGAGTAACGAAAATATCGCACAATTTTTTTTATTTTTTTTTATTTTTATTTATCAACTTTATTGCATAATACAAAGGCGGGCTTAATACCGTATTAATGAACTAATTAATTATCGAAGCCGCTGCAGGTAACGAAAATTATTGCGCGATATTCCAGCAATATTTTATATAAAATCTCCTGTTTGAATGGCGTTATATAGACAATATATATAATAATGTCGTTTTTTAAAAAGGTAATCAAATTAATATAGTTTTTGTAATTAATCAAATCCCGATCAATGAACTAATTGATCATTTGATTAACTACAAAAGAATTAAGTAATAATTTTCGTTACCTGCTGCGCCATCTTCTTGAATGAACAGTAAATTAGCCTTTAAATAAATCCGAAATTTATCGAATTAAAAAAAAAGCCATTTAAATTAATATTTATATATGTATTTAATGAGGCCCTATTCAAAAGTGGGCCACATATAGATCACTTAAAAACTATATATTCGAATTCAAGCTTTTATACGTAAGTTTTATTTTTATTTTGACAGTTATATAAAGTACAGTAGAGAGAACTTGCATGTTTCTAAAACGCAAATTAAATCAGATATTATATGATTAAAATTATGTAGATAATAATATATAACTTAATTTTTGTACGTACCTGAGAGAATTACAATTTTCAGTATCTGATAAATATATTTTGTTTTTGTTTTTATTTATTAGTAATTAGTACAAGCATAAGTGACATATTATTATGATGAATAATGAAAATTCAATATTACCTTGTTTTTAAGTAACTGAAAAAAAATCAGTAAATCTATACATATAATAATTTGTTACATTTTAAAAGAAAAACGGCTATTTCGAGTCGATCTGACTCGAAATAGTCTATAGGATAATAATCTAACATTTTTACAATTTACCTATTTCTGTTACCGTTAAACTGTCCGTTTTTTTTTTTTTTGATTGTATATTCGCTTTTTGAGAAATTCGTTTTTCGGCAACTGCTACTCTAGAACCATTTACTTATAGGTCACAGGCATCTAATATGTTCTTGATATGATGTGATACAATACCTACCAAGGCATGGTAACCATGTTCACCATGTTAAGCATGTTGACCATGTTAACTTTAATCAATATTAAGTACACATTAAAATACAATATAGTAAATATTTTTTTTGTTTTAAACACGCACATAAAGTTGCGGCAACAGCTAGTTGGTATATGCTTTAATCAATAAATTAAGTAAGCAAGCACACATACAATTCATAACTCTATAATGTTAAGATTAATTACAGGTTACCAAAAAAAAAACCTTCAACTGACCTAGTCATGCTTTAGTTTTAGTCTGTGGGTTCACCGGTTTTCAGGGGACTATTGCATCAATTTCTTGTCAAGGAGGCAGTGAGGCAGTCTCCTTTCAGTATGCGGTTGCGATACGAGAAATTGATTTGGTTATAAAACAACGAGGTAATTAAAGTTGAATGCAAATTTGCCTTTGTCGCCGCCCATTTTCGTAACCGCCTCAATAACCGGGATAATGGGAACCATAGATGCTGTTTAACAATAATGTAATGATCAATTTGAAATTTGTAAGTATTCTTACCATCAGATAAAATCATATATCGTATTTCAGTAAAAATACAATATACTAGTAATAACTGAAAAAAAAACACGAGTTTTTTTTTTTTAATTTATTATATACCTGTTTAATATATAAGCAAGTGTTGTAAAAAAAAATACTGAATATCTTATTTTCGCGGTTATTTTATTATTATTATTTAGGATTAGGGTATTAGAAAGAAAGGAATATATGGATATGCCTTGAAAACCTAAATTATAAAATCAAAAAAAGTTAGTACGCATATGCCAAAACAAGAGTAGTAGACATTACGACCTTGTGAATTGCGTAACTCTGTCCTCCCCAGGGTAGAAGGTCTAAAGAGACACGTCCTTGGACCAGCTCCTAGCAACCTTTGTATAGGAAAATAGGTAAAGGCGAATTTCGGAGATATTATGTTCATGAAAATGTTGTTTTCATCAGAAAAATAGCCTAAAAATATATATCAAAAAAACATTAGGTTTTATAATAAATAACATTTATAAGTGAAAATATTAAAAAACTGAAACTTTTCTCGAATGACTGTTTTTAATCTACAGGTTGATGCTTTAATTATTAATAAAATATAGTATAATAAAGCAAATAATACCTAAATAATTAGATATAGACTCGCGATTGCATGTTTAATTTTTTTTTTAATTTAATGATTTCGCATTACGCATAAACAAATATATATTCATTCCCAGTAGTTCAACTGATTAGTTCAACCGTTGAACTACTGGGATTATTTTTCACTAGTTCAACTAACAGCATTTTATTTGTAGTTAGTTGAAATAGTCTGATAATTTTTATACTTACACACCAAATAGTTAACGATATAAATAAAAATAACGAACAAATTTAGGACAAATACATAATATAAAATTAGTCTACTATATTGTTACCATATTGTTAAGAATTTGGATAATGCATCATAGATGGAAATAGGTACATCTCATGTAACTTTACTTCTCATGTTAAATTAATTTTCTAAATAGTTATTCCTTATAAGCGAAGTTCTGTATTTTCCTTTTCTTATCATTATATTATAAAGATTCATAGAATTTAAACTTTCCTCTATTTTGCAACATCCTGTGTTTTCTCTCCCAAACCACAAACCATAGAAAATTCGTGTGGTTTTTACACTAAATTCTACTAAAGTAATATTAACCGCCTTCGTGGTCAAGTGGATACTTTGGCGTTGTATCCAGAGGGCGTGGGTTCGAACTCCACTATCGGAAAAGTAGTCGGTTTTTCTTGTTTGTTGGATGTTAGTATAGCTATTTCTGATACACATAGTACAAGCCTAGCTTGGTTTGGGACCAAACCATATGTGTGAATTTTTTATTTGATAATATAAATAAATTAGTGACTAAGTAGTTTATATTGATATGACTTTAGATATTATTTTTTATTCAAATAACTAAGTAGGTATTTTTTTTATATTAGTTAAAAATATATTTTTATTAGATCTCTAATTAATCAACTTTGACACGGTTATCTGAACAGTCAAATTGTCGAGGAGGGCCTAGAAACACTATTAAAGGTTATCGAGCTGAGAATATGCTTGTGCGTGCTAGGAAAATGGTTCTACTGCACGTCTTACTTTGACAGTTAGTTTTTTTTTAGATAAGTTACGTATATTGCAAAGATGGAAATATATAGATATGCCTTATAAATATTTTTTTTTACTTTTTGTTTTTTTTTTTTACTTTCGTTTTTATTATGGATATAAATATTCTTAACAAATTATTTCTTTAATTTTCTGTCAACTAATCTAATTAATGACAAATTCTAGATTTATAGTACTATCGAAAGCTGAACTGACATTTTAGCATTTATGGAGCTTTCTATTCATGATGTAGATCTAAGCTTATGATAACACGTCCTTAATCTTAAGTAAGGTACAGGACCAAACAAATTGACACTTAGTATAATTTTAGGAATAACCTATAAATATTTTCCAGATTATATTAATCTAATGAGGTAATGTTAAGGAATTACTTAATTAGCTGAGATTTTTTTTAAGTTTAAGGATAATCAAGTAAATATCTTCTTAAATGTTTAGTAGGATATTAGGAGTACAATTCGATGGTCACGTTAGCGGAAACACGAGCATAACAGAAAGATTGTACTACAAATTGTAGAATCGACCTTCTGACGTCATCGCTATTATGCTCCGTCATATTATTATTCGTTTGAATTGTGAGCATTATGCTCATAAAAATATAATTGATGTGCCTAAATATTTAGATGCATGGACAAGATATAATTTTTGATTAAAAAACTAATATACAAGTATGGTAAATCTGTTAGAATTGAATGGTTAACAAATAATGGGAATGACTTGAATTATTTTTATTATTCAATGGTCTTTATTGTTTCAGGATAAAATAATATTAATTAGCAATAAATAAGCTCATTTAAGCAAAAACTTTTGGTAAATAAAAAAGGCTCATCTATATATTTATATCTTTGACTACGAAAATTTTTCCGCGATAGAGATGCGTTTTTAGGTCCGCTAGCAACGTCCTTGGTGTCAAATGTGATTAGTTTATTATTCGGTGTTACCATGAGCTATCGGTGCGTGCGAGAAGAGCGGGCGACCGCGCAGAGGTGCTAATGTGGCGACGTCGCCCATTTGACAGTTTCTATGCAAATGTTATATGCGTTGCGCGACCAGTTTTGTCGGGCGGCGGTTCCGGGCCCGAAACCGGACCATCGATGGTGAATAATTATCTAACAGCCGAATAAATTAATCCATTTTCAGCCCTTCGCTAACCGCCGTGGAACATTTTGGCGCAAAATAGTGATGTAACCAAAATGTGCAAAAAAGAAGAGATACAGCCGTCTCATTATCAAGTTCAATAGCCTTCAGGCCACAACACGTGTATTCAAAACCAAAACGACGAGATGTCGCGGCAAAATGTTCGCTCATCCGACGTCGTAAGGTGGAAACTTCCTTATCTGCAGGCTCCTCTCGAACTTTATGACATTCTGTACGGAATCAACACAAATTTATCAATGACCGCCCGTTCGAGTACTTATTTAAAACCGTTTGTCAAAGTCGACTTCCATAAGAGGTCGCGCGCTGATGCGGTGTTCTAGCACTTCCCGGTCTGCCGCGCGACCTTGCGGCACGGCGGCACGGCGACACCGGCACAGCGACACGGCGGCGACACAATCGCGGCACTACAACAATAAGCACAAACAATACTTTCCTCGTTTCCATGTCGCGAATAGTCCTCGATTCCAGATTAGCGGCGACTTCAATAGCAAACCATCCGAGCTCTTTCAGGAGCCGTGCACAATTATCATAGTATATACACTGGTTGTCGACACACACGTCGGATTGCCGTTCGTTCACTTCCGCATGGCGCGCTAGTCTCGTGACCGTGGTAGTGCGTGATGCGTGCGCGCCGCTCCGAATCGACCGGAGCCTAGCTCGCGAATGCGGCCCGCAAACCGCCGAAAACTCTTCACACCGTCCGAATGCATAAAATTCGGACGGGCCGAGTGGGGGGCGCTCTACGTCTATCCGAAACTTGTGCGAGTACGTGCAGCGCTTTGCTATGAAAAAACCAAGGTTAACGCGCTGCCAAAAAAAGACGCACGCAAAACTGACGGCTAGACCGACGGCGCGGGCGCACCTCGCGCGGCCCTCCGCGGCGCAAGATGCAGCTGCCTTCTGCAAACACTTTTCAGCGCTGATTCATGACTTCATGCACGGATATTGTATTATGAAACTAATTTTAAAAATAAAATCAGTTGTTAACTATGTTATTTTGGGAGCTTTTTTCAGT
Source organism: Monopis laevigella (assembly GCA_947458855.1). Classification (NCBI taxonomy): domain Eukaryota; kingdom Metazoa; phylum Arthropoda; class Insecta; order Lepidoptera; family Tineidae; genus Monopis; species Monopis laevigella. The sequence goes on along the minus strand of OX381583.1, from coordinate 3,607,952 downwards.
GTTCTCGGAAATGCGGTAAATAATTCTGCCAAATGAAATATCCAAAGGAAAATACCTTCGACTGAATTAATGTTTTTTTAGTGTAATTAAAGAATCCTAACAAATCAACAAATCGTTAGTAATTTTTGATTTGCTTCGCCGTGCAATAAATTTACAAGGCACGCAATATTTGACTGGAGCACGGGAGTTGACTTTGTATCCACCTGACGTATAGGGAAGTCAACGACTGTTCTTTGGTTACCTTAGAAATACTAACTTATTTTTTTACTTTTGAGGTAATAATTATAATAAAACAACACCCTTTTTTTTTCTTTTATTAAATTAAAAAGTTTTAAAGAATTATAATAAAATAGGACAGTTTACCTTTACATAGTCCTAATGAAGAAATACCTAGTAGGAATACTAGTCTGGTCTTAACCAGTATAACATTTTATTCGACAGCCTCCGTAGACCAGTGGTTGCGCCTTTGGCGTTGTATCCGGAGGTCGTGGGTTCGATTCCCACCCATGGCAAAAAATATTAGTACGTTTTTTCTGTACAGTTTGTCATGGTCTGGGTGTTTATAAAATATAATATGTATTATATCGTTGCTTCTGGTACACATAGTACAAGCCTAGGCTTAGTTTGTGACCAGAGCAATATGTGTAATTTGTCCTACATATTATTATTATTATTATAAAAAAATAGTCTTAAGATATTTTTCTTAAACTAGAACTAATGGCGATAAAGAATAGTTTACATTAGGGGTATAATCTTGCTACTATATCACCAAATCAACCGTTAACTACTCAATTATGCTTCAGCATCAGTCTAGGGTTTTCCAGTTCTAATGACTGCATAAATTATTGACGGGGTGACAGTCTTATACTGGGTGTTTGGAGAGGGTTAACCAAACTTAAGGACAAAGTACCTATGTATGAGCCTATTTAGAAGTTTTTTTTGCCCATATTTTTTAGGTTTTTTTTTTCGGATTTTTTCCCTACATTTTTTTGTTACATGTTTCTAGTTAATGCATTTATTGTTTTTTTATTGTCTTATAAATGTTCAATCTAATGATAGACCAAAATAATGACTAAAATATTTAGTAATGAGCTGTCAGGGATCGATAAAGGGTTATTTATAATAAAAAAGTTAAAATTTAAAGTTCAAAAAAGTCCCAATGGTCATAATACTGAATCTGTAGTTTCTAAATAGATGTCTACTCGACCCTTAAGTTTAGCTTACAGTCTACCAAACACCCTATATAATAGAAGAAAGCGTTTAGATGTATAATAAGGGAGCAAGTGCGAGTATACTTCCCAGTTTCTACAACGTTAATAAAATTAATATGTGACGAAAATTAGTTAACGTAGCACTTAATAAAAAAAGCGGCCCCAGCCTAGTGGTTAAGTCACTGCGCAACTGATAACAAGGTTAAGCAGATGACAACAAGGCCGGCCTGGGATGGGTGACCGCTTTATACAACGAGGCTATTTCATTATAAACACCGCAACAAGCTCGCCACTTGTTAGGTGTTGCCTCCGAATACCATTGGCGAAATGAGGACGGCTTAATCCCTCCGCTGGGTACCCTGAGGCCGTTTAAACGGTTCTCGGAAGCCAAATAGGCACCCGTGATGGTATTTATTTATTAATATTAATTGGTGAAATGTGAAATGATTCTTGTTAACAAATTTTGATCATAATAAATTTGACCAATGTTCTAGAAACTGAGTATTAGTCTAAAAACCTTATCAATCTAACTTCTTCTTCTATTAATGAGACTATCATTCCGACAAGAATCTATGTGTTATTAAGAACTATGAACTCACAGACTTATACTGAAATCTATCAGTGATATAAATAATATCAGTGATATAAATATACGTGGTGGCCGAGTTGGTTAGACCTTGGACTTAAAAACACTTAGGTCCCTGGTTCGAATCCCGGTGTGTACAAATGAGTTTTTAATTAAAAAAAATATGTACATTTGTTTGGCAACACCACTATAGTGCCTCGGAGAGCACGTTAATATGTCGGTTATGTTTCACTGAACCAACTTATTAAACTGTTTATAGGTGGGTTATTGAGTCTATTCAAAACATCGCGACGAGCTAGCCACTTGTTTAATGTAGACTTATACCATCGGCTACGACGAGGTGGGATTAAAAACCCTCCACTGGGTACCCTGAGGCCGTCTAGGCGGTCTCGGGCGCCGTAAGGCACCCGTGATGATATATATATATATATAGTGATATCAATAATATAATACTTACCTTAAGCCGTCATAGTAATGTCGACCATTACTAATTGTTCGATTCTTTGATTTTGTTTCTTACCAACAGAAGTTAGTCACAGTCGTAATGATAAACAACTAAATTACGGCATAAATGGCACCACACTGCCACTGCAGTAGATGCGTGCCATAAAAGCGATATGCGTGTGCCCATAGCCCTGATAAAACCAAGGCAGTGCCCTAATTTTTTTTATCAGCTTCGGTTTAACGTATACCTACGTTTATCTGACAACGCATCTACTCGTACACTTTACTAAATTATGAAATACCTGCTAATCATAAAACTGCTGAAAATCTCTTGAAGATTTTCTATGTAATTTATTGAATTGGGATATATTTTAGCCTTATTTCTTATTATTCAATTAATTAATTAATAATTTATTACCTCACAACAATACATTTAAAACTGTATCAGTGCTGTTCAGTCAGCATCACTGAAAAATTACTTAAACTCTATTTTTTCACATAATTTTTATGGAATATATTGAATTAGGTTTTAACAAACTGTATTTGTCAATGAAATAATATTTTTTTCATTCATTTCAAAAATAAATATGAAAGTGCTTACACTGACGAAAAATATCTTGAAATCCTCATTTTACGTAATTAATTGTATCAGGTAATATCTATAAAAAATACCTCCAAATATATATTCACATAATAACTGAAACAATAATCACAAATTCTGCTGAAAAATCTATTAAAACCTATTACGAATGTAATTTGTTTGAATTAGTATATATTTTTTAAGCACGACAGTGCTGAACACTATTGAAAAATGCCTTGAAACTATTTCTTACACATTATTATTATGCAATTTATTGAATTAGTCTTCAATAAATTGTATTCTGCCAATTAAATAATTGTTAATTCATTCATTTAAACATAAAAAGTGAAGTGCTAATCACTGACAAAATACCTCTTGAAATCCCTATTTTATAAATAATTATATTTATTTAATCAAGTGCTGCCTATAAAAAATCTCTATTATATAAAAAAAAAAAATATATATTCAGATACACAAGTATAAATGATGGCGTTTAAAACAAAAGGATTAATTCCATATTATTATTATGATGACGTAAAATATAGATAATTTTCGAGTATATATGCGTTACGCTTATATTTAAGCATTACGACATATATGTAGATATTATATGTATATCTATGAAGGTTCGGGCGGGCATGTGGTCGCACCGTGCCCCTTATCAGGCCCTCTGAATAGACCAAATGCTATTTCTTGGCATTGATTGGAGGCCACCTAATATGTGTATATTATAATAGTATATGTGTGCACTGTGGGAATAAGTTGATAAGTGTAAATTAGTAATTTTCAGGAGCAAATTTTTACACTTAAAAATTTAAAATTCCACGTTATTTTTTTAAATATCAACACAGAGGCCCTATTAGTGGGAGTTTGTTAACATTATCATTGCGTTAAGTGAGTACTCTCCACCAATAGGATGGCTTAATTTCCCGTGCCTGTTAAAATAAGCTAATTTGATTGGCGGAGAGTACTTACTGCGATGAGAAGGTTAAAAAAAACTCACAGTATCTGAACCGTCAAGTAACCTAGCTTTGTTTCGGTTTTAGTATGTGTGTTTACCGGTTTTCAGGGGACTACTGCACGGTTTTCAGAGGACTACTGCACGGTTTTCAGGGGACTACTGCACGGTTTTCAGGGGACTACTGCACGGTTTTCAGGGGACTACTGCACGATTTTTTTCGTAGGTTCCTTTAATGGTGCGTTTACGAAACGGGCCGTTGATTTGACGATAATATATTAAAAATGAGTTTAAAATCACTATTTATCGAAATCATGTATAATAATCCCTTGAAAAGTTAAATAGGTTATACTAAATACACCTTCAAAAATTTTTTACCTAAAATATTCTGTAACAAATTAATGAGTTTAAATTTAATGTCCTATATTTTTTGGTGTCTCTTTAAACGGAAAATGATGTAGGGTAGTTGTAGGGATCAGAGACGTGGTCGCTTACTATGGGCCTCATGAAAAAGCTCACAGTCACACAAAGAGCGATGGAGCGCGCTATGCTCGGTCGTTTCCTTGCGGGATCGTATTCGAAACGATGAGATCCGCAAAAGGACCAAAGTAACCGACATAGCCTCCAGAATCGCCAAACTTAAGTGGCAGTGGGCAGGCCACATAGCTCGCAGAACGGACGGCCGTTGGGGTATTAAGGTTCTCGAGTGGCGACCGCGTGCTGGAGGACGCAGCAGAGGCAGGCCCCCCACAAGATGGACCGACGACCTGAAAAAGGTCGCGGGAAGCCGATGGATACAGGCAGCGCAGAACTGGTCGTTGTGTCGATCCTTGGGGGAGGCCTATGTCCAGCAGTGGACGCGCAAAGAAAGGCTGGCATGTAGTTGTATTTACTTCCGACCATACGGTAAAGGTAAAGTAATTGAACATATTTTCAAACGTCACTCAATACTTTGTGGTATAATATAATTTATTTCGACCATTATATATATTTTTTAAATATATAAGACAATTTACACATATTGCCCTGATCACAAACTAAGCTCTAGCTGTACCTATCTGTACCAGAAACGATATAATACATATTATATTTTATAAACACCCAGACCATGACAAATTGTACAGAAAAGCGTACTAATATTTTTTGCCATAGATGGGAATCGAACCCACGACACCTCGAATACAACTCCAAAAGCGCAACCACTAGTCTACGAAGACAGTCAAAAAATCATTAATGCTGTTGCTGTTACGAAATACACAGAGACAAAGACAAATTTGCATTACGAGCTTGAATATTCTCGCTGAGTTGTAGTAAAATGAACTGCCCGTTTCGTAACCGCACCCTGAAAGTATTGGATATGTATAGTTTTGTGGGTTAAAAATACAATAACATATTTTAATGAATTCAGAGCAAGCACGTGTATGCTAGTAACGTATGAAAATTCTGTAAACTCACAAGGAAGGCGGTCTATTAACATTTCAAATAACTATCTGAATAATACTAATATTTGTTCACAAGTGTGAATAACAAGTGTTTATACTGAAAAAAAATACAATTCAGTCATTGCATTTTGGACTATTTTATACTAGCTTACGTTGTCCTTACTATAGCATCCTTAATAAATTGGAGTGTATGAAATATATTAAGAGTACCTGCTTTTTATTGCTTAAGATTTTTTTTATAGAGCACCTGCGACATTTTATCTACCAGATGGTAAGTAGACCAATAAAGTCTAGTAATGGGGTAAATCAATACATTATTTCGTTTCCACTAGCCAGGATGATTTCTTTGGTTTCGAATTTTTTTTTTATGAGAGCTCGGCATGTGACCTTACATCTACCTGATGGAAAGCAGTATGAATGTGTTTTATGATTATGCTTCAATGTTCTCGCTACTTTATTGTTCGCTTCATAATCGCACTTTGAAAGTAGACTACCAATTTGACAAGAAATCGACGCAGGACGCAGTAATCTCCTAAAAACCGGTGAAGCCTTAGACTAAAACAAAAACATGACTAGGATACTTGGCGGTCTTTCATCTGCATCTGTAGTATTCACGAATACGTTCTAATACCTTTTTTAATCGGTATATTTTTATTTTATTGTTTTATTGGGTAGGAGAAATAATTCATTTTAAATTATTTTTTAAATAAGTAGACACCTTAGTGCAAATACCAAATAAAACGAAAATATTAGTATTTCTTGGAAAAGTGAACTAAATTGATCAGAAGTGTACCGGAGTAGTTATCTGAATATAATAGTAGAACTTAAATAAAAATTCCTGGTGGAAAGGTAACCTTAACCAATCGGACATTGCAAATTTTAGCTAAGTAATTGAGTTGAAAATAAACAACTGGACGAGCCACTTGTTTGGTGTAGATTCAGAATACCATCGTAGACGAAAACAACCTGAGTACTCTGAGGCTACCCACAGGTGCTGTAAGACAACCGTGATGATACCTAAGCAACCACCTATTATGAGTACCTATAAACTAGGCAGAACCTATAATTTGTAAGTACAAAGTTCCAGATCGATACCTATTTCCAAAGGCCTTATTAAGAAGCAATATGCTATACCGCTTTGATAGGTTAGAAAGAGAGACAGCACAAAAAGCCAAGTAATTGGCTCATGCTATCCCTTTCTAATGGTAGATGGAAACTACTTTAAAGTTTCTAAATTGTTCGGCATTGGTAGTTGGACCGTACATTTTAGTAAAACGAATAGACTGGAAGTTCGATTAGTAATTATTTTGGAATCCAATTTTCCGCTTTCACTGCCGCCACCCACGTTTAGGATATATCTAACTTTATTCAAAGAAAATATTTATTTGGCAGGTACGCATTAAGACTAAGCCCCTATAATTATTATTTTTCTCTTTATATGTTTTTAGGTACAACCCTAATTTTATTATTTTTAACTACACACGATAACAACTTGTGAAACTGTTTATAGATGGGTTATTGAATCTATCCAAACATCGCGACGAGCTAGCCACTTGTTCGGTGTAGACTCATACCATTGGCTACGACGAGGTGGGATTAAAAACCCCTCCTCTGGCTACCCCGAGCGTTAAGCACCCGTGATTATATATATATACTACACACTGCAGTACTAACATCGAATTTCAAATACTATTATAATTAAAAAAAAATTTAAAACATCAATAATTCTGACAAGGAAAGCCGCGGCAAAATGTTAGTACCTATCTATCAGTACAATCTTAACGATATAATTTGGTCTATGATGGACTGATAAAGGAAATCGTACTGCGCATGCGTGTCTATTTTATATTATCAATTGATTAAAGATATTTAGTATAAATTGATAAAAAAACCGTCACGAAAAGAATAAACCGTTATAAAAAAAATACTTTTTAAAATAAGTTTCGTGAGGATTTTTTTTCTTGTTTTTTTTTTATGTAATAAGAAATAATAGGTTAAAGTGTAACTAAAAAATTCTCAAGTTTAAACTAATTTTACAATAAAATTTAAAGATAAGTAATAGTAACTAACCTACTTAAACGAAATATAAAACTTTTAAGTTAAATATTCATTAAAAAATTACGCCCCCCACCTTCAAATCGGGTCCGGTGGTAAATTAAATAAATCAATATCTACCCCTGACGATATACAGTTACGCACCCGAAGGCATTAATATTACAAACGTATCGGCGGTTCTGCCTGCAGCCTATTTTTGGATGTACCTACCTGTCGAAGTGTCGACTAGAGCCTCCCCGCTGTATCGATCAGCTGGTCGACATCAATCCGAACCTACTCTGTGCCTGAATTAATAATCATGACCAATTTACCACGCATAACTCACAATTATTTACTACCCTAAATTTATTTTCAATTGTTTTAATTGAACATTTTTTTTAAAGGTTTTTGGGACAAAGGAAAAGTGCATATTTTTTTGTTAAATTCATGAAATTTGTGTAATTATCACAATAAAATGTTTAGGTTTCAACAAAAAATAATTTTTAAACACTTAGGTAATCACTGCACAATAGGAAAAAAAACTAAAAAAAAACTAGGTGACCACAAAGTAAGCACACGACACTCAATTAAACTAAAATACTTACAATAGCGGTATTAATCGGACATTGGCGTCATGTAACGGGTCGAGCGGTGTGGCCGCTGCTGGCCGAGCGAGGCGGCTTCGAGGCTTCGAGGGCGGCCTGGTGCAGCTAACCCGCGGACGCGCGATATCGAGGAAGTAGTAACGCGGGCGAACTGTCAACGCGTGTGCGGAAACCGTGGCTGGCGGGCGGCGGCGCGGCGCACTACGCACGCGCGCGGCGCCCGTCAACAGCCAGCCGCCTCCTGCAGCGAGCCGCGGCCCCGGGCACCCCCTAGCGCCCGCTGCCACCCTTTAAATCGAACGTCATATCCCGCCACACCATTCACACCACCCTGCACCCTGAAATTTGGGAGAGACGCGCTTCACCCGGCCTAAAAAAATGCATTACGTAATACTCGAATAGGTTTCAAATTACGACGTAGCTTGTAAAATTGTCAAGTGAAAGTTGTGTAGGAAAATAAATACAGCTAAGATTGTTTTTACAAACAAATTACTTTATTTATTTTTTACTGAAGCACGGCATGTAGCTTTGTATCTATCTGATAGTAAACAGATCACAATACATGAATATGGTCGATCAATACATTGATGTTTAAAAGGGATTTATTGCAAAATACACCTTTATGTGTCATTACATATACCAATGTAATGACATTTAAAGGTGTATTTTCACGGGTACCTTATAGCACCCGAGATCACCTAGATGGCCTCATGGTACCTAGCGGAAGGGTTTTATTCCACCTCGTTGTAACCAATGGTATTCTGAGCCTAGACCACCAACCAGTTCGTTCCGGTGTTAGATTTAAACCAATAACCCATCAATATCACAATGTGGTACAGTAAAACTGGGACCGAAATCATTAACCTATTAATAAAAACAGTTTCACAAATTGGTACAGTATACTGGGATCGAAATCATTAACTTACAATAATAAGTTTCACAAGTTGGTACAGTAAAACCGGGACCGAAATCATTAACTTATCAATAATAACATTTTCACAAGTTGGTACAGTAAAACTGGGACCGAAATCAATAACCCATTAATAATAACAGTTTCACAAGTTGGTACAGTAAAACTGGTACTGACACCTGCTAATTAATAATTTATTGGTTCATTTCGGGATTTTTACTCGTGACCCGAAACTGCGTTTTTTAAGTCTAATGTCTAACTTACTCGGCCACCACATATAATGATTTTGTTACAATAATCATTTAAAATGTATATATATACATGATATAAAAATAAAAAAAAGAATTGAATCATTTCTGCTTCTGATAGGTTCTGAATTACCTATTTGCTCGTTTGTAAAGTATCTGTATCAAGAAATATATATGCTATTTTACGTGGCAATGCCGCAAGTGTGCTAGATATCCAGAAAAGTCATATTTTAAATATATGTTTAAATAGAGATTTTTTTTTTGCCATTTTTAAATGTGTAGCTAGATTTTTTTTTTATTATTAATTATTCTTACATTATTTTATTCGGTTATTTCAGTTCGCACTTTAATATAGTAATATTAACTAACTATTGGTAAAATAATTAAATGATATTTTTAAATATGCATTATAAGTGGTTACAATTAGTTTACAAATTCCATTTTTATAAGTAACAGTAATATTATGTGAAGTTGTGTTGTAGAACAAATGGTCTATTTAAATTTAAAGAGAGTATGAAAAATCTAAATTCGACTATAATTGGAGCAGTAAAGTATCCCGTTGAAAAACCAGGTCATCTTCTCTAGCTAAAAAATAATGCAGCTGCCGTGCTCTTTTCTGAAATAGATTCCACAACTGATATGTAGGTCAAACGATGCGTATTCGATATTCTTTACATTACAAAATTACCAGTTTTTTTTTTTAATTGCAATAACAATCGATAAACTGCAGCGTTAATTAATATCAACAACAATACTAAAAATATAAGATACGCTACGTATGTTATTGTATACAAACATATGAATGACTGATAAAGAATGAAAACAAAACTACACAAAGAAAGTATTTTGGATGTAGTGTGTACGGTTAGTGTAAACACACGATCGAATGCAACTGTCGTCACAGAATGGCCCGGTTACGTTAAAGTAGGTCAATTGCAGTTCCACATCAACAAAGTTTTGTGAACACAACGTGCTTTGTAGGAGCCATATAAACTGCTTGTCTAGATCGTCTAGACATACAGTTTGTTTCAATTAAAATTACGCTAGTGGTTTATTAAAAAGATTTAAATAATTTATTTGTTTAATTTTTTTATTATTTAACATAGCACTGGATATCTATCGACAAATGTTGTATTTCAAATTGGGTATATTGTTTAAGTTATTTTAGGTAAAGTGACAACAATTGTGGTTAAAAATGAACTGTGGTGAGTGTTAAATAATAACTGATAATGGGTTTTAAGGAAATAATTTATAAATAAAATAGAATAAAACAACTTTAAACAATAATTTTATCGAAATATTTGTTTAAGAAGCGTGCTCTTCTACATATATAAAATCCGTTAAGTGACCTAGTCATGTTTCGTTTACAGCCTGTGGTTTCATCAGAGTTTATAAGACTACTGCATTGTTTTCTTGTTAAGTAATGAGTATTTGTACGTGGACTTCATATAAAACTAATAGATAATTAGACAATTAGACGACCACCTCCGTAGACTAGTGGTTGTGCCTTTGGCGTTGTACCGTAGGTTCGATTCCCACCCATGGCAAAAAGAATGATTAGTACGTACGTTTTTTTGTGCAGTTTGTCTTAGTGTTTATAAAATTTAATATGAATATATCGTTGTTTCTGGTACACATATTACAGTTACTGGTACTTAGTTTGTGACCGGAGCAATATGTGTAAATGGTTCTACATAAAAAGAAGAAAAAAATAAGAGTTTTAATATATTTTATAATTTCAATAAGGTCTGGGAGGGTAAATAATTCAAATAGGTACTGTTTTCGTTAAAAATAATATCACAGGCAAAGACAAAAGCTAATTGGCATAAAGCTTTTAAAAAAAACCATTACTACTCATATAATTAAATTATATTTTCAAAATCGATAGTTTTTTATTTGCTCGTGCAAATATTTTAATAAAAAGGTGCATGATATAAAAACATAGGAATAAAATGAAGGATACAGTATGATGATACGGATATGACCCAAATAAGATTCAATAGACGCAATTTAAAAAAGTAATTTCAAGGAACCATAACAAAAAGTTAAGATAACAAATTTTGAATTCTCAGTTTATTTCCGCTTTTTTTTAGTAACCGGTTTATTTCAAAAAAGAAAGTAAACATACTACCAATTCCCCTAAAACTGGTCCTAAACAATAAAATCCCGCAAGTTTTGTAACCAGTTCCGGGTGTATGAAACCAAAATTAGGTCAGCTAACATCAATGCAGCGTGCAAGGGGCAGGTGAAATTGTCGCACGATGTTTAGAAAAAAAAAAATCCTTTTTGCTTAAGTTTATAGTATATGATTATGCAAAAATGTACCAATTTTGTAGAATAAGCATTCCGTTGTGATCTTAAGTGTGAGAAGTGTAGTATTCACGCAGTGATCTCAGTGTTTGTGCTATCTCAACAAATCCCTTTATCTTCAGTAAAATGGCGGTACCCATTTTGCTATCGATATTTTCCTCCTTCACTTGATACTGGCATCACTATACCGTATGTTTACATACGGTCATGTGGCCATTCCTAATTCTAACCTAGTCCTTCCTCTATTCCTTTATCCCACTTTTCCGTACATATTCATTACTTTTTAATTCTACCCACACACCCAACTTAGTGTCATTCTCCACGTAATTGACGTCATAGGGACGTCAAAATGCTACCTGGGATGTCATTGGAAAAATAATGCGTAAAGCGTAGAAAGCCATTTAGTTAAAAGAAGAAGAAGGTAATAAAGGCAAATAAAACTGTTGAAATAAAAGATGCCTCTTACAAAGCAAGCGAGTGAGAAACAAAAAAAAAATCGTTATTCTTGAAAAATATACCTACAGTTTTTTGTTATAACTTTCAAAATATTTTGAATTTTACTCGCTAGGCCATGCTCTAGATCTTATACATATGAACTTTTAAAACAAATGACTTTTATAATCTGCGCTATATTGAAGCAATATGAAATATCGATAAAAAATGGAGGAACTTTGTGATTTTTTCCTATCGGGGCAACTTTATTCTATTACGTATTTTTTTAAAAGCCAGTTACTTCTAAATATCTTGTATTATTACTTTGTTTTTTATATATTTACTGGGTTTGATGCATTCTCAAAATTACAAATGGTCTTTACGCTATTTGTTATTTTCTACAATCTATTTCCGAGCAATACGAAAATAAGTTAATAAATTGAAATCAACAGGTTTTTAGGAGTGCATATTTAATGGATGGAATATTTTCTTAATCCTGTTTTAAAAATTATATATATATTTATCATCACGGCTGCCTTACGGCGCCCGAAACCGCCTAGACGGCCACAGTGTACCCAGCGGAGGGGTTTTTAATCCCCCAAGTGGCTAGCTCATAGCGATGTTTGGATAGACTCAATAACTTATCTATAAATAGTTTCACAAGTTTTGTATAGTGAAACTTCAAATCAGACTACCACCTAGACTCGAGAATTTAATGCAGTATTCTCTGGAAAACCGGTGAACCCACAGACTAAAACCGAAACATGACTAGGTCACTTGACGGTTTTAATATGCATTTATTAATAAAACACAAATAAGATGATAATAATACGTTATGTGCATAATCTTACCCCAGTCCAGTCCACTATAGGCCTTTATTAAAGTGCTAATTTTCTTCAACTGTTTTCAGAAAAGTTACAGTGCTGAAGCTTGAAATATTATTTCGCGAATGGCCATTTATCATCAAAGGTTATCTGTCAATAACTAGGCAATCAAATAATAGTAGATTTTACATCAAGTGCACAATACGAACCATTTTTATCCGAGAGCATATATATATATACCGAGGGCTCATAGTAATGTCGAGGATAAAATAGTTTTGTGGACGAGTTATAAACTCTACTTTTCACAATTCGATTGCGATAAAATAAAACAGTAGTATAACATAACATTTCTTTAATTAAAATTCAAAGTAAAATTAGTACAGTTTTGAATACTGAAGGAAATTGTTTTTATACTACACCTGCTCGGAAAGTAGGTTCTTACTTGCGTAAGAATAGGTCAGAAAGTACGTATTTGTAGTCGTACAAATATGCGGGAGGAAAAAGTGTATGAAAATCCATTGTTAACGTGCTTAAGCGGGAGGAAAAAGTATATGAAAATTCATTGTTAACGTGCTAGTTTTTTTTTTATTTTTTTTCTTCAATTCTTCAAAATTAGGAAAGGCAAGGGTTCAAAGCCATACAGCCTAGTTTTTTTTTACAAGTTCGAAATTTTAATCAAAATAAAATAAAAGTATTGGCTTATTGGCTGTTTACTTTCTTTGCCTTTTTGATTTATTAAGTTTTAACAACTGTAATAATTTTAATATAAACTTTAATTAATAGAGATTTTATATTTTATTTTCCTCGTAGGTGTAGTATAAAGCACTATGTATCACTCGGCAAGAAAGTGCGATTCCTAACTCGAGCGAATTAAGGCCCTCCGCTTCGCGTCGGGCCTCAAACTTCGCCCTCGTTAGTAATCGGTGACTTTCTCCCCTCGGTGAACAATGTACTATTCTGTCTTAAAAAACACATAAGGCAAATAAATTTCAGTAAATGTTATAAAATAACAAATTCTATCTTTGAACTTCTTATTGTGTTTGGCTGTATGGCTCATTTTCTTTGCCTTAATATAGATGCATTTATAAGTAGATTCGTTAATGCACTTGTGCACAAAATACGATTTTGTGCAGCCTATATCCTGCACAAATAAGCACTTTCAGAGCATGAGAAGTGAAAAAAACTTTCTCTGTATGCTTCTGGGAAAACTTTTGTTTGAATATAAATATTAACAAAAGTGCTCATACAAAACAAGTGCCATAACAGTACCTAATCGATGAAACTAACGCTGCAATTGACTGATGACATAATTTGGGTACACGAATGACGCGATCCAATAACAAATTGTCATTGAACAGATTTTTACGGACGCATACAATGAAGCAGTTCATCTATTAATATTTATTAATATGACTTTCTTGCTGTAGCTAACAGTTATTTTTTATTATTAACTAAAGTCTACTGTTGCTATGGCATTGTTATCAGAGTTTAAGTTTTACTGATCATTTTATATACGTGGTGGCCGAGTTGGTTAGACCTTGGACTTAAAAACACTTAGGTCCCTGGTTCGAATCCCGGTGTGTACCAATGAGTTTTTAATGTAAAAAATTATGTACATTTGTTTGACAACACCACTATAGTGCCTCGGAGAGCACGATAAGCTGTCGGTCCCGGTTTCACTATACCAACTTGTGAAACTGTTTATAGATGGGTTATTGAGTCTATTCAAAACATCGCGACGAGCTAGCCACTTGTTCGGTGTAGACTCATACCATGGGCTACGAAGAGGTGGGATTAAAACCCCTCCGCTGGGTACCCTGGGGCCGTCTAGCTAGACGGTCTCGGGCGCCGTAAGGCACCCGTGAAGATATATATATATATATATATATTTTATATAGCTCACTATTCGAATTCTGTAAAGATTGAATAGTAAGTACGTGAGCTGATCCGATAACAATGACACGCTGAACTTTAACAATTTTTAATATAATTTTTCTCCATTTTTTTATATATTGGGCGTAGCGTGATATTATGTAGCCTGAAGCTGTAAAGCCTTTCTCGATAAATGGACTATTTTATATTTTCAATTGGAACCAGTAGTTCCTGATATTAGCTCGTTCAACCAAACAAACTCTTCAGCTTTATAATGTTAGTATAGATTTAAAAATATCAATTTTAAATTAATCTTTAGTTTTAAACGAAGAGTTTAACAGTTTCCGAATATACAACATCTTATTATTAAATTATTTTGTCTTTTTTGATTTATTTTATAAAAGAGGAATATTAAAATTAAGTTTTTTTTTACCTTGAAGACATTTTACAAACATTGATATACATGGTGACTTTGAAAGGATGTACTTTGGGCTAATATGAGGTTTTACTGATCAATACGAACAACTTTTCCCATAGAACCATGTGCCGCAAATGAAAAAAAAATTGGCTTCCCCATACAAATTGGTCATTTTAACATTACTAGTTTGTATGGAGAAGGCAATTTTTTTTTTTCATTTGCGACACATGGTTCCATGGGAAAAGTTGTTTGATTTGATCAGCAGAACCTCATATTAGCCCAAAGTACATCCATTCAAAGTCACCATGTATATTTTTCAAGTAGGCAAAATATAAATTAAAAAAAAACATGGAAATAAATCAAGCCTACAAACTACGTAATAGGTACCACGGAGGCGTCAAACTTGGATTTTACACCATCTCGTTTAGCCAGTGATATACCTACTCGTATATAGAAGTAGCCGGCTCGTTGTGTTTATTGTCCTTAAACTACAGCTATAACTGGCTGGATTTAGCCATAAGTAATAGTGGAACCGGAATAAATGACGTCTTAATCTTAAACCACATGGCAAGAAGTTAATAAGCAATTTAAGGAGATGCTGGAGCTGATGCTGATTTATTAAACTGAGTCAGTTGTTTTTTTTGTCACCAGGAAGGAAACTTATACCTGTCATACTAGTACGGGTATCAGGGCAACATAAAACTTTTGTGTTTTTTTTTTTAATGCAATAAAGATTTATTATAGCAGAAACTTTATTTCTTTAACATCCGAGTGATAACAATTTTTATTATCGTATTTTTTCTTAGCGTTTAAGCTATCTAACTATTTCGTAAAACAATTTTTCCCTTTTTTTAATATGTTATATCTAAGATCAGAGGTTAAACTAAAACGATTAAATCAATATATAATACTTAATAATAATTAAAGAAACAAATATTATAAACATCGGTTGAAATACTTGTGTTACCATTAATAATGATGTTCTAAGCAAAGCATTATTAAATATTAATTAACATATTTTATTGTTTAATTATTATTCATTGAATACAAACCAAGATCTTGAGTGATTGATCTTCACTCGGCCACCATTATCAGCTGTAAATATACTTTGTAAAGGTTTTAATTGCCTAGGTATTAAACATCAAGACAAAATTATACTTCTGGATATTAAATGTCCACTAGCTAGACAATTAAAATCTTACATATACCGGGTTATTTTTGTATACACAAAATGGTATATTGCACGGAAAAAAAGAAATTCTTGCATCAGTTCATTCAAGAATATATTGTATCATATAAAAATAATAAAAAAATAAAAAAAAATTTTTATTCATAATTAATGTTTACAATTTATAATTTAATTTACCGGATCCCATACTAGGAAAAACCTGTGCTATGGTTCGGTTTACAATTATTGAAATAATTACATATTACAAACTATGTGTACGTACTATGCGTGGTATTATGAAGAAAAAAGCGTTTTCTTGAAAATCTCTCTCAAAATCTTGAATTTTTTTTTTAAAACCAAAGTCAATGTTCTTAACTCAAGGCAAATTTGACTTAATTCAAGATTTTATGGAACTAATTAAACATCTATTTTCTTCCTTTATAGTGTTGTTCATACTAAAATCAAGAGATATGATGACTTAAGACACAAAAAAACTTCAAATCATTAGGTACAACTTTTATACTAAACACACGTTCTACATAAGTTTTTTTTTCAACTTTACGATATATAAAACAATTTAGATATTAATTAGTATTATATTTATTAATTTATTTAAGGACATCCAGTGGTAGATACGTTAATACTTCCTTAAAACATAATACAATTCTGAGCTAAATGTTCCACCTTTAGGAGCCACAACATGTATAATTGTCTGGATAACAAAATATAACTTAAATATAATATTAAAAAAAACAAATAATATACATAAAATCAAGATACAGTCAACAAAAATGTAATGTATAAACGAAAAATAATATAAAAAATCAATATAACTTAACATAGGTATTAAGGGTTTTTTTTTTATTGTTTGATTTTATTTTTAAATTAGGTTTAATTTTACTATAACTTATCTGTTGTTTTCTTGAATATATCCTACATTTTCCACATAACATATGTATATTAAATTTATTTTAAGCTCATAGGAGTTTAATAGGACTAATACTTTTTCAATATCACCGACTATAAAATTCAGCATGGGTAAAAATTACCCAGTACCTACACAAATCACAGCTACTGATATGGTGTTGAAAATTAACACCTGCAGTTCAATTAGACCTACTTATCATCAGGCGAGGCTCATTATATAAAGGAATTTTAATGAAGATGCATTTAATGTAAGTAAACAAAGTGATAACAACCGGAGGGGGGGGGAATTCAGAGGCTACCATGGGTTTGCGCATGAGCAACAACCAATAGGATCGCTTTATTCAATCCTGTTACCAAAAATAAAGCGATCCTATTGGTTGTTGCTCACGTATACGTAAATGAATACGTTACGTTTCTATAATGCGCAAACCCATGGTAGAGCCTCAGGTGCTTTCGACATGCACGTCAACTCAATTTTTTCGAATGAAACTGACAGTTTTCACTCGAATGTATCAAACTTACTCGAAAGTCGAAAGCGCCTATAGGGTCTAAAGCCCAAGTAGATTAAATTAACAACACTTTTATCATATCGTAAACGTTTTCTTGTCTTAATTTAAAATGTGTTAAACTTAGCGACATTTATTATTATTATTTTTAATGTTTTGAATACTTTAATTCTGTGGCACTTTTTTACCCGGTAGCAAATCTTTGTGTCACAATTAGGTGCTCGCTTTCTGACGTGTTAATTAATCACAAATTGATATATATTTTCGCTATTGTAATTGAAAGCTCTAAGATTTCATTATTAAAAGCAAATATTATAAACATAGATGAATAAGGATCGTGTTAAGTAGATAGAAAAAAAATACACTACTTAATCAAATACTGGCATGATAAATTAATGCATAACAATTTTCAATAAATTGTATTAAAAAAAGATTTTTCTAAATAAATTAGAAGTTTATAAAACATGACATGTAACATCAAAACAGGTTTGAGTTTAAAAAACCTGCTGCTATTAACATAGAACTATTAATAATTTAATATATTTATACCAACGAATATTATGTTGCTTGGCACACTTGCATTAAATATATCAATGGAAGCTTTTTGTAAATTTTGCCTAAAGTTGTGAACAATAATAGATAAATATTAAAACTGGTCAGAAACTATGCTCTATAGGCTTGTACTATGTGTGACCGCCTCCGTAGACTAGTGGTTGCGCCTTTGGCGTTGTATCTGGAGGCCATAGGTTTGATTCCCACTCATGGCAAAAATAAATTGTACGTTTTTCTGTACAGTTTGTTATAGTCTGGGTGTTTGTAAAAATATAACATGTATTATATCAATGTTTCTGGTACACATAGTACAAGCCTAGATCTTAGTTTGTGACCAGAGCAATATAGGTAAATTGTGTCTACATATTATATATTATATACCAGTACTATACTAGTACATACTATATTTTATAAAAACCTAGGCCGGCAAACTGTACCGGAAACGTAATATTATTGTTTGGTCAAGAATGGAAATCGAACTAACAACCTCCGGATACAATATCAACGTCACCGCTAGACCACGCAGTCGGTCAATTGATGCGGTTACGAAACTATTTTGCTTATTTGCGTATACAGTCTTACAGTATATTTGTATGGAATGATAGTGCGTACTGAAATACAGTGCGTGTGATACTGTAAAGGGCGTAACCAATTCAAGATTATGTAAATTGTATTATATTTTGTGTTGTTTTTTTCATTGTTTTTTTTTATATTCTGCAGTGTATATATTTGGTAATAAAGATTTTTCATTTCATTTCAATAATATATAGTGGGACCTTAATTATAATTAACAAGTCCTTTGATTTGCGTCAAAATTCTTATTCAATATTGTTTGAATTTTATTGTAAATTATGTGTAGGTATGTAAGTGTATTTTTTTTTAATAAACTTTTTATTATTACTATTAATAACCTTAAAAAATACTTGTTTACATATTGTTTTCTCGTTTAATGTGCCATTACGGGTACCTTACGGGCGCATAAGACCGCCTAGCCGACCTTAGGTAGGTTTTATTTCCACCTCGTCATATGTTATGTTATGACCTAACGAGTGGCTAGCTCGTCGTGATAACGTCGTTATTAAGCTTTTATTTATTATTGGAATAAACGTTATTCTATTCTATTCTAATACTGCAACTCCATATAAAGGATGAACAGGTATATACACTTTTCGCCCACTATATGTTGTATATATATATATATATATATGCGTAATATTGGGATTCTTTTTTTAAACAACTACCAATGCGGAACCGATGCGTGGAAAATGTTTGAAAACAGAACGTCGCGAACACGGCGCGGACAATAGATCGCGAGGGGGAGGGACGCTGCGCAAATACGAAATGATTGCAAGCGGCCTGCCAAAGATCGCATCCGCGAGGACATCATGCGACACGTGTACCAGTGCCGAACTTGACCGACTCAAATATTATATTTAAAAAAAAAATTAGGCTAGTTTTATTAATGGTGTTTTTTGTAACCATATTTTAAAGATTTAAATTTAAAGGGTTAGGTTCTATTAAAAAATAATTTTAAGAAAAAATATATTTTATTATTTTCTTTTACTTATTTAGAAGTTTTTGTGTGGGTAGATCTTCGACGTTTGCTTAACCAATTAGTTTTAATATTAATTATAATAAACTAACTATATAATATAGGTACATATTACTAAGCAAATTAAAAAAAAAAGTAATGTAGGTATTTATTTGTTTTTTTTTTAAGTTATTATAAAACAGAATAATAATATAACATCGGTACATAAAACTCTGTATTACATTTAAATAATAAAAAAATATCAAGTGTAACGAAATGTATAAACACAATTTTCAGTAATCCGCCCCTGTAATCGCATCGCGCAATAACGTCATTCACGCACACAGTCGTGCGATAGCCGAAATGTATTTTTCTAGCAACCGCGCATGTGTGAACGCGGCTCAGTTAACCACGAGACAGCTGCAACGCACTACGCTGGAGCGAGAGCGAGACAAGAGACACGTTATATAACGCATTATTTTTATAATTAACAAGCAAAAATTTAGAGATACGGCTGTGCGACCCTGGACTCGGGCAGCGACCTCTCGCGCACAAAATTTGCACAGATCGAATGTGGGCGACCTCGAACGAATAGTTGCACGATGCTAGCACGCACACGCCTAGAACATCACACAAAGAAATAACAAAGAATATTCTTCACTTCCCCTTCAGCTTCACAAGCACCTGCAAATAAATCTAATAAACTCACAAGTCATACAAAATCAACGATTTTTTATTTAAATTTTATTTTACGAGTTTGTTGCAATAGCCAAAATACACGTTATCAATGACACGTAACGCGTATTCGTTGGAAGTCAAACGGTTATCATATCTGAATACGCACATTTATTTTATGAAGGAAGTAAATTTAATATACTTAGGTACTTACCTAAATTGTGATTAAATTGGGTAATATTTTTGAACAAATCAATTTAGTATTAAACTTCAATTGTAATGAAAGTTATTAAAATATAATTAAGAAAGTTTTTCAGTAAGCTATAAATTTTCAAACAACATGTAAGCATCTTCCATCGGGGCTCAAACGTTTACTCACTGCTCATTATCTGAACGCTTAAACCAGATCCTCGTGACAATTTTTGTTTGGTATGGTATGTAAGTTTATGTATTACATTTATTATATTATATACAGTATTTAAGTAGTTTAAGTATTGTTATGCATCATTGTTAAATTTATATTTATATCCTTCTATCGAAAGTTCCGCACCCTAAGCATATTTCACTCTCTCAAAGGTTAGCTTGTAGAAAATGCCTAAGGCATTAAGCTCGCCTATGTACAATTTTGTGCAATAAAGAATTTTAAATAAATAAATAAATGTACACAACTGTAAGTACGTTAAATTCAGTATGACATCACAACATAACAAACAGTGGCATACGCATAATAATTAATAAGGGAAAAACGATAAAAACAAAATATTGTTGCCAATGAGTTCCAAAAATTGCGCAGATAGTGAAGGTACTGATAAGATTACTGGAAAAAATGCATAAATACGTAAAATAAACTCCGAACACGTAAATAGGAAATTGCTTGTTATTGTTATAATTTTTGTACAGTCTGATATTGTTGAAGATTATTGTAATATTATCAACACAACAGTTTAAAAATGTAAATCGTGTGAATTTTATTTAAATAATAATAAGATAATTGATAACAGCATTGTTTATAAAGGTGGCAACTATTCCATATCGCATATTCTTCAAGACAAATACTAAATATATAACTACAATTAAAACGATATTATCAGTGATAAAATCAAGTAATTAACATCTAAAAATAAAACGCTAAATTTAAAAGTAGAAAAAAGTATAGCAATCGATATCGTATATAATGCACATTCTATTTCCAATTAAAATGGCTAAAAGCATACAATGGATTTAGTGGGTTCGTTTTTGCCTATTGTCGCCAAAGTAAAACAATATATGAACTTGTAGGATGGCCCTGAACCCTACCTCCGCTGAGTACATTGCGCAGAGCTGACGTCACCCTGCCAGCCCAAACTATCAGTTGCATAACATTAGTTAGGTACCACACTTATAGTTACAATCATACTGGTCCTAAATTATCTATTATATCCTATAATTTCCCTTTAGTACCTATATATACTAAGAGCTGGTAATTCAATTCTGTCTTTAGTGAGAAAAAATATTCAAGGTTTCAGAAAAACATGAAAACAATATTGCTTTAGGCACGCAAATTAAAATTAAGACTAGGTACATGGTATGCCCTAAGATCTTCACCTCCTTAAGTTTGTTATATAAGAATTTAACACAGTTATCTATTTTACCAAATCTTAGGCCACCTTAAAGAAGGCATAACTGGCCCTAAGATCACTATAAATTATATTCTACTACAAAGCAAATTAAATTTATATATTATTTAAATTACCAACCTTTAAAAAATACTATCTGATACAAATGTGAATAAATGAATTAATGATATATAAACGAGTAATCCTATACAAAATATACATAGATCATTTTTGAAATATTGGATCAATTAAAAATAGATATGGCGTAACTTTGTCTAACGAATTTTCACATACTACCTTTTATTAGGTACACTGCAATCTACAAGAAGCAAATCATCTACTCTCGTCAGTTTGTGTGGTAGATGAATTTGAACGTAAGGTACATTAAGCTAAGAACGAATTTTGTAACAAGGTGGAACAGGAAAAGAAACAACATCGCATTATGTAATCAGATGCTTAATGTTCACGGTCATGGTTTGCTTAAAGTTCAAGTGCAATGTAAAAAACTTATAGAAGGAGAGGAACAACTTGTGATGAATCATCATGATGGTAATTCAATCAATTAGTGATTTCAATCATTATGCTATTTAAAACTATAACACTTAATATTTGGTAGCAGTGCTGATAAGTCCGTAGAATTAAAAGCTCTGCAAGTATTAAAGACTTTGCTTTATAACCATTGTGTACCATTGAGTTTTTAAAAATAAAATAAAAAATTTAATTGTTAACTCGATTTATAATCGGATTAATAAAAGAATCGGATTTTTTTGATAATTTTGATTGGTTAGCTGAATACGAAATGTGACAAATTAAGCGAATCTATTATGTTTTTAATCCGTTGTATGTTTCATAAAATAAATAAATAAATGATGCGATTCTACCAAATTTAATTTAAGATAATTGAGGCCCAGGTATAATGCCTCTGTGAGAATGTTAAGCTGTCAGTCCCAGTCTCCTTTACCAACTTGTAGAACACATTATAGATGGATTATTGAGTGTAAACAAACACTTGAATTACAATCAGTCCCAGCAATGTAGAAATAAAAATATCCGCTGGGTAACCTTTGAGGCCGTCTAGGTGGTCTCCAGGCGTTGAGGCACCCTGATCGTTCCTAACTCACAGAGAGCTGGCCAAATTCCTGACTGGTAAATAAACTGCGTCTTTTAGGTGGGAGGAAGGTCTCTATAACTTCGTTAGGCCGACCGACCGGTCTCGTTACCACCACCCATACAGATGCAAAAACCGTCAAGTGACCTAGTCATGTTTCGGTTTTAGTCTGTGGGTTCACCGGTTTTCTGGAGACTACTGCATCGATTTCTTGTCGAGGTGGTAGTCTCCTTTCAGGGTGCGGTTACGAAATGAGTGGTTCAATTGACGATAAGGCAGCGAGTATATACTCGTAATGCAATTCGTCATTGTCGCCCCCCATTTCGTAATCGCATCATTTAGCCGGCATAGTGGGAGCGATCAATATTGTTTAAGAACAATTATTGATTGACCCCATTCATGGACTTTGTAGGTCTGCTCACCACCAGGTAGATAAAAAGTCACATGTCGTGCTCCAATAAAAAAATAAAAAAATAGTATTAGACCCCAAGTATTCTGCAAATATTGTACATTATTCGTATGAATTAAAAAGTAGGTACGATACGTACATTTGAATTATAGCAATTCAAATGTACGTATCGTACTAACATTTTTTTATTATTATTTCGTAGATAATCTTTGAACTTCAATGTTTGATAAATGTAACATTGGGAAAAATAAAATCTTATCTTACTATTAAACTAAATATTTTTACTGAAGATGCATTATTTTTTTAATTAAACTTCTTATAATATAATATATATTTATACAAAGTTCTATACGTATTGAAAAACACATACATTCTAATGGGGTTGGTGACATAAATCCTTATGTCACCAACCCCATTATGAGTAGTCTGTTACTAGTTTTAAGTACAACACGGTATCCTAAGTCTGCATCATGAAAAGTATATTTTTTTTATCATTCACACATATTGCCTGAGCACAAACTAAGTATTAAGCTTATACTATGTGTAACAGAAACAACTATAATAATATATATCATATAATATCTAATATATATTTTTAAACGCCCAGAAGGCAAACTGTACAGGAAAACGTACAAATGTTGTTTTTTTTTTTACTGGACCAAAAAAACTGGACCTTCGAATTTGTATAAACGAAATATTATTAATATGATTATAAGAAAACCTACAAAATCCATGAATGGGGTCAATCAAAACATTGTTGTTTAAAAGCATTGGTCGCTCCCACTATGCCGTTTTAGCGAAATAATGCGGCGACAAAGACGAATTTGCATTACAAGTGTACTTTTATAGCCTTGCGCTGCATTATCGTCATATTAATTGTCCGTTTCGTAACCGTACCCTTAAAGGACACTACAACCTTGACAAGAAATCGATGCAATAGTCTCCTGAAAACCGGTGAACCCACAGACCTAACCCGAAAAATGACTAGCAGTGAGTTATATGACTAGCAGTTAGTCATTTTTCGTGTTAAGTGACGGTTTCTTTCATTGTATCGGTTGCTATGTGTAGGAATCGAAACCACCACCTCCATATTTAAATCAACTAGGTACTAGCTTTGTTGTATTAAATGTTTGTTTGTTTATAAACATCGCAGCCCATGTACCATAGCCGTACTTAACTTGTAAAATCGGCCACCATGAATGAATGCGGTGATTTGATACCATGAAACGGTTTCTCTACGGTTCCATTAACTATTTAACTGGCGTTCACTTTAAAATCTTCGCTGAGCAATTTTGTTAGGGCTTTCAAAATATTGTTATATTATTTAATAATTCTATTTATAACTAACTTGGTATGAGGTTTCTAAAAAAAAATTGTATTTTTTAATATTAAATGATTTATGATTCTGTAGTTCAATAGGTCCACAGTCATAACACTTCTTATACCTTTTCAGTAGCTCTAACACAAGTTTTTGGAAACAGTTTCTACTATAGTCGATAGTAACTATAGATTGAGGACAATAAGAGAGGTTTATTTGAAAAATAAAGCGATCCTATTGGTTGATCCCTATCTATAGTTACTATCGACTATAGTAAAAACTTGTGGTACATGTGTCTTGGTCTCTCGTGGTCACATTTGCCTTTCGCTTCACTATTATATATCTGGATCGTCATTCTTTCATTATTCATTTTTTGTACAACGAACTGAGATGCTTTCTTATTTTCATTCCGAACGTTCTTTCAGTTTCATTGTTCTAACTTCATATTATTATTTTTTATAGGAGCTTGGCATGTGACCCCACATCTACTTGATCGAAAGCAGTATGCAGGTCCAAGAATGAATACAACCAGCTCTTAGAAGTGTGTTGTAGGAGCTAGTTTCATCCATTATGCCGGCTTAAGTTGCCTATTCACGCTTCGTTTAAAGGACTCAAGATAAAAATATATACCTACCTAGACTTATTACGTTACAATGCCATTTTTCATTCGGATAGTCGATGGTTGACTATAAATAAATTTTATAGTATAAAAATAGAAGTCAAAACATAAAAACAAGAAATTTGAAGTGGCTACGTAAATATTAAGACAACTATGACAATTACTGGCAAGGTCGCAAACATCAAAATGGCAAATATTTTATATATCTCTCTATGAAACCTTTTGAGAATCTCAAATAGGGCATAACAATAATAATAATAATAATATTATGTAAGATATTGAAAAAATATTTTAGTGTTGTATGTATAGCCTATTTATTGAGGTTGACTTAAGGTACATAACATCACGCTATGACCAATAGAAGCGAAGCATCAATGAAAAATGTTGCAAAAACGAGGAAAAATTATTCCTTTTGAGAGCTTCCGTTTCATACACTGCGTAAACGGTTAATAATACGCAGATAAAGTTGCGTAGATCAGCTAGTATTATAATAAAGTTGAGAAGAGTTTGTTTGGTTGAACGCGCTAATCAGGAACTATTGGTTTGAATTTAAAAAAAAAATGTGTTGGATAGCCTATTTATCGAGGAATGATATAGGCTTCTACTTCTAGTACTATAACATCACGCTACGACCAATAGGAGCGGGGCATCAATGAAAAATATTGCAAAAATAGGGAAAAAATATTCCTTTTGAGAGCTTCCGTTGCGTGCGCGCGCGTTACGCAGACGAAGTTGAGCGTGTCCGCTATATCCTTATAGTTTTTTTTTTATCCATACTAATATTATAAATTCGAAAGGTACTCTTTTTTTTGTTACGTTTTCACGCCTAAACTGTGAACCGATTTAGATAAATTTTATTATGGAGATAGATCTTTATCAGGCTCTTTAGCCTGGTAAGGAGATACTTAGTATATATCATTTTGAGACATAGCTAGGGAGCAGATAAACAGGGTATTTGTATTTTATGTCTTAGGAAAAGTGTTTAAATAAGCTGCATTAAAATATTTTTGAATTTATATTTCTTTTTGACAATTTTTGTTTTATTTACAAGATGACATTTATTGTCAACTTTTTGGATACTTAAAGAGAAAGAAAGTCTTATTACAGAAATAATTTAGTCTCAGTAACCATTTTAGATAGAACTAAAAATTTGGAATATTAAAGCAAAACATTTTTTTTAAACTTATTAATGAATGCCGCATTTCTAAAAGCTATTATAATAATAATGCACAAGAAGTGCGAATCAAGCGCAGTAGTACTACTTACTGCGCTTGATTCGCACTCCTTGTACGCAGACCTGAAATCAATTTTTGACACTTTCTTTAGAGACGTTGATTTAGCTCGTGGTCCAAAAATTCTTACAGCTGTATCCACTACCTCAAAAATCCCAAGAATACCTACTGGCCAGGACTTGCCGCTTCTGAGTCATAGTCGATGTAATGCCGTGTTCTCGGCATAGGTACCTAGCATCTTTTTACACTCAAAATACTCTTATGATTTAATTGGAATAATCATTCGTTCATTAACAAATTCTTAAAGATATAAAATGTATATTCTTAGATATATATTAATGAAACTAAACACCTGAAGCTAAACTAAAATTTTCATTAAATGTAGGTAACATTTATAATCAATATCTCCGAATCGGGATCTAGTCTCGCCGTTCCCATGGCAACCATCCCTTTGCCGCTTCCACACAGCTTCAATTATCAAGCGTCGCCGATTCCCAAAATATCTCAAATTTGTAGTATCAAAGAGACCTACCTTGTTTAAATCATTTGCGAGCCAGCACGCATAATATCGAATAGGATAATCGATTATTTTCTGATCCCTCGTCACCTCCTTAAATGTAAATATTGTAAATTATTCTTAATAAACTAAATATTAGGTATAAAAATTTACAAATAATGTATATAAAATATAAATAACACCAAATTGTTATGTTATAGTTCGAATAGGATATATTTTTATCGGAAATTATGGAACTCAAATATTTACTTATTTCATGTATTCCATCACGGGTGCCTTGCGGGCACCCAAGACCGTCTAGACGGCATCAAGGTACTCAGGGGTGGGGTTTTATACCAACTTCGTCATAACCAATGGTATGCTTTGTCTACACCGAACAAGTTTCACTATACCAACTTGTGAAACTTTATATATGGGTATGAAACTGGGACCACGAGCTTAACGTGAACTTATACTTACTTTATGTTTTTTATTAAAGGAGCACGTTTTGTGACTTTGTATCTACCTGATGTTAAGCAGATCTACATAGTACATGAATGGGGCCGATCAATATATTGTTGTTTAACAATATTGATCGGTCCCACTATGCCGGCTTAATGATGTGGTTACGAAATTAGCGCCATCATGGACGGATTTGCATTACGAGTCTGTTTTAATAATCTCGCTGCTTTATCGTGAAATCAATCGCCCGGTTTGTAACCGTACCATGAAAAGGGAAACAAAAAAGGGAGAACTCCGAAAAACTGGTGAACCCACAGACTAAAACCGAAACATGACTAGGTCGCTTGATTGTTTTTGCATCTTGGCGGTGGTAACGAGTCCGGTCGCTCGGCCTAGCGAAGTTATAGAGGCCTTTCTCCCAAAAACACAATTTATACCTATTTAAAAAAATATATACCATAAAAAACAAGGGGTATTTTTCTGAATATCGTATTAGAATATTACTCACATTTAAACATATACATTAATGAATGAATGAATGAATGATTTATTCACGGAATAAAGTTTAGGTACATGTAGTTGTTTTACAGTTTTTTAAGATCTCCTACTCCACCATTTATGATATGTAAATTTATTTAGTACATTATTATTCATAGATTAACACTTGCATTACATTGAAAATAAAACAATAATTTGTTAACAATATTAAATACTAAATGGGTATGTAGTTGAACTGACGCAATTCGTCTATGTCGCCGCCCATTTCGTAATCGCATCATTTAGCCGGCATAGTGGGAGCGATCAATATTATTTAAGAACAATTATTGATTAACCCTGTTCATGGACTTTGTAGGTATGCTCATCACCAGGTAGATACAAAGTCACATGCCGTGCTTCAATATTATTATTTTTTATAGGAGCTCGGCATGTGACCCCACATCCACCTGATCGAAAGTAGTATGCAGGTCCAAGAATGAATACAACCAGCTCTTAGAATTGTGTTGTAAGAGCTGGTTTCATCCATTATGCCGGCTTAAGATGCCTATTCACGCTTCGTTTAAAGGACTCAAGGTTATAGGATGAAGGAAATACGCAAGCAGGTAGATTCATTCAATTCATAGAAGCATTCCACATTTTAATAGTGCGACAGATGTACGAATCACCAAATCTTTTAGTGCGGGTTGGTACATCTGCATGTATTCTGTTACCTGCTCGTAAGGTTCTGTAACGGAAAGGGGAATGAGATTAAAAAGTTCTTCAGAGCACTGTCCATGGTAATGGCGGTAAAATACGCTCAACGACGCTACATCTCTGCGAAGCTGCAGTGGCTCTAAGGTGTTAGTGAGCTCTTCGTCATCAATAATACGAGATGCACGCTTCTGCAGACCATCGAGGGCATGCAGCAAATACTTGGCCGATCCACCCCAAAGGTGCGAACAATATTCCATACAAGGCCGGATCTGTAGCCCTAGTGTGAGTTTTTTTAACATTTACTTTCGCGTTAACTTTACTACCGCGTTAACATTTTGACCAATCACACGCTCGCATTTTTAGTTCTCAAAATTTCCGCTTGGAGCGCTGAACTATTTCCCATACAAATTTTAGTTAACTCAAACTTAAAGTAATAGTTAGAAAACTCACACTAGGGGTACTGGGCACAAAAACACACGAGACTATATTATTATTTTATTGTTTTATTTTCCTTTTCATCAGATTTTTGTTTAAATTCCTTAGTTACTTAGTTTAAAATATTTGTGTAAAATATGACTATAATGTCTTTTAGGCTTATGGACTTTGACTCCAAAGCCTTAATGAATTTTATAAAAAAAAACACGAGACAACAATAAAAAGAGCTAATGCCAAATTATATTTGACTAGATGTATAAGATCAAGTCCACTTGGTATTAAAAAACTCTGTCAAATTGTAAAAGCATTTTGTGCAGCATTATCTTTAAATTAAAAACACATTCCAAAAATGACACTTACTATTTATTACTTATTTACGTATTTTAAGGTTCCGAAAAAAAATCCCCCGAGAAATCCTGTGAGAAAATAGCCTTTTGAAGAAAGAAAGAAGAAAATCTGCTTTTACAAGACATATGATGGGACAGACAGCCAGAAATCATTTTTATCCATGCATTATTTTTATAAAACAATATTTTTCTAAGTCTTTAAAAACATCGCGACGAGCTCGCCACTTGCTCGGTGTAGATTCAAAATAACATCAGCGACGACATGAACATCAGGACGAAATAACATCAGGAGCTCTTGTTTGTGCCCACCTGGGCTTAAAACTTTAAAAAAATCCGATAAATAATTCCAAGAATAATTTACATTTTAGTTCATAAGTATAGTCTGCTCCCTCATCACCAGTCTATTAATAGCAAATTTACTGGATGTAGGTGGATCTTTTTCGAGGAATACTTCTATTTTATATAATAATTATATAAATTTTGATCTTTATTTTATTATTATGTAGTACATTTCACTCATACCTAGAATACACTAATTAGATATATAAAGATATAAACTGTAGTTGTCGTATATAAGGATATAATATATGCTGAAGAGCTTGTAGCCTTGTGGATCCCGGTAAACCTGTCCTGGTATTTGATTCCCTAGATGGCCCATGCACACAGTGATGGCTCGGGCTTATTATGATAGAATTTACATATGGGTTAGAATCATCTCTTATTCCTATAATATTGATATGTTTATTTGTTAAGTGATTCCCAGAAAATACTCGCACAAGTAGCCTTATATGCGTTCTGTTAAATTATCAAATCTTGCCCAGGCTTCTTGCCTTCGTACCAATGAATTTCTTAGAATGTGTTAGTCCTTGCGTAGTTAACCAGCATTGTTTTGTTAGCCTCATGTATGCGTGTGAGGTGAATAAAGATGGAGAAATACACAAAAATATGCCATAGTGTCCAAGTGTTTTACTGATGTCAGCCCTAAAACTAATAAGATAGCATTAGTTCATATCGTATGCATACTAACCCTACCACTAGCTCAGGAACACGAAAGCCGATGGTGACAGTGTGCTATGACTAGTTTTGGTTATGAGTGAGGATCACTAAAGCTGAAGTTGACTGTATGCTGTGACTAGTTTTGGTTATGAATGTTCTAGGACAGTGTTTCCCAATTAATGGTACGCGTACCCCCAGGGATACGCGAGGTTGCATCAAGGGGTACGCGCAGCAGATCTTAAAGATTCAACTTTATCGTGTCAGCGAAGTAGCAATAAAATATTTACTGCCATTTTGCAAAACATACCTTTGCGAGAGCGAATTTTCTGCAATGACAAGCTCAAAAACTAAACATTGTCACAGACTTCAACACGAAGACGACTTGAGATTAAAGCTGACGAAAATGCAACAAGATTTTTCAGAATTGTGAGCGAAGAAAAACGTGCATATTTGTCACAGTAATCAAACTGGTGTTCTCCGTCATTAGAATAAAACTGTATTTTATATATATATCATCACGGGTGCCTTACGGCGCCCGAGACCGCCTAGACGGCCCCAGGGTACCCAGCGGAGGGGTTTTAATCCCACCTCGTCGTAGCCCATGGTATGAGTCTACACCGAACAAGTGGCTAGCTCGTCGCGATGTTTTGAATAGACTCAATAACCCATCTATAAACAGTTTCACAAGTTGGTATGGTGAAACCGGAACCGACAGCTTAACGTGCTCTCCGAGGCACTATAGTGGTGTTGTCAAACAAATGTACATAAATTTTTAAATTAAAAACTCATTGGTACACACCGGGATTCGAACCAGGGAGCTAAGCTATCTTAAAACTGTATTTTGATGGTAATAAATGTAAAAATATCTTATTTAATTTTATATTTAACGTTCCTGCAAAAAGGGGTTTGCGAGTTTGAGGTCTTTCTTGGAGTGGTACGTAGAAAAAACTAATTGGTAACCACTGTTTTAAGATCTGGAAAGACAAAGTTGACAGGGTGCTAAACTAGGTTTTTGTATTAATGTACCAAATGGTATCCCTTTTAAGGACTTCTTTTATAAAGGTAGACCAATTAGTACTAAAGGAAGATACTTATTAATATTTTTTTGATTTCTTACATTAATCAGACCATTTCCTAGAAACATCGATTATTTAAAAACAATACATACAGCACTTTCTCAATAATGCCCTATAAGTATTCTGGGCCAAAATAAATGTACTAAAATTTAGTGCGCTCGTTTAATAATGCTTTCATAATTTAAACCAAAATCTAAGAAATGTATTAGTCGTCATATAATGATGATAATAGGTCTCCTCTGTCCCCCCAACGGGAGATGGGCATCTGTGACGAGATTATCGTCCCTTTACAGTAGTAGCTGTTTGCTAACCGTCTACAGTCTTTTGGTACCCCATCATATAGGTAAATGAGACCCGGCCGCAGTACCAGGCGCACATAACCAGCTTGGAGACAACGCACAGCCTTTACGAGATTATGCGATTGTTCCAGATCAGGGAGCGTGCTGCGTTCAAACGTGACTCAATATTAATTATCCTATTTATTCATGTAATATAAATTTCCATAAAAAAATATTGCATCCTCACAAACGCATAGAACTATCAGACAGTGGCCTTGGTCGTGCCGAAAAACAACATAATCGCTAAAATACTCTGCCAAATGTCTATTCAGTGACGATCATAGACAAGTACGAATAGTTCTAAGGGGGAGGCATAGTGGGGGGAGGGAGGTACGAAGTTCGGAGGCCCGTCGCAAATAGCGCGATGCGACTTGGTGTAGAGCTGCCATACACTTCCCAGGCAGGGCCGCATTCAAAGTCCGTTTCAATCGAAAACTTTCCCAATTTGCTTTAATACACCCTCCCGATTCGTTGGTTTGGGAGTATTCTGTTTGTAGATTTAGCGAGGACCAAATTTTGTTATCGATCTTTTAGGAAATGAAGGGCCTTTTTAGAAATACTATAGATATAATATTGACCGCCTTCTTAGAGTAGTGGTTGACTCCGGAGGTCGTGGGTTTGATTCCCACTCATGCCAAAAAAATATTAGATCGTTTTTCTGTACAGTTTATCATGGTCTAAGTGTTTATAAAATATAATATTTATTATGTCGCTGTTTCTGGTACTCATAGTACAAGCTAGAGCTTAGTTTGTGACCAGAGCAATATGTGTGAATTTTATTGTCCTAGATATTATTTTATAATAAAGTAGTTATTATGAGTAAATATTTAATTTTATATTCTTTTAAATAAAAAACATAAACTGTCTTGTAAGTCACCATATATTCAGTAATTCAGGAACTTATAACTAAAATGATAATTGACCAGGAAGGGAATCCTTACACATAGTAGTGTTTTGTCTCTTCTAAAAACAATATTTTAAATTAATAAAAAAAAAAATAGAGATGTACCGTACGAATCTCGTGGCATAGAAAAAAATATACAAAATGGGATTTTCACGCATGTCAGTTGTTATATCAAAATAATAAATTTTTCACTTTTAGCTGAGATTTTATGATTTTTTTCTTTATTTTAATTAAAATTAAAAAGCCACTTAGATCTCAAGCGAGAAAATCCCTATTTGCCATTCCACTTTGGTACGACCGCATTCCTAAGAGCTACCTTTTCACAAAAAAATAAAAGAAAAAAGCTATTTTCGAAACAAAATAATTAAATATAAAAATACAACTAAACAAGATTTGTATACATGGATGAGTTAATTTTATTACGCAAGGTTTTGCGAGTAGCTACCTTGCGGAGGCTTTCAAGGGATCTGCCAGGGGGTGGAGGGTGCTGTCACTATCGCAACGGTTCCGCCGCGTAGGCGATCGCTATGACTACGGGCCCCGAAAAATAGACAAAGTGCGCCTCTGGGTGGCCTTGCATTGGTATGGGGAGGGCATTAGCCCCACTGTGCTGTGCACGCTCATATCAATTTGCGCCAACATTTTGCGCGTTGGTGCCCAAATGTAGAGACTAGGTGACGAACGGTCTAAGTCACTAGATGAGATTTTTTGCTAATTATATCTTATAACGTTTGTTAAACAAAAACAAAAAAATGACAACAAAGAAAATATATATCGGGTTATTATTTTTTTTAATAATAATAATATGTAGGATATTTTACACATAGGTACTTCAGTCACAAATTCAGTTCTAGGGTTGTATGAGTACCAGAAACGATTCTAACATAACAATTAATAAACCGTAAACAGTGTAAACAGGCGTCACGACACAAATTATCGCTTAGTGGGACGTCTGGTAAACTCGCATCTGAAATGCACATTTTGTTTAACAATAAAGAATTTATTATTAAAAAAAAAAAAAAAAACCTATATTAAATGTTATAAACACTCAGACTGTTTAGAAGAAAATTGGTACTAATATTGTTTTGTCGTGTGTGGGGATGGAACCTACGACCTTCGGATAGGTATAACGCCAAAAAACATAAATATAGACTTAACTTCAATGTAGAAGCTACATTCGAAATTTTATTTTCGGTTTCTATGACTATAAACTTATTATTGCTTTAAAACTTTGGTTGTGGCTTTCCGGTATGGCACCATCAATTGTCGGTTTAGCATCTGTGTGTATGGTAACGAAATGGTTGGTCGGCCTAACAAAGTTGTGACCCCCCCACCTAAAAATATTATTTGGGATAAAAAGTGGGAATCGAATCCACGACGTCTATTATAACGCCAACGGCAATTACGAGACCACGGAGGTGGTCTGTGATACTGCAGCACATCAATTTCTACATTTTTTTTTAAAGATCACCAGTTTTTTTTTTTTTTTTAACTTTATTGCACAAATTTTGTACAAAGACGGGCTTAATGCCGTTAGGCATTCTCTACAAGTTAAACCTTTGGAATAAATTAGGCAGTAAGTAGGTAAAATAACTAAAATATATTTAATAAATAGAGTATAGGTACATACATACTAATACCCACTTTAATCATTTATTTACTCCAGAAAAGAAAAAAATAACAAAATAAATATAAATAAATCTTAGCTAAAATAAAATTTAAAAAAAATATGTTCCAGCTATTACTGTATCTAAAAGTACCTAGTATACATAATATATACTCATAGCAAATATTACAGCAACAGCCCAATATAGCAATACAACGGCACAATATTTATTTAAAGCGGAAACACAGGATAAGAGTGGGAGAGAGAGTCCCATTTTTATATACCTATACAAATATTAGTGACTTGAACCGTTCTTTCCCTGCTCACATGTTTTCCGTATTGCAGCGCTCCTCTAGTAGGTATAGCGATAATGAACCATCGCGTTGTCTGTTCAAGGCCAACCGCGAATTTGCACTCGCCTGTTCAAATATGATTTGGTTATAACTACGGATGTTTCGACGCTATTAATTCGGTTTTATTGCATTCATATTATTCACTTTTTACGTGTTACGGGTACGAACGCGTACAAACGGGTCAAAGTCAAAGTCAAATCATTTATTTCATGTAAACCTTTACAGATATGAATAGTCAAAAAAAAAACTTAACAATGAGGCCTTAGAGTGCGTTTGGTTAGGCAGCTATTCATTAACAAAAGAACGACAAATATTTAATAAACCTCGATATCAGATTTAGAACTTAAACGCGATGGAATGGAAATCATAATATGAAAAATACTACCGAACCGAACACACACTACATAACCAACTAGTGTAAGACTAGGTGGTTAGCTGATTCCATTGACCTGTCAATCATACATTATCTGCCATACCTTGTATGGCAGAGAGCCACCAAGGGGACCAACTTCACCGACAATATCCACGCCTTAAATATTTATTCTAAATAAAAGGGTACAAACGAGTACGTGGTTTAGGAAAGCTAATCAGTTCTGCCCGAGATGAAGGTAATTTGCTGTAAGAAAAAATGAATTTATGCCATCACGAGTGCTTTTTAGCTCCCGAGAACCGTTTAAACGGCCTCAGGGTACCCAGCATTCGGTCATGGTTTTCGGAGGCAACACCTAACAAGTGACGAGCTTGTTGCGGTGTTTATGATTGTATAGCCACGTTGTACAAAGCGGTCACCCATCCCAGATCCGGCCTTGTTGTCATCTGCTTAACCTTGTTATCAGTTGCGCAGTGACTTCCACTAGGCTGGACAGTATTTGCAGTAAGGCTTATAAAATAAAGAGGTTTCTTTTATTAGAGCAGAGCATATGACTTTGTATCTATGATGGTAAGCAGACCTATATAGTAAGTCCATGAATGGGGTACGTCAATTCAACAGTATTGATCGTTCCCGTGTTTTGTTTTGTATTTTACACGTTATAATTTGCATTAGGAGTCTACTTTAATAACCTTCCTGCGTTATCGTCAAATCAGCCGCCCGTTTCGTAGCCTCACCCAGAAAGGAGACTACCACCTCGATAATAAATCGATGCGCTACGCTGCTAAAACCGGTAAAACCGCAGACTAAAAACAAAACAGGACTTACATACCATTATAATATGTATTTGTAACTTGGAGATTTATATAAGGAGCCGCCCTAAGGCCTAAAATAATACAGAAGATGGCGGAAGCCATACAAACTTAAAACAAAAAGTTAGAACAAAAAATATTATAACCAATCATTGAGCGTTAATTGGTTGAAATTGAATACACAATATGGCTGCTACGAACACGTTTGACTTTATTTGACAACATCCATACAATATACGTGGTGTCCGGGTTGGTTAGACCTTAGACTTAAAAACACTTACGTCCCTGGTTCGAACCCCGGTGTGTAACAATGAGTTTTTAATCTAAAACTGTATGTACATTAGTTTAAGAACAACACTATAGTGCCTCGGAGAGTACGTTAAGCTGTCGGTCCTAGTTTCACTATACCAACTTGTGAAACTGTTAATATTGAGTCTATCCAAATATCGCGACCAGCTAGCCACTTGTAAACGGCGTAGACTCATACCATTGGATACGACAAGGTGGGATTAAAAACCCCTCCGTTGGGTACCCTGAAACCTTCTAGGCGGTGATGATATTTATTTATTTTATAAAAATGATTCTTTAAAAAAACTATTCTATACTAAAACAAAATACTAACTAAATAGTTACTAAACAAACACCTTGACGCATTAAATTAAAAGACAAAGCTCGTATTCAATATACTGAAAACCCTGTAACAAGAGAGAAGGAACCCAACACTGCAGAAAGCGAAAGTCGATAGGATGGCAAAGGTCAAAACGGTCTAGGTACTGGCGTGCGCATTTGTGCGTGCCGCGCGCCCGTTTCGGTCTTTCAGGCTAGGCGGCCTCGATTTTCAGCTCCCTATAACTTATTCCACCCTGCATACGACGCAATAGACCTAGATTTTGTAGACATTAATAATTTTATACTACAGTAGATAGTTTATTAAATATTTACCACTGAAATCATAGAAAATGCGTGTCGTGTTATTTACACTATATATATGGTGACTTTGATAGGATGTACTTTGGGCTAATATGATGTTCTACTGATCAAATCGAACAACTTTTTCCATGGAACCATGTGTCGCAAATGAAAAAAAAAATTGCCTTCTCCATACAAACTTTCAAATTCACCCTGTATAGTAAAAAAATAAAATTGCTTTCCGCGTCTATCTGTATGTTTGTATGCTAAAATCTGTTAAACTACGCAATGGATTTTTGTATCGTTTTCTCTATCAATAAAATAATTTCTTCGGTATTTTTCTGAGTTTTTTAACGCTTACTTTTGATACAACTGCGTTAATAATTTCTAGTTCTCAAAATTTCCGCTTGGAGCGCAAAACTATTTCCAATAAACTAATAAAATATGGAACCACCTTAATGCCTAAAATGGCCTATAAAACGGAAATTTCAAAAGATTTGTTGCCGCTATATTCTGTTCTCGCTTCAACCAATTAACGCTTTTGTCATTACTTTTTTTTATTTGTATGGCGGCGGCCATGAAGCTAAAAAAACGCGCCCCGCGCCTATGGAGTAAGCATGATACATAAATTGTTTCATAATAGTATGATACCGGTGTCGCCAATTTCTGAGTCGAACAAATGAAGAACGGGGAAAAAGGTGTGGCTTCAAATGGCAGCTCAACGCGTCTGACACTTAAAAAACTGCTTGAGAAAAAAAGAGATACAAGCAAACACGAATGTGTGCGCGTGTCTATGAAGTGTATTGTTTTTTTATTATAAAAAGCCATGAAGGTAAAAACCGTGCCCGTCCGCGCGCCCCTACTGGAGTAAGCATCATTCAATTTGCTGGGTGCCGCGCGAGTGACAAATTTGTCACTCACACACACTTTCACATTTTTTACATCCTCAGTCTGATTTGTGCGTTCGGCGGAGAAAGTCGAAAAGAGCTCCGCTTTTATTGTCGGAAAAATGGTTAATTGTGCATTAAAGCTGTGTAGAAACTACTATTAAAAAAAAGTATCTAGTGTCACGTAATTCAAGTATGTATTTAACATGTTTTTCTTATATTATACATTAATAAAAAATAATAATAAAACCCATAATTAAAATATTAAAATCTGACGGTAACTGTCAAACTATGTGCAACAGTTAAAAGTTGAAGAACTAGTGAGTTTTTATTTTTAATGAGAATTTCGATACTTTAAAATAATTTATAATCTTTTCAATTTAATTTAATCAAAAGGTATGGCGACAACAGAACCGTCCAACGAGGTTTGTCAGTTACTATTTAGTGATGTGATTTTATAGTTGATAAACTCGATTTTTGTAAATACTTTCATGGTTATGAGATATTATACAATTATTGTTTTTTTTTATATAATACTAATTATATTTTCTATACGTGATACAGTTTCCCGAAAGATCCGGCATTAAAACGTACATGGGTAGAGGCAATTAAAAGAGAAGAAAATTGGTAACCAACATGAATACCCGTGTATGTTCAGTACATTTTGACGAATCAAGCTACGATTTAATTGTTTTTCGCCTTTTGTAGTTTGAGTATAACTTCCTCATGGAGGTCGGTCAAAAATGTTGAAATTGAGTTTAGTAGGTACATGTAGTTAGTTGTGCATGTGTTTTAATTTAATAAATAATTTAATTTAAAAAGGTATTTTAACTTATTGTTATATTATTATACGAGTATACCTACATTTTTTTAATCCACTAGTATTATAAATGCGAAAGTGTCTATCAGGGTGGATTTGAAAGGATGTACTTTGGGCTAATATGAGGTTCTGCTGATAAAATCTAACAATTTTTCCTATGGAACCATATATCGCAAATGAAAAAAAAATTTACTTCCCCATACAAATTGGTCATTTTTACGTTACTAGTTTGTATGGAGAAGGCCATTTTTTTTTCTTTTGCGATACATGGTTCCATGGAAAAGTTGTTTGATTTGATCATATTAGCCCAAAGTATATTTTTCAAAGTTATTGAGTCTATTCAAAACATCGCGACGAGCTAGCCACTTGTTCGGTGTAGACTCATACCATCGGCTACGACGAGGTGGGATTAAAACCCCTCCGCTGGTTACCGTGATGATATGTGTGTGTATTACAATTGTATATCGATAAATAATTATTAATCTTTGATGATCTCTATAAATCCCAAAATATTTGGTTTATGTCGATAAGTAATAATATTTGCTGTCGGTGGCAACACTATCGAAACTATTAAGTATGCAATTAAATATTTAGCTTTTTATAATAAAAAAACAATACACTTCATAGACACGCGCACACATTCGTGTTTGCTTGTATCTCTTTTTTTCTCAAACAGTTTTTTAAGTGTCAGAAGCGTTGAGCTGCCATTTGAAGCCACACCTTTTTTCCGTTCTTCATTTGTTCGCCTCAGAAATTGGCGTCACCGGTATCGTACTATTATGAAACAATTTATGTATCATGCTTACTCCATTGGCGCGGGGCGCGTTTTTTTAGCTTCATGTAAAAAGCTAAATATTTAATTGCATACTTAATAGTTTCGATAGTGTTGCCACCGACAACAAATATTATTACTTATCGATATAAACCAAATATTTTGGGATTTATAGAGATCATCAAAGATTAATAATTATTTATCGATATACAATTGTAATACACACACATATCATCAAGGTAACCAGCGGAGGGGTTTTAATCCCACCTAGTCGTAGCCGATGGTATGAGTCTACACCAAAGAAGTGGCTAGCTCGTCGCGATGTTTTGAATAGACAATAACTTTGAAAAATATACTTTGGGCTAATATGATCAAATCAAACAACTTTCCCATGGAACCATGTATCGCAAAAGAAAAAAAAATGGCCTTCTCCATACAAACTAGTAACGTTAAAATGACCAATTTGTATGGGGAAGTACATTTTTTTTTTTCATTTGCGAAATATGGTTTCATAGAAAAAATTGTTAGATTTTATCAGCAGAACCTCATATTAGCCCAAAGTACATCCTTTCAAATCCACCCTGATAGACACTTTCGCATTTATAATACTAGTGGATTTAAAAAATGTAGGTATATAATAATATAACAATAAGTTAAAATACTTTATTAAATTAAATTATTTATTAAATTAAAACACATGCACAACTAACTACATGTACCTACTAAACGCAATCTCAACATTTTTGACCGACCTCCAAGAGGAAGTTATACTCAAACTACAAAAGGCGAAAAACAATTAAATCGTAGCTTGATTCGTCAAAATGTACTGAACATACGGGTATTCTTGTTGGTTATAAATTTTCTTCTCTTTTAATTGCCTCCCCATTTACGTTTTAATGCCGGATCTTTCGGAAAACTGTATCATGTATAGAAAATATAATTAGTATTATATAAAAAAAACAATAATTGTATAATATCTCATAACCATGAAAGTATTTACAAAAATCGAGTATATCAACTATAAAATCACATCACTAAATAGTAACTGACAAACCTCGTTGGACGCTTCTGTTGTCGCCATACCTTTTGATTAAATTAAATTGAAAAGATTATAAATTATTTTAAAGTATCGAAATTCTCATTAAAAATAAAAACACATCACTAGTTCTTCAATTTCTAACTGATGCACATAGTTTGACAGTTACCATAGTTACGACGTTAGATTTTGATATTTTAATTATAGGTTTTATTATAATTTATTATTAAGGTTTAATATAAGAAAAACATGTTAAATACATACTTGAAAAACGTGACACTAGGTACTTTTTTTTTAATAGTAGTTTCTACACAGCTTTAATTAACCATTTTTCCGACAATAAAAGCGGAGCTCTTTTCGACTTTCTCCGCCGAACGCACAAATCAGACTGAGGATGTAAAAAATGTAAAGGTGTGTGTGAGTGACAAATTTGTCACTCGCGCGGCACCCTGCAAATTGAATGATGCTTACTCCAGTAGGGGCGCGCGGACGGGCACGGTTTTTACCTTCATGGCGGCGGCCATCTTCTGTTCTCACAACTGGAAAGGCAATTTATGGCCCTAATTTATCTCCATGACTATTATCCATAGTTGAAAACTTACACTAGAGCTACTGATATGGTTTTATTTACTTTAAGTTCTATTTTTTTATTTAGTTTTGTAATCTACTTGAAGAAAATATTGGTCATCTCTTTTTAAGCGCAAAAATAAAATTTATCTTTTTTTCCACTTAAAATAATTTACTTACTAAAACTGTCTATAAATATCAAGCTCTACATTTACAGAAAAAAAATGTTTTCGGCAGCGTGCTTTATCAGCGGTACATTTTGTTTTCAGTGCGTTGAGCGGGTAGGCCCAATACGCAGTAGGGTTGTCCCTCTATTATGACCGAAGCTCTAGAATACTTTTTTTTCATGCTAGGTATGATTTTATCTGATAAAATGTTATATATATCATCACGGGTGCCTTACGGCGCCCGAGACCGCCTAGACGGCCCCAGGGTACCCAGCGGAGGGGTTTTAATCCCACCTCGTTGTAGCCGATGGTATGAGTCTACACCGAACAAGTGGCTAGCTCGTCGCGATGTTTTGGATAGACTCAATAACCCATCTATAAACAGTTTCACAAGTTGGTATAGTGAAACCGGGACCGACAGCTTAACGTGCTCTCCGAGGCACTATAGTGGTGTTGTCAAACAAATGTACATAATTTTTTTAATTAAAAACTCATTGGTACACACCGGGATTCGAACCAGGGACCTAAGCGTTTTTAAGTCCAAGGTCTAACCAAATAGGCCACCACGTATATACTACATATAATAAAATGTTACATAGCTAAAATCCTAATATGTCAGGCGTGGTTCACATCCTATTAAAAAACTACTTATAGAAATGGAGTACGCCATGTGACTTTATAAATGGGTTCGATCAATATAATATTATTGTTTAACAATAATGATGGTCCTCGCTATGGTGTGTCATTTTGAATGGTGCGGTTACGAAATTGGCGGCGACATTGCCGTATTTGCATTAGGAGTCAATTTTAATATCCTTGTTGAAAAATGCAGTCTGTTGAACTCGTGGGACAAAAGTAACATTTTATAAATATTTTTTGAATAAATGCGAATTTAGTTATTACGTATTACTTCCCACCTTAACTCCAACTGGTGATAAATTACGCGCAGTTTGCGAAATCATAGAAACTTTTCCTCTGCAGCATTAGTACTTGTTCCAATTAATACTTATTAGTAGCTTCATTAAGAACTTCTACGGAGGATCAACAATTAATTTTAGTGATCAAGGTGATATTCAATTTGAATTACTTTTGTGCTAAAAATCAACTACTACTGCCTAATAAATTATTAAAAAATATTCAGATTTATAAAAAAACTAATTATTAAAAGCCAACACAAAAATGGACAAATTAAAAAATAATTCACTAAAAAATATAAATCATATATATATAAATTTCCACCAAATCGCCTTCAATAAGAAGTGTGACTGAAAGACTGTCAGGATTTCCTTTGCTGTAAAGCTAAACTATTTTATAATTAACGGCCTCATGGTCTTAACCCCAACTGTACAAATACATAACCTCCATTGAGAGTTAAATATTTGCGCCGTTTGAGGCTCTCTGCGGAGTCCACAGTTGCATCCACCTTTTGCGTTGTCCCTGTAAGGTAGCGCAGAAGTATCAGCTCAAGTTCCCATACTAATTACCGACCCACTTCATAGGTGAAGTTACTCCATCCGGTGACTTACTATCACCGTATGACCAAAACCATTTGAGTCCAATATAGAAGGCAGTGATAAGAGTTATTTAGGTTCAAGCTATGGTGACCGAGCTGCTCAACCACATTAGCAGCAATGAGAAAGATTAGTAGAAAAGCCCAGATGAATATAAGCTGCAGGTTGCAGGGCGTTGCGATTAAGAAATGTCCTCAAATGATGAAGGCAAAGCCTGCAACGAAATCCCAGACTTACTTTAGGCCATAGCCAGGAGACGAGGACGCTCTGCAAGAAATCATTTGGTAATAACTCACTGTATACTAATTTACAGATCTTAATGACATCTATTAGAAAAAAGCGGCCCAGCCTAGTGTTTAAGTCACTGCGCAACTAATAACAAGGTTAATCAGATGACAACAAGGATATACAACGACGCTATTTCATCATAATCACCGCAACGTTAGAATACCATCGGCGAAATGAGGACGGGTTAATCCCTTCGCTTGGTACCCATGAGGCTGTTTAAAAACGGTTCTCGGGAGCCAAATAGGCACCTGTGATGGCATTTATTATTATTTATTTGAAAACTGATGAGCTGCTCGTGGTCATCTACATAAATATCCATACATTGTAAAAATCGGCTAACTGTCCATAGTCCCTAATTGGCATTCCCTCTCTAAATTAACACACTATTTTTTTGAGTGGAAAAGCTTCCAGCATTTATACCTACATAATTAAACAGAAACTCGTTACTGCCACCCCTAGCAGTTCTTTATCGGGTGGCAGTGAAACTGGCGCGATGAACTTTTCCTTGTCCCCACCCCACTGCCTGCCGAACCCTAATAGTCAGCTAGTTCCGTGAGATTTACTGCCGCAATGGTTACCGTGGCGTGCTTTTTTGGTCAACTACATGTCATAAGGCCGGAATCTTTCGTGCAGATAAGAATAATAAGAAAACAAAAAGGCTTTCCTTGAAATAGTTTTTTTTTATGGCAGCTAGTTATAAGAGTGCAATTTATACTCTTTAGTATTGTTTTACATTAATTCACGTGGCTCCAGGAGTCCAAAATACCCGTACCTAACTTAAAGTACGTACTTACCTTGTTTAAAGATTTCTTTTTTTATATGTAGGACAATTAACATCAATTGTCTGGTCAAAAACTAAGCTCTAGGCTTGTACTATGTGTACCAGAAACAATGGTATAATACATATTATATTTTTATAATCACCCAGACCATAACAAACTATACAGAAAAATGTACTAATATGTATTTGCCATGGGTGGGATTCGAACCCACGACCTCCGGATTCAACGCCAAAGGCGTAACCACTAGTCTACGGAGGCTGTCAGATTACTATTAAAATAATGTAATGTGGAATGCTCTACCTGCTTGCGTGTTTTCTTTATCCTATAGTCATCCTAGAGTCCCTTGAACGAAGCGATAAAACCAGCACTCACAGTAATAAATGCTAGTTGTATTTATCCTTAGACCTACATACTGCTTTCCATCAGGTGGATGTAAGGTTGTGACCTTAGCCGTATTTTTGCAGTCAAAAGTGTCGATATAGGCGTGTATGTATAATAAGAGTTAAGACTGTGGAAGGAGCAAACGAAGTATAAATGGCGCTTGTAAAAATTACGAGTATATTCAAATATACTCGTAATGCAATTCGTCGTTGTCGCCCCCCTATTCGTAATCGCATCATTAAGC
Organism: Monopis laevigella; assembly: GCA_947458855.1. Lineage (NCBI taxonomy): Eukaryota > Metazoa > Arthropoda > Insecta > Lepidoptera > Tineidae > Monopis > Monopis laevigella. The sequence continues at coordinate 3,563,688 of OX381583.1, read as the reverse complement.
CGGCATAGTGGGAGCGATCAATATTGTTTAAGAACAATTATTGATTGACCCCATTCATGGACTTTGTCTGCTCACCACCAGGTAGATCAAAGTCACATGTCGTGCTCCAATAAAATAAAATTAAAATAATATGTAGGACATTGCAAACATATTGCATTTACATTTTATTTGGATAATTATTATTTTTTGTTGTGGGTGTAAATGTCAGGAAATGTGAGTATGAAACAAAAAAGGGTTCAAAAATCGTATGGAAATTTGGGTTAAATATATCACCATAATAAGCGAATGAGTGAGACAGAAGACAGTCGACAGATTGGTGATTATTGAGTTTCTAACAATTTTAGTTATAGCTTTTACATCAATTTGTCCGAAAAAATCACAGATTTTCAACGTAGTGAAATTGGCTATATCTATGGGAAATATACTTTGTTTTTTTTTATTATTTAATGAAAAAAAGTAGTAGATATTACGTGGTCGTAGGGGGGAAATTTGGTAGTATTAGAGACTAATTCATTCTATACTAATTCATATATAACATAATGCTTTTATTATATTAATAAAATTACCAGAATAGTTGATAATCATAATAGAAAATTCTTAAGCATTAATTTTAAATATATTTCGAATAGGCGAAAGAAACTTTGATAACCTTTGTTTTTCAAATAAAAAAAACATTTCATTTAAATAACAAGTCGACAAATCCATCTCTATTAGCGAACAGCATATGCATCATAGCCCCTCCTCACGTGTTCACAAGACTGCGCATATCACAGCGGTACCTATAATGGCTCATATCCTTTTCAAATGTGCATATAGGAAATCCTTATTTACCTATGAACCCCTCATTTCCTAGACTTGCCCCTATGTAAATAAACTTGAATAAATCATCATGGGTGCCGTAAGACCGACCGAGGCCGTTTAGACGGCCTCAGGGTACCCAGCCGAGGGGTTTTTAATTCCACCTAGTCGTAGCCGATGGTATGATAAAATGATAATGGTATGTATGATGGTATGGTAAATAAACATAGAAGGATCTAACTGATTTTTATTTTTTATTCTGAGATCTATTTCATTATCAACTATTTAACAGCCTGACTCTTGTCGATGGAGCAATTCCCATAACTCCTTGCCTTCTGTCAGTTGTTTGACTTTTTTTGAGATATGGATGATTTGCCTTTTATCTGGTAATAAACCCTCCTCGGTCTTTCCCTCTTTTGTTTTCAATCTTTCCTTCTATAGGAACCTAGTTTCTGGAGTCTGCAAAACATAGAACCTTTGCTAGCTGTCTATGAATTCTAACCTATTAAGTACTTTATTAATAAAGATGTTTATTCTGCGCTCAGACTCAGATCCCATAAAAAATTGACAGCTGTCGTAGTGTTTTCTATGACAGCTGTAAATGACTTTAATATTTAAATCAGTTATACTACTGTTGTCTATTGCTGGACATGGGCCCTAATGTAAAAAACAAACATTAATTTTTGTTCGTTTTAGGTAAATTATACAGTCAGTCCATCAACGTTTACCATACCGATTAATCTATAAAACCATCGAGTTTAAAACAACAATTACTATTGTAGTACAAATGGCATATTTTGTTCTTTTTAGAAAAATGTTTAATAAAAAAAAATCTAAAGAAATATTTAGGACAAAATATAGAACTCTCAAAATAATAATAGACTTCATAAAGATCAATCAAATACCTCCTACGCGTAACATCTTAATTATAATTATGTAGCGATTCATTTTAGTTGGCGAAATTACGAGCCTATTTATTTTATAATCTGGAGCGACCTGAAAAGGAAAATCTTATACCCACTTCATTAGAGAGATGCTATGCCTAAACATAATTAATGGCCCTGCAACATTCTAAAGATACTAAAACATTTTTAAAACCTTAACGACCTCGTATAACGAGAGAGTAGCAAAAGAACGCTAAGATACAAACTTAAACGATCCTGAAAAACATGACGACATGGTAGCAATTAAATGACGCCATATAAACTAGAACGATTCAGTAGAACACGATGGTACCGAATAAACGAAACGATACGAACTAAACGACCAAGAATGACGCTGTAGCGAACGAACAAAACGATACCAGCTCGAACGATACGTGACAGCGGGAAACGATACAACTTGAACGAACCCCGCATTATGCGACGCGATATCTAAATAAAGAGAGTTAAAAAGAATGATTTATCCGTGTACATATTTCACAGCTGTACCCAAAAAGGGTTGGAGGTGTGAAACTGTCTAGACGACCGAAAAGGACCGATTTTGATAAGGGTGCCGTGGTGACCTTGAACTTTGCACTGACTTAGCCAAATGATTATATTTACGTACACCGCATTATCCATTACTTAGAAGCAGGTACTCTTCCGCCCGCCCTGCGACCAATCGATACCGGCCGCCCACCTATGAAAGAACAATTAAAAATTTAAGGCAGAGCGTTTCGAAATTTAAATCCACTTACGTGAACAAAAACAATGACGCGACCCTTTTGAATTTGGAATAATTGAATAACAGATTACAAACAGATCGGGAGCACCGACGACCTCGGTGCTTCGAGTCTCTTCGGCGAGCGAGTCTCGGCCGGGTACAGACGCACCAAAATAAGCTCAGCCGGTTCCTAAACAAAAAGAAACTGAAATAAACAAGGTCGGGGAATCGACGTCGCCGTCGCCGCCGCCATAAAGACCGACGGCCGTCCTTGAAAAGGGGGGGTTCTTACAAATTGGGTTATTACGGTGCGTGCGGGGCGTAGGGGGTGAGACTAGACGTGCGAACGGGACGGGGAGGCTCTGCGTCGGCCGGGTGGGAGTGGGACGCGCGACCGTAGGCGTAGGCCGCTGCGCCACCCGGCACGCCTTCAGGAAGACGCAGCTCCCGGCCTAGGGCTCCGGCGCCGATCATTATAATTACTCTCCAAGGTGAGCCGGGCGCTGCGTGCACCCCACCGGCAGCCTCATCCGCCGGGACCTCCACGTATCCTTGCCGTTATATTGCTAGCGCCAAACATTCCGCCCTAATTAACTCTACTTCAACGGCTCACTTCTAACGCCAATTAGAAAAATCATTTTAACTATATTTTAACCGTAACAACCTTAATTAAGTTTAAAATGTTGAGAAGTATCTCTTATGTCCTGTAACTAGATTAGGTAACAAAGTACTTTTCGTAAATTAAACTAACGCAAATTTAAATCTAATGAATGAATGCCCACAATAATAAAAGTACATTCAATAAAATGACCTCGAGCATTCCAAAAACCCTAATTACAAAGTTTGCGGGAAAATAAAAATTTGAAAAATTCTTGGAACTCCTTTTGAATGGTCCCTCATTCGTAGTCCCTCTGGTGTCAGCCCGCAGCTGCCAATGAATGCCATCGCCAAACTCGAGTTGAGTAACTGCTAGAGACCGCAAATACTGGTTAACTGTTACGGAATAGACAGTTTATCTGATGAAGGGAGGATATTAAAGTAGACTCGTAATGCAAATTCGTATTTGTCGCCGTCTATTTCGTAACGGCAACATTAAGCCGACATAGTGGGAGCGATTAATGCTGTGAAACCACTTTATATGTAAGTTTGACATTTCACACATACAGCCTGGCCACAAACTAAGCTCTAGGCTTGTATTGTACTAGAAACAACTATTCCAATAATGACATTTAATGAACACCCAGACCATGACAAACTGTACAGAAAAAATATACTAATATTGAGTGAGAATCAAACCCACGACCTCCGGATACAACCCCAAAGGGCAACTTACCATAAGGAGACATAAAGCCACAAGTCTAGGTAAGTTAATAGATTTTTTTTATGATCGTTTAACGAATTCGAGCCAAAGACGTTAAACGATCAAATGCATTTCTGCTAGCGAACTTTTCGTTAATGCTAATTCGAGTTTTTATAAAATCAAAATCAGATTTTCGATCGATTTTCACTAAAGCAAGAAGGAACTTAATCAATTAAAAGTTATATTAATACTTGAACGAAGTTTTAGATTTACAAGTCGTCGGTTGTGCCACCCCAAGGCACCCGAATTCAGTGAGACAAAATTTATGTAATCGTGCATACTATAAAAATATATAAAATATCAACAAACATTATTAAAATTTATCAATACTATACAAGTTGTTGATACAGGCACTAATAATGATAATGTTTACTAGGCACCTACAAATACAGTTTTTCTAAAACAACCGGTTTCTGCGGGTAATTACGCGCACAACGCTAAGCTAAACCCTAATCGATATGATGCAATTTTGGCGTAATACAAACTTGGTAACATTGATAATTGACAGACAACTACGTCATTTAGGTTAAAGTTTAGCTTAACGTTGTGTGGCATAATTGACACGTCTGCCGCAAGCCAAAAAAAAATCCTGATTGTCTACAGAATTCACATGTATATAATTTAAGGAGGATATTAGGGTCAGCCCCACCCCTAAATCTAAATATATTTTACCTAATTAAAATTACACTAGCATTAAAAAGATGACAATTTGTTTCATAACATAATAGGTATATTAAATATTAGATAAGTTGCGCTGTCTATCTGATTGTAAGCTTGCTTTATGCCATTGATGATGGCTAAGTTAGAGTAGGAGAATCTTACTGCTCCTAGCCAACTCTACGGTGAGCATGAATAATAAGTTATATCGACGCGCTTAAAACAAAAGCTAACGTACCAACTCTGGATAATCAATAAAAAATACTATATATGGTGACTTTGAAAGATTGTACTTTGGGTTAATATAAGGTTCTATTAGAAGCCAGTAAAAGGTTTCGCGATCTCGAACGTCTAAAAACGTGTAAATGTTGTTTTCAGTGATATCAAAGTTTATTTCTACAGAAAAAAGAACGTAGAGGTGTAAATATTACTTACTCGATCCTAATTAGATAGTGTTTTTATAAAAAATATATTAACATTTGAAAAGACACCCAAAGTTTGATTTATGATTCTAAAAATATTACTTTAGTTATCATTTCAAAACTTAACATATTTTTTATAAAGAAATTATGTAATTAGGATCGAGTAAATAAAATCTACACCTCCATGTTCTTTTTTTCCAAAAAAAAACTTTATTATAACTGAAAACAACATTTAGATGTTTATTGACGCTCGAGTTCGCGAATCCTTTTCCTGCCCACTTAAATTGAACAACTTTCACATGGAACCATATGTCACAAATGAAAAAAATGCTTTCTCCATTCAAACTAGTAAAATGACCAAATTGTACGGGGAAGCCAAAATCTTTTTTCATTTGCTTCTTGGTTCCGTGAGAAAAGTTGTTCGATTTGATTAGTAAAGCCTCATATTGGCACAAAGTACAACCTTTCAAATTCACCTTGTATTACCTAATACAATTGAATTATTTAAGTACTTATTTTAAAATAATAATAATAATATAATAAAACGTTTATTTTCTGGTAAGAGTTATTTAAAAAAGCTTATATGTTTAGTATTTCAAATTTATATACGATATCAAAGAAAAAACAATTAAAATATGAATGTTTATATATTATTATATGTATAATGATTACAGATATAGATTTTATTATTAATTATAATAATAATAAATTTATATAAGTACGAGTATATATAAACTAATTAATATTAAAATATTTTTTCGAAGCAACATATTACATAAATTAAATAGGTACCTACTTATATAGAATCAAAAGTATATTCAAAAAAAAAGTCACTGAAAGGACCGCCACGTAGAGTACCTAATACACTGGCAGCATTGCCACGTTGTATGGCAATGCTGATTTTTGTTTTAAATATTCATAACATTTGGGGTCTCCATATTAAAATAACTTTTGTTAAGTAAGTTAAGGACCTTGGTCTTATGGCCTGATCTGGTTGAGGAAACAAATTTCTGAAGTGAGTAGAAAAGTTTACACCTTAAATATCTTAATAAACTGAAATATATTTTATGATGCAAGCTAAATTAGTGTTTGCACAGGCCTTAATTCTTTTTATTATACTGTGGGGTCGTTTGCTATCCTGACATTACCAGCGACCAGACTAAAATAATAGATAGAAATATTTAAGAACAGCTGAAGATATTTAATCTATTTTCTGTTTTATATCGGAGCACGCAATGTGACATTGTATCTACCTGATGGTAAGCTGACCTACAAAGTTTATGAATGGGGTTATGTTGTTTAATAATATTGATCGCTCCTACTTTAACAGCTACTCGATGCAGTTACGGAGTGGGTGGCAACATACTACTTTACATTATGAGTCTATTTAAATATCTTTATTGCTCTATAGTCAAATCAAGGGCCCATTTCATAAGAAAGGAGACTACTACCTCGACAACAAATCAATACAATTCCAATAGTCTCCAGAAAATCGGTGAACCACGAATAAACCCGAAACATGTCTAGGTCACTTGACGGTTTTTGCACCTGTATGGGCGGTTTTAACGGGTCCGGAGACCGTTCTCCCAGAAAACTAAAATTGACTACGTTTTTGAATATAGAACGTAACTCTGATTGAATATAAAAATGTACTTCACACACTAACCTATCGTAAAAAAAGGCTTTCCTTTCTATGTCTCTTTGCTCCTCCTTACTCTTGCCACTTGGTCAGGCAGTACTGAATTTGTACCAAACTCTTTTACTGTAATGGCTGGGAAGTTCTGAAATGATCTACATCAATCTATCTCCAAATACTTTGACATTGGCAGAGTTACGCGTTAAGCGAAAAGCCATTCACCAAAAAAAAATCTCCAAATGGAGATAAAGATTTTTATTTTAATCAAATATTGAAACATTTAAAGATACAATGAAGTCTGTTTTTTTGTTTTTACTTTTTTCAGTGTTTTATATTTTAACATTTTTATAAATAATTACGATAATCTTATATTAAAATGTTTAAAGATATAATGCAATGAAAAGTCCTGGTGGGCGGGAATTGAACCCACGTTCCTCGCTTTCCCGACAAGGTATTCAACCACTGAGCCCACCAGGTTCCAGTCACCCCTCACAAAATTTGTAAATGCTTGTTATCTACTTATACACATACGCCCTCTATGTGCTTTGCTTCTAATTACTCATTAGAGTGAAGTTAGGAGTCCTAGTTTCTAATAATAGATGGCAGAGAAGTTTGTTTTTTGTTTTTACTTTTTTCAGTATTTTTATTTTAATCATTAAATTATTTAGGTACATTTTCGTATTTTAATGTTAATGGCTTCATATAACTTTAACACCAAGTCGACGAAGGTAAAATATATAAAAAGGACATTTACCAAAAAACTAAGACGGTGGTTTAAAACATTTTATGATCACCCAGGTAAATTAATGAGCTTTGCACTCTATATCGTTTGTTTTTAGGTTCAATCTAAATTTACGACACGCACTGTATTACGTACGACTTGCAGTGTATCGTATACATTAAAAAAAAACAATATTTTACGTTATTTATACAATTTAAGTATGTACTAACGGAAACGAAAGCAGTATAGACCGCCTCCGTAGTAATTACGCCATTGGCGTTGTATCCGGAGGTCGCGGGTTCGATTCCCACCCATGGCAAAGCAATATTTTATAAAATATAATACGTATATTATATCGTTGTTTCTGGTACACATAGTATAAGCATAGAGCTTAGTTTGTAACCAGGGCAATATGCGTAAATTCTCTTACATATAATAATAATAATAACATATAGGACAAATTACACTCTGGTCACAAACTAAGCCTAGAGGCTTGTACTATGTGTATCAGAAGCAACGATATAATACATATTATATTTTATAAATACCCAAACCATGACAAACTGTACAGAAAAAACTTACTAATATTTTTTTGCCTTTGGATCCGGAGGTTGAGGGTTCGATTCCCACCAATGGCAAAAAAATGGGAATCGAACCCTCAACCTCCGGATACAACGCCAAAGGCGCAACCACTAGTCTACAGAGGCTGTCATTTATTAAACAATAGTACTAAGTTTTTTTTATTAAGGTCTAATCCAGTGGTCCGCAGTCCTTCTCGTCGCAGCGGAACGGGCCTACATTCCGACACCTAGCTTCACGATGACGTAAGCCAGTGCGACGGCCTTCGTGCTGCCAGAGTACCCAATTGTGCGTACCTATCGCCCCTAGCAACCGACGCACGCGCATGCGTTCATACGGAATTGAGGTTATGTATACCAACTTTTATATATATATATATATATATACTTAATGGAGCGCTTGTGACTTTATATCTACCTGATGTTAAGCAGACCTACAATGCCCATGAATGGGGTCGATTAATACATTGTTGTTTAACAATATTGGTCGCTCCCACTATGCCGGCTAAATGATGCGGCTACGAAATAAGCGGCGCGATAATATTGATCGCTGATTTTGGCTGCCTGTTTTGTAACCGTATCATAAAAGGACTACCCCCTCTACAAAAAATCCATGCAGTAGTTTTCGGAAAATAGGTGAACCCACAGACTAAAACCGAAACATGACTAGGTCACTTGACGGTTTTTGCATTAGTAGGGGCGGTTGGATAATATCCATAACCTATCAACTTTATTATAAATATATTTCGACCGCTTTCGTGGTCTAGTGGTTGCGTTATATGTATCCGAAGGTCGTAGGTTCGATTTTCTCTCATGGCAAAACCATATTACTTTAAACTTTTTTTTGTACAGTGTGCCATGGTCTCGGTGCTTATAAAATATAGTATGTATTAATATCGTTGTTTCTTGTACAACACATAGAGATTGGTGTGACCAGAGCAATATGTGTGACATGCCCTAAATTGTTATTATTATATTTTACTGATATTTACTCATAACTGAATAATCTATGTAGGTAATAAAATCTATGTAGTAAAATTAAATTTTCATTTTACTTTTGTATAAATATTGAAATTACGGACTAAAGGCCAAACCTATCTTCAGTAACAGTTCGTTATTTTCATAGAACAATGACAGTTAAACTACGAACGCTAATGTTAACCGTTACCAATGATTATAGGAATGGGTCATATAAATAACCGGCTCCTACATCTTACAAAGCGTTATCGGATTGAGTTACGAGTAGTTTTTTTTTTACTTATTTGTCAAAGAAATGACATAAACGTGCTTAGACATATAAAAACCAATACCTTTATGCTTGTACTAAAAAACGAATAGTTATTTAAAACGAGAACGCCTCGTAGGTATAATTCCCGGCAAACTATTTAAATAATAATATATCATACCTAACGCATTAACGACTTTTCTAACAAATTGTTTATTGTTCCCAAATGTATGTGCAAAACACTTGACTGTATACAACAATTATTTTTAATAATTAAATATGATCAACTATTTATTATTATTTTTATTTTTATTTAAATGATTCACTACTCATAGCTATATCAACGTCTCCTCACTTATTAACTGCTTTGATTGTCCCGAAGGTTTGACTGGTAGAGAAAGTCCACCTTTGTATTTTTTCTGCAATAAAGTTTTAAATAAATAAATAAAACGCCTGTAAACCCAATTGTTTGTAATGAAATGATAATGATATATTAATTTGCGAAATTCTGAATAAAATGTTGTTAGTGGTTAGTCCATGTACAGAATTTGATTACTATTGGGTGAATATAATTTGAAAAGGGATTACTTAAAGCTCAATTAGAATTATAACATTTGGTAACTTTTCATTGTCCAACTATTTGTTTTGAAAATGAATGCTTATTAAAAATGTATTATCAAATATTAGATATAATATTTTTTTAATTATTCATTCAATTAAAATTTTATCTTGACGCCATAAGCCTCTGAGATATGCATATCCTTGTTACCTCGTTTACAGTAAGAACTCTTTTCAGAAATGCACACGGAGATACCGACAATTTTTCATTGAACCGGTAGTATAACCTCGAAAATATGTCGGTTGGATATTTGATATAAATTCTGCCCTATTATTAAATATTTTAGGCCGCCCAAGGGCAAAATTCTGGTTTAGTCGTAAAAAGTTAGCTACCTATATACCTTCGATATATATCGTATTCGAATTCTGCGAAAGTCTTTATGTTCTATACTGTTCTAGAGGTCGTTGCCCCCAATCCGTTGAGTTTCAAGGAATAGCTATTTGAATTGGGATCAACGTCCTGGACTATATAAACCCAATTGTTATTATTATTATATTAAGGGCTTTGAGAAATTCTCTTGAGAACAGTAATTAGGTGTTTTAGGGATCCTTAAAAATCTATGAACCCTTTTTTTTGGTAATTCTTTCCCGTTTTTGAACCACATATTTTTATAATGATAGCGTGCGTTTTTTGAGGTTGTAATTTTTCCAAACGCATACATAGTACATTGATTGTTTTTTATAAGCTTGCTATTTTAATATTGAAATAAAACGCGTAATGCAATGGCACTTGTTATATACTTTGTATAAAAATGCTACGTAATCTCGAACGCATGTTTATAAGATAAAAATATTTAATATATATATTTTTTACAATTAATTAAACAAGATTTATAAAGTACAAAAAAAAAATGTTAAAAAAACAGTTACATAAACTACACAATACTACGAGTAAGTAAAGCATATATTAAACTTTATCTGCTCAAAAACAAAAATAAAATGCTTAAAGTTAATAGCTACTTAATTTAATTTTTAATTGTAAAACCGATAGAATATCTGTATCAATAACTTAGACCGTTTTAAACGCCATTGCTTCTAACAATCGGAAAATTTCTAAATTGATTTTACGTCATAAATTAATATATAGTATTGGTATCTTACTGTAATGTTTTGGTAGACTTAAGCATATAATTTAATACCTTTTTTCTTTAATAATAATCATATGTGGGATACAAACTAAGACCATGGAAAACTGTACAGAAAAACGAAGGTACTAATAATATTTTGACATGAGTCATGAGAATCGAACCTTCGTATGCAACCCCAAAAACTACTAGACAACGGAAGCAGTCATATTATTTTCTATATAAACAACACGATGACCTTACCAGTAGTTCGGTGTAGTTTTAGAATACCATCGATATCAACTAGGTATCAAATGAAAATGCATGCATAAACTGTGGCAGATATACCAACCCGCACAAAAAAGTAATGGTAATTCGTATATCTGTGCACTATTAAAATATGGAATGCTCTACCTGCTTGCGTGTTTCCTTCTTCTTATTATCTCGAGTCCTTTAAACGAAGCGTGTATAGGCATCTTAAGCCGGCATAATAGGTGCAATCAACGGTTACGTAGATCGTAATTGTTGGTTGCATTCGTTCTCGGACCTTCATACTGCTTTCCACCAGGTAGATGTAAGGTCACATGCCGAGCTCGCATAAAAAAAAGGTGGGAAGAAATGCCCTTTCTGGTTACCATGAAGCGGTCTAGGCAGGCGCCGTAGTACATATATCTTTCCACAACTGGCTGAACAACCTTGAGTTTCAAAATAAATAAAATATTTGTTAACAAAACATATTTAAAACACAACATAATATGACAACACCAATAAATAACTCCTAATCTACATCATTAGTTAGTAGTTTAATTATAAAATATATAAACTAACTTTTACTACAAAAAAAATACTGAAAATTTCATAATTATTGGCTGAGAAATTTAATTATTTTTATTCGCAGCTATTATATCTTAACTGAATGCGAAATGAAACAGTTTTATTTTCGGACCATAGTGCGGCTAGGGCAGAAGCCAAATCGCTATTCAAAATAAAACAGTCTGCGGGTTCGTTACCCGGGCTTACACACATTTTTACGATGTTCCCACCTAAACAATGAATTATTATAAAACACGCTAGTATCTGACTCACTTTCGGTCATTACTAACAAATAATAAAACGTTATTATTCAATAACAAATATTTTTCTATAACAATAATTCGAATTGGTTCGAATCCCGGTGTGTACCAAGAAGTTTTTAATTAAAAAAAATATGTATTTTTGACAACACCACTATAGTGACTCGGAGAGCACGTTAAGCTGTCCGTCCCGGTTTCACTATACCAACTTGTGTGTGTTATATATGGGTTATTGTTTATATATGGGTTATTGAGTCTATTCAAAACATCGCGACGAGTTAGCCACTTGTTAGGTGTAGACTTATACCATCGGCTACGACGAAGTGGGATTAAAACCCCTCCGCTGGGTACCCTGGGGCCGTCTAGGCGGTCTCGGGCGCCGTAAGGCACCCGTGATGATATGTATGTATCTATGTAATAATTTCTGTCCTTTTTCGACGACGACGACGACGAGCTAGTCACTTGTTCGGTGTAGGCTCATACCTCGTCGTAGCCGATGGTATGAGCCTACACCGAACAAGTGACTAGCTCGTCGCGATGTTTTGAATAGACTCAATAACCCATCTATAAACAGTTTCACAATTTAGTATAGTGAAACCGGGATCGACAGCTTAACGTGCTCTCCGTGGCACTGTATACGTGGTGTTCCCTTTATATTCATACACGATCGTATATATAATTTATCAATATTAAAAAATATTGGTTTTAAGCCCGTGACTTGAATTGATTATATGTCCACGGTCTGACCAAGTTTGCCTCTACGATTTTTAGTATGTAATTAGTTATTATTATTATTTTTTATTTATAAGACCCATATTAAATACAATTATCAATTTCAAACCTCAGTAGCATTATAACAAAGAATGCTACGAGGTTAATGCTACGAAATGCATCGCTGCATCGTAGAGACTACACAACCCCTACGAAATGCTACAACTACGAAATATTGAATAATACACATTTTAAATCGATATAACATTTTATTTAATAATTACATTAACATTTTTATATTTTAGCCTTCATATATTTTATATATGTATTATTTCAGCCTTTAGATCAGACATACTGGTATACTCTCGGTGCTTAAAGAAAGTAATACTTGTAGAACTTACCGTTCCGTGTAAAACAAACATTCCTAAGGACAACACCATCAAGTCGAACAAATACTTTGATCTCTTCGATTGAAATTACTAGAAAGGTTTTTAAAACTTAACTGTATGCAGTGGAAGCCGGTGCAAGAGGAATTTCAGCATATTTTGGATCATCTATAGAAGGATCTTGGCTTTCCAAGATCGGCGGACAGAACTTTTATGTAACGTGTTTCCAAGATAGCTGACAGGATCATACAGTATTTGGGCGGGTAGAGAGGGTAGTGAACGCATTAAAGGGGAAAGTTGAATTCGGAAATGCCTTTAACGCTGGTTCGCGGTCCTGAGTCCGGGAAAACTGCAGGGAAAATCCATGGAAAGCTAAGAACATTATTTTATTATAAGTCTCTCTCATTATTACAAACAGGTATATATTAAAATATAAACATTAAATAATGTAATATTATATTACATATTTAACAGCATTGATCCCACTATGCCGGCTAAATAAGCTGTGTCAAAGACGAATTAGGATTACGAGTCTACTTTGGTAGCTTGGATGCTTTATCGTCAAATTAACTGCCTATTTCGTAACCGCACCCTAAAAGGAGACTACCACTTCGACAAGAAATCAATGTAATAGTCTCCTGAAAACCAGTGAACCCGCAGACTAAACCCGAAACATGGCTAGGTCACTTGACAGTTTTTGCATCTGTTTGGGCGGTGGTGGTAACGAGTCCGGTCGGTCGGGGTCATGCAAGTTCTAGAGACCTTCCTCCCAGATCTATCTGGTGGGAAGCAGAGCTACAAAGTCTATAAATGGAGTCAATCAATTATTCTTCTTAAACAACATTGTTCGCTCCCACTATGTCGGCGATTACGAAAGGGGCAAAGATGAATTGCATTTTGAGTATATTTTAATATACTCGCTGCCTTATCGTCAATCCAACTACCCATTTCGTAACCGTGCCCTGAAAGGAGACTACCACTATATATATTATATTTAAATAAAAAATCTTAATAATAAATAATTGATCATATTTAATTTAAAAATAAGATTTGTACACAGTCAAGCGTTGTGGGGGTAAGTTTGCACATACATTTGGTAACAATAAATCATTTATTAGAAAAATCGTTTATGCGTTAGATTTTTTTTTTTATTGGAGCACGACATGTGACTTGTATCTACCTGGTGGTGAACAGACCTACAAAGTCCATGAATGGGGTCATTCTATAATAGTTATTAAACAATATTGATTGCTCCCACTATGCCGGATAAATTAAGCGATTACGAAATGGGGGGGCGACAATGAGGAATTGCTTTACGAGTATTTTTTTAATATACTCACTGCCTTATTGTCAATTCAACTACCCATTTCGTAACCGCTCCCTGAAAGGAGACTACGACCTCGACAAGAAATCGATGCAGTAGTCTCCTGAAAACCAGTGAACCTAGAGACTAAAACTGCAACATGACTAGGTCACTTGACGGTTTTTGCATCTGTATGGGCGGTGGTACGAGACCGGTCGGTCGGCCTAGCGAAGTTATAGAGACCTTACTCCCACCTAAATATATAGATAGTTTGAGACCGTTTGAACGACATAGGGTATATCACTTTTCGGTATAGCTATAGGAGATGCAGATATACAGGGTGTTTGTGTTTTAGCAGTCTCTTATAAGAAATGTTAAAAAAATCATTAGTAAGTATATGAAGCAAGGTAAGGTATGTATATCTTTAAATAAATATATAAAGTTATCATGACGGGTGCCTTACCACGAGTGAACGTGAGTCTACACCGAACAAGTGGCTATGTTTGGATCGAGTCAATAAACCCATCTATAAACAGTTTCATAAGTTGACATAGTGAAACTTTCAGCTGTCGAGCTTAACGTGCTCTCCGAGGCACTATAGCGGTGTTGTTAAACAAACGTACATATATATAAACGTATAATATATATTTTTAGTTTAAAAATTATTAGTTTGACCCAGAGACCTAAATGTTTTAAGTCTAAGGTCTAACCAACTCAGCCACCACGTATATACGTACCTATGTATATCTTTCTAACGTAGTTTCTAAGTATGATTTTAGGTACATTCATACATACATACCATCACGCCAGTTTTTACATAGGCAAAGAGTTATTGTACATTAATGCAAGACAGCCTCCGTAGACAAGTGGTTGCGCCTTTGGCGTTGTATCCTGAGGTCGTGGGTTCGATTCCCAATCATGGTAAAAAAAATAATAGTACGTTTTATCTGTACAGTTTGTCATGGTCTGGGTGTTTATAAAATATAATGTATATTATATCGTTGTTTCTGGTACACATAGTACAAGCCTAGAGCTTAGTTTGTGGCCTGAGCAATATGTGTAATTTGTCCTAAATGTAAAAAAAAAAGCAGAGAAATATGAAAAAAAAATTTAGTCTATTTCGTCACATCGCGAGCTCAACATTATCCTTTGGTTGGATTGGTTCATTTACAAATTAAACCCCATGGGGTGTATTCAACCAAAGGATTCTAATTTTATACTTGTCCATATTTACCTAGTTGGTCACTCACTATACACTTTCGTAGCTTCACCGATACCTACTGTTACAGGAGTATCCGCACTCAACCTTTTTTAAGGACATCTCGAATTTGATCCACAATGTTCCCTCGTCCTCGTTATATGGCAAGTTAAAATAAGAAAGGTCTTATACTGTGTGGACTTAAAAACCGTATATCTATACTATTCTACACTAATGTTATAAAGCTGAAGAGTTTGTTTGTTTGGTTGAATGCGTTAATCTCAGGAACTACTGGTTCGAATTAAAAAATTATTGTAGTGTTGGAGCACCTTTATCGAGGAAGGCTATAGTCTACATAACATCACGCTACGACCAATAGTAGCGAAGAAACGATAAAAAATGTTGCAAAAACGAGGCCAATTTTTAAATAATTTTTATATATAAAGGACCCTACGCCCATATTGTCCTGATCACAAAGTACAGAAAAACGTACTAATATGTTTTAACATGGGTGGGAATCGAACCCTTCGACCTCCGGATACAACGCCAAAGGCGCAACCACTAATCTACTGAGGCAGTTACGCTTCAGTAAAGTTACGCAGACGAAGTTTCGCGAGTATGTAAGAGTATAATGTAGCATCACGGGTGCCTTATGGCCCGACGCCCGATACTGCCTAGACGACCTTAAGTTATCCAGAGGATTCCCCCCTCATCGTAGCCGATGGTATGAATCTACATCGAATAAGTGGCTAGCTCGTGTGTATGGTGCCCGGTATGTATCAATAACTTTTTTATTTATTAGAGCGCGACATGTGACTCAGTACCTACGATAGATAGGTTGCTGAGTCTACCCAAGCAACACGACGAGCTGGCCACTTGTTCGGTATACACTCAGAATAGCATCAGCTACTCGTATGACGAGGTAGTAACAAAACTCCATAGTTGCACGCTGTATAACTTAAGGACGTCTGAGCGGTTTCGGGCACACTTAAAGCACCCGTGACGGTACATATAAAAAATACTCTAAGAGTGGTATGTGTAAGGATTAATATAAAATTGTATCCCACATAACACATTACAAAAGAAACAGCTAATTCTGTCACTAAATGTGCAGAGCAGATGTGTTTACTGTTAATGACTCTTAGATTACAGAATAAAAAAAACTAATCGACTATTACATGTTTCTAACTACTGTAGTTTTAATAAATGAATAGACAGTCGGATCGTGTGAATTTAATAGAATTCTGATAGAACTTGACAGTCAAACAAAAACATAATTAAGCGTTATTTTATTAAATCTATCACTAGAATTAATTGTATTACATTTTAAGAAGAAAAAAAATAGGTGGGATGTGTCTGTCAGGCCGATCGACCGGTCTCGTTACCACTGCCTATACAGATGCAAAAAAGTGAAGTCTAGTGACCAGGGGCTCTAGAGAAAAATCAGTCGAGGCGACGTGTCGTGTCGCCTTCAATCAAAACTGTATAGACTTTGGCAGGTGACAGCGTACCTTACGCCTCAAAATACATACGTTTTTGACTGAGGGGACGCGACATGTCGCGTCGCCTGCTTTTTCTCTAGAGCCCCAGCTCACTTAGCCAAGAACACATGGACGATGCCATCAATCAAAAATCTTGATACCCAATGTATGGAGTTGACATTTCGTTTCCATCATGACGTCTTTCCTACACATCAAATGCATACATCTTATTGGTTTTCAACACTTCGACCCTTTGGGATCTTTTGTGTGTTCCCCATTCCTATTGACCACAAACCTCAGTCCCCAAATATGTTGTTGACGTATTTAAGGACATCACTAAGGTCGGTTAGCCTGTAGCTTTCTGGATCCGGATAAGCCTGTACTAGGTATTTGATTCTTTGGAGCGTCACCGTCGCAAAGTAGGTGCCGCATGGATTTGGGATCCTTACCACAGAATATGCACGTGGGAACACACATCTCTTACTGCTATAGTATAAAGTGTCCTGACAAAACTCCCACCACACAAATGCATATATTGTGTATGTTATATGTTCTTGGCTAAAAGAGCTATTTCGGTTTTAGATTACGAGTTCACCAGTTTTCAGGAGACAACTGCGCCGATTTCTTCTCGAGGTGGTAGTCTCCTTTCAGGGTGCGGTTAGGGAACGGGCAGTTGAATTGAAGATAAAGCAGATTGGCAAATGCAAGTTTGTCTTTGTCGCCGCATCGTTTTGCCAGCATAGTAATGCTGTGACAATAATTAATTGATCAATCCCATTTCATTATGTACAGTATTTTTTCCGTTTCAGTATATAATATCTACGTCTCGTACTTAGGTACACGCGTAAATAGAATAAACTCTACCTACTTTAAGCTTAGCCATTGTTTACGATAGGTATTTTTTTCATATAGCGTTTGCTATTTTATTTTATAAAACTAATAATATAAATCAAATCGTTAATTTACTATTAAATAAGTTAATAGAAAAATCATATTTGAAGTGCAGATCCCTTCTAACACAGGTTTCTTCAAACCTAAAAGAATGGTTTTGTCACAAAATGTTTATGTAAGTTTTATATGAATAAAACATTTATATTTATTATCTTAATAAATATGCAACATCTTTTATAGTTATTTAGATTAAAAATTTAGATCAAAATAATATAACTATTAATAAATACGCCCACCACATTAAAAATGGGTTTAAGCAAAACAGTTTAAAAGTACCCCATTTTTAAGCAAAAAAGTTTAATATTGAAAATTTAGATTACCTTTTAAGTAGAGACTTTAAAAAAAAACTACAAAGTATGTTGCAAATTATAATTTCCTTCATAAACTTTGCTATAAACCCATTTTTTTTAAATTAGGTATACCTTATTTAATATTCGATAAGTTCATATCGCTTATCGATAATCGCGATAACCTCTTTCAGTACCTAATAAAATCTGCCTAATTTATAATAATGTAAAACTCCAAGCTGTTATCGATAGATTGTATGAGCACGATTCCTCAAAGGTTCAACAATTGGGCGACACCGGTTTTTACGATTCAGGCCGAACCGGTTTTGTGGCCTTGTATGAGGAAGATTTCCGTATGCGCCTATTATAACACTGACATGCTCTGTTATATTATGTCCTTCGATTATAATCATTATTATTATATCATTCTGCTGAGTAAATAACTTATTATTACAAGTATATTATATATTTGATGTTACTTTATTGTTGTGTAAGAATGATCTTTTAAAGCATGATTATACTTCTACTTTTTAATATAATATCTACACTAATATTTTTTTATTTATTTTTTTGTAATGAGTAAACGCTAAAACTACTGGACCGATTTTTAAATTGATTTTAAATTATTTCACTAAACGAAAGCTCTATAAAATATATATAAATATAAATCTATTATCAGCGAGTTATAAGGCTGTATTTTATTTTCGATTCGATTTCTTTTTAAATTAAACGGCGGGTGAAACCACAAGGCACTACTAGTAAACAATAAATAAAACTATTTTTATCAGTTCTCAGAAGAATTCCGTTTTAAATATTATTTTATAAATCAATTCACAAAAGTTTCTGGGGCTTTACCATGAGTTTTGCTATGTTCTACCAATAGAAAATATTTGTTTGTCGTGTTTTAAAAAATAAAGCGATCGTTTTGGTGGTTTCTCATTTGCTATTAATAAGATAGCAAAACTTAAGAATGAGCCTCTGGTGTCGGAACTAGGAAAATGCCTGTCCTACAAATCTCAGCCAGGATAACAACTATAATGCATTTTTTTTATCTTTTAATCTAGATAGCAATTAATAAAATGTATATACTCAATTGCGAATAAATACATACAAATGTCTTATAAAGTGATATTCACATGGTATATTTTGGCATGTGTTACCTTTTTTCCCAAATGACTGGCATGTACTATATTTGGGTATGTGTTACCTTTTTTCCCAAATGACTGGCATGTACTATATTTTTTTAGTTCATTTGACTGGTTAATGATGTAGAAACCAAATCAAAATAATGCGTAGTTTAAACTAAGTGCACAAACAGACACCCAGTAATGCGAATCTGTTTTATACCAAGTAGAGACACATACTCAAAAAAATATAACCCACTGGCATCCTCAGTTACCCTTTAATGAACTTTAAGTTTTAGTGTAATCTCCAGATCATTTTACAACAACTTTTTTTCTTCTGCGATCAAATCGAACAACTTTTCCCATGGATGGTTCCATGGGAAAAGTTGTTCGATTTGATCGCAGCAGTGTGTCGCAAATGAAAAAAATTTTTGGCTTTCCCATACAAATTGGTCATTTTAACATTACTAGTTTGTATGGAGAAGGCAATTTATTTTTTCATTTGCGGCACATGGTTTCATGGGAAAAGTTGTTCGTATTGATCAGTAGAACCTCATATTAGCCCAAAGTACATCCTTTCAAAGTCACCATGTATATCGCTTAATTTTAAAAAATCTAACTATCATTTCCCAAACGAATATTATATATATATAATCAATCGTCAGTCTGTTGGCAGAATATTCACGACTAAACCACTGAACATATTTTTATAAAATTCGGTAAGTGCATTTATTAAATCCTAGGGGTCAATAAATAAAATATTTTTTAAGGCTAGTTGCAATAAAAAAATAATCTATACAATAAAACTAAAGAATTTGTTTGTTTGGTTGAACGCGCTAATCTTAAGAACTACTACTGGTTTACTTTTTACTACTGGTTCGAAATGAAAAATTATTTTAATATTCGATAGCCCATTAATTTATCGAGGAAGGCTATAGGCGTATAACATCACTCTACGACCAAAGGGAGCGGAGGATCAAAAACACAGCTAAAGTTGCGCAGACGAAGTTGCGATCGTTAGCTAGTTAATTAAAAGAAAACTCCCACGCATTTTCATTGAATGCAGCAAACTGTACTATTTTTTTATCTAGGTAGAATGTTATTTGCTAGTTACCTATATAGTAGAAAATAGATGATTAGATAAATCAATTTTATTATTTGTTTTCATTAAAAGCCGATAGATTAAACTAGATAAGTTACTAGGCAAGTACCTAGATAAAATAGTAAAAGACCAAAAAACAATAAAAACGAAAATATTAAGCCAAACATACATACATATCATCACGGGTGCTTTACGGCGCCCGAGACGGCCTCAGGGTACCCAATGGAGGGGTTTTTAAACCCATCTCGTCATAGCCGATGGTATGAGTCTACACCGAGTCTAAAGTGGCTAGCCCGTCGCGATGTTTTGAATAGACTCAATAACCCATCTATAAACAGTTTCACAAGTTGGTATAGTAAAACCGGGACCGACAGCTTAACGTAATAAAACCTAAAAATAAATTAGGCAGCACTTCCGAGTTCATTCAGAGTTTACGCCAAAAACAGATGCAAAGTGTTGTATCAAAAATCTGCACATGTCATAGATTAGGATTAAAATAGGATTCCCTTCAAATGGCAATAATGTAAGGTGCGACTACGCAGCAATGTAAAAAGCGTGCTTTATCCTCAAATACAACTGCCCATTTCTAAACCGCGCCCTGAAAAGATGCTTTACCCCTTACGAAAAAACATACATATACCAAACAATTTAAATTTCTAATTTCTTTATTGTAGATATTGTAAACTACATAATAAATTGTAGGTACTTTGGTTTAAAATAATATAATAATGTAGGACAAATTACACATATTTCCCTGGTCACAAACTAAGCTCTAGGCTTGTACTATGTGTACCAGAAACAATGATATAATATTTTATAATGATATAATACATATAATACTTTATAAAATACCTATTAATTTCTATTTATTTCTCTAGTTGTAAATTGATAGGTTTAGTTTAATATAATACTTTAGATAGAGAACTCAATTTTAGTGTTTTAAAATTATAAATTACTTTTAATGATATAATATAATCAAACAATCCTCCTTTGCTGAGCATGTGCCGTAGATTATATATATATATATATATATATCTTCACGGGTGCCTTACGGCGCCCGAGACCGTCTAGACAGCCCCAGGGTACCCAGCGGAGGGGTTTTAATCCCACCTCGTCGTAGCCGATGGTATGAGTCTACACCGAACAAGTGGCTAGCTCGTCGCGATGTTTTGAATAGACTCAATAACCCATCTATAAACAGTTTCACAAGTTGGTATAGTGAAACCGGGACCGACAGCTTAACGTGCTCTCCGAGGCACTATAGCGGTGTTGTCAAACAAATGTACATATTTTTTTTAATTAAAAACTCATTGGTACACACCGGGATTCGAACCAGGGACCTTAGTGTTTTTAAGTCCAAGGTCTATCCAACTCGGCCACCACGTAGATTAATTACATTTAAATGATTTTTTTAATTTAAATTTGCCTTTAATAATAAAATAAAAAACACATTGTGGAGTAAATAAAATAAATAAATAATAATAATAAAAAATAAAAAAAAACTAACAATTATTTAAGTATTTTAATAACTATATAGTTTTTATAGTAACTTACAGTTATGTAGACAGTAGGTACAGCTTACCCATATCTTTACTTTCCTATTCTAGAAAACTTTATTGAGTGAATGATGCTATCGTATCTGTTTTAAAAATAAAAATCATCTATGACAGAAAAGAGATGAAATAACTTTAACTAAAACGCTCAATAAAGTTTTTATGATTATATTTAATTTCTTAAATTTAAATTAACATACGCGTCAATACAAGATCTTCCACTGGTCTACTATAGAATTTCAAGAATACCTACTTAATTCATCGAACCCTCATATTTTCCGAACAATAAACCAACGCGCGCGATCCTTCATTGTTAAAAGACCATCTAAACCAAATCTTAGTTATACAACAATTTTATCTGCAGTTATATTTAAGACTTTATCGTGTTTGTAATTAAAGTTTAATTTATAGTTATCCACTCTTGCTGTTATTTTACAAGGGTTAAGCAGCATGCGCTGCTTTTAAAGCAAGCATGGGATTGTCTCCGTTAATCTTTTGTTAGGCGAAGACCAGGAAGGGTTTCAACAATGATATATATTTTGCAGCAGGTAAATGTATATTTATATAATTATAATAATAATATGTGGGATAAATTACACAAATTGTTCTGGTCACAAACTAAGCTCTAGGCTTGTACTATGTGTACCAGAGCAATGATATAATACATATTATATTTTATAACCACTAGTCTACGGAGGCTGTCAATAGAATAGGTAGGTACTTATAATAATAAATGTTATAGATAGATTGTCTATGACCCACCTATAGATATTTCAGGAATATATTTTAACAATAATTTACCGACGTGCCTACTTTTTCCAACGCATAGTGCTAGAAATTCAAAGAGGCAATGCGGCTGTAGTTCTCGGCACCTGCGCGGCTCCAGAGGAACTCAATGAATTATATTCATTAATTTAATTTTTATTATTATAATAGTCGCTTCATTATTAAATAACACAATTTTATTAATATCTAGGTCCCTAGTTCGAATCCCGGTGTGTACCAATGACTTTTTAATTAAAAAAAATATGTACATTTGCTTGACAACACCACTATAGTGCCTCGGAGAGCACGTTAAGCTGTCGGTCCCGTTTTCACTATACCAACTTGTGAAACAAGGCCATCCTGGGATGGGTGACCGCTTTATACAACGAGGCTATTTCATCATAAACAACGCTACAAGCTCGCCACTTGTTAGGTGTAGCCTCCGAATACCATCGGCGAAATGAGGACAGGTTAATCTCTCCGCTGGGTACCCTGAGGCCGTTTAAACGGTTCTCGGGAGCCAAATAGGCACCCGTGATGGTATTTTTTATTTAAAATTTGCAGCACTAACATATAAAAAAAATATGTGTATTTTATAGGCACCGAAAAACTATTTACTGAATAAATATTACTGTGTTACACGCCCATAAAAGCACGGTTACGTAAAAGGTCTTTATTCTATTTTTCTATAGGGAATTATGAAAAAAAAAAACAATTATCATTTAAGTTTTAAAATTATCTCTACATTTCTATCCCTAATATAAATATGATTTTTTTCGCTCTTTAAGACCCTATCTAAATATTATACACTGAGAATATATTTCTATTATTATTTTAGTTATCGGGTTGCGTGTGGTTTCAAAATTTAAGGCAAGATTTTATTTTAAGGTATTAAAGTTCTAGTTAAATTTAATATATAGTTTTAAAATGATATAACCTTCTATTTATATTCTGTCCTTGCCCTTGCCCTTATACGTAAAGTGTCAAATTAATACAAAGATACGGACGGGCAGTGACCATAGAGCTAAATTAATAGATAGGACCACCGACGCAACTTTGAGAGTTCGACTTCGAATTTGTGATCGTAAATGACAAATTAAGTAGCAAACGAAGTGAATGAGCGTATATGATTAGACGAATTTCATAATAATGTATTAATGGCATTGTATAAATGAATCGATTGTGGAACGGCTATGACTGGCTCCTGTAACACAGGTATACCTAGCGTCAGGGCTCAATCACTCGGGGCATCACACCTTCAACGTTTTACTATTATTATATAGTTGTTTTGTTCTTTGTAATTCATGTAAATGTGTGATATTTTTGTTTTAATAAACTCATTATTATTATTAATATTACTAATTGAAGTTTATCTTTTTATTTCTTCAAAATACCTACGTCATTTCGATCGTGACGCTCTGTCGCCGTTGGTTAACCACCGGCGACAGCAAGTCACTTTCATCAATAAATGTGGACAATCAATACAAACAATATAACATTTTATGTTTTAGTCGCTGCATTATTTAGCCGGCATGCCGACTATTTATTGGATTTCTCGCTGCTTCATCATCAAAACTACCCGTTTCGTAATAGCACCCTGAAACGAGAATTCCACCTAAGGATATAAGAATCGATTTAGTAGTCTTGTTGTGGATCGGCTTTATAATATTTCTATATGTATACAGAGCTTTACTTGTGTTTCCTTGACAACGAAAATTGTTAGAAAAAATAATTCTCATAAAAATAAATACTGTGTCTGCTTAATTAAAGTTTATTATTTAATATTATTGGCGACCGTGACTATGGAAGGAATAAAAAGGAAGCGGACGCAGCAGAGACGAGAATTTACAATATCGGCAGATGAATTGCAAAAACAACTAGAGACCGAAACGGAACATTCGGTTATCAAGGTTTTTTATGCAAATTTTATTGATACTGCCGCAACATTGTTCTCAACCGAAGAAACCCTACGAGATATGTGGATATCCAGTGACGATTTTGATGAAGCCACCTATCAGGCTGATCAAGATAAATTCACCACATATAGAACCAGGTGGGTAACGCTAAAAACCAACTACCTAGATTATATTGAGAGCGTTAATGACACTTCTTCGGACCAAAACAAAACATTAAATATAAATAAAACTTTAAATATAGGAGAATGTGACAATAATCGTCGATTTCGACTGCCAAAGCTAGAATTAGCTAAATTTGATGGCAATATCAAAAATTGGTTGTCTTTCTGGGGTCAATATCGTAAAATTCACGACGATGCAACAATAGACAACGATGATAAATTCCAATATTTGTTGCAATCGATGACTCCTGATACTAAAGCGAAGCAGCTAGTAGAGAGCTATCCGCCGTGTGGTGAAAATTATAATAAAGCTGTCGAAGCTCTAAAAACTAGGTTTGCCAGAGACGAATTACTCATAGTCACATATGTCAGAAGTTTATTGAATTTAGTTTTGCAACAGGCGAAAGGTCAAAAATATAATTTACGAAACCTTTTCGATAATTTGCAAACACAGTTGCAAGCATTAGAGACGTTAGGAGTAACAAAGGAAAAATATGCTGCAATGCTATTTCCAATGGTAGAATCGGCTCTTCCAGAAGAAATTCTACGTACCTGGAACAGATCGTATTCCAGTCAAAATGACCAATCTGATGATTTAAGTAAATTATTGCTATTTTTGAAACAAGAAGTAGAATCAGAGGATAGAATTGAACTAGCACGAACTGGATTTGTTGACATGACTATTAAAGAACCTACTTTACCAACTATGACATGTTTTGCAACTGAAGCTAAAGAACAACCTAAATCTGTAAAAAATGAACCTACTTGTCTATGGTGTGATAAAGAATTCCATTTAAGTACTGAATGTCACAAAGCTATAAAAATGACTTTAGAAGAAAGAAAGGATTTCCTTAAAAATAAGAATGCATGCTATATTTGTTTGAAGAAAGGTCATCCAGCTAACAGATGTAAAAGTTATCCAAAATGCATTATATGTGGTCAAAGACATGTTACACTTATGTGCTCAAATATACCTAACTGTAATTACAAACAAGATAATAAAGAAATGATAACTTACAATACTAATAGTCAACAACCAGAAGTTCTAGTTTGTAAAAGAGAGTCCACTACACTATTACAAACATTAAGAGTTGAAATAGTACAAGGTAATAATAAGAAGAACGTACGAGCTTTAATAGATACAGGTGCCCAAAGATCATTTATTAAAAGTGCTCTAGCCCAAGAATTAAAGTTAGAGGTAATTGGCAAAGAGAATATGAGTCATTGTTTGTTTGGAGGAGTACAGACTAAAAATGAAGAACATTCAGTTTATAACATAAAACTAAACAGCTTAGTAAATACATATACTGTACAGATAACAGCTGTAGAAGAAACTAATATCTGTGGATATCTACCAAGAGTAAGATGTAGTAAATTGTTGGATGAGTTAAAAAATAAAGGTATAATTTTGACTGACGCTACTGATGACAAAACAGATGATATTCAAATATTAATAGGTGCTGACTTCTCAGGTATGTTACTTACAGGGGCTATTGTACAGCTAAAAGATAATCTCACTGCTGTTAAAACTAAGCTAGGTTGGACTTTGCAAGGGGTAATAACTGGGGTTGTTAATTCTATTTCTAATTTTAATATTTCAAATTTATGTTACATAAATTTTTCGACTAATTTAGATTTATCAAATTTTTGGAAACTTGAAACTCTAGGTTTTACTGATCCCGCTGAACAAAGTATTAAGCCTAAACATGAGGATGATATTTTACAATCTTTTAAAAGAACTATAATGATTGATGAAGTTGAAAGATATAATGTTAGTTTAGTTAATTATAATTTCACTAAAAAGAGACTTGAATCATCTATAAAAGATTTGAAGCGTATATTTAAATATGGAAACTATAAATATAGTTATATTAGTTGGCTTAATAATAATATTATTGAGACGTTAGATTTACCTAAAGTAGGACATACTATAATTAAAGAATCTAATATCACTAAGAAAATTAGACCAGAATTTGACGCATCAGCAAAGATAAACTTGTCATATTATTGAACAGTTGTTAGAAGCTATATTTATTTAATTTTACTATGATTTTCATTATATTTGGTTTCATATGTATTATTTGGCAACAACATAAATTATTTAAATAGGCTGATAATGCTTTAGTTGACAAAATATTGATATAGAAAAGAACTCGTTAAGGATGCTTAGTAAAAATACCTAATCCTTTCATGCCATGATGGTTATAAATATGCAATATTTACAACGGCGGGGATGATGTTGTGGATCGGCTTTATAATATTTCTATATGTATACAGAGCTTTACTTGTGTTTCCTTGACAACGAAAATTGTTAGAAAAAATAATTCTCATAAAAATAAATACTGTGTCTGCTTAATTAAAGTTTATTATTTAATAAGTCTCCTGAAAACATCACTGATAATGTAATAAGACTTATACGACAGTATACAACGGAGTACGTTTAGATACGATGACGTCGCTAACATATATATAATATAATAAATAAATTCCATCACGGGTGCCTATTTGGTTGGTGGCCTCAGCGTACCCAGCGGAGGGATTAACCCGTCCTCATTTCGCCGATGGTATTCGGAGGCAACCCCTAACAAGTGGTGAGCTTGTTGCGGTGTTTATAATGAAAAAGCTTCGTTGTATAAAGCGGTCACCCATCCCAGGCCGGCCTTGTTGTCATCTGCTTAACCTAGTAATCAGTTCTCGTGAAATAGAATTTAGATTCCTAGATATTTTGGACCTTTTTGTAAACTACGAAAAGGTCCAAAATATCTCGTCCGCAATATCACAGTGTATTTTTAAAGGGAGGACGCTTCTAACCTATCTAATTTCTATGGATACAATATTTTTAAAGCTCATAGGAAAAAATAGGATATGTCGAAATATGCACACGCGATGTCCCATGACGACAGGTGCCTGCGCCATAGAAAAAGTTGCCAAATTACTGAAAATGACTCGGCAATTTGGACAACAGCCAACTGAAAAGCAATTCAATTCTAAACAAATGCAACTAGCCAATGAAGTATTATATTCGATAATGATGAATTTATTTTTGTCTTAAAATAACAAAGCGAGTAGAGACCCGTATTGTGTGTGAAATTTTATTATAATATTTATTAAAATGTGTAATAAATGATATATAATATAATAATAATATGTAGGACAATTTACACATATTGCTCTGTACCCCTAGTGTGAGTTTTCTAACTATTATTTTGCGTTTGAGTTAACTAAAATTTGTACGGGAAATGGTTCAGCGCCCCAAGCGGAAATTTTGAGAACTAAAAATGCGAGCGTGTGATTGGTCAAAATGTTAACGCTGTAGTAAAGTTAACGCGAAAGTAAATGTTAAAAAAACTCACACTAGGGCTGGTCACAAACTAAGCTCTAGGTTTGTACTATACAGTAGTGTACCAGAAGCAACGATATAATACATATTATATTTTATATACACCCAGACCATGACAAACTGTACAGAAAAACGTACTAATATATTTTTGCCATGGGGTGGGAATCGAACCCACGACCTCCGGATACAACGCCAAAAGCGCAACCATTAGTCTACGGCTGTCGCCACATATACTCGTAATATATGTAACTAAATATGAGATAACATAGATACATACATATCATCACGGGTGCATTACGGCGCCCGAGACCGCCTAGATGGCCCTAGGGTACCCAGCGGAGAGGTTTTAGTAGTTTCATCACTGCATCCATTTCGACCCATGAAAATCCGACAGTACAGAGATATCTGAAGTAGTGAACTATTTGTTATACCTCGCCCGTATATGCATCTATAATAACGACAGAGACGTAGCTTTAAAAGGGGTATGCAGTGCCGTACAACAGGGCCTCTTGTTCACGGGGGCCTCTTGGACCCCAACCAGTAAACAAACGATAATTTCTTCCACCTTTAAGGTACACTGACAGAAATAATTCCTTACTGTTCGCTGTTTTCAAACAGTTAAGATTTTGACAGTTGCAGTAACGTAAATTAATGTTATGTTAAACGATTGTATATAGTACGTAAAAATGTTTCAAAGCAGTACAATCAACATAGTTGTTTCTACTGATATAACAGTAGAGTTAATTTAAAACCACAGTTACACGAACCTTTTAATTTAAATAAGTAATTTAAATGTTTAAACCTGTTATTTTAACTGATACATCATTAAACGAAACATTAGATTTTACTAAGAGTCAATGTGTCTGAAACGTTTTCTGTACGTAGCGTCACAACATTTGATTTTACTTATTCGAAACTGTTGTAGCTATTGATAAGTAATCACCTAGTAACTGAAAACCACAGTTACACGAACGTTTTAATTTAAATAAAAAATTAAAATGTTTAAACTTGTTATTTTAACTGATTCATCATTAAATGAAACATTAGATTTTACTAAGAGTCAATGTGTCTGAAACGTTTTCTGTACGTAGCGTCATAACATTTGATTTTACTTATTCGAAACTGTTGTAGCTATTTATAAGTAACCACCTACTAATTGAAACCACAGTTAAGAACACGAAAGTTTTATCGGTAAAGTTTAAAATAACAAATTTAATTGTTTAAACCTGTAGGTCTACCATGGGTTTGCAACTTAACATTTACGTATACGTATACGTGAGCAACAACCAATAGGATCGCTGTATTTTTGGTAACAGGATTGAATAAAGCGATCCTATTGGTTGTTGCTCTCGTATACGTATACGTATACGTAAATGTTAAGTTGCAAACCCATGGTAGACCTCTGTTATTTTAATTGATACATAAATAAACGTAACATAAGGTACCTCTTACCAAGAGTAAACGTGTATGACGTTTACTTTACGTAGCATCACAACATTTGATTTAATTGATTGAAAACAGTTATATCATCACCATATCAGCCATAGGACATCCACTGCTGAACATAGCTCTCCCCCTGTGATCTCCGGTGCCTGCATCCAGCGGCTTCCTGCGACCCTTATTTAATCGTCCGTTCAGCTTGTGGGTGGAGTCCTAAGCTGCGCTCGCCGATGCGTGGTCTCCACTCGAGAACCTTACTGCCACATCGGCCATCAGTTCTACGAGCTATGTGACCTGCTCATCGCCATTTGAGCTTGTAGATACGCTGGGCTATGTCGGTGACGTTTGTTCTTCTGCGGATCTCCTCATTCCTGGTTCGATCTCGCAAAGAAACACTTAGCATAGCCCTCTCCATAGCTCGTTGTGTGACCTTAAGCTTTCTTATGAGGCTTCCACAGTGAGAGACCACGTCTCAGTTCCGTAAGTCATCACTGGTAACACACAGTCTTTAAGCACTGAGGTATTTTGGACGAGAAGACGTTGCGTAATTTCCCGAACGCTGGCCAGTCGAGTTGGATTCGACGATTGACCTGTTTTTCGAAGTTGGACCTGCCCAACTGGACTATTTGTCCTAGGTAGACGTGCTTGATGACAACTTCGAGATTGGCGTTCCCAACTGATACGGAGGGTACAACATGGATACTCGACATGACCTCCGTCTTGTCCGTATTCACCCTAAGGCCCACCTGTTAGGAAACGCGGTTGAAGTCTTCGAGCATTGTAATGAGGTCTTACTGAGATACGTGTCTTAAATTCATAACAATAGTTGGTGTTTACCCACCTACTACTAACAGAAGACTATTATTGTCACATGGCAAATACAAGTATTTTACTCTCAAATGTACGAGCTATCCAACCGTGGGAGTAATATTTATTTTAATTGTTCTTTCTTTGATATAATTTAAGTTTGTAATCCTAAACATTTAAGCTTTTTTGTATAACTCTTATCAGAAAATAAACGTTTTTATTATTATTATTATTGATAATAATATAGGTATTAACTCTAAAAGCCTAATCTACGCCTACAAAAGGTATTTTTACAGTAGGTAGTTAAATGTCATTATTTAACAATTTTTTTTTAATGTCTAATGTCAATTTTGATATTTTAGTTACCTAGCCTTAACCAAGGCCTTTATACGAGTACCTACCTACCATCTTGATGGGTCTGCGATCAGTACATTTCAAGTTAGTACCTATGCAATGGTAAAATTTTATAGGAAGGTACCTATGCCAATGTCAATTTTGACATTACTTAGTTAGTAGAACTCATCACAGGAACTCATCAAGCTCTTTTAATTGAGCCCCAACATGATGGGTCTGCTATCAGTACCTTTTGAGTTGTACCCTATTCACATTTTGTCATGGATTCTGTCTACCTTCCAATTGTTGGGGCTATGATATTAATATTATAAAAACATGGTAATAGCCCCTACGATACCTACAGTAAAAACCGTTTCTTTTCAAAAATCTACCTCTAATCATATGCATTTTACAAAAATATCTACGTCTATTTCATTTTAGATTTTATCAATACTGCCTACCCCCCTGATATCAGTAGGGCGTAATGATACTTAAATGAGACCAATAGGAGTTTTTGGGAAGTCAGTTAAGAAGTAGAAAAAATCGGACTGCAAATGTTGTTTGCGCTCTAAAAGTTCCGTACCTACAAACATTTTTTTTTTTTTACTACCTACGTGAAATAGGTAGGTACAAACAATTTCAAAATCAATAAAATAACGTGTACAAACACGTGGAGTGACTTAATAGGTACGTAGTATATACTTATTACTATAAGTAGGTAACTGTTTAAAAAATAATTATAACTTTTTTTACAGTTAAAACTAATGTGTTCAGCTGACGTCATAATGACATAATGTTTCATACAGTGCATCTAACGTTATTGAATTATTGTCACTATGCGGTGAATTGCGGTGACCGTTTGCAACCGTTACAAGCGAGTAGGGTTGGGATACCCGAAACCTACTATAATATATCGATACGATATTAAGATTTTATGTCAGTAAAAAAATCAATAAACAGGTCAGGATTAATAGTCGTTGCTTAGTAAGAGCTATGACTTAGTGCCGGTTGCATGAAAATGAACTCTCTGTTAACGTAATGATTAAAATCAAAAATGGCGTCGAATGTACCAGCTGTCATTCGAGCTCCAAAATAAAATTGGTACATTCGACACCATTTTTGATTTTAATCATTACGTTAACAGAGAGTTCATTTTCATGCAACTGGCACTTAGCCATTGCTTCAGATTGTCATACTTCTTACTGCATATAAAAAAATATACAGTTGGAAGCAATGACATAAGCTAAAGAACGACTATTAATTCTGCCCTTAGTGACACATGAGAGCTTAGGTTTCATAACTTTATTTTGCCCATTGTCCACATTGAGACTTTTTTTTTATAGTTCCCGTTTTTTTTTTTACTTAACATCTGTCACGAAACAGCCATTGCCACGTTTACAGTTAAATCAAAATGTGTAATTCTCTCAAACGGTGTATTTACGTCCAGACGGAATGACTTTAGTAGGTACCTTGGAGGATGGGTCGGTCCCTTGTAAGGGTAAAGGGATACTACGTGCCTCTGTCAGAGCTGGCGCTGCGGCAGAATAGGCACAAATAATATAAGCAAGCGCCGAAAATATGTTAACATTTGTAATGATTACATATTTTTGGCTTTTGCTGTCGAAACATTAGGTCCGTGGATTGGTAGGTAATTTCTTTAAGATTTTAATTCAATTAAAATCTTAAAGAAATTACGCTAAAGTTTGTAGACATCTCTGGTGACAATAGAGCTGTCAGCTTTTTTGCTCATAAAATCAGTATTCTCATTCAGAGAGGAAATCCTGCCAGCGTATTGGGCACCATGGCGATAGACAGCGATTTGGATCAAATATTTATATTATAATTAGGGTTTATTTAATTATTTTAACTCTTCTACGTGGTGGCCTAGTTGGTTAGACCTTGGACTTAAAAACACTTAGGTCCCTGGTTCGAATCCCGGTGTGTACCAATGAGTTTTTAAATTAAAAATTTATGTACATTTGTTTGACAACACCACTATAGTGC
This sequence comes from Monopis laevigella, assembly GCA_947458855.1. Classification (NCBI taxonomy): domain Eukaryota; kingdom Metazoa; phylum Arthropoda; class Insecta; order Lepidoptera; family Tineidae; genus Monopis; species Monopis laevigella. The sequence goes on along the minus strand of OX381583.1, from coordinate 3,531,030 downwards.
CTCGGAGAGCACGTTAAGTTGTCGGTCCCGGTTTCACTATACCAACTTGTGAAACTGTTTATAGATGGGTTATTGAGTCTATTCAAAACATCGCAACGAGCTAGCCACTTGTTCGGTGTAGACTCATACCATCGGCTACGACGAGGTGGGATTAAAACCCCTCCACTGGGTACCCTGGGGCCGTCTAGGCGGTCTCGGGCGCCGTAAGGCACCCGTGATGATACATATAATTATTTTAAGTTAATTCAATTAACAAAAACTTACTAATAAAAAGTTACCAATAAAAGTATTTATTGTCAATAAATATTGTTGTCAATAAAAATGATTATAAATTTCAACGGTCACCAACAGATGGCGCTGCTAACTACTACTATTACTACTACTGCTACTATTCATTTGGTTTGTATGAAGAGAACATACATGCCTATAAGCTAGAAAAACAACGGTAGAGAAAATGAAAATAAAAAAAACATTTATTCTTGTGGTTATATATACAACGCGTAATTAATTATATTTTTAGGGGGGTATTTTGTAACCCCCCTAAAAATATAATTAATTATCCAAGCCAAAAATATTGTCAACTCTAGTAATGTGTCATGTCAGGGACCAAGATTATTTAACAGAAAGACCTTTTAAAGGCCTTTCTGTTAAATAATCTTGTTGGCTTAGATAATTAATACAGCACGTTGTATATACATATATTTACTTATATTCAATTTATTTTAGTAGCCTGGAAACAAGTACTTTAAGCCATTACCATATATTTATATGAATTTCCTCGGTTCACTACTTCACTCTTGTATGTAATCTGGGGTTTACTCAATCACTCTCTTTTCCAGGGTGCAAAAAAAAAACGATTTTTATAATAAAAATGAATTAATCACTAATTGTAGATTAAGGTTTAATGTACCTGTAGGTACCCATAATATTTGATAAAGATTGTTCTTTAGCAATCTAGGAAAACAGGCAATTTCTTGAAATTTCGTAAATGCATCATAAATATGTAAAAGTCTATGTTTTCGTTTCACTTACAAACCTTAAATATCATCTGACTATCTCAATAGTACAAATTATATCAAAGCAAAAAAAATCGATATTGAAAAAATATCGATATTCTTTAAGTGGGCTAACTCCCTCGCCACTCAACACTAAACTTGATTTCTTTTTCGTTCGTTCGTTCAAGAGACGCGGCCGCGCAGTTCTTGTATTTCGGCTGTGTATTTCGGTCGGGAAAGTAAATGCTTTAGATAATAATATTAACACAGTTACGAGTTATCTCTGTGAATATTAAGTTGTTTTTGTACGTTTTACTATGGAAAGCACATGTGTTCAAGAATTATTAAGCAAATGGGGTTTTAATAAATACGTCGAAATATTTGTCGGTAAGTAAGTACCTACTAAAGGTGTTAAATATATTTATACTTGCATTTGAGTAGATTGTTATTTTAGCCATAAAACATTGCATATTTCATTTCAATATGAAATGAAATCCCAGAGGAAATAACTTACCAAATAATGGAAACGATGAACTTTATGTGGTGGCCACATCGATATAATAAGTAGGTACCTACTACGTACATTTTTAAGTAGGTACCAAACCAACAAACGCACGTGGCGATCTTGAAGAAACTTGTATTTTTGCCAGACTCCGGATACATCTAGTTAGATTTGTAATGTTTTTGTAAATCCGTTTATTTCAGAATTACATAAAATAATCCAGACAATTTTTGCCTAAAATAGCTGATCATCGATGACATTTTGGCAGACTTCTGTTGGTAATTTTATATTTGTATTGCCTGATGCTGCATTTCCAATGACTTGCTTTCAAAGATATAATATAATATAATATTTTTTAATAGTTTTTCTCAAAATGTTTCTAGAAAATGAAGTTGACATAATTGCATTGCCATTGCTAGATGATCAACAAATCAAATCATTGATTCCAACTATTGGACCACAGGCCAAGTTTAAAAAGGCTCTTGCAGACTGGAAAGTGACCCTTCAGCAAAATCAGGAAGATAAAGATAACACAAAGGTAGGCATAGGAGTACCCTGAGTTTAGGCATCATAATTCAAAATGTGTAATTATAATATTTATAATTACTTATTTATTTATTATACATATTTTTACAGATTGATTGTGGTATAGAAAAAAATGTACAAGCATATGATATTGATGACCTCACGCCAAGTTTTAATTCCCCAATTATTTCTACTGACTTGTCCTCATCTGCTTCATCAATTTCTTTAAGCTGCTCAGACGAGCCCTCAGCTGGAAGCTCACAACACTATGAAGTAAGTTATTATTACATGGTACAATTAGTAATAAATATGCTATGCATGTGAAGTAAGATGGCTACTTAAAACTGGACTAAAATTCATTGGTCAGGTTTGTGGGTGCCCTGTATATATCTTAAACCTGCACATATAATCTGTTGAATTTTAAGTACTACAAGGACATTTTGAAAAGTATAAAAATTAAAATAATTTCCAGGTGTCGATCCAAGACTTAAAGTTTCTTCTTCAAACTTGTCAAGATGGAAAATTACTTCTAAAAAATAGAAAAGAACCCTTGGGGGGAACAACTGAGAAAATTATTAACGCACAAAATAGCTGAAGAGTTACTTAAAAATGACCCCAAAGCACCCGTAACAAGTAACATATATATGCATTGGATTAGGCAAATCAGTAAGTTTGATTGTAGTTTTATTATAATTTGTATGAATCATTTTCAATGCAGTTTTTTAGTTTCTTAGCTGGTTACAGGTTAACCAGCTAAAAATTGCATTGAAATTGGTAGTTGTTCAACCCTGCTTCTAGGTCTAAAGCCAAACACTGCATAATAAGTTCAAGTATCATTATTTAATACTAGCTTATGCCCACGGATTCGCACACATTAATAAGTTTAAAAAATGTGTTGCTTTAATATTCCAAAATTCAAATTTCTATCTAAATTGGATGAGAAGATTATAAATTACGTCTGTAATAAGACTCCCATATACCTCCCTATTCTTTCCCTTTTTTGTTATACCCTAAGTATGAGAACGGAATTCATACTTGTCTATCTTTATGAAAACCAAAAGAATATAGGTAGGTACTTAAGTAATTTTTGTTTTAGTAAATTTTTTTACCTACCAAATCATTTAAGTAAACAAAAGAATATATATTTCTCCTAAAGTAAATATATAAATTCAAAAATATTTTAATGCAGTCTCATGTTGTCATCACGAAAATTGTTTTGATTTACTATATCTTGAAATTTAAGCATTTATTGCAGTTTCTGATTATATTTTCGTAATCTACATATTTTTTTCTTTAAAACTACATCACAGTTATGTTAAAATATATCAACCATGTGTCAATATTTACCGAAAAAACACTTCTCTATTTAGTGTATTTAAAAACTTTTCCTAAAAGACACTTAAAACACAAACATGCACCCCCTATAGCTATGTCGAAAAGTAATATACCCTGTGTACTTTGCAGGGACTCGAAACTATCTCCATACCAAATTTCTTCTAAATTAGTTCAGCGGTTTAGGCATGCAAACGGAACAAACAAACAAAGTTCCTTTCGCATTTTTGATATTAGTATGGAAGTATGGATTATTAAAAGTTTTAAACAAATAAAATAAATAACTATTTTTTTATAGATCTTAAAAAATTAACATTCAAGTTTTTTGTTTCATATTATTTAGAACTACTAAATCTCAATTTTACTATTTACAGAGGAACTATTCCCAGCTGAAAATCCCTCAATTTATTTTACTAAAGCTCCTGAAGGGCCAGGACGAGCTCATGGACGGTTATATGATGCTGTAACAATTTTAAAATCGTATGTATCTTTGTAAGAAAAAAATATCTGTTAAAATGGTATACACATGTAATTAAACGATGATTATCTTTTAACTCAGCTGTGTTATTTTATTTTAATTGATAGGTCTCCACATGAAATATCCTCGTAGAGGAACAGTATTGTCTACTGTTGTTGTTGTCTAAGGCTGAGATTAATAGTCGTTGCTTAGCACGCGCTAGGACTTAGCCGCTGCTTCGGACTGTCAAACTGCATATAGAAAAACTAGTTTTTGACAGTTCTAAGCAACGACTTGGGCTAAGCAACGACTATTAATCTCAGCCTAAGTAGTTGTTGTTACTACTCTGCAGTAATATAAACTGAACAGTAGTGTCTGCAATTGTGAGGAACAGTACAACTACTATTAGTAAGTAGTGTTTTTGTTTTTGAGAGTGTCTTTTGCCGGTACAATGGAGACAGTTACCTCGGGGAGAAACAGTTGTAGGTGATGTATCTCTAATGGTACTATTAGAGATACATCACCTACAACTGTTCCAAAGTACCTGCAACTGTAAAGTCAAAGACACTGCCAAAATCAGTAAAAACTACTTACTAACAGTAGTTTGTACTGTTCCTTAACAATAGCAGACACCTTATCAAACAGTTAATATTACTAAAGAGTAACAATAACCACTATTTACCAACAGTAATGTGTACTGTTCCTTTAAAGTAGCAGTCACCGTACCGAACCATTAATAAAACTGAATAGTAACAGTAACAACAACTACTCAGACAACAAAAACAGTAGAAAATACTGTTCCTCTACATTAGCTGATACTGTATCGTACTGTAATAAAACAGTAACCACTACTTACCAACAGTAGTGTGTACTGTTCCTTTACAGTAGCAGTCACCGTACCGAACCATTAATATAACTGAAGAGTAACAGTGACAACAACTACTCAAACAACAACAACAGTACAAGATACTGTTCCTCCCCATTAGTTGGCACTGTATTGTACTGTAAAAGATACTGAATATAAACAGTAATTATTACTTACTAACCATAGTGTGTACTGTTCTGCCACAGTAGCAGACGCCGTACCAAACAGTTAATATAACTAATATGTAACATCAAGAACTACTTACCAACAGTAGTATGTACTGTTCCTTCACAGTAGCAGACACTTTAACAAACATTTAATATTACTGAATAGTAACAATGACGACTACTCACCCACAGTAGAGGATACTGTTTCTCGTCATTAGCTGATATTGTACCGCACTGTACAAGAAACTGTAAAAACACAGTAAGTACTACTTACCAACAGTTGTGTGTACTGTTCCTGCATAGTATCACTCATCGTGCTAGACAGTTAATGACATCGAAGAGAAACAGTAACAATTAATAACCAAACAGTAGAGCTGTACTGTTCCTCCACAGTAGCTGACACTGTACTGAAAACAGTAAGTGGCACTGAAGATAAACAGTAACAACCGTGTATGCCGTTTATTGTTTAATACAGTAATATTAACTGTTACAACTTAACTGTTTTTGCCCATTTACATTAACTTTATTATTCAGTCCGCTCTATTTTTACTGTGCATATCGTTATGGTTTAAAGAAATTTCATTATATTTCACCGATTATTTTTCTCAGTGTATAACTATAACAGATTGCAACACAACCTTAATCATGGCAACTCTTTTATAAGTAATTCAAACTTGCAGGGAATTGCGCTTAATTAGTTATGTTGTTTGTACAGTGTTGCCAACTTTACTTATTAAAAAGTTTGTATAGAGGTCCTTCGTGATGTCTAGTTGAACCTAGGCGATCACGTCCAGTAGGCCAATTACGCTGCAAGACGTTAAGCTAAACTTTAAACGAAATGACGTAGTTGTCTGTCAATATTCATACTCACCAGTTTTTCATTACGTCAGAATTGCTTCATATCGATTAGCTTAGCGTTGTGTGCGTAATCACTCCGCTGATCTGTAGGTAGCTTTGCTTTAGAGCAAGATTAATTAAGAACCTTTAGATACCAAATTAAAAGCATATAAGACTCAATAACCTATCTACAAATAGTTAATAAAATGTTCCCAAAGTAAGCTCTAGGCTTGTACTGTGTGTACGAGACACAACGATACATATTATATGTTTTATACACCCATAACAAACTGTACACAAAAACGTAGGTACTAATATATTTTGCCATGGGTGGCAATCGAACCCACGACCTCCAAATCCAACGCCAAAAACGCAACCACATAGTCTACAAAGACAGCCATATAACAGGTAGGAAGATTTATTTTAGAACTCATTGTCTACATACCTACATTGTATTCCTATGAATATGAAACCACATTCAGTAATTGCTCTAACATTCCAGTCTCATTCAAATATGACATGCACGCAATATATGTCATCGTATACCTACGGTAATAAATTCATTGTGTAATAAACAGACCACGTCGAGAATTGGGCCGCAAGCTTCCCTCCCAAAAGTGCCTCGACGCGCATCTTTATCTAGTAGTGGCTACGTAGAAAGGTCCCTCAGCAAACGCATCTTTGAGACACCCAAATGTAACGATCGGCGAACACAGCGCCATCTATTTTTGAATCTAGAAATATACACACGCACTTTTAACGCACACTAGTTCAAACATACATATCGGTGTGCGTTCACAAACACAGAGCAGCCTTGTACTATGTATAAAATTGTGCGTGACGACATCTACTCTGTAGGCACCGCGGAACTATTCAGTTATGTGCAAGGTAAGGTCATGTTCCTACTGAGTATTACTAGAACAAGATTTTCATGGGTTTTAGTGGGATTCACGCTCAAATTATTACACTTTATTTACATATTTTTAAGGTCGAATATTAAGCCATTGTTTAGGTAGGTATTTATTTTTATTTCGGTGCCTAATTTTGCATTTTAAATTGTTAAAAAAGTAAGTAATCATTCGTTATGTAAATCTACTAAGTAATAAAATTTCAGGACTGAATATAACATCCACGCAATGTACGCAAGTGCGTTGTTTATTACTACAAGTGTATTGTCAAGGATCGTTATACGTGTGTGTGTGTCGCAGCACATTATACACAGAAATAGTTTGTGTATGTGTAGGTGTGTACGGATGCGGGTAAGCTGAACAAAGCGCAGCCGCGGCCATGAAATTGGGCAAGTGTGCGTGATGTTTCGGCCTATGTAGGTATTCATCACTATAACAAAATACTTATATAAACAGATTTTCAGTGCGTATTGCGCAAAAAATATATTTTATTATAAGTTTATGGAATGTTGAAATAAATAGGTTAATACTTTGGATTTTTCAGTAAGTTGTAAGTATATTTGTAAAGGTATATTACAACAATTATTATAAAATAAAATTATTCTGTAATTATCATAATAATAGCTATAGAATAGAATATATATTTATTCAATAAAATAATCAGTACAAAAAACTTATACTAATTTATAAAATACACGGTGACTTTGAAAGGTTACTTTGGGTTTATTATGAGTCTCTACTAATCAAATCAAACAACTATTCCCAATGAACCATGTATGGCAAATGAAAAATAAATTGCCTTCTCCATACAAACTAGTTCTGTTAAAATGATCAATTTGTATGGGCCAAACATTATTTTCATTTGCGAAACATGGTTCCATGGGAATAGTTGTTCGAATTGATCACTAGAGCCTCATATAAGCCTAAAGTTTCAACGTTTCAAATTCACCATGTATACATAAAACACATATTTTTTTTTTAGTAAATAACTGCAACAACACCAATTCAATAAATAATATTTTATTGAATTGGTACACCCTCAGTTTCTGCACAGTATACTGGTTTTCAGGGTGCACCTAGAACATACCTATGTATATGTAGGATATTTATTGCATTAATATAAACTTTAGAGTAAAATTAAGAAAATGGTTGATGGAAGCACGAAAATGGACAGATTATTTTATTGTATAAAAATAATTTCTTATGTTGTAATCGTCGCCTTTTTTGTGCAATTTGGCATAACTTTTGCATGTCACGTGGTATTTTTGTTTTATAGATTAACATAATCAATTCGCTGTGATGTAATGATAGACACCCAGTGTTGGATAATTATAAAGTAGAATTTTATGAAAAGTAATGATTTATGTCAAATTTATGTATTGTGACACTTCGCATTCTGCTACAGAAATAAAGTAATAGTTTTCGTTTATTATCTATTTTATTATAGTTAAACTCCTTATTTAAGCAATCTTCATCACCCCTACCTTCTATATTTGATGATTTGAGAGGAAAATAAGTTAATGAAGCTTATTCAAAGAAATCTTATAAAAGTCTGTTTAACTAAAGCTATGAAGACTGCAGACGTTAATGTATAAATTATGCGGTATTAAATACTAGCCCTCTTACATCGATATATAAATAATTTAAATCATTGACGACTGCCTGTATTCTACAAATATTCTAAATACAAATTTCGATGAAGTTGGTAATACATTGAAGAATTTAATTTACGGCAGAGATGTAATTCAATATTAAAATATTAGTAATATAGAAAGATTATCAAGTTTAGGAGTAACATTATTTAAAGGAAAGAATTTCGCAAGGACGATTTGACAGAGAAAGTACACGGTCAAGAAGAGTGACTACAGTTCCAACAAGACTATGATTTATTTATTGCAAATTATTTAGGATTTGCAACGGCCGCAGTATGTTGTATAATTATAAAGTAGAATTTTATGAAAAGTAATGATTTATGTCAAATTTATGTATTGTGACACTTCGCATTCTGCTACAGAAATAAAGTAATAGTTTTCGTTTATTATCTATTTTATTATAGTTAAACTCCTTATTTAAGCAATCTTCATCACCCCTACCTTCTATATTTAGAACCTGCACACAGTTTTTACACCCAGGACATTTTGAGGAAACTCCCAAAAAGTTCTAACACTACATTTTTTTATTACTTCTTTCATTAGATAGTCATTCATCATTAATTTCAAATGTAAATACACGGTAAGCAGATAGCAATGTTCGCCACTTTGTACGATCTCTCACTACATAATTCCCTAGCTTCCTCCTTCCAAGGCGTCTGTTTTTTTAGATTTCGTATGTACCTATAATTTTTAATGAAATCATGACATTTGGTATTTAATGATGGATACTTGAAATCCAATAGCTTGGAACTTCTGAACGGTTCAACAGCATACGCAAATCATGAATGTTTAAATGTATTGATTATCCATAAAATCCAAACATTGTGACATTTAATATCCTAAGTCACTGAAAATTTAACTTTTTAATAATAATAATAAAGTTCATAAAATTCTTGACCAAGGAAAATTATTCTGGAAAACGTTTCAAGTTTTCCTAGAGCGGAAATCAAACCAACGAGCTCTGAATACAATAAAAATGGCGTAATCACTTAAAAGATTTTTCAAAATTCTTTCACCAATAGAAACCTACATTATCAGCAAGTAACATATTCGGAATTCTTTTAAATTTTATATAAAATTACTATAAAGCTTAATTTCTATACTAAAGTACATACATCATTAGGTTTATAGAGATCCCTCGTGGCGCCCGCCTAGATTTTTGGGGCGGAAACAATAAAACTGCGATAAAGATAACAAATCAAGTGTGCGGCTGTTGAATAGAAATGGCGACAAAATGCACAAATAATTCCGGTGTTTGCTGTATAAATGTAAAACCCGGTAAGGCAATCAGCTTAGGAAAATCTCTACTCACTAGTTACCCACTAGGCTCCTAGTTACCTACTACAAATGGGAATCAAACCCACCCACTGATTTTAATAAAAATAATAACTAATTTTAAATTGGGAAATAATTAGACGTAATCAAAAAATAATTTTAATACTTTAATAAATCCATAACATACTCGTTAATTAATTTAATAAAAGCGCCTGAAAAAATATATTTATCTAAATCTTATACATGGTGAATTTGAAAGGTTGTACTTTGGGCTAATGTGAGGCTCTACTAATTAAATCAAAGAACTTTTCCCATGGAACCACGTGTCGCAAATGAAAAATATCTCCTTTCTTAGTGCGGTTACTAAACGGGCGATTGAATTGACGATAAAGCAACGAGGATATTAACAGAACAGACTAGTAGGTAATGCAAATACGTCTATGTCGCCGCCCATTTCGTAACATAGTGGGAGCGATCAATATTGTTAACAACAATGTATTAATCTACCCCATTCATGGACTCTTTAGGTCTGCTTACCATCAGGTCGATACAGAGTCACTAGCCGTGCTCCAATAAAAAAAATAAGTTGAAAATGGTTGCTATTTCTCACCGTCCGTCTGCTCCACGATTACGAGCATAGTGTGCTAGATAAACGTTGCAATTTGCACTAATAGACCAACAAGGCAAATCCGTGACAGGGTCAAGTGTCAATCGGAGAGACTGCACGGCTCCGCTGATTGGTAGTTCCTTTGCTTTGAAAATATTATAGACTTCCTTTAGTACCCCATGTAGGTTAGAGCTCACGGCAATCAAATCTGATCAAATAAAGGGTTTTAGTGCTCATTTTTTTTAAAGAGCTCAATATGTGACCTTGCATCTACCTGATGTTAAGCAGTATGCAATGTCCAGGAATGATAGCAACAAGCGGATGCATACAGGTGCAACGCTGGTTGCCATCATTATACCGGCTTAAGATGCCTATTCACGCTTCGTTTAAAGGACTCTAGGTTATAAGAGGAAGGAAACACGCAAGCTGATAGAGCATTCCACATTTTAACAGTACGGCAGATGTATGAATCGGCAAAACGTTTAGTACGAGTTGGTACATCCGCATTAGATGTTTGTTTTTTTTTTGTTGTCCCGGCTTCACCCGTCATATTACTTGTGCAAAACACAGTATCTGGTTAAATTATATGCATTCCCCCTATTGAAACTTCAAAAAATAGTGACTAGCCATCTATTCTATTTTACTTACAAAGTTTTATTGTTCCCGTCATATCCAAATTTTGCCCTCCCCCACCTTCTCCTAATAAAATTACAAAAAAATTATCATAATAGTTTTTTTTTAAGTTAACGTAGGTACAAATTTTCATTATTCTAAATAATTAAACAAAATTTTATTTTATAAAATAAAATATTATATTTCTCCTTTAGATTTCCTCCTAAAAAATTCTAACTAATTTATAGAGCCGTTAGGTTAGGTTAGTTTTTTTTAGAATAGAAGATCAGCAATCACGTAGTGTCATGGAATATCAATGAAATGGCAAAACCGGCAATAATGAATATTAATTTGCTAACAGACGAATACTTTTAGAATTTTGACCCGATTGCCTGTCATTATGCATGCATTAAGCCTATAAACATTTGGTCATATACCTACCTACATCCTATTACCTAAAATAAAACCTGTTTTAATTTATTTAAATGAGCTAAATTTGTGCCCAGCTGTGATCTTGGCAAAATTTATTTAAGTACCCACGGTGGACATACTATACCAACCTTTATTATTAGATACGATACGTACCGACAGGTTTTATTTTGTATATACCCAGTACCCACCTACCACAAGGTAAGATCTGGGTACAAAATTAGGTATTTAAAAAGAAGTGAAAAAATATATAATTACTTGTAGTAAAATAGCTAAGAATAGAAAAAAAAAATAAGGGCAGGTTCGACCAAAATACGGCTTAACAAATTTGACATTAGGTACTGGGGATAGTAATGTCAAATTTCATACAATTATTTAAGATTAAATTATTAATATTCAGTATAATTATTTCTATGTGATTTGACGTTTTTCCAAAAATAAAGTCTTTTTGGTGTTTTTTGCGCATTAACGTTACGTTCATACGATAACACATCTTATGGTAAAGCTATTTATAGGATGGCTTTATTTTTGCGGTTTTATTTAAACTATCTTATACTAGATACTATAGCCATAACTAATGGCATGGACATGGTACAGCTAGAGGGGGGGTGTCGTCATTGGGATCATACATAGATACTTCTTGCTGGGTCCAGGTTGATTAGTGTTTTTTTATTCAAATAAAAAAATATAAAAAATACCATAAAGAGTGCTTTTTAGCTCCCGAGAACCGTTTAAACGGCCTCAGGGTACCCAGCGGAGGGATTAACCCGCCCTCATTCATCATCACCGATGTCGAAGGCAACAACTAACAATCGGCGAGCGAGTGTTTATGATGGTATAGCCTCATTGTATGAAGCGGTCACCCATGCCAGGTCCGGCCTTGTTGTCACCTTCTTATCAGTTGCGCAGTGACTTAACCACTAGGCTGGGGCTGCTTTTTTTTTTCTAATCTCATTGATAATTTTAATGAAACAAATATTTGTACATGTGATTTTATTTACTTTATTATAACTAACTTCTCCGCGTACACAATAACAACCATCAAAGTAGAGGGACTAACTCGTTTTGTGAGAACGTTGAAAAAAGGGAAAAATTGATTTTGTTTAATACAAGACCATAAAAAATTATAATTATATTTATTGTAATCTAATTGAAGATGTAATCAACTATTTGATCCCCAACCCCCCTTAAATTTAAAGCTGGATCTGCCCTTGGGTATAATTCGTTGCACGAAAGAAATCTCACGGCAAATAGTGGAACCAATACAGTTGAGAGTAACATATTTTCCTTAGTTATATAAATTTTATTTCTAGTATTATATATAAATTTTATGCACCCTAAAATTATTTTTTGGCGTTCTTAAAAATGAGGTTGCCTATGCTACTGCAGCGCTCCCTCAAAAAAATTAAATACATTTTCCATGAACGTTAGTTCCATTGGCACTGAAGCAATTTTGTTTTACTTATGGAGTGTCAGCGTAAGCAAAATGTAATATATACATTTCTCCTTGAAGCACCCCTACAAAGTGATCACAGACTAAATAGAATAATTGCATTGATTGCTTCACTATGCCAGTTAAACGAAGCAGTTACGAAATAAAATAAAAATAATGCATGGGACTTTTTAATAGGGTCAACTCATATTACTAGTAAGTATGTATGATTTAAGATTCCCTTCTGGAAACTATGCGGATACAGCCTGAAACCAACAACCGGGCATCTATAAATTCTTCAACTCCCTCTAACTCTAATACAAGGAAATCTTACAAAAAGACAATTTTAATACCTATTATATTTAATACTAGGTCTCAAAAATTTTATTACTTCAAAGAATACGACCAGGAGGCCCATAGCTATATTATTGGATCTTACCTAACCACCCCCCTGAGATTAATAGGGCATATGTTCAAAGAAAATAATAAGATAGCCCAATATGGGCTATCAGAGCTTTGAACATATCCACTGTTTCAATTTATATTCTATACCCTAACTCCTCTCATATTCATTTCCTAAATTCCCTCTCTTCCCTTCTAATTCTTGGAGATCTAAATTGCCATCACCCTCTGTGGGGACCACGCTCTGCTGATAAGTTCGGATTGGACTTCATGGATTTGCTTGATACAGGGAATTTTGTAATCTTAAATGATGGAAAACCGGAAAACTTATCCCGTTATAGTCTGTATAACTAACAGAATAGAACTTATATTTTAATGTTTATAGTTTACGCAACGTCTTGTCGTGTTTAGCAATTGCAATCTTGGAATGAGTCCCCTTAAGTGTAGTAATCTCAGCGTACTATGTCAATGAATCCCTTTATCTTCAGTAAAACGGCGGTACCCATTTTACTGTTAATATTTTTCTCCTTCATTCACTTGATACTGGCATGATTATACCGTATGCATAAGGTCTTGTGGCCATTCCTAATTCTAACCTAGCCATTTCCCTATTTCTTTTCATCGTATTATCCCACTTTTACTTTATACTCGCAAATTAATTTACCCAACGTGACATTAGCAAAATTACGAGCACGCGTAGAGGCCATTATCATAAGAAGTAAAGGGCTGTTCCAAAATTCAACTATTATTACCCGTGCAATCTCTCGAGGAAAAGAAAGGGATGGAATATACACAAATTATATGTCTCCGTCTCATTCTTTTACCGAGAGATCGCACAGGTTAAGATTATTGCACCGCTTTGGAACGCTGCCTAATACTCTGCTGTCAGTCTAGTCTGTCAGTCAGCAGTCATTTCAATCTTTTGCAAGATATTATTTTAGTTTCCGTGCGTGAAATATCTAATCAAAATGACTGCTGTTGCACGAGCCGGGCATTTGGCTCCATATTTCAAGTCAACTTCTCAGGTTGTATCAACCGGACTTAGGCCTCTTTCTGCTGTGCCTACGTCCAGCGAAAAAGTCGTCGCCCAAGCTCTCCCTGTAACATCTACTGTACACGCTTTACATGGTTCCCTTCCCATTAACGGGTTAAAAGTACGATGTGGACCTACAGGTGAGATTATAAAGCATTTAAATAGCATCTGGATTCCTTTATTACTGCAGTTTTTTAGCTAAAATCTTTGTTACATAACATTGGTTTGACGTTTCAGTACCAACACAAGTGCGATTCGCTCACACCGATATAACTATTCCCGATTTTTCCGCTTACCGCCGTAAGGACACACAGGACCCAACAAACAAAGATGTGCCTGAAGAACGACGAACATTCACCTACTTGGTGGCCGGAGGTTAGTTTTCATTATGTACATTTTTAAATTAATATACAAATCATATTATTAATGAATATCTATATCTATAGGGCTTTAATCCCACCTCATAGTATCCGATGGTTTGAGTCTACACCGAACAAGTGGCTAGCTCGTCGCGATGTTTTGAATAGACTATATAACCCATCTATAAACAGTTTCACAAGTTGGTATAGTGAAACCGGACCGACGGCTTTAGGTACTTTCCGAGGCACTATAGTGGTGTTGTCAAACAAATGTACATACATTTTTTAATTAAAAACTCATTGGTACACACCGGGATTCGAACCAGGGACCTAAGTGTTTTTAAGACCAAGGTCTAACCAACTAGGCCACCACATATTTTTTAATAAAATAACAATTTACGAGATGGGACATTTATTTTATACTCAACTGTTGCAGTGCAAGTATATTTGGTTTTAAAATAAAAACTTAATCCTATCTTAAAAAGATACCTATAGTAGTTATATAAATGTATTTCTTTAATTATTAGATGTGCAAAGGCTTTGAAGGAATACATTAGCAAACTTAAGCAGTCAAAAGGCTTAACAAAGTATGCTTTCTTTATATAATTATTAAAAAACCAAACATTAAGTTTTTTTTTTAATTTTCTTTAAAAACTGAAAAGGAATGGTTTAAATAATATTAGACCAAATGTACCACACATTTGGTCTAATATTATTTAAACCATAACCTAGAGGTTGAGTCTCTTGATTATAGTTTTGATTCCCAATCTAGGGATTTTTTTCTGTAAAAACAAGTGACCTAATCATGTTGGGGTACTGTGTGTGTCTGTGGGTTCACCAGTTTTTGGAGACTGCATTGATTTCTAGTCGAGGTGGTAGGCTCCTCAAGGTGTGATTACAAAACAAGCAGTCAATTTTACAATAAAGCAATAATAATTATATGTAGGATATACACATATTGCCCTGATCACAAACTAAGCTCTAGGCTTGTACTATGTGTACCAGAAACAATGATATAATACATATTATATTTTATAAACACCCAGACCATGACACTGTACAGAAAAACTAATATTTTTTTGCCACAGGTGGGAATTGATCCCACGACCAACCTATCAGTTGATTTGATTATAAAGCACTGAAGTTATTATAATAGACTTGTAATTAAATTTTTTCTTTATTCTTCCCATTTTTTTAAACAATAATATATTTTTCAACTACATTTGTGGAATTTGTAGGTCTGTAAATGTAATTATGGTTATTAAAAATTAACCTTATCCAATAGATTGAGAAGTTGTTCTGAGAAGCTGGTCAAGATAACTTAGTTTAAGATCCTTAATATTTTTAAACAACAGTAAACACCATTTTCAATATCTTAAGGTTTTAATGAACACAGACCCTAGTTTAATAGTTTTCAAATATTTTTACAAGGTGGTTCTATGGCTGGCATGTATGCAGCCAAAGCTGTGGTGACCCAATTTGTGTCATCTATGTCTGCTGCTGCTGACGTCCTTGCCTTGGCCCAGGTGGAAGTCAAGCTGGCTGAGATACCCTTGGGAAAATCTGTTACATTCAAATGGCGCGGAAAGCCACTGTTCATTCGTCATAGGTAAGATAGGAAGACAGAAAGACGAATGTTTTTAGTTATCCTTGAATTCTCTGAACCCAGCCATTACATGATTGGATTTTTTTATAATTTGATGTTGTTATTGCAAAAGGCTTGTAACCCTACTTGACAACTCCAGGAACATTGCAGTTTACTCCCCTGCCTTTCAAGTAAATGATAAACTGATACTCGCATGTAGAATCCATGGATAGCTAAGAACATTGTCTCTTATTTACATTTCCTGTTAACTAGCTTCATACATTATTATTTATAATACTCAACAAATATTTATGAAGAACTTTTTCATCTCATTCCTCCTTCTCCTTTTCGATATAGGACTTCACGAGCGGGTAACAAAATGCATGCATATACTGTGCAGATATACCAACCCACACTAAAAAATTTGGTGATTTGTATATCTGTCGCACTATTAAAATGTGGAATGCTCTACCTGCTCGCGTGTTTCCTTCTTCCTATAATCTCGAGTCCTTTAAACAAAGCGTGTATAGGTATCTTAAGCCGGCATAATAGGTGCAATCAATGGTTACGTAGAACATATTTGTTGGTTGCATTTGTTCTTGGACCTTCATACTGCTTTCCATCAAGTAGATGTGAGGTCAGGTCACATGCTGAGCTCTCATAAAAAAAAAAAATGTAAATAAAATTAGGTCATTTAATCTTACATTCACACAGAAGACTAATACATATTATACTTATATAAAATAGTACTAGAAGCCTTTCAAAAATGGATCTGGATACTGTTTGTCAAAGGCCTTCTCCAACTCTGACCATGCTGTTTTTCCCATTTTACAATCACAGAATTATAAAAAAAAAGGTTTTTTTTATTCAGATAATAATAAAGACAATTTATTTACAGAACTGCTGCTGAAATATCGAACGAAAAGGCTGTGCCCGTCAGCGCTCTCCGTGACCCAGAAACTGATGATGCAAGAACAGTCAGACCAGAATGGCTGATTGTTATTGGAGTATGCACCCATCTTGGATGTGTCCCCATTGCTAATGCTGGAGAATTTGGTGGTTTTTACTGCCCTTGCCACGGAAGCCATTATGATGCATCTGGGCGCATCCGGAAGGGACCAGCCCCTCTTAATCTCGAAGTACCCCCTCACAATTTCGCTGATGAAAACACTGTAGTTGTAGGTTAAGTAAAAATAGTATTTCAATAGCAATTTTATTTATATTTTTTTGGCTGTTAAAGACAAATTGACCTTATCTTATATGTATGTATAAGTACATTTATATTAATAGCGAAAATAAAACTAAATGTGATTAATTTATTCCTGTGTATTTCTTTGGGGATACTTAATGATAAAGATTACTGAGGCTCTACCATGGGTTTGCGCATTGTAGCAACGTAACGTATTCTTTTACGTATACGTGAGCAACAACCAATAGGATCGCTTTATTTTTGGTAACAGGATTGAATAATACGATCCTATTGGTTGTTGCTCATGTATACGTAAATGAATACGTTACGTTTGTACAATGTGAAAACCCATGGTAGAGCCTCTGGTATAGTTTGTTTCCCTGGGAAACTGACGAAACTTGGTTTACCAAAGCTTGTAAAGCTTAAATCGCTTATCAAACATGTTTGTTGTTGTTGAACCTGCCCTGAAAGTAACAATATATGTAACTTATGGAAGTGGCCTAAAGCTTAAAGTTGCTTATCAAACATGTTTGTTGTTGCCATATTGTATTCTCACTACTTGAGCATTGATTGGTTAAATATTTTTTTATCTCGCATGTTGGTTAGTATGGCGGATGGCTATTTAGGCATAAGGGCACCCCCTATAATGTATATACCTACACCACCTGCCGGTGCGCAATTCTGGTTTTGCGCATGTTTCGTGCCCCCAGACCTTGAAGGTAGTTTATATAAAATCATTTTGGTATTGCTATTTTATTTTTGAGTTAACTTTTCGGAAAACATACTGCAACATTGGCGAAGTAAAGGTTCAGCCAAACCAACGCGGTGGCGGTGGCGGCCGCGGTGGCGATCAGTTACTGCAATAGTACTTGTATCGACAGGTTCAAACCAAACGTGTTCTGCGGCTGTCCGCGCGATCCGTACAGAGTCTGCACGGGCGGGCCGCCAGTGTTGTCAACTTAGTGGATTTTCCACTAAACTGGTTGTTTAGACCAGTCTTTCAACGGGGAAATTTTGTTTTAGTGGCTGGTGGTTTTTCTTAGTGGTTTGGTATCCTAATAGGGAATTTATAAAAATGCATCGGTAAATATAAAATACCGAAAAAAGTAAAAATAAAGACAGATTCCTCTGCCATCTAGTACATTAGAAACTAGGACTTATAACTTCACTCGTATAGAGTTAATAGAACAAAGCTAATAGAGAGCGTCTGTGTATAAGTAGATAACAAGCAATGACAAAATTCGTGAGGGGTGACTGGAACCTGGTTGTTCGGCGGTTGAGCGCCTTGTCGTGACAGCGAGGTTCGTGGGTTCGAGTCCCACCCACCAGGATTTTTATCTTTAAAAATTTAATATAAAAAAAAGATCGCCAACGCGGCCTTTAACGTATACGATTGTCTTTTTCTTTAACCAATCGTCTTATATCTTTCCTCACCCCTATGCACACCTCATTTGTGATTAATGCGCGAGTCTTCTGAAGTTACTGAACCTCTGCAGAAGTTCGGTATAACTACGCAGTTGAGTAGATAACTGGCCAGCTGAAGGTAGGTAAGTGTTAAATGCATAGGACTTAAGTACGTTTTCTTTTCCGTCACAAGCCCAGATGTTGTGTCGATCCAGGATTCCTCTGTCCTCTTCATATTTTCAAAATTTGACCAAATATGGTATAACAATAATAACGGCCGATTCGACCAAAAGAGCCGATTCGATAACTTATACTGGGGATAGTAATATCAAATTCCATACAAATATTTATTCGTAGATTGTGTATCATCAACCATAGGGTCCAAAAGACCTCTCAGCCTTGTCAATTACAAATTATTCAATTACAATAATACCTAATTTAACGGTACTTGGCCAATCAAAGTGTTTTTTGCAAAGAAAGACCTTTGCCATTACATAATTTATTAGAGCTATAAATGAGCTTTAAATTAAATTATAATTAAAAAGATTAAATTTATAATAATCAGAATAATTATATGATTTGACATTACTAATTTCGGTATAAGTTATGTATCTACCTACTTTGATTTTGGTCGAATCGGCTCTTGAGGCTGATTTTTAAATCTGCAGATAAACTTATTCGACAAGAAGTGACGTTTTGGAACTGACTGCGCGCACTTGTAAAACTTTCTTTCTTCACTTTATAAAATCAAGATTAGTGTTTTAAATCACTTTTAAGTTCATTAAACCGTATAATATTGAAGTTTAAATTACACAGTTTCACAAACAAATAGTTTTAAAGTGCTATCTTATTTATTCCTGATAGAAAAATATCATTCGTATCATTGTTTATTGTGCAAGTAAGTGTACTACTTTTTGTTTCTCGGGCTACCTACACGCAGTACAAAATTATTATACGAGATCATCGCCCGCTACTGCGTTTTCAAACGACAAACAATAGTATCGTGAAAACTGTCGCTGAATATCGTGGTAGAAGTCAACATGCCTTATATTCCGCAAACTCAGCTCCTGTGCAGGCTGTCAACTCCTATTACGGACGACAACTATGTGACTTGCTGCATTAAAACATGTTCAAAAACATTTCATCTACTCTGCGCTGTATGCATGGTCATGTCCGGACTGCAAAGCTCCTTCCAGGATGAGCGGCGGCAACTCCAACGCTTCGTTCGCGAGTACGTCTAATGATGGTAATATTAGAAAACGAAAGAAAACTACTGTTAGAACTATAACGCCTGAAAAAGAATTAACATCCATTACATCTGAAATTCGAATGTTGAGAAAGGAGATGGCACTCTTCGAAAGCAAACTCACAGCGCGCTTGGACGATCTTGTCGGGCAGCTCACTGCATCGGAATCTAGAATTAAAGAACTCAAGGCAAGTCAAAGAGAGTTGAAAAATGCAAACATATCTCTAAACGCAACTGTATACCTCTTAGAGCAACAAATATCTAGTCTGGCACAAGCGTCTGTTCGCGCTGACCTCGAAATAATAGGACTACAAGAAGAAAAAAATGAAAATATTCACCATCTGGTTTTACTAACTGCCAATAAAATTGGTATAACGATGGAATCCTCCGACATAGACGGTGCCTATCGCGCTGGACCTGCGCCCACAAATACACATCGAGTCGATGAGACTGAAAATACAAAAAATAAAAACTTTCAGCGCCCCTTAGTAGTACGTTTTTCTCGTATGTGCAAGAGAGAATTCTTGAAGGCGGCAAAATCACGCAGAAATATGACTAGTAAAGATTTAATTGAAAATGCGCCCATGAATAAAATATATTTTAACGAGCGTTTGACCAAATACAACCGGAATTTATTTCGTAAAGCCCGTGAACACACCTTCAATATTGGGTACAAATACTGCTGGACCAAAAACGGCATTATCTACGTACGCAAACATGTCGGCGGTGCTGCACTCCGAATCCGTAACGAGGAAGATATACATCGCCTGGGAAACAATTTGGCTATATCTACCCAGGTTGACGGGCGAGCCACGGATCTCTCTTGCTAAGTTTAACGGTAAAGACAGAAGTAATGTGTTTGGTATGTTTGAGTTTCTGGTTTATTACTCAACACCTGTGTGTATAGCAATTAAGTTTATTATTTATTTTGTTTTTATATCTGAATATTTGATTATTTCTTTTTATATTGGTAATATGTCCATCGTATACTACCTAATTGATTTCTGCTGCAACAATTTCCTTACATCGTATTTGGCTAAAAATCTAAACAGACAATCTTATCTTCATCTCAATATTTATTGTATTTATAAATATTGTTACTATTCTTATAATTTAAAAAGTTAAAATAGATATAATTGATTCCTTGGACAATGATCCTGTGTTATTATGCCATACAATTAATTCTCCTGAAGAATGTGAAAACACGATTGGGAAATACAATGTTAAAATTTTGCATGTAAACATAAGAAGCTTGCAAAGGAACTTTAGTAATTTATTGGTGGTGCTTGCAAGACTAAAAGTAGATTTTGACGCAATAGTCCTCACGGAGTGCTGGATTGATAACTCTTCTGCAATACCTCAGATGATTGGATATACCACATATACATCTACTAAATATATTAACAAATGTGGCGGTGTCGCTAAATCTAAAAAACATTTGGTCACCTATAATAAAGGAGCCTGTACTGGATGATGCACAGTGTCTTCTCGTGGAGGTTCCCAAACATTTTTCCTTACTAGGAATTTACAGATCTCCATCTTTTAACTTTGGATATGGTTATAAATGATATCAAAGATCCTGGTCTTATACTTACTGGAGATTTAAACATAGATATATGTGGACCTGAAGCAGACAGACCCCCAAATCTTGATTATATCGACTTACTGACATCTCAGGGATTTGTAGTGGGAATTGATAAACCGACTCATGGGAAAAGATGTTACGATCATATTTTCATAAAGAGTAAAACTCAAGCTGAAACTATTATATGTCCAGTAGATCTTACTGATCATGACATAGTGATGCTGGGAATTCAATCATCAATCCCATCTACTTTTAACAATATTGAAAGGACACGAATAAAAATTAACTATAGTGGTGTTTCTGAGAACTTAGCTAAGGTGGACTGGGCTGTAGTGACTGAAGCTCATTCGGTATCGATTGCCGCTGATAGTTTTATGTTTATCCTTAATTCAATAATTGATAAGAACTCCCAAAAAGTTAAGAAAAGTCGTTCTAAATTTTGCATAAAGCCGTGGATGAGCCCTGGACTCATAAGGTGTTCCAAACAAAGAGACAGGCTTCACCTTGACTCGCGCAGACACCCGAGCGATCCTGTAAAAAAAGTAGTTTATACACGGTACCGTAATTTTTGTATTTCTTTATTAGGATAGCTTCAAAATGATTATGATAGAAATATTATCCTTGAAAATAAAAACAAACCTAAAAAATTATGGGACGCAATTAACAACGTAATAAATACAAAAAAGAAAAGTAGTATTCCGGTTGATCTTTTAAAAACTAAAGATACAAATAAATCTTCTCTGGATTTCTGCAACGAATACTTTTCCACAGTAGGAGAGAAGTTGGCAAACCGAACTTTGGATAAGCTTCGTGAAACTCAAGAATCCCTAGCCAGTAAGGTCAGGTTATCAACATCATCGGTAAACTCTCTCTTTTTTACCCCCACGGATCCACAGGAGATCGAGACTTTAATAATGCAACTTAAGCTTAATAGTGCCCCTGGCATCGATAATATAACTAATTCCCTAATTAAATACATTAAAAACCTAATTATCCTTCCACTGACAAGGATTATAAATTTGAGCTTATGTGAAGGATCTTTCCCGGATGCCTGGAAGACGGCTCTGGTATCCCCAATTTATAAGGAAGGCCCCACTGATGACCCGTGTTGCTACAGACCCATTTCTTTGTTGGGTTCCTTTTCAAAAATACTTGAGAAAATTGTAAATAATCGCCTTGTTTCGTAAATGGAATCAAATAAATTGCTCTCTGATGGACAATACGGTTTTCGCAGCGGAAGATCTGCTGAGGATGCGGTATCCCTGTTGACCGAAGTAGTGTCTCATCCCCTTGACAGAGGACGGGCCTGTATTGGTATATTTCTAGATCTAGCTAAAGCTTTTCATACAGTGTCTGTCCCAATCCTTCTCAGGAAGATGGAACTTTTAGGAATTAGGGGCACTGCTCTTCATTGGTTTACAAGCTATCTCACGGGAAAAAATCAACGTGTTAGAGTGAGTTCTGATATAAGCAACCCAAGAGTAGTGTCATTTGGCGTACCACAGGGAAGCATTATTGGTCCCACCCTATTCATCCTGTATATCAACGATTTAACTTCCCTGTCACTGCCTAACTCATACACCGTCTCTTATGCAGATGATACTGCTGTTATTTTTCATGCCGCGAAATGGGAATCGTATATAACTAGCTGGTTGGACAATAATTTATTAACCTTAAACACTGGTAAAACTAAATTTCTCTGCTTCCACAAGACATTGGCATCAGACCCTAACATTATTAAAAGCATCAAAGTGCATGTTTGTGGATATAAAACTAATGCGGACAAAGCACATAACGTAACGCCATGTAACTGCAGTGAGGTTAGCTGCGAGGGGTCCTTAAGATACCTTGGTGTCATCGTAGATGATAAGCTGAGCTTTAGACCTCATGTTGATGCAACTTGTACTAGAATGCGGAGATTACTCCATGTAATGAGGTCACTGCGTGACGTGGCTGACAAAGATGTACTTAAAAGTGTCTACCACGCCCTCTGTCACTCGCTTATCTCATACTGTATTACGGCATGGGGTGGCACTCACAAGTCTACTCTCATCAAATTGGAAAGAGCCCAGCGTGCTGTCTTAAAAGTTATGCTAAAAAAACCTTATCAGTTTTCAAATGCGGCCCTGTATAGTGAGGCAAAGGTTCTTAGCGTTAGGAAAACATTTTATCTTAAGATAACCACTCTCACACATGGAACCGTCTTGGCATCATCCGCGTATCACCAAAGGGTTAAAAAACGTAACTTTAGTGTACCGCTTCCTTCGATCACAACTTCCTTCGCCCGTAGGTTTACTCCTTTTTGGTAAATAAACATCTATCTATCTAATTAACTTGTATGAAATACTGTCAAATTTATTAAATGTCCATACAATTAATTATCTGTTGAATAACTTTAACTGACGATTGGGAAATCAGCCCTTAACATGGAGAAATATAAAGTGATGAATCGTAATTGGAAATTTGGATGTAATTAGACTTAAACTTCATTTTTGCCTAGAAACAAAAATACTTTCTAAATATAGAAGGCATTTTTTTTTCAGGACAAGTTGAAGTTTAGGTATACTACAACCAAATTTCCGATCACGACGTTTTTTTTTCTTCCCATCAAAGTGAATGATAGGAGCCTATACAAAACTGGAAGAATATTATCCGCGATTTTAATATGATTAATATAATAAGAAATATTAAGGAAATGGATTATACTGGATTGATCTTAGCTTTAGGCTTCCATGTATTGCGTTTCTTTTAATAATACATACTTTTACATAAACTGTAAATCGATTTTTGTAATAAGCGTTATTAAACTCTGAGCTTTATTACCCTCTGGTACCTACGTTATTCTGATTCTATGCGGTCTCGGGCGCCGTAAGGCACCCGTGATGATATGTATGTATATGTAACCTCTTATTAACTCAAAATAGAACTTTTGAAATTCGCCCTGTATACATGTATAGGTATACATATGTGTAGGTATGTATAGATATTTAAAAAAAAACATTGTTATGGATTCGTAATGTTTTTTAATTATTATTTTCACTTTTGCTTATCATAACAGTTAGGTACTACAATGTAATATCTAACAATAATTTATCAAGAATTGTACTTTTTTTTATCATCAACAATATAATTTTGAATAAATAAATATGTCTATTTAAGTATTTATGAATTTCGTAGTCACAACACAGTAAGGCCGGTCGCCATTGTATACCTATGCATTAAATATATTGTAAACGCCATGCTTGATTTTGATTTCTAGGATCTTAGATCAAAAACAAAGGTAGGAGGGCAGAGGGCGCTTCAGTAGCACTGATGTAGCAAAAATAATTTGATTGTTTTAATAAACTTGCATTGGATTATAAATATCATTGACCAACCTATAGAAATATTTACTTTACTCAACAAGAACGCTATAGCTAATGGCTGTACCAAATAGATACACTTTACAAAAAAAAAATCTCGGTGGCAACATTTAGAACTTTTAGATCCCAAAACCGCCGCCTTTAAGTTGCCATTGAAGATGTCACATTATCAATACTACAAGCTTCATATAAATTTGTAAAAAAAATACTGTAAAAGTTTAGTAAAGACGAAATGTTATTGTAATTTTCTGTATTTATTAATTATTCTTGCGTACATTAGGAAAATCAACTATCAGCCCGCCCGACCTCTAACGTAAAATATTTTATTTAGCAATAAAAAAAACAGTTTACAGTATATATTTTTCAACGAGCGACCGATCGCCGTCATTTTAGGCCTCATTAACAAAAAAAAAAGAAATAGAAATGAATTAACCAAAATGAATACTTTTAAATGCAAACTAAGGCGAGTAAATATACCTAAAGGCATTTTAAAAATAAATCTACAGTAATCCTAACTACCTATCATTAAGTAACAATGTTTAATTAACACGACACAATATTTACAATTAAATATAACTGAGAAAGATATTTGGCAATATAAATTAGTAGAATAACAATAAAGAGAAATAATAATAAAATTAAGAATATAATATAAACACAGAATGATCAAGATCTGCATTAATTGGAAACAAAATGATTATGCTAAAATACTCATCGTAAATTGCAAAAAAAAAAAAAAAAATTTCAATATAAATATCAAAAGTCAATTTTATTATTTATTTATTATTTAAAAATTAATTGAGAAAATAAAGAAACAATGTACAGAAGTATTTTAGCATTACTTTACAAACTTAAATATTACAAAATAAAATATGATTTTCATATGGCACAGAAAAGTATAAGGCCATTTAAAAAGTAATAATTTCTACTTACTCAAATTATAATTAGGATATAATAATTTACAAATACTAAACAAATTATTATTATAATGACATTGAAAAGGTATGAAAGGCTTTGGCTAGGTATACACTGGAACTATTTTTTTTTTTCTATTTTATTAATAAATATTTTCGCCAGAAACTTAAGAAGTAAAGAAAGCTCATTGCTCTGACGATATAATAATTCATTAATTTTGTTTTAATTATAATAATAACCAACATTGTTTAATAAGAGTATTTCAATAAGAACCAATCATTAAGAAAATTTATTTTATTTATTAAAATTAAACATAAGTAGGCACCAAAGCCTAAAATTTGCTTTAACCAGGTAATTTAGTTAAATAAAATAAAATCTATTTTGTTTTCTTTTGATGGACTAAACCTATTGAAAAACCCTATTTGGACACAAAATACAGGGTGAAATTCAAAGGTTGTACTTTGGGCTAAGAGGCTCTACTGATCAAATAGAATAACTTTTCTCGTGGAATCATGTGTAGCAAATGAATAACTTTTTTTGGATTCCCCATACAAATTGGTCATTTTAACGTCTAGTTTGTATGGAGAAGGTTTTTTATTATTATTTGCAACACATGGTTCTATAGGAAAAGTTGTTCGATTTCATCAGTAAAACAAAATATTAGCCCAAAGTACAATCTTTCAAAGTCACCATGTATAGAGTTGATATTTTTCCTAGATATATAGATAGTATTCTATTTTTTAAAGTTCAACATTTGATAGATAATATTTCACTACAATAAAATATAACATTATTATTTATGACCTATTTTATTTAGAAACTAATTACAATAATAAATAAGATCTCTTTGAAATCTTAAAAAATATTGTAATTAAATTTCAATATTGCAGTCTAAATATTGAACACACAATATTCATTTCATTTACATTAAATTGTATAATATTATATATATAATTTTATTATAACATCAATATAAATAGGGAAAAATAGATTTTGATTATATATTTTTTATTTAATAAATGACATAATTATTCTAATTCATTAAAATTTATAAAGATTACATACATATAATGTAAATAGATTTAATTTATGATTTGTTGTATAATTAATTATTTTGAATTTTAATTATTATTTTAGTGATTTAATGATTATAATAAAATGTTTGTGCGGTTAAATAAATAAATAAATCAGTGGATCTAATTTGTCAAAGCAAATTGAGTATTGTCAAAGGTTCCGTAGGTCTAACTATAAAACAAACTAAGTCGGGGATTCCCAGAAGCACAGGAAACTTAAATAATTACTTACATTGTATTACAAAACATATTTATGCATTTTTATAAATTCCTTATTAAAGATAGATATTCCTTATTAAAGATAGATATTCCTTATTATTTTTTTAAAGATAGGAATGTTCCATCAGGAATTTTTTCACTGCATTTTTATCTTTAAAAAAAAAAAAATACAAAACATACAAATACAAAACTCAAAAACAATATAAAAGTATACGGTCTATTTTTTTGTATTGTATTGTTATAACTTCTAGACAATTTATAAATCCAATTTAATATAATTGTAGAAATATTAGTTATATGTTTAAAACGATTTTAATGAAGTTAACTACTACCAACTTACAAAAATTTAAGAGGTTTAATAAATGGCGAATGTACATTTTTTTCTAATTATGTTCTTAAAGTGTATTAATGTTTATTCGAAAATATTGATGGTATCTTGAAATAAAATAAAATTTAATTTAATAAAAATAATTTGTATAAAAAACTAAGAAAGCCACAATTTCCAAATGTTCAGGAACTTCCTTAACTGGTTTGTATGCTTCCATTGTTTCTTAAAAAAATAAAAATATAAAGTTTTAGTATAAAGAAAAAAAATACGCAGAATGTTACCTGGTAAAAAAAACACTTTACCTAAATAATAAAATGTCAAAAAAATATGAAAAAAAAATTACCTATACGTTTTGTAATACAATGTTTAAGTTAATATTAATAGTTAAGCGCGGCTAACAGTCCGCGGTATAAACAGGGGCTAAGTCAAGGGTGAGGTGCCGTAACGCGCGGTCGCGGGAAGCTGAGCGATTCGTGCGCGAAGACTTTATGATTTGTAACACCATCGCCTTGCAGTCGTGGCACACTGCCATTTGTACGCCGCGGATACGATCCGCTGCCGTTACCGTGCCGCTCCGGCTGTAGCGGGACCTGTGGATATATAAAATAATGTTAAATAGATAATAAACAAGCGAATTCTGAATTCTCCATATAAAATGTGCTTTCACACTTTCAGTATTTCTCTATACTGTTGGTCGTAGAATTTTTTTTTATTTTTTTTTATTAATATTACCGTGTTTTTACGTACTAAATAATAATTGAATTACGTCCAAGTTGTATGGTCAATACTGGAGGTAGTTTGTGGGTCGTCAACACGACTGGCGAAACCTTAATACTTTCAGAAGAAAATGTACCAACATCACCAAATCTACTTAAACCAACTTAGGGCCGATTCGACCAAAAGAGGGCATAACTTATACTGGGGATAGTAATATCAAATTCCATACAAATATTTATTCGTAGGTTAAATTATTTATACTCAGAATAATTATTTGTATGTGATTTGACATTACTAATCTTGGTATAAGTTATATCCACTTTTGGTCGAATCGACCCTTAGTAGGTTATTTATTGGAACTTTAATAGGTTTAAATAATATACAAGTTCCCTTTAAATTATTTACAAGCTGTAACATATCCTTAAAGTTTTACGTTAGTATAGACATACATTTAGCATTTTCAAAAGCCATGAAATTCCACATAGCATTATCATAAAATATTAAATGAAAGTAGGTGTGTATCAATTATTTTTAATTAGAAAAATGTACCTACATTTGTTTGACAACATCATAGTCTAGTGCTGTGGTCGTCAAACAGCGAAATTTAAAATTCAAGAAGGTTTTGAAACCTAGTGTCTCGGAAAGCATGGCAAACTGTCGCTCCTAGCTTCAAATATACAAGTTTAAATATTATCAAACTCATGTAGGTAATTTTTAGTTTAAACGTCATTGGTACACATAGGCATTTATACGCCTGTGTGTACTAAAAACTTGCAGAACTTATACGGTGTACTGCGTACGGTATAAACAAACTCTGCTACCTGTATACAAATAAATAAAAATACAATTTTATCACATGTGACAAGTATCTGGTGAAAACATAAAATTAGTTACTTTACACAACTATCTATACAAACATTATTAATAACGAATCATAACTGTTAACGACCCAGTACTTACAATAACATATGTAAAAAACAATTTACAACGATCGAAGCACTTTCGTTGCTAACGTGCAACGTAGACGTGCCGTTAATATCATTGATATTTATCTGCATATTGTACCCCATAATGGGGATCTCATACCTTAAACAATAATCACATTATAATAATAAAACTATATCGAACTTATTGTATGGACAATAACATGTTCAGAAGGACAGATGCTCTTTAATTTGTCTTTCTAATGAACTAAAGAGCTGGCCTTATCAGACTAAATCCATCTTTCTTTAATGCAAATAAAATCAAGTGTATCAGATATATTAGCGTAACGAACCAGGAGGTTTAACACCTATGGCCGCATATAGACGTGATGACTTACTAGATGAAATTTGTAGACCCTCCGTTATTCTGCCCGGCGATAGATACAGCGTGTTGGGTTATAGTCCAGAAATAATTGTTGGCATGCTATGTTAGGTAGTTTCTCTTATAGATAAAATCAGGAATGAGGATATCCGTAAGAGAACTAAAGTCACCAACATAGCTCTGAAAGTTAGTTAACTAAAGTGGCAGTGGGCCGGTCACATTTGCCGCAGGACGGATAACCGTTGGAGCAGGCGGATATTGGAGTGGAGACCACGTCTTGGCGCACGTAACGTAGGACGCCCCACAGCTAGATGGACTGATGACCTGCGGACGGTAGCTGGCAGAGACTGGATGCGAAGAGCGTAGGATAGGGATCAGTGGCGTGTCTTGGGAGAGGCCTATGCCCAGCAGTGGACTGCGATAGGTTGATGATGATGAATTGTTGGCATGCTTTCATAGATTACTCCCAGAAGCCGCCTATAGGTGTGATTACTTACTGGGATCAATCAGTAGGTCTCCTCTTCATGTATCCCGGCGATAGTGATATGCAGCGTGTACAGGTTCAAAGCCCATTGAGGAGTGCCCCTACATAGAATACAACTCCCAACAGCCACCTAAAGACGTGTTGACTTACCGAGAGATGGAGTAAGGTCTCTCCACACGTATGTTCGTGAACCATACTGGTATAGATTATCGTGTGTAGAGCCCATTGTGGAGTGCGCCTAATTAGAGCCTAACTCCAAGTATCCAAGATGACTTACCAAGAGATGGAATTAGGTTCCTTTACACTATGAGTCATACTCGCCGATGAAAACTATAGTATTTTGGGTGCAAAGCCCACGCCTTCAACTCAAATAGCTCAACTCTCAGCAGCCACCTACAGACGAGATGACTTACCGGGAGATGGAGTCAGGTCCCTCTACACTCCGGGTCATGCTGGCCGGCGGTAGAGACAGCGTGTCGGGTACGAAGCCCAGCGAGGATCCGCCGCGGGAGTGCGGCGCCGAGGACGTGGTGCGCCGGACTGATGACGGGCTGTTGGGCGCGCTGCCGACGCTGTTTTCTGATGTACTTTGCTGCTTTAGAGAGACGTATAGTTTAAAATAAGTCAATATTTTAATTATTTATTAATATAAGACGTTTCACACATATTGCCCTGTGCTTCGATTACGCCCATCAAAGTTAGCTCGCATGCCAATCGTCAAGACGTAATTGTTCGGGATTTTATGAAGCCATTGTTAAGAAGCCAAACTTGAACTACATCAGAATGGCGGCATAACGATTGGCATGCGAGCGAACTTAGGACGCGTAATAACCCCCCTGGTCACAAACTAAGCTCTAGGCTTGTACTATGTGTACCAGAAACAACGATACTAATTTATATTATATTTTATAAACACTCAGACTATGGAAAGATGTTCAGAAAAAAGGGTAAAGATTAAAAACCCATTGTAGGTAAGGTAAAACCCATGAGAGAGAATCGAATCGAGATTTGGATACCGGTGCCGTAAATACCAATATCTGGTGAAAATATAATAATAATTATTATTTACAACATCAATTGATACAAAATTTACACAATATTTACATAAGATATAATATTTAATAGACAAATTAAAAACCGCTCATTCCAGTCTGGCAGCGGTTAGCTAAAATAGACTTAAGAATTACTATTCTAAAAGCTAAAAGATCACTCGTCAATAATATGAAGTAACAATTAACTGCTAATTACTTGCGATATAGTTTAAAAAAAAAAAAAATGTATATACTTACGTTATGCTCCGGCACCAATCTCGCCATAAGACTGCGAGGAAACGCTGTGGGTGCTTCTTCTTCTGGTGACGGCAGCAGAGATGGACTTAGCAAAACCACCGGGACGTTGGCAAAGTGCTCGGTGGGAATCCGCATCTGGCACAAACATAAAAAAAATAGAAATTAGCTCCAAAACATATGTCATAGAATGTCTATGAATTTATAAAAAAAGGACTTACTTTGGAACAACATTTTTGACAAACAGTCTTCTTACAAAGTTTACATTTTTGACCCCAAGGTCCGAATATTCCGAACCTGGTCTTCAAACAAAGGAAACAAACCTGGAAAAATACATATTTATTAGGCAAATCTATTGCTCGTTTTATGCAGGTATAAGTAGTCTACTGGAGAAATTATTTTTATGTATTATTTTTAAACGCATCAATTAGCGATCAAAGCTATTAAAGCACTGTGTTCGTAATCGCGAGCTTCTCCATACAAAATTAGCTTTCGCACTTCCAATAATACTCGATTACTATTGGTCGCAGAATTAAAATTATATTTTTGTCGGTCATTGTATTTAATAATCTTTCTGTGTTGGATCATTTTTTTTTTTTTTTTTTGAAATCACAAAAAACAACTCTTTTAATATTACAATACAAAAATGTTTATTACACACAACAGATAGATTTTTGCGTATAATTACGAATATAAAAAAAATATTGAACTTCGTCCAATAGCCAAGTTGTAATATTGGAAGTACGTTTGTATGTGCGTCAAGTCGATTTCAGGGCCTTTAAACAACAGTGTATGTAATCGACGACATTCACGGACTTTATAGGTAAACTATCAGGTAGATACCTAATAACCTCAAATGAAATGACTCACTCTTCTCTTCTCGACGTCCTCCTTGACTCTGCCTTCCACCGGCAACACCTCCAGCTCTGCCTTGGTGAGCACCGACCGGATGTGGACGATCTCCTCCAGCGTCAGCGAAAGTCTGTCGTCGGACATTATGGCTTCTTGCCACTGTTTCTAAATAACAAAATCATAACTGTAATTGTTGTTATATTTAATTTTTTGATGATTCAAAATGATAGCATTCAAAACTATGAAGAAACCAAGACAAAGATCTACACAACAATTTAAATGTTAAGTTTTATCGCGATATGTATATGGTGAATACTAATTAAATGAAGTTTTATGGGTCTAAAAAAAATTACAAGTGAATCTAATGATACGATGAATATGAAACATCTAAAGTACCATAAACAAGATAGTTTAAATCAACTTGTGAGAAAAATAATCTTAAGTGCCTAATAAATACAAGAATATAAAAAAAACAACAATATACTGAAACATTTATACAAAAAAAAGCTCAAGCTCTTTCATAAGACTACATTTTTCGAATTTTCTTTTAATTAATTTTTTTTTTTTTTTTTCTTATGTAATTTAAGTAAAGAATATGTTATTTTTACAAAATAAATACCTTCTTTACCAAAGCTGTAAAAAAAATACCAAAAAGTCTAGCGGACACTACTCACATGCGATGTGTCTAGTGGACTGCCACTAACCGACTTTATAAGTTCGTCTTGCAGGGAAGATCTGGACCACGAAAGCTCTCCCAGCTGGGCATCAGCATCACTGCTGGCAAGAGATAGGGCGCCAGCGTTTGATGCTCGAGATCCTGGCCTAAAATGTAGAAGATTTCAGGTAAATTCACGAATGAGTCAAAATATATGGGACAATCAGCTTAGCTATCCATGGATTTATCATACAGACATATTTATTCCCGGACTTGTGACTGCTAAGTAGAAGTATAACGTTTTACGATATTAACGCTCCTTTTTTATTTTTTCAAACCCAATAAGATCCTGTTAGTGCCGTCTTATATTATATGTTGTTTGGCTTTTTAAGATCGGCCGTCAGATCTTTTATGAAACGCGTTTCCAACACGCAAAAACTTTGCTGAAATCTTCTTACATAGACTTCCCCTTAAATGCTTTAGTACCTTGAATGTGGCAAAGACTGAGCTCCTTCGGTAGTCAGAGATACTGGATGATGATGGGTAACGGTGTGACGACGCATGGAGGCTCGACGGGATGGACACTGTGTAGCCAAATCATATGCTGCAACATACAGACAACATATTAAAACCATAAAAAAATATAGACAATACAATAAACAAGTTGAAAAGAAGAAAGACGATGACGACTACGACGAAGACAATGCGCTAAAAACAAAAATAAAAGAAAATAAAAATCTAATTCTTTAACAAGATGTTTTATAACATTTAGAAAATTTTATACAAATAGATACGCAACTAAACAATTTAAAAGCCATTAGAACAATTTTATGAGGAGGAAGAATTTGGTGACACTTAATTTAAATGTAGGTAGTTTTTATAATCATTAAATTAAAAAGATAATTTGCTGCCAGTTTATCAAAAGATTACTAAATCTATGATTGTATTCATTAACCAAACACTTAATTGGTGAATTAGTTGACAACATTCATGGTGTCTTATTAGTTTTTTTTTATTAAAAATAATTTACCATCTTTTAGGCTAAATTAAATAAAATAACCTTTCATAACGAAATGTATAAGCGAACATTGTCATACAAAATTTACGTTATATCATAAATTAGAAAGAAAGCTGTAAGGTGATAACTATATTAGGTGACAAGTGTCTATACTTATTAGACCGGTCAACCGGTTATATTACCACCGCTAATTTGTCTGCTTACCATCAAATATATACAAAGTCTCATGCCGTGCTCCAATAAAAAAAAAGATTACACGAAGCAAAGAAATATAACAGTTAGATATATTTACCAAGTGACGACCACCTGGTAAAAATAACAGTTAGATATATTTACCAAGTGACGACCACCTGGTAAATATAACAGTTAGATATATTTACCAAGTGACGACCACCTGGTAAAAATAACTGTAAAAAAAATTATATCTAATATTATATAGAATGATATCAACCCAAATTTTGTGGACGATGATCGCTTACATATAATGACGGTTTGAAATAAGAAAAAGAAGCAATACAAAAAGCTATAGTCATGCGTAGACGCATAAATGGTCGTACATTCCAGGGCTTCGTCGCAGAACTGATGATATTCGTCGTGCGAGATCTGCGCTCTAGGGGGAGCTCTTGGCGGTGTCACTTCTAAACAATAAATATTATATATGTAGACCTTAAAAATGTTATACCTGTTAGCAATGATATTTATGATACACGGAACTCTTTGCCTGTTAAACTATTTCTTATTTCCTTAATAATGAGGTAAGTTTTATTCTATATTACAATGCAATTGTTTTCGTAATTGAATTGCTGTAAATAAAAGCTTAATTCTACTAAATATATTGGATATAAACTGGATACAAAATGTGTAAATTATAAATTTGATTTTGACTTTGATGTCTAATTAAGTTTATCCAAGTCACAGACACAAAAATGTGTCCACGGGTGAGGAAAGATGTGGAGAGTGCAAGAAACCGCACGGATCCTATTTTTACTCAGTCTTTTAGTTATAGTAATTGTCTGTATTTTACATTTACACTGTAATCAGAAATGTTTGGCTAACCTTCCCTAAATGTGGGTTTCCCTTTCACCACATAATTGTTAAAATCTTTTTTCTAATATTTCTTCAAATTAAATATATGCAAGAATCGTTTATACAAAATTACTTACATTTCACATAGTTGTGATATTTCACATACAATTAGGTAGTTATTTATAAGTTTAGAGAAACTGGAACCCCAAAAACTAATCAATGCAAAATTCAATAATGAACGCGACTGAAGAAATTAATGGTCTATTTGGAAATATCGTTTTTTGCAATAATTTTGATGTTTTGTAATGAATTTTGCAAATAAATGTCTTTGTCTTTTATTGTAGAAATAATATAAATTTTTGTAAGAGTGAAATCACTTTAACTTATAAGTAAGTAGTTGTTTTAAATATTTACCTGTTCGTTTCCATGGTTTGGGTGCTGCCTGTGGGGTGGCGTGTGAGTAGCGAGGCATCGGCTGTGGGGCTGAATTCTCTGGACTGGTGTAGGTCTCTGTGTCATCTTCGTCATC
Source organism: Monopis laevigella (assembly GCA_947458855.1). Classification (NCBI taxonomy): domain Eukaryota; kingdom Metazoa; phylum Arthropoda; class Insecta; order Lepidoptera; family Tineidae; genus Monopis; species Monopis laevigella. The sequence continues at coordinate 3,495,863 of OX381583.1, read as the reverse complement.
CTGGAAACCAAAATATTTTATCATATTTAATGATTATCAAAAGTCGGTGATTCTATTCTTCCTTAAAATTTAAAGCCGTTTTATGTTAAAATTAAAAATCTTTTAAAACGGCCTAATACCATTACTAAAAAATCTCATTTATTAAAAAAAAACTGTTTTTATAACAATAACTTATACTAATGATGTTATTTAGATTACATTTAACGAGGGATAAGAAAATGTGCCCATGGCGCTAACTGCATTTCCGCGTTGTATGGCCATTGATATTCGTTGGCCTAAAAGAAAACCTGAACGCGGATCCCCTGTTACCTGTTTAAGCTTTTTACCTAAAGACAATATAAAGGATTTTGCGGATTATTAACTTCTACTAATTATATACCTAGATGTAGTTCGTGTGAAATGGTAGCTAGAACACTGGATGCATTTCACCACTGGATCTTTAAGCGAGGGTGAACCAGCCCTCTTATCATCAGAGGAGGCGATGAAACGAAGTACTAGCAAGACCTACTTGCTAGTACGAGTTGACCCGCTCGATAGGTGCGAGTGTTAAGAGCCGACTGCTGCTTGTTTCGTCAATTTGTTTTATTTGGTGTGTCCTCAAGAAGTAACAACATCAACAAGATAGAAGAGATCTACGCAGATCGAAGCCCGTGGGTCGCCGTTTCTACCTATGATGAGTCCGATTTATCTTTCGTTGCCCGACTTCCTCAGTTGCAAATCAGCGTTAACCGATCGCTTAAATATTGGTATGGTGTTTCGAACACTTAGATTTCGTAAAACACCCGTTCATCCTTCTTATGTCAAATTTTGTGCCTTAAAAATACATTGGTTACAGGAAGTCACTAGTTTATTTATTTAAGGAACAATTAACTTATTCAGATGTTCCTTGGGTAAAGTGGAGTTGATCATATGACTTAGAATAAGAAGATGAAGGGAAGTGAAGTGGTGTAAGCTGTAAGTAGTACCTACTTACAGCTTATTATAGGTACTTAATGAATTTATTATATAGGTTCACTGTTTACTAGAGATGCCAACAATTTTTCGGCAATTTTTTTTATTGGAGTACAACATGTGACTCTGTATCTACCTGATGGTGAGCAGACCTACAAAGTTATTGAATGGGGTCGATCAATAATATAATAGGCCGACTAAATGATGCGATTAGGAAATAGGGGGCGACAATGACTAATTGCATTACGAGTAGGTATATTTTAATATACTCGCTGCCTTATCGTCAATTCAACTACCCATTTTGTAACCGCACCCTGAAAGGAGACTACCACCTCGACAAGAAATCGATGCAGTAGTCTCCTGAAAACCATAAAATATAAAATTTTTCAAAATAACATATTAAAAAATATTTATGATAAGAGTATTTTATGGAAATAAAAAAACAAATTATAGGCGAAGAAATATTGTGTTGCTTATTTATTTTTATAAAAACAAGATTTTGTTTTGTACTTGAATTTTTAGGAATTATTGTTAGATTTCGGTGTTAAAAATACAGTATTTTTGCGTACTATATATTTATTTTATATTAACAGTATATAGTACTACGCAGACCCGAAATATAGAACAACACTATATATTATAGGACGGTTGGCAACCCTACTGTTTACATAAGTTTGACAAGTACTTAGTTTCCGAAAAATCTATGGTATTATAAGGAATACGGTAATATCGCGTTTCTCACGCGACATTGCATTAAATAAATATGTTGTACTTAATAACTTCTTTAATTCAACAATAAAAACTTTAACCTATGGTAATAATTTTTCGTTTTAGAATTTAAAAAAAATACACCTCGATGTTTGTACAGACGCAATAGTGCATCTATAAACATTTTCTTTGTTTAGAAATAAAAATAAAAATTACTATCACGGGTGACTTACGGTACCCGAGGCCTTAGTTAGTATAGTAAACGGGACGGACAGTTTAACGTGTTCTTAGAGACATTAAAATTCAATGTTATTAAAAGAAAAATGGTGTTACAATTATTTTATTTCTTATTGGAGCCCGTCATGTGATTTGTATCCACCTGATGGTAAGCAGACCTACAAAGTCTATGAATGAGGTCGATCAATACATTGTTGTTTAACAATATTGATTAGTCCCACTATGCCGGCTTATTGATGAGGTTACGAAAAGGGCGCAATAATGCATCTATTAATGTTTTCTTTGTATGGAAATAAAATAAAAATTACTTTCACTGGTGGCTTACGGTACCCGAGGCCGTAGTTAATATAGTAAACTGGAGTTTTACGTGTTCTCAGAGGCACGTTGGCACAAATAAGTATACCATTTTTTTTAAATTAAAAACTAATTGGTACATACTGTGGTTTGAACCGGGGCTAAAACTAGTATTTTTATTAATTTTAAATTTAGGTCTAACCAACTCGGTCACCACGTAGATATACTACGGAATATAAAATAAAAAATAGGTATGCTATCAAGTTCACGTATAGTTCTTGATGATAAAATAATAAAATCTATACCGACCTATATAATATATATAGACCGCCTCCGTAGACTAGTGGTTGCGCCTTTGGCGTTGTTTTCGAAGGTCGTGGGTTCGATTCCCACCCATGGCAAAAAAATATTAGTACGTTTTTCTGTACAGTTTCTGGGTGTTTATAAAATATAATATGTGTTATATCATTGTTTCCGGTACACATAGTACAAGCCTAGAGCTTAGTTTGTGACCAGAACAATATGTGTAAATTGTCCTACATATTATTATTATTATACTTTTAGTGTAAAACAAATATATCTCAAGGTAGGTAATACTTTCGAAAAGTATAAGTTTTTCCACAAATGATTGTTGGAGATACAAATTATTTGCAAACCAAAAAAAAAACATGTCAGCCTTTTAACAAGATATTTTTTTTTTAAAGTAGTCTTTATTTACTTTTAACAAAAGTATTAGTACCTACTTAAACAATTAGAATAATACGGACCATCTACTAATTATTTCTTAAAATAATACCTCGTAAAAAATCGTGAGTAGGTATAACAGTTACTTCATTAAATTAAATTACATTACATTATTTAAAAAAAACAAAGTTTATAATAGGTAGGTAGTTTATAAAAGGTATTGTTACATCTAGTGAGAATGACCCAAAAACGCCGCCCCGTCAGTACTTCAACAACAATAAAAAAGCACTTCACTGCAGCGGTTATGTAACCATAGCGTGCACCCATAACTGCAAGTGCAAACGTTGGGTGCATTGCTTCAATATTGCATAATCATCCAGCTACTGGAGCCGACTTCAATTGCATATTATACAGAGAAGGTTTCCTTGACCGACGGATACAATTTTGACCTCTTACTTTCAATCATTTGAATACTAGTTTTTTCATGCTACGTCGCACCCATTTATGAAGTTTGGTTATACACTAAATAATTATATTTATGGCTAGTGTTGCAAGAAGTCTGATTTATGCGTTTTTTAGACCTCTCAGGACGCGTCCCGCTACCAGCCTGAGCGTCCCGAATTTCCATCTAATTATCCAATTTCGAAGGCATATATGAACTGACAAAATTAATAAATAATCGATAAAATATGTGAAAGCGAGAATTATAAAAAATAGTTAAAATTCAGAAATCTTGTGTTAAAAGCGGCAAAAATAAGGTCAAAATTATGAAATATAAAATTGGTATGGTTGATTGCTTGCATGGCAGCTTCCTTAAAAATATATATTTATTTATGTAATATAAGGTTTGAGTATGATTGATCTCAGTGAAGTCTAGTTTTTAAATAAATGATTAAGTATGATTTTTTTCTGCATGCCGATTTTTTCGTCCCAGCCCCACTCAGACTTTCGTGTTTCTTTTTTAAAATTATATACTTATATGTTCTCCAAACGGAAGCTCTACCGCGAGTTTGTGCTTCGTATTAACGTAAAGTTAATACGTGAAGAACCACCAATGGGAACGCTTTATGTTTTCTGTTTTCAAAAATAAAGCGATCCTAAAATGATATAGTGTTAGGTTATGCCATATTCAGGTCATCGCGCATCGCTACTTTTAAATTTATATATTTTTGCGAATCGATAAATCTACACCAACTTAACACTTAACAGTGTTAACAGTTCTTTTTCTTTTCTGAAATAACATACTCGTATAGGTATTCCATGTTAACCCCTGGATTCGGAAAAGCAGCATCATAATATGCTACCTAATTTTTTATGAAGAATCATAAAAACTTATTGAGTCCTTCAAGAACGCTTTAGTTATAGAAGATTTTGTCTCTTTTATTTAGCAACAAAAATGAATATGTGTAAAAGAGACAAAACATTCCATAACTAAAGTGCAATAAGGCTTCAATAAGTTTTTATGAATAAGGCCATAGAATTTACTAGAATATGGACATAGGTACTAGAAAATTCTCTCAATAATAAATATTTATATGTTTATAAATTAACTATACTATGTTATATAATAAAGTCTGTTATTCTTTAGGCTTAATTTTATTGTTTCTTCTACGCAACGAAAACGAGAAAGCATTTCTAATGCTATATCGATTATATTTTGGATTGGACATGGGCATTGGCAAAACTGGCTGGTTGATTGGTATCTACTTTATAATTGATATTTTATCACTCGTGCGTTTTAAAAAAAACATTATGGTATTACTCGATTTTTATAACTGTGCACTTGGCAACACTATTGAAATAAAAGCCTATTTTAAAAGCTTTAACTGTTTCCAGTAGCTGACACTACTCTTTCCGCCTTTAGGAGATACTAAATGCTATATGTTGAGAATTCCGAGGGTGCAGTTGTTCAAATCGAATACTTAGTATGTCACTATCATGAAGGTAAAAACCGTGCCCGTCCGCGCGCCGCGGCGCGTTTTTTTAGCTTCATGGTCACTATATATTTATTTTAATAAATAATAAAAACCATCACGGGTGCCTTTTTGGCTCCGGAGACCCGTTTTAACACCTAACAAGTGGCTTGTTGCGGTGTTTATGATGGTATAGCCTCGTTGTATAAAGCAGTCACCCATCCCAGGACCGGCCTTATTGTCATCTGCTTAACCTTGTTAACAGTTGCGCAGTGACTTAACCACTAAGCTGGGGCTTTATTTATATTTATTTTAATACAAGTTTTTATCCATTATTAATAAATAACTATAACTTTGAGATATTGGTATTGTAGCATAAACAGTGATTATTATATTATAGAAAATAAGTGTCATTAGACAAAGTAGCATTGTACAAATGATATCATTCAAAGTAGCATTAAGGCCCAAATCATCATACATGTGATCGTTATTTCTTTTCCTTCAATCAAAACTGCATTATTTTCTGTTTCAAATTCGTTTCGGGTACAATCGGTACAGCAATTTGTAACTATACGTAGTACTCTATTTAATCTGTACTATATGGACTTTGAATAGAAGATAATAATAACACTATTTAGGTACCTATTTCACCAATCAAATGTCTATATTTATTTTGAATTTAATTATAATGTTTGTTGATTACGAGCCAAGCATTATATAAATTATAATATTATTAGTTTAGTAAATATACGTGGTGGCCGAGTATATATACGTGGTGGCCGAGTTGGTTAGACCTTGGACTTAAAAACGCTTAAGTCCCTGGTTCGAACCCGGTATGTACCAATGAGTTTTTAATTAAAAAATGTATGTACATTTGTTTGACAACACCACTATAGTGCCTCGGAGAGCACGTTAAGCTGTCGGTCCCGGTTTCACTATACCAACTTGTGAAACTGTTTATAGATGGGTTATTGAGTCTATTCAAAACATCGCGACGAGCTAGCCACTTGTTCGGTGTAGACTCATACCATCGGCTACGACGAGGTGGGATTAAAACCCCTCCGCTGGGTACCCTGGGGCCGTCACGGCGGTCTCGGGCGCCGTAAGGCACCCGTGGTGATATGTATGTAAATAAATAAATATTTATAACAATAATAAGTAGTATTTAAAATCGCTACGACAACATTTTGAAATAGCTTAACTGTAATAACTGGGAACAAATTAGAATAACATAACTTTTAACTCGTTTTTAGTGTCTTTATCACTATATTGTGTAACGTTTTGTAAGGCTTTTCTTTTTGCATCAACAATAATAGTGACAAATCGTTACAAAATATATATATATAGTGAGGTACTAAGTCCTAATTTTACTTGAAATGTATTTCGTATGGGGCATGCAGAATTCAGGACCGTGAAACTCGTATTATTTACTTACGGGGACATATCCCCGTAAGTAAATAAAGTCTAGATTCTTTGAGGGTAGCCCGAACACTGTAGACGCGTGTTTGAATTATATTTTTCAAATTTAATTTTATTGAATATTATTGTGCAAAAGTGTATTAATTTTATAGAATAAGCATTCGTACAGTTATATTAAGTGTGAGAAGTGTAGCATTTAAGCAGTGATCTCGGTGTTTGTGCTATCTCAAATAATCCCACAATCTTCAGTAAAATGGCGGTACCCATTTTACTGTAGATTCTTTTTCCTCTTCACTTGATATTGGCAAGACTATACCGTATGCTTACATACGGTCATGTCGCCATTCCTTTTTCTACCCTTGTCCTTTCCCGATTCCTTTCCATCCTGTTATCCCTCTTTTAACTAATAATTCATTCGTTTTATTCTCCTACCCACATGACACTGGCAAAATTTCGCGCCATGCGAAGAGGCCATTCAATCAAATAATAATAATAAAATAAAGTCTATTGATTACGTTTTTGATACATTATAGGTACGCTTACTTTAGTTAGACATAACTTAATTAACACATTCTAGTTACTCTAGATAAAGAGAGAGAGAGAGACATGCGACGGGTGAATGGGTGAGTTGGACGAATCTAGGACACTCTATACTTATGTTATCTCTACGTAGCTAGGTACGAACTTGTTTGTAAATGCCCACGTACAAATACAAATCAAAATTAATATCCTGCTACAAGTGATACATATACATATAATAAAACGAGTTCTTGTAAAATAATTACTGTTTTTAAAAGTTGTTAGAGAAAGTTTTTTTTTAATACGAGATAAAGTTAGCTAGCGTAGGTTTAAAACTTACCTGCTCAAATTATTTTGACATAATTTTAATTTTACTTTTAACCATATGTTAAATATATTTACTTATTATATGTTATGCTACTATATTCGACTAATAATAATACAATGTAACATAAGCAAATACCTAATGCTAAATTGTACAAAATATTAAAAATAAATAAACGCGAGTAGCTTGCCACTTGTTCGGTATAGAATACCGCCTGCTGGGAGTAAGGCACCCGTGATAATAAATTATCTTACATTAATAAAACATTTACCTATTGGTTATCATTAATTATTTATATAATATATATGATATCGTTGTTTCTGGTAAACAGACTAAGCTCTAGGCTTGAACTATATAGGTACACATAGGTATACCTATATACCTATATAGTACAAGCATAGAACTTAGTCTGTGACATGACATGGTTCAAAGTAGTTTGAGTCAGTTTCTAGGGCGAACCTGACCGTTGTGAAGGTAAAAATTTTGTTTATACAACTGCGTCGGTTTTTGAGCTCACATTTTTGTCCTTCCCGTGAAAGCCTTAAATAGGTATTTGCATTCAGAAGTTGTTCTACGACGCATTTGAATTTAGAATTACAAACTACTAGGTTCGGCATGCAAGTTCATTTATTCGAATTTAGAATTAGAAAAGCGACCAAGTACGATTGACTTTCACGCACTTAGGGTTCCGTACAATAAGAAAAGCAAGATTTTAATGAATAACTCTGAAACTAATATATATATATATATCTTCACGGGTGCCTTACGGCGCCCGAGACCGTCTAGACGGCCCCAGGGTACCCAGCGGAGGGGTTTTAATCCCACCTCGTCGTAGCCGATGGTATGAGTCTACACCGAACAAGTGGCTAGCTCGTCGCGATGTTTTGAATAGACTCAATAACCCATCTATAAACAGTTTCACAAGTTGGTATAGTGAAACCGGGACCGACAGCTTAACGTGCTCTCCGAGGCACTATAGTGGTGTTGTCAAACAAATGTACATAAATTTTAAAATTAAAAACTCATTGGTACACACCGGGATTCGAACCAGGGACCTTAGTGTTTTTAAGTCCAAGGTCTAACCAACTCGGCCACCACGTATATTTTTTTAGCAAATAATTAAAACACTACTGAACTTCCAAAAAAAACCGCATTTTTTCAAATACTCCTCAAAGGTACAGCCTCCAACTATTTTTTTTATTGGTACACGGAATATGACTATGTATCTACTTCATAAAAAGCTATATGCATGTCCAAGAATGAATGCAACTACCACTTATGTAGGTATAATCATGTTGTCGTGCTTCAATTATATCGGCCTAAGATGCCTATTCACGCTTCGTTTAGAAGGCCCGTGGTTATAGGAAGAAGGAAACACGCAAGCATTCCCCATTTTAACACAGATGTAAGAACACAAATCTTTTAGTGCATGTTGGTACATCGGCCACAGTATGCGCGTGTATTTTATTACCTGCTCGTTAAGTCCTGTAACGGAAAAGGGAAGGAGGAATAAGATTAAATAGTACTTGAGAGCACTGCCCACTGTCCGTGAAAGACGCGGACACCATATTTCTGTGAAGCTGTAGGGGCATTAGATTAGGCCTAGGGTTTTAGTGAGCTCTTTATCATCAATAATTCGGGATGCACGCTTCTGCAGATCATCAACGTTACTGCATCTATTTAATGTCGAAGTGGTAGTCTCCTTTCAGGGTGCGGTTATGAAATGGGTAGAATTGACAATAAAGCAGCGAGTATATTAAAATATACTCGTAATGCAATTTGTCGCCACCCATTTCGTAATCGCATCATTAAGCCGGCATAATGGAAGCGATCAATTTTGTTTAAGAACAATTATTGATCGACCCCATTCATGGACTTTGTAGGTCTGCTCATCATCAGGTAGATACAAAGTCGCATGGCGTGCTCCAATAAAAAATAAAAATAAAACGTAACATAGCTAGTATTTAACCGATCCATCCCAAAGGTGCAAACAATATTCCACACAAATTCGTCATACAAGTTATAATCCTTCCTCCTACTTAAAATTACATATAGTTGGTATAAAATGATATAACATTCTTAATATAAACAACAGCAACGTGAACTATTTTTTTTTTATTTGCTATCCAACGCCCACTCTTAGAATAATAATCCATAGCATGGTGACGTTCACGCTTCAATGGCGAACAAAAAATATAATAAATTGGCCGTTTCTTACTTGCCATAATGAATTTCGCGGTTACCTCTAAAAGCTTCTAAATAACGGAAGTTTGTTCACCTTTTAGTTATTTTGTCACACTGTTTTTTTTCGATAATAAAAATATCTACAGTTGTTATAAATTTTATTTTAAAAAACTTTAAATTCGAAGGCAAAAAATAAACTGCAATAATTTTCATTTAAAAAGCTACTTGTGTGACATTTTTAAACGCTTTAAGAGTTTATTAGCAAATTTTATAACTTTTAGGTTTGCTGAACGCATTTAAGATTATAACTTTTGTTGAGCATATCCCAAAGTTATTATTCGATAAATTATCCATTCCGCACCGCGTTCAACCGGCAGACAAATTCCAAAATAAAGAAATCTTTTATAAATGACATTGAATAATCAGCAACAACAATAATTAAAAAGGCATGTACTTTATTCCCTTGTGTTACAGGTGCTTTTGCTTTGACAGTTTTTAATATTCCGTGTGGTGACAAATTTTGACAATCTAACGTTACCTTTAAAAGAAACAGAATGTGGCCGCGAAGCCTGAGAAAAAATGCAAGTGAGGCGACATGTCGCATCGCCTCAGTCCAGGAACGTAAGGATTTTGTCAGTGATAGTCTGGAGGCGTGAGGTACGCTGACACCTGTCAACATCCATACCTACTCTTTCGAGTGAGGGCGATGCGGCATATCATGACACCTGGGGCCTTATTCCGAGTTTGCAAACGTTAAACACGACAAGACGTTGCGTAAACTATAAATATTGAAATATAAGTTCTATTCCAATGGTTATATAGTCTGTATTGGGTTGGCTATAATAATGCCGCCATCTTGAAATACACGTTTTCTTCGCAAGTTTCAACATGTGTGGAGAATTGGAATTTCAACTCTATAATTAACAGGATAGAACTTATATTTCCATATTTGATGTTAACGCAATGTCTTGTCGTGTTTAGCGGTTGCAAACTCGGAATAAGGCCCCTGTATTTTCTCTAAGGCGGCGTTCGAGTTGATTGTTATTTTTGCCTAAAGTGCCACTAAATGTCGTACATTGAATGTTTTCCATTATCTCATTATCTTGGTATTGTAATAAAACAAGCAATGTATTATGTTTGGTGGCGTTTTAGGAGAAAATGATAGCCAACTCGAACGCCCAGAGCGACGGGTCCAGGTGGGCAATTCTCGCGCTTTCGACATTCATCTCGATTCGAGATTTTTAAACGAAAAATGACTAAATATGTCATTTTTCGTTCAATATTTGTATATTTATTATTTATTAATTAATATTTATTATTTATTTCGTTTAATGTTCGATATTTTTGAACGAAAGATGGCATATTTAGTCATTTTTCGTTTAAAAATCTCGAATCGAGATGAATGTCGAAAGCGCGATAATTGCCCACCAGAGCTACATCCTGGCCATCGCCCCGCGGTGAAATGTCACGCATATATAGAGAAATTAGTAACCCAGTGGAAAATAGTCTCAACCGCTTGAGGCCTTGGTGAAAAGTCCAAAAAATTTAGTTGTGGCTGGCTGGAGATGAGACAAATTGGTTCGTTTGGAATTTTTACGCTTTAGGATTTGTTTTCGTTCTTGCGAAATCACGACGCAATCGGGTTGAAATCGCCCACGTATTTTTTGGCAGGTTTCCATATATAAGCACCATATACAAGCAACCGAAAACTATAGGTAATTAAAGAAAAGCCCATAATAAGAAAAGATCGTGTTTTCTATACCTTGTAATTTTAGATTGGAACCTAAACACGGCATGCGCTGAAATGTTTGCTGTGTAGATGTTATATATAGTATGTAGGTTATATAAAACATAATTGTGGTACTTAAAAAATAGATAGATAGTTATTTTATACTATAACTAGCTGACCCGCGGCACGCAACTGAAGCTTTCATAAGGAACAAGTTTTCCCCGTTTTCCCAACATTTTTCATTGATGTTCCGTCCCTATTGGTCGTAGCTTGATGTTATATAAGAATTTTCAAAATTGGTTCAGTAGATCCAGAAATTACCCCCTACAACCTCACAACCTCCCAAACTTTATCTCTTTATTATATTAGTATTGATGAATGAAATTAAACACAAAAACGACCTATTTCAAAAACTGTAAAAAATATCTTTCTGTAGTGTTTTTTACGATTAGTTGGATAGAGATTCCTAAGCTGACCTTGATCTTCCCCATTTTGTAGTTATGTTTACAGGTAGATACAGAATTCTAAGCCGTGTTTCCAAACGAACTCTCTTTCGGCTCTCCGAATCGGAAATTAAACGGCCGGAAGTTGTTCAGTCCAAGTTGCTGAAAGCCAAGTTTAAATAAAAATAATTGTATAAATACTTAACCCTGGAACTAGATTTTTTTTGTAGTAATTAATGTAATTATCCTTATCATTAATTTTGACGGCTTTATCTTGTCGACTTGAACAATTTTGTTTGGAGAAAGCATTTTTTTTTTCATTCGCGACACATGGTTCCATGGGAAAAGTTGTTCGATTTGATCAGCAGAATCTCATATTAGCCCAAAGTACATATTTTCAAAGTCCCCCAGTATAAGTATAGATTTATAACATATTTACCTCCAAGTTATCGAAGTCGACCTTGATGAGTCTTCTTTGAGGAGGTGCATGCGGAGTGACTTCTCCTCGGCGCCCGCTCTCACTCCCGCTCCCCGCCATCGTGCCCGCTCCGCTAGTGCCTGGAACAATCATTATCACGTTATTTATGTATAGTTACTCTGAAGATAAATAGATAACAGGGAGGTGCCCTAAAGGCTTACCAAACATGACAACAGAAGATGGCCGCTCGCCATACAAATCAAATAAAAAAGTTAGAACAAAAACGATTATGACCAAACAATACTCAAGACGTGATAACAAAATATGGCAGCAACTAGCATGTTTGCTATTTCATTCGTTTACTTTCATGATGCTACTACGCATTTTACCACAGACTATTTGGAGATACAACAAAAGATTAATTGTTTTGTAAAAAGTGATATAAACGGTGACAAATCAACATAAAAATATTCTGAAAAAAGGCAATATCAATAGTTTTGTAACAGCGGAATTTTTGTTCAGTTTTACAATTATTTAGGATACTGAACTAAAAATGTTTTTATGATGGTACGCACGTACCATCACGGTTGCTTTACGGTGTCTACACGGCCTCAGGGTACCCAGCGGTGGGATACTGAGTCTACACCGAACAAGTAGCCAGCTCATTGCGATGTTTGTAAAAGCTCCAATGATCCATCTATAAACCTTTCACAGCTTAGTATAGTCAAACTGGAAATGACTTAACGTGATTTCCTATAGTAATGTTAAAAAAAAGCTCCGTGAAACAGCATCACGGGTGTCTCACGGCGGCGTATATAATAATTTCATTGTTTTTAAAAGACGTTAAACAAATATTTTGATCTCACAAACGAAATTACTTTAAATTAGTTTTAAACGGATTTAAAACTCAACTTTATGCAGTGGAAGTTGGTGCAAGAGGAATTCCAGCAAAGTCTTTGCACCGTCTATTGAAGGATCTTGGCCTTCCGAGAACAGCCGTCGGAACTTTTATGGAGCGTGTTTCCAGGATGGCGCTAACAGGATCATATAGTATTTGGTTGAGTAGAGAGGGTAGTGAACACAGTGCAGGTGAGAGTTCAAAGGGCCTTTAAACCTACTTCGCGGTCTCAAGCCCGGGAACGCTGCAGTTCATTCCCCTGCCTTTCAACCACGCGATGGACCCGGCACCCGCACGGTGAATCCATGGTTTGCTAAGAACATTGTCTCTCTCTAGCATTCATGAATATTAAATATAATTTTTAAAATAAAAACAGTGTCAATAATTTAACAGCCAATAAAATGGCGACATAAATCTGATAAAAATTGTTCAAGTCGACAAGATAAAGCCGTCAAAAATCGTTACAACGAGTCACTGGAGCCATAAAATCATAATGTATTTTTTTATACAATTTTTTAAAGTAATTTATTTATAAGTTGATTTTTTTTTTGATAATGTAGAAGTTATCATTTTTATATGTAATAGTAATAATAATAATATGTAGGACAAATTACACATATTCCTTTGGTCACAAAATAAGCTCTAGGCTTATGTGTACCAGAAGCATCGATATAATTCATATTATATTTTATAAACACCCAGACCATGACAAACTGTACAGAAAAACGTACTAATATTTTTTTGCTATGGGTGGGAATCGAACCCACGACCTCCGGATGTTCTTTCTATAAATTCCCAAACCAACGAAGCATACCCTCCCAGAAAACCTCAAAAGATTCGATGACAAAATAAATCGTATAAGCAATATTTGATCGTGAATACTTTCTCCCCGGTAAGCCCTTTCTCTGAAGTCGCGACCCGTCAATAGAGTCTGAGTCTGAACTTGACCTTTGCAAACCTATCAAAGGTTTTCCTTTTACATTAACGTTCCTATACTACACGATCGTAACGTGAGAACAGTTTACCAACCTGTTGAACAAAGGTGTTATTCCATTGAACCTGTTCGTAATTATATGACAAAATATTTGTCTCGTTTTTGAAAAAAATCAGAAGAATTATCGATTTATTTTTATTGGAGAAGAAACGTATGTTATTTTTTCACACTTGATGGTAAGAGGGCTATCCATAAATGTGGTCGAACAATATATTGTTGTTTAACTACATTGATCGCTCCTACTACGATCAATGATGCGGTTACGAAATGAGCGTCGACCATGACAAATTTGCATTACAAGTCTTTAATTTAATGGATTTAATTTGCAGACTTTATCCTCTCTATTATCATGTCCATGTCTATGGTGGTTGTTCATGGGAAAAGTTGTTCGATTTGAACAGTAGCCTCATATTAGCCCAAAGTATAACCTTTCAAAATCACCAATGTATTAAAAGTACTACATACCTATAAATGCTTAAGACTATACAGTATCTATATACACATTACTTAAAAATATAAAATGTTTTTATGTTGGTATCAAGTAATTGTGACATTTCTCCTATAGGCGCTAACACTCGAATAAAATTGGAGGTAAATATTGACCAAGGCCATTAACAACGTCTTATTTGCACATAACATACCATATAAGTGTCGATTTACTACCAAGAAAATTTTAATATTAGTGTACAGTCTATAAAATTAAATTGAACATTATTATAAGCGTAAGTAGAACTACAGTTGTACCCATAATACGAATCAAGGTTTGACGGAATTATCAATAAAAAATTGTTAAATAACTTTTTAATTTTTATTAATACGTAAATAAGCACCTTATATGCAAAGGTTCCATAGGTTTGTATGTACGATACACAAGGTAAATTACCTTACTTGTGAAACACAAAGATTTAGAGTAAAAACATGAGTTAGGTATACGTATTTAAATAAATAGGTAAGTAAGCAAAGGTCGGAATATTTTATTATATCCTAAACAGTATAAGTTATTCATTTTAAATCGTACTTAAAAAGTATTAGTCTAAGAAAACCCCAACCCTTTTCAATCTTTTTAAGCTCACAAAGTTTTTATTAAAAGAGTAGAAAATAAAGGAGGGCGCTGCAGTCGATCATAAATTATACCTAAAGTTCAGCCCATTACTCTATGCACTAAAATTTAACGGGCTTAGAAACAGTTCTTCAGTTAAGCCCCGAAATAAGCCATTATTCGTAAAATTTACAACTTAAAATTAATTTATGTATTGAATCTGTAATTATATTAAACCACTACTAATTCAAATACTCTGTTTACTTTCAAATGAGTTCGCGAACAACAGAATTGTTTTATTTTTGCATTACATTTAAAAAGAGGATTTTTTAATGTAATCCTTCTCAAGTCCGGTCAAAGATAATTATTTCATATAAAGGTATAATGTTATTTTCTTATTTATGTATGCGCTTCACAATATTTTCAATATATACCATCACGGGTGCCTTTTTGGCTCCCGAGAACGGTTTAAATTGCTTCAGGGTAGCCGCAGAGGGATTACCCGTCCTCATTTCGCCGATGGTATTCGGAGGCAACACCTAACAAGTGGCAAGCTTGCGGTGTTAATGATGGTATAGCCTCGATGTATATTATATGTATAGGTCCAGCCTTGTTGTCATCTGCTTAACCTTGTTATCATTTGCGCAGTGACTAGGCTGGGTCCGTAGATACATAATATAGTCGTATATATATATATATATATATATATATACGACTATATTATGTATCTATTATTAGCAGTATCCTTAAAATATTTATAGTTTTGTATAATCTATACTAATATTATAAAGAGGTAACGTTTGTGAGGTTGTAGGGGTAATCTCTGGATCTACTGAACCGCTTTTGAAAATTATTTAGTGTTGGATATTTATCGAGGAAGGCTATATAACTTCACGCTACGGCCAACGAGCGGAGCTATAAATATATAATTAAAAAATGTTGGGAAAACGGGAAATATTTGTTCCTTTTGAGAGTTTACGTTGCGTGCGCTGCGTAAACGGTTAAAGTTACGCAGAAGAAGTTCGCAGGTCAGCTAGTAATACATAAATAAAATATATAATACTTATTTAAATGCAAAATTGCTCACTAAAGTCAACGGGGTTCTATATTGTTATCTCGTTTTACGGTTTAAGTTGTCATTTTACACATAAGATTATGTAGCGGACTGTACATCCTAGAATCCCTTACACGTTGTTTTGCCACGAAGAAATATCTGTGGATATGTTTGGACCGTATATCTATAGAGCCTTCAAGGCTTTTGCGATCGAGTTGCTTCATGACAAGTGGTACTTCACTTTCTTTCAGGCGATTTTACGATCCACTCTCTATAGTCGTTTGTGGGGTCTGAAAATGGAACGGAGTGAACTTTATTGAATCAACTCTGTAGAGACAAAGGATTTGATATTATAGGAATTGTATTTTTGCATATCAAGTTGATATAAGGTAGGTACGATGATATTAAAAACGGTTTTTATAACTTAAATATGTGATAATAACAATAATAATATGTAGGAAAATTTACACATATTGCTCTGGTCACAATTTAAGCTCTAGGCTTGTACTATGTGTACCAGAAACAACCATATAATACATATTATATTTATAAACATCCAGTCCATGGCAAACTGTATAGAAAAAACATACTAATATTTTTTTGCCTTGGGTGGAAATCGAATCCACGATAATATTTTTTTATATTTTAAAGTCTGTTTTGACTACTTAAGACATGATTGGCAAGAAAAAGCAAATATAAAGTATGTAAGTGGTATATAAAACTCTCTACTTAAAAATTAATTTGTGTAATAAATATTCTTATTTTTTTGGAAATCTTTGATATAACTATTTTTTTTTAGTTTTGTATTAACTTAACGTTATATTATAACGTGAGGAACTAACAAAAGGATTCCTTTATTTTTCCTGTTTTAAAAAATCCTATTAGTGGGTAAGATTCCCACCTTATTTGAATTCCCAGATGAATTTCCAGATCTTATTCAGGCCTGTTGCCTTCATACCAATGAATTTCTTGGTATGAAGGCAACCACCATATTGCAATCTCCTTTAGTGCATTATTTATTGTTTTGTTAGGTATCCCTACAAATGGTTCAGCAGGGTGATTACGCGTCTTAAGTTCGCTCGCACGCCAATCGTTATGACGTAATTTTCTAAGATTTTTTGGAGCCATTGTTAAGAAGCCAAGCTTGATCTACGTAAGAATGACGTCATAGCGATTGGCGTGCGAGCGAACTTAAGACGCGTAATCACCCTGCAGGTCCAATTAAAGGAGTTTCAGATCCCTATTTAGCCAGCTAATATGCATTTTTTTTGTTAATTTCGTAACCACCGCCACACAGATACAAAACGTAACCCGCAACCTAAAAGGGGTCTATCACCCGGTAATAAATCAATGCAGTAGATTCCTAAAACTTCACGCCACCCTCATTAAAACGAAATAAGGAAGAAAAAACCTAAACAGAAACTTTCCTGAAACCCGGACAAAGTTCTTAATTAAACGAACACCTTAAACTGTAAACGAAATTGGACTTGGTTTTCTTTCTTTATTCAGCCCTAGTTACTAGCACCTAACCAAATGGTAATAGTAAAATGTGTAGTTAGAATAAATATATCATAACCAAAACAATATAATATCACAGAAAACCACTAAAATTCTTTACAGAAAGAAAAGCCATTTTCTTTATGACGTGCAAGCGTGCGGCGGCCAAAAACCCCTCTATCTTTCATATTTTAGGGTTAATTCTTAATTCTTAAAAAGGCATGCAGTAGAAAATGGGAAACGTTTTCTGTCATTATCTCCCCGTCTATTCGTAATGCCCCAATAGAGTTAAAATTGTCAAATGCCATCAAAGTATAGTATGCATACTATTTTATGTAAACAAATTTATTTCCAAAAATGACGAAAAGAGCTAAAATATAGGTACTTTTAATATCTCCCAAACTTTAAAATAATTGCGATTTGAATGAAATTATTTTATAAACCAAAAAGCTAACAAACCAAAAAATCGACACATATAAACTATTAAATAATAATATATTATTTAGATATGCATAAATTTTATTACCACGGTATATACTTTTTTTTTTAATACAACGTTCCACAATTAAACCTCGTAGGTAAAGTCTAAAGTTAAAATAAATAGTTTTAACTTCAGACTTTACTATAACTACGTTTCCAGCAACTCAACCTTGTGAGTCGCTAATTAACAAGGCGCTGCAATCCGCAACGTAGACCTTCGACCGTGATTAAGTGCTTAAGCGAATTGCCTAGACGCAATCTAGACCACGAGTGGGACTTGTACTAGGTACTATGGAAGATTAGGGCTTCTCCTTTATATTTTATTTTATTGACATAAGACTTTATATTTACCCGGTGGTAATTAGATCTACAAAGTCATAAATAGGATCTATTAACAGCAGCTCCCACTAAGCTGGCTTGATGCGGTTACGAAATCTGCGACGATAAAGGCGCAATTGCAAAATGAGTATATTTTATTGCCCGTTTTGATTAATTTGACGATAAAGCAGCGAGGACATTAAAATAGACTCATAATGCAAAAACGTCCATGTCGCCGCCCATTTTGTAACCGCGTCATTTAGTCGACATAGTGGGAGCGATCAACATTGTTAAATAACAATATATTGATCGACCCCATTCATGGACTTTGTAGATCTGCTTAACATCAGGTAGTTACAAAGTAACATGCCATGCATCATTAAGAAATAAATGCCTAACTCAAATTTAAATAATAAAATATTTTAAACCTTTTAAATTAAATGAACTAAAAATAAATATTTATTAAATAGTTTATTTCAAAAATAAACTAATAAATACTTCCAAATTCAAAATAACTTTCGCACTGAATTGAAGGATATTCAGCGAAGGTCAACAGAATCCAAGCAGAACGCGCCACCCGCATAGTCATGACCCCTTGACATTAAAATCTGGTTCAATTACAGCCTACGCTATTTTCAGGTTCGCTGAAATATATTTATATATTTGAATAAATATATAACAAATACTGCGCAAACAAAATACTTCACAAAGATCGAAATAAAAAGCCTCGAGACGTAAAAATAACTAACAAAATATCAAGTTTATTAATAAAAGGAAATGAAACACGTTCGTTATCGCTGACTCAACCCAACCCTTATTTCTTCCCCTAAACATAAAAACAAAAACGTTTCCTATAACAATAACTCCCCCAAGTTTTTAAGGTTGGTCAAAAAACTCCACTCGGTTTTACATAAAATTTACGAGACTGTAGCTGAAATTTGTCAAAAACTATATTTGGTAAATTAAGTAGGCACGTGTTACGTATTTTAACATGCATAATGTATGTTAACTGACCACCATTCAAAAATAAATTTGTATAAAAAACCACGTACCATAGTGCCTTAAACTATAAATATATTTACAGTAACCTATTTAGAATAGTTTTTACGTTTACGTTTAGTGCCTCGGAGAGCACGTTAAGCTGTCGGTCCCAGTTTCACTATACCAACTTGTGAAACTGTTTATAGATGGATTATTGAGTCTATTCAAAACATCGCGACGAGCTAGCCACTTGTTCGGTGTTGACTCATACCATCGGCTACGACGAGGTGGGATTAAAAACCCCTCCGCTGGGTACCCTGAGGCCGTCTAGGCGGTCTTGGGCGCCGTAAGGCATCCGTGATGATATATATATTTTACGTTTACGTTTTTCCAAGATTTTGTATTGTATAACCGTAAACTTATAATAAACTTCAAACCCATTTAAAAACTAAGGAAGACTAAAAATATATCAATATGAGGCAATAAAGAATTTGTATTTGAAATCCTAAGCCAGAAAACCTGATAAAATATTCAATCAAACTTTAATACCACTAAATAATGAGGAAGAATGAAAATTGTAAACGCTGATATTCCATTCAGGAGTAATCTTTAATATCATCGAAGACTGAAAATTGGTTTAAGCCTAGACAGTATATCCAGTGGACCTTCAAAACTTCTAGGAAATGAAGGAGAATTGAAACTCGTAATTAAGAAACTCCGATATTATATAAAGATTGAGAAGCTGCCTTCAATAGCATTGAATAATAAAGAAGAATGTCTTAATCCTGAAATCCTGATATATATTATAACTACTATGAAGTAGAATTTAAAGATCTGATTAGTAAACCCTTATAATAAATACATTCAGTAGCTACTCTTTTTCTATGATATAAAAGAGAAATAAGATTACTAGTGGTAGCGTTGGCGATAGTGCCCCAGAAAGCCTTGTCCTGTGCGACGTCCAGCGCTTGCTCCTCAGGGCTCCTGGGGGTGTCCACGAGGCCTGACACAGGTCTCGTCCCCAGCAGCAACGCCGCCGGAGACACCCGTGACCGACGCAGCTTGGAAACCACTCACTTCACTCAAAACTAAAGATTTATTGTCAGTTTTTGTTTTCATTCATTAACAACAACATATGAATTCAAAGTCATATGATTTTTTTTTAATGCTACTTGGTTAACAATGTCATAACAGCTTTAACGACTTCTACATACTTCACCAATAACAACACATTAACTAAATTAAAGCACCTATAAAATGTCAAAAAACATCTGATCTCACTGCGTCACTTATCAAACCAACAAACAAATACACTGGCACATTTATTTGATTATCATCACAGTGAAAACAGACAAAATATTCAGGTCTAGATTAGATAAATCTCAAGTTATTGAGAGATTATTCGTAATGGAGAATTTTGGTGAAGGTAAATAGAAGCAAACGTGCGTATGCATTGGCAGTCGTCGCCATGATGGCTCTGGCAACGAGGGTGGCTCGCGCATGCGTCCTGGGATATTGCTGGGGTGAACAGTTGTACTAAGAATAACCCTTAATGACGTCACAAGAAATCCGTTGAGGTTGTCCCATCGCATCCAATAGAAAACTTTTAATTGAAATGTGTCAACTTATTCTATTCTATTTGTGTCTATTGAGGGATTAGCTCATTTATGTGTAACCATTAGAATATTTTATGGGAACCTCAATAGTTATGAATAGCATACATAATAAATATTAAATACTGGAGTCGACTTGACGCCCATACAAACGTACTAATATAGGATATTACAACTTAGGTTCAACTTGGTCGAAGTTCATTTTTTAATGTTCGCAATTGTACGCAAAAATCTTTTTGTTGGGGTAATAACTTTTTTGTATTGTTAAAAAAGTTTTTTTTTCTGATTTCGGAAAAAAGTTAAAATAATAACCTAACACAGAAAGAATAAATAACGACAAAAATATTATTTTAATTCTGCGTCAAACAGTAATCGAGTGCGAAAGCTAATTTTGTATGTAGAACGCGGAGTTCGCGATTACGAACGCAGTGCCCTTAAGATATGAATATCAAAAAAGCTCTAAAGTTATTATTTTGGAAATAAAAAAAAATAAATTGTATTTCAATTCATTGAGCAAAACAAAAAATGTGGCACAGAGATTAAAGTTCCAAGTGTCTATTGTTGCCATTGCGTAAGCGGACATTTTTTCTTGTACCCCTTTTGCGAGCTTGCGATCGAGAGCAAAGATTTTCTCGCGATAAGTGGCGACCATTAGACCAACAATGGCAGTTGCCTTGAGACCGAGAATGGAACCCGTGACCTCGAGAACTTGTCCAAAGATCCGGCGGTAAAAGTACTTATAAAAGAGACTATTAATCAAATAACAAGTATTACTAATGCGTGCCTAGGTATACATACAAACAGTATTCGAACAAAGGAAATGCAAGTAGACAATATAAATACAACTTCAGAAATTTTACCGCCTCGGTGGTTGCGTCGTTGGCGTTGAAATCATAACGTAGGTTCGATTCCCACTCATGGCGAAGCAATTTCAGTACGTTTTACCTGTACAGTATGCCAAGATCTTGGTAATATTCAAATTTGAAATGTATTAGTAACAATGTTTTTAGTAATCCTAAAGCTTAGTTTGTGACAAAGCAAGAGGGCAAACAATATATATGAAATACTATTATTAAATATATATATATATAAGTCAAAGGTGAATATAGATATAAAATTGTTGAATTAAAGAACTAGAGATTTCCTATAAATATTTTTACAAAAACCATAATGAATTAAATTCACACGTAGTCCTTATAAAATATTCCTATTCTACTTTGAAATCATCCAGATTATACATAGGTTCTAATACTACATACATAAAAACCATATAAGTATATAGGAAAACTAAATAATTAGATCTAAATATTTCTAACACTAAATAACTATTAACGATGTCGGAGATGTAATTACAATAAACTGGAACAAATTCTAGTCTGGCTCATAATGTACAGATCAAGGAGGTATAGTTGTGAATGGAGACACAATGTAAATTATTATTTCTTGTTCTTTTGGTCTCACTGCTATTATTGAAGGTTTATTGGCATTATTGGCAGTCAATTTTAAAATATTCTTTTGGTGGTGAACAATAAAATTGATCAACAATTTTAATGCTATTCCTCTTTCGAATTATTCGAATACTTTTATAATAAAGTAACTTTAGATTTCTAATTTGGAATGGTAATAGATCTTGTTGACCCACGTAAAATCGATCATATTACATGAGTCAACAAATTCTATCCTAACTCATTAAGTATCATCAAATAATAGTTCTCAATAAGTATAAAAGTTATGAGAACCTTATGGTTCCTTTATCATTGGAGATTCAAAGGTTATCTAGCATATATTTATGACTTATATCAAAGAGTATTTATTGTAAAAACCTTTGAATACAAATAACATACATACTTGATTTTCTAACGATCCCCAAGAAATATTTAATAATGGTGAATTTATTGGTGACCAGCTGCCATAACTTCTTTCTTATACGGAATCTTTAGGTGGTCAAAATAAGGACATCCAATAAATATTGCATTAAACAATAAGCAACTAGAACGAACACTAAAAAAGTCGTTCACTCAAGTTGTATTATAATTCCCTTGTATTTGGCTTGAAAGTTTTTAGCATTCCGTGTACCATTTACATATATTTATATACGTGGTGGCCGAGTTGGTTAGACCTTGGACTTAAAAACACTTAGGTCCCTGGTTCGAATCCCGGTGTGTACCAATGAGTTTTTAATTAAAAAAAATATGTACATTTGTTTGACAACACCACTATAGTGCCTCGGAGAGCACGTTAAGCTGTCGGTCCCGGTTTCACTATACCAACTTGTGAAACTGTTTATAGATGGATTATTGAGTCTATTCAAAACATCGCGACGAGCTAGCCACTTGTTCGGTGTAGACTCATACCATCGGCTACGACGAGGTGGGATTAAAACTCCTCCGCTGGGTACCCTGGGGCCGCCTAGGCGGTCTCGGGCGCCATAAGGCTCCCGTGAAGATATGTATATATATGTATGTGTACCATTTGATTGTACATAAAGAATTTCGTTATTTAGACAATCTAACGTTACTTTTAAAAGAAACAGAATATGGCTTCGGCATTAAGAAAACTGTAAAGTTACTATATTTCAACCCTACTATATCAAGATCACTAAGTAGCGGTGTCTCCATCAATATTTACTGCTCCATGTACCGGACAGTTATTACTTGGTAAATGTTACTTGTTCAGCGAATGACCGGTTTGTGAGTAGGTATAAATAGTTGCGAGAGAAATAAGGGTAAATGTTAAAAGATATATACAAGGTAAACAACAGTCATCGGTCCAGGAAAAATACTTCTGCAATAAAAGGGTAATTCATGTATTTAAGATTAAAATTGTTTAAGATATTGAACAATTTTTTTTATTTATATAAAACGCTTTGTTTTTTCAACCAATGACCTAGCACAATTTAAATCAATAAATAATAATAAAGATATTCAAATAAATTCAATGGAATTTCTTAAAAGTTACATCATACAATAACTACCTGCCAACGTATCTTCTTCGAATCAGAAAATTGCATTCGTTAAAACAATTTCATCACGGATTCTCTCACGGATATATCAGTAAAATGTCCAAGTAACACTTCATTGTAAGTCAGATATCAAACTTGAAAAGGGTAATAATTGTATTTCAAAATTCAATAAAATAACGCTACCTAACCTACTTTTTTGTAACCAAGTGGAGCACATGGTAGAAATTCATAGAACGGTATCACAAAATACGTGTTTCGTAAATAGAGTACGTGATATTACAGCTATTAGTATTTTTATTCACCAGTTCTCTAAATAATAAAAAAATAAAAGTTAAAAAGGATTTTACACTTATTTTAAATGTGAAATTAAAAACAATTAGGTTGAAGAAAGAAACGATAAAGTAGAGTAACAATAACGAAAGTGTTAATAATTATAATTTTCTAGTTGAATATTGGTTTATGGTTAATGTAAGAACTGAACGACCCGTAAAGTGCGTGATATTCCCCAATTTATCTATTATTAATTGACACTAGTCAATATCACTTCCTGACTATTACAGCGCTGATAATTTTATCTATATTTCCTATTAAAAACCATGCAATTTATGTTCTTCGGATTAATATAACGATTTTCTACAAACAAAAGATATTGGCTTCCGCAACGATGATATCTGACGTGTCAATTATGAACACGCACACAACGTAGAAGTTTTTTGCTTAAATAATGTAATCTGCCATCACAACGATGAGAAAATATCTGTGGATAATTTTATTGTGCTTAAATAATTTCATGCTTTAACGAATTGAAGATGGATTACCGGCAAATTGTTTAGAGAAACAATCAATCTGAAGAACTTTACAATAAAAATGAGTAATTTGCTTCCTAAAAATTCAGACAATTTGTTAAACAATGAAGGCAATGTGTATGAATGAAGGAATGTAATTTATGATTATATAAAATTATTTATACAATAGCAATTAAAGTAAATAAAGAACAAACTATTATTATTTAAAACTAAATTATAACGTCTATTGAAAAAAAGACGACAAATGATCTAAACATGGTAAGAAAAATAATTTTAATTTAAAGTACTTTTAACTTAATTCAATTCAGCTTTATAGTGTATTTACAAATGCTACAATATTATTAAAGCAAAGTGCTTCCACACCGCTTTATAGAAATGGAGTTATTGCTGCTAGAGGCACAAATTTTATAGTAGTTCATTAGGGACTTGCGATAGAGCAATGATGCAAGTATAATTACACCATGAAACTGCTCTAAGATGAGAATACGACTAAGCGAGATCGTGATGTACAAGATGTAACGGGACCGAGGTCGAATACCGGCGAGAAGACAGTTGAGCGACTACGAAAGTATCACTTAGTCATCGCATGAAAAAAACAAAAAAAATGGGTGAACCGTACAAGTACATTTAGAAGCGAATATAAAAAGAACTCAATGGCTGATTCGATAAGGCCGAAAAGGGTGAACTTCAAAGAAAATATATAAAAAACTATTTTATATTTGTGTTTGAAGCTGACAAAAACAATTTGATAAAGCTGGAGACTTTGTTTGTTTGCGCTACTACTTATCTCTGGAACTGCCAGTCGGAATATAAAAAAACGTGCCTTTGATAGACAAAAACTTTGAGTATACGCTATTTAACAATACGCTACAACACTTAAAAGCCGATTAAAAAAGTTTTTAAGCTTTTAGGAAACTACATAAACATTTAGATTAATTTAATTCCTTTAAATTAATCTAAATGTTTATGTAGTTTCCTTATATACGTGGTGGCCTAGTTGGTTAGACCTTGGACTTAAAAACACTTAGGTCCCTGGTTCGAATCCCGGTATGTACCAATGAGTTTTTAATTAAAAAATTTATGTACATTTGTTTGACAACACCACTATAGTGCCTCGGAGAGCACGTTAAGCTGTCGGTCCCGGTTTCACTATACCAACTTGTGAAACTGTTTATAGATGGCTTATTGAGTCTATTCAAAAACATCGCGACGAGCTAGCCACTTGTTCGGTGTAGACTCATACCATCGGCACGACGAGGAGGGATTAAAACGCCTCCGCTGGGTACCCTGGGGCCGTCTAGGCGGTCTCGGGCGCCGTAAGGCACCCGTGATGATACATACATACATACATAATTCCTTTAATTTTTGTAACATGATGTTACAAATATTAAAAAATATATCAGGAACAAAATAAATAGGTCAAATAAAATTCATATGTAGTTGTTAAGCATTGTAGTAACCAGTAAAGGTGTAAATTTTTCAACAACCGTTTTATATTAGCACCTATAAAGTACTTACGGGAAAAGATGACTCCATTACGTTTGAGTCAATTTTTCTCTTCAAATTAAACTTATACCATACCGCAATAAGCCTTTAAAAGAACTACATGGTCTATCAGTCAATTAATACAATTTCACTTCTATTCAAATTCTTAACGGCATTTCTGTTTTTATTTCTAATTCTATAAAATTTTCTGTATATTAAATAGGTATGTCTAATCATAAAGTAAATTACTAATTATTTTAGTATCAAATGTTATTTCATTAGACCAAAGTTTGGGTTTTTTTACAATTATCTTCAAGTACTTTCATGATCAGTAATATTTTTATTACAAACACTGGTAATTTAGTATTCTAAAGGTTATCTAGTTATAGATTAAAACAAATAAATATCATCACGGGTGCCATACGACGCCCGAGACCGCCTAGACGGCCTCAGGGTACTCAAGGGAGTGGTTATTAATCCCACCTCGTGGTAGCCGATGGTATGAGTCTACACCGAACAAGGGGCTAGCTCGTCGCGATGTTTGCATATACTCATTAACTGATCTATAAACAGTTTCACTAGTTGGTATAGTGAAACTGGGTCCGACAGCTTAACTTGCTCTCCGAGGCGCTATAGTGGTGTTGTTAAACAAATGTACATATTTTTTAGATTAAAAACTCATTGGTACACAATGGGGTTTTAACCAGGGACCTAAGTGTTTTAAGTCTAAGGCTAACCAACTCGGCCACCACGTAGATAATATAATTACTATTACAATAAAAATAAAAGTTAAGTATTGATTGATAAATACTAATTCCGTGGAACACAAACATTCCAAAGGATCACATCATCAAGTCGAACAACCTTAATATCACAAATGAAATTACTAATAACGATTTTAAAACTCAACTTTATGCAGTGGAAGCAGATGAACTTTATGCAGTGGAAGCAGATGAACTTTATGCAGTGGAAGCAGATGAACTTTATGCAGTGGAAGCAGATGAACTTTATGCAGTGGAAGCAGATGAAAATGTTTGCAGTATTTGCATTATCTTTTGATGGTACTTGTTCTTCCAAAGATCAGAACTTTTATCGACCATGTTTACAAGACGCACTGGTGGGCGATTCTCGCGCTTTCGAGATTCATCTCGATTCGAGATTTTTAAACGAAAAATGACTTAATATGTCATTTTTCGTTCAATATTTATATATTTATTATTTATTAATTAATATTTATTATTTATTTCGTTTAATGTTCAATATTTTTGAACGAAAAATGGCATATTTAGTCATTTTTCGTTTAAAAATCTCGAATCGAGATGAATCTCGAAAGCGCGAGAATCGCCCACCTGATAGGGTATTATTGTGTTTGACTGGAGAACTTATAGGGTACTAAAGACAGTAAAGGAAAGTGTTTGTGAAAAGCCTAACCCTACTTCGCTACCCGGAGAATCCCTTGAAAATCCAATAGCTAAGGGCCAGTTGCACCAAACTGTCCGTTAAAGTAACTGTAACGATAAAAGTTAAAAATGGCGTCGTGTGGACCAGTATTATTTTGAAAGTCAAATAACAGCCGGTACATTTGACGGCATTTTTAACTTTAATCTTTATTATTACTTTAACAGAGACTTTGGCCCAACTCAGCCTAAGAATATTATTAACATAATAACATATCACTCTCTATAATTTGTTTAAAATTTATTCAAAAACTTTATTTCATAAAATTATACTTAATCGAAATTTACAAGACTTCCCCAGCTAACCTTTAAAAAAGTAAAATATGCTTAGGGTGCAAGATTTTTATGATTTTTTTTTTAATATAATTTTCTCAGTGCGTCCAACTACATTTTAACAATAATAACCATCTTCTAAATATCAGCATTTTTTATTATTTTAAAATAAAAACGTGACGATATTTATCATTAAAAATGTCCTCCAAATCAAGGTGAACAAATACTTGAATTATTGTATTTGAATCATTTGATCAGATCATTGCAATCTCTTCCAATTCGTTATATTATGACATGTATGCAAGAATCGTGCAATATTTTACACCGAAAGGTTGCTTCATGGGCAACTAATTGGCAATTACGTGCTATAAATATTTATGCATTAACTTTGTCATTTTAATTGAATTTGAAATAATGCTTGGTGTAGGGACTTTTAATAGGAACAGTAATGTAATAATAAATTTGTTAAGTAAGGCATTTAAGTTATGTTATAGTACAGAATATTGTCATACAGGTAAAGAATATACCTATGTATTTTTGTAAAATAACCAAAATATAAAGTACAATGTATTATTGAAAATCTTTGTTCTAATATTTGTCGATAAAAAAACTATAACAGTGCAGTGCAACTTGCCTCATTTCCAAGTTTCACTGCACTGCTATAGTTTTTTTTATTAATATTTAAATTACCCATTATCAGCAGAAAATTCAATCAATTTTTTTGCCAAGTTTATTAATAAAAAAAAAATTAACTTCAAGGACCTAAAGTTTCTATTGCAAAATTTATTTCTTATGAAATAATTTGACTACCTTTTCAGCGACCGAACTTAGTAAAATACTGCCTCATTGTCGCAAAAAAATGTGATAAATAGCTTGGAACACAATATTTCAATTTTTTTTTGTATTAAGAACGATTGTTTTTTTTTTATGAGAGCTCGGCATGTGACCTCACATCTACCTGATGAAAAGCAGTATGAAGGTCCAAGAACAAATGCAACCAACAATTACGATATACGTAACCGTTGATAGCACCTATTATGCCGGCTTAAGATGCCTACACGCTTCGTTTAAAGGACTCGAGATTATAGGAAGAAGGAAACACGCGTTAATGTAATCTTTTTTGTCCGTATATAGGTAATTATGCACTCGCTTTATAAATTTTGAGTCGAGAGTCCGAGGCGTGGTTACGATTTTGAAAAGTAATATATTAACATAGAACAAGCGGATATTGGGACATTATTGAACTTTGGAGAAGTTCAGTTATGTAAAATTATAACCAAAATATTGAGATTTTGAATAGCTGTTTCAATTTTTTATTTACATTGTATTTTTATTGGAGTACTACAAAATGCATTTGATCTTTTATCAATTTTTTGTTCAGTGTCAAATAAGTTTATCGATTTAAACATCGACCCGGTATAAAGTAAATACAGATGCAAAAACCGTCAGGTGTCCCAGTCGTGTTTCGGTTTTAGCCTGTGGGTTAACCTGTTTACTGCTTAGGTTTATTGTCGAGGTTGTAGTATCCTTTCTTTGTGCGGTTACGAAATTACCGACTGATTTTGTTAGAATAATTGCATTTGTCCTAATGAATTAAATACATTTATTTACTGTTCTAATATAACTTTTATTTCTACATTTTGAGTATTGAGTACATGTTCAAGTTTTTATTATACACCATAACTAACATAGATTACAAACTACTTGGAAGCCATAGATCACAGCATAATATAGACTGCGTTCCAAATAAAATCTAACACCCCTCCTCAATTTTTAGGTTCTTAAAACAAAAAAAATGCTTAAAGTATGTATTATGTACTGAATAGTAATAAGTAAAAATAGTAACAACAATAAAGGAATAAACGAGTACCTTCACATAATTATGCAACATAAACTTATGTAATGTTGAGCATCAAACACATTTGAGTGAATTTATCTTGTGACAAACTTTTTGTAAATAAATCTGCTAAATTGTAATTTGATTCTACATATTTAATAGTGAATTCTTTCTTAGTTACTAAATCTTTTATAAAATGAGTTTTTATGGATATGTGTTTGGCTCTTTTACTGTTTTCAAAAGTCTCAGTTAAACCTATAGCACTTTTATTGTCCATATACATGACACTGTTGCACTTCACTTTGTTGAAATCAATATATAGTCCTTTAATGTATATTAAGTCGCATGCACTTACTGAAGCTGCTATGTATTCTGCTTCCGCAGTAGATAAAGCCACACAGTTTTGTTTCCTAGTCAACCATGACACTATATTTCCATTATGAAGTGTTATGGATCCGCTTAGACTCTTTCGGTCTTTTTGATCTCCCCCCCAATCGGCATCAGAATAGGTTTCTATTAAGTCTTCATTATTGGACTTCTTATATATTAATCCACAATCTTTTGTACCCTTTAAATATCTGAGTATTCTTTTTGCTTGTGTCCATCCACTTTGTGTTGGTTTGTCTAAATATTGGCTAAGATATGAGGTTGCATAACATATGTCTGGTCGTGAAGAGCAGGCTATATACATAAGGCCGCCAATTAATTGCCTAAATGGAACATCTATTATTTCAGTATCTTCTACTTTAAAACCTTTTATGATGGGGGTTTTACATGGGTTACTTTCTAACATATCAAATTTGTTCAGCAACTTTTCTATATACTTTTGTTGCGTTATCTTAATTTCATTTTCATTTCGTTTAATCTCCATTCCTAAAAATAACTCCACTTGCCCAAGATCTTTAATGTCAAATTCTTCTTTTAAAGCTGTTATTATTTCAGTCACATTCATCGATTTCCCTGTTAACAAAATGTCATCGACATATACCACAATCCAAATTTCTTTTACTTCATTGATATATAAACAGAAGTCATTTAACGATCTTCTAAATCCCTTTTCTTCTAAATATTTATTTAATCTGTTGTTCCAACATTTTCCACTCTCTCGTAAGCCATATATACCTCTGTTTAGTTTAAGTACTTTATTATCTTCTACTTTTAATCCTTGTGGAGGTTCCATGTATATTTCCGAATTTAGTTTACCATTTAGATATGCAGTTGGAACATCCAATTGTTTAATTATCCATGATTTATTAATAGCTTGTGAAAATGTTACTCTAATGGTTGATATTCTAGCGACAGGTGCATAACTATGCCCAAATTCATCTGGCGGTTTTAATTGATATCCACGTGCTACCAGCCTTGCTTTTTGTATGCCATTTTCTTTAGTTTTAAATATCCATTTTGAATCAATAATTGTTTTATTTTCCGGTCTATCTACTACTGTCCATGTTGACATTTGTTTGTGTGAATTTAATTCTTTATTAATGGCATTATTCCATCCCTTTGTTATAGCTTCTTCATATGTCTCAGGGTCATTTTCATTCGTAATTAAACAATACATTTCATACTCACTTAAATAATCCGGTTTCTTAATTAATCTTCCACTTCTTGAAATTCTATCAAATTCTTCTCTGTTATTTATTTCATTGCTTCCACTTTCATCTAATTTATTTTCTATATTTTGTTCTTGTTTTTCTGGTTCAATGTAATATTTTTTTCTCACTTGTTTGTTCTGTTCTACTTGAGTTTCATTTTCTTCTTCATATTTAAAGTTATTTTCATCAAACTGCACATCTCTAGATATTATTATATGATTTGTTTTTGGATCCCATAATTTATATCCGGTTTTACCATAACCTACCATTCTAGCTGGTGTTGCCCTGTTATCAAATTTATCCTGTCTTGGCAAGTTTATATACCATGCTAGGCTTCCAAAAATTTTCAATTTCTTCATATTAAATTCTCTATTATATATAACTGCTGGTATTTTATTATATATTGCTTTAGACGGTAACCGGTTAATAAGGTATGTAGCAGTAAGAACAGCTTGTCCCTATAAATATCTCGGAAGATTAGATTCATCTAATATAGTTCTTGCTCTTTCATAAATAGTTCGGTTTAATCTTTCTGATTTTCCGTTACTTTGTGGACAATAGGGTACTGTATATTCAATTGATATTCCTTTGTCAAGGCAATAGCTTTTTAATATTGCTGCAGTGAATTCGCCACCATTGTCACATCTTATTCTTTTCACTTTAGTATCTTTATCTCTTTCTAACGCTTTAATATAGTTTATAAGGTTTGTAGTTGCTTCTGATTTCTTTGTTAATAAATATGTTTGAGTAAAATGAGAATAGTCATCTAAAATTGTTTGAAAATATCTCTCATTATTATTAGTTTGAATTTTCATTGGTCCGGAAATATCAGTATGTATCAATTCACCAATATGCTTTGATTGTGGGTTTGTTATCCGCAGAAATGGTTTTCTAGTGCTCTTGTTTTTTAAACATTCATTGCATTTTTTATCACTAATTGGCAATTTTAGTATAGATAGAGATTTTCTGTTGGCATGACCAAAGCGTTTATGCCATATATTACTTTCATTCATTTTGTCTACATATACACAATTCATATTTTGATTAAGTTTGGTTTTTATTATATATAGTTTACCGATTTGATCACCAAAGTATTTTTTTAATTTACCTTTAATTTCCACTCGTTCATTTGCAAATATTACTTTAAAATTGCGTTCCATCAGTTTATTTACAGACAGTAAATTTCTTGTCAGTCCAGGTACAATTAATCCTTCAATAGTTAACGGTTGTTTATTATACATTGTCCTTAAACTTCCTCTTCTTGTACTTCTCAATATTTCTCCATTTGCAATTTTTATGTAAATTTCAGTTTTCAGGTCTGTAATATTAGTCATATACTGTTCATATTTTTCTTGAATAAAATGGTCACTTGCACCAGAGTCCACGACAAATTGTATCTCGCTATCAATTTCATGATTAGAGGTATCCATAGTATAGGCCACAAACATCTCTTCCGTTTCTGTATCTGTCGACATGTGGGCATGTCCTCTTCTCCTTCTGTATCTACCTCTAAATGTTCTGCTCATATTTCTTCCTCTTCTATTATTTTGGTTCATTGTATTATTGTTAGGAAAGTTTATATTATAGTGGTTCCGATTGAAGCATTGAATGGCTTTATGCCCTGGTTGACCACACTTATAACATGTCAGGAAACTAGTTTCTATATTTGGTGTATTATCAATCTTTTTGCCTTTTAATTTTAATTCAGTGTCGAGTATTCGGGCTTTTACAAACTGCATTGTAATCTCTTTTTCTTCATTCATGGTCTCTATCGCAGTAATCACGGTTTCATAATCCTGTGGCAAGGTTAATAATAAATGGCATACCTTGTCACTCTCCTCAATTTTACATTCGGAAGCTTCTAATTCGCTAATAATGCTATCAAATTTTAAGAAATGGTCTTGCATTTTTTCCATATTAGTGCACTTCAAAGTTAATAACTTTTTTTTCAAGAAAAGCTTGTTACAAATACTCTTGCGTTCGAAAATTTTTTTCAAATGGTTCATCATGTCTAATGCTGTTTCAGAGCTTTTAATGATCTCAATATAGGTATCTGATACACAATTTACAATTATAAGCTTGGCTTTATTATCCATTTCCATATTTTTCTTGTCCGTGTAGTCTATTTTTTCGGTTAGGGCTGCGCCTACGCCCTTTTCTTGCAACAAAATTTGCACACGAAATTTCCAGTTGGAGAAATTGGTTCCTTCCGATAATTGAGGATATATATTATTAATACTTGTAGCCATTTTGTTCTTCTTTATTTAAATCACTGTATTTCCTTTTATTTTTCTCACTATGAAACTTTTAAATTTAATATTCATACATAACCTCCAAATAGACCATCGCGGTTTGCGTTCCATTAATGCCCGCGCACCTTTTAAAGATCTTGAACCACGCTCTGCTGTTAGAATAATTGCATTTGTCCTAATGAATTAAATACATTTATTTACTGTTCTAATATAACTTTTATTTCTACATTTTGAGTATTGAGTACATGTTCAAGTTTTTATTATACACCATAACTAACATAGATTACAAACTACTTGGAAGCCATAGATCACAGCATAATATAGACTGCGTTCCAAATAAAATCTAACAGATTTGACGATAAAGCAGCGAGGATATTAAAACAGACTCGTAATGTAATACGTCTTTGTCACCGCCCATTTCGTATTTCGTAATCATTTAGCCGGCATAGTGAAAGCGATCAATATTGTTAAACAATAATGTATGAAGCAACCCCATTTATACACTTTGTAGGTATGTTTAACATCAGATAGATACAAAGTCACATGCCGTGCTCCAATAAAAAAATGCTAACAAATAAAGAAATACTAAATTACAAATACTAAATTACAAAGTTAATGTAATATTTAAAGAGTTGGTTATATACATGGTGGCCAAGTTGGTTAGACCTTGGACTTAAAAACACTAGTTCCTGGTTCGTACTAACTAAACCCGGTGTGTACCAATAAGTTTTTAATTAAAAAAATTATGTACTTTTGTTTGACAATACCACTATAGTGCTTCGGAGAGCCCGTTAAGCTGTCCCGGTTTCACTATACAAACTTGTGAAACTGTTTGTAGATGGGTTATTGAGTCTATTCAAAACATCGCGACGAGCTAGCCACTTGTTCGGTGTAGATTCATACCATCGGCTACGACGAGGTGGGATTAAAAACCCATCCGCTGGGTACCTTGAGGCCGTCTAGGCGGTCTCGGGCGCCGTAAGGCACCCGTGATGATATGTATGTATGTTAATGTAATCTTTGCTACTAAGAAAACAAATAACTATAGTAAATAAGGAAGCTATTGGGAGTTTGGCAACAAGATTATTCTGCCAGCCCTTGAGTCTTGACAAAGTTGGCTAACTTCCAAATTGATACATCGTAAGTCATCAACATTAAGGGTTGAAGTAGCTGACCTATAAATTAGGTCAGTTACTGTACTGGCATTGGAATTCTATTAACCTTGGGAATTATAATACTAATATAATATAATATATGTAGGACAAATTACACAAATTGCTCTGGTCACAAAATAAGCCCTAGGCTTGTACTATGTGTACCAGAAACAATGATATAATACATATTATATTTTATAAACACCCAGACCATGACAAACTGTACAGAAAAACGTACTAATATTTATTTGCCATGGGTGGGAATCGAACCCACGACCTCCGGATTTAACGCTAAGGGCGCAACCACTAGTCTACGGAGGCTGTCAAATAAATACTCCACAAAAGAAAAGAATTACAAAATAAATATAAATAAATCTTAGATAAAATAAAATAAATAATGTTCCTTTATGTCCCAGCTATTACTGTGGCTAAAAGTGCCTAGTATACTCGCAACAAAGCCTCTTTTAACAATAAATGATCTTTCAATGAAATGATAATTATCTAGTTAGAATTCATTCTTTAATTTAAGTGTATTGTTTTTCATGGCGTGTGCTGAAGGTCTGTATATCACATGAACGACTTAGGTTGTGAGATTTTGGATAAAAACTATATATATACGTGTTAATAATCTGATCCCAATGTTAAAAACAAATAGTGCGACAATCAAAACTAATATAAAACTCGTGTATCGACCAATTGTACCACTACCGCCTTGAAATCACAGAGTATTTATATTTGTAAATTTTTGACAAAAAATTGGCATCCATTTTCTGTTCTGGCAAGCACTCTTAACTCTTCAGATGGGTTATTTCTTATACAACAACACCCCATAGAGTGTCTTATAGAGCAGGTTAAGATGTCGGTCCCAGTTTCAATATACCGTCGTATATTGTGAAACTATTTATAGATGAACTAGCTGACCCGCGCAACTTTGTCTGCGCGTTTAAATTTAACCGTTTACGCAGCGTACGCTCTTAAAAGGAATAATTTTTCCCCGTTTTTGCAACATTTTTCTTTGTTACTCCGCTCCTATTAGTCGTAGCGTGATGTTATATAGCCTATAGCCTTTCTCGATAAATGGATTATCCAACACGAAAATATTTTTTCAATTCGAATCAGTAGTTCCTGAGATTAGCGCGTTCAAACAAACAAACAAACAAACTCTTCAGCTTTATAATATTATAGATTAGTATAGATTACTGAGTATATCCAAACATCGTGACAAGCTGTAACTGGGTTGGTCACTTGACTCAGTACACCATGAGATACGACGAAGTGAGTATAAGCCCCCACCGCTGGGTACCCGTGGCGGTACTTTATTAAAAAAATTGAAGCACCTCATGTGACTTTGTATCTACCTCATGGTGAGCAGACCTACAAAGCCCATGAATGTTCAGTATTGTTTTTAAACAATACTGATCGCTCCCACTATGCCAACTAAATAATGCAATTACGAAATGGGGGGCGACAATAACGTGTATATTTTAATACACTCGCTGCCTTATCCTCAAATCAACTACCCATTTCGTAACCGCACCCTAAAAGATCGATGCAGTAGTCTCCTGAAAGCCGGTGAACCCACTGATTAAAACCGAAACATGAGCATATATTTTATGTTTAGAATTATGATAACAGCCTAACTGCCTAAATACTGCTATCAGCATCTGTCTTGCAACCAAAGTGGTCCGAATGCAAAGTACAGAATCGATTACCTTAAGTTTGATCACAATATTATGCAAATGTCAGCTGTCTGTTGGCCGAGATGTTTGCAACACAAATGTGTCTGGGAAAGGTGTTTAAAGAAATATACTGCGATCACGAACTAGAGCATTTTATCATTATGATGCAGATTTTTTGGTTCTGCGATTTGATTTTTGTAGCACAAATTCCTTATTTAATTGAGATTTTAGTTTTAAAAAAACCTTCACCAATTTTTTCTGAACTCTGATTTAAGATGAATAAAAACTTAACAGCCAATCTCTTTTTGCTGAGTGATAAAGATATGTGTGGTTTGTTTTATCGTGATGACCCTTTACGTTGGTCAATTCTGAGCGTTTTTCTCAATTTCTTGCATGAGTCCTATCATCAGTAGAGATCCAAATGGATGGTTTTTCTCGGTGGTAAAATCCATGGAGGTACTCATATATTTAGAAGTTGCCGAAAAAAAATGGAGGTACTTTTATATTAAAAAGTTAACACGTTCAAAAAATATTTTAAAAAGTTAACATAATCAAAAAATATTTTAAAAAGTTAACACAATCAAAAAATATTATATAATCAATCTATGGATTATAAATAATCAGGATTGAAAACAATATGGCGGTAACGAACATATAAGGCGATTTTAGGCGTTACGCCACTTCCGTATATTATTCTAACTTTCATGGTAAAAGCTCATAACTCATAATGAACAAATCCTTTCCAATCCCACCAAATACACAGCATCACCTTATTGCCTTATCAGCCAGGTTTAGCCACAGTCTGTGGAGCATGACCGCCCTTTGACTTGATTTTTTACGCAAGTTATTGTCGTAGCTTTTCATCACCAGTTATCAATTTCTTCAAAAATAGGTGGTTTCAAATGAGTACACGGTTATTATTCATTCAGTGAGGTCCCAAACTATTTAAAATGGGTTAAAACTTTTTGTTAAAGCTTGTATCGCATTTTTTTTGTTGTAATAAACGTTGATAGACATAAAAACAATTAAAATAGCGGGAAACTTCACCTTTTTAAATGGTATTAATCCCAGTTAGGTATAAACAGTACTACTAAAGGTTTTATTATAACTGAAGAAACAAATATATGCAAAACACGAAAATATTTTTCCCTGACATATTTATTAGTTATTTCTACTGCTGTGTAGAGCGCGTGCTCTCTATTATTTTTCAATAGAAAAATGACAAGTATTGCCTTCAGTATTCAGTTAATATTGCAAGTAATTTAGTATTAATATTAGGCCTCAGACGTAAAGATGAACAAATAATATTGATGGCCCGAATTAGTGATAAGAAATAAGGTTTAAACTCATAAATCAAGTAGGCTGCTGCAACTCAATATTTTACTATTATTTTGATTAAAAAATATTTGGATCCACTAAAATAAAATAGAATCCCACACCTTTTTAGTAAAAGAGGTGTATTTTATTTGGCATTATTATTATTTTGACGTAATGGTCTAAGTTTTATATGATCTTAAAAAAAGTTTTAAAAAACTCTTTTTATCTTTGGATTTTTTGATCGAGCGAAGTAATATTAATTACGTTTTGAGTCCCAACACAAATACCAATAAAATAGTCTTTAATGACATATATTTTATTCACTATTTAAAATGTATCATTTTCAAAACTTAATTTTAAAATCGGTAAAACTGGAAAACCTTCCGTTAATTTTACAATATAAAGAATACAAAACCTAACCAATGATTTATAAACAATATGGAAATATAGAGTCATACTTATAAATAATACAATATACGTGGTGACCGAGTTGGTTAGCCCTTGGACTTAAAAACACTAAGGTCCCTGGTTCGAATCCCGGTGTGTACCAATGAGTTTTTAATTTTAAAAATTATGTACATTTGTTTGACAACACCACTATAGCGCCTCGGAGAGCACGTTAAGCTGTCGGTCCCGGTTTCACTATACCAACTTGTGAAACTATTTATAGATGGGTTATTGAGTTCGGTGTAGACTCATACCATCGGCTACGACGAGGTGGGATTAAAACCCCTCCGCTGGGTACCCTGGGGCCGTCTTGGCGGTCTCGGGCGCCGTAAGGCACCCGTGAAGATATATATTTTAAACAAGGTACTTGACCTACCATTCGCAACAATATGTCATCTATTTATTCGCTTCATGAATATAGCGTTTATGACGCAATTAATACCGTGTCGTGACGCTAACAATGTTTCAGCGTCATAAATTTGGTTTACCTTGAGCTGAAGTTTCTCTACATTTCTTATCAATACCATTGTTTGCTACTTCTTATCGGAACCAAATCACGGTGTCAGAAGATTTTATCTATGCGCACGAGTTTTTCATGATGTCATACAGAAAAATATTTTGAAATCTCAAGTGTTTCATTTTTTGAACATATCATCATAAATATACATAGGGTAGCCGGTATAATGATTGGCACCTTAAGACGTCCATCAACTTTGAACCTTTATAATTCGAAATAAAGTTTGAAATCGTAATACGTTTTGTGGCCAGTCGTTTAGTAGGAATATCAGTATGACAATAACATCTTGCCCATGATAATATTTCTCCACTTTTGCTACTTTATTGCTAAGAACTTAAAACATCTCCTAAAACTACAATCATTGGCCCCAAAATATAGTGATTGGCATAATATTAGTATAACGATTAGCATGACAATAGTTGTATTTTGTGTTTATTAGCATTGCCAATTATTATACCGAGTAATTGCCAATCACTAAAATTTTGGTTGAAAATACACGATAGTGTTGTATACTATTACAACTTTACTTTTATCGATTTATGGGTAAGTAATATTAACAAAGCAAAAATATTATTGGAAAATATTTTTTAGTAACTATAAAAAAGCCATAATCAAATAGGTATAACTTTAAATATAATAGATGTATAACTTAAAAATTATTACAGGGAAATATATATTACAGGAAATTGTGCTAATCAATATTAACAACTTTTACTGCTTAATGGAGCAACTCTGACAGGGTGAAAAAAAATCACTTTATCATACATTTGCTCTGTATCTACCCGATTAAAATGTATAGAATTTTTATTTTATTTTTTTTGGGCAGAGTTGTTCCCATAAAGAATGTTGTTCATTTGTATAACAACTTGTAGGGTGCTATATATAAGGTTTTTGTTACATTGAAGGCGACGCGACATGTCGCCACGCTGATTTTTCTCTAAGGCCCCTTTGCACCTAGTCGTCGTAGCCGATAGATAATATTCTAAACAAACATTGGACAAGTTCCAAGTGACAAGTTCGTAAAATAAAATAAATACATTTTATTGATATATATTTTAGTTAAATTATCAAAATCTTAATAAAAGATTATACTATGTTATTTTAAATTATATCGACACAATAGGGCATCACTATACATTTTTTGATTCTTTTGTATAAAGATTGGCATACATATGAGTACAAAGATTGGCATGCCAAGCACGTAAAAAGTATAATGATCAGCACTGCCAAGATTTGGTTACAACTATCATAATCCACTTTAAAGTATATACTACAAAAAAATATTATCTATAGTTCGGATCAAGAGAATAAAATTGTATCATTATTTTAAAGCACAACGTACTATGAATGGCACCCCTGCCAATCAATTAGTTGTCCATATATATCGACGGCACTAATTTCGGCATAGCAAATTTTAAGTTAATTTAAGATTTTTTCCTTCAATTTATATTTATAAACCTAAAAGAAATGTATATTTACATGATAATGTCGCATAATACCTAATTTGATAAAAATACAATAGGTATATAACAGTTTAAAAGTACTAACTTCTTAAGATTTTCCTAATAAAATTAACACTACACCACTTTAGGATGTTGCATTCACAATTTATTTTTTTAATCAGTATTACCAGTTATAAAACATAAAATCTACCTATTTATTTCAAAGTGTTGTTAATAAAGAAAATATATATATTTATTTTTTAGTAGTTTGTCAAAAAAAACTCTTAATAATTAAGATTTAAATTCATGCGGCCAATCATTGTAGGGGGGCCAACATTAGTACTACTTACCCTAATTAAACATAATATACAAAAAAAATCCACGTCGCGTAGCCGCGAACAAGTGGCAAACTCGTCGCAGTATAGAATTTATTTAGGTCATTGTAGGTAATATAAAATCGACTATTAAAAAAAAAGTTCCTGACTATATATAATATACAGAAAGGTTGTACTTTGGGCTAATATGAAGTTCTACTACTACTCAAATCGAACAAATTTTCTCGTGGAACCATGTGTCGCAAATGAAAAAATAATTGCCTTTACTATACAAACTAGTACTATTAAAATGATATTTGTTTATGGGGAAGCTAATTTTTTTTCATTTGCTGGTTCTATGGGTAAAGTTGTTTGAGTAGAGCCTTTCAAATTCACCCTGTAGGTAGCATGAATGCTTTATGCTACGGTTTCAGAGGTCGTGTATTCGATTCCCACTCACAAGTAGACTCATAACACAAATTAATCTTTGTTGCTGCCCGTTTTGTTACCGCACCATTTAGCCAGCGATAGGGAGAGCTATAAACACTGTAAAAAAACAATGTACTGATTGACCCCATTCATGGACTTTGTGGGACTGCTCACCACAAGGTAGATACAAAGTCACATGTCGTTCTCCAATAAAAAAATTAAAAAAAACTTTCGACAATTTTTTTATCAGGATTTCTGTAGTTTCAGTATGCCCACTTAGTAATACATTTTTTTGTATAATTTATGAGTATAAATATAATTTATTTACACTTGTCATAAAAAAGTGCCAGATATTTATTATTTATATTCCTAAATAGGTATTTAATTATAAACAGAAATTAGGAAATTACCATTTAGATCCAAAGCAATGACGTTGGTCACACAAACACCCATTTTCCACAAATTCACGACATAAAACTTTATTCACGTCACAAGTATAACCTCAACGGAAACTGAAAACAGTCAATATGAAACCTTATATGTTCATGAAAATCTTTTAATTCAATTAAAAATCACTTGTTAAAGTCACAAATCACAGAAACATTATTTTTAACCATTTTTACTCCTCACTTTTTTAATATAACACAATAATAAATAAAGTTCATGGAACTTATTTATCATAAAAATAATACAAGTTTTTTTTTGTAATACTTTTCAGATACACGTGCGGCCTATACCACAGTCACTGATTGACTGCGATGTATAACCTAGGCTCAATTTCTTGCATGCGGCTTAACAACCTTATCCAATGCTTCTCAACCTTTGTTATAAAGACATTTTATTGAAAACAAAAAGAAAATGTTTACTTGTAATAATAGCTTTTGTGATATTTTAATGGCCATGTTTTTCTATATTATTTTTGTCATAGATTTTTCCTTTTCTTGCGCATTTTCATTCGTACAGTTACTTAGCTTGTCGTATAAACAGAAAAAAGAGTACAATATTGTATGTATGTTCGGGGAAAGTTGTCCCTCATCCATAATCATCTTTTAAGAAAATAGTATTACATTAAAATTATACTTATTAATATTTCACACTTAACTTAACTAAAAAAAACTTCTAGGTGGATAAAATCCATTACCTACATAAAAATATAAATTATAATTAAAAATGGCAGACGAACTGCATATAAACATTTTATAAAATCTACAACATAGAGATCAGTATAATCTATATTATATAATATGTATTATATTAATCTTAATTCAACTTTTTTAGTCGATGATAAGATACTATTACATAAAATGGAACATAGTGACATATTTTGCAAATAAAGCAACGTATGATGACCGGGATTATTGAAATAAATGGTATTTATAATA
This sequence comes from Monopis laevigella, assembly GCA_947458855.1. Taxonomy (NCBI): domain Eukaryota; kingdom Metazoa; phylum Arthropoda; class Insecta; order Lepidoptera; family Tineidae; genus Monopis; species Monopis laevigella. The sequence goes on along the minus strand of OX381583.1, from coordinate 3,453,814 downwards.
TTCTAGTGTAGCGTATACTGATACTGAAGCAATATAGATTAAATAAATCTTGGTAACTTTGTGGGTTAATTGTATTTCCTTTGATAACAAATGCTTATCAGTAAATTTATATCTATAGAGTTTCTACAAATGCTGATACTAAATTATTCATTTATACCAATTAGAATTTTGAATTTAAGGATGTGCATGGACAATAAAGGTCTTATATATGTTTATCTACCTAGGTGAAATTATTTACTAATATATATTCATTTATGACATGTATGAGGTAAATGTGACATGTTTTAATTGTAAGAATAATTTGGTTAGCCTCCGTGGTATAGTGGCTTGATTCCCACTCATAGCAAAACAATATTAGTACGTTTTCTAGTTTTCCTTGGTCTTAGTGTTTATGCACCTATTAGTATCGTTGTTTCTGGTACACATGGTACAAGTCTAGACCTTAGTTTGTATCCAGGGCAATATGTGTGATATGTCCTAGTTTTTTATTCATTACTAGATAAATTTATTAGAGTACCTAAGTAATACTTGTTAACAACATTGTATCTTATTCACATTTTTTTATTGTAAATAGTATCTAACTATATAATATAGTAGTAAAGTAAATAAATTAGGTGAGTGCAGCTAGATATGGCAGCCATGGTTGACATATATTACACCTATTAAAAAACAATTAAAAAAATGTAGTTGTACACAAAGTTACGGGCAACAATTAGTCTATTATAATATGAATAGTTTGGTATCTCTTTAATAAACAATATTTTTGTTGTTTTGCTTCTGCTATGACAACTTTAAAGGTTTGAGAACCTCAGGTTTAGAGGTACAGTTCGCAAACGTTTACGCAATGTGCTCGGGTTCTGTTGTTTCGGAACGAATTGTGCACACAACGCTTTATTTTTCTATTATCAAATATGAAACTTATTTCTTTAGTAATAAAGTTGAGGGTTCTAAAAATTCGAGTATAAAAACAATCAGGTATAGAGAGGTATATTATAAGAACCACAATTGGATGTTTTTTTTTTCTTCTCTTTACACAAAAGTGATCTATTGTTGGAATTTAATTGAATTTAATGTTTTATTTAGTTCTGCTTAGTTTAGTATAAGACTTATTTAAATTTAGACTTATACCTAGGTAATAGAGCAATAAAAAATGTTTCAAATGCTTTATTTGTTATTAGGTGGGAGAAAGGCCTCTATAACATCGCTAGGCCGACCGACCGAACTCGTTAACACGCCTATACATATGAAAAAACCGTCAAGTGACCTAGTCATGTTTCGGGTTTTAGTTTGTGGGTTCACCGGTTTTCCGGAGACTAATGCATCGATTTCTTGTCGAGGGGGTTGTCTCCTTTCATGGTACGGTTACGAAACTGGCTATTTGATTTGACGATAAATTAATATAAATTCGTATTTGCATTACGAGACTCGTCCATGTCGCCACTCATTTCGTAACCGCATCATTTAGCCGGCATAGTGGGAGCTATAAATATTGTTAAATAACAATGTATTGATCAAATCCATTCATGAGCTTTGTAGGTATGCTTAACATAAGGTAGACAAAGTCATTTGCCGTGCTCCATTAAAATAAAAAAATATAAAATATCGATCCGATTTCTTTTAAATTAAACGACGGGTGAAATTGTGGGGCACATCTAGTATAATATTAAAAGAGAAAATGAATGATTACCATTACGTAATAGAAAAAAGAAGAGGACATTTTTATTCTATTCAGTGATGACCATCGACTACGACGAGGTAGGACTAAAACTCCACCGCTGGATCAGTTTATTCGTGCACCACGAACCAAAAAGACAATGTTTTTTTGGACTCAACATTTTAAACGTACCTATATTGATTAAATATACCTTTAAATAATAATAGAAACCACAAATAGCAAAGTCTAATCGGCGTTAAAAAATATTTGAAATAATATGCAATTTAACTTGCACATTATGATACAACTAGGAATCATTTTAATTTAACTTGCACATTATGATACAACTAGGAATCATTTTAATTTAACTTGCACATTATGATACAACTAAGAATCATTTTAATTTAACTTGCATATTATGATACAACTAAGAATCATTTTAATTTAACTTGCATATTATGATACAACTAAGAATCATTTTAATTTAGGGGCTATATCTATATATAAAAAAAAAAATGTAAATCTTTATAGATATATGGGTAGTCAAAAAAAGTTTTAAACAATGGTCAAAGGTGCGTTTGGTTAGGCTGCTATTCATTACCAAAAGAACGACGCAGTGATAAGGAAATCCGGTTGAAGCTCTTCGATGCTTATGCTGATTATTACCAGCAAACTGCAAAGTATTACCAGAGGCTCTACCATGGGTTTGCGCATTGTAGAAACGTAACGTATTCATTTACGTATATGTGAGCAACATGCAATAGGACCGCTTTATTTTTGGTAACAGGATTGAATAAAGCGATCCTATTGGTTGTTGCTCACGTATACGTAAATTAATACGTTACGTTTCTTCAATGCGCAAACCCATGGTAGAGCCTCTGGTAATACTTTGCAGTTTAATCAGCATAAGCATCGAAGAGCTTCAACATGATCCCGCGCATGTCGGTGAGTCGATAACGCTACCATATCTCCATATTATTATGTAATACCCGACCCTAAATAGAAACCTAACCCTAAATAAAAAGAGAAAGAGCCAAAAGTGTTTTCTACCCATAAACTTTAATGGGTTTGAAATAATATGATTGATTCAAAAAAAAATGGTCTCAATTTATTAAAAAATAAATAAACGATGACTGTACATTTTTCTTTTTTAATTTTCTGTCTTGATATTTTATAGGAATTATTTTAATATGAGAGGTTGATTTTCTTTTTCTATACCAAACTTAAAAAAAAGGAAATTGTACGAACCTAGATATGGATAATATTTATAACGCATCCAAAAATCATCAAAATCTATAAAAATATTTAGGAAGGGGTAGACCAAAAGGTTGTGATTGTAGGAGAAATTTTTGATCAGACGATCCTCTTAATATGAAAAATACTACGGACCATATCCACGCCTTAAATATTTATTCTAAATATAAGGTAAGTAACCAATCGCATATATAAATGTACCTATGTTTTTACCTTTTATTTCTAGAAAACTAATTAGTGCCTGTACCTAAAGTCAGTCTGGGTCCGGTTGTCTATGTAAATATTTAAAAAATGTATAAAGTGTCCGGCGATTTATTTTTCTTCAGGCGTTATATATATATATATATATGTAGGACAAATTACACATAATGCTCTGGTCACAAACTAAGCTTTAGGCTTGTACTATGTGTACCAGAAGCAACGATACATATTATATTTTAAAAACACTCAGACCCTGACAAACTATACAGAAAAAACGTAGTAATTTTTTTTTTGCCATGGGTGGGAATCGAACCCACATATATTTACACTTCATGTCATTTTTTTCATTATTCCGGTTAGACAAAACAAATAAATTTACAGTAGTGTAACAGGCATAGTTAACATTTTAAAATGGCATATAATTCAACCACATGCGTTAAAGTTTTTTGTGGGCCCACCCGCCATATATAATAAAAAAAAACAATCTCCGTTATCCCCTGGGTTCTCCTACACTTTGAATCGACAAGAGAAAGTAAGTAGTCACATGACACATGAGCTTGAAAGTCGGCTGCAGAGATCTTTCTCTTTATATAACAGAAGCAGTTGTCCTCTGGGGTAAACTGTCTTCATAGAGGAAAAATTGTTCCTTCAAAGGCCTTTGTACTAAAAGTGAGAGAGAGAGACAAAACGGTACTCACATGATCTTCTAGCTTGAGGAGTCGGTCGTAGAGATCTCCCTCTTTGTATAGATGCAAGCAGCTGTTCTCTAGGGGTAGTCTCTCTTCGTGGAGGAGGGAGTTTACGTTCCGAGGCCTGTGTACAAAGAAAGTCAACTTTTAAGTCTTCTTCATGTCATCTCAGAAAATATTAACTACCTACAGACAAATAGTATATAAATAAATTTCTTTACATACCTTAAACAATCTTATTAAATTTTATATTTATTATTTCTATTTATATGTATAATATGTTAACTATAATTTAAACTGTTTCAGTTAATAAATTATAATTTTATTATAGGTATAACTACGGTGATGATAATTATTCAGGCGTTTTTATATTTCAGATTCTTCAACACCATAAACGTAAAATTATTTTTAAAAATATGTAGCTGGAAGTTCTTCTTATATGTACCTGGAAGTGCATTTCACATAATGCCGGATCACAAAATTATTTTAAACTTTTTAGTTTAATTTTATTTTCAGGCGCATAAAATAACTTAAGCTTGGAACCATGATTATGTCATGTTTTAATACCTAGCTGAATTTATTTAAAAAACAAGACTATTCTTAGGTGTGATATACTTCCATTGAAAGCCAAGTACGTAAATAAACTTTATGTAGGTATTATCTAAATTTAACTTTGAGTATAGGTAGGTAGAGATCATCAAATGTAAAACTACGCTCCCTTCACTAAATTAGTTACGTACGTGATGTGCGGGTGTTATCGACGCGTGGTCCCACGTTCATATCCAAACGGTAGGTAATTGAATAACCAAATGGCCAATGATGTTGACCAATTTGATTAATTACGTCTATACAAATACTTTGCAAGTACGTAAGTACATTCAATGGAGGGGCAGATTTACATTAGACGATCTCTACAACAACAAAAAAATGTTATACCTTTCTTAATGGTGGTCTACTTCTAATGAAATCGAGAATCATGGCGTGTGCGTCCTTCTTCACGCTGTAACAAACATAATACATGAAATAAATATTTTTATAATGCAGTTTCAGGTCCGGTTTCAGGTCAGGTTTAACTTTTTTTTTCAGGCGTTTTATTATGATTATTGAAAGTGGTTTTTTTTTTTAGTATTACCTTCTAAGGCTATGCATAGACAATCATGCATTATATACAAGCGAATTGCACTTGAGAGTTATACCTAAAGATGTTTTGGCACAATTATGTTTCCGGTTTACATAAAAAACTTGTTTTTAAATCAAAATACCTTATTTTTTTATATATTTAAAATTCTTTATTGCACAAAATTGTACATAGGAGAGCTTAAAGCCTTAGGCATTTTTTAACAACTAACCTTTGAGAGAGTGAAATATGCTTAGGTATAGATAAATGTATTTACATAATAAAAATAAAATATATAAATAAATTGAAATGTCCATTAAGCAAATTCCATTTAGTTGTCCGAAATATTAAATTGAAAAAGAAATACTCCCAAGGGGGTAGACGAAAACTTTGATTTTAGAAAGAAATAATTAACTTAGTAATTATTGTACATTAATAATCTTTACATTTTCAAGAATTTTAGGTTCAGTTAGTTTTAGTTTTAGAATTTTATGAACAAGAGAAAAGGTTTTAGAGTTATACCTAAGTAAGTATATACAAAAGAAAAGGATTTCGAGTTATGTAGTAAAAAATGGTTTTAGAAAATAACTTTCAAAGTTGTAAACCGAAATTAAAAATAATAAAAAAATTAAGAGAGAGGTCTATAACAAATATTTCGTAGAATATACCTATAACAAGAATTCTTACTTATGAGGGATGGATCCATCAACTTTCCTCAGCTTATATCTTCTGGATCGGATGTCGTCCATGAGGATCTCGTATGGAGTGAGCTCGTATTCGATGGGGGTGTGAGAGTAGTTGACTTTCTTTAACTTGACACCCATACGAAGTTCACCGATGACTTGCACCCAAAACCGCGCCTTAAAATAAAGAAATGGCATCAATCTTAAAAAGTTAGTCTTTAAGTTAATCTAATCATGTTATTTAGGGCTGATTTTTAAATCGTCAGATAAAGTTATTCGACTGTTAACTTGTATGAAGAACTGTCAAATTTATTCTTTCTTCATACAAGTAATCTATGGAATAACTTAATCTGACGATTAAAAAATCGGCCCTTAAGTCGAAAGAAATTAAAGAATTTACTACTACTATTTAAACAAATATATTAAGAAAGAATCCTCAAAAAAATTATGTATTTTTTTACGAATTGTGACATAGCGAGTAGTAGTATAAAAATATACCAATTTTAAAATTTGTACCTACTACCCTTCTGCCAAAAAGGTAAGTTCGCTAACATTTAATTTTACTATGTTCATTTAAAAAAAAACGGTAAACCTGATAAAGCTAATCAGGTTTACCGTTTTTTTTAAAATATAATATAGTTATTTTACTATCTGTTGTTATACTGGTTTATTGACTTACTTGTAATGCTCTCCATATCCTTCGGTTAGACTGAGCAGCAACAAAAATATATTTCATTATAAATCACACAATTTAATCCTAAGTAAAACTATATTAAGGGTCGTATTTGCCAAGTCCTCGACAGGCTCTACTAGCTTAGACCCTGTCGAGGAAGAAAGCTAGCCCCAGGACTGTTAAGAAGAACTGTTTAAGCGTGTCCCTCAGTAGAACATCCAAGGTATCCAGATGTTAAACCCAAGCATCAGCCACAGATCACCAGGTTTCTTTAGTCCGACCATGGCCATTTCCAAGTTCAGACTATTAAAGAAGAACTGTACCCCAAGTGTGAGTTTTCTAACTATTACTTTGATTTTGAGTTAACTCTAAAATTTGTATGGGAAAAAGTTCAGCGCTCCAAGCGGAAATTTTGAGAACTAAAAATGCGAGCGTATGATTGGTCAAAATGTTAACGCAGTAGTATAGTTAACGCGAAAGTAAATGTTATCAAACACTAGGGTAACTGCACAAAAATGTATATTAGTAAACACTTACCCAATCCGAGAACCTCAAGGTATCCAGTTGTTGGACAGAAGCATCGGCCGCGCCCAGATCTCGGGCTCCTCCAGCTCTGACCCTGGCGAGGAAGGACGCCAGCTCCAAAGACTCGGCCACCAGTGCGCGGCAGACGGCCCGGTAGTGCGCTGACGCAGCATCTCTTGCGCACCTGCCGCTTCCACCGCAATGCCATACGCAGCGCTGGAAAAGGTGGCGCTTGTTTAGTTAATATTTTTTAGAACAGTAAGGTGTCCTGTGTCTTCGCTACGTAAACAGCTCAAAATAGGACAATATAACTTTATTATTTTAATCTCAAATAGTTTTCCTTTAATCTAATTTTTTATAAGGATTCAGGAGATTCTTAAACCAAAATAATAATAAAAGAAATAAAAGAAATGCTGTATCGATACATATAGCCCTTTGCACAACGGTGTGTTGGTTCGACGACAATAAAGTAGCGAGGATATTATCAAACTGCTGCATTACAAATTCGTCTTTGTCGCTGCCCATTTTGTTACCGCATTATATAGCCAGATAGTGCGAAAGACAAATGCTGTTAAACAACAGTGTAACTATTGATCGAGCCAAATTCATGGTCTTTGTATGTCTGCTTAGCATAATTCAATTTAAGCTGTTCTCCAAAAATAAAACCAAAATCAAAAAAAGTAAATCCTATCTCTACCTTATTATTTACATGTGCTAATTTTTTCAAACACACTACGCATAGAATCTAATAGATCATACTTGTGTCTACTTAGGATTACTGAATAACATTCAATTTTAATTATCAGCTAATATTTTTTTATCAAAATAGATATTAGAAATACTCCTATTATATTTTTTAATCAGTCAATTAAAAAAAAATCAACAACAATTTGTATTGGCCTGCATCATCACGGGTGCTTTACGCTCATGATCACCTAGACGGCCTTAGGGTACCCAGCGGAGGGGTTTTATTTCCACCCAATCGTAGCCGAAGGTATTTTGAAATCGTCTATCCTTATACTAGCTATAGATTCGTAATGTTTTGGCTTTCTTTGCGAAAATAGATAATCAATTATATTTCATAAAAAGCTGAAGGACCAGTGGTAAACGCAGAAGACCCCGAAGTAGATATATCTATAAATATCACACATTGCAAGATGTTTAGTATGATAATACCTAGTTTATTGATATTACGAAGTGCATCTTAAAATATAACCTAACCACTAAAGAAAAGTTCAACAACGCCCTCAAAATATTAAAGATACTTCACAACAGTAATTATTCTACACATGGCTAGTGACTCCCGAACAAAACCCATGCCTCCAGCATAGGAATAAATGTCACGCACGAGTCTCCCATTACCACATTCCTTAGCACCTGCCGCGGTGATGGAGAAATAACTAGCATTCATGGCAGATGCTACTAGGCACTTCTTTACAAACAAAAAGCTGGTAATTTCTAGACAAAAAGAAATAAAAATGACGGAATTGTTAACATATAGATTTCTAGGGCTACGGGCTATGTTACTTATGATAAATTAAGGTATGATTACGTTGTATAGTTTGGCAAGCACATCTACAAAGTTCCTAGTGGAAATGAAATGAAATCTCTTTATTTGCCTTAAAATATGGTTACATATATAGATATTCAATTGTAATAGTACAGCATATTTTACAGGTTTCGGCGTGCAAATCTTAAGTAGGTAGTAGGTATATAATTACTGATTGATATTATTACTGCTGCATATTTGTTTCCTATGGTAGGCAAAATCGTACGATTGAAAGGACGTTTGGCTATATTATAATATAATATAGTCATAGTATAAGAAATACTCAAATTTTTATTCATCAAACATTACAAAATATTTTTTTTTATGTAAGAATTATAAACTAAACTAAAATAAATTAAAGTATTCCTCTAGTTTGTCAAGTGGCATGGTGCCCAAGATGCTGACGGCATTTCCTTTTTGAATTGCTAAAGATATTCTTTGTTTGAAATACACGCCAGCCCTTGGGTCACCAGTAGCGTCGATTAGGAGTGGAGCCAAGGTTTTGTAAAAAGCCTTAGCGTCAGAACTCCAAGGACCAATAGTATTATTATAATATTGCGTACGTCATAGTATTGCGCAAAAAAATATAACCGTATCTAAAAAATTGTGCAAAATTAATAGATAACACCATCGATTTATTGAAATCATGTTAGGCGTATGTTCCTTTTCGATGGTTGCTGCTTTATTAATTTGAATCTCGTAAAGATCAGCAAGTTCTTATCAAATCGCAGTTGGTTAGGAAGATTATGTTTTGCAGAACCATTACACCTTTTCCCTGACATTATTTTAGCCCATTTCGTTTTATACATAAATTCATCGCGTATTATGTGGCTTTAGGAATAACTTTTGTATATACGAACGAGTATTCACAGTGATGGTAAAAAATTTACAATGACCCGGTACAGGTAACCCGTTTATGGGAACTACTGAAATTCTAAAGTTTTTTTTCTTATATCGTAATTGATTATCAGTTTCGAGTAGTGATTTAACGATATCCTATTTTGGATTATTGGACTGCAGCATTTTTATAACTCTTAAACCTTCTTCAGACATCAGCTTATGATTTAACTTAAGGGCACCTAGATAAGTAAGACCTTTTGGAGCTTGCCGTAATAGTTACCTTACAAATAATAAGGACTTTGGTACCAAATGATAAAGAAAGAGATATAGTTTCAAAAGAGGAAACATGTTCAAATGTAAACTTATTGTACATAATCTATAAAAAGCGATATATCACTGAATGTCAGAAGCTGCGTGTAGAAGGTGGCGATTAAATAGGAAACTAAAGTACAATTAAGTTTAGTTTGCGGCAAAGCAAAAGATAGTAATTACTAGGCACTCGAGTTAAGTCGAGCTATAATTGTAGGAGAAACTGATGAAGATGGCACTGTACCAGATGATTCAAGTTCAAGCTGGTGTCTTTGGCATTACATAATGTTATGGTGTTTTTTTTATTCTTCATTAAATGCTTATTAAAAAATTCCTCCATGACAGAAACTAGATGTGAAAAGCTGAAAACCAGACCTACCAATTTTCTTAAATATATATTTATTGAATAACAGAAACACGCATGTAAAATATTTCCTTTAATGAATAGTTTCATTAAAATAAACAACTTAACAAGTAAGGTTACTAAAACAAATCTTACGAAACTTCTAGGCAAAATAGTATATAGTATTTTTTTTTTGTATCATCACGGGTGCCTTACGGCGCCCGAGACCGCCTAGACGGCCCCAGGGTACCCAGCGGAGGGGTTTTAATCCCACCACTATAGTGGTGTTGTCAAACAAATGTACATATTATTTTTAATTAAAACCTCATTGGTACACACCGGGATTCGAACCAGTGACCTAAGTGTTTTTAAGTCCAAGGTCTAACCAACTCGGCCACCACGTATATTAATTATGTTATAATTTATAATGGAATAAATCAATTGACAGATTATTCTTTTTGTTTATTTAGGTTTAAGACAAAGGAATCTAGCCCATACAGCTTTGACTTATGAAAATATATTAGTTTTCTAAAACTTAAAAAAACCCTCGCACCCTGATGCATGGGTAACTAAACTGGTCGTTCGATCTAGTGAAGTTATAGAGATCCGCTTATGCTGTACAAATTAATAATCTATACTAATATTATCAAGCTGAAGAGGTTGTTTGTTTGGTTGGTTGAACACGCTAATTTAAGGAACTACTGGTACGAATTGAATAAACATTTTAGCGTTGGATAGCTCATTTATCGAGGAAGGCTATAATAGGCTACATAACATCACGCTACGACCAATAGAAGCGAAGTAACAGTGAAAAATGTTGCAAAAACGGGGACAAAATATTCCTTTTGTGAGCTTACCCTGCGTAAACGGTTAAAGTTACGCAGACGAAGTTGCGAGAATCAGTACAATAAAAATATGTTGATAGGTATAATTTATTTTATCTGTGTTTTAAAGTTTCCATTTCATTGAACTATAGTATACGGTTTCATAACAGTATTGAAGGGGCGTAAATACAGATATTTTCTGACGTCAATTATTTAGAAGATTTGAATAATCCTGAATATTGTTTTTAAATGTCATAATAGCACATATCTTTAACAAGTTTAGTTAAAGTAGTTTTACAATATAAGTCTGAATCTACAAATAAAGGTATCTTAAATATATAAAAGACATAATCTGTTAACTTAGCGTGAGTTAACTTAGTTTTATAAAGATTATAGATGATTACCCAAATATAATACGAAAAATAAAATAATTTATGCAAAATAAAAGGTTATTGAAAAATTAAAAAAATTGTAACTTTGGGAGTGTTGGTAATTAATATGTCAACAGTAATCACTCGTCAGTAGCTATAACATAATTATTAGAACCAACATATTATAATATAAGACAAGTTAAAACCTAATATTTATCGCCTAACACAATAGTAAAATTTAATCCAAAATTGCAATCATAAAATTAAGTTGGTATGCAGTTAGCAGTACTAGGTATCACACCGACTCCCACACACGACGAGAGGCAAGTTACAGCTACACAAGCAAACTAATATGTCGTAATAACAGCTTAATAAAGCCACTTTACAGCCAGTGCAAGACCATTAATGAAATTACAATTTGCTCGCAGGTGCTATTCTAACCAATGAAATGATTCTGCAAATTATACTAATTTTATTTCTAATTCGAGATTATACAGATATGCAACAGTTAAATAATGTTATCATTGTAGAATGACCGGTTATTGGTAAACTTAATAATACTGATTAAACAACTGAATAGCCTAAATTAAATTAAGATAAGAACAATATTGCACAACTGAAATTTAAAATAATAGCAGTAACTAATACGTTAAAATTGATCAACAAAATTATGATATTTGAACAATACAAATGATTCACAATAGGGCATGTCAAGGTTCACAACAAATTCTCCTGGGGACAGACGTAGTGTTTCGCAAAGTCTTTGTCCAAGTGCTCCTAGTCGAAACATAATAAGATTTGGTTGACACCCACGATACGGTCATTATCGAGCCTTCTTGGATCAACTATAAATCTAATAGAGAATGAAATATGATAGTTGCTGCTACAAATAAATTATTTAGTACAAGCTGACTCGCGCAACTTGGTCTGCGTAACTTTAACTATGTACGATGCGCACGCAAAGGAAGCTCTCAAACTCAATACCACGTGTTGTTAGTAACGTGTATGTTAGTCTATACAAACTTACCAAAACTCCATATTAAGTTGAACTTTTAATATTATGCGTGATAGCTCTGAACTAACCGTGATTTTTTACATCCTCTTTGTAAGAAATAAATCTGTTTTAAACGATGTTCATTATTTTTACATCCTCTTTGACGCATTCTGTTAATGTTATGTCAAACGCCCATAAGGTTACATTAAAGTTGAAATTGTCAAAAGCAATAATTTAATATGGTGGTTAAGTATTCTAAAATTTTCTAATCTAAATTTATCTCGCATTTTTTTCTTTTCTTCTTTCGTAAGAAAGCGAAATCGGTCCAGTCGTTCACGCGTGATGCCGTGACCAAGGGAAATAGGTATTCATTTATAATATCCCTATATATTGCTAAAAATCTACTTGCAATGGCAGTTTTAGGAGTACAACAGGTAGTTTAATGTCTAACAGTACCAATATTTTATTTATTTTCTTCTTCCCAGATATTTAAATGCCTATACTCTACAAATTTTAAATTAAGAAATAAGGATGCGACCTATGGACATCTTTTTGTTTCAAAGTTCAAAGGAAAAAAGCCGAAGCTAGGCCAGCGTCTCTGGATGCAAACACCTTATTAATATTTTATAACGACGACGGACGCCTGGACTCATGGGAGAGGTTATCTCGGATCTTTTTAAAGAAGCAAGTTTTAATATAATATGAAAAGTTAAAACTTTTAAAGTCAAGACGATCAAAGGAATTTTATTTTCTTTCGCAGTTGTAATTGGAGTATGAATATCATTTTTAATTGCTAGTAATTTAAAAGTATCAAAGCTAAAATTTAATTTTATCGCAACAATCCCATATTTGTATACGTGGACGACATTATAATTAATAATAACAGTTACAAAATCGGTACACTACTGCCAGCTATGGAACATATCGTGTCCATATCAGGGTCGTCCCACGATCTATCTACAAAACCAGCTTTCTCAGTAGAACCCGCAAGTCGATCCTTATCCTTCTGTTGCATAACATCAGTGGGTGATGTGACATCTTCGTGATGAGCTGGACTTTCTCTCGACGTATTAGGAAGTTGTTACCATTGATGCAGCCCGTGACTGACCTTCTGGTTTATGGACACTTTATTTCTGATCCCGTGACGATTAACCCTATTACTCTGCGGCTAATGCAACGAAAACCTTTTTGTATGTAAATTTTCAATAGATCATTTAAAACTTATGCAACGGCTATAGGTCGATTTATTACTTTATGGGGCTCGACTTTCTGGGCAGAGTGAATCTTCTCTGGATATAAAAATAACAGACAACTTCCAAAATTAAATATTAACCTTATAACTATTAGGAACGGTAAAAAATATAGCACTTTTTATTAATTGACTAAATATATTTAATAGGACAAACATACGTGTACTTAATCAAAAAAATACTTATAACAATAAATTATAGCTTAAAAATGATTATTATGTCTTATATCATTTTTAATAGAATATAAATTTGCAACAAAACCGTACTTCGGTATTGTATACATCCTGTACTTCGTGGACCTTACTTCGGCATTATAGAGATCTGGAACTCTTTTATTTTGATAGTTCTAAAGATAATGAAAACAAATAATTACCTCAATAACATCGCGAAACAAAAAGCTGTTGTGTCTTCTCCTGCGCACGCGCCGCGGTGCTGGCTCCGAGTCCCGCTCGATGCCCTCGTCATCAGTGTCAGCTCTACCACCTTCAGATGTCTCCGACTCTTCAGAGAGGATGCCACATTCTTCATCATCGTCTGTTGACAACATAATATAAATAAATAAAATGTTAGTCCTTTTATTACAATAATGCTGCAAAGTAAATGAAAAATAAAAATGTTCCATTACATAATAAGAATGACCGAAATAAATACACCGTATGTAGATATACGCCGAAATATATATAAGGAAATAGGACTTGGTCGGTCGCCAAATGGGTTGCTAAATTATCCTTAGTAAGGATACGCAACCGACGAAAATTGTCTCTTATATATGTTATCAAGATTTAATATATAATATAGTCAAGCATAATATAGGCCTAGTCTGACATAAAACCTATCTTGGGCGAGCATTAAATTCTGTATGTACCGTTTTCTAAGAACGCCTAACATTGCATTATTTATAAGCATTGTTAAGTTCTCAATACCAGACCGAGCTGGCAGAAACGTATGGGAATTTAATTAAAATTCGTAATAGAACTCTACTAGCGGCTATAAATTAATTCAAAGGCTGTACATAAGTACTGAATTTATGATCACATTAAATCAAAAACACAACCCTTACACGTGTGGTCTATGGAGTAACAATCAGCATTGCATACGACGTAGTCACGACCCGATCTGTTACATTTATTGACGACATCGACGTGATATGATTGCGCCAGCGCATGATCATAGCTAACTGCTTTTGTATCGCCGCCCGTCCTGGGTGATCGATAGGTTCAAGTGAGATCGCGTTAAAAGGTTACACCTTGACATTGGTAACTGTCGTAATGTTATAAATGGCACAACGTGTCTCGGCTTGTTTGTTTATAGAACTGATACCATCGATAGTTTTATCTCAAACGACATTCAAAATTGATCTCCTAATCTTAAACTTAGAGTCGGTAATATTATAAATGAAGTATCTAAGTTCACTGATATGATTAACACTGCTGATTAAATCTATATCTAATTTGGAACAACATATCTGAAATCAAATGAATTTATGATTGTAATGACGGCTTCACTTTCTCACTCATAAAAATCCTTTCTCTCGTTCGGATCGTATAATGTACTAAATTAGAGCTTTACACAAAAGCATTCCGGGGAACTATCACCGAAGATGTGAGATCATCAATCACTCTTAAAACACAATAACACCCATTAGTGATGTAATAAAGACATCAGAAGCTAAAAAATGTCCAATTTGTGTAAGATTGACACCCGTTAAATATTTATTACGTACGTTTTACCAATAAATAAATTTAACAAAAAAAATGTACCTATACTTTATTTTTAAAAACTAAAATAAAATATCAAAAAGATAATGTATATGATTTTTATATAGCTTTGATATTTAGGTCGGCTAAGGTCGGTAAGCAAGCGAAGGTGCTAATTTATTATTATAGAACAACTCGTGGGCATAAAAAAACTCGACTTATAAAAGGTAAAAATTGATACAATAAGATATTTACAGTCAATTGCCAAGTGGAATGTATAACCAAATTTTATGACAAAAAAGTAAAATGTTTTAGGTCAATAAGTGAAATAAACATTTTAAGAGCGGTTTAAAATGCTATTTTATTATGTCATAATAATGGAGAATGTTAATAAATACTTTTGTAATGGCCGTGATACTAATACTATAAATATTTATACTCGGCTCAGTAAGTAGAACCTTATGAAAAAAATATTAATGCAAGCAATGAACCCTGCTGTCTAATGGACGAATCTAACAAATCATTTGGATTTCTATTACGTTTGAGGTTGGCATTTTAAAGTTTGTATATTATTCTTCATGGTTGTGTAACATACAGCCATTTATTTCAATCATAATGGAGCGGTCATTTTCAAATTTACATTAATAATCCTCGATTACTCAAATCTTTATTTTTAAAACGATTATTTCAATTAAAATCTGACAAAAACACCAAATTATTTTAAATAACGTTGCGTAAATCTAGTTTCGTAACATATGCTTTAATTGTCTTTCTTTTTTTAATGGAGATTGCTTAATTTAATTGGAAATACAAAGACATACAAGTAAAAGGATTTAAAGGTAAAGTTTGTAAAAAAATTGCGGAAGTACTACAGAAATTGGGTTACGACAATTGACGTCATATATTATTATAATATATCTGCGTAAGTTATCTTAAGCAATTGACAGGTTCTATATCTGGTCTGATAGTACAAATCACTGTCATTACCGTTACTGAGCTATCCATCTTACAGAAGATCATTCAGATAAATATAAAGATATATAATCTAGATTATTGTTTCTATTGTTTCTGAAATTCTGTTCTATTACATAATTACTAGCTACGTGGTAGACGAGTGGCTATTGCAGACTTTACAAAAAAAAAACGGTTAAAAAGTATCTTCAATTTTTTTTTTAAACATGGCAGTATGTACGTATGTAATATCAATGTTCTGAGCTGACAGAAAACAAAAATAATCAGATTTTTTTTTTGATAATAATAAAATTCCTCGAATGTATATAAAGCACAACGTATTACTCGGAAGAAAGTGAAATTCCCAACACATGTGTATCAAAACTATACTCTTGTTGGTAATCGGTCACTCTCCCCGCTCAGTGAACAATTAAAAACTACACGTAACTTTAATTTGTAAATGATGAACCTATATTATAAACAAATTTAGAGATAAACAATATTTAGGAAGTATTTTAATTTAGACGTTGAGTTAAGATTTCTTCAAAACAATTATGTCTACAATGTTTTATTAGCTGGTAAATACTCATATAGATTATGGCGATTTACGATTATACGACAGCCTCCGTAGACTAGTGGTTGCGCCTTTGGCGTTGTATCCGGAGGTCGTGGGTTCGATTCCCACCCATCGCAAAAAAAAAAAATTAGTACGCTTTTTCTGTACAGTTTGTCATGGTCTGGGTGTTTATAAAAATATAATATGTATTATATCGTTGTTTGTGGTACACATAGTACAAGTCTAGAGCTTAGTTTGTGACCAAAGCAATATGTGTAAATTGTTCTACATATTATTATTATTATTAATATTTTAAGGATTTCCAACGTTAACTAATCAAAGTTTTGTGGTTAAGACCTCTGAAACAAATAAAGTGTGTTAGATGTGTTTCTTACTTGGTAAAATATATAAACTGAAGCTATAAAATTTGATTGACAAATATTTCGCCTCTCTATGGACCGGCGTCATCAGTGGTTAAGACCTCTAAATACAATCTAACTAAATATATTTGTACTGCATGAGCTAAATTACCTTTGTCAATTGGAACCAAAAACAGTAAATCATAAAGAAACCTCGTACAATTTAGAATTCCATATCTAAGACTGAAGCGACGAACTAAATACAAATGACACTCCTTACAAATATAAATTATTAGCGCCAATCCTTAGATATAAATCGCGACAAAGAGCTTTAATTGAGCTTCGACACGCTATCTTGCGACACGGCGCCTTTGAAATATTGGGATGGAATTTATGGCTCTTGATTATCGTGAAATTATATTTTATTGATCTTGGTAGACATATATTTGTTATTATATTTTGTACAAACAAACATGGATTTATGATTCTACGCAAAAATATCACTATGAATAAAATTGCAACGTATTTATGCTTCCTTATGCGTTTTGAAATAAATTTTGCTGTTTGTATTTTTGAGGACAATTGTTTGTTAAGACATGCTGATATATTTTTTCATGTAACAATGTTTTTAATAAAAAAACATCATCATCATCAAATGTAGGCTGCATAACTGATCTTGATTAAGTATATTATATTTTAAACCCTACAGTTAATTGCTTTACTATAAATTTAATCAATTCAATTGTCTACCGCTAGAGATCAATTAGCTTTTTAGAAAATTCCTAGGTTTTATGGAATGTACAGTCAACGGCAAGGTAAAGTATATGTTTTTATAGTAAATTGACCCTTAATACAAAGGCATAGAGTGCATGTGGGTATACCATTTCCTTGCCGTTGACTGTACAACATGCATCCACATTCTGGGTTGTGGATGGCAGAATATTACTTAGAATTATGATAAGAATTAATTATAAAGAGACGCTGCAAATATCAATGTTGACCTTATCGTCTATTGTGTAGTAGTTTTTCATTAAGAAGTATTATTTACAATTGTCCTAAAATACAATTAGTTTATAATCCAAGGCCTATTTTACCCTTTTATTGATTGCACAGACACCCAACAGTAATTAATTAAAAAAGAAAAATGGAAACAAGAATGCCATGGTATTCAAGTGCATCCATCACACAATGTTAATGGCGTCCATTATACGGTACTCACACCTCCCTGCTTACGACACGCCAATCTCCGACACGTAACGGTGAAATAACAATTGTAATCTTAACCGTATAGCGACGTTTACACTAACCATCTTTCCCTATTTCCCACTGTTTAGGGTTGTACAGAAAATTAACTAGTTTAGTAATAAATATAATATACGTGGTGGCCGAGTTGGTTAGACCTTGGACTTAAAAACACTTAGGTCCCTGGTTCGAATCCCGGTGTGTACCAATGAGTTTTTAATTATGTACATTTGTTTAACAACACCACTATAGTGCCTCGGAGAGCACGTTAAGCTGTCGGTCCCGGTTTCACTATACCAACTTGTGAAACTGTTTATAGATGGGTTATTGAGTCTATCCAAAACATCGTGACGAGCTAGCCACTTGTTCGGTGTAGACTCATACCATCGGCTACGACGAGGTGGGATTAAAAACCCCTCCGCTGGGTACCCTGGGGCCGTCTAGGCGGTCTCGGGCGCCGTAAGGCACCCGTGAAGATATATATGTATATATAGTAATAAAATACTCTGTGGCAGTCTTGAATCCGACTCAAAGGACCAAATGTTAGGGTCTAAGTTACGGGAGGGTTATCGATTTATCTTTTAGGATTTAACTTTTAGCATAATACCATCTATTATGCTAAAAGTTAAATCCTGTCAACCATTAGCCAGCGTGAAAAATATAGACTTATTACTGTTTTCGAAATTCCATACTCTACATTTAAGAGTTCCTCATACTCCGAGGTACTATAGTGGTGTTGCAGACGTACATACTTATTTGTAATATTTTTAAATTAAAATCTCATTGGTACTACCGGGTTTGAGGCCAAGACCTAAAAACTGTAGTATTTTTAAGTCTAAACAACTCGTCCATTAAAATACATAATAATTTAAAATATTTATTTAAATTTAACCAGCTAAACTTTAGGAGAGTGAAAATTGTAATATAGGGTACGCATAAATAATAAAATAACAAATAAAAATCATAAGTCAATAATAAAAAATACTTGAATTAAATTACCAAAACCAAGTGGCAACCCTAGCACAGAGTAACAAATACCTCTGTGCATTGTTGGTACTCCGAGACGCATCCCTGTGGATAGCCCAGGGTCGTGGGAGCAACTGTTAACTTAACATACTCAATTCTAAGACAACAGTTAATTAGTTTATTTCACATCGCATATTGACTTAGTTATTAAATATGTATTTGGGTCGAATCTGCATTATTAATACGTCTTCGTGTTAGCTTATATAGAGTAGTCATAGGAATTGGTGCATCCCAGACATAAATCTAGTTTTTGTTGTTTATTTCATTGAAGTAGTTATCACTAAAAAAATAGGCACAAAGATGTAAAGCGAGTATTACAATCATTTAACTTGTCATAAAAAAACAGCCGATCGAATACTTTACAAACAAAAATACTAGACATGAATTTAAAACTTAGATTTATGCAGTGGATAGAAGTCGGTGCAAGAGGTATTTTTTGTCATTAATATTTCAAGATCAGCCCTTAGAACTAACTTTATGTAACGTATTTTCAAGACGGACTAATTATAAGAGTATATGGCAATATTTGGTCGGGTAGAGACGGTACTAAAAGTAGTGAAGATGGGTGTTCACAGACCTTGCTACTGGTTTACAATGTATAGAAATAAATTTGAAGGAAACTTAGAACTAGAAGAGAATTGGTAACTAGCTACACAAGAAGCAAAAAGGTTTCATGAAACGGATTACATGGTATAGCACTGTATTACGGTTCTATTTACTTTGAAATCGGCAACTAAATATTCCACCATATGTATGTACCAATTGATCTTCACCGCTTCGTACGCAAATCAGGAGGGGCAAGCAAGATCCCGCGCCATAGCTCACCGTTGGCGATTAATATCAAATGCAACATTGTCCGGCCAACAAGGTTTGCTGGCGCCGTCTGCTTTCACCACACCACCCTCGACGCCTAACACGAGAGAATCCAACGTTTAAAAGCTCTCGCACATGTCAGACATTTTGTAGTGCCCATTGCCTGACCGATTTCATCGACTTTAACACCGCTTATTTGGCAGTTTATTTTTTACCACGCCACGAGCCGTTTTAATGGTAGATAATGGCGTTTTATTGCCTATTTAAGATTCGCTATTTCTATCCAACGATGTTAGGGTAGGGTAAAAAGAACCAGCGTAATAAATAAAACTGATATTTGGAACTGGTGGCGCTAGTTTTTCTAACACAAGAGAATCCAACGTTTAACATGTGCGAGCGCTTGCACATGTCAAACATTTTGTAGTGCCGATTGCCTGACGATTTCATCGATTTTAACACCACTGTTTTTGCTGTTTTTAAGGCAGTTTATTTTTTAAAAAGCCACGAACTGTTTTCTATCCTATTTAAGATTCGTAGTTTCTATCCAACGATGTTAGGGTAGAGTAAAAAGAACCAGCTTAATAAATAAAAGTCATATTTGGAACTGATGGCGCTGATTTACGAGATTTATTATATAAAAAGCATCAGGATGGAAATATCAAATGTCTCTTTCTATGTCTCTTAACTATGTGTCGGTTTATGACATATGCATTAGTAGAAGTCAACCTATGGCCAAAGATTATCTTTTTAAACGTGTGCGTTGTAATATCCAAGAATCTGCTATCTCTCGACAAAGAATATGTCACTGATTTTCTGTCGTGTGCGAGCGCTCTAAAGTTGAATTAATCGTTGCTAGATTCAAATAAATGCTTTTTAGTGAAGTAGGCGAATCTATTAATAAAACCGAAGAAATAGTTGTGTTAGACATTAGCAAAGCAATGACCGAGAGTTGTTTTAGACCTTAGATAGACTTTCAGTTAGGTACTGGTTTTCTTGAATAGGAAGTCTTAGAAAAGAATACCTATGAA
The DNA here is from genome assembly GCA_947458855.1 of Monopis laevigella. Lineage (NCBI taxonomy): Eukaryota > Metazoa > Arthropoda > Insecta > Lepidoptera > Tineidae > Monopis > Monopis laevigella. Next base: position 3,432,866 of record OX381583.1, on the reverse strand, counting down.
TATTTTATTACTTTTCTAGCATTTAAGGGGCTTGGAGAAATAACTTGTAAAGATTAAAATGATGATAAACTTTAATGAGTTACGGAACAAAGAAATAAAAAACAAATATCTGTAATCGTATTTCTAATTTATTCTATATGTACCTAAATGTGCACTTATTATAATTTTTAGAGACTTTTAGTTTAAATTCAAATTTTAACTTACCTATTGAATATTATTTTAGTAGGTAATACATCGAACTCTTGAACCTGTCTACTTTCTAAAGATATACTAGAATGAACTAGTGTTTATTTATATATTTTTAAAAACACCATAAAAAGAGGAAGGTCAACATAGCAAATTTTATATTTTAAGATCCGAAAAAAAGTTGTTCTATTACGGTCAGGCAGAGGTGTGCGTAAAGTTGCATCAATTATCTTAATATATTAAAACAACTTGGAATATTTACTTAAAATTGTGAATGAATACATATTGATAGCCTTAATACCCGTATACCCATATTAATATAAACTATAATTAGTTTTAGGTAAAAAAAAATTTAAAAGATAAATATATGACACAAATAGGTCATCTAGGTATTTACGTAATTAGGGGTCGTAATATTTCGCACTAAAGTTTTTTTTTTTAATTAACAGGTATTATTTTGTTAAAATTTTCCTAAAAGGCAGTGACCAGAAGTAGCAGAATAAATACCTAAATTTAACTTTAAAGTTTAAGCCACAGTGTCTAAAATAACCATGCTGTCATAACAAGTAGTCAGGTTTAGTGTTTAAATTTGCTCACAGCCTATTTCCGTGTCCTAGACATTTCAAATGACAATAGACCTTCCCACTGTGGCGCCTACGTCAGCTGAATAGTACAAGCTGTGTCATTCAATTAATTCCATGATTCACCTAAACCATCTAAATAATAAGTAGGTACCTAATTAAATAAAAAAATACCCAAAACCTAATTATATAAATGTTTGTTTTTATTCCGCGATAATAATATTACTGGCCTAGGATATTTTATAAATAAAATGTGATTAAAATTAAATGTAAGCACAAAAAAGATTAATAAATAATAGATTAATAAACACTAGGTATTTAATAAATAACTAGAATTAGATGTACACAAATAAACCCTGAAGACCAGCACGTTGCATACTGTAAAGTCGTCACTCATAAGCTGGGTGTATTCAATTTCATAAATTGTTTTGATTTTCTATAACTTTAAGCTACACGTTTTTCTCTATAAGTTTGTCTATTGATTATTTCATTTTATTGGTTAATTAAATATTTAGAGGCTCCGTAACAAGCTCGCCACTTGTTAGGTGTTGCCTCCGAATACCAACGGCGAAATGAGGACGGGTTAATCCTTCCGCTGGGTACCCTGAGGTCGTTTAAACGATTCTCGGGAGCCAAAAAGGCACCCGTGATGGTATTTATTTAAATATTTATATGAGTAATTAAATAATATCATAAAAGTTAGTTAAAGTATATAACCTAACTACGTTATAACGTCCATTTCTAACATGACTATAATCTAAATTAATTTAAAAATAAAAATGATCAAATAAATCAAGTAAATTTACCTACTTATAATATAAAGTATATAATTTATCATAACCGAACAGTCGTGCGTCGTTGAAACTAACACTTTATTTATTAATGGAGTTTTATAAAAAAGCTTGTCCTGACTGAGTGAAAAACTCATTAATACATCACGAAGTTTGATCCGGGGACCTTAAAACTGCACTGTTTTTAAGAGAGAATTTGATGGCATCTGTGTTTTGCATTTTTTATATTAAAAAGTATTTATATAAACATTCATGTAGTGTTTGTGATAGCAAAACCTTTTCCTAGCAAAAATAGATCAGTCGACCTTTACTAACGCCCACTCTGAAATTCTAAAAGCAGCATCCCTGGTAAATAAAAATATAACACTTTACAAAAAACATATTTCTATAAATTCTAATTTAATATCGTACCATAAAGTTTTCTCTTCTAATGAATAATAAATAAATGCCTCTATAATTTCGTTTATACTTGACAGTTGGAAAACTGTCAAGTGACCATGTTTCACCCTGAAAGGAGAGTTACGAATCGATGGTTGAATTATCGATAAGGCAGTGAGAATATTAAAATATACCCAAATATGTGATAGGACCTCGATAAGAAATCAATGGAGTATTCTCCTGGAAACCGGTGAACCCACAGACTAAAAACGACACATTTCTAATATATTTACCATTAATATATATTTCATTGGTTTGTTTATAAATATGTTCATGCAGTTTTATAATTAGACACTTATGTTGATAATAAAATGTAGTAAAACATTAACATGTCAAGGTAATACAAACGTACTATTTAGAGGTTTGGTGAAAGGACTATAAAGTTAAAGGTTTAATGAGGTATTTTGTTTCATCATTAAGAGAAAGTTACTTCACATATTTCGACAAATAAACTTAAATAGTAGGAGGTCTCCATAATAGTTGTTACCGAGATATATGTATAAGAGACAAACATGAGAACTCAATATTATAAGAACTTTATCATAATATTTGTGTTGGTATTAATAACCATCTCAGATAAAAAAACCGTCAAGTCATATTTTGGTTATAGTCTGTGGGTTCACCGGTTTTCTACAGACTATTGCATCGATTTCTTGTCGAGGTGGTATTCACAAGGTACGGTTACGAAACGGGTAGTTGGATTAATGATAAAGCAGCAATATTAAAATAGACTTAAAATGCAAATTGGTCTTTGTCGCTGCCCGTTTCTTAACTGCATCATTTAGCCGTCATAGTGGGAGCGATCAATGATGTTAAACAACAATGTATTGATCGGCCCTATTCATGGACTGTGTAGGGGTTATCATCAGGTAGATAAAAAGTCACATGCCGTTGCAATAAAAAAAAACTAGAAATTCCCATAATTTATTAACTATAATAATAATATTAGGTAGAAAATTTCACTGATATTGTCCTTATACTAGATACTAATATATTTTACAAATGTCTCAAACTGTAAAAAACGTAATTATATGGTTTTGTCATGAGTGTGAATCAAACCCACCACCTCCGGATTTAACGCCAACGGTGCAACCACTATACCACGGAGGCGGTAAACTCGTTACAACACCACCCATACAGATGCAAAAGCGTCAAGTGACCTAGTCATATTTCGGTTTTACTCTGTGGTTTCACCAGCTTTAGGAGACTACTTCATCGATTTCTTGTCGGGGCGGTAGTCCCTTGAGGATAATAAAGTATACTAGTAATGCAATTTTTTTATCACCGCCCATTTATCCCGCATCATACAACCAGCACAGCGGTAGCGAAAAAAATAATCTACCAGGGTATTTAAATGCACATTCCTTACTCCAATATTTCATTATAAAAGTAAGAATGTAGAAAACACGTTCAATTTCAATTAAGAAGTAGAAGTGACATCACTAAGTGCCTCAGGGAATATTAAAATAAGAAATGTCATAATGTGACGATCAATAAATATGTAATCGAGTTTTAATTAGAGAAAGGGTATCCATCGACGGGAAACTCCAGTAATGGGTAATAACGGCTATGCACTTGACACACATGCAACCAAATAACATTTTAAAGAGAAACTTTATGGAATCGTCGCTCCCCCGGTACCAAACATCTTTACTGACTTTCCATTCATATCGTCCAATCATATTAGAGCAATATTTTAAAAAAGAGTATATTTTTTATGTAAGTTCTTAGGTAGTTACATAGGTATTACGATTTTCTAGATCTTTGTGTAGTTGATAGTATTATGTATATATAAGATATATTTAAGTAATGTATATTATATTGTAAGTCTATACTAATATAATAAAGAGGAAAGATTTGTATTTTTGTATTTTTGTATTTTTGTATGTTTGTAATGAATAAACTCAAAAACTACTGGACCGATTGCAATAATTTTTTCACCATTAGAAAGCTGCATTATTCAGAAGTAACATAGGCTATATAATATCACGCTAGGTCCTATAGGTGTGGAGCAGTAACCAAAAATGTTTTAAAAACGGGGGAAAAGTATCGTTTCTGAGGCCTTCCGTGGCGTGCGCTGAGCATATAGTTAAAGTTATACAAACCTGTGCGAAGCCGGGACGGGCCGCTAGTATTTTATATAATAACTAACTGCCTTCGTCTGCGCACACAAACGAAGCGCTCAAAAGGAACAAATTTTCCCCATTATCCCAACAATTTTCATTGCTGCTCTGCTCCTATTAGTCGTGGCATGATGTCATAAAGCCAAGTCTTCCTAGATAAATGGGCTATTCAATACTAAAATAATTTTCAAAATCGGTTCAGTAGATCCAAAGATTACCCCCTACAACCTCACAAACCTCTCCAAATTTTACAAACTCACAAACTTTAACTGTTTATATTATTATTAGTATATAGATCACTTTGTTTATACTCAGTTACTGTTTATACTCAGTTACTGTATTTCACCTACCTCTCTTATTTACAGTTGATTATCCCGAAGGTTTGACTGGTAGAGAATTCCTAGCTACATTAAGTTCGGCTTTGTTTTTATATGCAATATAGATTTAAATAAATAAATAGCATATATCATTCAAACATGTCGTCACTTAAAAACTGTTCCTTAAATTATTAAGCTATTTCAAAGTTATTTAAACTATGTTTAAAGATAACAATGTAAAGCTTCACACAATTTACTTATTATATATCATCTAACAACTGTAGTTTTATATGAATCCACAATCAGACCTTGTAAAAGTTCATCAGTTATATTCGTGGGAGAATCATAAATCTTGCAGATGAATATGCGAAGAAACTGTACTTTCGTTTCGGTTGAATAGTTTTTTTATGACCCAAAACAAGTAAGAAGTCAAGCCAAATTTTCATTATTAAAATTTCAAAAATAATACGCTAGAGACAAAGTTCTTAGCTATTAATAGATTATCAGTGCGGGTCATCGCGTGGTGGGAGATAGTGGAGTGAACTGCTGTGTTCCGTGATTTCAGAATGCATAGTAGGGTTAAGCCCTTCACGATATCAACACTCCCCTTTTCTGTCTTCAGTATTCTCTTTTTTGCTTGTTTAAATAAACCTTTATAGCAAAAGTCATATAAACGTAACAGGAACAATCGTTTTGAACGGGACTGTCCCTTTTTTAGTCACTCCGTCCCGGTGTACCCGAGGAAAGCTTAAGGACGCCGAAGTGTCCCGTCTTCAGTTTCATAATGGTTACCATGAAAAAAAACTTATAAATTTTAAGTTTTTTAGTAAAGTAGGAATATTATTAAGTCTGAATGTATATACGTGGTGGCCGAGTTGGTTAAACCTTGGACTTAAAAACACTTAGGTCCCTGGTTCGAATCCCGGTGTGTACCAATGAGTTTTTAATAAAAAAAATTATGTACATTTGTTTGACAACACCACTATAGTGCCTCGGAGAGCACGTTAAGTTGTCGGTCCCGGTTTCATTATACCAACTTGTGAAACTGTTTATAGATGGGTTATTGAGTCTATTCAAAACATCGCGACGAGCTAGCCACTTGTTCGGTGTAGACTCATACCATCGGCTACGACGAGGTGGGATTAAAACCCCTCCGCTGGGTACCCTGGGGCCGTCTAGGCGGTCTCGGGCGCCGTAAGGCACCCGTGAAGATATGTGTATGTGTATGTGTGTGAATGTATAACAAATTTTAATTGAGTCTGAAATAAGTCGTGGAATTATTGAATAAATTGTAGAAACCTTAAAAAACTTAGCTTCTGTACTCAAAGCCATATTGATAACGAAAGTGAATTAAATACAACGCTTTCCATGAATTTTATTCTCATTTAAAATCATAACCATATATTGAAAAAAATATGCTCACGAGAATAATAATAAAACCTTATTCTAGTTTTTGAATAATAATCTAGATAATATTTATTTGATTATATTTACATATTTTTCAATACATTTTTTAACATAATAACATTTGTTTCATTACTGTGACTGTCGCCATTCATAATTTTTAGAATGTCCTGTTTTGAGTTAAACTAAAAATGGTCACGTTATATATACCTATACACTATCAAGAAAGTTGATGTAGCACCTAATAATTATGACAGAATCAGGAAGCCCCAAAAACCCAATTTCAATCAGAACAGTTAATTTCATTATCTCTAGGAGCTATCACCACCAATCATGTAAACGTCAATAAAACACTATGAAGGTCAGACAAGATGTCATCTGCGAATGTTGTAGATTGAAAAGATCGGTCAACAATACATCTCTCGTACTTCTATTGTGTATGTACATCCTCCTCCACCTGCCAGATGTCAAATTCTGACATACTGGCCTCTTTAATCATCTTGACGATGTATTCGTCAATTCGATTATCTTCGATACTTTCTTTTGATAGTGTAAGTACATGTTAAATATTCTTACAATATGATGTATCATTCATTACTACATCGATAAGTTTCTAATACCGTATTGTATTTGTAACAAATATAATTAATTCTATTTAGATTTTAAAAGGGAATCTTGATTGAATACGTATAATGTAGTTATATTTATATAAAAACTCGTAGCAGCTTAGTTTATGCCTAAGCTAGTTTTTTTTAATTATGTTTAAACAGAATACAGTCTGCGAGTTTTCGAATTATAATCGAGTTGCAGATAATTTCTCTTTAAGTTATTTATTGCTTCCTCAAAGGTGGATACTGCGATTTACTTAGATTGACTAAGAGGTCCATCATTATTGGCCTTAGCGGAATTTATGAAGACGTCATTTTATTTGTGATTTTATTATGTTCCATTTTTTAAGTTTTAGAAATTAAATCTAATATATTTCCATAAGTCATGGCTATATGGGCCAGATTTGTTCAATTATAACATAATATAGGGATTCTTCTAGGGTAACCCGAATATATATATTTTTCAAATTTATTTTTTGTTTACCAGTTAGGTAAGAATTTATAATTTTATAATAATATAATTACACTTAATAAGTAAACCAAGTCAAATATTGTGATTTTAATAAATGATTAAGAGGCAATTAAATGTTTTTATTATAAAGGTTCCTTATTTACTTGCTTACTTACTTACCTTCTTTAACAAAATAAATAACTAATACGTACCTAATTAAAATTAAAACTATTATAGTGATAAAAGGCTTTCAAACAATAAAAAATAATTATTTGGATATATATATATATACTTACGGCGCCCGAGACTGTCTAGACGCTCCAGGGTACCGAGGGGTTTTAATCCCACCTCGTCGTAGCCTATGGTATGAGTCTACACCGACAAGTGGCTAGATCGTCGCGATGTTTTAAATAGACTCAATAACCCATCTATAAACAGTTTCACAAGTTGGTATAGTGAAACCGGGACCGACACAGCTTAACGTGCTCTCCGAGGCACTATAGTGGTGTTGTCAAACAAATGTACATAAATTTTTAAATTAAAAACTCATTGGTACACACCGGAATTCGAACCAGGGACCTTAGTAGTTTTTATTTGGATATATATCTGATATATATCAAAAATTCGATTTTTTGATTTTTATTATAAAAATCGGGTTTTTTCGCACCTTGAAATAAAAACATAATATTAACTAAGATTATGAACTATAGCAAAAACATATTATAATATTTCGTCTTTATTTATGTACTTGTTTGATAACTTGTAAAAAATAATAATGCAGCTACTGTATTTTAAAAGTGATATGACGTATTTCCGGTATGCAAAATTAAACTTGCTAAAGCCTATACTGATGGATCTCTCAATCAATGTAAATCGCTATTTCCACCTCTGAGGAAGCCATAAATAACTTGAAGAGAAATTATCTGCAACCCGATTATAATTCGAGACATCGCAGACTGTAAACTTAGTAAGACGTAAGACGAGCTCTAGTAAAAACCGAGACGGCTCGTGGAAAAGCAGAAATATGACAAGTTAATTTAGATAAAGTGCGTATTGCAAGAAGCAGACGGTGAGATTGCGGAGAAATGTAACCGGAACAAATCGCTCGTCTCTCTCGTTATTGTTTTCTAATATCCGTTGAGAGGCTATAATAAGATTGACAGAGCAAAGGTCGTTGCCGTGGATTAGTTACCAAACTAACCAAATGTTCTTATTGTTACCTCGGACATGACCCTAGACAAAAGATTTTCAATGTCAATGAGAATGACAACAATTGAGAGAAAATAATTTTCTAATAGAAATTATGGTAATATAAAAAGTACAACAAGAAGCTTATTAAAAGTAGCGCATAATAATAAATTTGTTTAAATTAGCCATGATGAATTAGGTGACAAATTTCCATACAATGATGAGTGCAAATTTGGGGGCAATCTTGATAACAATACTAATATTTAACAAAGCGGAATAGAAACTATTAACACTGGAATGCGGCAAACGCACCTGTGTATGCTAATGCTAAATGTTCCCACAGTTGTGGGAGCCGCCCTTTCTTCCTCAGACATTGGGAACTAAATCTCTATTTTAAATAATAGTATTTAGGAAACAAAATGAGATTTGAATGATAATTAAAGATAACAAAAATTAACTGCTGCAATTAAGAAATTTAAGTGTGAAAAGGAATTACTGTCAACCTGGATTTTTATGAATGACACAAATCCGAAATTAAAGCTGCAGAGATAACAGAACGGAGCGGAGGAATGTCAAGTGCACAATGATCTAGATGATTCCCACGTTTATGCTCCCACACCATACAGCATCTGACAATATGGCAATAACGATTGTAATCTAATTAATGACAGTATTTGAACGTCTCTAAATATGAACAAGATTTTAGCGTTATAAATAACAAATATCATCACGGGTGCCTTACGGCGTCCGAGGCCGCCTAGATGGTCTCAGGGTACCAAGCGGTTTGGGCACCAAGGTACCAGGGTACCAAGGGGGTTTTAATCCCACCTCGTCGTATTCGATGGTATGAGTCTACACCGAACAAGTGGCTAGCTCGTCGCGATGTTTGGATAGACTCAATAACCCATCTATAAACAGTTTCACAAGTTGGTATAGGGAAACTGGGACCAACAGCTTAACGTGCTCCTTGTGGCATTATAGTGGTATTGTTAAACAAACGTACATAATTTTTTATATTAAAAACTCATTGGGCACACCGGGGTTGGAACCAGGGACCTAAGTGTAAACTCTAACCAACTTGGCCACCACGTATACTTGCGTATATTCAACATAAAAAAATTAAGTAAACGGATTTTTTTTTGTATTATTATTATATTTTTACGACAAAATTACACAGTGTTAACAGTAATAAATTAAAGAGCAAGCTATTTGTTCAACATGACAGCAGGCTGTGCAGTCTATTACTCTAAATCTCCAACACTCGTGCTTGTTTTTTAATTACAGAGTCAGCTTTTACGACTAGAATGATTACGAAAACTCTAGGTAGATACTATTATTATATATACCTTCTACTCGTATTACAATTTCAAATGAAGTTAGTAATTTTCTGGAATTACATACCCATTACATTATATTCTACTGCTTTAGTATCTTATTAATTTTCTTAAGAATGAAGGAGTAGCTAGTATAATTATTAGTTATTAAATAGCTCAATAGAAAATAAAGTCAAAATTAAAGCACATTTATAATACAATTCACAGATTAACTCAACCAAAAAGTATATATAAATAAATTAAATTCAATACAAATAAATCTATGATCGTGTAAACACCATTCAAACGATAAAGCATCAGACATAAATAAACATGCAAAACTTAAAATTCCTCATTCAGTAGTCAAGTATAAGGCAGTACATTGTAAAATTATGTGTGAAAGTATAAATAGTGTGTTCCGTGAGATCGGTAGTGCTTTATATTACAATAGTGTAGTGGCTTAAAGTTAACCACAGAATGGCGCCGTTCCTGTGACAGCAGCGAAAGGTCAATGGGGTGAAAGTTCATCAGCAAGTTGCGATAGTGAAAATAGATTTAACACTCGCAGTTGTGTAGGTTGCGGTGTGGAGACTTAAGTGGAATATGGATTATTAATTACTGAGTAAACATTAGGAGGAAATACTTTTGAAGTAACTGTTTATGTTGAAGTGCCTCATTATGTCAAGAAAGTGTTAACTGATATAGTATTTTTTTTGAGTAAATGTGATAAATCAACAGTATGTTCAAACAAAACAAACAGAAAATTGGGTCCATATTTAAATGAAACAAACCTTTTTAATATTTTATGCATTTTAAAAGTTGTGGTTCTTATGAAATAATTTTTAAGAGTTCGAAAAAAGTTTACCTTATAGTCGATTCAGTATGTCTGTTCGCATTAATATCCGAGTACTACTGGTACCGATTTGCTATAAATTTAGTTATAAATCTTGTTGAGCAATATAGTATTGAAATGTATAATTCATAATTTCCTAATAGAATAGGTTTAGGTGAAATAAACTATATCATTGACATTTTTCATCATTAAAAGATTTATTCTGCCATACATTTACATATCTTCTGATAGCATCTAAGTTTTATTAAGTACCGTGTTCTAACAATGTAACGTGTTAGAACAGTTGACATCAAGGAAAAACATACACTTTGTACTATAGCTCTTTGTATTAGGGTTCAAACTATGTTTTTATAGGTACTAAATCTTGGTGCTCACCGTATATAATTTTCAAGTCTAATGGGTGATGAAGAAGCTATAACTGTTTATGGATGAGTGATTGATGGTTTCTATTGTCAATGTCTATAAATTGACTGAATCGAAGCGGCTAGATGAGAAAATAAGTGTTTGAAATGACAATATTAATAGGTTTACTAGCAATATCTTAGAGTGAACGTTAAAGGAATCAAAACCGAACATTCGATTAACAGTAAAATTTATAGGATTTTACTTTTCAAATTATTTAATTGTCTATTAATAGTCTACTTTCGAAAATAGGTTTGCTAGCCATTCGATTTCTATTTTGTTTTTATAGCAGAGCTTGTAAATACTACGAGCTCGCCGTTTATTCAATTTGTACCACCACGGGTGTCTTACGACGCCCGACACTGCCTATATGGTTCAACGATAGGGATTTATTTCCAACTCATCTCAGCCGATGGTATTCTGAATCTACACCGAACAAATGGTCAACTTATCGCGGTGTATGTATAGATTTAATAACCGTCTATAAACATGACCATGTTTGTATAATGAAACGGCGATGAACTATGTGGTGTTGTTAAAATAACAAATTTCTTTAATTAGAACCTTATTGGAATACAATTTATGATCATCATCATCATACAACAGGATTTAAACCATATGACCCAAAAAGGTGAATTATTTTTAAGGTTCGGCCAATTTCGTTCGGAAACAATACTTTTATGACCCTATCTACCTGGGTTAAATTAATCTGAACAAATATATATACTATCACGAGTACCATTTTGGCTCCCAAGAACCGTTTAAACGGCTTCAGGGTAACCAGTGGAGGGATTAACCCGTCCTCATTTGGCCGATGGTATTCGGTGGTAAACACCTAACAAGTGGCGAGCTTGTTGCGGTGTTTATGATGGTATTGCCTCGCTGTGTAAAGCGGCCAACCAACCCAGTTCCAGCCATGTTGTCATCTGCTTAACCTTGTTATCAGTTGCGCAGTGACTTAACGCCTTTTTTGGGGTATAGAATATAGGGAAGACCAATATAATGAAGTTCAGCTCCCTAGCTCAAAGGTGCGGTTATAAAACCAAAATCCTTTAGTAGACTAACCTCTGGAATCGCATTCTGTCATCTCATTGATGAGGCCCTCCAGGTCCGGCGAGATGAGACGCTCCTCGTCATCATTGTGGGTGTAGTCCAGCGCATTGTATATTACTAGCGCCAAATTTACCACCAACTGAAACAAAGCACACATTATTATTAATGATGATAGTACTTTTCACCCATATTGGTCTAGCTTAGTAGACTCTATGAATAGGCTTGTATTTAATAATAATACAAATAATAAATAATAATATTTAATGTAGGACAATTTACACATATTGTTCTGGTCATAAACTTTAGGCTTTTATTATGTGTACCAGAAACAACGATATAATACATATTATATTTTATTAACACCCTAGGTTAAGCAGATGACAACAAGGCCGGCCTGGGATGGGTGACCGCTTTATACAACGAGGCTATTTCATCATAAGCACCGCAACAAGCTCGCCACTTGTTAGGTGGTGCCTCCGAATACCATCGGCGAAATGAGGACGGGTTAATCCCTCCGCTGGGTACCCTGAGGCCATTTAAACGGTTCTCAGGAGCCAAATAGGCACCCGTGATGATATTTATTATTATTATTTATAACACCCAGACCATGACAAACTGTAGGTATAGTTTTTTTTTTGTCATGGGTGGGAATCAAACCCATAACCTCCTACTACTATAACGTAACGGAGAGCACGTTAATCAGTCGGTTTCAGTTTCACAAGTGAAGCTGTTCATATAGATGGGATATTGAGTCTATACAAACAGTGCCACGAGAGAATAACATCGTCTACGACGAGGTGGTTACTCCGGCGCATTAAACCACCCGTGATGGTTTATTACAGGGTGGCCACTTTCTGGAAAACATGGAAAACCGGGTAAAGTCAGGGAATTTTCGGAGACTGGAAAAGTAAGGGAAATGTCAGGGAAAACGCTAGAAGGTCAGGGAAAATATTGAAAGTACACACACAACTTGTTACTGTAAACGAATGGCAACCTAAGCGGAGCGATTCCATCTAAGTTCGTTTGTTTTGCTCTATATATTCCGAAAATATTTCTAAAAAATTGTTTATATTCTAATAATTTTTATCTCAAATACTATTTTTTTCCCCAAAAATCAATTAAAAAACTCGACGAATATATTTTTGGATTTTTTTTTACTTTTTGAAGCTCATTGAGGTCAGGAAAAATCTAAAAAAATCTGGAAAAGTCAGGGAAATTCGTATTCGAAAGAAAGTGGCTACCCTGTATTATCTTCTCCTTTGTCTTTTAATCTAATATATAAAGAGAATAAATCTAAGTTACAGATTATCTCACAGTTTTAGCCTAAATTACCATCACCAGCCTGATTACTGCTCAACTAGGCCAGTTCCTCCACAAGGCCAGTTCCAAATGATGTATAACCAAAAGTTTACAAAACATTGGTTAATGATTACTAAGTCTGTAAGATCGGCCGCCACCCATGACTATCAGCACGGCGTTAACCGGAACGGCGTGCCCAGCGATCATTGTGGTCGTTACCCAACAAAACCTATGTGCTGCAACCGCTCCCATTGCGGGATGCAACAAGCCTTTATTATTAATTTAATATTATGCTTACTGCACATATTCTATGCCTACTTTATCTTAAGAAGCCAGTAAAAGGTTTCGCGATCTCGAACATCTAATAACGTCTAAATGTTGTTTTCAGTGTTATCAAAGTTTATTTTTAATGAAAAAGAACGTAGAGGTGTAAATATTACTTACTTGATCCTAATTAGATAGTATTTTTATAAAAAATATATTAAATTTTGAAAAGACACCCAAAGTTTGATTTATGATTCTAAAAATATTACTTTAGTTCTCATTTTAAAACTAAACAGATTTTTTATAAAGAAATTATGTAATTAGGATCGAGTAAATAAAATCTACACCTTCGTGTTCTTTTTTTCCAAAAAAAAAAACTTTATTATAACTGAAAACAACATTTAGATGTTTTTTGACGCTCGAGTTCGCGAATCCTTTTTCTGCCCACTTAAGGGCGCTCCTTCCAATTTTAACGCTTATCGGTGTTTTAAAGGTTTTTAAGCTCTATCTAATCCTATTACGACCATGGGGAAAAAAAGAAAAAGCGATCCTCCTGGTGGAGAGTACTCACTTAACGCAGTGAGAACGTTAACACAAAAAAACAGTCATATGAATTGGACCTTCCGTTAAAGTTGGCAGTTCAAAGTTTTTTCTATATGTATGTATCATCACGGGTGCCTTACGGCGCCCGAGACCGCCTAGACGACCCCAGGGTACCCAGCGGAGGGGTTTTAATCCCACCTCGTCGTAGCCGATGGTATGAGTCTACACCAAACAAGTGGCTAGCTCCTTGCGATGTTTTGAATAGACTCAATAACCCATTCATAAACAGTTTCACAAGTTGGTATAGTGAAACCGGGACCGACAGCTTAACGTGCTCTCCGAGGCACTATATATATATATTATATATTTATATTATTATTAGTTTAAAAAATAACAACACAATGCTTAAAAATATTAAGATGCTGCTTGCGATCTTCTTTTATACTAAACTATTCATCATTACAAAACTTACACTGATAGAAAGAGAATTAAAAAACGAATCATTTCGTTGTTGAATCATTTATAGTAATTATATATCCAAGTAGTAGATAGATAGTAATTACTCTTCCAAACGTTAGCTGATAGATAATTCTTAAGGCTAATTTAAGTTCTTCTATTAACAAATTTGCAAAAAATAATTTAAATAATAAATATATAAGTTGCGAAATTAATTAAATTAGTTTATTACTTTGTAATTTATATTTCGCCTTACATGGCGTCTTTAGTCGTATCGTATGACAATGATTTTTTTTTTATTATAATAAATTAAACATAATAATATATATTTTTATATATTTTACTTTGTAAACTAAATGTTAAAGTAACCATTAGTAAGAAATAATTTATGCAAACACCTTTAGAAGGAACTAAGCGTAAATTAATCTAATGATCGCCTCAGTTATCGCACGGCGCAGGCGCACTATTGTATGTAAATAGAGCAGCATAATGTTATGTGGCATTGCTCAATAGCGCCATTGCTAAGCACAACAACATCCTTTTTTGGAAGAGATTGTCAAGGTCTTCCTTTTTATATGGTAAATTCTGTGGATCCTCAAATGTCTTGCTTGGAACGTGGATACAATTTCTAATACGTGGCTTTCCTCCTTTTGGACTTTTTATCAGTACCCCTAGTGTGAGTTTTCTAACTATTACTTTGCGTTTGAGTTAACTAAAATTTGTATGGGAAATAGTTCAGCGCTCCAAGCGGAAATTTTAAGAACTAAAAATGCGAGCGTGTGATTGGTTAAAATGTTAACGCAGTAGTAAAGTTAACGCGAAAGTAAATGTTAAAAAAACTCACACTAGGGCTACTGAGCCTATAATTTCTACGTAACAGGTATTAACTAAAATATTTAAATAAAATAAATTAGAGTAAATATATTTAATAAAAACCTTAGGGATCTTGTTGAATGATGTATACCGAATAGGCTAAACAATGCAATAATAAATCTTATTTCATTTCATTTTTAAGGATATAAATATAAATAAATACCATTACGGGTGCCTTTTTGGCTCCCGAGAACCGTTTAAACGGCCTCAGGGTACCCAGCGGAGGAATTATAACCCATCCTCATTTCGCCGATGGTATTTCGGAGGCAACACCTAACAAGTAGCGAACTTGTTGCGGCGTTTATGATGGTATAGCCTCGTTGTATAAAGCGGTCACCCATCCCAGGACCGGTCCTGTTGTCATTGCTTAACTTTGTTATCAGTTGCGCAGTGACTGAACCACTAGGCTGGGGCCGCTTTTTTTTAATTTATTTTTTATGGATATTTGAGAGATATGTAAAATCTGAATCTTACCATATTATTATCATATCATGGGTTTTAAAGTTTTTGCATTTGTGCGAAATTAACCGTTGTCGCTGTGTTAAAAATAATATGTTTAATGCAACTTTAGATTTCCTATAACTACAAAATCATCTTGTAAACTTTTCCAATAATTAGATAATGTTCAACAACGTTCGATTCTACTAAAATTATCTGTAATTATAAATTATTCAGACAGCCTAATATTAAACAAATATAAATTTTAATATATTACAGAGTTCCGAGTATGATAGAGTTAAAATGATCGCAATGACACTAATGCCCTGTAATGATAGCGACGTAATGTGGTGATGAATTGAATTAGAATCGTCCCGGCACGTGCTCACGCGCAATCTGTGTCAGTGGACTTCAGAAACTGTTTCCACTGATACTTCACGTACGATAAAAAGCTCGTTTTTGACGCTAAATGGGCAAGTAGTGATCAAGTTGCAATGAACGATGTAATATTGTTTTATAAAATTTGTTTTTGATAAATTACCTGATTACTTGAAGTGCCATTATTGGACATTTAAGTGGTAGTTGATGTAAATAGTTAATTTTAACGTAAAAACGAATTGTTTAAATAAATATGATATAATGTCCTTTACTATCTATATATGGATCTACCAAGAGAGTGCGACTGCATAGTATGAAAGGAAGGCAAAGTAAGTAAATACATCCGGATTTCTGAATGGTAAATATGTTCAATACTAACCTCCACTGCATTTAGTATACCCTTTATACCCAACCAATACTATTTTAATCCTTTATGAATAAAACTGTGACGTATGACAATGGAGTCGCGCGCCTAGCGTGTCAATGCTAATAGCATATAATGGCGAAGCGTCGGATTATGTATGAAAGATTATGCGCCAGCGCAGCGCACTACATCACGAGTAAATGCATATTTCCCACGATTCTTTCTTTGGTATTGTCGACACCGCATTCCATTAACAAAATTATTGATATGCTCTTAGGTTTTTTTTTAATTGTAGAGACCAAGAAAGTGGTTTGACATACAAAAGTTCATTAGTTTTAAGTGGCTAAGTTTGTAAGACCCTAGATTTAAATGCAGCATTTTTGTCACGGGTCCAAACCCCGTTACATTTGTTTGACAAAGCCACTAAAGTGCCTCGGAGAGCACGTTAAGCTGTCTATAAAGTTATTGAGTCTATCTAAACACTACCATGAGCTAGACGCTATGACGAGGTGGAAACCCCACCGCTGCCTGAGCTTAGCCAGTCTATGCGGTCTCGGGCGCCATAAGTTACCCGTGATAATATATTGACAAGTAATTTTTTTTTTGTTAATTGTTAAATATAGTTATATAGACTAACAGAGTAAGAGACATATAAAAACAATTTCTTGATTTATCAGCTTACTATGCTGCATTTCAAATTCAAATTTGTGTATTTATTTTAATAAGTTTTTATTTCATTTATTTTAACAAAGCATTGAATTTTAAATAAGTTAGTTTTAAAACTTTTTTTTTCAGCTCGGTTTTCTCAGAATAAAGAAGGCAAAGGTCTCTATGAACCATACAGCCTAGAATACCATAAACAATTTAATTCACTGTCATTAGTTAAATACTAATGAAACTAAATTTTACCGAAGTTCATCGGCAATCGGAGGTGACTATAAATTTCAATGACACAGCTCTCGCTCTCAGCTCAGATGTCATGTTGACCCAAATACTCGTATCATAGTCAACTCTATCAAGCCCCTACACAAACCTTGACTATAATATTATGTTACATGCGAACGACTATGACTACCTACCTATATTATGTTCGGTATTAAACCTTTGCTTCATTTGCATCATTATGAAAAAAAAAATGTATTATGTAAGGTCCCCGGTTCGAATCCCGGTGTGTAACAATGAGTTTTTAATTAAAAAAAATATGTACATTTGTTTGACATCACCACTATAGTGCCCCGGAGAGCATGTTAAGCTGTCGGTCCCGGTTTCACTACCAACTTGTGAAACTGTTTATAAATGGGTTATTGAGTCTATCCAAAACATCGCGACGAGCTAGCCACTTGTTCGGTGTAGACTCATACCATCGGCTACGACGAGGTGGGATTAAAACCCCTACGCTGGGTACCCTGGGGCCGTCTAGGCGGTCTCGGGCGTCGTAAGGCCCCCGTGAAGATATATATATATATATATATTGTCCTGGTCACAAACTCAGCTTTTTACTTGTACTATGTGTACCAGAAACAATTTGAAATAGGTGGGAATCGAACTCACGACAACGATACAACTTCAAAGGCGCAACCTACGGAGGCTTAGTTTGTGAACAAGGCAACATTATATAAAATAAATAAATACCATCACGGGTGCCAATTTGGCTCCCGAGAACCGTTTAAACGGCCTCAGGGTCCCAGCGGAGGGCCATCCTCATTTCGCCGATGGTATACGGAGGCAACACCTAACAAGTGGCGAGCTTGTTGCGGTGTTTATGATGAAATAGCTTCGTTGTATAAAGCGGTCACCCATCCCAGGCCGGTCTTGTTGTCATCTGCTTAACCTTGCTATCAGTTGCGCAGTGACTTAACCACTAGGCTGGGGCCGCGTCTAGACGGGCGGCATGAGGGTAGTCAGCGGAGGGTTTTAATCACCTCGTTTAGTCGCTAGTAGTCTACCTACACCGCACAAGTGGCTAACAGTTTTCACGAATTGTTGTGCTCTCCAAGACAATAGCAAGGCAAAAAAAAACCACCTATGTCAAACTAATGTACATTTTTTTTTATTTAAAAAATCATTGTTACACAAGGGTTTTAAACCGAGGGCCTAAAAACTAGTGTTTTTAAGTTTGAGGTCTTACCATCACGACCATGGCCATCACGTAAGTATATATTATTTATAAAATTTTATTGCATAATACAAAAGCAGACTTAATGCCTTTGGGCATTAACTGACAGTCAAACCTTCTTTTATATTACTAATTTGTATTTATTTATTTAATACTAGTAAAACAGTCTACCGGCTTAAACTGCTTTCCTTTCCTTAAATTGGATCTAGAAATCTATGCGCACACGCAAGTCGATGGTCCAGTGAGATAACCTTGACCCTGGTAACAGAAGGTCACTGGGTCAGCCAGTTAACCATAAACGGTATTTAGCGAGCCCTTAAAGTACATCTAGTATCTAAGTCTGTGTAGAAAGTGACAGACTGAATATTGATGAAGGAGGTTATTTAGATTAAATACTATAATTAAATATTAATAATATACATATATACATACAAACATACACATATATGTAGGTTCCTAAACTTTATTATGCCTGAAAAGACCTTTTTTGCAAATAACTCATAATACCAACATTTATTTTTTATTGGAGCAGATCTACAAAGTCCATGTATATGCCGGCTAAATGATACAATTATGAAATGGGCGGGAATCTTATACATATATAACTTATAAAAAACATGGCTTTATTATCTGCTCCATATGAAGTAAGTAATAGGAAAAGTCGATAAAAAATGCGATTTATGCTTTGAAAATGCGGTAACTTTGCGACTTTTATCTATCGAAGCAACTTTATGCTATTAGGTTTTTAAAAGGGCCAGCTACTTCTAAATATCTTGTACTTTTATTATGTCTTTTCATATATTTGTTGGGTTTGAGGTATTTTCATATCCAGATTTCTGATTAGCGTTATGCTCTCCCTTAACTTTAAAAAAATACACACTAAGTGCCCACACTACTGAACCCATCAACATAAATTATACATCAACCCATTGCCAAGTTAGTCGCCTCCGTGGTCCAGTTCTTATACCGTTTGCGTTGTCTCCGGAGGTCTTCAGTTCGATTCTCACTCATAAAATTTAAAATTCCATTTAAATCCATAACTACATTATAAATTTTAACTCTCTACTGTAAGGTTTCGATCAGAGGCTCTGCCATGGGTTTGCGCATTGTAACAACGTAACTTATTTGTATACGTTTACGTGAGCAACAACCAATAGGATCGCTTTATTCAATCCTGTTACCAAAAATAAAGCGGCCCTATTGGTTGTTGCTCACGTATACGTATACAAATACGTTCCGTTTCTACAATGCGCAAACCCATGGTAGAGCCTCTGTACAGATTGGCAGACAAAATAAACATGTTTAAAAGTATGTTTATTACATTGTAAAGCTAAAAAAACAATATATTGCTAATTTATATGACAAGGAAACACCTACACATATATACATGTAAGGTTGTGCGGAAATACACATAAATATATTTACATAAGAGCTGAAACAAGGCTATGTACAAGTTCCTGTTTGTACATTGTTTCAGTGTACATGTGACATTATGTTGTATCAGAATGTACGACCCTCAGGTTATAGTATATACTGGTACATATATCTCGACCGACTACTAGAAAGTACTAGTTTACGAATTTCCGGTATAAAAGGAAATTGAAATAAAATTATCATTTACTCAAATACAAACATGTACCTATCTAGCTATATATATATATATATATATCTATACTAATATTATACAGCTGAAGAGTTTGTTTGTTTGTTTGTTTGTTTGTTTGTTTGAACGCGCTAATCTCCGAAACTACTGGTTCCAATTGAATAATTCTTTTTGTGTTGGATAGTCCAGTTATCGAGGAAGGCTATAGGCTATATAACATCACGCTACGACCAATAGGAGCAAAGATATAGTGGTAAATGTGTAAAAAACGGGAGAAATTATTTCATCTTTGAAGCCTTCCGTTGCGTGCGCCGTGAAAACGGTTCAAGATACACAAAAAATATGTATTAAAGAATAATCTAAATATATATAACTCAAAGGTGACTGACTGACATAGTGATCTATCAACGCAGCCCAAACCACTAGACGGATCGGGCTGAAATTTGGCATGCAGGTAGTTGTTATGACGTAGGCATCCGCTAAAATCTGTACAGTAATCTGATTAAATAAAAAATGGTGGGATGGTCTCACATGCCGGCTAAATTTGTTTACGAAGCGAGAGACGAGCTATGCGAATTTGGAATAAGGAACCTTGCTACTTTATATGTAACTTATGGCCGACTACAAAATTGTATGAACTATAAGAAATAAAACCAATAACAAATTGAATAAAGTTAAAATCAACCCTGGAAAATGCCAATTTAATTAATGCAGGAACGAAAGCATGTCATCTAATGAAAGGCAAGGAAGTGTTATGAGTGTTTCTTAGGAACAGAAATAGGACATGTGGGGCATTACATAAGTTAATCACTAGATAATCTAGAATCTAAAACCGTGACCAGCCTTGTAACAGGCAAGCATGCATGACAAAAAACGCATACCTGTGAAATTACTAGAAAAATGCAAGCGTCTTAGTCGGTATGACATCACGACCCTTTGAATGATACGGCTTCCTGTTTAATGTGCCGAACCCCCGTATTCTAAGTCGTGTCCTCCACTCCACTTTTACTCAAGGATAGTCTGTTTCTTTTTAGAGATATTTTTCTCGAGTAAAACGTGTAGTTTAGGATACTTATTATCCATCCATATCTCCAGTTCTACCAAAGTGTCCGTTTAAATAAAAGTTAAAAATAGCGTCAAATATACGAGTTCTATTTTGTAAATCGAAAGACATTCGACACCATTTTTAACTTTAATCTTTAACATACACTTTGATGTTGAATCTTCACCCGACTTCGAATACAATCTTAAAGGTTAGCTGGTAGATAATGCCTAAGGCATCAAGTTCGCCTTTGTACATAACTTTTGTTTACTATGCAATAAAGTGTTAAAATAAATAATAATCTTGAGACTTAGTCGTAGCAATAAAATGGTAGCTTAAACGCCAAATCATGATGTTAACTCTAAATTACTGTTAAAAAAAATCATGCATTTTAATCAATAGTGGTTTAATTTCTATTAAATTTAATAATTTTATTTTGGGATTTGTTGTATATGTGTATTTATTGTATTAGCTTACCCTTAAACTATCATTTTACTGCATCGAATTAGAAAACAAACTTTACAGCCTTTTCAGATCTCATAGGTTGTCTCCCATCCCTCCAATGGTCCGTTTATATAGTTTTTAGGATGCCATTGGGAATTATGCGTGAGCATTGATTGACCAAGGTAAAACTGTTGAAAGTGGGTGCAAATCCCTAAAACTACTAAAAGTCTGATAAAAATATTATACTAATGTAATGATTCCTGGAACCTGCTGAAAAATATATCTATATAATTTTTTGAAATAATAATGAAATCGGCTAAATGATTTTCGAGTTAAAAGCACACAGACATTTATTTTATACTAGCTGACACGCGTCACTTCGTCTGTGTAACCTTAGCCGTTTACGCAGCGCACGCAACGGAAGCTCTCGAAAGGAACAAATTTCGCCTTTTTCCCAAAAAAAAAATTGATGCCCCGCTTCTATTGGTCGCGCAAATGGGTTCATCAGTTCAGCAAATCCAAAGATTTCAACACTACAACCTCACAAATCACAAACTTTACTTCTTCTTCTTCTTAAGAGAATGGCAAGGCCCCACAGTGTAGAAGTAGGGATTAGTGCCAGTGTCGTATAGTACATAAACAATCCATGGTTTTTTAAAAAGAGTCAGAGTTAACAGTTAAGCAACTACTGTCTCGATCCCGAAATTCTTCAAAATATTATTGTTAGTACATAGATATATTAGATCGTTTTAATTATTTGTATTCTTGTAAGCGTTGTATTCAAAGCAATTTTACAAAGTTTTTACAGTTTCTGGGGACTCCCATTAGGTATTTAAATACTTGTGTCGGGAGTCACCGCTCTTCACTTATACAATGCATTTTTATCCTCAGTGACACATATATAATAAAGATAAGTTTTAAGTAAATATTAGTAGTAGTAGTATTAGTAGGTTAATTTTAATAGTAAATAATAATTTTAATATTAGAGGTAAGTTACAAGTAAATAATAATATCAATAACTTTTCACTAGACACAATTTACTAGACAATCAACCCAGGTTCAAACATAACACATAAACTACCTAGCATCTATAGGATTATAGTGATAATAATAGTTGGTATCTATACATAAGAGTAAGAAATAAAAATAAAAAACAAAAAACAAGTAAAATAAAATAAAATAAAAACAAAAATAAAATTATGTAAATCTATGTTTATGAAAACCCGGCAAACAAAATAAATATTTTAAAATAGTTTTACAATATATCTAAAAGGTATACCTTTCAAGATATAGCACATATATGTAGGGTTTGTCGAAATAAGTATATAAGTAGCTATCAATTTAAGGGTTTATTCATTTATTTGCATGATTGTTGTGTTGAATAATTTACATAATTTGTATGTCATTGATTTTTATTAAAATAAGGATTTTTTTTATCGGAGCACGGCATGTGACTTTGTATCAACCTGATGGTAAGCAGATATACAAAGTCTATTAATGGGGTCGATCAATAAATTGTTATTTAACAATATTGATCCTACTATGCCGGCTAAATGGCGGTTAAGAAATGAGCTGCGACAAAGACGCATTACGAGTCTATTTTAATATCCTCGCTGTTTTATTGTCAAATCAATCGCCAATTTCGTAACCGCGCCATTAAAGGAGACTACTAGAGACGACAGCAGAGAAATGATGCAGTAGCCTCCGGAAAACCGGAGAACCCACAGACTAAAACCGAAACGCATCTGTATGGGCGATGGTAACGAGTCTGATGGGTCGGCCTAGCAGAGCTTTAAAAGGCCGTTCTTCCACCTAAGGATGTGATCAGAACAAAAATCCTCCAAACCATCTCGCCAGACTGGAGGTTACAGTTCCGGCCTGAAACCTTACAGGACTTCCGTTCCGATGACATTGCGCAAGTACAAGGAAAAACGAAGGCACCGGCGCATTTCCTATTGCATAAAGAACTGTTGGTGTATTATCTGTTTGTCCGTATGTATGTAGGAAAACTTGAAAGGCTTCACCTTTGTAACTTGCATGAAATGACATGAAGTGTCGGGACTAGGCAATAAAGAATGGTAGATTTTTTTTTTATATGAGTACTTACATAATTAGGTTTTAATTTAATAGTTTTAATTTTTATTTCATTAGTTTTATAGTATTACTTAATTATGTTTTATAAGTTTTTTTGTGTAAATAAAGTGTTAACAATTAGGGGTTTTTTTTTTCAATCCTACTTATAAAATAAATTATTTAAACATTTAAAATTAAATTATGAAATCTGAAAAGAATCCAGAAATTTAAAGCAGTGTCTAACTGCAATGCAAACAAATTTGTATTTTTTTATATACAATCCTCACCATAAAGGAACTTCTAATAGGAACTTCTAGGAAAATCTAATCAAAATCATTTAATACTTCAAAAGCATTATAATCTTCCATAACCATGTCTGCCAAATCCAAAGCGACGATGCATCGCCTGCTAAAGTCTACGGTATAAAGTTTTTTTTTGCCACGAGTTTTTTTTGCCATTTTAAAGTGTTCTAAATTAGTTTTGTCGCTTCAATATAACAAGGAAACAGAGATTTAACTAGTTCTAGCTCTAGTTCTAGAACTGATTCTGAATAATAATACTAATTGCGATTACACTTTGTATTTAATGACTTTTACCCTAATTCGGATGCATTTGAAGTTCGGGTTAAGGACGGAGTGTAAATAAACCAAGAAAAATCAATCCCCGATTCTGATAGAAATCGGTCTGTGGCATTGTTTCAGGTATTACCATTTTAAGATATCCGAATTCGGCTTGATAGCCAATTGGCTGCTAGCATAAATAAATAGTCTGATGCCCGAATTCGGGTAAACGGCCAAATGTATTATATAGTGCAAATTGTGTCATAAAATTCCTATGGGCAGGCTTGTTAGAGATGTCATTACAATGGTTAACAAGCAAGTGGTATGATTTTGATGGCGATAGTAACCGAGTCAGAGGACAACAGAAAGCTATATCAAGTTACAGTTGATGATCTTTGCGGTTTGCCAGTTTATTTATGCTTACTGGTCTTAACAGAAACAGTTTTGTACATTTGACTGCTTTTTGAGTTAAACTATATCTATTGCTCTCTCTACGTCTGTTTTGGAGACTGCATCAAAAAAAATCATGACAATATAATGTATGAATTAACAATCTTTTGGAAATTCACATATTAATACATATTTTGACGTTCAACAAAACCGAATTTGGTACGAGTATGAAGGTAAAAACCACGCCCATCCGCGCGCCGCTGCGCGTTTTTTTAGCTTCATGGGTACGAGTATACAGATCGAAAATGGTGAAATATCGATAATGATAAATTGACATAGAGCTATATATTATTCACCATCAGAATAATAATTTGGTCAATTTGGATTTCCTGCACCTACCGAAGTTTGGCTCGACGAAGTTTGGCTGACTTCTGAAACATGTATAGGTAATTATTAATAAAATAGGTTTTGTCTCTTTTACGTATATTCATACCGGTGTTAATATTTTATGAACCCAAGTCAATTCGTTTAAACATATTATTTACCCTGGACTGTTGTTGAGGCAAAAGCCTAAAGTTATTTTTATTTTATTATTTACCTACCTAATATATAGTTATAGTTAATATTTATTAATCAAACGGAACAATTAGATATATTTTAGGTCAATTGTTGATAAAGTGGGCCAAACATAACACAATCTCGGCGTACACAGAGTCCTCGAGTACATCGACTAATGCAATATAGATTTGCGCCAACAACAATTGCGTTCTATTCAGTAAATTGATTTGATTTGTCGCCTGTCCTACTAGGGTTTATAAACAGGCCGAATATATAGGTCTTATTGGAGAAAAAACTTTAATATGGATTAGTTAGATGTCGCCAGATTCCACTTTCGTCGGAATTTTGCGTTGGGCAGATGGATAAAAAATACTTCGACAGAAACAAACATTTATTTTTCTGTCAAATTTGGATCTATTTACAAGACAATTTTTAAAACTATAGTTTTTTTTTTTTTTTAAAGCGGCCCTAGCCTAGCGGTTAGGTCACTACGCAACTGATAACAAGGTTCAGCAGATGACAACAAGGCCGGCCTGGGATGGGTGACCGCTTTATACAACGAGACTATTTCATCATAAACACCGCAACAAGCTCGCCACTTGTTAAGATTTTGCCTCCGAATACCATCGGCGAAATGAGGACCGGTTAATCCCTCCGCTGGGTACCCTGAGGCCGTTTAAACGGTTCTCGGGAGCCAAATAGGCACCCGTGATGGTATATATAGAGAAAAAAATCTAATATTTGAAAATACATTTTTATGAAGCATCCTGAACAATAATAAATTACATCTATAGTAACAGCAAATACATTTATACAGTAGTAGTAGCCAAATAATTATGGCAAAAAGTTTTTTTTTTAAATGTAGGATAATAAAAAATTGTGTTTTATTTTACGATAATATAGTTTATAAGAATTACAAAAATGTTAATACGACCTAACCAAGTCTGGACTGATGGTGACAAATTATATAATTACCCTGGTCACAAACTATGTTCTACGAGTATGTACACCAAGACAACGAAACTAATACTTATTATTATAATCACTTAGGCAAGCTATAGAGAAAAATGTACTAATTGCTTGTATAAAGAGTTAAATAGAAGGTACTAAAGATAGGTAAGTATATGTAGAGATAAGTCAGGAAGAGATTAATGGCAATAGTAGTCTTTGCCTACCCTGGAAGGAACCTGCTATGAATGAATATAAATACAAGAATGATATAATAGGAAATACGATTTTAAGAAGACTAGTTTTCTTGACATTTCCAACCAGGTTTTTCCAAAGACTACTTAATTGCCACTTATATTTACTTACTTTTCTATAAACATTTCCATAACCGAAGTTTCTGTTTCATAATAAAACACTTACGAATTGAATGAGTTTAATAAAATTTCGCTGATATTTTCGCTGCATTTTAACTGGTCAATTTATTGTGAATAACAGTATATTACTTTTGACATCTAATTAACGTTAATAATAAGTACACTAACAGGACTGGTGGGGGTTTCCCCATTCTTGAATTTTGTAGTACACGAAATATTTATAGTACTAAAGTCTCCCCTCTACCATAAAGTTAGTTACAAAGTAGCATCTGTCGGAGGCGGAAGGTGCATCGCTGAATATTCAAAAGCGCATAAGTCAAGCTCTGTCGCCGCTGACTGTAGCGGCTGCATTGTGTAGCTAACTTCTAGACAATAGCAGATTTATTTAGTATTGATATGCTATAAAATAGTATATAACTTTATAGTCTAGAGTTAGTCCTATAGGATGCGGATCGTTAGTCTATTAAGCCAGTGATACAGAAAAGAACAAAAAAGGGTGGTTTTTACCAAACTGGCTAAAACGTTTGTCCTATTCATGCGTAAGTTTTAGTCTGTAAGTTTATATTAAATTTTTAAAGATAAAAATGCAATGAAAAAAATCCTGGTGGCGGGACTCGAACCCACGAACCTCGCTATCGCGGCAAGGCGCTCAACCGCTGAGCCAACCAGGTTCCAGTCAGCCCTCACGAATTTTGTCATTGCTTGTTATCTACTTATACACAGACGCCCTCTATTAGCTTTCTTCTAATAACTCTTATACAAGTGAAGTCAGAAGTCCTAGTTTCTAATACTAGATGGCAGAGGAGTCTGTTTTTTGTTTTTACTTTTTTCAGTATTTTATATTTATGTATTTTTATAAATTCCTTTATAGGATAATCTTATATTAAATTTTTAAAGATAAAAATGCAATGAAAAAATTCCTGGTGGCGGGACTCGAACCCACGAACCTCGCTATCGCGGCAAAAAAGTCTGTAAGTTTACCAATTTTCGGGGCCTACTGGTCCATGTTATATTCAGAACCTAGTGCACCATCGCACGGGATTACCAGTCGTAAATAGGCATATTAAGGAAGACCATTAACATATCATTGCTGGCATAGTGGGAGCAACCAATACTGAACAACAATATTTTGATCAATCCCTCTATAGATTTTGTAGGGTCTACTTACCATGAGGTAAAGACAAATCAAGTCAAACAAACAAAATAAAAATAAACACATATATGTCGTTTTTTTTTTAACAATGTGAATTTTCAACTTAATAAGTCAAAATAGTAGACTGGTGGAGTTACGCATCTATCGATCCTAGAGTCATACATAGGTACATACATATCATCACGGGTGCCATACGGCGCCCGAGACCACCTAGACTGCCCCAGCGGAGGAATTTTTAATCCCACCTCGTCGTTGCCGATGGTATGAGTCTACACCGAACAAGTGGCTAGCTCGTCGCGATGTTTTGAATAGACTCAATAACCCATCTATAAACAGTTTCACAAGTTGGTATAGTGAAACCGGGACCGACAGCTTAACGTGCTCTCCGAGGCACTATAGTGGTGTTGTCAAACAAATGTACATAATTTTTTTAATTAAAAACTCATTGGTACACACCGGGATTCGAACCAGGGACCTAAGCGTTTTTAAGTCCAAGGTCTAACCAACTCGGCCACCACGTATTTTCTAGATTTATTCTAGATCGATTCTAGAGTCGGTGGTTATTATTCATGGAAATCTATATTCTTCTTACTACGACTATCTCAGAGTTATGCAGTCACATGTCATGCTATTAACAAAAATATTTTATATATTCTATAAATTTAACGGACATTTGGTTAACACTGTACCTCAAACAAAGTTCCAAACTCAAACCCTGATCACTGCCAAAAACATTTCCTAAGAAACTTTTTCAGTGTTATCTTTGAAAGCCGAGCACAATACGTGAATAGACCGCGACAGTGAACCATTACAATGTATTGTTAGTACACGCAGCCTTGTTGTGTAATCCAGGAGCTACCTCGAAATCTGTGGGCTAGTGAAAGTATTATGTTAATCCTCAGCACAATGGGTGGATCTGGCATGGACCAGCGAGCCTGTCAGCCTAGGATGTACTTCCTGAATCTCTTGTGACGTTAATAAACTACTTACTGGCTATAAATAAAATACTACAGCTTCTTGGGTTTTACATAACTCATCAGAATAGAGGGATTAGTATTAAGATTTGAGAAGGTATATACGTGGTGGCCGAGTTGGTTAGACCTTAGACTTAAAAAAAACACTTAGGTCCCTGAGTCAAACCCCGGTGTGTACCAATGAGTTGTATAAATTAAAAATGTATGTACATTTATTTAACAACACCACTATATTGTCTCGGAGAGCACGTTAAGTCGTTCCCAGTTTCACTATACCAACTTGTGAAACTGTTTATAGATGGGTTATATGTGATGGGTTATGATGAGTCTATCCAAACATCGCGATGAGCTAGCCACTTGTTTGGTGTAGACTCATACCATCGGCTACTACGAGGTGGGATTAAAAATCCCTCCGCTGAGGCAGTCTAGGTGGTCTCGGGCGCCGTAAGGCAACCGTAATAATATTTATGTATTTATTTTATTATTTGATAAAGAAAAAAGTTTAAATTTTTAAGAAATGTGTAAAGTTATAAAGGTGTTCTAATTTGTATTCTCTATTCACTTTTCACTGTCTCTTTCCACCAAATGTCAAATCAATAAAGATTTTTTTTTGTTTTAGTATTCTAAAAACTTGGACAATTTAATTATACCTAAAAAATGTTTTATTTTTAAGATATTTTTATAAAACATTGTGTAGAACAAATCAGCATGACGTGTTTGTTAATATATAAAATGTAGGTTTCCTACAACTAATTACTTAAATAATGGCCGCATTTTTCTGTAAATCGTGCCTCGTTAGATAACCGTTACTAGTCGTAGTTTTAACCCATTGACCACAGTCACGGTCACTGGTGTCTGTAATAGTCGTCACCATTCTGTCTGGGTAACCATCAACGTAGACTGAACCAATTTTACTATGAATCACAGTTTGTTCAAGTGAACTATTCTTGTTTCGAGATCAGTATGTGGATTGATTTTCAGGATACAAAATCGATTTCTGTACAAGGTGGAAATTTTCTTTCATTTCATACTTCAATTTTATATCATTTTTTATATTTAAATTTGCGTAGGTTTTTCTCTGTCTCTTTGAATTTGATAACCACACTGTGTAATACTGACAAGAAAAAATAACGCACGCAAATTGTGTGACGGGAAACGTTTGTACATCTCGTAATGCTTGAATGACTGATTTATTCATTATCGCTCAGCCGAAACTAGTGAAGCTAGGAATATTAAATTTGGACGATGGTCAGAGCAAATGTTACTTGTTTTTACATGATGTCAATTTACATTTTTACATCAAAATTGTTTCCAATATTTTTTTAGGGTTGAATCTTTTAAAAATCTGCATAAATTACCCAGAATATTTTTTTTAAAGTAAAATGAAGCCTTAACAAAACGGATAAATATGTTAAGTTTCCAAAACGGGCAATTATGACAATGATTTGAAGGACAAAAAAGCGGCCCCAGCCTAGTGGTTAAGTCACTGCGCAACTGATAACAAGGTTAAGCAGATGACAACAAGACCGGCCTGGGATGGGTGACGGCTTTATACAACGAGGCTATTTCATCATAAACACCGCAACAAGCTCGCCACTTGTTAGGTGTTGCCTCCGAATACCATCGGCGAAATGAGGATGGGTTAATCCCTCCGCTGGGAGCCTGAGGCCGTTTAAACGGTTCCCGGGAGCCAAATTGGCACCCGTGATGGTATTTTTTTTTTATTTATTATTATTATTTATTGAAGGACAAGATTTTTAGAAAACTTTTTATGAATCTAACGATAATTTTTCTGACAAATAACAAAAAATATATTTCAGAAGCCTTTTAGCTTTTAAAGCGCTTATTTTGGTAACAAATTTTTAAGGAAGAAAGTATTTTATAAGAGACTGCGCCGAATTCTAATCTTTTAATCTAATGTCAAGCTTTGTTAGTATTTTTGTATAAATGTTAACTTTACCGTAAGTATAAAAAAATACTAAATGGACAGAAAGATTTAAATTATTAAAACAGAAAAACTTAGAGAAATGCGTAGTGTCGTAACCGTTACGGCCAAACACAATGAATGATGCGAATTAAGAAAAAATGAGTTCAATTCACAATAATAAATCTTTCTCATTTCGCGCCATCTTATTTCTTTTCACACGAACTGAGAATCCGGGCAAAGTTGTATAACAAGGGAAAGGTGAATGTTGAACCGAATTATCTATGTTTATTGTAATTCAGATGTTATTAAGGCGCTAACAGTCAACGACCTTGGTCATTCATATCGAAAGAGGCAGAATTCACAAAAATATAATTATATAAACTCCCAAAAAGCTTCGATATTTGCTTATTTCATAAAAATACACAAGTATTATGTTTAATATTAATTAAAAAATAGTTTTTTAAAGTTCGTTTCATGAATAAATAACCTCAATTTATTTGCATAATTCAGACTTTACAAGATGATATAGGTATATTATTTATGTAATAGATTCATCAGAGTTTAGTCATGAGATTGAATTTACTGTTGAGATTTAATGTTAAAGGTAATCAAGTACGAATTTAAAACAATTGACAATTTCAAACAATAAAATAATAAGCATATCTAAAACATAACTTGATAAAATAACAAGGTTAGGAGTTGATCATCATCTTAACGCGTTTTTGTAGGTCTCTCGAGCGCGTATATTCTCCCAAAATAATTGAAACATTACGTAAAAACATTTTAATTTGAACAAAATTGTTTTGTTATTAACTCGGCTTTCCCTTACGAGCGGCGGAAGTAGACGAATCGTTATTTGATGAAAAAAAAAGATAAAATTGTTATTTTCTCACACATACGTTTCCCAGCTCGGTCTTTTAAATATTTATGGATAACATTCTAACTAAAAAATTTACAAATTTAAACTAACTAGTTAGATAACTTTCTATCGCTCTATCGATTCGCTCGCTTGCCAATTCTATGCAAACCGAATCGACAATAAATTAGTGCGCAAGCTTTCCTCCTCTAGCATTTTAGTGCGAAATTGTCTTTAAGACGCACAGGTACCTATAACATTTCTTAATGACGTTAGACGTTACTATTAATTAATCACATGAAGTCCATATAATATGCAGGCAAAACTATTTCTTGTCTTGGGGGCGCCAAGGCCACTGTTGCAGGTGATTTAATTGGCAATCCCAAATTTTAAAACATAACAAACTGAAATTATAGCAAAGACGCTCTTGGGATTTAAACTAAAAAAGATTGAGACATACTGAAAAAGTGTGACGTATTTTTGCATGGTTTTTAAAATAAACTGCTAAAACCATGAATCTAAAAAAATAACTTTATCTTTTAACTATTCCGATTTATTTATGGTGTCAGCTTTTCTCTTAATAATTAAAAAGAAAATTATAATATAGGTTGCAAAGATTAGTGTAAAGAGAAATCAAAATACAAAAACTGCATAGATACAACTACATAAAACACATAAAAAATATAGCAAAGATAAATACATTAATATATGTTTAAACCTAACCTAAGTTATGATAATGAGAAATGAGTTATAATTTCTTAAAAATGGCGATAGATTAATTATTATTATTAAATATTTATTTTTCTTGAATATTTTTTTACTTTACAAATGAAAGACTTAAGACCATTTAGTAAATAGGAAGTATTCAACACGTTACTGTTTAAATTGTGTTGCGTATTCTAATGTCGCAATAACGACTAGTAACGAGTTCGGATAATGCACGCCATTATGCAAATATATATTTTATTACCAATGACGTAAGATGGAAATCATCGCGACGAGGACTCTCGACGGGGTGCCGAGGGAACTCGGATAATAGTTCAGTTAGACATCCTATATTGTCACTGATGTGAAAGTTATGAGTTAAGAACTGAACAGGCGATTTCATTTATAATCTTAATAAGACAAAGAAAGAATCCCTCTGCTTGGTATCCTGAGGTCGTCTAGGCGGTCTCGGCTGAAAGAAAAAAAAAGCATTGATCGACATAATTCATGGACTTTGTTTGTATGCTTATCATCAGGTACAAAGTCACATGCCGTGATCTAATAAAAAAAAAGTAATTTTAATTTTATTAATTTTAAGTTCTTTATTGCGCTAAATGATTTGTACAAAGGCAAGCTTAATGCTTTTGAAGGGTTTTAGACTTACTAGATTTACCCTTCAGCCAATTAACATATACTAAAAAAAATAAGACTATGATAAGAACGATGCTAGTGCCATTATTATTAACTTCTATTATAATATCAAATGGATAAAGAGTCACATTTAATGCTTCAAGAATAATCTAAAAAATTATGTACATTTTTTTAACAACACCACTATAGTGCCTCAGAGAGCACGTTAAGCTGTCGGTCGCAGTTTCACTATACCAACTTGTGAATCTGTTTATAGATAGAGATATTGAGTCTATCCAAAACATCGCGACGAGCTAGCCACTTGTTCGGTGTAGACTCATACCATCGGCTATGACGAGGGTACCTTGAGGCCGTCTAGGCGGTAGGCAGTCTAGACGGGCTTTATTATTATTATTATACAGGGTGAATTTGAAAGGATGTACTTTAGGCTAATATGAGGTTCTGCTGATCAAATCGAACAACTTTTCCTATGGAACCATGTGTGAATGCAAATGAAAAAAAATGTTGGCTTCCCCATACAAATTGGTCATTTTAACATTACTAGTTTGTATGGAGAATGCTATTTTTTTTTCATTTGCGGCACATGGGAAAAGTTGTTCGTATTGATCAGTAGAACCTCATATTAGCCCAAAGTACATCCTTTCAAAGTCACCATGTATAATATTATTATCGCCATATATAGTATATAAGATTAAACCTACGTTTCTCAATATTTTATATAGTTTAGTACTTATTTCTTTCCAAATTGTGTAGGTACGAGTATTTACTTTCAGTGAAGGCGGACTTTTGCATTAAACTTTTATTTGTGGACATTATATGACTCGATTACATATAATTTATTTATTAGCCACCTACATTTTTTTTTAGGATTATTATTTTGCATATTACTTACATGATTTTGCAGGAAGTAAAAAAAACAAATTGAAGCGATACGATAACATCTCTACAGTAGTTCGCGATCACGTCATACGAATGTTATGGCCAAATGGCTAGACAAAAGTAAAAATGAAAAGAGCCAATGCAACTGTAGTACACAGACCCTGCGTGTCTCCAAAAAAAAACATTTATACATGGAAAAAACCGTCATGATTCGGTTTAAGGCTGTTTTCAGGAGCTGACTGCATCGAATTCACGATAAAGAATTAAGGAAATTAAACTAGATTTTAATTCGAATACGTCTTTATCGCCGCCCATTTCGTAATCGCAACGTTAAACCAGCGCATAGCGACGAATGTTGATAAAAAAAGTGTATTGCTCGACCCAATCACGGACTTTATAGGACTGCTTATTATGAGATAGATTCAAAGTCATATTACGATTTTAAAATTTGTAATAAGTGTAAGAAATAGAAACAAAAATATTTATACAACCCCCATACAGATTCAAGAACCGTCAAGTGACCTAGCCATGTTCCGGTTTTAGTCTGTGGGTTAACCGATTTTTAGGAGACTACTGCATCGATTTTTTGTCGAGGTGGTAGTCTCCTTTCAGGGTGCGGTTACGAACAGTAGTTGAATTGACAATAAGGCAGCGAGTATATTAATTGTCACTCCCTATTTCGTAATCGCATCATTTAGCCGGCATAGTGGAAGAGATCAATATTGTTTATGAAAAATTTTTGTTTGATCCCATTCATGCTCTTTTTAAATCTGCTCACCACCAGTTAGATTACAATGTCATAAGTCGGGCTCCAATGAAAAAAAACAAAAAAATGGCGACATATATATTGGACAAACTGGTCGTAGTTTTTACATTCGCCGTAAAGAACATACAGCGGCGATAAGAAACAATAACCCAGAAAGGTCACAATTTGCTCAACATATTTTAGAAAATCATCAAAATTCTATAAACCACAATTTCGAAATACTACATACCTGTCAAAAAGGATTACATTTGAATATTTGCGAACAATTAGAAATAGTTAAAAATTCGACAGACAGCCTAATCAATGAACAAATCAACGTTACAAATTCACCTATACTCAACCTATTTCGGCCATCATAATTAAAATTCAGTCCTGAAGATGCTTCAGGACTGAATTTTAATTATGAAGCGAAACATATCGACGTCGTTTAAGTCGTCGTTTAACTAGCGAAAGAATTTACAATAAAGTAAATATTACATCTATATTATTATATAAAATAATGGAATTCCGCAAAATAACGCCTTATTCAATGAATTAAAAAATGGCAATCAAAATAGAGCGTGGGCGATTGGCGAGGCCATCACGATAGCCTACGAAGCCAATCTCGCTATAATAGTAATACACCCACAAACTCACTTTTACTTATACCATTAGAGACCGAAATATATCACTTTCTTTCAGCGAATATTACACGGACCAAACTCATTCGATCTACTGGCTATATGTTTAATTGGCTCCACACGAAAATAAAACTTCATATCCTTGTTCTTTTGTTATACTACGTGTCCTATACACGCCCTATTTATTTATTGTTTTAATTTTATGAAGCTATAAACATTTTTATATGCGAAAAAAAATCCACTGTAGCTTTTGTCAAAAACTATAATATCGTCCACGGATTCGCAGGCGGAATCCGTTAACGGAATCAGGATTTTAAAAATAATGTTATACTTTTCCTCTATTTATTTATTGTTTTAATTTTATGAATGAAATATTTTTTTTTTTTGGCAAAAAAATACACTATTTTGTCGAAAAATTTCTTTGTATTCGCAGGCGGAATCCGTTAACGGAATCAGGATATTTTGCATAAATATCATACTTTTTACTCTTTTTGTTGTAATAAAAAAGTTCGATTGTATAGGATTATATATTTATAGTATTTTATTTATTATGGAAATCAATTTTATTATTGATAAAGAGTAAATTATTTTGATTTTGCGTAAATCACGCTGTATATTTTTCACATATAAGTTTAGCTAGTAATATATCACATATAAGGTCTGTATACCTGATGGTAAACAGAACTACTTATAGAGTTTCAGAATGGCAACGATATTACAGGCGACATAACAATATGAAAATGTTTGGTCGGTATATAACCCCCAATTTCTAGAACTTTGATCGAGTTAATCAAAGTTAAGTTATTTACTACAAAGTTAACTAAATTGTTAAAAAGTCACGATTTTTTTATCCCAAATTATATGATCAGTGGGGTAACCACCGACTCCGATACCGTGAGTCTCGTTCGAGTTGAGATCAAAAATGACGTCATTTCATTCAAATCATATTTACAAACTTCATAATATTATATATATTTTTTTATAATTAATTAGGTACTCGAACTAGTTATGCATTGGGCAATTTAACTTTTCGTGGTACCAAAAACATGGTTCTCGATGTCAACTCGAACGAGATCTCACGGGTTCGGAGTCGGTGGTTACCCTGCAGTATTATTACATATACATTTAAAATTAAAATAAATAAATATCATCACGGGTGCCTATTTGGCTCCAGAGAACTGTTTAAACGGCCTCAGGGTACCCAGAGCGGAGGTATTAACCCGTCCTCATTTTGCCGATAATATTCGGAGGCAACACCTAACAAGTGGCGACCTTGTTGCGGTGTTTATGATGAAATAGCCTCGTTGTATAAAGCGGTCACCTATCCCAGGTCCGGCCTTGTTGTCATCTGCTTAACCTTGTTATCAGTTGCGCAGTAACTTAAACACTAGGCTAGGGCCGTAAAACATTTAGCCGTTATAAAAAAAAGGTGTTCATTACACAGATGTATTAATTATCAAAACATAGTTAACTAAATTGCATAAAATTATATAACATTTGTTTACAATTACGCTTAATTAGGCAAATCAGATTCCTTTTTATTAAACACATGATTTCGTAACACATCTGCGACCTTTACCAACAAAAAACTGTTACAAACACCTGAGACTTTCTTTCTCTAATTAAACAATAATGTATGACACCACCCGCCCACGGCCAAATACCTACATAGATATTAATTATATATTTGATTAGATCATAATAAGTCAGGAAGAAAGTATATTTTGGTTAACAAAGGGATTCGATAATGTTACATAAAGCTTCAGTGCATTAAACGTTAATAAGCCCGTAATTAAACTTTCCATTTAAATTTTGTTCAACCAATTGTTGTTTATATCTGTATTCTTTATTCAAATCTTGAGATCGATTGTAATCAATTTCGTTTGAGTGAAATTTTGTTGCAAAATAAATTGTTGACCAATACAGGCTTAGTATATTTTGGTGCATCGAAAGCTTTTACAATGCAATATTATTAAAAAAATACAAATTTAACTAAATTAACAAACTACCTACATAAATCGGCTGATCTCTCTTGGAAGAGAAGAAGGAAAATATACAAATGTCCCGTTACCACCCACCGCTCATTCAGATGCAAAAACCGTCAAGTGACCTTCGGAGTAGTAGTAGGTAGTTATGTTTCGGTTTTATTAAGGTTACGAAATAAGCGGTTGGATAATGTCGATTCGTCTTTATCGTCACCCTTTCCGTAACTGCATCATTTAGCCGGCATAGTGGGAGCGATCATTGTTGTCAAACAACTAAACAGCAATGTATTGGTCAACCCCATTCCTGGACTTTGTAGGATTGCTTATCATCAGGTAGATACAAAGTCACATGCCGTACTGCAATAAAAATAATAATTTCAAAAAAACTAATTTGGATCAGCCTCCCAGTATATATTTTTTGACAATATAAATTATGTAATTGCATCCTTCAGTATTTTTTTAAAATGAAGCATAACATTTACATCTACCTAATAGTAAGTAACAATGTAAAGTCCAAGAATATTCTTAACCAAGAATTAATGATGCTACAATTGGTTGAGACGACTTGAGTCTAATCGAAAAATTTATTCACGCCTCGGACTAAAGCTATCACTATCACGCGCATAATGCTAAGCTAAACTTTAATCGATATATTGCAATTACATTTTGTCGTAATGCAAATTGGTGACATTGAAAATTGACAGGCTACGTCATTTTGGATAAAGTTTAGCTTAACGTTGTACGGCGAAATAGGTCTACAGGAATAAAAGAAGATGGGAAAGCGCACTATTTTACCGTGCGACATATGTAAGATTTGCCATATCTTTTTGTTCTGATGGGCTTATCTTCCACCGTATGTGTAGGTAAGTATTTTGAAGCGAAGTACATATAGTACGGAAACGAAATGGAGAAGCAGGGATGAGTTCAAAATTTTTCAGAGCATTGTCCGTTATAGAGGCGGTAGAAAATGCTCAATGCGAACCTCGCTGGGAAGGAGTTAAGGCTCCAGGGTTTTAAAGAGCTGGTAGTCGCCGATTACTGGAATTGAGCTGCGAGAGCATCTGTTGCATGCTCAATATTTACTTCCGTATTCAGCGGATTAGTCCCATAGACGTATATATATGTATTGCTAAATTAAGTACAAAAAAAATACGTGATTTTAGCTGTCAAACCTAAGAGATTACAACTAAATTCATTTTTAACAGATACAGTATCTATTGGTAAAAACAGAATTATTAATGAAAAAAAAAACAATGCAACAATGTATCTTAAGTTTTACGAAATATTTTTGCGGATCGTTACCCTATTGCATGAGTGCTTTGGCTTGATAGACTGAACACGTTTATCTTCCTCTCTATGTAACTTGACTAATGGAACTGTTTTGCTTAAAATCACTTGTTTTGTTTTCGTAAGCATATTTACTAATGTACAATAGGATTACCACATAAACAATTAGAGTAAATTCAGTGTTAAGCAGTATGAGAATAACAGTATAAGAATAGTAACCATGCAGCCGGTACTTATGGTTGCACCGCTGGTTGCCATCACTATGCCATCTTGTTGTTAGATATGACGGTAAAATAAAAACCTTAAACATCAGAAATTCATGCTTATGAAAAACAAACTATTTTAATTTCATTTTCAATAAATAATTGAATTATGTCTCATAAAAACAAATAATCATTACTCATATAAATAGTAAATATCTTGTAACTCACTTTCTACCACACGACTCGTTAAAAAAGCAATATTCATAAATTAATATCAATAATTAAATTAACACCAAAAAGGTGTAAATTATACTCGTAGAAAGACATAGAACCTTTAAAGGCAAGTATTAATGTAACGGTGATGACTAATCGAAAATAAATGTTTTTTATTCACTGGTTGATTGATGAAATGAGAACGGTTTGGAAGATCTAATGAAAACAGGTTTCTCTACCAAAACTTATAATGTATTTGAAGCTATAATTGTAATGTATTATACTCGTACAGAGCACAGATCTAATAAATAATTGTAAATATTACATACAATCTGCAGTAAGTCATTTTCAGTTTGCCAACTAAGTTTTTATATTCAATATCATGGACATATACATTTTGTATTTTTTGGATTGCGAAATGTTATTTTGTAGCTTTCTAATGGTAAGCAGATCTATATATATATTCTATGAATATAGTCGATTAATTGTATGATAAGTTAATTTACCTATATGAATGAATAGCAATATTTTAATAGTTGTTTACTTGTACGTATGTTATATTATTTTAATATCTAGCAATTGGCTTTTTATATTATTAATATATTTATTAGTTATAATAATTATATATGTTTATTTTTCAAATTTTAAATTTAAATCAATTCCTTGAACTAGTCAAAAACAATAATAGATACAAACAATACAGCAAAATACAGCGAAGAAGATAATAATACATCCTTAAAAACTAAACAATCTTTATGAGAACATATAATGATAGTAAAAAGGCAACAATATAAAGCCTAGTGATCAAGCAACTCCAAAAGAGCTGTTGTTCACAAACCAAAATCATATATTTTATACAAAATATAAAATTAATTGACTAAGTAATCCCCAAAAATCAATAAATAATCAGAAATTATATACAATATATAGAAAAAACGGCGAAGACAATAATAATAAATCCTTAAAAACTACAATGATATCATATAATGATAGTAAAAAGGCATCAATATAAAACAAGCCTAATGATCAAGCAACTCCAAAAGAGCTGTAGCTTACAAACCAAAATCACGATGTACCACTAAGATGCAAATATTTTATGTATTATTGTTATAGAGTCCATTATGATCGTAATAAATAAAAAGAAACGTACGCGAAGAAAGTGATTGGGCTCACTTTCATGTACCAAACGTACTAAACTTTAGATTGTATCTGGAGTTTTTTGTTATTTATTACGTCCAACAAATTGTTAGGCAGTATATGAATATTATGTCCACCTGATTCGATCGCCTTGTCCGATTCGACAATAGACAAATTATTTGCTATTTCTTTTTTATGTTTAGTCTACACTTTATAAGCTTGTATAAGTTTGCTTAAAATTAATAATGATAATTTAAATAATGTGAAATGTCTAACATTTTTGTTATATCTGAAAGCTGAAACAATTTGTAAATATTGATTATACGGAAAAGAACAATTGTTTTTAAGTAGTTAATATTTTCGTTTTTTTAAGTGTTCTTGTATGGTTATTTCAGTTTTTAATCTATTTGTTGTTAGTTTACTAATTAAACATAGTTTTAGTTTACATTTTATTAATTGTTTAGCTTAAGTTAACACAATTTGATTAGTGATACCCGCTTAAGGTAGATGTTAAATTGCTGATGCCTTTTTAGTACCAACATTAGTAACTTTTAATGAAAGTTACATTGTATTCGAAAAGAGGATATTTGTAATGTGCCGTGAAGGTGATGCGTCAATTTAATTCAAGCTTAACATGGTTATCTGCGATCAGTTTTTGAAAACTTTTTGTAAATGTCATTGTGTTCATTATGTTGTGAACGCAAT
Source organism: Monopis laevigella (assembly GCA_947458855.1). NCBI lineage: Eukaryota > Metazoa > Arthropoda > Insecta > Lepidoptera > Tineidae > Monopis > Monopis laevigella. Next base: position 3,392,374 of record OX381583.1, on the reverse strand, counting down.
ACATAATGGAGTGACGTTTTTTGAATTTCTTATTTATTTGAACGTAACTTTCTTGTTTTGCACTAAAAAAAAATGTAAAGGTTGTGCCAGACGACACAAGAAATAGGTTGCGAAAACCAATTTTAAAGTAAATGTCATTTAAAATTCCTGCAATGAAATATTATCCTATTCTCTACATAATACTTAGAATAATGAGTGAGTTTGAAAAGATGTACTTTGGGCTATTATAAGATTCTGCTGATCAAATTGAACAACTTTGCCCATGGCACGATGAGTCGCAAATGAAAAAAAAATGGCTTCTCCAAACTAGTAATATTAAAATGTCCAATTGGTATGGGGAAGCCAAAACTTTTTTTCATTAGCGACACATCGTTCCATGGGAAAAGTTGTTCGATTTGATCAACAAAACCTCATATTAGCCCAAAGTACATCCTTTCAAATTTACCCTATATAAATAAAAGTTGTTATTATAGACAAGGGAAATTAAGTAGGTATGTTAAAAATATAATAAAGACCATAATATAGCCCCCCTACCAATGTTGCTGTTTTGAATTTGATGTACAAATTCAAAACAGCAACAATAATTAACAACTATCCTAATAGCATCTCGTGCACCTAAATAATTCCAGGTATATGAATGGCGAGTTTATAGTATTGTACTAAATGCAGACAAAAAAACGGAAACTCCCAAGGCCATGCTGAGTACCGATCCGGTAGACCGAAGCATGCACCACTGCACTAACACCATACAAAATTAAAATCATTTCCACAAAATGTGTCACGCCACGTTATTGGAAATAATTAATTTAAATGACAAATTAGTAGTTAGTAGTTTTAGTGATAATTATTTTGCTGATAGATTTTTTTATTTTGGTAACTTATCAGATGCCAGTCAGCTATGAAATTAAATATGTTTTTTTGCTTCTAAAGTGTTATTATTACAAAGTGGTTAGTTTAAAATGGTATAATGATATATTACGTGCAATAGGTATATCTATTTTAAACAAATATACACATATTAAAACCAACATCAAAGCTTGAATTAAAAAGAATGAGGTACTTAAACCTATAAAGTTAAATCGTGTATCCTATCTCTAAAGCTTAAATTTAATTTAACGTGAAAAACATCACATCTGTTAATATGATGAGTATGGAAATTTTGAAAAGAGCTCAAATTAAAGGGAGATGTAAATTTATGGAAACAATTATAATAACTTTCCGCTCCCACAAACAATAAACCCGGAAAGTTTATGTAGTCATGTAGGGTGATCTAGGTCATCAGGTCATCCTCAGAGAAGACCGTTTAAGTTCTTAACCAGCAGCGCCTGGGGTAAAACTCCAACTCGCTTTAAGGTGTTGTCTATAATGTATGTATACCGTGGTGCTTTATATCCTTATTCTTAATAATTATCCTTATTATTAATAAGGATATAAAGCACCACGGTATACATACATTATAGACAACACCTTAAAGCGAGTTGGAGTTTTACCCCAGGCGCTGCTGGTTAAGAACTTAAACGGTCTTCTCTGAGGATGACCTGATGACCTAGATCACCCTACATGACTACATAAACTTTCCGGGTTTATTGTTTGTGGGAGCGGAAAGTTATTATAATTGTTTCCATAAATTTACATCTCCCTTTAATTTGAGCTCTTTTCAAAATTTCCATACTCATCATATTAACAGATGTGATGTTTTTCACGTTGAGTTCATATAACGCAAGATTCGAGGTATTATCTAATGATAATACCTCGAATCTTGCGTTATATGAACTCATTTACAATATCATATATTGCAATACCTTCTTCTTGCGGAGTCAAAAACACACGAGAAACAGGAGAGCTGTTTCTCGTAACGTAATCACATTAACAATATAAAAAGTATTGTCACTTACATTTTATATTAAAGAAATGCATATTGCTCTTATTATTCTTAAAAATCTTTTAGTAAACAATAAATTCAGCTCTACTTAATACCTGTTTATTTTTTCTTCACAACCTTGTAAAACATCAAGAAGCTTTTAAAATTGACCTCAAAAAATACAGTTTATTTATTGTTTAGATCACATGACCTTGATTTGCCAATAAGTAGCGGGTAAAAGTACTTGCTTTCCACTTGTTAAGTTTAAAATTCCCTCCGCCGGGATCGCTTGTCGGCAGCCGACAGCCATAATTATTGAACAGCCGATATAAATCTTCATCCAAGTCGCAACCCTCTATTATGAGCTTTACTTCAATACCGTTTCATCGATAAATTACTTTAAAGCTTCTAAGATAAGGCACGAATTCGATTGAGGTAGAGAAAATAAAATGTGATTCTGTACAGTCGGTGTCATTCATGATATTCCTTTGATAGTATTTATGTTTGTCGTTTTAACATCAAGGAGAAGGTTATTACAATGTTTTGCCTTTAAACTGAATATCTTATAAAACGAAGGAAAACCATTAGAAGGAGTTTAATATGGTATTGGTAGTAATGGATAGAATTTCATTATTAATAATCATTTTTAGAGAAGAGAGTTAGTGCAAATGATACTGAATGTACTTACTAATAAACCATAATGATAAAATATAGAACTGGTAGTGGAAACGTAAAGGTAAAGAAAAATAAGATGAATATATTTGTACCTACAATTAAAGCAGAAAAAATAAGACTGTCAAGTACTACAAAAATAGCTTTAGGTCATAACGTTAAAGAAGAAGAAGGAGTGATTATATTTAATTCAACGCTTTAAAAGCATTTAGTGGTACATAAAAAATATTTGTTTGTCAAAACTATAATAATACTCGTGGCAGGTTCCTGTCTAAATTAACAGCGACTATACATGTTATTCAGTGGTCACAGCTGTCTCCTGGACTCTTTCTTCTGAAAGTCTATCCATCAGTCAGTTTCTATCACAACATACAATTTACTAATACAAGTAATTATGATTCTGATTGTATCTTGCCGCTTCTAAATTACCAACTACTGCTCGCTTTATGAAATTGCATCTACTTATCTAGCATTTAGTTGCGACATGTATTATCTTTATCTAGAAGTCTATGGGAGTTTACTACTGGACCTTCAGCTTTCTTACTACTTCTATCTAGTTTAACACCTTCACCAGCATGCAGTGCAGGGGCCCTTTCTTCGTGACTGCGATTTGAAGTAACCAACTTCTGATAAATTTGCGTCAAGTTATCTGTAGCTACTATATTTAATGCTATTATAATAAACCCCAACTGTATATAACCTGATGCATGACCAAATGTACAAAATTCAAAATTAATGGCTTTTTATACACAATCTAAAATTGCAACTACATTATTAATTAAAACGTTAACTACGTTGTGTGATATAATAACATATAACATTAGTAAATTTAATTGCAGGGTAATTTAAATTTATTGGTAACTAAATCAAAATAACAATATTGCTAAAAATTGTCTATTCACTGTAATTGGTAATCACTGACTAACCGCCAATAGGATAATATTAATTTAGTAGATACCATCACGCATGCCTTACGGAGCCGAAGACCACGGAAACGGTGTCAGGGTACCCAGCGGAGGGGTTTTTAATCCCACCTCGTCGTAGCCGATGGTATGAGTCTACACCGAACAATTGGCTAGCTCGTCGCGATGTTTGGATAGACTCAATAACCCATCTATAAATAGTTCCACAAGTTGGTATAGTGAAACTGGGACCGACAGCTTAACGTGCTCTCCGAGGCACTATAGTGGTATTGTTAAATCAAGATTAGATTAAAAACTCATTGGTACACAATTACTTAACTCAATTTAATACAATTATATTATAAAACTCTATTCATGAACGTTAATTAATCCGATTACCATTCAATAATAAAATAGCCGTACTTTATGGACCTGCAGCTAGACATTCTCAGACTTGTATCCAAGTAAGAGAGTGGAAGCGAACCTGTACCAAGCAGGTTCCAAGTGGACCAACCTGCTCGGTCGCGATATTTGGGCACCCGGTCAGTGGGCTGTGTGGCCGCGGCATTAGCGGTAGCGGGTAGCGATTTATTTAACTTGTGGCTTTTTACAATATTTATCATGATGATTGGATTATTTTAGTTCCTAGTTTATACAGATCAAGGTTAGGGATGCTTAAAAATCAGTTCGTACAAATGTTTTTTTTTAGTACGATACAATAGTATTTAAAATCTACATGATTTATTTATTGCTGTTAATAATAGCTTAAAATTTTAAAAAAGATCGTTGGAAACCAACGACCCTTAAGCTGAAATTTTCCAAACAACTACAAACAAATTGATCAGTTTATTTGTAAAGGCCAATATTTAATTAAATACCTTTACATAAAAAATGATTAATTAAAGTTAAAATAATATCTCTAAATATACAAAAAGGTTACCTAAAATATTAATAAAATTGCGTACTATAAAATTAATAGAACCTATAGTGGAATATAAGAATTTTAATCTTTATAAGAAAACGATAAATTTTGAACAAGCAATAAGAATCTGATTGTAATAACTTTTAACATAACACTGCAATATAAAAAAAAAAACATTTTATAATAAAATAACAACGCTAATCTTTTCAATTTGTACCAACATGCATTGAGATGACACTTAAGCGGGCTCCCAAATTATGCCATAAAATCACATATCCGTTGAACAAAACGTGCACCCACTCGATGCATACGACAAACGGACAAATAACGGGACAATCGTACCTATCTACGTAGATATACGATATTCTATAATAAAGAACGTTGGCCAAATATTTTACTTGATATTTTAAAATAATAATAGGTAAAATTATAGGCCTCTTTATTATAGGATAATCGATTTGAAGAGCTCTGGCGAATTTTTTTTTAAAAGTTCTTTTGTTTTTTATAAGTTTCTAGTTTTTTGTATCGTGAATCCTATGCAGAGTTTTTATTATGATTTATTTTGCAGTAATTCTTGGCTTATAAAAAATAAGTTATATATGTAAAGATTTTATTAGCTTAAAGGTAGAAGTTGATTGTTTGATGTTACTCTTGTGTTAAACTGTTGGATATATAATAAATAAATATAGATTTTAACGTTCGGCAACTTTTTTTATGGTCTAATACGCTATAAATTGTGATATATGTTTTGTCTAATTATTATAGATATTTTCTCTGGTCCTGCTTACTAACGCATTAAATTGGTTTAGAAGCGGAAACCGATAATATTTAGGTATTTTATTACAGCTGGGCTAAAATAGTACAGATACAATCACTACTTCGTTTAGTGTAGTGAGCTGTAGTGCATTCAAATTCAAAAGTTTTCTATAAAAGTACTAAAAGCTCATCGTTGTTTTATTTATTTACCAACAAGAAAAACATTATTAGCAAAATGACAAATTAACACAGGAATATTGAAGGTCTTAAAAAATATAATATAGACCTATCTACTAACAATTTTATATGTTAAAAATTGTAAGACAACTATACCACCGCCCATACAGATCCAAAAACCGTCAAGTGACCTCGTCTGTGGGTTCACCGGTATTTCAGGAGACTACTGCATCGATTTATTGTCGAGGTGGTAGCCTCCTTTCAGGGGGCGTTTACGAAATGGGTAATAAAATTGACGATAAGGCAGCGAGTATATCAAAATATACTCGTAATGAAATTCGTCATTGTCGCCCCCATTTCGTAACCGCATCATTTAGCCGGCATAGTGGGAGCGATCAATATTGATTGACTCCATTCATAGACTTTGTAGGTCTGCTTACCACCAAGTAGATACAAAGTCACATACCGTGCTCCAATAAAAAAAAAATAGGTCCAGATAGTATCTCCAGAAAAATGTCTGACCTTCTTTTAAATGTATAAATAAACTATTGAAGATAAGTGGCTACTTTGACGGATGATTCCACTTAGAGAATTAATTATGAATGAAGGTGAAAGTACATTTGTTTGATGATGGGCTCAGAATCACTGTACATACACAATCTAACTTAAACATACGTTTCTTTTAATTAAAATGGACTTCGCGAATTTGTGTGAAAACCACTATTTTCTTGTTAATTATTTATTTATCAGACGTAACTTTCCTAATTTTACACCTAGGTAAACAGCACTTCTATATATTGTGGGATTTAAACTGCATCTTATAAATTACATTTTGACTATTCATAAATATCTGTAAAGATTTACATGAAATAAATGATTTTGACTTTTAACAGCCTAAATCACTAATGATCAAGATAGTAATGTTTAATTTGCTTTACAATATAAAAGCGGCCCCAGCCTAGTGGTTGTGTCACTGCGCAACTGATAACAAGTGAAACAGATGACAACAAGGCTGGACCTGGGATGGGTGACTTTATACAACGAGGCTATACCATCATTAACACCGCAACAAGCTCGCCACTTGTTAGATGTTGCCTCCGAATACCATCGTCGAAATGAGGACGGGTTAATCCCCCCTGAAGCCGTTAAAAAGGCCAAGAAGGCATCCGAGATGGTATTTATTATTAAAATATAAAACAAGTATTGCTACCGACGCTTATTCCTGGATAACAGCCTATGAAGGTTCCAATCTTTATTCTGTTGTCTAACTAATATGCCAAACTAACCTAGAATAATAAGACTTAGACTTAGGAGAAGCTGATTAAAATCAAACTGAATTAAATTGTTTTTAAAAGACTTCCTGTTACCTCTTCATTATAATTCATAACATGACTTTTAATAAATATCTTAGAAACTAAAAAAAAATACCTTAATAAGGCTTCGAATAAGGTTCACACAATATTAAGTAGATAGAGCAAAGTTAGAAACCTAAGCTCCATAAATTCAGCGCTGCAATAATGTAACTCTACCATTATGACTTTCGGATAAAAAATACGTCATATTAAGTTTTCATTGTTCTGACTGAATATAATTTCATTAAATTTTACATTAATATTAATTTAAACTTTACTATTAATGTACATTTGTTTGACAACACCACTATAGTGCCTCGGAGAGCACGTTAAGCTGTCGGTCCCGGTTTCACTATACCAACTTGTGAAACTGTTTATAGATGGGTTATTGAGTCTATCCAAAACATGGCGACGAACTAGCCATTTGTTCGGTGTAGACTCATACCATCGGCTACGACGAGGTGGGATTAAAACCCCTCCGCTGGGTACCCTGGGGCCGTCTAGACGGTCTCGGGCGTCGTAAGGCACCCGTGAAAATATATAAAACTTTACCAATTTTAATAAAATATTTATTAATTCTTAATAATAATTTATAATATTCTTAATAATATTATAAATTTATATATTTTTATTTACGATTTATTCGTATGTCTATAGATACGACTGAAGACGCCATGTAAGGCGAAATATATCGTATCTAAATAAAAATAAAAATAAAATATTTCAATTTAACTTAATTCTATTATAATTTTCAGCCAGTTCCAATTCCTGTTCATTTTAGTATGCCTTACCCCAAGGCAAAATGTTATGCTTAGCGATGTTTATCGATGCGATCACAGGTCATGGCATTTTAGCTTTTCAAACTTCGGAGCTCGTACAGCTCCGAAATTTGAACCGTGATTTAGATTTTCTTCCTAATTTTTAGTTTTAACCTTAAACACAGAGCTTTGATTCCAAAGCGCTTTGAACGATAATGACAGGGGCTCAAATACCTTCATATAAAATGCAACGACTCTGTATGTAACAGACATCTGTTTGATTCCCTTATAATCCTAGAAACACTTTTCCGATTTTCGAGATTTTTTTTAAATTATATTTTACATTATTTCTCTAGCCAGGTTATATGTTATATATAGTGCCTTTAGGTGTCATGTTTTTACTTTAAACATTATCAAATAGGCCTTTCGAAAGTTTTAGAGCCTGCACTTACTAAGCTCTGAGGCTCTACCATGAGTTTGCGCATTGTAGAAACATTTACGTATACGTGAGCAACAACCAATAGGGCTGGTTTATTTTTGGTGACAGGATTGAATAAAACGATCCTATTGGTTGTTGCTCACGTAAACGTTACGTTTCTACAATGCGCAAACCTATGGTAGAGCCTTTGGGCTAGTACTATGTGTACCAGTAAACGATACTAATCTTTTTTTTTTTATATGTAGTACAAATTACACATATTGCTCTGGTCACAAACTAAGCTCTAGGTTTGTACTATGTTTACCAGAAGCAACGATATAATACATATTATATTTTATAAACAGACCATGACAAACTGTACAGAAAAAACGTACTCTTATTTTTTTTTGCCATGGGTGGGAATCGAACCCACGACCCCAGGATACAACGCCAAAGGCGCAACCACTAGTCTACGGAGGCTGTCAATATATATTATAAATACCTAGACCATGGTAAGCTCTATAGAAAAACTTAGATACTAATATTGTTCTGCATGGGAATCGGACCCAGAACCTCCGGATGCAACGCCAAAGACGCTACCACTAGTCTACGTAGGCGGTCATCATATAATTAAAATTTCCGCACTGTCTATATTTTCTATGGTTCTGGGCTATTTTAAATAGCCAGCACATATTCCACTCAGCATCTTTAAAGTGATATCTAGGAGCTGCGCGTGAACTGACTCAGGCATCGTAATTAGTCGAAGATTAGCATTAGTGTAGAAAGTTCTGGAATTTCTAGATTTATTGACGTTATCGTGATCTTTTAGTTTTTTACTTAATGCTAGGTTTAATTTCTAGCTAATTTAACCCATATCTCGGGGAAGTTTTATATACAGGGTGAATTTGAAAGGATGTACTTTAGGCTAATATGAGATTCTGCTGATCAAATCGAACAACTTTTCCCATGGAAAAATGTGTCGCAAATGAAAAAAATTTTTGGCTTCCCCATACAAATTGGTCATTTTAACACCACTAGTTTGTATGGAGAAGGCAATATTTTTTTTCATTTGCGGCACATAGTTCCATGGGAAAAGTTGTTCGTATTGATCAGTAGAACCTCATATTAGCCCAAAGTACATCCTTTCAAAGTCACCGTGTATAGTTCCATATTTATATATATATATAGCATATAGATACTATATTTAATGTGCATTCAATTTAATGTGTATTGTGTTGGGAAATACTATGAAAACTTAATATATGTTCACTGATTCTATCAGTTCTTCCAAGATTTTATGAAATGAATATCAAAAAAAACAATTTAAAGCTTTGTTTTTGATATTGGTTGAGTAAAGAGGGTAGTGAACACAGCAGGTGAGAGTTAAAAGGCCTTTAAGCCTACTTTGAGGTCTTAAGTCCGGGAACGCTGCAGTTCATTCCCCTGCCTTCTAATCACGCGATGAACCCGGCACCCCGCAGGAGAATCCATGGATGCTAAGGACATTGTCTCTCTAAAGGTAACAAAAACGGCTACGGTCATTAACATTTTTGTATGAGAATAACGAGCCGTAACCAATGATTGGAGGAATTGGCCATAAGCTAGGTTTTGTGTGACAAAAAAAATACAAATACTGAATAGAATAAGTTTTAAGTGTTCGTCTCGTAATCTAAGATCGTGCGATTTATTCCACATATCTACTTGTCGTAGGAATTATTCCCAAAATAGGTTTATAGTAAGATCATGTAATATGTATAATTTAAAGTATTTTAATTCCGATATGTTTAGTTTGTCCTTACCTAGCTACAAAAAATTACTGCATATTGTTGATTTACCTGTATAAATATATTTTAAAGGTTGGCACTTTGTAATTGTTTTATTTATTTTAATGTTTTAATCTTGTTTTTACTTTTACTTATATTTTTTTATTAGCAATTGGCATTTATATCCATAATAAGCTTGTGAAAACTTGACTGGTAATGATTGTTAAAAAATATCTATTTATAAGGTGTATTATATCTGTTTGTTTTCGGAATTAATAAAATAAAATAAAAAAATAACTACCTATTTTAAAAGTAGCTTCTATAAAATTAGCAATTCGACAGCTGCTTTAAGCCGTTTAAGGCCGGGACGTCCGCGTCATCTACATTGCACATTCTGTCGCATGCCACTGCGTTATTGCATGCAACGACATTCGATGCACCTGTATATCTACCAATGGATGCAAAGACTCTAATCCTAAAGGGATAAAGCTCAAATTAGTACAGAAGTTACCGGCAAAATACGTAAAAGGATTCTTGACAATAAAAAGAATAAACTTTTTTGCGATTCAATTCAGTGACGGCAAACAACATAAATATTAATTGAAGGTTCTAACCATTGATGTTTATGACCAAGCAAATCGAAGGGGCGTTTTAAAAATAATATCAATTCAGCTGTCACATACATAATCAAAGATACTAGTAGGTACTTCGTGTCATTAACCCTATTTATCTGACAATGCATTTTTAAATTATTTTTTTAACTGTGTTTTTACTTTATACTGTACTGTGTGTATCGTTTGTCTCTATTAATGATCTTTGTACTAATGTTTACCACTAAATAGATGTGTCAAAAGCTTTTACGTCCTGAAGAAGACATAGTGGTACTCTCCTACCTATTTCTGCCAATCTGGCAAGTTCTAGTGGAAAGACCATACTCCTATTGACTATGATAGTTTTTTTTTTATATGAGCTCAACATGCATCCACTAATAATAGTCTATAAGTTAGTATAAGATAATCCTTATACTAACTTATAGTCTACAAATACACCAGATTAAACCTGATATTTATAACTTAATAGTACTAAAGTACTCACGAATATTGGAATATTAATATACCCATTAATTGCCAAGATATATACATATAATTAATGGGTGGCATGTGACGTATCTGACCCTCGTATTATAAGTTGTATCCTTCAGTTTTCACTAAAGGAACGTCTCACTTATTTGATCTTTCTTCTCGATTGAACATTTGGTGGAAAGAGACACATGTTTCTTGAGTGAAAAGTAGAGTTGAGGATACGACTTAGAAGTGACTTAGGTGAGTGACAAAACACCACAAAATCAAGTAAAACAAATACTTCAGAAAAGGTTTTAAAACTCAACTTTATGCAGTCAACTCGGTGCAAAAGGAATTCCAGCAAAGTCTTTGCATCGTCTATTGAAGGATCTTGGCCTTCCAAGATCGGCTGTCGGAACTTTTATGGTACGCGTTTGCAAGATGCTGATGCGCACAGGATCATATAGTTTTTGGTTGAGTAGAGAGGGCAGCGAACACAGTGCATGGGACAGTAAAAAGGCCTTTACTTCGCAGTCTCAAGTCCGGAAACACTCAGTTCCAGCGTTTATTACACTGAGAATACATGGATAGCTAAGAACATTGTCTTATACCTGAAAGCTATACAAGATGATGATGAGTACCAACGTTAGTAAGCCGTCTATACCAGGATCATCCGTTACTTATCCAAAGACCTTCGGCTTGTTACAAAGTAGGACCTACGAAGAAAGGAAGATTCACATCGCATACTAAGCGCCAAGATGAGATAAGGTATATAAAGGCAATAAAAAAAGTCACGCCGCAATGCAAGCCTTGTTGGTCGCCAGCTAAATATTATGGTAGCCATAAATTAACAATAATAATAAATATACATATAAATATGGTTAATGAATAATAAGACAGCCTCCGCAGACTAGTGGTTGCGCCTTTGGCGTTGTATCCGGAGGTCGTGGTTCGATTCCCACCCATGGCTATGCAAATATTAGTACGTTTTTTCTGTACAGTTTGTCATGGTCTGGGTGTTTATAAAATATAATATTTATTATATCGTTGCTTCTGGTACACATAGTTCAAGCCTAGAGCTTAGTTTGTGACCAGAGCAATATGTGTAATTTGTCCTACATATTATTATTATATAATTTAACGATACGATAAAACTAACGTATTAGGAGTACAGTTATGATAATTATTATTATCGCTTTCACATTACTTAAAATAACTTAATACATCAGAATTTACTCTTGTTAAGGTGTGCAAATTTTTTGGTATGTGTAGTATTTACGCAGTGATCTTGGTGTTTGTGCTATCTCAACGAATCCCTTTATCTTCAGTAAAATGGCGGTACCCATTTTACTGTTGATTATTTCTTCCTCCTTCACTTGACACTGGCATCACTATACCGTATGTTTGCATACGGTCATGTGGCCATTCCTAATTCTAACCTAGTCCTTTCCCTATTCCTCTCCATCCTATTATCCCACTTTTACCGTACATTATTACATTTTTTTTTATCTACCCACAACTGTCATTGGCAAAATTATGCTTAAAGCGTAGAATGCCATATAAGTAAAAGAAGAAGAAGAATTATACTCTATGCCTGTCAACATTTTCAACAGCTTCCGCACTTGATAGCTTTTATTATTTGCAAAAAATCCCATGGCTATTTCAGTTATTTAGACAAAATGGGAAATATACATACATATCTTCACGGGTGCCTTACGGCGCCCGAGACCGCCTGGACGGCCCCAGGCTTTAATCCCACCTCGTCGTAGCCGATGGTATGAGTCTACACCGAACAAGTGGCTAGCTCGTTGCGATGTTATGAATAGACTCAATAACCCATCTATAAACAGTTTCACAAGTTGGTATAGTGAAACCGAGACCGACAGCTTAACGTGCTCTCCGAGGCACTATTGTTGTCAAACAAATGTACATAATTTTTTAAATCAAAAACTCATTGGTACACACCGGCATTCGAACCAGGGACCTAAGTGTTTTTAAGTCCAAGGTCTAACCAACTAGGCCACCACGAAAATATGGATAATAATGGGAAATATAATTTGGGGAAAAACCTCTTATTGTTTCACAATAATTTCAAATAGAAAAGAATCCTTGTGACGGTAAACTTGAAAAGCAGTTGGCCTGTGCAAACATTCACAAACCCAATCAATAAATATACTTAGGCATTGATAACAACGTCAAGATATCGAATGTACATAACAATCATTTTTTGTGTATTTGATTTTATTCACGTACGCCACTGTGTACGACACGGTACAGATAATAACAAGATTACAATGCTTTGTAAAAAACTGTCAATTGCGATTATTAAAAAAAATTGGCGTACTTAAAAATCCGTATGACATAGCTAAGACATCTAATAAATGCACTTTTAATTAGCTTACATAGAGAGTTAAGAGTTGGCCGAGAATAGGCAGGAGTGGCGATTGCTTCACCTACAAGAGCCTAGCTTTTAAATTTAAGAAGAAGAAGAGAGTTAAGGGTCACTTATTTGATCTTTCTTCTCGATTGAACATTTGGTGGAAAGAGACACATGTTTCTTGAGTGAAAAGTAGAGTAAGATAAATGCACTTTTAATTAGCTTACATAAAGAGTTAAGAGTTGGCCGAGAATAGGCAGGAGTGGCGATTGCTCCACCGACAAGAGCCTAGCTTTTAAATTTAAGAAGAAGAAGAGAGTTAAGGGAGGACAACTAATTTATTTTAGAATCGAAAGATTATTTTCCTTGATAATGTGGTTTTCAGACCTATGAATGAGCTAGCTGTACTAACCCAAAAATAACTATAAACTGATTCTAGAATCAAAACATAATTAAAAAATATATATTACTTATCTATCCAAAGGATGGCAACTAGATTACTAAAAAATCCTTATAATTTAATGACAACAAATTTTATTTAAGTGGTTTCTCCCCTTATAAAACTACGACTTAAAGGTTAAATTAAAATAACTAACAAACTTTAGCCTAAAATTTTGAAATTGATTGAATAAATGAAAAATTAATTATTGCACACAAGCTTAATACTATTATATACAATAAATAGTACATAGGCGAGCTATCTACCATCTAACCTTTGGGGGATTAGCCAATAACAGTCGGTGTGCTAATTAATGCAAACATATAATATATAATACGAGGATATATAAATAAATTATTAGGTAATATAACAATGCATTATATTTAATAGTATACATAAACAATTAATTAACTACACCTAATTAAATGACCAATAATAATGATGCCGAACATGCCCTAACCAATATTTTTAACCACTAGGAAATACAGTTAATAATCCCTAAGCAAACTCATAGCCTTGTCACTATACACAAGTCGGAACCATCGGACATGCGCACGAGTTGGGGCGGGCGCGTTCCCACATCTCGCCGATCCGACGATAAGCCCGCGATACTATCGCGAACACGACGACCAACTTGCCCAGACTGTGTCTTTTGCTTTTGAGATACTTAGAGATTCTAATTATTAAATTAATCCCTAAGTAAAGAAAAAAAAAGTTATTTTACTCCCACTTCGTAGTCAATGGTATTCAGAGGCTCTACCATAGGGTTTTACTTTGTAGCGACGTAACGTTAATACGTGAGCAACAACCAATAAGGCCGCTTTATTTTTGGTAATTGAATAAAGCGATCCTATTGGTGGTTCCTTACGTTTTAACGTTAAGTTGGTACAAACCAAAAACCCATGGTAGAGCCTCTGAGAATAGAACAAGCCAGCTCGTCGTGGTGTCTGGATATCTTCAATAACCCATAAACAGTTTTACAAGTTGGCACAGTGAAATTGGGACCAACCGTGCTCTCCGGGGCACTATAGCCGTATTGTCAAACAATTGTTTATATATATATATATATATATATATATTATTATTTTATTCAATGAGTCAAATTAAATAAAACTACAAAATATAACTACTTTACAAATAAAAATACCAAACAATAAAAAACCTTGTAAAAACTATAAATGAAAAATATCATCGAAATTAGTGACGGGCGGCATAATGCCCAGACACTGGCGGCGTTTCCCCTCTGAATAGTTAAAATTAAAATTTTAACTATCTAAGAGAAAAACGTTGCCGCTCTAGGGTCGCTCGAGATGTGGAGTAATTTTGCACCAATATACATAACATAACTAAACATTTTTTTATTTAAAACTCGTTAGGTTTAAACCGGGAACCGTAGTATTTTTAATTTTGACTAAGATCTAACCAACTCGGCCTCACGTATATAAAATACTCAAAGTATATAAAAAATATTCTCAATAATTATTATGAGACTATTCCTACTTTATATTTTTAGTACCACTAATATATACGTACAATATATAAAATGCCAAAACGCTACGGTTTGTCAAAAAAATTATAGCACATAAGTTTACAATTGAATTGCATTACCTATTTAATTTGTTTGATAAATACATGAACTTTAATCTACATTACGGACTAGGTATGTATAGGGATTGATATTTTAAAATGTAACGGCATTTTAAAATGAATAATAATAATATGTTTAATTACAGAATAAAAAAACGTATTTTAGCTGGATAACACATTGATTGTATTTTTACAATTAAATTTCTAATCTATTCAATAAATATTTTTTTATAAAAACTCAAAATCAACTTCATAGTTTACCATAATAGTTATCCATAACCTTAAAAAATAACAGATGACCAAAAATAATATAAAGAAAATAAAATCATGCTATATTGAGTTTTTATTTTTTTTTGAATAATAACGGTTTATTTTTAATCATAATGTAACAAAAAAATATTAAAATTCCTAGCAGTGGAAAGTTTCGGCGTGTGGTCTCCAAAGATTTTAGACAATGTATTTCTAAAATAGTGAAAAGAGCGGAGAACGTCGGTGCGCCGGATCTTTCTTTCTTCAAAAAATAAGCCTGGAAATTCAAAGGGGTAATGCCGCTGGCGTTCTCGGAACTCTACCACTCTCTGCCGGTCTAGAGGAGTTCTATCGCCTATAAGACGAATACCTCCTAAGCTTACCTTAATATTAATGTAACTACTAAAATGTTAAATAGTTAGCTATAATATTATATTATAATATATATGATTACTATAGTAATGAATGAAATGACAATCAAGGAACGATACTAAATATTATTGTTTTCTTTGTAACTAAGTTACCTTATTAAATTAAGTAATGTAAACTAATAAGTAAAAAAAATCCCGTAAACAATGTTTCTAAGAAATAAATTTTATATTCCTAAAGATATTTTTTTCACATTTTTGCACAAACTTTAAACTCATGTCGGTAAAAATAAACTAAGTTTAGACTAACAGGATGTTGACAATAGTAAACAGATAATTTTTCTATTCGATAAACAACATTACCTATTTGTGCAAATATTGGATTAGCAAACACCTATCGCTAAACGTAATTATTATCAGTTACCTAGTCGTTAACCGTCGCAAATATATTTAAACCGTCAACAAAACAACCGGTTTGGTAAAAAAACCAATCACGGTCAGCAGCGTCATCAATGAAATATCAATGACCGATACGGCAACCGGTTTGAATTCGTTTTTAACGGAAATACTAGGCAAATTGCCGGTTTTATTTGTTATAAGCTTGTAAATTATTGCTGCGGCTGGGACCGTCTGCAGAGTATTTCGGTCAGAACCATATGAATGTGGCACAATCAAAAGTAGGCACGCGAATGATACAGAAACGAAAGAGATAGTGGTGGAATCGAATCGCCTGAGGAAATGGACTGATTATCGCGACAGTACAAATCAAACCGTAAAAGGTAGAAAGTCAAATTTAGATAAAATTGTGAACATACATTAAATTAATTGTGTACTTCAGCCAGAGGAATGCGACCAATAAAAGTAATATTTTGTTGAGAAAAATACTAAATATATTTAAATACCTAAATTAAGTAAATTTATGAGATTTGTTTATTTCTCCCAATCGATTATATTACCTTAATTAATGTTTTGAGTGTACACCGAAAAGAATCAATTAATAAAATAAATAATATTAAAAAAAAATGTATTATTAATAAAAACTTAAAATACAATACAATTTTTTAATTTTACTAAGTATATATTGTTAATTGAAGGGTTGATGTAATAATAATAATAATAATATGTAGGACAATTTTACACAAATTGCTCTAGTCACAAACT
Organism: Monopis laevigella; assembly: GCA_947458855.1. Lineage (NCBI taxonomy): Eukaryota > Metazoa > Arthropoda > Insecta > Lepidoptera > Tineidae > Monopis > Monopis laevigella. Next base: position 3,375,551 of record OX381583.1, on the reverse strand, counting down.
AAGCTCCAGGCTTGTACTATGTGTACCAGAAGCAACGATATAATACATATTATATTTTTATAAACACCCAGACCATGACAAACTGATCTTTAAAAAATTCTAAATTTTTTATGTAGGAATCATTCATTTCTTTATACGTCATTTCAGCAACCACATACCTAGTTAAATTACTATTTACCAACATTCATACCTTAAAATTATTCATAAAAAATATTTATTCATTGAAGAATATTTAGTTAAAATAAGTTAAATATCTCTTACGCATATTTATTTTTGTTTCTAAAAAAAGAGACAAATCCTACTTTAACTGAAGTGTTCTTCAAGGGCTCAATACATTTTTATGAATACCGGTATTAATCTATAGTTGTGACAAAAGTTTCCGAATCAAATATTTTAAGTAAATCATGGAGAGTGGCAAGCGCAACCGTTAAAAGTGTTCGCTTGATTGCGCGTCCTAGATTTACTGAATCTGTGTCATCATCCACGACCAGCCCTGATGCTATCCTAACCATCTTTTACTATTACTATCCTATATAGTGGATACATATTTTTTTATGGTTCCCTATGTGTGAATTGAACTTATGGTTCACTAACACTCTTTCCACCTGCCCAAACCGATATCTCAAAAACCGGTTAAGGTACTAAGTTGAATTTTGAAATAATAGTAGATCTTTGTGTCTCCTCGGTGCCAATTTTTTTTTTTTTATAGTTGCCAGAGGAGATGCGAGCATAATTTGAATTTTAGAATGTCTTAGTATGATCTGAGAAAGTTTTTTTTTTTTTAATATTTGTACATCTTATCAACACGTCATTTTCCATTTTGTTTTTAGGAATTAATAAAAACTACTTATCGTTACTGAGAACTTTTTCCATGGGATGTTTTTTAAATAATACTATTCGGACAGCGAGAAGACAAGACTAGTCAACTAATTATCCAAAGTTTTTGAGATATAGGTCTAGATATACAGACAGATAGAGGGACTCAGTGATCCCACAAAGGTTCCATTTTACTTTAAAAGTAGGTATTATTAGATCCGATAATATGTATGTATGTATATGTATCATCACGGGTGCCTTACGGCGCCCGAGACCGCCTAGACGGCCCCAGGGTACCCAGCGGAGGGGTTTTAATCCCACCTCGTCGTAGCCGATGGTATGAGTCTACACCGAACCAGTGGCTAGCTCGTTGCGATGTTTTGAATGGACTCAATAACCCATCTATAAACAGTTTCACAAGTTTGGTATAGTGAAACCGGGACCGACAGCTTAACGTGCTCTCCGAGGCACTATAGTGGTGTTGTCAAACAAATGTACATAAATTTTTACATTAAAAACTCATTGGTACACACCGGGATTCGAACCAGGGACCTAAGTGTTTTTAAGTCCAAGGTCTAACCAACTAGGCCACCACGTATATTTCGATATAGATCCGATAAGCAAAATTAAATATATTATTTGCAAAATATGTTAGCTTGATAAATAACATGAAATACTATTGTGGTTATGCTAAAAATAAATAATATTATAGTTAACGTTAATAGTCAAGTTCAATGTTACAACTCAGAGTGTAGTAAACATTCCGTAGAGTTCAGGGTGTCAGTGGCGCAATGCAGCAAATTCGCTGCGCCTGCGCATAGCCTCGAGCTATTAGAAATATTATTCGTTTAAATGCTATTTTCTTCTTTAATGAAAGTTAAGTTTTAGTTATTTGTCTTATACAATGCTATAATAGTTAATTTTATACATTCTTTATATACAATAAAATCATATGAAACATATATTTAAATTTCTTCTTATTTCATTTAAACATCTTTATTATAATCATTTTTTATTTTCTTATAATCATTACTAATTCTAGCAAATTAAATATGTAATTACAAAATATATATTTAGTACAGATACTTCGATGAATACTAGAATAACTAGTACAATTTCCTTTTAGCGGAAGGCGTTTAATTTATAGCACTAAGATGGGATTAGTACCAACTTTTCTTTGCAGGTGCTAAACATTTAATAGCAGCTGTAATCGGATAGCAGGCTTTAAGGTTAAAGCAACTGGACCTACATTTGAATTCCGGTCTTATATAGTTTAATATTAATCGTTAGTAATATATTTTTTACAATTTCCTTCTTTATGTTTTATTTGATCTTCCACAATTTGTTTAACCGATAGTTTAAACCGCTGATTGTAAATAGTATTTTTTTATGGTTTATTTGCAGTTATAGAATAATTGCGTTAATTAAACCTACGGGTAGATATGTTTTCTTTTTTGGTTTGAAAGTAATCCAAAAAACACATAATTTTTTGTATTTCTTTTGTTTTATAAGAAAAAAATAATCTATCACGTAAGATTTACGTTATGCAACGAGTTATCTTCATTTATTGAAAATATAGTTACAGCATATGAGCCGTTAATAAGCTGTCAGCAGCAAATAATGACTTTATTATATAAATAATTTACTGCAACATACAATCCGTTTCACAACCTCATTCTTACAGAACACCTTGTATTGGAACACCCTTTAGGGCTTGAACAACTGCCAATGTGTGAATATACAAATCTGTGAAGAATTAATTGAGAAATAGGACTAAAATTATCACTTTAAATTAAATATCTTGAATATGTATTGCAAATTAAATATTTTAAACAATACAAATTATTAGTGATTTATTATTACATATTTGCGTGAAAGAATTATTATAAACATATTTTCCGTATTCGACAGAATTTCATATTTAGGTAAACCACGTATTCTTTTTTCTTTATTTATTTACAAAAAGGGGGCACATTAAATAATAAAAACAAACAATAAAATTTAATAACGAAGAGTGATATATACATCCTCATTTTTTTTTATTTTCGTACGACAAGTAGTTAAATTAAAAAAAAATGAGTTCATATGAATTTAGCTATTTGGCATAATTTTTTTATGTATCCCCGCTTTATCCAATGAAGACACGAGCTCCATTAAAAATCTTAATGTAGTATATCGAATACTTCACTCCAAGTGAGTGAATGACTTGGTAAGGATACGGTTCAGTAAGTCAATCAATTTGAGACGACTCCATCGTAAGAGGCACGCGCATGCGCCGTGAAATCTATAATCATCTGCTAAGTGTACCACATAATAACACTTTGGAAGTATCGGCAATAAAATTATTACCTGGTTATAAGATTATTTGTGAAAGAAATGCAATTCACGTTGCAAATAATGTAAGTTTATAACGTCTCTGGAAGTCTGATAGATACTAGTAATCTGTGGTCTGATAGTCAGATAGGCAATAATAATAAAATGGGCATATTTTATACTACATAGTTTATGTATATAATTACAGTATCAGACCTTAAAAACCCCATGTTTTTTTAATATATTTGTTTGACAACACCGCTATAGTGCCTCGGAGAGTACGTTAAGCATTTGAAACTCTGAAAACTCTCAACGTGTGAAATTATTTATAGATGTGTTATTAAGTCTTTGGATTGACTCAATAACACATCTATAAACTATTTCAGCGATAAGCTAGCCACTTTTTCGGTGTAGACGCAGAATACCATAGGCTACGACGAGGCGGCAACAAAACTCCACTGCTGGGTACTCTGATACCGTCTAGCTAGGCTAGCTGTCTGAGACCTCCGTGAATGTGCATATTTTTCGGTATCATATAAGTTGAAAAGTAGCCCCAGCCTAGTGGTTTAGTCACTGCGCAGCTGTTAACAATGTTAAGCAGATGACAACAAGGGCGGACCTGGGATGGGTGATCGCTTTATACAACGAGGCTGCACCATCATAAACACCGCCTCCAAATACCATCGGCGAAATGAGGATGGATTAATCCCTCCGCTGGGTACCCTGAGGCCGTTGAAACGGTTCTCGGGAGCCTAAAAGACCACCCGTGATGGTATTTATTTTTGTATATATATACGTTTATAGCTCGTCTACTAAAATATTAATTAACTAAGTACATAATAATATTGTTAATTTAAATAATTATAATTACGTCTTATTTCATCCTAATTATATTTTTAATAAAAAAACAATAACCTAACAAGATTTGAAACAAAAACTTAATGACTACGTAGGAAAATACACGTAACACACAAATAAATTTGGTTGCAAAAACAGTTAAATATAAAATGAAAGTCGCAGTTTTACATATCGAAATACAGTTATTTGTAAAATAAAATAAGAATAACGACTGCGATTGCGACACCTCATTAGCAATGGACCAAGTCGCGTGTGAGGAAATGAGAATATAATATGCCCTACACTGATACACAATCACCGATCCCGTTCCTGCAATTAATTGAAAGAAAATAAATAATAATAAAAACACTAAAATGGCAATGGACTTGTCATATTTTTATATAAAAATAATTCTTGAATGAAGAGTTGGAGACTGAGTCTGGACGTAGTAGTGAAGAGCAACTTCTCAACATCATCAGACGTAGGAACATGCTAAATAAATAAATACCATCACGGGTGCCATTTTGGCTCCCGAGAACAGTTTAAACGGCCTCAGGCTCTAATATAACTATATATAGATAATTTGGCTGATGAATTAATTCAGAGGCAACACCTAACAAGTGACGAACTTGTTGCGGCGTTTTGATGGTATAGCCTCGTTGTATAAAGCGGTCATCCATCCCAGGTCCGACCTTTGTTGTCATCTGCTTAACCTTATTATCAGTTGCGCAGTAACTTAATCACTAGGCTGACCAACATGCTAAAGTGCCGTAAAGGCGCGCTTCCATCAGAATTGTGTTCAACAGAAATATGCTTTTGTATCAAAAAGTGCAACAAATTTTGAGTACAACCGAATATTTCGCGACATCAACTTCAGTATAACTGAGTAGGCGAATCATGGAGTTATTACAGCGTGAAAATGTGTTCATATTCACTATGGCAATTTCACCGCTTCAATAAGCACATGTTTATGGTTGAGCACGAACATTTCAAGAAGTTTTGTAATTATTTGCTTCAGAATCCTGGGAGAGAAAAAGTGTACCGAACACGCTGTTAAAATAGCACTATTAGAGCTTGTTAGGGGACCGAAATGGTTGACCTTGTAAGATGCCTATATTCCGCAGTATACTGCAGCAGGCTGAAGATGAAGTGATGATCAACTAAATAAGTAAAGCTTTTTTTTAGATTTGGGCTAGAAATTTTAGGCTCATAGTCTTCAGATAGAAATACTTTTATTTTATACAAGAAATCGGAATAGGTTATTGGTTATTCAAATTTTCAGAAAAGCTTCTATAAATGAAGGAAAGCTATACCTCTGTTTAATATGGAACAAAGTGATAACACATATTTATAATCTGGTTTATTGAAGCGTTTCTAATTAGAGCAGTTAAGGTTTAGAGTTTATTAAATGGGCACGTTTAAGTGCTATTTTGTACTACTTAACAGGTAAATATTATTACTGGGTATTAGAAGATATTATTATTCACTTAATAAGAATACTGATATTCTGTTGAAGAACAAAACTGTCACAAACAATTTCTAAAATATGCTTAATATAGCCAATTTTATTTCAAAATATTTTCAGTAGGTAATGGTAATAAATAAATAAACTCAAATTATAAAAGAACTGGTAACTGATAACGCCGCACCAAAGAGAGGCGAAATATTTGGTAATAAAATTTTATAGCTTCAATTTATATATTTTACCTAATAAGAAACACATCTAACACACTTTATTTGTTTCAGATAATTACAAAAGGACGGAACTTTCAAAGTCAACAAATAATTACAAAACCTTTTTTCGTAACTTGTTAAAAAAACATTAATAATAAATAATAAACTTCCAATTAAAGTTGAAATAAACTGCGGTAGACCTAATTACAATAATACTAATGCATAATGCATAACGATGTACGTATAACTACTTCCTTGGAGAGATCGCTGAACTTTTGTGCGACTATAAAAAGCGAATGGCTATAGCCTTGACCGTGCTCACATGAGATCGGCATACGAACACGCACTCGCAAACAACAGCATCCATATAAGCAAAAGAACCTAATGCTTACAGTGCTAAACTATTGTTTTTATGGTTTTTATGAACAACGCAAGTTTTGACATTTTTTTGAAAAGTACAAAACGAGTTCTTGTTAATAATTTATGTTTTAATAGCCAAAAAAAAATTATCTAAATTATTTTACAAAGTCCTTTTATACCTTTTTATATTAATGGAGCACGGCACTTGTAATAACGTAATGGTCTACAAAATTCATGAATGGGTTGATTCATAAATTGTTATTTAGCAGCTTATTGATCGCTTCCACTATGCAGGATAAATAATACAGTTACAAAATTGGTGGTGATAAAGATTTTGCAGTACTATTATAGCTTCGCTGCTATGTCATCAAGTCAACTGTTAGTTTCGTAACCGCTCCCTGGCGAAAGTCTACCACCTCAATAATAAATGAATACAGTATGCTCCTAAATACTGCCTCCGTAGACTAGTGGTTGCGCCTTGGCGTTGTATCCGGTCGTGGGTTCGATTCCCACCCATGGCAAAAAAATACTAGTAAGTTTTTCTGTACAGTTTGTCATGGTCTGAGTGTTTATAAAATATAATATGTATTATATCGTTGCTTCTGGTACACATAGTACAAGTCTAGAGCTTAGTTTGTGACCAGAGCAACGACAGAGTCAGCGGATTCACTGGTTTTTTCATATTTTAAAAAAACCAGTGAATCCACTGACTAAAACTTTTAACGAATATTTAATCTTAGTACCTAGGTACTTATTTAAATAACATTAATATACCATCACTGTTGCCTTCTTTGGCTCCCGAGAACCGTTTGAAACGGCCTCAGGGTACCCAGCGGCGGTATTAACCTGTCCTCATTTAGCCGATGGTATTGGGAGGCAACACCTAACAAGTGGCGAGCTTATTGCGGTGTTCATGATGGCATAGCCTTGTTGTATAAAGCGGTCACCCATCCCAGATCCGGCCTTGTTGTCTGCTTAACCTTCATCTGCTTAACCTTTTAGTAAATATTTCAACTATAATGTCAGTGAATATCCTCAAGCATATACACTAAATGACTACAGACATCGGAAGCTGAACATTAGACGTAAGCGCTAATAAGATAATTGCTAGGCTTAGTATAATAAGTGAGCAGAGTTGCGTGCAAAAAGACAATATCTGTCAACGAACTATTAAATCTAACATCATCATAGCTGAAACCATAGAATTACATCTTAGCATCGAAGCGTATAACATACGAACTGTAATCAAATATGACCCAGACTAGGTAACATCAATTATATATGACAACGTCAATAAAGCGTATAAGGTCAACTCTTGTCTCATTTTAGAAGTATACAATAGAATTCCATATACGATTTGGTGCCGTGGGACTGACCCATTGAGCACATCGAACAAAAGACCAAAAACTTAATGACAATGAGAGTATAATATTATAACAGCGGATAAAAAATGTGAACATTCCTAAAGCGTTCGGTATCTGCAACACCGACCACGACTGCAGAACAAATCGTGCATTTGTTAAAAAAAACAATTGCAATCATTTAACTCAGTCCAGTGCATCGGGGACCATTTGAAATGTTCAGTCATGTGGTGCATAAAGAGAGGCGTGACATCGCGTGTCGGCTACAGGGTATTGATTACACTATATGAAGCAATACACGACCTAATATAAAGGTTATTGTAAATTGTGTTAGACCTAATAACGTGATATACAAAAAATCAAGCACCGATAATGTAATAATTAAAGCAATTCTATAACTATCACACCTACATTTAGAAGTGAAACAAGGCGATTGAATTCTGGTGTAACCACAACATGTTCTATACTGCGGTAATCAAAAAGTGCGAACCGCCCAAAACCTATTAGAGGATATACCAATCACCACGTAACGGTAAAGAATATACTGCTGGGAACTGCGCAGAACATTTTCCTATAATCGCGAGAACCATCGGCAGTTCCACCGAATCTGTGTCAAGTACAAACGAGAAACATAGACCCCTGGGGCTGCATGTAACTACCCAATAACTGTAACCAACTTCGCGTTCGCTCGTAAAGAAAAGCGAAAACATTTTAATTAAGCAAATAAGTAAATTCAGAAATGTGTTTTTTAAATACACCCTTTGCAGATATAGCATTACTTTTCTGCAAATTATAGACCTATATCAAAAGGTTCCATGAATAAACCAGTTCAAAATCTAAAAGACGGCAATTAATCTGTCATTAGGGTCACTGAGTAGTCATGGGAATGGAAGAATTTTCAAGCCTACAAAATATAAAAATTAAACAATCGTTTATAAAATGCCCAAACATTTATTTTTTACTACAATTTTAATAAAAAAAACAACATTGAACTGAATTTATAATAAGGTGCAAAAACCAGTGTGTGAGGTGAATGTTCGAGCATCAGATGAGAAAGCAACCAGCTCTCACAGACCTATTTCCCATTATTCTATAAATTAAGCTTTTAGCAAAACAATATGCGTTGAACATGCAAAAGCATAAATAACTGTTTCTCGCGTCAGAATTATTTTAAACTGTTATTACACTTTTTAATTCTTTAAACATAATAATTCATTAAAGTGTATAAAAACGTTAATCGTTAATACTTAATGTAAATAGGGTTTAAAATGAAGGATATTTTTTTCATAATATGTATACTGGCAAAACTGTGTTACAACTAAACACTAAAGGTACTAATTTTATGTAATAAAGATTCTAGATTAAAGGTAAATGACCAAATAGTTTTAACTTTGACATTGTAACCAAAGTGATGCAACGTTGGTTCAGCTTCCGTTTGGGAGCCATTTCCTGGATTGGATGGCTTCCGTCCATAACACAGGTTTAACAGATCCACGTGTGTGTTACAAAAACACCGTAATGATTGTGTCGTATTTTTGTATCCGACATAAAGCTAGTGATGAGATAATATCACAATGTTTTATAAGTACTAACTAGGTACAAAATTGAACGTTAAAATGGTACGTTAAACCTGGAAATTATTTTTTTAAAGATAATTACAACAATTTCAATGACTTATTAAATATTAAACAAGCAAATGTATCAACGTTTAATATCTTACTTTTAGGTTAAAATAATCTGGTAAATTGTATCGTGTTCAAAATATTTTGGAAAATTTGAACCTTAAGTAGTAGTAATATGTAAGAATAAGATATTTATAAGAGATGGATTGTCAATACTAGTTCATCAAAATATAAAATAAAATAAATATTCACTGCACCAGTGATGTCAAAGCTAATACATAAACTAGTTTTGACCGGTTAGGCCTGTAATAAATGAATTATAATAATATACCCATCGATTATGCCTTCGCTTAAGTCAATTACTTTACTTCTATCGATCTCCTGACTCTAATAACGGGATGGAATGACATCTAGTCTTATCGGAAGCTTTTTGCACAATTCAATTTGAATAATTGTTTCCGGTAATATAAGCACATTTAGTTCCTAGATTTCCATCGTTTACAAAACCTTGTTGCCATCCACTTCTGGGTGATGTTTTACTTTCGCTTTAAGAAAAAAGTAACTCAACAACCTGCGCCTGCCTCCGGTTGCTATTTCCTTTTGCCCTACCTGAATGCAATCTTCAACATGAACGAGTCAAAACATACTAATATTAATATTAATGTTTATAAATTCAGAAACTGTTTCGTTCATAAATCACTATCGAAAGTAATATTATAAACATTGTAAAGTAGGAATAGATGTATGTGTCGATCGATCAGAATGATGGATAGCATCTCAGGAAGTACCCCCGAATGCTAATAACTCACATCGCATCGGTACCGTTGTGCAGTTTGTCCTAACCAGTCTGCATTGCGCCTGTGTCATGGATGTACGAAAACTTTGCCTTGAAAATTTTAGCGTTTATATGATTATTTTGGTTTGGAATCACACATACATCTAATTGAAAGCTGTTATATCGAATGAATTACCTGAGTTAATAAGTTATTTAAGGACTTAATATAATAAAATTTATATTATTAGCTGAGATTTGTGATAAAATTTCTAAATAACCTTTAATCTCTAGATGGAATGAGTCCTAACCTAATTAACAAACAGCACCTATTGGAATTTGAATTTTCAAAATCCTCTCACCTACGTTATTATGACAATAATAATGCAGCGAAGATATTATAGCAGTCTCAAAATGCTAATTCGTCTTTGTCGTTGATTATATCGTAACAGGATCGTTTAGCCGGTATAGTGGAAACAGCCAATGCTGTTAAACAATAATGTATTGATTGACCCCATTCATGGGGAGTTATAAGTCTGCCTACCATCAAGAAGATAAGAAACCATATCCGTACTCCAAAATTTAAATAAAAAAAAAACAATTTAGAGAAATGGCATTACGAATCATACAAAAAAGTCAAACAATTAACAGAAAAAATAATTAGGGAAGATGGAATGGAAATTACCGATAAGAGCACGGCTCTTAATTATGATGATGATTATGATAATAATATTATCTAATCTAATACTTCATTTACAACTATTACTATTTTATTATATGCGCCTATAAACAATAAAGAATATTAAAAAAAAAGGATATTAAATTTTGTACAAAACTTTTAGAAAACTCTTTTAGTAAATATAACTCAGCTAGTAATATAATAATGGGTATAAGACTTGACTTGAAGAGTGACCGGGGATCCAATATCAGGATTTCTTTTAGGACAAAGATCCATAGCTATCCAACGCGAAAACGCTGCTATTACTTTTTCAAGAAATCCTTGATTGTTTTTGGATTTTTGCCAATACTTTGTATTATCAATAATCTTATATTTTGTATATATTTTTAATGTAAAAAAATAAATAACTTAGTTTATTAGTACATCAATGTTGCGGATATCTACAGGTAGGTTAGCACACTTTATATTTGCCGAGAGCTGCGGCAAGTCTGTGTGGTCGAATCGTAAATTTAAGTCCCATAGGCTGAAGCCAATGGAACCGTGTTGTGGGTACCTAACAAGACGTTCCGTGTACTCTGGTGTCCCGGATTCGGTGTACTAGCTAAATATCTATTAGTTGTTCTGTAGTGTTATTTGTTTAATAGAACATATTTATCTTTATCTTATTTCAATTATTAAATAATAGTAGATTTTTTAATATATATTAGGACCGATTCGACCAAAAGAGGGCATAGTTTATACTGGAGATAGTAATGTCAAATTCTATACAAATATTTATTTGTAGAATAAATTATTAATACTCAGAATAATAAAATTATTTGTGTGTGATTTGACATTACTAATCTCGGTATAAGTTATATCCACTTTTAGTCAAATCGGCCCTTAATTGTTTTTTATTATTAAGTAAGCTATAAAGTTTATTGCCAAATATTTCAATTTTGAGAAGAGGAGAGATATTCAAATTATATATTTTACCTAATAAACAACATATCTCGCACACATTATTTATTATTTGTTTCATCTTCATTGTATCTTATGATATTGATGTATTTTTTTATATACACATAGATAGTTGTTCAATCATCATTCAATATTTTGAAATGAAATGATTCATACAATATCTATTCTTATATTACCAACTAATATCAGAAAAAGATTTTAGTTGAAAAAGCTTTGTAAAATTTATCGAAAATTATTTGTGACCAATTAGGCAAATCCTACAGTATTTCATCAATATTAAATTCTTATGCCTATTTTACCAATCATTAAAAAATAATTTAACTGCAAGTCACTTCATAAAACACCAGTTAGTAAATATTGCCACTAATAATGTGGGTTTAGTGGACAATATCGCATAACAGTTATGTCATAGAAAGTCTAATGAAGTACTCTGTAACGACGCACGGCCATCGGCCATGAGGATTGCGGTTCTTCATGTGATAATGAATCGGTTAACGTTAGATCATGATCTTGACTTTGTTTTTTTTATTTAGGTTAAGTTGTAGTAAATAAAGTATACTTAGGTAAGGTATAACTTTTTGTTGATCTGGCAACATTATCGGTAAATTTTCTACTAGATATATTTATTTAAACACATTATTTAGTCACAGTAAATTTTCATTTGACACCCGTTTTATAACCGTAATTATTTAGCTTATAATAAAAGACTAACCCTGTGGTTTTAAATACCTGTATTAGTGTACCTTTTAGTATAAAGTTTATGGCCTTATTCATAAAAAAAAAAAAGTCCTTGAGAATGCTTTACTTAAAATAAAATGTGTTTTTGTTGCTGAAAAAGGAGACAAAAATATTATTTAAATAAAGTGTTCTTCAAAGCCTCAAAAGTTTTTATAAATAAGACCATATGTCTTTATGTGAAATGTTTATAAGGACAAGTCATAAAATTAGTTAAACGGGCATCTACCTATTTATTTCCATTTCGGTTAATTTGATTCCTGAAACGTGAAGTCGATGGATTCGTAATCACATAATTTAGCCGGCATAATTTAGAGATCAATTCATATATTTATAAAATATTATTGAACTTTGTAGATCTGCTAACAATCAGGTAGATATAAAGTCACATGCCATGCTCCAAAAAAAAAAACTCGGCTTTGTTTATTTTCATTTTGTCGTTAGTCGAAATTTTTAGCTGCTACAAAATAAGTAATGCGACAGTGTAATTATTGCCTTAGAAAGTAATAACCGCTCACCTGCTGTTCTGAAGTCACTACTTCCCTCGTACTATCATCTGGAACAAACAACACATCTTTAAGGCCTCCATTATAGTCTCTTCACCTCTTATTGTTAGGCTATAACTAGGGCTGTCATACTTCCTGGATCTTCAGTTAAATTTTCTGTCGGTACTTTTTATAGATACATACATACATATCATCACGGGTGCCTTACAGAGCCCGAGACCGCCTAGACGGCCCCAGGGTGTTTTTTATAGATAAAAAAGGATATTATAAATTATTATTGGATTTTGATAAAAAACATTAACGCAAGGATCCATCTAGTATTACAGCCTATATCTATTGGTTCAGACTGGTGTCTTTAAAACCTTTCATTTCATATGAAATTTAAATAACATCAATATTACCGCCTCAGTAGTCTAGTGGTTGCGCCATTAGCGATGTATCCGAAGGTCATGGGTTCGATTCCCACCATTTTTCTGTAGTTTGCCATGGATGTTTATAAAATATAATATGTAATTATACCGTTGTTTCTAGTACACATAGTACAAGCCTAGAGCTTGTGACCAGAGCAATATGTGTAAATTGTCCTACATATTATATTATTATTATTATCTACGATTATATTAATTCCTATAAATATACCTAGATTATTTATTTACAAAAAAACTCTACCTAAGGGTTTTATAACAAACACCGTCAAATCTCTGAAGAATTATCTACGAGGACCTATACATACTCGTAGATTAGGCGTTTAATATGTGATAACCCTATTTGCATTCCACAGCATTAAATGTTTTACAAGTGCTTAACCTGCAAGATGACCGACCGATGAGAGAAAAAACTGTCAAGCAATAATTTTCCAACAGAACACACCGTGATTTCCTAAATAATTAGGAATTTCGTACACATTTCGCAGACAAGCATACATTTGGTATGTTAGTTTTCGATTTTTTTGGTATGAAAAATAAATACTTATAGCCTTATTTAACTTAGTGAATCATAAAATCTTATTGACTCCTTAAAGAACACTTAGTTACATACATACATACATATCATCACGGGTGCCTTACGGCGCCCGAGACCGCCTAGACGGCCCCAGGGTACCCAGCAGAGGGGTTTTAATCCCACCTCGTCGTAGCCGATAGTATGAGTCTACACCGAACAAATGGCTAGCTCGTCGCGATGTTTTGAATAGACTCAATAACCCATCTATAAACAGTTTCACAAGTTGGTATAGTGAAACCGGGACCGACAGCTTAACGTGCTCTCCGAGGCACTATAGTGGTGTTGTCAAACAAATGTACATAAATTTTTTAATTAAAAACTCATTGGTACACACCAGGATTCGAACCAGGGACCTAAGTGTTTTTAAGTCCAAGGTCTAACCAACTCGGCCACCACGTAAGTTTATTTAACTTATTGAATCATAAAAACTTATTGGCTCCTTGAAGAACACTTAGTTAAAATAAGTTTATATCTTTTACGCATATTCATTTTTGTTGCTAAAACAAAATGTATACTATAAAATATTCTTCAAGGACTCAATAAGTTGTTATGAATACCTAGGGTTAATATTTAGGTAAGTACAATAGAAACTTGTTCCTATTTTGTGCAACTTAAAATTATTATAAAAATAAAATAATAAAAATTAAAGGAAACAAATAATTATTACGATAGGACATAAGCTTTTTAAGAGTTATTCGAAAGGGGTTTCCCTAGGAACTTTCAGGTACTTAAACAATTATTTTTATTAAGTAATAATATCTATTGGCGTTTTATAAACTCTATATTTACCTGAGATTAGTTGCGCTTTTGGCGTTGTATCCAGGGTCATGAGTTCGATTCCCAACCATGGCAAAAAATATGAGAACATTTTTCTGTACAATGTGTCATGGTCTGGGTGTTTGTTAAATATATTATGTATTAAATCGTTGTTTCTGGTACACATAGTACAAGCCTAGAGCTTAGTTTGTGACCAGGGCAATATGTGTAAATTGTCCAATATATTATTATTATTACTTTCGTCTGTTTCAGAGACTAGTTTAGAAGATATCTCGTATTTGAATCACGTAAACACTCTTTGGATTGCACTTTCAAGTGCATGTGATTAATGCAATTATCTAAATATCTGTAATACTAGATAGAAATACATATAAAATTAATTTATATAATCGTACGTATTATATAGATAAGTGAGGGAAATACAATAAAATAATAAATTACTCACTACGCGACAAAACGTTTTCTTACTAGTAAAATAAGTATAAAAGACACTTATTCGGTGTAAACTCGGAAGTATAGATCATCGGCTATGGGGTAAAAAAATCATGTCGTAAGGTGCCTGTAATATGCTTGAAGAATTATGGCCTTATTCATAAAAACTTACATACGTGGTGGCCGAGTTGGTTAGACCTTGGACTTAAAAATACTTAGGTCCCTGGTTCGAATCCCGGTGTGTACCAATGAGGTTTTAATAAAAAAGAATATGTAGATTTGTTTGACAAAGCCACTATAGTGCCTCGGAGAGCACGTTAAGCTGTCGGTCCCGGTTTCACTATACTAACTTGTGAAACTGTTTATAGATGGATTATTGAGTCTATTCAAAACATCGCGACGAGCTAGCTAATTCGGTGTAGACTCATACCATCGGCCACGAAGAGGTTGGATTGAACCCCTCCGCTGAGTACCCTGGGGTCGTCTAGGCGGTCTTTTACGCTTAATCAATTTTGTTGCTAATAAAAAGAGACAAAACCTTCCATAACTAAAGTGTTCTTCAAAGACTCAATAAGTTTTAACGACTACCGGTGTTAGTTTACATAATTCCTGAAAAGTACCGAAACCGCAATAAATATATTTTATTTCAAATGCAGCACTATTATCGTGAAAATTCCCGGAAGCCAGCCCTAGTCCCTTAACCCTAAAAAAATAAAAAATATAAATCTAATTGTATAACAGTCTCCGGTATTAAAAATTATATCAAAAATTCCAATTGTACACGCTGTGTAAATCTTTTTTTTTTTATCCGAAATTTTTGGCCGCTACTCAAAAAAGTAAATACGTATTTCGTGAACATCTCACCGGGGAGTTTAAAATTATGATAGATTTTGAGGTTCCAAGTCACGTCGCCAGGTCAACGACAATCAGCATGTCATTAAATCTTTTTATGTAACCACTTTTTGCGTTTAAAAAAATATTTATACAAGTTCTTTTTTATTTAAAAAAAACGGTCAAGAGCGAATGCTGTTTGCGCACTTAGGGTTGCATACTAAAGATTAAACGAAAGGGTAGAAATAGAGGGACAGTTTAATTTAAACTAAGAAATTTATTATACATGGTGACTTTGAAAGGATGTACTTTGGGCTAATATGAGGTTCTACTGATCGATACGAACAACTTTTCCCATGGAACCAAGTGCCGCAAATGAAAAATAATATTGCTTTCTCCATACAAAGTAGTAATGTTAAAATGACTAATTTGTATGGAGAAGTCAAACATTTTTTTCATTTGCGACACATGGTTCCATAGGAAAAGTTGTTCGATTTGATCAGCAGAACCTCATATTAGCCCAAAGTACATCCTTTCAAAGTCACCCTGTATATAGTATAGATACGATATGATATAAGAAATTATAATATATAGTATATATACTTATATAATAAAGCTGAAGAGTTTGTTTGTCTGATAGAGAGCTAATCTCAGAAACTACTGGGTCTAATTGAAAAAATATTTTAGTGGAGGATAACCCATTTATCAAGGGTTTATTAGTATAAATAACTAGCCTGAGCCTAGTGTGGGGATTTTACAACTATAGGTACCCTTCTTTACAATCACGGCAGAATAAAAAATAAATATATAAATTGAAAGAAAAATGAAATTACATCAAATTGATTTTATGCCACGAACTTTACACAAGTTATAATTTTTTAGTGTCAATAAATTGAAAACTAAATAATAATTTGTTTAAAAGTAACATGAGATCATTAGTAATAACAAATAATAAAATAAACTTAATCAAATATCTCAGTAAATATTTACTTGCAATTTTTTCAATTTTAAGTCCTATTTAGCAAGTAATTTAAAAACTACGAAAAGTAAACTTAAGGCATAAAACGAAAAAAAAAACATTTTTTGGCGCAGTTTTTTTAAACGTACCGAACCCTACGAGGCTTTAAAAATGGGGAATCGTCTGCATTAGATATATTTTATATAAAAAAATATACAAAAGTCGTGCTAACAAACTTTACAACATTGTATTGGCAGAATTTTTACTTTATTACCATTTATTTGTCAAAAAGTCTTCATAGTTCATAATAATTAGTATACTTACATATTTTATTTAAGTATAACACTCATTGTTAAAAAAACTCTTAAAAATTATAAAATATATGCTATGAGTGCCTAAGAACTCAAACTCTAAACAAGTGTTATTTTTTGTGGAAAAACAATAATTCATATTATTGTTTAAGTGGGCGTGTGAACTAAACAATTGAAAAGGCAAAACTATTCCCAATAAATATACTTGTAAGTCAAGTTGTGTTGAAAATGAAATATATCATGTTATTATTGTAATAAATAATATTTACTTAAATTACCCAATATTTTATTTTATAGTTAATATTTATAATAATAATATGTATGACAAATTACAGATATTGCTCTGGTCACAAACTAAGCTCTATAGCCCGGGAGGTAACGACTTTAGAGCTAGTCATTTCGGCATGGCTAGTTTTCTCTGAAATGATAGTTTACTACATGTACATACACTAAACCGAGGTCAGCTGACGCGTCCGCGGGGGGCAGATGCTGAAAAGCCTCCCACGAGTTATAAATTTATGAAAATAAAATAATACCAGCAGGCTTGAATTTTTTTACAGTATTCTATTAGACTGTAACATCTTAAAAAAAAATACGCCAAAGGCGCAATTACTAATCTACGGAGGCTGTCAATTTACTTATTCAAATTATTTTGAAAATATTCGCGTAAGCATTTCATTGCATAAGTATACGTGGTGGCCGAGTTGGTTAGACCTTGGACTTAAAAACACTAAGGTCCCTGGTTCGAATCCCGGTGTGTACCAATGAGTTTTTAATTTAAAAATTTATGTACATTTGTTTGACAACACCACTATAGTGCCTCGGAGAGCACGTTAAGCTGTCGGTCCCGGTTTCACTATACCAACTTGTGAAACTGTTTATAGATGGGTTATTGAGTCTATTCAAAACATCGCGACGAGCTAGCCACTTGTTCGGTGTAGACTCATACCATCGGCTACGACGAGGTGGGATTAAAACCCCCCGCTGGGTACCCTGGGGCCGTCTAGGCGGTCTCGGGCGCCGTAAGGCACCCGTGAAGATACATCATTTCATTGCATTTATTATTATTTCAATTATTTAGATAATTAATTCCCTTATTTAATCGATCGGCAATATTAGGAGCTTCGAATTAGAGGGATATGATAATTTTTCAGACAGTTTTTTGTATAAGTAACTAAATAACAAATTATTTTAAAATTATAGTTTTGAAAAAACTAAATTATATCTTACTATAGATAAGTACATGTCTTTACTCGACTTTCAACTTTTTACATTTCTTGAAATATTTGATATGATTTGATGGTATCCACGTCACCGACATACAAACCGAACTTTTTACAGTAAAATAACCTTTCATACAGAGATAAAGCGCATAGGGGTTTAACTATACCTTGTACTAGTGTAGTATTATTTTTGAAATATATATATATATCTTCACGGGTGCCTTACGACGCCCGAGACCGCCTAGACGGCCCCAGGGTACCCAGCGGAGGGGTTTTAATCCCACCTCGTCGTAGCCGATGGTATGAGTCTACACCGAACAAGTGGCTAGCTCGTCGCGATGTTTTGGATAGACTCAATAACCCATCTGTAAACAGTTTCACAAGTTGGTATAGTGAAACCGGGACCGACAGCTTAACGTGCTCTCCGAGGCACTATAGTGGTGTTGTCAAACAAATGTACATATTTTTTTTTAATTAAAAACTCATTGGTACACACCGGGATTCAAACCAGGGACCTTAGAAATTATTTTTGAAAGATTTACTTAATAATTAATAATATAACAACGCAGTACCTAAGTATTATGTCTTCTGCGGTGTAATATAATAATGTACGTATAAACCAAGGTAGGTGTTAGAGAGATAGCTACACTAGTGCAGTACGTACAGTCTTATCAGGGAAACAATGGAGAAGAAAGCGAGTGGTGACGGTAGACGCAAACTACTCATAAACTGTACATGTATGAGCTAGATAACAGAATTAGATTATATAAACAATATAAACTTCAACTGTTATATGTATTAACTATCATCCTTATAGAAACTAGCTTTTGGTGTCCCGGCTTCGCCCGTAAATTTTATAATACTATGTAGGACATTTACACGTATTGCTCTGGTCACAAACTAAGCTCTAGGTTTGTACTATGTGTACCAGAAACAATGATATACCTACATATTATATTTTATAAACACCCAGACCATGACAAAATGTACAGAAAAACGTACTAATATTTTTTGCCGTGGGTGGGAATCGAACCCACGACCTTCAAAATTGTAATCCACCTATCTATTTATAGCTGTTTCCTGAAACATAGGGAAACCTAGCATCAGAACCAGAGATACAAACGTCCATAAGGTACAAATTGTTATGTACTATTTATTGAATTCTCCATGAAAAATGTTATCTCATTTTAAGTAAAAGCACAGAAGAAATAAAAGTATAAGTAGTAAAACTAAACTAAAATCGAGTAGAAATATTATTACAGTTATATTATTAATTATTATATATAATTTACAAAAATAAATATAAATACATCCATAAATTGTGTTTATTATACTAAACTACTAGCAATGACCTATTTCAATAAGATTTTCCCCGAATTCAACGTTACAATATTAGATAATATTGTATCTTGATATAATTGCACTGAGTTTAATATACCATATACGTCGGATGCCAAAAAGTTTTTTAAAGAAATTGGTACTCGTTTAGTCCACGCCTCGAGTGACCCAAGAGCGGCGGCAATTTTCGCTCAACAGGTCAGCCTCACCATTCAAAGGGGAAACGCCGCCAGCATCCTGGGCACATATCCGCGCAACACTGGCTTGGAATCCGTATTTTTTTTATAGGTGAGTATTTTTTATTTTATTTTTATTTTAGTTTATATATAATTTAGTTTATTTTGCAGTTAGATTTTATATTTAATTTAGTTTTTTTAAGTATTATGTTTTTTTTAATTTATATCATATTCTGGTAAATAAATATATATATACCTAAAAAAAAAAAAAAAAATTAAGAATATATAATTATCAAGAATAATTATTTACTTAAGTTATGTCATCCACCATTTATTTATACCAAAAAAGGGCAAATTTGAGAAATTAAATACTAACAAAAGACATGGTTTATAGATAGATAGGTAGAAGAAACTAAAAGTAAACAACTTGGGTAAGTGATACTAAATTTTAATTATATACAACTTACGTTTTAAGTAATCTACACGAAAATTGTGCAAATAATGAATTTAAAATTAGTAAAAATGTATATAAAGATAATCAAATAGGCGGCCATGGCCCAGTTTATTTTAAAGGGATTCTATCTAACTACATATTTCGTAATTATCTTTGAATCTACATTCTTTCGTTGATAACAGTTCAACACTGTCTTTAATTGTTATCATAATTTAATAGTTATATAATTGAAATAAATATTTTATGAATGAAATATCAGAATGTTATGTTTTTTTGAAAAAATGATATTTATTATTCATCATCTTCAGCAGCTTGATATCTACACTTATCAATCAAAAAAGATATATCCACCTGCAAACTACGCATAAGAAATATATACTTATTTATATAAACATCTCAATAACATGCGTACACGACGTACGCAAATATCATAGAGATTGTTAGATGACAGGTACTAGACTAGCATTATTTCCTTCAGTTTTGAAAGAGCTACGACAACATTCTTAGATTAAGGAATAGAAAGAAAACAGAAATATAAAAAGGCGTTATTATGAAAAAAAAATCTAAACCATGCAAAAAACTATTGAGGTAAAAATTACACTTAAAAGTTCAAGAAGCTATCCTGTACGTTTTGGGATATATAAATACTTATACGAGTATACGTCATTTGACAGAGAGTATCGGGCAAGCTCACCATGGACAGTCATGTCTCAAGTCCACGCTAATAAGAAAACAGCTGTAAGTAGGTGAATACTATGACTAAATAAATAGACTAGTGTAATTAGTTAGTCGTTTAAACCAGAAAACTATTTAGTGATAGTGCTTTATATTAACTAGCAGGAGTTGTCCCGGCGGTAAAGCTGTTGAGAGTAGGTGCAGAACAATAAATCTTCTGGAACTCGGATTCATAATCGCTCATTCGTTCGTTCTTTCCCGAAAAAAAACCTAACTTAGTAATATATAGACTATAACCTGACTAGAGAATATCTATAATATGCGACGATATATACAATAGCACACAAACAGACATATAGACAGACAGCCAGAGTGGGGTTACGTTTTATATACAAGTATGTATTAGAGATTATACGAAGTGTTTTTGGGCAACACCTTTTTTTTTAGTTTAATCGTTTTATTTTATTTTATTAAGATGCATATAGTAATCAATAACCTTGGCAGTAAAAATCAGAGAAACTTTTTTTTATAATATTGGCCGTATAAATAAGAGAAACGATTATATCTTAACTGTTTTAAATATATTTTGCGCGTGAACTAAAAAGTTTGTTTATTTAAAGAAAACATTACACTGCTTCTAATACATACTTTTATTTATGCATGTTTTTACTAACTAATGATTATTAAAAAAAAGAACGTGTGGTCATTTGACTACCCCGGCCCGCCTAGCTGTGATGTAAAGTAAATGTGCCATCAACTTTTTATACACAAATTGCTTTAAATTATATCGTCGGAGGCTTTTAACTTTTTTCAAAACTATTTCGATTAGGAATTGGGTTGACTACTGTGAAATTGATTTTTTTTATTACATTATTGTTATTTTATATTATTCGGTTTGGGGCGTTACAATCAAATAATGTTATATTTATTTCTTTATCAGATCATTTATTACGGTATTTAAATTAAAAGATGGTATTTTATTATTATTAGTATTTAAAACATTACAGTAATAATGATTTTAATGAAAATGTTATTCTATAGAAAGAAAATTAAGGCGCTAACAGCCGCCAATGACCTTGGTGCTGTACGGTTTGTTTGCATTATATAAAATAGTTTTAAAAATGTATAATGCAGTTTTGTTGGTTTTACTACAAAACATTTTTTTTATTGTTTGTTGTTCTTGTCGATTTAATAAACACCGGGATATAAAGTACCTATGTCATCTTACATTTAGCACCAGACCTTAAAAATCGTGTAAAAAAAATATACAAACCGGATCAACAGTTTTGGAGATTTTGAATAACAAACATTTAATATCTCGCATTTATAATATTAGAATAGATTTCAAATATGAACAAAATGCTTTACTAATTTTGAACGGTAATCAAGTTAAAAAATAAACTATTTATACAAAAAAGATTGTTTTTATTTTTGGTAGGCACTTACTATTACTATTTTTTATTTGTATAATGTTTACCAGTCTAAAAAGTAAAACCGACTGAGTTTTTCTGAAAAATCATATTAATAAGTATGGTGACTGATCTTTGTAAACCGCTTAAGATACCTAAATTTAAAAATAAACTAATGGTAAATCCAAACATCACATTCAGGTGTAATTATCATCTTAAATCTGGGAACATTCAAAGTCACTGTACGTGCAAATGACATAAAACTACGTGAACGTATTCAAACTATTCTAACGCTTTTAGAATGATTCAATATATTGTTGTTTTCTAGCTTTTTAGGTTTAGGTGAGCATTTTTTTTTTTTGTTGAGCATTTTTTTTTTTTTTTTGGTGAGTTAGGCACGAGTTTTTTGTATTATTATTTAATTAATACACCTGCTGTGCTATTCACGGCCAGGTTCAATAGCTTTTTGCTGATGAAGGAAATGTAATAATGGCATATATAAGTACAATATATATACATACAGAGCTTTTCATGAACTTGATACCTTTTTCTCTGGGATCTACAGGAGATCGGACGTGCGATCAATTTTTGCTACTTGTAGGTATATTAATTATTACTTATACTTGTATATTAATTATATATATACTGATATTTGGGTTCGGTTTGGTTTCTATTTATTTTTATGTATGTGTGGGAGGTGAAGGCGTCACCTTCATCTTATATTAAATATAGGTTTTTTTAAATCTTTATTTTAGGTATATATACATGAAACTAATAATAAAATATGGAGCCGAGTACCGTTGTCTGTGGTTGCTGTTCTCACTTCAACCAATCAACGCTCAAGGATTGCTCTCAATATTTTTTTTAATTTGTATTGCGGCGACCATCTTCTGTTCCCAAAACTGGAAAGGCGATTCAAGGACCATGGGCACCTCCCTATTTTATCTCCATCGGTATTTACCTGTAAAGTTTAGGCGCATGTAATAAATATTTTTGACGTTGTCATTACCTGGTATATAAACTAACTCTTAACCATCTCGGCTGCTACGTATACAATACATATCAGTTTATTAATAAAGAATATCATATTAAATACATAATTGTAGTAGGTACAGATTCGATTACGAATAACACTATAATATAATCATTATTAATTATATTTATCGTTTTAAGTATCCCATGGTGTCCCCATTTATTCGGTCTAGATATTATTGGGTATAGATTCGAGTACGTTTCCAAATTTTCTGCACTAATTGAGCCCTGTTATCTTATCGGGTACCGAGGACCACCCGGTAATTGGGTCGCTGATGTAACAAGTATTCTGTGGTAACAGTTCCGTCAGGTATACGATCACTGTGAGGTGTAAGGTATATCTTGCTAGATACTTTGTGTAGCTAATATGAACCTTAGTCTAAAAGCGATAGGAAGCTGCAAAAGTTTCCGAAAAATCTTAACAATCTATTTTTTATTGGATCACGGCATGTGATATCGTATCTACCTGGTGGTAAGCAGACCTAAAAAGTTCATGCATGGGGTCGTTTAATAATTGTTGTTAAACAACATTGATCGCTTCCACTATGCCGGCTAAATGATGCGATTACGAAATGGGCGGCGACAGAGAAGAATTGCATTATGAATATTATTTTAGTATTCTTGTCAATTCAACCACCACCGGTTTTATAACCGCGCCCTAAAAGGAGACTAGCAGCTCGACAAGAAATCGATGCAGTAGTCTCCTGAAAACTTGTGAATCCACAGATCAAAACCGAAACATTACTAGGTCAGTTGACTGTTTTTGTTCTGTGGTGGTAACGATACTGGTTGATCGGCCTAACGAAGTTATAGAGATCTTCTTCCCACCTAATTACTCGTATGACTGTAAGTCAAGCTGTTTTGAAGATAAAAGTCTGATCATAGATGAAACCTGGTGTATAGGTTGCATGAATATGGAATAGGTAATGCGTACGTTTATTCAGTCCTATTGACGTATATTATTTATTTAAAGCTGTTATCAGAACCCAGTAAATTCTATTACACCTACTCGAGTAGTTCAAATTAATTTAATAATTACTTCGAAATAGAGAGACAATGTTTTTAACTATCCATGAATTCCATTGCGTTGTTGGAAGGCAGGGGAATGAACTGCAGCGTTCCCGGACTTGAGACCGCGAAGTAGGCTTAAAGGCCATATAATTCTCACCTCACTACCCTCTCTACTCAACCAAATACTATATGATCCTGTTATCTTAGAAACACCTTCCATAAAGGTTCCGACGGCCGTTCTCGGATAGTATCTACCCATTTCGGTATTCAATAATATACTCTATGTATCTTTCAATAAGTTTTTTAATTAATTTAAATTGTCATATTATGATGTCACTTTTCACTCGAATAAGTCGACACATGGGGACCAAGCAATTTAATGACACATTTTCCCGTATTTGTAACATTTTTCATTGATAGCCGTCCTCCATAAATGGGCTATCAACACTAAAATATTTTTTCAATTGGAACCAATAGTTCTTGAGTTTAGCGCCACCAAACAAACAAACAAACAAACAAACTCTTCAACTTTATAATATTATACAGATATAAATTAAGAACACATTTTACTTGAAGCTGTATTATGTATGTGCGTACAAAGAAACTCGCACAAATGAGTTAACAGTAATTGAACAAGTTGTGACAACCTCTTGCGGAGAAACGCAAAAACAGGAAACCTCGAATAATTACAAATATGAGAGAACTGAGTCAAACACTGCGCCCGCGGCGAATAGCTTTCACTGCTTTAAAGCCTTTCCGCAATCTAAAAGGATTAAGAGGATTTTTTTTTGTTTTCTAGGCTTAATTTCGTTGATACTATAACGTTTACTTTGGTCTAATGGCATGTCATTGGTCTGGGATGCGACTTGTGTCGATACTTTACCTGCAACACACAGTGTTCTCGGTACTTTTAATTAAGAAAATATCGGTGGTAGAACTTTTAAATATTTTTTTATTTGTTATAATAATTTTGTACTATATCTATTATTAATAATAATAATATGGACAATATACTCATATTGCTCTAGTCACAAACTAAGCTCTAGGCTTGTTCTATTTGTACCAGAAGCAACGATATAATGCATATTATATTTTATAAACACCCAGACCATGACAAACTGTACATTACTTACTATTGTTAAATTACTTTTGCGAAAACCTTACTGGGTATTGTAATTGTTTTTATATATTTGGTGTTAATTTTATTATATGTGTTCGTAAATAATAATAAATAGTAATATTTGTGTATATGTAATATGTAGTAAGCATTAAATAAAAATAACTAAAATAAATATATAAATAATCGCGCTAGGCTATTCTTATACAACTAATAGACACGTATTTCACCTTTCTGTATACATTTTAATAAGGGAGGGCAGGCGAAAATCAAAACCACCTCCGTAGACTAATGGTTGCGTCTTTGGCGTTGTATCTGGATGTCGTGGGTTCGATTCCCACCCATGGCAAAAAAATATTAGTACGTTTTTCTGTACAGTTTGTCATAGTCTGGGTGTTCATAAAATATAATATTTATTATATCATTGTTTCTGGTACACATAGTACAAGCCTAGAGCTTAGTTTGTAACTAGATAAAATACGTGTAAAATTGTCCTAAAAAAATTTTTAGGACAATTTTTGATTATTAGATTGAATTATAAACCATCCGTGAAAGGTACATATGCTCATGTATACAACTGTACAGAAGATATAGTGACTGCTTTATACAGAATTAATAGAATCTAAAAATCTTGTGAGTCGACAACGAAAAGAAACAGCCTGAGGGAAACATGTAAAGTTAACTTGGAAAACTGATCGTTCTAATAGGTACTTAAAAGTACTTTCTTGAAATATGATACAGAGAAAACAATACATTACGTTTTAGACTTAAGTTAAGAATACAACCTATACTAATATTATAAAGCGTTTGTTTGTTTGTTTGTTTGTTTGTTTGGTTGAACACGCTAATCTTAG
This sequence comes from Monopis laevigella, assembly GCA_947458855.1. Taxonomy (NCBI): domain Eukaryota; kingdom Metazoa; phylum Arthropoda; class Insecta; order Lepidoptera; family Tineidae; genus Monopis; species Monopis laevigella. The sequence continues at coordinate 3,349,316 of OX381583.1, read as the reverse complement.
GAACTACTTTGAAAATTATTGTATTATCGAGGAAAGCTATAATAATAATAAAATAAAAAATAATACCATCGGCGAAATGAGGACGGGTTAATCTGTTACGGCCTTAAACCGGCCTATATATTCTTGTAGATATGTAGGTAGTTTTCGCCTATGGTGAGAGGAGGGGATAGAAGCCTCAAACAGTGCATTTTTACTCCTCGCACGCGCCGGTCCTCTGTCCGACGTTTTATATACGTACCGTCGCCGGCCCGTACACGTATCGCTCTCATAGCGGACGCAACACTACTTCGTCGTTGGAGGCTGTTACCAGCCCCAGCCAAGGCTCTCGTGGCGTAGACATAATCCCTCCGCTGGGTACCCTGAGGCCGTTTAAACGGTTCTCAGGAGCCAAAGAGCACCCTAGGTTTTTTTTTTGTTTATAATATGTAGGATAATTTACACATATTGCTCTCTTGTACTATGTGTACCAGAAGCAACGATATAATACATATAATATTTTACAAACACCCAGACCATGGCTTTCGTTGCGACCAAGGTAAATTGTACAGAAAAACGTTCAGAAAACTTCGCCCTTTGCCGTAACCAATTTACCTCGGAGACGGCTATATTCTGATACATATATTGGTCACAAACTAAGCTTTAGGCTCGTACTATATATGCCAGAAACAACGATACAAAGAAATATTATACTTTAAAACCCTCGTACCAGTTCAAATTGTATAGAAAAACATACAAATAATTCGTCAACGGGCGTAACCAATAGACCATGGGATACCGTGATAAATCTAATATGATAATTTAATTGTTTTCGGCACAGTCAATTTTGTTGAAAGGCGACATAATCAACAAAAATACCGGTTTCTCGATGTTTTATATCTAATGTAATAGCTACATGAAATCTGTTTACTGAAGCTTAATTAAAATATATTTGATTAAACTTTGGATTTGAGTAAATAACTATAATTCTGTAAAATTACTGATTTTCTAGACCGTAGGATTCTACAAAAAAATCTAAAAAATGTTTAACTGAGGATTTCTTATAAAATATTAAAAACAAATATAAGCAGCAATGTACATTGTATAACTTTGTTGAAAATTGACATTCCATACTCGGTATTAGATCGTGATGTTTTGACCCCAGAAAGCCCATTTCATGAAAGTTATTGGGCCAATTAGTTTGTGCAATACCGCCCTATTGCATTGTCACTTCGTTAGCTGTTCTTGCCAAACTTTTATCTTAAATCATCGTACTGTTGATAATTGAAATACATTTGTATAAACTGGGTAATACATTTAGACTGTTTACTTGCTAAGTTAAGATATATACCTATATAAACAGTATTTTTAAAATAATAATATAAAATAATTTTATAACTTTTACGCAGCGCACGTAGCTTCCGTTGCGTGCGTTGGGAAAACGGGGGAAATTTGTCCCTTTTGAAGGGACAAATTTCCCCCGTTTTCCCAACAATTTTCATTAATGCTCCGCTCTTGTTAGTCGTAGGGTAATGTTAGCCTATAGCCTTCCTTGATAAACAGGCTATCCAACACTAAAATAATTATCAAAATCGGTTCAGTAGATCCAGAGATATAAAATATATTAACCCCCTACAACCTCACAAACATTACCTATCTCTTTATAGTATTATATAATAAGTATAGATTATACAAAATCTAATCCAACTCACAAAATAGGTACTAGCCATGTATTATGTATTTATACTAATATATTCTATAAACACCCAGACCAAGTCAAACTGTACAGAAAATTGTACCTATTAATATTATTAACCAATAGACCACAGAAGCGGTCTAATATAGGAACAATATATTAAAAGTGTAATATAGGAACACGATATAAATTCTATTCTACTTGTTACCGGATCAATATTTTCATTGTCATCATTAATAAATTTTATATAGCACCATAAAATACCTGCTCAAGCCTATAATAATAATTGATTTTGCCCCTAATGAAAATAACAATAAGACTGAATATTCCATAAGTAATAATGTAGTAAGTAGATCCAGTAATAACGCCGATTCGAGGGCACAAGAAGAATTATCATGAGAACTTGGGGCCGACATGAAAGCTCCATTAGCTGATTGCACTTAACTCAGTTAAATAGAACGAAAATTAAACCAAGAAACAACAAGAAAAGGTGAAACTTTGTTTTTAATTCGTTTCGCATGTTAACCTGACCCTGTATTGTTCTTACAGGTTTTACTTAATTTTAGGCAGGTTGTTTATCATCATTAGTAGCCATAAGCTTTCGCACCTTCACCAACTCATTAAGCCATAAATTCTTTATGTATTTATAAAGTTCCTAAGATTCTCACCAAACGAAATCGAAATCCAAACAATAAGTCTGTTCTAATAAGGACATGTCGAGAAAGTAAGATGGCAAAAACACACCGTCACGAACCGCTTGACCTGGCCAGAAGACCGATGGTGCGGTCGGCGGCCTCCGCCACGAGAGATAACTATGTTTATTGAAAGCTTAAATCTTAATAATTTGAATAAGAAGAAGGCAATAAATAGCTTATAAAAATGAATCCGTAAAGTTTGATACCCAAAACAGTTTATTAGCTGTACGCTATATGGGCACTTAAACTAGTCCACAAACTCAAAGTTAAAGTGAGTTATGACAAGCTATGCTTGTAGTATATCTTATAGATAACATTAAAAACGAAGACAGACCTGTAGAAGAACCGAAAGTCTTAGCTGGCTGAAGTATGTCTGTATCTGTAAAATGTAGAACAGATAAACGTTGGAGTGAACAAACCCTAGTAAAAAGACCACGACTTAGCTCTGAAGATAGATGGAGTGACTGGTGAAATTTTGTTGGGAGGATGTAAATTACATCAGCCTATCGCAGTCCATTGTTGGATATGTCTAAAGGTAGGTTAAAATATTATAGGTTATCAATTTTAATTTATTAATTTGTTTCCATTAAAGATAAAAACACCATTATAGGTCTTTAAAAATAAACCTTAACTTTCAGTTGTTATTAAAAAAAGCATAGGAAATAATAAAATATAAGATCAACCAACATTAAGATAATGGAGGTCCATTCACTAACGAAACTACCAGCGATTGTTTCAATTCAACAAATTGACCTCAGACAAGGGGCATCGGAATGGTAACATATCAAAGACCATAAAACATCAAACAACGAAACGCAACGTTAGAAAGTAAGATCACTGATTAGCCATAATCATACAAATGCCAAACCAAGTCTTCGCTTCGTGTCTGGTTTCACCTATTAAACCAAAATTGTATCTTTCGAAGGTCATAATTTTCGACGGAATAAGTCCAAATACTCCGTTAGAGCACGAACAATGAGAGAGTGTAAATGAGATAGATTTGAAAATGAAATGATTAGTTTGAGCACCTAAGAATTTCAGAATCCAAAAAAAACCATTAACATATTTATTGAAAGAGAAATTAAAGAACATTCGATAAAATGACTTTAATTATTTTTACAAGCACTAAAAATTCCAAAAGAAGAAAGCTGCAGATATTTTTATGTATGTACAAGTAAAGTAACAAGTAGTTTCATTATCTTTTGCTTTAAACAAATTTAAAAATAATTGTGAATAATAATTTCATTTCATATCCTTATTGGTGATGTTAATAATTTGAAGAATATACATGGATAAACGTTGTAATATAAACACTCATAAAATATGAATCATAATCAAACTCGTTAACTAACAGAAAGTACAGCAATGTGTCGTTTATATATTATATACGGAAATGAAAGAACACAAACCAAGTATGTGGGTCTATTAAGTATTTGAAATGTCTGTGCCCTATATACCCGTAGTAGCGCAAGATCTCATCGCAATTATTTTTACTATTTTAATGAAGTGAAAACAGTAGACGTGTTTATCAACGTAGTGACATGCGCTATGCTACTCCAGCCACTTCACAATTTTATATGCATCAGTAGAAAAAATCAAGTTTTGATTTGAAATACTGTACCAGCAGCAAAGATGATAATGATAAATTTACTTCGCAAAAATAAACTATCAACAATGATTTTGCTATTTTAAAACTATAAATTGTTTAAGATTGATCTAATAAACAAAGAAAAGCAACTCTCTAATGCTTATTTAGTGTTAGTCTCTGTGTTTGTTGGCCTATATTTGAACATGAAGATTAAGAAAGTCAGAGGAATGATAATCCGCAAGACGTGCATGGAGAAAAAGCACGGTTTGAAAACGATGTCTTGATCGCTATCGCAATTGCAAAGTCACCATCCAGCTTTTGTGTGTGAAGCGTAAGTACATTGTGAAAGGCTGTTTTAAAATTACGATTAGTATTTTGGTCTTTAGTTACTATGTCAACCAACTTGGGGTCTTCGACCCTCTCCCATGGGAAACTTCGCATCGGTCGAGGTCGTTCCGCATGGCAGAGCGACCGACTCGAAAATGTATCCACCTGCTCATTAACCATGCACATAATCTTCAAGAGTAAAGGGAAACAATAGCAGCTTAGGTTGAGGCAAAAACGTAGCCCTATTATTACAACCCAGTGGACACTTAGAAGAATGTGCTTTTTCGTATAATTTATTTTCTAATATCACATATTTATTATAAAAATGTAAGTTGAGTTAAATAATACCAATTTCAATCTATAAAAATCAGTATCAGTTCAATATCTATTTCATCACAAGTAAGTATTAGCAAGTTTTAAAATATTTACTGTAAAGAATTGAAAAATTACTCAGCGTATCACCCATCGACGGAATCGCCGTAAAATAGCACCAAATTTCATGGCCGATTTAACTACAGACAAAAACTGCATGCGCGCGCGCCGATGCGGCGTGGAGTGCAAAAGAACTCAAGCAGATAGTCCAAAACAAATGTTACGCAAGACGGATCAAACGGGCCGGCGACCAGCGGACGTACCAAATTATGGATTGACCGATTAATCCTCGTTACAGCATAAATATGTAAATAACATAAATAAAGTCATACAATCATGTAATGCAAATGATGAAATATTATACATTTATTGTATAGGCAAAATATTCATACTTATTTTAAAAATATGATATAAATAAATAAATACCATTACGGGTGCCTATTTGGCTCCCGAGAACCGTTTAAAAGGCCTCAGGGTCGGTGAGATTAACCCGTCCTCATTTCGCCGATGGTATTCGGAGGCAACTCCTAACAAGTGGCGAGCTTGTTTCGGTGTTTATAATGAAATAGCCTCGTGGTATAAAGCGGTCACCCATCCCAGGCCGGCCTTGTTGTCATCTGCTTAACCTTGTTATCAGTTGCGCAGTGACTTAACCACTAGGCTGGGGCCGCTTTTTAAATATGATATAGTATTGTAAAAAAAAAAAATACAAACAATGTATGTATGTATGTATCATCATGGGTGCCTTACGGCGCCCGAGACCGCCTAGACGGCCCCAGGGTACCCAGCGGAGGGGTTTTAATCCCACCTCGTCGTAGCCGATGGTATGAGTCTACACCGAACAAGTGGCTAGCTCGTCGCGATGTTTTGAATAGACTCAATAACCCATCTATAAACAGCTTCACATGTTGGTATAGTGAAACCGGGACCGACAACAATATTTATCATAAATAAATAATGAAGTTTATGATTTTTTTAAACCTTTTATCAAGTCAGATCCAAATGCATAACATAATAATAGAACATCATGAGAAAGCTTTTAACCTCTACACATAAATCAGTATAACGAAAAGAATACAGATTTAATCACTTTAATTACAGGTATCATCGACCGATATGATAATCTTATTTGTTTCTATTGAAACATCAAATGAATGAAGTTTGAAAAACTAAAGAGTAACGTATGGAAAGTGAAATCTCATCTTCAGAACAAAGAAAGTTAAAATTACTTATAGAAAGGTATAAAATACTAAGTCAGTTTAATTTAAAACATTAATTACGATTTAATGTGTATGATGCGACAGAAAATGATCATAACAAGTAAAACTTAATGAAACTTAACACTGTGGAGAATGGGAAACGTGAAGCTAGTTGACACTGCGGTTTCTAAACAGGAGGGATGCAACCATCGCACAAACCGCTGCAGCGAGAAATATCACTATTTGAAATTGTATATCGACCGAGACCACAGTGGTGACAAGGCCGTAAAATATAATCATTTAAATAGTTAACTGCTAAGGTATTTATTAAACAAAAACCAATGTCAAGCGGGTTCAGTCGGAATTGTCATTAGTGATGTGAGAAGGTTATGGTCTTTTACAGAGCTAGTGGGTAGCTAAGCAATTAGGGACGAGGGGACAGCCTTGGCTAATAATAACTTTGAACTAAAGAATTAGTTTAAATGTGGGCGTTTAAATCAATCAATTTACAATCTATTTGTTCCTATAGTAATCTATTTAAATTATAATAAATCTGTGCCAATAAAGCTGAATAAGTAGGTTCTTCTTCTTAATTAAGAGCTAGGCTCTTGTCGATGGAGAATAATAGAAGAATATATATATTGAATAAAAGAAGATTGAAGTAAAAAGGGGAAGAGGAAGCATAGATCAAGTAAAAGATAAAATAAGTAGGTAGAGCTGCTGAAATCTAATTTTGGGCATATTCTATTGAGACATAAACAAAAATGTAACTAATGTTCTTCTGAGCCCCGAGCAAGGAGTATATAATTTAGAGCATCATTATTATCAGCCAGTAGGTACGCTGCTTGTATCCTCGGCACACTACTGCCATTATATTTTTTAGATAGTTTTAGTTTTGTAAATTAATTTAAATTTAGTTTAAATTTATTATTATGTATTTATAATTTATTTTACAATTAACATAATCCAAATATAATAAAATTTCTAACCAATAAAGTTATGTGACATTTTTAACAAGTTGCTAAACACTTCCTTTCTAATGAGGCTGTGGGTGGACCCGATTGGCCTTGAAAGTTCCTCGCGTGGGCTTTGACAGTTGATAATTCAATTTTACTTTCATTGTAACGGATCCTCTTCAATTGAATATTATTATGGTAAAGTCATATGATACTCTTTACGTCATAATACTTACCAAGATATTATAGGGAGATGAAGATTTTTAATATAAAGATTTTTTAATTGCTAACACTTATGTCTGTATCACTGTAGTGTCCTTTCAGGGTGCGATTACGAAACAAGTAGTTGATTTGACGATACCTAAATCAGCGAAAATCAATATATCGTCGCCTATTTTGTAATGGCATTATTTAGCCGGCAAAGTGGAAGCGACCAATGCTGTTAAACAACAATTTATTAAAAAATTGTACTTCCGCAAAATAACGCCTGATTCAATTAAACAATTTATTGAACGACCACATCAATGGAATTTGTAGCTCTGCTTACTATTAGGTAGAAGCTAAATTCCATGCTCCAATAAACAATGTATGATAAGATTTGGAATCTAAATAGAGATATATATTATCTACAACGAACAATTAAGTGTCTTACAAAATAGATAACTGCAAGCAGTCCTAAGCCTGCATAGTGGAAACCTATAATTACTTACAGTTGTAAACTAATGTTTTGGTAATTTCCCATAATGGAATAATTTGGCATGAATTATTTTATTCTTTGTGAGTATAAGACTATTTTGCAATAAAGTTGCGCGTGAGCACCTATCGCAAAGCTCAAGGCCAGGGGCTGTCAAACGTCATTGAATTGAATTCAACACCGTGATAGATCGCATCCAAGGACAGTGGCTTTGTATTCATAGCACGTGGGAGTTACAATTTGAATTATCATTGTTGGATCAGGTTTCTTTAAAGAAAAACAGAACAATAATAGTAGTAAATTTTATTATAATTGGTTATTTTCATAACTTCAATCCTAACTTACTCACTTATTCTTAAAAACCTAAATTCATTGGTCTGTAATAATTAAAACCCTTTCTGAAGTATACTCCTAAAATCACTAAAATAATAACCTGTACTGTACATAAAAACTTGGTAAGAACCACAACAACAGAGAAAACGGGATTTTTAAGGTAAGCCGTGTTGTATCTTTTAACACAAGTTAAAATTAAGTATACCTCCCTAAATAGAATATATTTTATAGTCCTTTATCTATTATTTAAACCGGCCTGAATAAATAAAATAAATTAAGATTAAGTCGAAAATCGTGTATAGGGGGTCTAGCATATTTATGATCTCTAGCCGGTCAATAGAAACAGACTAAAGAATCAAAATATCGATAAAAACGTGCCGACCCTAGCTAGACCACCCAAAGAAATACTCATGTCGTAAACTAGGCTGACAGACACCATCCGAAACTCTTTTCATTAAGATAACATTGAGAAGATGAGGTTGTCTCCAAAAAAAAACATTCTAAGAATTAATAATTTGACAGAAAATAATTAAATTGATTGATATGTAAATGATTATATTTTACTGCAAAATTCTAAACATCAACAACATGTAAAATGTGTTTAAATAATCTAAAAGTAAGTAGGTAGGCAATGACATTTTATTGATAGATAATTTCCTATTAGTTTATCATTAACATTAGAACTTCCTTGAAGTTAACAACATTATAAATAGTATTTAATCATTTATTTATATAAGAATGTACCTACATAACTCACTATAACAAATTGCGTTTTAAATGCACATAATAATATTTTAAGGTGCAAATATCACCTGATAAAACAAACAGTGGGTCATTAACGTAACAAATTAATCAACATAAACCTGGTGATGCTGCGACATCAGATAACAATTTCACCTGGCAGTCTCCGCCGATCCATCTCGCTGATGACAAGGTTGACAACGAAGAGCTGATAAACTAGCTGATAACGACCGCGGATCTTGGCGCAAAACATTTTTATATAGAGTTAGAGGTCATGAACAAATTAAGATAACGTTTACTTTCCATACAAATCTTTTTCGTTTCGACTTTGCAAATTCGTTGTATTTTTTAATTTTAGCCTTATTTTAGGAAATACTTATTCAAATATAACCAGTTACTAAGTTATATACCCTACGTTTAATAAAATATCCTATCTTGATTATTAGTTTCTCACGATTCTAAATTTTACTTGAACAATACGATAATAAATAGGACACCGGACAATTCAAATGGTGCAATAAAACAATGAATAGAAACGAACGTAATAAAACCTGTTCCCGTAGCATTGTCCTTTACGATACGTTTTACAAAATTTACAACTTTGGCTGGACCGTACACTTCGAATCTATTATTAAGTAGAAGGATAGTGAGCAAAAAATGTTCACCGCAACAAAAACTACAAGTGAATTCCATTTAGTAAAGTCTGCTTTTTATGTTATTATCTGCAGTATACGTGATTCGTTTCGGTGCAGATTTGCGTCGATAGTGTTCGTCGTTTCCCACGAATACCTCGTTACATCTTACATCTAGCCACTTACATTGAAAAAAGTTTCATATCGCCCGCTCTGATTAATAGGTGGTGAGGCGCCTCGACATGTGTAGTCTCCCGACGTGTGAGAATTGTTTCAAGATTTACATTCAGTAAACCATAGATGCACAAATTATTCTCTAAGTTTTTACTTCTATTTCAGCTCATTTCTTTAATTACATCATCTGCTGGCAACCTAAATAAATTATACCCTTTAATTTCAGTAACATTAATATTATGGTAAGTAACTTCGGTTACAAATTCGACAGCCTCTCTAGGTTCATGTTCGGAACTGTCATTGTTACTATTTCAACTATCACTCATATTAATTCGTCCGCATATCTTCGTATTCGGCCCATCAATTTTTATAAATGCCTCATTACTCGGTAAACACAAGAGCGGGTTGTGCAACATAAGGTCCGGTTCAACGTTCTCCGCGGGTTTCCAAATATCAAATGCATGGTGTAATTTTTTAATCCCACTGCAAGTGAGGTGCATCACGATTAAACAATTATACGAAGTTACATCATATTATAGATTATAATATAACGCCGGCGTTTATTATTTTGGATTATTATAAGGAAGCAAAGATTAGTGGCAGCTTCGGTGGTACTGACTTAACATATAAAGCTTTTAGGTAAAGAATCATGGGGTCTATTGTACGTCTTAGGGAAATAGTAGATAGCTGCAGGCGAATTATGATACTGTCATCAGACTTTACACAATGTGGCTGATACCTAGGTGGCTCTCAGTAGGCGTTTGCCCTCGTGACAGATATGTGAAGTAATGGTTTTAATGTACCGAAATTTAATGATTTAGGTATTTTTTTTATTTTATATTAGCTGTTTCCCGAAACTTTCAATTCGAACAAGTTGTTCCTGAGAATATAGCGTTCCACCTAACAAACAAACAAATGTTTCAGCTTTATAATATTAGTATACCTATAGATATAGATAAAACAATTTAAATTATATTTAAATAATTTGTAGATATTTAAATAAAATATTGTTGTTTAAATTTTGGGAACATTGTATAAATTATTTGTGTTGTCCATTCTGTTTTCACTTCATTATTAATCTTTTGGAGAAGCACCCGAGGCCAGCAGAAGTGGTGGTTACACACGTTGTTGAAAGTGAAATGTTAATCCACTCCACTGTCAGCTGCCCACTGCACTTCAACATACATCTGTGCTCTAAAATTAAGACTACTGCTGCATTGACGCATTTCTTTTCCTAAGGTTTTTTTTATTTAATGTATGTATCATCACGGGTGCCTTACGGCGCCCGAGACCGCCTAGACGGCCCCAGGGTACCCAGCGGAGGGGTTTTTAATCCCACCTCGTCGTAGCCGATGGTATGAGTCTACACCGAACAAGTGGCTAGCTCGTCGCGATGTTTTGAATAGACTCAATAACCCATCTATAAACAGTTTCACAAGTTGGTATAGTGAAACCGGGACCGACAGCTTAACGTGCTCTCCGAGGCACTATAGTGGTGTTGTCAAACAAATGTACATAATTTTTTTAATTAAAAACTCATTGGTACACACTGGGATTCGAACCAGGGACCTAAATGTTTTTAAGTCCAAGGTCAAACCAACTAGGCCACCACGTATATATTTTTTATTAAACACTTTATTTATTACAAAAGGGCCTACTTAATGCCTCTAGGCTTTGTCTACCAGTTAATCACCAGGTAGTTCGGAAACAATAGGTTCTAAATAATAATAATAAATAAAGTAAGATCCACTATGTTTTAAAAATTCAAAATATTTTGTTTATGTTATGTAAAAAAAGTTTTTTAATATTGACACCTGCCGTAAGCACAAGTAGTGTTAGTTAAACATGATATTGGGCCCTAATTAATTGGATATGAACTACATTTTAAAGTTAAAATTTGACATATACAAAATGTGTAAATTTATGCCTTTGTTATGCAATGTGCATATTATTGCTGTAGATATATTCTGTATTCTGTGATTTTTAATAACACCAAGGCTGGATGTTATTTTATACCTAGTGTCAACTGCCTCTTCTAAGAACATTACTGTTATCTTGGAGGTTAGGCTTGTATACTTTGGAGCTGGTGCTGTATTACATACAGCTCCAGCTCCAAAGTTATTTTAAAGGGTATTAACGAATATTTATGTAAGTTCATTTCCAACTCATATTTTGGGACTAGAATAATATAAATTAGAAGCTCTTCTATATTTTTAACAAACCGTGCTATAGAAATCTTAACTATACCTAACGTCCTCTTTAAAAACCGAAATCTTGTGGTTTAACAATGTTTTCACAATTTAACAATAGACTTTTAGTGTCACATTTTCTCTTTCGTATACCGAAAGAGATTTAATTTTGTGTACATATCTATACCTAATTATGTACCTATTTTATTTAAGGCAAAAGTATGATCCTTATTAATAACTACTTACATAATAATAAAATTATCATTGCATTTAATTTAGGCTTTAATGAACTAAACCCTTCATTTTCATTCTACTTAATTCAATTCATTGATTTTTTTCTTTATAAAACAGTTCCCAGTAAATTATCTTTTCACGATTCTGGTTAGGAGTTTTGTTTTTTTAATTAAAAGTCTAAAATAAGATATGACCCAGTAAATTTTCAGATCATATAGCTTTGTGCTAAAATTAATTTTCAGTAGGTCCATTAATGTGGTTTAAAATTAAAAAAACGCAATGTAAAATGGACTCTAAATAAGAAATTAAGATTCATCTCGGAACCGGTTGGGAAAAGCTGTCACTTCAGCTTATAATGATAGCTTTATAATGAACTCGTTAAAAGACGAGTTGAATTTAGGTACGCACATGAATAATGTTTAATGAAAATTAATATTTTTTATATTATAAAGATTATGTCTTTATCTGTATTGTATGAGTACAACAATTCACGGCGAAATTACCAAACTAATTCTGATAAAATTTGGTAGAAAGTATAAGCTACACAATCAAACCATACTTTGTTTTTTAGGGTCCCTATGTTTTAATCATACCTCAAATCGACTAATATTTTGACTTCGAGTTCTACCCCTTGGAATATATTCTAAGCTTAAATATTTTTTACAGATACATAAGAATATACAAAAAAAATAGATAAAGAATATTAAAATTATAAGGTATGATTCCCACCCATGGGAAAAAAAATATTAGTACGTTTTTCTGTACAGTTTATCATGGTCTGGGTGTTTATAAAATATAATATGTATTATTATATGATTATTTCTGGTACAAATAGTACAAGCCTAGAGCTTTGTTTGTGACCAGAGCAATGTGTAAATTTCCCTAAAAAAAATTCATGATTATTGATGTAATTTTACATCAATATTTAGTGCGGTACCATTTTTTTTTATTTCGGAATAAATTAGCTTTATTATTATACTAGATTATTAACCAGTTACATTTCTTATTAAACACGTATTTATAATAAAACTAGTAAAAAAGAGAATTTTACTACATGATTTCAGAAATACATAAATCTATTATTATACAAAATTCAATAACTCATATCTCTGATATGATATGATAAGCCAGAGCTGAGATAGAAAGTTTTTTCCAATAGTAAATTTTTTTAAAGATTTCTAGATTTCTGGATCTTAGTGTCTTTTCTGTGCCCGATGTTAAAAAAAATATCAATTGGAAATAGAGGGGAAAAATAGATTTCAGTTTCGGGGGATATTAAATATTTATTTTATTTAAGTATAATTTTAAAATATAATATTAGGATGATATTGGAAATTTATACAAAATACTCGTATGTTTGAATTACAAATTATTTTAATATAAAGGATACTTATTTGTGCTAATAGTATTTACGTAATATAAGTTTTCGTAATTAATTACATTTTAATTTTAGGTTTTAAATAGTAAATACTGTACTATAATATTGTATAGTATTTAAGACCACAATTTTGAAAACCAATAAGCTTAAAAATCAAAAAACTTCCAAAAAAGATACGTACGTAATCAAACGGGCCATTGAACCGTTAGCAACATATTTTTATTGTTTAGGCATAACAGGTGATAAATGACCAAAAAAGATAACCTTAGATAACCTATATATAACACTTTAAGCTAAAAACATTAAACTTCAGTAATTAAGTACTATTACATTCATATGTATTAAGTTATTTGACCTTAAAAGGTCATATTTATACAATTGTTATTTTTAAAATAACATTATGATAACAAGCTATAAATTTAATATAATTATTATAGGTAAACTGAACAACATCCGTCTAAAGTATATAAATATAATACATACAATTAGTATTATAAATGAGAACATGAGTATACCTTTTTGGGAGGCTTCAAACACTGTAACTGATCAAATTTCAATGAATTTTGATAGGTTATATTTTTTTGGAACAAATTACTAGATATTTATATTTATATAGAAAAAAAGTGGGCCCAGCCTAGTGGTTAAGTCACTGCACAACTGATAACAAGGCATATGACAACAAGGCCGGACCTGGGATGGGTGACCGCTTTATACAACGAGGCTATACTATCATAAACACCGCAACAAGCTCGCCACGCGCCTCCGTATTCCATCGGCGAAATGAGGATGAGTTAATCCCTCTGCTGGGTACCCTGAGGCCGTTTAAACGGTTTTCGGGAGCCAAAAGGCACCCGTGATGTTATTTTTTATAGATACTACATACATACATACTACATACATACAAATCATCACGGGTGCCTTACGGCGCCCGAGACCGCCTAGACGGCCCCAGGGTACCCAGCGGAGGGGTTTTAATCCCACCTCGTCGTAGCCGATGGTATGAGTCTACACCAAACAAGTGGCTAGCTCGTCGCGATGTTTTGAATAAACTCAATAACCATCACAAGTTGGTATAGTGAAACCGGGACCGACAGCTTAACGTGCTCTCCGAGGCACAATAGTGTTGTTGTCAAACAAATGTACATAATTTTTTTAATTATAAACTCATTGGTACACAACGGGATTCGAACCAGGGACCTAAGCGTTTTTAAGTCCAAAGTCTAACCAACTAGGCCACCACGTATATATATATATAGATACTAGAAATTATATAACAGCTATGAAATAAAAATAATTATGAAATAAAAAACCCAAGTGCGAAAAAAGTCGCCCGGGTAAGTCTTGTTTTTTTTCAACAACTTTTCATCCATATTATTTTTATCATTCCATATTTGGGTAATTACCAACGATCTCTTTTTTTTTTAATTCAGCCTGCAAGCTTTGTGGTTAAGAAATAGTTATTAGATAGGTACCTACTTAACTTAAAAACTGAACTACCTATACTTATAACTCGTCAGACATATATTATTCCTGTAATAGGCTTGGTAGATGTTGAGATATATTATTATTGATGTTATTATTATTAACGCCTAGACCATGGAAAACTATACAGAAAAGCGTACTTATATAATTTTGCCATTAATACGAATCGAACCCATGACCTCCGGATACAACGCCAAGCGCAACCACTAGACCACGGAGACGCTCATCATAACATTTGGTGTAAAAACCGTCACTGATAAGTTTAGTTTATGTCTATCAATAAATTTGATAAGAGTTCATTATCAACAGGTCAATGGTAAAGTCCAATATAAGCGCTTATCCGTTGTTTGTGAATATTTTTTTATAATCTACATAGGCCTATGATTAAATATTCTTTTGTAATCATTAGTCTTTAATATATATTTGCGATCTGGTCTACGTTTATATTTTCATGAAAGAAAAAAGTTCAATTCTCATTACAAGATTTTTTTGCATTTAGTGTCGAATGTGTGCGTTATAGGCTTGCAAATATAGGTACACAAATATAGGTACACAAATATAGGTCCACAAATATAGGTACACAAATATAGGTCCACAATTATAGGTACACAAATATAGGTACACAAATATAGGTACACAAATATAGGTACACAAATATAGGTACACAAATATAGGTACACAAATATAGGTAGGTACACAAATATAGGTACTTACACAAATATAGGTACACATTTTTTTTTTAAATATTACTATATAACATAACAATCAAAAACTAAAATAAAATACAAGACAAAACCAATATTCAATTTAACATATTAAATTAAAATTAAATATTCCATTAGACATTATTAATATTACACATTATACATTAACACCGATATTCATAAAAACTTATTAAGTCCTTGAAGAAAACTTTAGTTATAGAAGGTTTTGTCTCCTTTTATTAGCAACAAAAATGATTAAGCGAAAAAGAGACAAAACTGTTCTTCAGGGCCTCTAATAAGTTTTTATGAATAAGGCCATTATTTATATAAAAACAGTTAAAAACTTTATTAAAATTTCGAAATAATTCAACATTATTATTAATATATTAAAATTCATTAGTATCTACTATTATTTATTATTACTATTTGTCTATCAATAATATACGCTATCATCAGCCTAAGCACCTAAGGGACAATGTCCTTCTGTTCACATAAAAAAAAATGGATGCAAATAATGCAACAACATACTTAGGTAGTAAAATCACACAGTTTACGAAATTACAAAATTGTATTGAAATTTTTTTTATTTTTTATTTGTTAACAAATAGTTGATTTAAATTAGAGTTCTATAAATAAATAATCAATTTAAATTATGTGACTTATAGATAACCGATAAGAGCGATTATTGTGTAGCACGATGACTTAATCCTTTTAAAGAATGTTCTACTTAACGGCTTCTTTACGAGAGGGATTTAACTGGACTCCGAGCATAACTGTTCCCTAACAACGTTTATATTGTAAGAGAAAATTAATTATAGGACTCAAAACACAGTTAACACTTTAATTAAAAAAAAATAAAAAAAAACATACTACCTAAATAACACAGTACATGAAAATAATAAACATATATATATATATATATTTATTTATTTTTTCTCTCATTGTCTTTTATCTTAAATTGTATTTTATGTTAATCATGTGCTACCAGCTTAAAAATGTATGAAACAACAGGACGAATGAAACTAGCTCCCACAACACAGGGAATCCTAGTGTGGGAACTAGGGTCGCCACCTAAAATAACTGTATTTTATTTGAACAATGAACATATTTTACTTTTTTTACTTTTTACTATATTATCTTATCTAATGAGACAATTAGAGACTATTCATTTTTATAAACTTGGTACTAATTTTATAAGTATTTAGGTGTTCCTTAGGCCGACCGAGCAGTTTAGTTAACTCCGCTCGTACAGGTGTAAAAACCGTGATGTGACCTAGTCATGTTTAGGTTTTATTCTGTGGATTCACCGGTGTTTCGGAGACTACTGCATCAATTTCTGGTCGAGATGGTTTTCTCCTTTCAGCATGTGGGTACGGAACTGTCAGTTGATTTGACGATAAACGAGGATATTAAATTAGACTTATAATGCAAATTTGTCTTTGTAGTACATTTCTTTAAGCCGACATAGTGGGAGCGAACTATACTGTTAAACAATAATGACCATCAGGTAGAAACACATCCATCTGTTCCAAAAACTTTTTTGGGACATGTTTTACCGCCTCCGTAGACTAGTCGTAGCGCCTTTGGCGTTTTATCCGGAGGTCGTGGTTTAATTCCCACCCTTGGCAAAAAAATATTAGTACATTTTCATTGACAGTTTGCCATGGTCTGGGTGTTTATAAAATATAATATCTATTATATCGTTGTTTCTGGTACACATACTACAAGCCTAGAGTTTAGTTTATGACCAGAGCAATATGTGTAAATTATCCTACATATTATTACTATTACTATGTGTTCCAAGAAATGTAGGTAAACTATACCCACTACCCTCTTTTCAGGGACTATTACGTTTCCCTAACCCTTAACACCCTGGGATGGGAAATACGACGGTTAGCATTCCCATCACAGCAATCGAGAGGCTCGGCATCCTTAACATGGTGCAACGGTATTTCTCCCGACTTAGGTATCCGGCCATGTCTGGAATACTGTTCGCATATTTAGGATGGATCGCCCAAATACTTGCTGCAAGCTCTCGATGATGTGTAGAAGCGTGCATCTAGAATTATCGATATTAAATACCTCAAAACCCTATAGAATCACCGCAGCTTCGCAGGCATGTGGTTTATTAAAAGGTATTTTATAACTGTTATCATGTACAGAGCTTTGAAAAACTTTTGTATCTTATTCCTGCTTTCGATAAAGGACGTTACAGCAAAGTTTATCGGTCAAAGTTCTGATAAAAGATTATAAAGTAAAAAGATATGTATATTATTAAAACTTATTTTAATAATGGCTATGTATATTATCGACAGAATCATTGTTCTTCTCACGCCCGGCTTCTCAATAAAATTAAGCTTTATCTATTTAGGTAACTCTTAAACTTATTAAATGGCGTATTTTACAAACAGCTCTCTTTTAGGATGTTATTGACAGGTCCTAAGAAAATCCGCCATTTTTTATTAAGCAAAATAAGTCTATCGTACTATTAAGTCGCCGGCCGCCGCACATATGACCAAGATCCTTTATAGTTGCCTGCCTCAGGGCAATATATTATGCGCAAATGGCAAAGATAGTCGCACTTCCAGATTTACCGTAACGGGTGCGTACGCGCAGGCAGCAACGCGTTGCCTCGATCATACGTTATCCTGTCGGAAGAGAAGCTTCAATGGATGTGAACATTAAAAGTAACCCTCTGGATATAGACTTTTTTACTATTGTTTTTAAGCTGTTAACATTCATGCAAAACTTTATAAAAATTGGTAGGCTTTTTTACTCTTGCTCAAACTGAAAAACTGTATAATAACATTTCAATACCATTTAATGACTCTGAAAACTATGTAGTTTATTTTATTCACTTACATTGGAAGTTACATTTTAAAATTTTGGTTTCTATTTTGAGTCTATAATAAGAACGCCACAGATTCGCCATTTTTACGGTGTATATTGTAGGTTTACTTATAATATCATCGACTACCACAAAATGGGAATAAATCTCTCCGCTGGGTATCCTAAATTTCTATGTGGCCTCAGGAGCCACAAGGCACCCGTGATGATAAAAAAGCTAAAGGGGGAATTTGAGTTAGGTATATCCAGAAGTAAAAGTGTCCATGACTAGTCGTAAAAGAAACTAACACATGAGTTAAATAAGATAGCCAAGATTACTAAGTTACATCAAACACAGTTATTTATAAACAATTGGCTTATTTACAGTAAAATAAAGCTTATAACAAGTATTTCTCAGTATATACGTAATCATATTATATATAAAGTATATATTCGTATACCTAAGTAGTTGATGTTTAAATAAGTTTTATATCTTAAAATAAAATGATACTTTTACAAATGATATAGTATTTGTAAAAGTTATATTACATAGATAAAACATAATACATTTTGTTGAATTTGCGCCTCAAGCTAGTTACCTCGTCGTAACCGATGGTGCCTATTTTTAGTCTACACTGAACAAGTGGTAAGCTCATTATGGTGTTAAAACACATAACTAAAAATGTGAGCATGTGGTGCGAATGGTAAATATATATATAAAGTTAACTCGAAAGCAAACGTTAATAAACTTACACTAGGGCTTCAAAAAGCTGGTAACATTTTTTCGCTGAATATTCGTACTTATATTTTGCAGGAAAAAAATTGTTCTACTCTACTCGCCTATTTATTATTCCCGTAATCACAACCATACCTTGAAGCTTTAACTTTTTTTAGGTGAGTCCTCTATCCGTCTCTATAACTTCGTTAGGCGACCGACCGATCTCGTTACCATACAGTTGCAAATATCGTTTCGGTTTTAGTCTGTGGGTTCACCGGTTTTCAGGAGATTAGTGCATAGATTTCTCGTCGAGGTGGTAGTCTACTTTCAGGGCGCGGTTACGAAATCGGTGGTTGGATTGACGATAAGGCAGCGAGTATATTAAAATATAGTCGCATTATTTAGCCGGCATAGTGGGAGCAATCAATGTTGTTTATGAACAATTATTGATTGACCCCATTTATCGACTTTGTAGGTCTGCTCACCACCAGGTAGATATAAAGTCACATGCCGTGCTCCAATAAAAAACTACCAGTACTTAACAAACAACACACTCGAACTATATCTAAATGACGTCATTACCTTGTCACGATATTGATTTGCCCAATACGGACTGAAAGATGACGTCACATTAGCGAATGTATACGCGGCAGGGCGGGCGGAATCGATCGAGGGCGACCTTGCTTAGTTTCGTAGCGTAATGTCTTCACTGGGCTAGAACATTTACAAACGTTTTGCTAAGAATAAACCTTTCAAGTATTAATACTATTTATAGAACAATAATATAACAGAATTACACACTATATGTAAGCAAATGTTACGCGGTGGGCGGGCGGAATCGATCGGAGGCGACCTTCATATCGGAGGATATACTGCGAAAGGTGTTATTTTTTCTAATAAAACAATAATACACATTGTTGTTTTAAAAATAAACTATTGTCATGTTTTTAAAAATAAAATTGCTATTCATTACATAAGTAATAATGATAATTTTCTTTTATATTATTAATAATATTATTTTGTTATACTTACTTAGGTATTAATTAACAAACAAATCTATACTAATTTTAAAATTCGTAAGTAATGCAAATCTGTTTTTCTGTCAGTTTGTGGGAGGTTACTGTCTAAACTGTTGAACCGTTTTCGATAAAAGTTAATAGTAACCAAAAAAAATCCTTGGGGTCAACTTGTGATAATAATATATTAGGTATATCTTGGTATGAGAAACGTCATACGCTAATATATAGATTTCTAATGGCCTTATTCATAAAAATGATCATTCTAGTTTAAATAATACGAAGTACGAAGCCGCCACCAAATGCAACTATATTTATACAAACGAAAAATAAATTAAAATACGTATTTATAATTTTCTAATTTATTTTGATTTAAAAACTTTAGGCTAATAAATCATAAATCAATAAATGGAAATAAAAAAATATATTGCCTATCCTGGAAACATATTTAAATAGGAATATAATAATAAGCAATATGCAGTAAATCATAAAAGTAAAGTGACCGCAGCGCCATTGTTTACCTGCGGGTTATCGGCAAAATAATATTATCCCGTGCGTGCTGTAGAGGTTAGGGTTGTGTATTTATTTTCGGTAATTTATAATTCCTACACTATTCGGGATTGCCAAGTTTATAATCATCATCAGTGTATATAAATTGATTTATAAGTAAAAAGAAATAAATTATTGAATATTCTGAACGAGGTGTCAACCCTATTTTTCCATTCGGGTATTTTATTAATAATAAACAGGGATAACAATATCAAATTATTACTAAAATGACTATTCCTATCTCTATCTAATGTATCGTAAAGCGAATACTCTGCTGCATCAAATGTCATAAATTATGAGCGTATTAAAAAGTGAGCCTCCCTAACTTTTTTTTTTTTTTAATTATATGAAGAACATTACAACCATAATGGCCCAGTGTACTTTGGGCTAATATGATGTTCTACTGGTCAATACGAACAACTTTTCCCATGGAACCATGTGTCGCAAATGAAAAAAAAACTCCTTACAAACTCTTCTCTTCTCCATACAAACTAGTAAAGTTAAAATGACCAATATGTATGGGGCAGCCATATTTTCTTTTCATTTGCGACACATGGTTCCATGGGAAAAGTTGTTCGTATTGACTAGTAGAACATCATATTAGCCCAAAGTACATCCATTCAAATTCACCCTGTATATTATTATTTATGTAAGTTTATGTAAACATGTTATATGTTATAATACCAGTATGTATTGTTATATTACCTAATAATTTATCTATCTATCTACCTTGTATTTTATATTATATATTGCTTTAAATAGCACTCTGCTTGTATTTTGGTCAATCTCCCAAAGGTTAGCTGGTAGATAATGCCTAAGGCATTAAGCTCGCCTATGTGTTACGCTTACTACAATAGTGTTACGCTTTTGTGCAATAAAGAATTTTTCATTCATTCATTCATTAAACAACCAGCAACAAGGAAAATTAAATCATGCACTCTAAACCCTTGTGTACAGGTACTTTTGCCTTGAAAGATGTTTGGTATTCCGTATCGTTAGCCATTGTACATAAAGTATTTCGTTAATTTGACAATTTAACATTACTGTTAAAAGAAACGGTCACAAACTAAGCTCTTGTACCTACTATGTGTATCAGAAACAACTGTCTAAGGCGGCGCGGGCGTTCGAGTTGGTTGTTATTTTTGCCCAAAACGCCACTAAATGTCGTACATTGAATGTTTTCCATTATCTTTGTATTGTAATAAAACAAGCAATGTATTACGTTGGTGGCGTTTTGGGCGAAAATGAAAGCCAACTCGAACACCGCCTTAGACATATTATATTTTATAAATAACCAGATCATGATAAACTGTACAGAAAAATGTACTATTTTTTTTGCCATAGGTAAGAATTGAACCCCAGACCTCCGTATATAACGGTTGAATGAAAGGATACAAAACAACTAAACTGATGATCTATCTACGAGTACCTTGAAAGGTTTTAACTTGATATACTTTTCACTCAATAAACATCAGTGTTGATTTGATATTTGGTGGATTGGCAGCGGACGGACACGCGTTTGGAAAAAAATTCCTATAAATAAAACATTTAAAACTAATAAAATGATTATTTATTTTACAAAGAAGCCTTCTAAAAAAAGAAACTACCTTCTCTGACAATAGAATACAAAATCTATTATAAGTAAAAAAAAAGTGCACCTTAACGCCTTGCATTTAAGGTCTATAAAATTTTACCAACGAAGCCTTACCTTGATACCTGGTTAATTCTAGGAATAGTTGAGTAGCAACAATTCTAGTTAAACACTGAGAAAAGAATCTTATACCAATGAGATTAAGATTCAAGTTATAAAAGAAGCGTTAAAAGCTACTTTACAAGTGAAACTATCAATATTTGACTAGGTGAGGGCGCTCCTAGGTAAATGTTGTGGCAGTAGAAGATGACACCTCGATGTTTGTGTTACAGACAGACATACTGCCAAAGTGCCGACAATAAGAAAATAAACAGTTTGAACCAAACGTTTGAAGAAGAGTGTTAATAGGTCGATGGGGCCTACTTACTTATCTACCAAAAAAAGTTCACAGTTACCAAAAAAATCAGACAAAAAACTTTACGTACCTTGCCTGTTTTTTTAATTAAAAGGTATACTTAACTAATAGCGGGTACAATAACCCATTTTAATTACTAAACCCTTGGAACCTTGAGTAATTTAATCATTACAGTTAAGGGCACTGTAGTCATCTTGACGCCCATACAAACGTCTTCCAATATTACAACTTGCTGTTAATCGAACTTCAATGATTATTTTTATGTTGGTAATTGTACCTAAAAATCTTTCTGCTGTAATTAATATTATTATTAGTAACTTATAAAAAGTTTTTTTTTCTATTTAAAAAAAATATATACGTGGTGGCCGAGTTGGTTAGACCTTGGACTTAAAAACACTAAGGTCCCTGGTTCGAATCTCGGTGTGTACCAATGAGTTTTTATTAAAAAAAATATGTACATTTGTTTGACAACACCACTATAGTGCCTCGGAGAGCACGTTAAGCTGTCGGTCCCGGTTTTACTATACCAACTTGTGAAACTGTTTATAGATGGGTTATTGAGTCTATTCAAAACATCGCGACGAGCTAGCCACCTGTTCGGTGTAGACTCATACCATCGGCTACGACGAGGTGGGATTAAAACCCCTCCGCTGGGTACCCTGGGGCCGTCTAGGCGGTCTCGGGCGCCGTAAGGCACCCGTGAAAATATATATATATATATATATATATTAAAAAAAATAATGAAAAATACCATGAGTTCAAAAGCTCATTTTGTATGGAGAACACCGATTTAGCGTTCAAGATTGCAGTGTCCTTAAAGAACCTGATTACTATAAAGTGTCCACAATTAGACAATTAGTTCTTTATTCAGTCTATTGTTTAAAGATATTTTTGGAAATTCTATTTTGCCCAATTATCCTTTTAATTTAATTCTGCTTGCGCGTTTTTTTTTCATCTGAATAAGGACGCTGATCGACATCATTCATTCCCATTTCCTTGTCCCAATGTCTTGCCACTATTTGTTACTAAAAAACGCACTTTATTATGGTTAATATATATATATATATTTCAAGGTGGACTTAAAGTTAAGGGAGGATTTGAATTACAGGCCATATAAACGTAGTTATATCACAGAAGAAATAATAGTACAAGTAGTTATATTAATTATGTTGCTTCTGGTACACATAGTACAAGCCTAGAGCTTAGTTTGTGACCAGAGAAATGTGTGTAATTTGTCCTACATATTATTATTATTATTATTATGTCTTGGACCTTATACGTATCTACTAGTTCAAATTTTTAAAGCCTGGTTTAAAAGCTTAATTTTGCTTTTATTATAAATTTAGTAGGACGAAAGATAGAAGTTAATTTAAAAATAGCGTCGGGCTCAATATAATGTAGAAAATATACTCATTTCTTTTATTCAATAGAAATTATTGAGATGAGACCTCTTTCTCACGCGTTATTTTTTCTTCTGTAAAACAGTTATTGAAATCTGTGAATTGTACATGACAGAACAATGCTCAGGCGCAAATTGTACGGTCGGCAAAAAAGTCGATCAACGGCTAGACCGATGCTTAATTACTGTGAAATTATATGCGATAGCTTTTTTTATTACTCCACTTTGCTTAACTAACAACAATGTACAGTGGTCAGCAAGGTACCATTTTTTCACTCAGTTTTTTTTCCCTACTTCCTTGAAATAGAGGTAGACAATGTTAAAATGACAATTATTTCTATAGAAACTATTTCTTTCGCTTTAAATGGCATACATTTTAGTCACATTTTATTATTTCGTCAAGAAGGTAAGTATACGAAAGAATAATATGCGTATATTGTACCTGTTTTTATTTTTATTTTATTGGAGCACGACATATGACTTTGTAACTACCTGGTGGTGAGCAGACCACCAGGTAGTTACAAATGCCGACATAGTGGGAGCGATCAATATTGTTCTTAAACAATATTGATCGCAACTATGCCATCATATGCTAAATGTTGCGATTACGAAATGGGGACAAAATACTCGCTGCCTTATCGTCAATTTAACTACCCATTTCGTAACTGCACCCTGAAAGTAGACTACCACCTCGACAAAAAAAAATTGTCGAGGTGAACCCACAGACTAAAAACGAAACACGATTAGGTCACTTGACGGTTCTTGCATCTGTATGGGCGGTGGTAACGAGGCCGATCGGCACGTTTCAGACGAGCATCGATAGAATTATCGCGTTGGTGAACCAATTTAGGTGCTTAAAGTATAAAAATAATGTAATGCCCTTTAATAATGTCCCATTAGTCTCTCCACGTCACACCGAACCCCAGTCGGAACTTGAACCCTTAGCGAAGGGGTCGGGCGAGGCCATTGAGTAGAATATAGTTTAATTTTAGTTAGCCTTTCCCCGTTACAAACCGTCAAATACTAGTTGCTTCCTTCCTTAATTTAAATGCGTCTTAAGGAACAAGTTAAACTTAAGGGCTCTGTAGTCGTCTAGACGCCCTATACAAACGTACTTTCAGTAATCCAACTTGGCTGTTGGTCGAGGTTTAATTATTATTTTTGTGTTGGTAATTGTTCGCAAAAATCTTTCTGTCATGGGTAATAAATATTTGTGTATTATATTTTTTTCTGATTTCTGAAAAAATATTAAAATAAGCCAACACAGAAAGATTAATACCATGACCGACAAAATTTTTATTTTTATTTTGCGACTAACAGTAATCGAGTATTACTGGAAATGCGAAAGCTCATTTTGTTGACTTCGCGATTACGAATGCAGTACGGGTTTTTTTTTTGTACATATTATAATAATAAACACTACTGGAGTAATGCGGAAGGTCGAAAGCTTATTTTGTATAGAGAACGCAGACTTAGCGATTGCGAATGCAGTGTTCTTAAGTAAGAATATCTGAATAAGCTTCATATGGTATGGCGAACTTTTTTGTACATATTGATGTGTTTTCTAAGTCCGTAGTACGTTTTTCTATCATCAACAGTTTTCGCAGGGCATGCGATGTAAGGTATTTTATATGTATTTTTTTTACACCTTCAGTTATATTTTCGAAGTTTTCGTACGGATCCCTAATGTTTTGAAAATAAAATATAGCCTATGTTACTCATTTATAATGAAAACACCATTATTAGGGAACCGTACGAAAAATTCGAATCGGTTAAGTCTTTTTTTGAGTTTATCCCTTACAAACAAACAAAGCCTAGTGGTTATGTCACTGCGCACTGCTATTTCATCATATACACCGCAACAAGCTCGCCACTTATTAGGTGTTGCCTCCGAATACCATCGGCGAAATGAGGACGGTTTAAATCGTCCACTGGTTGAGGCCGTTTAAATGGTGTTCGGGAGCTAAATAGGCACCCGTGATGGTATTTATTATTTATTTAAATAAACAAATAAAAATAAAATCTTTCCTTTTTATAATTACAGTGTATTGACTACAATCGTGCCAATAGCTGTTTCAGATTCGCGTCAACTAGTAAATAAAAAAATGATGGAATCTAGAAAATAAATCAAAAAGCGTAGTGGGCAAAATATGGTGGAGAAACTATACCCCAAATCAGGGATGTGCAAACTTTACAAACTAAAATCTATGGTGGGCCAGTATTTTGGCGCGCGCAGGATACCCTTTCCCACTTTCCTCTTCTCTTCCCATAGCTGGGCATTTACTCCTTAATCCGTTAATCGTTAATTAACGAAGTCAACATTTCGAGTAACGGATTAACTTTTAAGTTAACTTAACAATATGTTAACAGGGTCGTTAACTTCCGTTAAATTTCTTAAAGTCCGTTAATCGTTATCCAGTACGATTAACGGACTAGTAGTAGATACTGCACAATATACGCAAATCAGTTTATTACACATAATTCTGCTATACACGCAAGCGCTGCAGTTGAACGTATTTTCTCCACAGGCAAGGATATACTACAGCCTAAACGAGCCTCGCTTCCAGACGAGAACTTCAACATATTATTGTTCATGAAGGGGAATATTCATATTATGCCAGGTGACTAAATTGACAAATAACTTGGACGGGTTAGTATCGTTTCGTCTAAGATGTAAGTGGTCTATGTAGCAATTCGTCCAAATAGCAATTGGTCATTACATTACTATCAAATCGTCTAAAAATTTGTTCGTCTAATTAGTGTTTCACCCAGAACGCAACTATATAGTCTATCTTATTAAAATAATGTAAAAAAATCCAAATTAATGAAAAAATATTGTTTGTCAACATGCCTATATTACACACTCTAATAATAAATTATTATACCAGTCTTTTTTTTTTGTTTCTAACCTGTTAACTTCCAGAACCAACAGTTTTTTATAAGATGCAATTTTTATCACGTTCAACGATTAACGTTAACTTGCGATAAATTTTCTGAAATGTAACGCTTTAACTTTTAACGAAGTTAACTTTTTCAGTAACGGATTAGCGATTAACGAAATTAACTATTTAGTTAACGGTGTCCAGCTATGTCTACTGATTACCATTCGAAGGTATGAACTTGAAGTATTATTATTATTATCTACTCGTGGGCTGAGGTACTTGTACTATTATTTCTTCTGTGGCGGAGGGCAGGATAGCAACCATTCGCAGGCCGTAGTTGCCCATCCTTACCCTATTTTTTTACGCAATGGTGTGTAATTAGTAATTCGTTTACGATAGCTTCATACATTTGAGTCCGGTCCGGGGTGTGGTTATAATTAAGCTACGAAATAACTATAATAAAACATGTGTAACACGCGGAACGCTGTATCGTTAACAAAATAACTGAATTATTTTACATACATTACCTATACAATTATTCTAAGACAACTTATGTAAACCTCCTTTAGTTTTTACACATTAGTGTAGAATCTCAAATAAAATAATATTTTAATGATAAACATTGTTTCTTATAATTATTTATGATTGAAATTCAATGAAAAACCTGTATTATAGAATGTTATTATTTTGATAGATTAAATTGTTTTAGTGTGCCTATATATGTAAATTTGTAGTAAACCTTATTTAAGAATGTATAATGTAAATAAGTCATAGTATATATATATGTAGGTAATATTTTATACGAACTACAAGTACAATTATGTACATACATAATAAGTAAAATTATAGAATTTTCTGCGCCGATAAAAAGGTTTTTTTTCAACGAAGAATACAAATATTCTCTGAATTAAATAGAAGTATATTTTTAACTTAAGTTAGGGCAGTATTTTCAATCTATACAATATTGTAAAGAGGTAAAGGTTGTAGGGGGTAATCTCTGGATCTACTGAACCGAATTTGAAAATTATTTTAGTGTTGGATAACCCATTTATCGAGGAAGGCTATAGGATATATAACATCACGCTACGACGTTGGGTAAACGGGGATAATTTGTTCCTTTTAAGAGCTTCGTTGTGTGCGCTGCGTAAACCGTTAAAGTTACGCAGTCGAAGTTGTGCGTGTCAGCTAGTCGTCATATAAAGTTATTCAACAGATACTTGTATGAAGAATAAATAAATTTGACAGTTCTTTGTACAAGTTAACTGTCCACTAACTTTATCTAATGATTGTAAAATCAGCCCTAAATGTTCTTAACCAAAGATAACATTAACATAACAATAAACTAAGCTTTAGGCTTGTACTATGTGTACCAGAAACAATGATATATTAAATAAACATATACATATTATATTAAATAAACTCCCAGACCATGACAAACTGTACAGAAAAACGTACTAATATTTTTTTGTCATGGGTGGGAATTCAAACCACGACCTCGGGACACAACGCCAAAGACGCAACCACTAGTTTACGGAGGCTGTCAATATTTTACTTTTTTTTTTAAATTGATTCAAAAATATAATGAATCCAAAATTAAAGGATATTGCTTACGGCTTTAATTTGAGCAAAAAATGCTGCTAACTGTGCGATCTATTTTAAGTTTGAAGGAAACTCTAGCGCCTTACCATAACAATAGTGCTGCTAGGTAGGGAGGTTGTTCTGTTGGAACGTTTAGATCTTTGGGTTAGTTATTTAGAATGAGTTATTGCAGGCAGTATCGAGGCAAATAATCGAGCTGTATTATACTTTGCATAAACCTTTAAACACGAGCTAGTTCCGATTATTATCGTTTATACAGTATACTATTAAAAACCCTTTAATAGTATGCTGTATACGTCATTGTATCAGTGAAGGGTTTATTTTGTAATAACTGAAGAGCGTTGTTTTTGCTAAGAGTGTGAATTCATCACTAATGTAGGTATATAGATATGTACCTTTCCCTATAAAAATATTCGTTATTTAATTGTACTGTTTATATCTATTAGTTGTATGTTTATAGTATCTACTAAACAAAGATACGGAAAATAGGTCTGTCTATTTTCTGGTAAAAATATTTCGTTTAAATGTGATTGAAGTATCTATTTTCTATACAAAAAAATAATTATCAAATTAATTAGTTTATATATTTAGTTTTAGACATTGGCATTTGGAAAACCCTTCAGTTTTAATACGATCGATGATTTTTTTTTTCAATGATATTTATCTAGATCTGGCTGCATGCACGCTTCTCTAAAAACAAAAAAAACAGCAAGCTTAGAGAAAAGTTAAGTTTATTTTATATACTAGGTAAGTCGGTTTATTTTCAGTTACCTATGTATGTTTAATTTGTTTAATAAACTAGATGGTCTAGTCATAATAAATAATGAGAACAGCGTGCCTTCTGTGCATCTCTTTCCACCTGGTTCAATACATCAAGTAATTTATATTTCTTACAATAATTTTACTATAGTATGTATACCTACCTACCCACCCACCTGCCTGGATAATAACTCTTTCGGTCGCACATATATTTTGTACTAATATATTTATATACTTAAGTACCTATATATTGTTATAATAAAATTTCTTAACAATTTTTAAACATACCTAAAATGAACGGGAAATATAAAATTTATGAATTAGGTAAATTTTATTTTATTTAAAAAATCTTTTTTAATAGTTATCGTGAGGATTTTTGGAAAAAATAAAAAACCAATGAGAATTTTTTTTGAATAATTTTTTTTTTTTAAAACTACTAATATACCTAGTTACTTATATAAAATATTATCAATTACCTAAAATTAATTATGCAATAATAAAGGTTGTTTGTAAACAAACACTACCTACCTACAAATTATCTCTTATTATCTTAAACTATCTAGTTCATTTCTTTTAATAAGTCTATTTTATTAGTAATTTTTAACTAATAGTTAATTTATGCCAATACAAATAATAAAGTAAGTAGTCAAAAGATTATATATACTTTAATAATGTTTATTTAATATTGTTTAATTTGCCTAAATCAATATAAAAATGGATCTTATCAGAACTCTGGTGGCAACCGCTATCCTATCTCATAAACATGTGATTATTTCAACCCATCAATAGATAAAAATAATAGACAAATAATTTTACAACAATGTGCAAACACTTTTTATTAGTCGTCCTTATTCGTGGACTTTGTAGAACCTTGTAATACCTCTAAAAAAATAAAAATTAATTAGATAAAGTACTAACCTCCTGGATGCAGAAGGGTATTTTGATGAACACTCCCATCCTTATGAAGGATCACATGCTTAGGTTCTGTAACCGCGTAACAGGTAGACCCTTCTGAATAGCATCTCTGGAAACACCTAGCCGCCTGGTAGAAAAGGGCCCAGGCATGCTCTTCGCTGATGGTGGAATTGAAGGCCCTTAGGATACGCTGCAGAGAAATGCATTCTGCAGCGTCCAGGGCACATTCAGCCCCTTCATTCACTTCTGATTTCAACATTTCGCCTATCCCATTTCCAAATCTTTTAATCACATTTAACACTTAGCACTTAAATATATATAACACAAAGTAAATAAGTACTTTTTTATCACTATTACTATTTATTGTTGCACTATAGTTTAGTTTATTTACTACAGAAAAAATTGCGAGGTACAATTTTATACGAGTGACTCGGAAATATAGGTGATCGTTGAGCGTGCGCGACGCGCAGCCGCATTGAGGTTGGCACGTGTGGGTCGCTCGAGTAGTCGAGGAAGACTGGCCCGCGGGGTCGCATCGCGCGTCGCTTTCGTCTTATCGTTTCAGGCTTTCCGTGAAAAACTGAACTTCAACCCCAATGAAAATTTTTCAAATCTAATTTTTTCGGGATTTTAAAACTTTATTTAATGAAAAACTCAGAAAGTTTTTTAACTTTTTTTTTGTATTCTAGCCGAACCGTATTCCGTTAGTATCCGTATTCTGCTAGGATGCTATATAACTTTGTAAATATTTATGTAGAAAAAAGATCAGAATATTCAATAGATTAAGTTATATATAAATTGTAAACCAATAGGGCATGGTCATATAAATTACAAAAGCCCTTTAAAAAAAAATTTTTTTTTTTGCTAGTTAGGAATTCATTTTATTTATTAATATCAATATTTAGTTTTACTAAACAAAAAAAAAACCTGTGCAGAATTTGCTAAAGTACGGAATAATAGGTCATAAATACTTTTAAAAAGACAAAGTTAAGTATTAAGGTTCCGCTAGTGTTGACGCCCATACAAAGTACTTCCAGTGTTACAACTTGGCAGTTGGTCGTATTTCAATAATTATTTTTATGTTGGTAATTGTACATAAAAATATTTCAATTACACTTAATATTTTTGTATTATTTCTAATAATAAAAAAGTTTTTTATTTTTCTTTAATAAATAAATACATTGATTTATTATCCAAAGATTAATAATCAAAATGACCGACAAAACTATAAACTTTAATTCTATAACAGTGAAGCAACACTGAAAGTGCGATGGCTCAATTTGTATAGAACTCGGATTTTAATGAATAATATAAATAAAACATGGATAACATTTTTAACTTTTATTATACAAGATTACATAGCGATATCGATAATATTTAGGTTTACTACATATTATAATTTAATATATTTAATTAAAAAGCTAAGCTAATATGAGAGGTCGATATTTGGTGATTTCAATTTAACCATTCAATATTATAATTTTACGATATACAATAATAAAGTAATAAGGCTTCTGAAAGCTTTAATAATTTAATGCAAAAAGTTCAGTGTTTTTTTAAGGATATTCTTTGTAACTAATAAAGTTAACACCGGTATTCCTAAAAACTTATTCAAGTTCTTGAAGAACACTTTATAGCTATAATAGGTTTTGTCTATTTTTTTAGCAACAAAAACGAGTATGCGTAAAAGAAGCAAAACCTATTTTAACTAAACTGTTCTTTAAGGACTCAATAACTTTTTTATAAATAAGGCCATAAGACTTTATGTAGTATTTTTTGTATTATTCTTTATAGCTATCTTGGCAGATTTAATTTGGTGCGACAAGGTTTCAAATTTATAATAGTATGGTATATATTTTAATGTACATACATACTTCTGACTACAAAGAACATATAAATTAGGGCAAAAATGTCATCGATGGAATTTCTATAACAATAATAATAATATAGTTATTCGGCTACCAACATTACATATCAATTTAGTTACTGATACTTTTTTTTGTCATAAAATGAAATCACCCTAAACTTTTACTTAAACATAATATAGGTATTTATACAGGGTGAATTTGAAAGGTTGTATTTTGCGCTAATATGAAGCTTCCCCATACAAATTGGTCATTTTAACATCACTTGTTTGTACAGAGACACATGGTTCCATGGGAAAAGTCGTTAGATTTGATCAGTAGAAACTCATATTAGCCCAAAGCACAAGCTTTCAAAAACACCATTTATATATTGGATATTTGTAGGAATGAAAAAATCTTAACTACCTATCACCTTAGAATAAAACAAAAAGGAAAGACACGGTACATACATATAACGCGTGAACTATGTCTAAAGCCCAATTACTATCATCTTCGGTAGCGTACCAAGCTAAGAGGAGTGTCTGATGAGGCTCTTCGATGCTTATGCTGATTCAACTGCAAAGTATTACCTCTCCCCGCGCATTACCATGAGTCGGTAACGCTACCATACATTTATATAAACCTTCCCCCCGACCCTCAATTAGAGAAAGAGCACGTATGAGATTATACCTACAATTTAGGCACCAAAACGACTTTTGAGCCAAAACTGTTTTCTACCCCAAGAATAAAAAAAAATGGTCTCATTTTGTTAAAATAAAAAAAATACTGTACTGTAAAGTTTCTTTTTTAATTTTCTGTCTTGATATTTATTTTAAAGGAATTATTTTATAGTGAGGGGTTTTTTGCGATTTTTTCGGTTTTCAGGGTATGATTTTTTTTTTCCTATATAATATATAACTATATATTTATAACGCCTCCAAAAATCATATTCTCATATAAATCGACTTTTGGGCCAAAACTGTTTTCTACCCCAAGAATAAAAAAAAATGGTCTCATTTTGTTAAAATAAAAAAAATACTGTACTGTAAAGTTTCTTTTTTAATTTTCTGTCTTGATATTTATTTTAAAGGAATTATTTTATAGTGAAGGGTTTTTTTGCGATTTTTTTCGGTTTTCAGGGTATGATATTTTTTTTCCTATATAATATATAACTATATATATATATATATATATATATATATATATATTTATAACGCCTCCAAAAATCATATTCTCATATATGTTTAAGGGTGGGTAACAGGTAAGACCAAAAGGTCATGAATGTATAGGAAATGTTTGATCAGACGCTGCTCTTAATATTAGAAAAAGTTTTATTGAAGAAGATTTTTGTATGTGAATAACAAATCGTTACCCTTACCGAACATTATAGGAATTGGCGATAAATAACGCACTTTGGTTGGTAAGCTAACATTGTTCAGCCAGACTTTTTCTACTAAATAAATGGGATATTGCATATTGAAGATGAGCATCGAAATTAAGGGTCTACATTTTTTTATGATAAGAAATTGCTAATAATTCTTATGCCAGCGGTTACTAAAAATCGAGCTTAACTTTATATAATTATATATTAATAAAATGTGGCCCCTCAATCCTGATGCAATTTTTTCAAAGCACTAGATCGGCAGTGTTTTTGATGCATGTATCTTAAGGCTCTAACGTGAGACTTTTCTATCGTATTAACCTAACGTTTATACGTTAGGAACCACTAATAGCATGGCTTTACTTGTAAAATCGGGACAAATAAACCTTTTCTATTGGCAGAACCAAGGTTTCTAAAGTACC
Organism: Monopis laevigella; assembly: GCA_947458855.1. Classification (NCBI taxonomy): domain Eukaryota; kingdom Metazoa; phylum Arthropoda; class Insecta; order Lepidoptera; family Tineidae; genus Monopis; species Monopis laevigella. The sequence goes on along the minus strand of OX381583.1, from coordinate 3,315,630 downwards.
AACGCTACGTTAATACGATATCAAAATCATCATCACACTCATGGTAAAGTCTCTAGTCCAGTTTTAATATTTACAGAGAACATACCGAATCTTTCCTTTTTGATTTTAATCTAAGCACATGGTTCTTATAGTACAGCATACAACATTAATACATGAATAGAATCATGTCTGGAATCTATTGAAGCCCTTTTTTTACTTCAGACAATATATATAATAATCCATGATAATATATTTAATAGAGTTACACATCAGTCCATACCTATCACAAAAGGGTTGAGAAGCAGAACATCCAATAAGATCTAAAATCTAGCAGCAAAGTATCTTTACTATTCCTGGCAAAATTCCTGGGGTTTAGACGAAACTTTTTACAATATATTATATAAACATTGTCGTAAGCCGTCAAGTCATTTGTAACACAGAGACGATCAAAGCATTTGTAACAAAGAGACGATCAAAGCATTTGTAACAAAGAGACGATCAAAGCCTTGTTAAATTTGTGTCGTCATAGACTTCGTAGTAACAAAAGTGTATACTAAAATCTTCTTTTTTTTTTCAATATAGAAGTGACCATGAATATCTCGAGAACCACTTGTCCGATTTACTTGAAACTTGGCATAATGGAAATTACAATGCAAGAATAATAAAATTGCATCTTTACAGTTGATTCGCGCGGTAGACCAAAATAAAAATAAACAAGTAAGAAAAAAAATGGAGAGCGCGAAGACGTTTAATTGGTTGAAAGTATTTCGCTTCCACCAATCGTATTGCGCATAAATCCATGCGCAGCATCACTCGGGCGCAGACTTATATTAATCTTATTGTACTTGGACAAGGACAACTATGTCGTTTTAAATTTAACAGTAATTCGTATCAACTTTGGCGGTGAAGATATTTTGCCTTTATTTATTTAGTTACATACTTGGTCATTTCCTTTGAAAAATATTTTGCTTCCCAACCCACTAAATAACAAACAATCTTTCATCAATTTTTACATAGTAAGTATATACTATGTTATACGTATATTAGTTTAATGCATGGAAGTATGAATATTATAGAAAAGACATTAAATCACTTATCTAAAAAATAAGAACCAATGATGGCCGCCATGCTATGGTTTGGCGGCCATGATCTGTTCAATTCTTTTAATTTATTTAAATAATTTAATAAAGATGTACATATGTGATTTCATTAAACAATGGGCTCTGCACTAAGATAGTATCTAGTATCACAGGCTACCAGAAACTCAAAATAAAAAGTGAGAATAAAAAAGTTTAACCAATCAATGCTCAAAAATATAATAAGAACACGTTTGACATTTCGATCTTAAACGAAACATTTTTTTTTTTTATACTTAGATTATGAGTGCGATCGATATATATGTCATTTCTACAAATATTCCTAGGGCTTTTCCCTATTATTCATACCTCCATGATTTAATGTAAGAATGAATGTATATTTTCATTAAAGTAATTAAGGCAATACATTTTAATAGCAATACAAAATTTAGTTTTAGAATAAAATTTACCAAAAGCTACTCATAAAAACAACTTAAGATTTCGCCAGTCGGTTTGACCTAACGTCCCATACAAATGTACTTCTAGTATTGCAACTTAGCTGTTGGACCTAGTTTTTTTCTCTAAAAGAATTGAACAGATCATGGCCGCCAAACCATAGCATGGCGGCCATGATCTGTTCAATTCTTATAATTTATTTAAATAATTTAATAAAGATGTACATATGTGATTTCATTAAACAGTGGGCTCTGCACTAAGATAGTATCTAGTATCACAGGCTACCAGAAACTCAAAATAAAAAGTGAGAATAAAAAAAATTAAACAATCAATGCTCAAAAATATAATAAGAACACGTTTGACATTTCGATCTTAAACGAAACAATTTTTTTTTTTGATACTTAGATTATGAGTGCGATCGATACTTCTAGTATTGCAACTTAGCTGTTGGACCTAGTTTTTTTCTCTATTAGTAATTGTAGAGAAAACTCTTTCAATTGTGATTTAATTAATAAAGTTTAGGTTATATATAATAATACATTTCTTTTAGAATGTGGATATGAAATTATTCGTGTGATGGTTTTATTTTCAATAGATTTATTTAACAAATTGAACTAGACAACTTAAAAGAAAACACACCCGAGAGAATAAAAATTCGCAGAAAACTGTCTATTTTGAAAATAAAAAAGAAACAATAGGTACATGCGAATAGAAACAAAAAAACTTTCTTTCTTCTATTACAATCCCTGCGTTATGAAGGTTCGTTTGAAAAATCATGGGTATATCAAACGAATCGTGATGGTATTGTATCAAATGGGGGCGATTAATTCTCTCTTAAGAGCACTGCATTCGTAATCGCGAAGTCTGCGTTCTCCATACAAAATGAGCTTACGCACTTCCAGTAATACTCGATAACGAGTAGATGTTTGTCGCTGAATACAAATAATATTTTTGTCGTCATTATATTTATTTATATTTATGTGTTGGCTTATTTTAATATTTTTTTCCGAAATCAGACAAAATAAGTTTTTTTAATATTGTAATACAAAAATATTTATTACCAATTACAGAAAGATTTTTACGTATCATTAACAATATAAAAATAATAATTGAACTACGATCCGCCAAGTAATATTGGAAGTACGTTTGTATGGGCGTCAAGTCGACTACAGAGCCCTGTGTTTATTTCAACATTTTAATTAAAATAAGAAGAATTACAAAATCGCAGCAAAAGATAACAAATCTCTTATATATCCGAGAGGTGTGTAAATATGTACTATAATTTTTTTTTTCTCCTCACTTCTGGTAATTCACCTAATATTCCGGCTTTGACAACATTCCTGTGTTTACAACTGAAATACCATTACAATGACTAAGAGAAATAATATTTTAATTATATGACCAACAACAATGGAGAAATACTTGGGTGTTAAATTTGTGTGGAGAATAAATAATAAAAATGTTAGCTTTAAAATATGATATTTGCATAAAATCTATATTTGCACAAATTAATTATAATTTACAATACACATAATTAATTCAAACTTTGCTAAATCTATTTTGCAACATTTCTTAATTTATAATTAAAGAAAAATAAATACTGAAAAATATAACTAATAGGTACCTTATGGAATAAAATATATGTCATTATTAATTTTAAATTAAATATAATAATGTCCCTGAATTATTCCGTAAAAACAAAAACAATTTCGTTCAGGATTTTTTGCGACTTTTTATATAAATACTTCAGTTTTTATTAAAGACATTGGAGTACCCACAACTAGACTGACAATAAAACCACGCATACTAAAAAGCACTTGACAAACTTCATAAATTTTCACTGTACAAATTGATAAATATATTCGTTTTTATCAAAACTAAAATGTAAATGTAAAAGGGTCCATGTGTTCTAGATCTTAGAGATGTACAAAAAACGCCGCGATAGTACCTATATACCTATCTTCTCAGGATTACAGTAAACATTTGTCCTTCAAATTTATTTTAATATTTTTTTAATTAAATGCCTAATATACATAATAAAATTTTAATAATTCATGCATGCGAAGTCGCGGCTAAAAGCTAGTATACGATATAATTTTAGGAATAATACAAATTACATATTTTTATACTTATTAAATGTGGCAAAAGCTAGTATTGCTAGTACAGCTGGGAATAACCCTTATATATAACACCTATAGCTTATTTAAGCCAAATAAATCGCTAGAGGAATACTAGTTGAATATTGTATTATATTGTCTTGTTTTTAGGGGTTTGACTTTTTTTTTAATCAGAGAAGGAACATTATTCTCTTGGACACCTGTGTTCGTCAGCTTTTAGCAAAAAAAGACACGGTTTAAAAAAAAAACAAAATTTAATAAAATTAAATTCCTTACTTACTGATTTTTTTAACCTCATTGTGAGTCTAGTAAAGGTTGTCCAATGTCTTTGATTTTCTTTATTTTACTTCTTTTTTAAACTCCAAAGTGGATCCAAAAAATTAAGCGGATCCTTCATATCGCCACTAGTTAAACCAGGAGACTGTTTCATTTCTTCAAAGGATTCTCTCGAAATTTTACCATGGATTTTAATGTCTGAGTGAGAAGCCGGCATAGTGGGGGTGACAGGAGGCAAGACTGAAGCTCCACTCGGCGCTGAGACGGATTCCCCGTTGAACGATGTTGTACCTATATATATTTTTAAAGTACTTAATTTATTTTATTTATTGATTTTAAGAAATCTGATTAATTTAATTTAAAATACTTTATTGCACAAAATTACAAAATAAAATTGTACATAGGCGAACCTAATGCCTTAGGCATTAATATTGCTAAACGTATTTTAAAAGTTGTAGCTGTTTAATTTAGAGAAATTATTTAATGAAATAATAAGTAATTAAAAGTATTAAGCTTCACTCAAAATCCAACATGGCGGACATCCATTAACTCCATCTTGCAAACCTTTTTTAAATATTTTAATTCAATACGAAAACCTTTGGTACTACATAAAAGTTTTCGTATCTGTATTGTTACTAGTGTATACTAGATAGAATAGAGTAGCATTGAAATTTTAGTTTTTATTTTTTAAATCAATAGGCTATTTGACTACATTAAAAATATACTATAAATTGTGGTCATCCTATTAGACAATGTCGTAAAAAAACATATTTCACATTAATTTAAACTAAATTATGTATATTTTTTGTAGAGACACGAAATAATATTCAATATTTTTTACAATTTTATCTATCACAAAAATATCTTTGATTGGTTGACGACTGGTGACGTCACACGCAAGTAAACAATACACAGATTAAATCACAGTTTTCTCGACTGAGTAATGTTACGTTCTATGTATTTTCCATTTATTTAATCTGTGCTTGTTTGTTAACTCGCGTGTGACGTCACACTGTGCGCCATTACCGACACAGCGTTTTCAGCGCCATTGTGGAAATTCAAACTTTAACATTGATTTTTATTAATAATAGAGCAGCCATCCCGGAAATATAAATGTAGTGTGCTTATTATGTAATGAAGAATCATATAAACCGTGTTTCCAAAAGTAGTCAAATAGCCTATTATAAAATGTCATTGAATACTAATAAAATAATTCAGGTGGAGGTCAGATATGGTGGCCATACTTTTTGATTATCAAAACTGATGGAATTTAGTTGATCAATATAACTTACCCGAACACAAAACACCCTGCACATAGAACAAGGTAGTTCTGTACGCGTCCGCCAAATACTTGGTGTCTTCTAGTACATTAGCGCGGTGTTTCAGTAAATTTGTAGACGCCGTTTCCAACATATCTGTTAACAAAAATAATTTTGTTAATACTTTTTGGTGTAGCTTATAGTAAGGTTTAGCAAACCCATGTTTGGAAATAAACAATACCGACTTATTTAATACAACCATAGTGCCTTAAATGGCCTATGAAACGAAATGTCAAACGAGTTTGTTGCCGCTATATTCAGTACCCCTAGTGTGAGTTTTCTAACTATTACTTTGCGTTTGAGTTAACTAAAATTTGTATGGGAAATAGTTCAGCGCTCCAAGTGGAAATTTTAAGAACTAAAAATGCGAGCGTGTGATTGGTCAAAAAGTTAACGCAGTAGTAAAGTTAACGCGAAAGTAAATATTTAAAAAACTCACACTACGGCTACTGTTCTCGCTTCAAGCAGTCAGCTTGGTGATTGCTTTTATTCACACTTTTTTTAAATAAGCTTCCAACAAAAATAAAAAATGTTTTTTTAATTTATTTTTTCGAAAATATAGCCTAAAATAAGAAACTAATTTCGTATATTTTTAAAATAATTAACTGGTTTTTGAGTTAGTATTAATATATGAATCTGAAAGCTAAAATAGACTAAAAGACATTGAAAACAAACTATTGGACAAATGTAGTGCAAATTGCACTGTGCAATATGCGCCTTCATTAAATTAATGCATAATATAATATTTTTTTAATGTATCTTACAGCATGGTAATAAGAAAAAAGGATTATATTTAAATTATATTGCTATTCTTATAGGTAGTGACAATAATAAAGCTTCACAAGATTACTTAAGATGCGTTTCTAGAAATATGTTGAAAATTTGGGTCCGATAATACTCTACAGTTTATTAAACGGTATACGTTTAATAAACTGTAGAGTATTATCGGACCCAAATTTTCATTTCACTTGTGACATTGACATGTCAACTTCCATTCAAATGTTTTTTTTTTTGGCCAACGTGATGACGTCTCACAAAAATAATAGATTAAAAATTTCAAACATGAATATCTTAGAAACCAGATTTTAAATTAAAATTTAAACCAAATTAGTTTCTTATTTTACTCTATATTTTCGAAATAAAAAATCTTTTTAATTTTTCTTGGAAGCCTTTATGTATAGCGGCGGCCATTTTCTATTTTTAAAACTGGAAAGGCGATTTAATGGCACCTCCTTATTTTATCTCCATGGGATGTATCCATGTTAGGACTATAAGAATGTCTCACCACAAAGGTGTAGCTGTCCCGCTCGCACTTGGCACATCGCCATGAGCAGCAGGGAGACGACAGTAGCTCTCCCCGCGCCGAGCCCGTCGTGTATCCAAGCACAACTCAGTTGGTTGCTCAGTTTGTTTTCGTAGGTAACGTTCAGGATATTGTCCGCGAGTAATACTAAAGGCGAACACGCTATCCTGGAATAAAAAAATCACATATTAATAAAATTAAACCGTGAAATTAAATTAAAGACTAAAAGAAATAAGTATCATCCCGTGATGACGGGAGCCTTACGGCGCCCACCAGCTGAAGGGTTTTTAATCCCACCTCGTCGTAGCCGATGGTATGAATCTACACCGAACAAGTAGATAGCTCGTAGCGATGTTTGGATCTGTAGAGGTGGGTTATTGAGTAATAACTCACCTCTAAACAGATTCACAAGTTGGTATAGTGAAACTGGGTCCGACAGCTTAACGGAAGCACTATAGTGGTGTTGTTAAACAAATGTACATATTTTTTTTAGATTAAAAACTCATTGGAGTGTACCAATCAATAAAATTAAATTAAAGATAAAAAAGGCGAATAAGTGCTATCATTACTACTACTGAAATATTATGTTACAATTTTATGCACATGAAATACAATCCCTTAAATTAAGGGCTCTGCAGTTGTCTTGAAGTCCAAACAAACGTACCTCCTTCCAATTTTACAACTTGGCTGTTAATCTTAGTTCAATTATTATTTTTATGTTGGTAACTATTCTTAAAAATATATCCTGAGGCTCTACCATGGGTTTGCGCATTGTAGCAACGTAACGTATTTGTATACGTATACGTGAGAAACAACCAATAGGGCCGCTTTATTCAAACCAGTTACCAAAAATAAAGCGGCCCTGTAGAGCCTCTGTTGTGTATAGAAAAACAATTGCAAACGATTTTTTTAAATATAAATTTGTACGTAATACTGGCAACATTAGACGTATCTTTCATTCACACTATTTATTTCCGTCACTTGAGTATATACCCATGTCGTCGACAGGGTCCGCGAGAGGGCGACGGCGACGTGAAGATTGAAGACGAGCGACACGGCGCAGCCTCCGCGGTTTAGATTAAGTGTTTTTCTTCTTATTATTATTTTTTTAATTTTATGTTATATTTTTTAAATAAAGACCGTATGTCAGAGATGAATGAAAGATGATATTGTTTTGTTTTTTTTGGTTGGTTTTTGGGAGTGAAAGGAGACGGACGAGTGCGGATAATTTTGATGATAATTTGGTGTTTGCTTCTATTCCCGGCAGGTTCCATACCCTTAGCTTTCCTCAATAGTTTTCCATATACAGTCCACTGCTTCACTGACATTTTTTGGTCCAATCGTTCCGGATTTATACTTGTAAGTATCTTTTCATTTCATTTTCATTGTAGTGTAGTACATTTAGTATTTCTTTCTTCATTCATAACCTGTCGGGAATTCTGTGTATGTGTGTGTATAATTTGAGTGTGCTTTCGGACATTTACATCACACTATGTTTACGCGATCTCAAGTCTGTCGCTCGGTGGTTGACGATGTCGCGACTCCGGTGCCGGACGGCGATGCCGCGGGGGTTGCTCCTCCGATAGAGGTGCTGCCATCGCAGCCCGTTCCTGCCGCGGGTCGGGATTCGCCGTTGACCACACGCGCGGTAGTTTTAGACCCCGCAGGCCGTCTCCCGCCGAGTGCGACCGTTCGGAGGTTATCGAACTCTACTTCGGGACGGTCTATCTCCTCCACCGTAGAGCGCCGTAGACTCGAGATAGAGTTTAGAGCTCAAAAAGCTGCAGAACTGTTAACTCAGCGGCAAAACGAGCTTATCGAAAGCCGTCGCGCGTTAGAAATGCGTGAGCTGGAGCTTATCATGGACACGGACGACTGTGAGAATGATGACGTAAGCGTGGCCTCTACGAACATGACGATCAACGAACCGTCCACCGTAATCAATCCCAACAGTTACCATTCAAGATGCCAGAATTCTAATGATATTATAATTCCAGATAATGTCGAAAATCATAACGACGTCGTTGCGTCGAATCCGTTACCACGTTTTGCGCGACCGCCGAGCGTGGACGCGGGCGGGCGGGTCATGGCCGGTAGTACTAGCAGCTGTGGCGACAGAGCCGGGTGTGGTCAGCATTTAGCGAACCGCGAGCGCGGTTGTACCGGATTCCCTACTGATGATTTTCACCATTACAGCGAACAGCGCGAGCCCCCGACGAACTCGCGAGTAACTCGACCCTGTCAACCATTGGATAACGATACACGGAAAGCACCATCGACGCTGCTTTCAGACGTGGATCGGTTAGCGATTGCGTTACAGAAAAATAATTACAACAAGGTACGAGATTTACCTTTCTTTGACGGAAATTCGATAGAGTGGTTAAATTTTCGCTCTAACTACGTGGAAACGACTAGTACATGGTCGTTCACACCGTTAGAAAATATACAGCGTCTGCGACAGGCTTTAAGAGGTCCTGCCAAAGAAGCTGTCTCTGCTTTATTATTTACTTGTACAGATCCTGGCGAAATTATGGCTATACTCGAGCGGAGGTTTGGACGACCCGACATGATCGTATGCGACCAGATCGCTGCGGTCAGGGCGCTGCCGCAGCAGCATGATGACCGGCCGAATGAGTTGGCTGATTTTTCGTGCAAAATATCAAACTGTATAGTGTCCCTGCGTTCCCTAAATTGCATTGGGTATCTATACAATCCCGAATTATTACATGTAATTTTAAATAAATTGACTTCTCTACAGAGAGCTAAGTGGTATGATTACTACGCCACTGAGACCAGTAGCGCGTTATTAGATCTCGAATTATTATCTAAGTTTTTAAATCGTGAAGTCGATCGTAGTTGTAGGTTTACTGTTGAGTCCCATAACCCTACCAACAACGCCTCGTATGTATCCCAAAATTCCAAAAATAAATTGACACCGAAACCTGTAAATAAATTTAAATGTATTTGTTGTAATTTAGATCATTTAATAACTTCCTGTTCTACTTTTAGATCGTTGAATGTCGACGCGAGGTGGAAGTTAGTAACTGAGAACAGTTTATGTTTTCGTTGTTTGAGCCACGAACACCGAAGTCGTTCATGTCGTTCGAAGTCGTCGTGCGGTGTGGGTGACTGCAGACGACGTCATCATAAGTTACTTCATACAAATATAGTTGAAAGTAAGTCGAACGTTTCCCGATTAGAACCGCATATTCAGTCTGGCGGTGCTCTGCTCAAAATTTTACCAGTTAGTGTTTCTGGGCCCAAAGGGCAAGAAATTGTGTATGCTCTATTAGACGACGGATCCTCTGTAAGTCTAGTGGACGAATGTTTGGCTCGACGTCTTGGGCTGTCCGGTGCCCCCATGTCTTTACACATGTCCGGTATAAATAGTGACAAAGTAATACAGTCACAGTGTGTAGAGCTACCTCTGTGCGGTGCATACTGCTCTTCTTATTTATGTATTAAAGCTAAAACTATACCTAATATAAACCTGTGTACACAAACTGTAAATAATATAAATAGTTATAAATATTTAGAAAACTTACCTATACCTATATATAATAACGTTAAGCCAAGCATTTTGATCGGTCAGGATAATGTAGGTTTATTGTTACCGATCGACGTTCGTAGGGGTGGTGTAGACGACCCGGTTGCAACGTTGACTCAATTGGGTTGGGTGTTGCATGGTAATCAACGTGGCATTCGGTTAAGTCAATCTGTCATGCACTTATCTTGTGACATTGATTTAAATAATTTAATTAAACAAAATTTTGCTTTAGAGTCAATCGGAATTTCTCGTACCGAACGGACGAGTATTCTCGATAGACGCGCGCACGATATTTTAGAAAAATCTTGTATAAGAATAAATAATAGTTGGACAATAGGTTTGCCTTGGATTAATAATGATATAATTTTTCCTAATAATAAAGACGCGGCTTTAAAACGTTTCTACGGTATAGAGAGACGTATGAACAAAGATTCGAATTTTGGTGATGCATACAGGCAACAAGTTAGTAACTTGTTAGATAAGGGTTATGCGGAATTATGTACAGAACCCGGACGACCCGGTAAAACATGGTTTTTACCACATTTTGCTGTGGTAAATCCAAATAAGCCTGGTAAAGTCCGTTTAGTTTTCGACGCCGCCGCACGTACGGGTGGCGTTTGTTTAAACGATAAATTATTGACCGGACCCGATTTGTTACAATCTTTGTTAGGTATTTTGATGCGTTTCCGACAGGGTCGAGTTGCTATAATAGGCGATATTCGTGAAATGTTTTTACAAATTAAGATAGCAAATGAAGATCGCGATGCGCAAAGATTTTTATGGAGAGACCCGACGGGGAGGGGCGACATTCGTGAGTACCGAATGTCCTCCATGATCTTTGGCGCGGCGAGCTCTCCATTTTCCGCATTATTTATAAAAAATAAAAATGCTAAATATTTACAGGAATCTGACCCACGTGTATATAAGGCTATTGTATATAACCATTATATGGATGACTATATTGATAGTTTTTCTTCCGAATCTAAAGCTAGACACGTAGCTTTAAAAGTCGTTAAAGTGCATTTCGAAGGTGGTTTTGAACTGCGCTCTTTAGCGACAAATAGTTATAATTTACGTAAGGCGTTTCCTAATGAGCTTTTATCACAAGATCAAGGCTCGGTCGATTTAATTGATGGCGCTCACCATCAAGAAAAAACGTTAGGGTTAATGTGGAATACATATACCGATAGTATAGGTTTTAATATGAGGTTACCCCGTGTCCCGCCAGAGGTCGCTGCGGGCACGGCCACTCCGACAAAACAACAGTTATTATGTACTATAATGTCGGTTTATGATCCTTTAGGTTTAATTAATCCTTTGATTGTGTCCTCTAGAATATTAATGCAAGACGTGTGGAGGTCTGGTACCGCATGGGATACACCGTTATGCGGGGAACACGCTGGGAGATGGCGACAGTGGCTGGCCGGGCTGCAGTCGCTGCACCATCTTTCCATTCCCCGCTGCTACCTCGAGTCACCGGCAGTGGAAGTGGAGCTGCATACGTTCGTCGACGCGAGCGAGAAGGCATATGCTGCTGCATGTTACTGGCGTTTCCTGACTCCAGAAGTGACTCTGGTTTTAATTGTATCGAAAGCCAGAGTCACGCCTTTACGGCCGGTTTCAATACCGCGCCTTGAATTACAAGCCGCGCTGATGGGCGCCAGGTTAGCCGATGCAGTTCTCAAAGAACATGACTTAAAACCGTCACGACGAATATATTGGACGGATTCATCGACTACCTTAGCCTGGATTCAGTCAGACCCACGTAATTATAAAACTTTTGTCGCCAACAGACTGGGCGAGATAGACGAATTGACGAATCAGGCTGAGTGGCGATGGGTGCCGACCAGTATGAATCCGGCTGACCTGGCTACCCGCGATAATGTACATAGTTTAAATATTAATCACCAATGGTTTGTAGGCCCCAATTTTTTAAAACAAAATGAATCTTCTTGGCCTAAAAGTCCTTTAACTAAAAAAGTAGTTAAGGACGATGAAATAAGAAATATTATGACATTTTCAATTATTTTAAAACCTCTCCTCCTTCCTGATCCCTGCAGGTTCTCCCGTTGGCGTAGATTGTTAAATGCTACTGCTTACATTTTATTATTTATTCAAAATTGTCGAACAAGACAAAGAGAGGGCCTTACAACCGAAATTATTCGACGGTCTGAAATCTTGTTGTTGAAACAAATTCAGATAGAATGTTATCGTGAAGAGATGGCTTGTCTCATGGAAGGTAAAGCGATATCTTCACGAAGTTCGCTGCTTCAAGTGACACCGTTTTTAGATGATGACGGTTTAATGAGAGTACATGGCCGTATTGAAGCAGCGGCAAATGTAAATTTAAATGTTAGGCGACCCATTATTTTAGGAAAACATCCATACACATATTTATTGTTATCCCATTTCCACCAGCTTTACCAACACGGCAGCACCGAGACTGTAGTTAACGAGGTGCGCCAGCGCTTCTGGGTGGCCAGCCTCCGCGGCAAGCTGCGTCGTGTTGCTCACATCTGCCAGTGGTGCCGCGTGCGAAGAGCGCGTGCCGCTGTTCCTCCAGTGGGCGACCTGCCTGCTGAGCGACTAGGCCACCACCGCCGCCCCTTCACTCACTGTGGCCTAGACTACTTCGGTCCTTACGAAGTAACAATAGGAAGACGTCGTGAGAAGAGATACGTTGCCCTCTTCACTTGTATGACGACCCGGGCCGTGCATCTGGAGATCGCAGCCACCCTCAACACCGATTCTGCGATCATGGCACTCAGAAGGATGATGGCCCGGCGTGGATGCCCCGCCACAATACGTTCCGACAACGGGACAAACTTTCGATCCGCAGATCGAGAACTGAGATTGGCCTTACGAGAACTAGACGAAGAAAAGGTCGGTTCCGAACTATTAAAATTCGGAACCAAATGGTTTTTTAATCCACCTGCAGCCGCTCACATGGGTGGATCTTGGGAGAGGCTCGTGCAGATCGCCAAGAGAACTTTGAACGTGACGCTGCGGGCACGAGCCCCTAAGGAAGAAGTCTTTCAGACATTAATAACAGAAGCCGAACAGACGATGAACAGCCGCCCACTGACATATGTATCCACCAACCCTGATGACGAAGAGGCTTTGACTCCCAACCATTTCTTGTTAGGATCGTCTTCGGGAGTCACCGCACCGGGCGTCTTCGGTGATGAAGACTTATACCGGCGCCGCGATTGGCGCGTTGCCCAAAGACTCGCTGACATGTTTTGGGCACGATGGGTCAAAGAGTACTTGCCCACACTCTTGACCCGTCAGAAAAATACAAATGCGTACACCGACTTGAAGATAGGCGAATTTGTTATCGTAGCAGATGGACATCTACCTCGCAATGTATGGCCGAAGGGAATAATAACGGCCGTGCACCCCGGACGTGATGGGCGAGTTCGCGTAGTAGACGTCCAAACTAAGCAGGGCCGATTTAGAAGGCCTGCTGTAAAAATTATACCCCTGCCGACTGCAGTTACTGATGCGGAAGACGGAGCGGTCCGCATCGGGGAGGGGCATGTCGTCGACAGGGTCCGCGAGAGGGCGACGGCGACGTGAAGATTGAAGACGAGCGACACGGCGCAGCCTCCGCGGTTTAGATTAAGTGTTTTTCTTCTTATTATTATTTTTTTAATTTTATGTTATATTTTTTAAATAAAGACCGTATGTCAGAGATGAATGAAAGATGATATTGTTTTGTTTTTTTTGGTTGGTTTTTGGGAGTGAAAGGAGACGGACGAGTGCGGATAATTTTGATGATAATTTGGTGTTTGCTTCTATTCCCGGCAGGTTCCATACCCTTAGCTTTCCTCAATAGTTTTCCATATACAGTCCACTGCTTCACTGACAACCGTCGCTACATCCGTTCTAGCAGGTTGAGAGAAAGAGAAGAGCAAGACTTACTTGGCAGGGAACACGCTGATCTGGTAGTGCGTCACCGTGAGTACGTTTTTGCCCGCACTCACGGTGATTTTCCTTTCGGTCCAATGTACCTTACACGTGACGTCTTCTAAGGTTACTTTCATTCTGCCAAGTTCCAGAGTTTGTCCTTTTGCAGTGGGCCAGTAGGAATTGCCTTGGACCTGATATTAATTTAGTTTTTAAGCATTCATCAGCAAGGGAAATTAAAAGGAATTTGTAAACTTTTAGATTTCAATAATTGATCTATCTGCTTGGAACAACTCCCAAAACTATCATCATAAGCATATGGTACTTTCATTGAACTGCTTGAAGAAAAGGTGGGACAAATATGCAAAACAAGTGAAAATGCAGGTGTATCATTCAATCTACTTGTTTGATTGATTTTTAATATATTAATACTAGCGGCCTTACAATAATAATAATATGTATGACAATTTACACATATTGCGCTGGTCACAAACTAAGCTCTAGGCTTATACTATGTGTATCAGAAGCAACGATATAATACATATTATATTTTATAAACCCAGACAATGACAAACTGTACAGAAAAATCATTTTTTAGTATGGGTGGGAATCGAACCCACGACCTCCGGATACAACGCCAAAGGCGCAACCACTACGGAGGTGGTCAAGTATTAGCTTATGCATACATTATTAACTTGACTTAGGATGGATTTTTTTTTAATGTCATTATCATAATTAAAAATTTTTAAAATAAATAAATATATATACATCACGGCGCCAAGGACCTAAGTATGTTTAAGTATAAGGTCTAAAAAACTCGACCTCCACGTATATAAAATGTATTATTTATTTAATTAACTCACCTCAATTTCGCTCAGCAAACAAACTAAACAATTGATTTTATTTTCTAAGACAGCTTTCCAAAATACTGTGTAATCTCTTTCAGTGGGCGTGCTGGATATTATCAGAGGAATGCACCAGGGGGCTAGTTGCTGTAAAACCAAACATGTTTATAATAATGCGCAAATTCAATTTGTAAAAAAATATAATTCAACTTTATTTATTTCATTCAATTATCCGAAATGTTTACTTTCTAATATTATTATTTATTATATTGTAAACCGTTAAAGGAAATAAACTATACAGAGTGAATTTGAAAGGATGTACTTTGGGCTAATATGAGGTTCTTCTGATCAAATCGAACAACTTCTCCCATGAAACCATGTGTCGCAAATGAAAAAAAAAATTGGCTTCCCCATACAAATTGGTCATTTTAACATTACTACTTTGTATGGTTCCATGGGGAAAGTTGTGGGTATTGATCAGTAGAACCTCATATTAGCCCAAAGTACATCCTTTCAAAGTCACCATGTATATTATTGTTATAATTGTTTGATATATTTATTAACATTATTTTTAAAACAAATACATATATTGATGTAGTTATGCTAAGCCCCAATGTCTCAATCATTGTTCATACATATGAGAGAAATTGTATGTATAGAGATTATAGTAAAAAACAAAATCACTCTTTTCATAACTGCATAGAAACTGAATAGTAGTAAAGATTAATCAATTAAAACCTAAGAATGACACAATGTGTTTAGCTATATATAGATCCTCCGTAGTTGTCTATAGTAGTTATGTTTCGGTTTTAATCTGTGGATTCACTAATTCTCAGCAGACTACTGCATTGATTTGCTATCAAGGTGGTAGTCTCCTTTCAGGGTGCGGTTACAAAACGGGTGGTTAATTAGATGATAACCCAACCGGTATGTTAAAGTAGACTCGTAATGCAAATTCGTATTTGACACCGCCCGTTGCGTAATTGCATCATTTAGTCGGAATAGTAGGAGCGGATCAATGAGGTTAAATAATAATTCATTGGTGGACCGCATTCATGGACTTAGTAGGGCTGCTAGGACTTTAACGATTTGCGTAAACACTGCCGAATTTATTAATTTTAATAAAAAATAAATACCATCACAGGTGCCTAATTGGCTCCAGAGAACCGTTTAAACGGCCTCAAGGTACCCAGTATTCGGAGGCAACCCCTAACAAGTGGCGAGCTTGTTGCGGTGTTTATGATGAAATAGCCTCTTTGTATAAAACGGTCACCCATCCCAGGCCGGCCTTGTTGTCATCTGCATAACCTTGTTATCAGTTGCGCAGTGACTTACCCACTAGGCTGGAGCCGCTTTTTTAATTTACAGTGACAATTTTACTGAAATGTCTGATGAACTCGAGATCAAATCTCGTTTATATGAGTTAATTACCTTGTAATAAGAAGCGTTGATATAAGCGTCGGGGTCAGATCTCACAGTCAGTCTCGAGTCATCATAAGGCACTACGTCTGTCACTATATTGCCATCAGAATATTTCATAGCCACATTCTTTGTTCTAGTCATATTCTCTTGGGACTGAAATGTATATTTTAAATTAATATTTAAAAACTCGTTATTATTTATATTACATTTTAAAAGATAAAAATGCAATGAAAAAAATCCTGGTGGGTGGGACTCGAACCCACGAACCTCGCTATCGCGGCAAGGCGCTCAACCGCTGAGCCAACCAGGTTCCAGTCACCCCTCACGAATTTTGTCATTGCTTGTTATTTACTTATACACAGACGCCCTCTATTAGCTTTCTTCTATTAACTCAATACGACAATACAATTTTGACAAGGATGTCAGTAGGTTTAGGAGAGTCGTGCATTGGTCATAGGTGTGTAGGTCCATTTGTTGATTTGTTGATATATGTATGTGTGTATGTATATGTATTTAATGTATATGTATTTAATTTATATAAATATAGGATTATGTCAGTAGAAAGTGTCTTTTAAATTGCTATGGCTATAAATAAATGTCGCTCTTTTCATTTCATTATGAATAGGTTATAGGTGGGTAAATAATTTAATATAGTTTAGTGTGATTGATATTAATTAAATGTATTTTTAAATCTATTTTTATGGTGTTTATTAATTAATTTTTAGTGTATGATGTTCAATTTTAATCTACTGTAGGTTAAATATAATTGTTAATTCACTAGTTATTTTATTGTACTTTATATTCACTATTTATGTAAACATGATGAGTGTGTATGCTTTAGGGCTACAAACCAGATTGTAACTGAATGTTTTACTGATTATATATAACCTTGTATTGTTTGTAGGTCGTTATGCACATTTTATAAATAAATAAATAAATAAATACGAGTGAAGTTAGAAGTCCTAGTTTCTAATACTAGATGGCAGAGGAGTCAGTTTTTTTTTTTTCAGTATTTTATATATGCATTTTTATAAATTCCTTATTAGGATAATCTTATATTAAATTTAAAAATAAAAAATGCAATGACAAAATTGATTATTTATAGTTATTGATGAAATTTTAAACAAAAAATTGCAATGAAATCCTGCGAGGTGATTACGCACACAACGCTAAGCTAAACGCCGCTAAATGTTAAAATACTGAGTATTGCCTTACCTGTATATCTTGAAAGGTCTTCCATTTGTTATCTAATACAGTCAACCCTCCAGCAGATTTGTTTGTCAACGAGTCAACCAACTTCTGCAAACTCTTAACTTCCTGAGTAAACTTATTCATAAGAGTTGGATCAGAAAATAAATCCATTTTAGCAGGTCGTTCTAGTATATCTTCTACTTTAGGAACACACTTCATCGGCTCTACTGCGTTAGATGCATTCTTTTTTATTGAATTTTCTGATATTTGAGGAACTTTTATTTCGGGCATTAAGGGTTTTTGTACAACAGAAAAATCTATGTCAGAGAGAAGATCAAATGCACTAGGCTGTTTCGTATCTATAGGATCTGGTTGTATTTCTGGTACCGTTTGAATATCATCAGGGACATTGGGGGCTTTCGGGGTAGGGAGAACTGCCACGGGTATATCAGAAGTGGGACTTTCGGCATTGGGAGTAAACGTGGGAGCCTGTGGAACCGTCTCCACTGGAGATGACACTGAAATATTTATAAAATCTAATTTAAAATAACTATAAAATAGAAATTATAGTTTAGTTTATAGAATGTTAGGTGTTGAATTACCTTGATTGTTACTATTACTACTGTAGGTGACACTTGTATCATGTAGTTGTCCAGATTGTATATATGTGGATTGGTTATTTAGATAATTAGAACTTTCCGTACTAGTGGCATAGTCCAGTTCGGGGACAGTCTGATGTGTTGTTTGATATCCGTAAGGTGATGAATAATAAGTTTCTTTTTTTTCTTCATTTATTTGAGGCACTTGTTGATTTTCTGATGGAGAATTAACAGTTCCACAAGACCCAGCGCTAGTATATGTTCCATGATGAGGCATGCTATTAATTTGGTTTTCAGGCACTTCTTGTGTGACGTTGGAATATGAGTTCTGTGAACCATAACTGTACTCATAGTTTCCAGTAGACATATTGAATGTATAGCCCGGATGATTTTGATACCCGACCTGGTTTACTGATCCTTGATCCGAATAAGTATAATTTTGAGTATTTGGATTGTTTACTTCCCCATAGTTAGATACATTTGGTGCAACATCACTATTATAAGGCACTTGGTATGAACTAGCATTATTCAATGCAGTTACATGAGAAGTTATACTGTTTTCCATATTATTAACACTTCCAGTATTTGTATCTGGTCCTGGCAAAACATTATAAACACCATAATTGTCAGTATTAATTCCTTGGCCTGCGATTGTAGAAGTATCGCTAGGTGGCGTAGGATATGATGTTTCATTTATATTAGCTGTATAACTTGGATAATTCATTGCTTGATTGGCATACATATTGGCGTAACTATAATTTGGAGCCATAGCTGATGCATTAGCAATTAAATCTGGTTGTACATATGCTTGGTTATAGTCTACATTCATTTGTGGGATCGGTACATTGGGTACGTTTTGCATGTAGGAAAAATTTTGCGTGGATACTGTTGGGTATTGAGGTATCTGTTCGGATGTTTGGGGGTATCCAGGTATATTTGGGACCACTTGGGGAACATTTATGTCTGACTGTGAGTAGGGTGACGGGTTGACATAAGGCGTTTGTGGAGCAGGTTGAGTGTTATCATATACATAGGGGGCATTAGTGGAATAGTTGTTTGATGGATTTGTGTATGCATTTACATTGGGGTCGGTGTTGGTTAGTTGCATTTGAGAAAAGCTGTCGGTTAGATTGGTTTGGTAGTTGGATGGATCAGGTATTGGTGAGTACTGAGGTGGCATGGGAGAAGCAGAAGAGATCGCATAAGGGTATGGTTCCATAGACGGCATTGGTGCATTAGCAGGAAATTGCGTTTCGTTTGAAGGAATGTCTTGGGGATTTACATAATAATTATTAGGGTTGTTATACATTGCGGGGTTATAAGGATTTGTAATTTGTTGTTGATCTAAAGGAGAATTTTGGTTGGCCTTTAAATTGTTAGGATAATAATTGTTAGGTAGGGGGTAAGGATTTTCATGGACATTGTATTGGGCAAATGCATTAGGAATATCCGCTTGTACTGTGTAACCATCGGTATAGTTTGTTTGGCTTGGATCTGTAGGAGCTGTAAATAAAGATTAATATTTTAAATAAATATTAATTAAATGAAGAAATATTTTTATGTACTTTGTATTTTTTATACCTTCAGATCCAACTGGGGCTGGCCTCATAGTGGAAGGATAAATAGATTCAGGGTAGTAATTATCAGCTGGTAGACTTTCCGGGACTACTGGAATTAAACAAAAAGGCTGTGATCCAATGACTGTAATTAGAAACGCTACTTAAATTCTATACAAGTGTTGTCTTTTTCCAACAAATGTCAAGTCAAGAAATAATGAAAGACACATACGCTATAATATTGTGTGTGACAATGATTTTTATAGATTCACACTTTCTCTATGGTCGAGTATAGTGGCAAAAATGAACAAAAGATGCCGAAGTCAATTAATCATTGCCATTACCACCGCCCATACAGATGAAAAAACCATCAAGTGACCTAGTCATGTTTCGGCTTTAACCTGTTGGCTCACCGGTTTTCAGGAGATTACTGCATCGATTTTTTGTCGAGGTGGTAGTCTTCATTCAGAGTGCTGTTATGAAATGGGTAGTTGAACTGACGATAAGGCAGCGATAATATTAAAATATACTCGTAATACAATTAGTCTTTTTCGCCGCCCATTTCGTAATCGCATCATTTAGCCGGCATAGTGAGGGCGATCAGTATTGCTTAAGAAAAATTATTGATTGACCACATTCATGGGCTTTGTAGGTCTGCTAACCACCAGGTAGATACAAAGTCACATGCCGTGATCCTTTAAAAAAAAAACAATACCTGGAGTAATTCCCCTGGCCAAATTTCGGTTCTTCATATAGGGGAGATAGTCCCGAAGCTTGGGGGTATGACTGGGGGGGCTGTCTGTGCTGGCGGGGGCCGCGGCAGATACTGCGGGGGGCTGGGAACCTGGAATAACAATATTTACTATTATCTTGATTTGGGTTTGTAGTAGTAGGTGTAAGAATGAGTAGGGTGATATATATAAGTATGTATTTTTATGGAAGTGTGGCGTGTGAACTCACAGGTAAGATTTTTTTAAATATATCATTGATCTAACCTAACTAGATTTTTTTTTTTTAAATCCTTAAGGTTATATAGTTATGAAAAGCATGTTTAGAGTACCCCTAGTTTTCAGAACGACAATCAAATTATTCTATGATCAAAATTGGGTAACTTTCACCGGTTATTAACTATTTCTTATAAACATTCTATAAATTGGGGGTTAACAAGTTTTACCGATTTTAAAATTAAGTTTTAACCGTGAAAATGATACCTTTTAAATAATGACTAAAATATATGTCATGGAAGACTATTTTATTGGTATTTGTGTGGGACACAAAACGTAATTAATAATACTTCGCATGATTGAAAAAAAATCAAAGAAAGCACTTTTTAAATATTTTTATATAAATCTTAGACCACTACCTACATAAAAATACAAATATGAAAAATACACATGTTTTACTAAAAAATGTGGGATTATATTTTATTATAATGGCCCCAAATATTTTTTAATCAAAATAATAGTAAAATATTGAGTTGCAGCGGCCTACTTGATTTACGATTTTAATCCTTATTTCTTAGCACTAATTCGGACTGGAAAACCTGCCATTAATCCTAAGTATGTTACCATTAGTTCCTTACCTTTAGCTAGCAGCTGTGCCCTCTCTTCCTCCTGCACCTGGCAGGTGCTCCTCAGCCGACTCTGCAGCTGAGTGATGTTGTGCTGCAGCTTCTTGTAGAACTCCAGACCTTTCTGAGACTTGCCCAGCAGCTCCTCGTGGGTGTCATATGATGTGATCAGAGCTGTCAACATTACATCATTATATGTACATTTGTTTAACAACACCACTATAGTGCCTCGAAAAGCACGTTAAGTTATCGGTCCCAGTTTCACTATCCCAACTTGTGAAATTGTTTATAGATGGATTATTGAATCTATCCAAACATCGCGATGAGCTAGTCACTTGTTCGGTGTAGACTCATACCATCGGCTACGAGGTGGGATTAAAAACCCCTCCGCTGGGTACCCTGTGGCTGTCTAGGCGGTCTCGGGCGCCGTAAGGCACACGTGATGATATGTTGTCATGTGAACAAAATATACAGGGTGTAATTGTTAAATGTGCACAGTAAATATAAATTATATACAAAAAAAATAACTGACATCGAGTGTTTCTAATAAACAAAAAAATAACCAAAATGTTAACATTAAACGTTTTTATTCATTTAAAATTACATTAGTAGAGGGAAAGGCTTTATATTACCTAATACATAGGTAACAAATGTCGAACAAATATTTGGGCTTATTATAAGTTATTGGTTTGGTTAAGAGCCGCCCAGCACAATAGACGCCTTTTTCGTCTTCTCATCCCATTCAAGGCATTCATTTGTTCGAGAGAGTAGGTACCAGTGCCCCGACAATCGGCGGCCAGTGGTAAAACACAGTGCAGTTCATATACCATGATAGCAAGAACTCGTGAGGAATAAAAGAAAAGAACGTTTTGCGACTCGTCTGCGTAACTTTAACTATTTCCGCAGAGCATGCAATTTTCATTCCTTTTGAGAGCTTCCATCTCAAAAGGAACAAATTTTCCCCATTTATCCCAAAATTTTTCATTGATACTCGCTCCTATTGGTCGTAGCGTGATGTTAAATAGCCTTCCTCGATAAATGGGTTATCCAACACTAAAATAATTATCAAAATCGGTTCAGCAGATCCAGAGATTACCCCCGACAACCTCACGAACTCACAAACTTTACTTCTTTTTAATATTAGTATAGATTTGTTAATCTTAAAGTAACAATGCTCTAATATACAAAATATAATATAATAATAATATGATAAGCTCTAGGCTTGTACTATGTGTACCAGAAGCAATGATGTTATATTTTTATAAACACCCAGACCAATAGAATATAAATATATTTAAAGTAACATTATAAATTAGAGAAAATAGAGTAACACATACCGCTAATGAGCGCCTCTCGCTTGCGCAATACATCAGAGAGTAGCCGGCGCGACTCTCCGTACGACGCGTACACAGTTGTCAACTTGTTTATTATATTTTCTTGGGCTGCCAAATTCTGTTCTATTATTTTCACCTGTTTAAGAAAGAAAATTCAAATTTAATATGCTTTATCTGTAAAAAAAAAAAAAAAAAAAAAAAAAAAAAAAAAAAAAAAAAAAAAAAAAAATGCCTTATGCACTGTAGCCCCCAAAGGTAATAAATTAAGAGCTCCCGGATATAATAATAACAATAAGCTTTATGGAAAAATACATGTTGTAGGTATACAATAACACTGTTTCCTAGGCTAGGTTATCCCTGTATTCTAGGAGACAGTTCCTTCCACATAAACAATAATAACAGAAATAGTTAACTATTAAGTAGACAATTTCTAGTGAAGCGTTACATATTATTATAACTTTATAATAATAATAATAAATAATTTATTAAGGTTCAACAGAAACAGCCTTACAATATATGAGGAAGAAAAAGAAAAGTTTTTTTTTTGTTCTTTAGTTAGGTAGTAGGCTGAACACGAATGCCGCGCCAACCACTGCACTAGGCAAGCCTGTGTCGCAGATGGTGGCTATCTAAGTAATAGTCATACTACGCTCGTGTATGGCTACGCATATACAGCCTCATCTAACTGCAACGATTCTTGTCGAGGTGGTAGACTACTTTAGGGATGCGGTTATGAACCAGGTAGTTGAATTGGCGATAAAAAGCGAGCTTCAAACTTCAGCACTCGTAATTGTAAATTCATCTTTTTTGACGCCCATTTTGTAATCGCATCATTTAGCCTACATGGTGGGAGCGTTCAATCAAACAGCAATTGATCGACCCCATTCATGGACTTTTCAGTTCCCCTTACCACAGGTTTTTTTCATTTCCAGTATTTTTTTGTTGTTTCATAATTGGATCTAATGGAAAACAAGCTCTAAATAATCCAAAGACTATAAAACATGTTTTGCGATATTTGCCGACTCCGGGGCATGTCCGTATTATTACATTGTATTAAGACTTATCACTCACTCCTAAAAGCTCTACCTATTCCGATCACTAATAATAACACAACTAAAATTTGCAATATACTTTTGCAATAATATACGTGGTGGCCTAGTTGGTTAGACCTTGCACTTAAAAACACTTAGGTCCCTGGTTCGAATCCCGGTGTGTACCAATGAGTTTTTAATTAAAAAAAATATGTACATTTGTTTGACAACACCACTATAGTGCCTCGGAGAGCACGTTAAGCTGTCGGTCCCGGTTTCACTATACCAACTTGTGAAACTGTTTATAGATGGGTTATTGAGTCTATTCAAAACATCGCGACGAGCTAGCCACTTGTTCGGTGTAGACTCACACCATCGGCTGCGACGAGGTGGGATTAAAACCCCTCCGCTGGGTACCCTGGGGCCGTCTAGGCGGTCTCGGGCGCCGTAAGGCACCCGAGAAGATATGTAAAATTTGCAAAAAGGATAAGACAGAAATAAAAAAAAAACAATGTAATTAACAACGAGACTGCTATCTATCACTGAATTCTTCCGCTTCTCATGCTATAGGAAATATGCACTTTTTTTTTATTTCGTTACGCGTTTCGTAACTACCTTTAACGTTAGACCCTAAAAAAAAACTTTTTAAAAAGAGTAATTAGACAAAAATTGAAGAGTTTATACTTTATCTGCCACTACTAAAATAAAAAAAAACGGTACACACCAGTCGCCGTTCTGTGACGTCATTTGTGCTCAAAAAGCACACGTCCGCATATAAGTATTTGTTGTCGTCCGCATTTAATGTAATTGTATTTTTTATAATATGCAATATAAGTGCTGTCCCTTTGTACCGAAACACATCCGTAACTGCATCTTCAAACTCAACTGTTAGTCTAAAGGTTTATTTATCATAAATTATCGTAATAAATATCATTAAAAAAAACAAGAAACTCTAAAGACAGAACTCACGTTGACGTTTGTTTGTGCACGAATGGCGTCACATATAGTTTTGTTAATGTCGGGCGTTTTAAAATTGATACTGATTGTACAAAAAAATCGATTCTTTAAAATCTTATTTATAAAAAAAAGTTGCTAAATAAAATAAAACTTTATATTATTTAGCAACTATATATTTATTATATTACTGTAAATATGTTCAAAGACATAAAAGGAACATTATGTAAAATAAATAAAAAAACATTCCCTATTATAAACTAATATGTGGCCATAAGCATTACCTTGGGAGTATGTTTCTCCAGCTCTTGCTTGAAGATATCATTGAGAGGGTCAGAGCTCCTGGTGAGTAGCAGAGACGTGATGTCATCACCGTTGATCTCCTCCCTAAGCTGCTGCACCAGGGCATCCCGCTGCGATTGCATTTCCCGAGTCTTGTCTACCATACGACGCATTTCCTTCATAGCGTTTCTGTCCAGACCCTCTGTTTGGAAAATAATATTCTTATAAATATGAACGCAATGCTAAAACATTTATTTACAATGGGAATCCCGTCTGGAAAGTATACTGTGTATTTCCTGCAACTACTATCTGTCATGTCGATGTTGAATATATTCTGTGTGAAAAGTTTAGTGGGCACTGTAATTTTAATAAAATAGTTTGATAATTAATATATACACAAATATATTTTATCCTTATGCTTAAAACCTGTAAAGTAATGAGTACAATAAGGTTGTTTATTAAGCTATTTATTTATAAGATTGGGAGGGCTCCCACTGACTGTGGTTTCTGCGGGCTAAAACGACACATGAGCCGTATTGTATAACGGTGTAGACACAACAAAAAGTTGGTGATTTTCTGGAGATTGGAAACAGTTGTGGTTTTTTCGGCAAAACTTTTTTAACGAGGGCGCCACTATACATGCGATGTTGTATTGCCGTTCTTACCGCGCACGTAAAATTTTGTATTTTTTTCTAATAATTAAGCATAATTCATTCATAATGTAAACCACTTTGCGTGTAAATGACTTTTGCGTGTAAAGAGAAGCTTTTTTTCCTTGCAACGGAAAGAAAGCAGACGAATGGAATCCGGTTTTTGGACTTAGTAATGATTTAAACATATTCCCTACTTTTTCCTCAATTTCACAACTAAAGGAAATTTTTGTGCGCCAGTTTATTGATAGCCAATTGCCACACAAATACCCATTATAATAAATTATTACGAAGATATTAAAACTTTTTACAATAAACTTATGGAAATTGACAGTTCAAACATACCAAGACAGCTGCGCCATCTGGTTGAAAAGTTTGGCACAAATTCAGTGAAAACGCACCTTAAGTTTTAAAAAGTTAATACCTATAACTACTTAATATATATTTAAAATATGAAATTTAATACTTACCACTGGTTGGTAGAATATGTAGAGCTTATAATTTTAATGTATTTATACCATATTCTGGTAAATAAAAGTTTTATTTTTATTAAATAGTTATTAAGCTTTTATCAAAATAAATTACTCCAAAATTTTAATTAATTCTGTAATAATGAGTTTTATTTCTAGTTTCTGATTGTAAGCTAGTATGACGTTGTATTAAAAATTAAATTGCATGTTAGTTCTATAAATCAAAAACAAAACAGTCGATAACGAAAACTTTCGATATTTTACGAAAGAAAAAAATGTGCGCCTCACACCATCCGCGTCCGTACGCCACCCGCGACTGATATATACCAAAGTATACTGAGATTTCGAAGCCCGTCGTTTCATCCATTTTGTATGAAGACGCAATACTATTATTTATCTATACTATGACTTTGTTACTATCGTTAGTCCGTGAATAAGCCTGTGTATAACTTACCAATGTGATCAATGCTAGGTATTTTGTTCTGCAAGTCTTCCAGGGGTAGAGCCAAGAGCCTCAGGTTGGCGATGTGCAGGGTCATGGCCTTGTGAAGGACTTGGTTGCTGTCATTGGTCCGGGCATGAGCATCTTGGTATTTGTTGTATTCTCGAGACAGTTCCGTCTGGACTATAGATGGAGGCCGATGACCTATCAGCTTTTGGATCTCTTTTTCTTTTGTTAATTCTTCCTGTAATTTTATTAAGATTATTTTTTTTCAATCTTTTAATAGCGGAAGCAAGGCGCCCAAATTGCTATAATAAGTTAGTTGTTCATCAGAATTAAGTGGTTTTGAATATTACATGAACTATATTTTAGTTCATGTAATATTCAAAAACAGATGTTAAAAAATTGCATTTCAAGCAATCATATTTAACAGAATAACTATCTTGCCATACTATCATTATTACATAGTTTTTTTTTTTAATTAGGCTATCAAGCAGTAATATTTAACAAAATAACTATCTTGCCATACTATCATTATTACATAGCTTTTTTTTTTAATTAGGCTATGGATTGACCAATTTTCAGGAAACTACTGTATTATTATTATTTTCTTTTATTGGAGTACAACATGACTTTGTATCTACCTGGTATTTTGATTTTTTGTCAAAGTGGTAGTCTCCTTTCAGGGTGCCGTTACGGAACGGGCGGTTGATTTAACGATAACGCACGAGGATATTTAAGTAGACTCTTAATGAGCTCAAATTCGCCTTTGACGCTGCCCATTTAGTAACCGGCTGTGTTCAGCTGGCATAGTGGGACTTATCAATGCTGTTAAACAACAATGTTTTGATCGACCCTATTCATAAACATTGTAGCTTACCATCAGGAAAATACAAATGCACATACCATGCTCCGATAAAAGAATAAAAAATAAAACATTTTAAGAATTGGAATTTGTGAAAAATTGGAAGGTAGTATATTTATACTCTAGTAATGACATATCAGTATAATATTGTTTACTATACCTGAATCATATTTTTAATTTCATCCAAACTATGTTCAACATCACTGATAATTTCAGCTAAACTATTCATTGAATCACCAAGAATTTGAATGACTTCTGTTTTAGCATTCATAGCTGCACATCTATCTACTATCTCTTGGGGAATCCTACAATCAATAACTTATAATTAATAAGGAATAGTTTAACAGTGACCTCAAGGTATGAGAAATAGAGAATGTTTTTAGCTATCCATGGATTCTCCATACTGGTGCTGGATCCATAAAGTGGTTGGGAGGTAGGGGAATGAACTGTAGTGTTCGGACTCTTACTATATCAACTCTCCTTTGCTGTTATCAGTCCCCTCTCTTACAAACCAAATACAGGATCCTGACTGATATAAAATCTAAAATATTTTAATATAACCAAATTTTCTTTAAACTTTCTTTTACTTTTAAAACTTTTCCTATAAAAAATATTAGTCCTTTTATGATATACCTACACACCTGTAGGTATATTAAAATAATAATATACATTAATAGCTATTCATCTAAATACATTAATAGCTGTATTGTATTAAAACAAAGGCATGAACAGTTTAATGTATTTATTAAAGAATAGACTCACAATATTAGTATTAGTATTTTAACTTATATCCGATGATGTTAACTACGTGCTGGCCGAGCCAAAAGAGAGCTTAGCAATGTATGGCTTTCTAGATTATGATTTGGTTTACTTTGAAAAGTATGTATCTCAAAATGTTTGGCATTGCATGCACCCCTAACATAATGTGACTTACTTCACTTCATAAGTACAGACGAGTTGAGTATGGTTATTGCAAACTATTACAATTTCTACCTAATGCGTTCCATTGCGTTTGGTTATTCAAAGCCATACATTACAATAGCTATGCATATAAATTGAATAAATTGGTCCAGTAGTTTTTAGATACAAATAAATAAACAGTAAAATGTTAGATTATAGATCTATCCCATTTAAGAGCCAATCTCACCAATTTATCACATTTTTTTTTCATTTACAATTTTATTAAATATTTTTATGTATAGACTAGCTGGTACCCACAACTTTGTGTGCATGTTATTTATTAAACAAAAAAAGGAGCCATATGAGGGTCAAACTTAGTTTTTAGAACTGGCCACTTGTAAACAATATAATATAAAAAAAAAGTTTAAATTTTGAAAATGGAACTCTTTGCCAATATTATTGAGTATGTATTTCATTCTTTTGTCATTAGTATGACGATTAGGCGGCAAATTGTATGTGTCACGTCATGTCAGCTTATTTTTAACGCGAGAAAAATTTCGTATAATGATTTTTTGTGACTTTCGAAGTCATTTAAGTCAACAAGTTATGAAAGACTTCGATTGACCTTTCACGATGAAGCCCCATCTCGTGCCACTGTTTACAATTGGTTTAATGAGTTTAAACGTGGTCGCACTAATCTCACCGATAATCGGCGTGAGGGACGACCTTCTACGGCGACGACTGAAGATAACATAAGATAGAGACAAAAAAGTGATTCAGAGGAAGCAGTGGCGGCATTTCAAATGGCTGTCGAAGAGGCCCCTAAGGACGAGTGGCCAAAGTGCTTTCCTCAGTGGTTCCAACATCGGATGCAGCGATGTATTGATGTGACTCTATTTTGAAAAGGTAACTGTAATTTTTTTAAAGTTTATATTTTATAGTTGATGCTTTTACATTTTTAAATAAATCTGTGTCCCAAATTTTAGCTTACTAAACTTAATAGTTTTTGGTGAGCATTAATTGATAGTCAAGTCACTACAAATAACATATATTTCTAATGCAAGAAAATAAAATATTAAAATCAAACCTCTGATCAGAATTAATTACATCCAAGTGGTCTAGTTGCAAAGATGACATGAATTCTGTTAGCTCCATAGTTTTGGTGTCAGTCAAGCTGACTGCACTACGGAGAAGTTTGGCCTTCTCTTCAGAATACATGGAAGATGCCTCATGGGCACCCATTGGTACTAGGCGGGAAAATATATCTGGGCCTGCTAACTGTAAAAAAAACAATACCAAATATTCTCAAAATATCATGACATATTGGCAATATTATATTTTTTTAAAACTTCAATTTTCCATACATTATTTAATTGATTTTTATTTTAAAAAAAAATTATCATTTTTTATCAATCTAATGTTTCATTGGGGTAGTATAAATAAATACAGAATTCTCCCGCATATATGCTAAGGTTGTGCTCTCAGATCAGTAAAGTATAGGAGATATGTGATAGACGCCACGATATGCGGGAAATCCCGCATACTCTAGCATTTGTTTGACACTCCAAACTAGTCGTGTTGCAATCGTCTCGTTCAACGTACATTCGTAGTTTTTTATCAACATGTTGTGTTATGACGTGTACAAATGAAAGTAGAAACAACAACTATAAGGATAATGGAATCACCTACCACCGGTAAGTATTGAATTTCTTGGTATTTCATATTTTAAATGAATATTTTAATTTCTCCCATGTTCAAACTGCAAATGGCATTCTTAGTGCTGTGCACATCTTTAATCGATAATTTTATAAGCGAGAAATATTAAACATTGTGGTTAAGCCTCCTATACCTATCCTTTTCCTACCTATATAATTTATTATACACTTACTCTTTCACACTACCCGCAAGAAAAGAAGGCTCTCTCGATAGCCAATCAACGCCTCAGTCTTACGCGAGCTGTCACCGCGAGCTGTCTCATGCGAGCTGTTACCGCGAGCGTTTGGCCACCGCACCCGCAACCACTATATAAAGTCTAACGCAAGCTATCAGTGCGAGCGTTTGGGCACCGCATCCGTCTCCGTTTTTCGACTCGTTAAACGCGAACCCTCCCGCGTATATCTGCGCACCGCACCCGCCGCTTTGTGTCCACACGTGTTTAATCAAAAACTACTGAACCGTCCATACGATAACGTGAAGTGTACAAAGTGACCGCCGCACCCGCTTCTCTTTTATGGATCGTGATATCTGAGGATCTGACCAGCGCAGCTATCGAAGGAACCCAGCAGCCTACAGACCTAACACTCTTCAGGTAACACACCATATAAGTGTGGTCCTTCTCACTGGATCCTGTGACCACCGCGTCCAGGTTCATCCCGCTACAACCTCTTCCGTAAAAACCTATCCTAATATACCGCATATCTTCAAACGCTAGTTATAGGTAAACTCATTTTAATCATACATTCACTAGTTAGGTACTCATTACATTATAAATATAAATATATTTCATCCTTTTTGTCCTTAAAAAATATTATAATTTTCTATCCTTTTATAGTGACGCGTTCACTTTCTCTTTGTTTGCTAAACCATTCTCGACTTTGTTGTTTGCAGCATTAGGTTCTAACTTGCCTAGCAAATATTAACTTTTTTAAGTTTACCTTACGTGTTTATGTTTTTTAAATATTATATTTTTAAATTGATAATTTACTGATTTTTTTAAATTTACTTATAAGTTGAATCATTAATATGTCTGAAAAAAAGATTTTAGTTCTAGAAGCTAAACAACAAATGTTGTTTAGATATATTCAAAAATGTTACGACTTAAGTTTAAAGGTGGACGAAAATGTTAGTAGTAAAAGAGATTTTTTAATTAGTCTAGAGGATTTGGAGAATAATAAAACTGAATTTTTAGAGGTTACTGAAAAAATAAATTTAGAAAAATGTATTTCAATAAAAGAATTTATTCCAAATTTTTCCGTATTAGAATCTTACCAGGATTTATACTGTAAGGTTAAATATGCGGAACGCGAAGTTAAAAATAATACAGCTTCTTCAAAAAATGAAACTACCAATTTCAGCACATACTTCAAAATACCCAAGCTCGAATTGGCGTCTTTCTCTGGCGATCCCACTAACTGGTCCGTATTTTACCAGAATTTCAAATCCGTGATACATGAAAATAAAACCCTGTCGGATACGCAAAAGGTGCAATATTTGGTACCTCAACTTTCAGGGAAGGCTCTAAATGTTTGTGCAGGTATTCCAGCCACCGGCGAAAACTATAGTATTATCTGGAATACTTTAGTTAAACGGTACGAGGATAAACGTTTTTTGTCAACACATTATATTGAACAAATAATGTGTTTTAGACCAATTAATACTGCTACCCCCGCTGCATTAGATGCATTTTCTGATAAATTTTGTTCTGCTGTTGCCGCTTTAAAATCAGTCAATGTAACTGACTTAGCTGACTTCTTGATCACTCACATCGCATTATCAAAACTAGATAAAGAAACAGTTTATTTCTTCGAGCAAAATTTTAGGAACTCTAGTGTACCTACTTTTAAGGAATTGGAAATATTTGTCCGTGAACAGTCTAAGATAATTACCCGCGCTAGCAATAATAATAATACTAATTTTTCAAAATCTAATACGCGACAAAATTCCAACACCCAAAAGCATAACCTCAATTTCTTAATACGTGATAACAACACTTTCGATAATAACTCTAAAATTAATAAGTGTCCAGTTTGCATGTTAGAACGACACCCTCTTTTTAAATGTACCAAGTTTATGTCAGCTTCACCTTTCGAACGCCGACAAATAGTAGAACGCCTTTTATTTTGTACCAATTGTTTAGGTTATCATAACATTATTAGATGCAAATCACAATTAAATTGTCGAATTTGTAATCGAAAACACCACTCTTTATTATGCTATGCAAACAATAATACATCGCCAGCGCCCGCGCCGCAACAATCAGCTGACGATGTAAACACTCACCCTTCCCCCGCACAGCATTATACCGCGCCGTTGGCGCCCGCTAGCTTTGTCTCTTTTCCGCCCGCACAATCCGCCTCTGCCCCATCGCATCACTGCGACTCGATCGGTTCGCGTGCACTCAATAATCAGTGCGACGTACATGCTTCGCCAGCAAATAACGTAAGTTTGGTTACATCAAATTTTACTCAACAAGTAAATAGTAGTCGTATAAATGTATTACCTACTGCCAAAGTAATAGTTTATAATATGTACGGAAACCCATGTTCTATTCGTTTGCTTATAGATAGTTGTTCTATGGCAAACTTTATTACTGAATCGTGCTGTAAACGTTTGAATATACCTATACAAAATGATACATCTTCTGTACAAGGTATCGGCTTATCTACGCGGCCAATTAAAGGAAAAACGCGTTTTAGTTTTCACTCTTTTCATGATAAGAAGGTTTCTTATACAATCAACGCTTTTGTATTAAATCAAATAACAGATGATTTGCCTTCTGCTATTTTAGACAGCAGTGTATTAACCCAGTTTAATGGATTATTAATGGCGGATGATACTTTTAATATTCCTAGTGAAATTGATGGCATAATAGGCGCTGAGTTATTCCCTTATTTGTTATGTACAAAACGCATCGTAACGCCTAACTCCCTGACGGTAGGAGTTGAAACCACCCTCGGTTATGTCGTGATGGGTTCTAGTTTTTCTAATCCACATATTTCTACTATAGATAAGAAAGTCACTGATAACAATTCTTTATTTTTAAGTTCAGTAAAACCCCCTTATAATAATTATAAATCTCGCTATAGTAGAAGATATAAGGCCACTAATAACAAACATCGCCGCGCTAATTATTTAAATTAATATTTAGGCACACCTATTGACAAACAATGCAAAAACATTTCATAAGTTTTGTAAATATATAATAACCGCTGAATACCTACCCAGTTATTTTATTAATTTTTTTGAACATTAACCGCTTAATGTATTCATATTACCCGCTTAGATTTAAATATTAAAATATAATATATACTAGTACTTACCCACATGCTTTTAATTTACTCTAAACTACTTATAATTTTACTAAAATTGTAGCTGTTGTAGAAAGCCAATTAATAGTTAGATGGTAACTACATTACAATTTTTACTTGTATTATACCGTTTATACCTATTAAATTGGAAATCTTAAGTATAAATTATACCTACATGAGGTGTAGGTAACTAATGCTTGAATACAATAATTATATTATTATGTATAAATTAAATCTTATATTCCAGTAGGTATCTTTCTCTCTAAGCTAATGTTGCACTTTATCAATTACTTATAATCTTCTTTAGATCATTTCAAATACTCGTACTTAGCTATCTATAAACTTATTGTTTCTTATAATTTGTATAAAAACAAGTATTAATGATACATAAACCGCACATAATGTTAGATACATATTCTTTTCTTACATCCCTATTCTGAACCTAGGGTTGCTAAGTTTAATGAATTAATTTTAACATATTCATTTTTAGATGTTGTTAGTTTAAGATTTACTATAGACCCTTATTTAGTCTTAGATGTATTAAGCAAAACTTTCG
Organism: Monopis laevigella; assembly: GCA_947458855.1. Taxonomy (NCBI): domain Eukaryota; kingdom Metazoa; phylum Arthropoda; class Insecta; order Lepidoptera; family Tineidae; genus Monopis; species Monopis laevigella. The sequence continues at coordinate 3,281,954 of OX381583.1, read as the reverse complement.
GTTGATAATAGGAATAAAATAGTTTAAATTGACTCTTTAACGTCACCGCGAGTCTCGTTGTTCTTATATTTAGAGCAACTACAGAACGTAGTTTATTATATACCTACCAGTTTGTTGCTGTAGTAGAACTACTGGTTCTTGTGGGATCGCTCGGGTTATAGAAAGAACAGCTGTCTATTGTAGATATACTAGTATTGTATAGCTTTATTGTATGCGAATTATTTAACTGATAAGTAATATTACAATGATAGTATATTTGGTTTTACGTTCAAATACCTTAGTATCATTAGTTTAGTTTTTTTTTTAATCTTAATTTTAAACATTATTTGCTCACTTGAGCACCTCATTATATTGCTCATTCCTGAGCCCCGCTTTATTAAGTTCTTAATTGAATACCGCATTACTTGCTCATCTTGAGCACCGCAAAACTTGCTCATTATTGAGTCCCGCATTTCTTCGCTCAAATTTGAGCACCGCATTTCTTTGCCTATCTTGAGCACCGCATTACCTGCTCATACTTGAGCATCGCTTTATTTAGCTCATACTTGAGCTCCGCATAATATCACTCATATCTAAGCACTGCATTTCTTTGCTCATACTTGAGCACCTTTGCATAATTGCATTACAATAATGAGCATTATATTGCTCATTCTTGAGTCCCGCTTTATTTAGCTCATACGTGAGCCCCGCTTTATATAACTCATGCTTGAGTCCCGGATTTATTTGCTCGTCTTGAGCACCGCATTAATTGCTCATTCTAGAGCCCCGCTTTATTTAGTTCCTAAATGAACATCGCATTACTTGCTCATCTTGGGCACCGCATTACTTGCTCATTCTTGAGCCCCGCATTTCTTCGTTCTTACTTGAACACCGCATTCCTTTTTTTTTAATTTTATTAATATATATCTTTGTTACTACTACTACTTGAACCCGCACTTTCGTCTATACTTAAGTCTACACTCTTGCTCATACTTGAGATCGCATTTTTTACTTTTTTTGTTATTTATTTATATATCTTAGTTTTGATGCTACCAGACATCAAGGCCGGGGGCATGGTTAAGCCTACTATACCTATCCTTTTCCTACCTATATAATTTATTATACACTTACTCTTTCACACTACCCGCAAGAAAAGAAGGCTCTCTCGATAGCCAATCAACGCCTCAGTCTTACGCGAGCTGTCACCGCGAGCTGTCTCATGCGAGCTGTTACCGCGAGCGTTTGGCCACCGCACCCGCAACCACTATATAAAGTCTAACGCAAGCTATCAGTGCGAGCGTTTGGGCACCGCATCCGTCTCCGTTTTTCGACTCGTTAAACGCGAACCCTCCCGCGTATATCTGCGCACCGCACCCGCCGCTTTGTGTCCACACTGTGTGTTTAATCAAAAACTACTGAACCGTCCATACGATAACGTGAAGTGTACAAAGTGACCGCCGCACCCGCTTCTCTTTTATGGATCGTGATATCTGAGGATCTGGCCAGCGCAGCTATCGAAGGAACCCAGCAGCCTACAGACCTAACACTCTTCAGGTAACACACCACATTGTAATATAGTTTCGAACAGAATATTTAGGTACTTATCGAATATTTTTTTTATAAACATCATGATATATTAATAATAATAATTATGAATATAATTACATTACAGAACGAACTACCCATAATTCAGATTTTCATAATTAAATATTATGAAATCATTCGAGATAGGTGTTTGCTATTTATTGTTACCAATGACATACAACACTAGCTGACTTGCCATGGCTCTGCTTTAGTTAACCTCATTAAGGGAAGAATTATTGGGATTCCTTTATTGTCAGTTGCACATGACGAAAAAACTTAACCATTATATATATAATAACCCTATAAATATATATTTAAACATAACACCCGTATTTCTGCGACTAGATTTCTGTTTCATGTAAAAAATAACGAGATCATCATTATTTTTATCATCTTATACTTTTGTTAAATTATTACTTAAAGTGGATATTTCGGGCGTAGATATAGTCTGTTAGGTGACCACCTAGTATTACAATAGTTGGTTATGTGGTGTGTGCTCGGTTTGATTTATATTTAATTTTATGTATGCATGAGCCTAACCAAGCGCACACTAGACCTTATACTATTTTTTTTTTGACTATGCATAAATACCTGTAAAGGTTTACATGAAATAAATATTTTGACTTTGAGATTTCCGACTGATCCAAAAATTAAAGAGCAGTGGATAAATACTACAGGGAGAAGCCTTATAAGAAATTTCTATTTTAACATGTTCTTCAGCAGTCGAAAACATAAATTTGTAGCTTCAACCACGGGACACTGATGACTATGATGAAAGTTACAGAAACTTTTCGAACAAGCCCAGTTTAATGAAGAAATACACGTGCTGGTTCAAAAGTAATCTGAATTCAGTTCACAAGGTATTGCCTACATTGCTGGATTTGTAGTCCGTCATTTAGTAAAATCGTTATAATGTGAAACATGTATAGGCGCTTTAATTGCCGTCAATGTAGACGAACAATCACCTTATTCTTGTCATAAAATATATTATGGAAAGTACATTAATATTAGACTGATTTTTTTAACAAAACACGCAAAACCAAATCTATCGAAGCGTCAGCTATTGAATAAATATTTGCATTTTACTGGTCAGTGACTATTATTGTAAATAATATAAAAATAAACAATTTAAAAATTAATCCTTGGGGAGTTAAATTTTTGCGCAATTTTATTTCCGTGGATGTCGGCCACAGCTATTCTATTATAGATTTTTCCTTCTCGCTCTAACACTAAGAATTTTCATTTGACGGCATTGACGGGAGCGGGACAAAAGACGGAAATAGATACCGTGAGCTGTGGCCGACTGCACTTAAAATATTTATTATGTTTGGCAAGAGGCAAAATGGAATTTGATGCCTTGAGTTCTGTAAAATAACAGTGTTATTTTATTATAATTTTTGAGTTAGACCCTTTTTCACCTAAACCCATTAGTAAATTTTGACTTATACCCTTTTACAAACCATTTGCTTAATAAGATTTGTAATCATTCCAAATTTTAAGCCTATCGGATCAGTGGCTCTTGAGATATTTACGTAAACAGAAAAATATATATATCTATTTAATTTAAATTCTCCATTTTTTTTAATACGTAGGACAATTTACACAATATTGCTCTGGTCACAAACTAAGCTCTAAGCTTGTACTATGTGTACCAGAAGCAACGATATAATACATATTATATTTTATAAACACCCAGACCATGACAAACTGTACAGAAAAAACGTACTATTTTTTTTTGCTATGGGTGGGAATCGAATCCACGACCTCCAGATACAACGCCAAAGGCGCAACCACTAGTCTACGAAGGCTGTCAATTTATATTTAAATATAATATATAAAGGAGAGACAAATTTCACTCAGTCAGCTAAAGTAGGAAGTAACTTCTCGCAGAAGAAGTAGCTTCTCCATAACAAACAAATTAAATATCGGTAACTATTAACTTTAAGGCATAGCACATCACTAAAAGTTGAACACGTACTATTACTAGCCATTTGCCGAAGTAAAGGAAGGGATAAGAACGTTCTAAGTCAAATATTGGTACGTACTAATATTTTTTGCCATGGGTGGGAATCAAACCCACGATGATTGCATTTTTGAAGTGTGAGTGCGAATCTTACTTAGAAAAAAATTTCAATGTTTGGTAATTGGCGACAGCGGTTTCTTAAGTAAATTGCTTTCATGCCATACCTCCTATAATTTACTGATCTGAGGTTGTGCTCTTATTAAGATGGAGCAGATATTCACCATAGTAGATACGGGCATTATTCAATTTTACTTAGGTATGTAGAAAAATATTAATTAGATAATTTTATTTGATAATCATAGTACTATCTAGTTAATTTTATTAACATTATTTATTTAAATATCAAAATAATCTGGTTAAATATACATACAATAGGTATGTAAAATCTGTCTCATTGTAACAAAATAATTTCATTGAGTAACTTTATGCTAAAGATATGATAAGACATTATCAGCAAGCGAAACAAAGACAACAAAAACTATAAAAACAATCAAAGTTAATAGAAATAAATGACTCACCACAGGGTCATTGAAATTGATAGGCACAGCTTTGATCAAACAAACTGGCTTCATATCTATCAGCAGGTTCTTATCCGGTACTTCTTCATGATAAATAAACTCATTTTCATTCTTAGCTGCCTTTCTTTTTCCTTCAACAACATCATTTAGGAATGTCAAAACCTCCTGTGTTTGCTCAACAGGCTCAACATATTTCATTAACTTCCTTGCTTCTCCAACTTTGTCTACAGCTTGTTGATAAAATGCTACTCTTTCTCCCATTTTCTGTTGTTCTTCAGAATTTATTCCTTGATACAAGCAAACTATAGAACCAATATAAGACATTTTAAAGCTTAAATAACGGTACCATGAGTTGTATATTTTAGTTCCGATGACTTCATGAATATTGTCTTGTCCTGTTGAAGGGCCCAGTATTGCCAATGAGTTTCGATAGAATAGTAGAACTTGTGTTGCTATGGAACCTAAAAATATAAGTTTTTTTAAATTTAATAATAAAACTGGATGGTATATTCTATAAATGATAAATTTACAAGTGTGGTTGTGTTTTATAATTGTAGCAAACAACCCTCCCCTCTACTCTCTACAAAACTTTACCAATATTGGAGAGAGATGAGGAGCAATGATCAGAAATATACAACCTGATATCGTCATATAATATTATAGAGGGTAAGAAAAAAGGAAATTATACTGGGTACACAAAAGAGGAATATTGAGAAGAATGTATTTGGATTAGATCAATTGTAATATATAATTGTGCCAGAGACCGCCAAGGCGGCCTCAGGGTACCCAGCAGAGGGGGTTTTAATCCTCCAGTACCCAGTGGTGTTGTGAAACAAATGTACATATATTAATTATGTCATTCTATTTAATTTTTATTTTCTTTTTATTATTTTTATTTTATTAGTAAAATAATTCTGTTTATCACTGAATAAAAAATATAAATACTAATATTTCTTCAGTCGCCAAAATCGCACGAATTTCTAAATAAATAAATAGTTTTTTTTAAACGAATTATAAGGAATTATTGTATTTCTATTTAGTTTGTATTGAATTATTTTAGTTTGGAAGTGATGTATTGATCGACAGCATACACATAGTTAACGTTACACATAGTTATAGTAAATCTTAATACAAGGACATTAAAGTTGGTGCAAAAAAAAATACTGTTGTTTGTCGTCTGTATAATGAAATAAAAACCGTGAATTAATAATACGCGGACCAATATACCGCAGGCAATTAAGTCAATCCCGGGTATTTTTTTATTATTTTATAGCTTAAAACGTTGTATTAATTAATTTCCTCCAGAGAAATATTTATTATTTACGTGGTGGCCGAGTTAGTTAGACCTTGGACTTAAAAACACTTAGGTCCCTGGTTCGAATCCCGGTGTGTACCAATGAGTTTTTAATCTAAAAAATTATGTACATTTGTTTGACAACACCACTATAGTGCCTCGGAGAGCACGTTAAGCTGTCGGTCCCGGTTTCACTATACCAACTTGTGAAACTGTTTATAGCTGGATTATTGAGTCTATTCAAAACATCGCGACGAGCTAGCCACTTGTTCGGTGTAGACTCATACCATCGGCTACGACGAGGTGGGATTAAAAACCCCTCCGCTGGGTTCCCTGAGGCCGTTTAGGCGGTCTCGGGCGCCGCAAGGCACCCGTGATGATAAATATAAATAAAATATAATATATTTAATTAAAAAAAACCTCCGAAATTATTTTATTGACAAGAGCCAGGCTCTTCAATGTTGTTAAATAGTGCATGGTTTCAATTTAACTAGAGATAAAGTATAAACCTAAAAATAGTCCAGTTCAAAATATTTATTGGAAAATATGGGAAAGAGAAAATGAAGAATTAATTAATTGATCAACTAGGTAAAAAAAATGAAAGTTTCTATGTCTTCCATGCATTCACCCTTTGGTCATCCAATTGAAACTTTTTAAAGTATATAAATTGTTTATTGGTAAAGGTTACGAAAATAGGTTACACATTATGGTCCATTTGTCAATTAATATTAGTGACAAAGGCTTAGGAACGTGACGACCCCCCCGCCCGCTTTTGCGCAGTCAGTCAACCGAACGATAGCAGTCAAACCATGGTCCAAATCATGGTCCGAAGAAATAATAATACGGTACGGGCAGCAGCGCACCGTAGTAAAACTTTCGACCCACTGCGATCGCCAACCCACTTGCGATTATGGCATCCCCCCCCCCAACATGAACTACAATAATAAAAAACGGCCCCGCTATTCCTGGCTATGGTAAGCCGATGGATACAGGCAGCGCAGAACCGAACAGGCACAGAGTACATAGATGTTTACTATACATTACCTTATACATGTTTCTGCTTTGATTATATGTATATCCCTGCTACCGAAATTAAAAAACTTAAAAACCATTGCAATGCATACCATAGGTATATGGCTGAATAAATAAAATGTAAGCTTACCAATAACACTAGATTTCTTTGTATCTTGTATACTTTTTTCCATGATACATTCCTGGGCTTGGGCTAAGCAAATTTCCTGAAATAACCTCATAATATCCTCACATACATCTACTCCAGGTGGTTGAGGATATTGTTCTTTCAAATGCTGGAATGCCCAAGCTGCCTTCTGGAAATGTGAACATGCAGCCTTGAGGCTCTCCGGAGTATTCCGAGGCTCTGATTGTGCCAAATTTGAATGAAGAGCACCAACATTATACAAAATACAAGCCATTTCAAACCTAATGTCAGCTAGAGAACAAGTCATGTTTGCAAACATATCTTTCCTGAAAAGTAAATGATAAATAATATAAATATATTACAAAATAGTTACATAGATATTAGATATATTATTATAATATACCAAATAGGTACATGTAATCGTCGCAAAGCAGTTCAATATTTTCTAATAATACCAACTCTTAGTTACTGCCCAATTTATTCAATTCAATTTCTTGATTGTATGGCCTCTCGCTTTTCGCGAATTTTGCCAGTGTCTAGTTGATTGAGGGTAGGTTCCAATTTTTTTTTGATTACAAAAGTGAAAGTGGGATAATAGGATGGAAAGGAATAAGGAGAGGACTAGGTTTGAATTAGGAATGGCCACATGACCGTATGCAAACATACGGTATAGTGATGCCAGTGTCTAGTGAAGGAGGAAAGAATCTACAGTAAAATGGGTACCGCCATTTTACTGAAGAAATGGATTCATTGAGATAGCACAAACACTGAGATCACTGCGTAAATACTACACTTCTCACACTTAAGATTACTTATGAATGCTTATTCTACAAAATTGGTACACTTTTGCACAATAATATCCTATAAACTTAACTATGAAAAATATACTAGAAACACACGACTACAGTCTTCGGGCTACCCTCAAGGAATCCTGCCCAATTTATGAAACAAAGAAAAAAAAAAATATGACAACAAATGCTATGAATTTGTTGAATTTGCTGCAACCTCTATTGTGTACATTTTTTAACATTGAAATTGAACAGTGTGCAACAGCAATTTGGGTTAATTTACAAAAAAAAACTAGACAATCTTCAGTTTATAGGTCATATTGAAAAGGTCTGGAGATAAATTCATTTAGCTTGTGTAAACAGTTCACAAAATACAATTATAGACCAGTTTGGTAATAAAATTAAATACAAACACCTAATTGAATTCTGTGAAAAACTTAAATTAGAACCTGTACAAACTCACTATAGTACTGTTGAAGTAAATATTGTGAAATACTTGCCAAATGAATGGTAATGCTGCAGGTTGTCCTTTTGCCATAGGAAAACGGCTCTGGACAGCTTTCAACTGGCAGAAGTAACGAGTTACTAAATTTAATCCAGTTGAATCTATAGTAGGCCTGATGGCCGCTGATCTGAGGCTCTCCAACTGATGCACTTCATTATTGTAACTGTCAGGGTTTTCCTTGTATGCTTCGCCAATATACTGAAAACACAAGAAACCTGTTGTATATAAACATAAAATATTTCCATATTTTCAAGGAATATAAACTTACCTGTTTCAATTTTGGTCCAAAATGGGTACTCTCTGTGCAAACTTTCAATTCAAAACAAAGCATAGGTACTTTTGGAATAGCTTCCATAGTGGTATTTAAGAACACAATTACATGGAAATAAATGGAATTTAGTTCAAGAAAATATGGTCACAAATTCTATAAGAAATTCACAAAACAAAAACAATTCACTGAACAAATAGGTAAAACAATCCACTGAACACTTTTTAGAATCTTCTAAAAAAAATTTTAGTTTTTAGAATAATAGCACAGATTAAATAGAGTAAATAATAGACAGACAAAGATACCAGAGACCATAGAGCGCTAACTATAGATGATTTGACATGAATAGTGACGTCATTACAGACGCCATATCGTATTACTTTCTCAACCTCGCAAGTCAAAATATCTTTCTCAACCTGCGAGGTTGAGAAAGTCAAAATATACAAGTTTACAGGGGAAAGAAAAAACTGAATAATTAATTAATTTTAATTAACAAATAAAATTGGTAAATAGGGTATCATTAATAATAATAAAACTTATATTATAAATAAAAAATAATATTTAATTAATGAAAGATTCCTAAGTTACAAAAAATTTTCGACATATGAGTTAATTGAATTAAGCATTCTCGGAAATTTGGTCACTTTGAATGTAAGATAGAAGTTTGCTGTATCAATTTAATATAAATGTATATACCTATAAAATAAAAAGTTTGTTCTTAACTAAGTAATAAAATCAGCGTTAATACTTTTTCATAGGACTGTTACGACTATATTTCATAAAATGAATACCTAATAATAATGTGAATAAGTATTCTACTCATGTAGTAACAGATCATAGAAGCTATGATAATCCTTTGGAATTAACGGCTTCATATCTTCAAGATCGTCATATTTCTTCTTGGTAATAGCCCTTGGCCCATCATATAGCATAGGAATTGTATGACTAGAGTTTAACTGACGTGTCAAGCGATGAGGCAATAAACTCCAATCTTCATCAAAACAGAGTTTATATTGGGTACCAGTATCGGACGTGTATCTTAGAGCTCTTAAATCTACAACACAAGGATTCCCTTTTTCTTAAACCTGGCCGTATAGATTTAAGAAAGCTAACTGTCGAAAAGTCACGGAAAAATGTATGATCGACGTATCGAACTTCGTAAGGCTGGGACAATCTAGCCTGCTTTATAATTGTAATAAAATCGAATGGCACGAAAAGTTCTTTTCCTTTCTTTCTCCGTTCAATGGTTGCATGGAGGGAGTCGCATTCCATGTGCGTATGCCCAATTGTTATAAGTACTTTTGATGTATTTCTAGTTTGTATGTAATCGCAAAATGTTGTAGGGCATTTGAAAGTGTTACATTTCGATTCTGTGCGCTACAACTATCGCTATAGATAACTATTGGTTTGGTTTTATCCACAGAGCACGGAATCCACGCGCGCCGCTACTAGAGACGGCATGTTCAACATATTTCATACAAACCAAGCGTGGGGGGTGGGCGTTGCCGTTATCTCACACCTATACGCACACTACTACACAGATGGCGTCTTGGAGTGCTGTGGCTGGGTCGATATTTTTTTTATCGACATTATTTTTTATGAGCAGAAATCTATACTAATATTATAAAGCTGAAGAGTTTGTTTGTTTGTTTGTTTGTTTGAACGCGCTAATCTCAGAAACTACTGGTTCGAATTGAAAAAATATTTTCGTGTTGGATAATCCATTTATCGAGAAAGGCTATAGGCTATATAACATCACGCTACGACTAATAGGAGCGGAGTAACAAAGAAAAATGTTGCAAAAACGGGGAAAAATTATTCCTTTTAAGAGCGTACGCTGCGTAAACGGTTAAATTTAAACGCGCAGACAAAGTTGCGCGGGTCAGCTAGTATATAATAAGTATGCCAATTAATTATTAAAACACTCGTATTTTTAAGTAGGCGAAGTTAAGTGACACTAATAATTTTTCAATTTGGCAAAATTAGTGATTGAAACTGAAACTGGTTTATTGTAAATCTTTTACATAATCTTAAATACAATTTGATTTAACAGTGACCTAGTTAGTTAGACCCAGACTGTAATATTTTGATCAAATAATAATACATTTTTATTTGATAGACTTGTATTTATACATTTGAATTACGTTTTTTGGTAATCTAATTAGGGCATGCAATATCCAATAATTTACAATCCCGGAACTGATTTTAACTGAACTGATGTAATTCCGGAACTGGTTCCGAAGGCGGCGATTTCTAATAAAAATTACCACTTCAAAATAAAACAAGCTATGTTATATAAAAACTCTTTAGTCTTTTTATTGTCACATAGCCGAAGAAATGAAAACTTTAATGTAAATAATATTATTTACAAAGTCCATCGCAATTCATCATTGCCCCAAAAATAATACATTTTTATTAAAATGGCTTCGTATTGATATAATATTTGAGTTGCGTTTTTTTTGTAAGGTAGTGGAGTCTAATATCTACAATTTTTTCCATTATTGCTTTTAATAATTGAATTGAATGATTATTCATGGGTTCTTGGTCGAATTGGTGTATCGATAAATTTTCAAATAAATTAATTTCCAGATATAAATGCAAAGCATGTGTGGTTATGCATTGTTTTGTATGTTTCGAGTTAATTACATTAGTACCCACTATTAAGGATATTTTTAATAACTATTTCTACTTTCTTACAAACCGTAATAACATCTTTAGAAGGGTATGTTATCCAGATCATAGATATAGATAATAGTTATAGCAGATCGCTCTTGTAGATATTTTACAATATTTTACATTTTAGCAATTTTTTATATATAATCTTCTATTGGTTTCTTGGAGTCGCTTTACGTTAAGACTTTGCCTTTTAATGGTCTGCTGAGCCCTTATCACAGATTAATTTACATCTTCGAGGTGTGTCCAGTATATTTGGTAAATCAATCGCTTCGGGTCGGGCTTGCGGAGAACTACGAGAAGATTTTCTATTATCTTCAAAAGCTTCATTAGCTTCTTTTACAGGTGAATCTTTTCCATTTATCTGAAAATATTAGACTATGAAGTGTTGAAGATATCTAAAATCAGTAGGTTTTAAGATATTCCTGCGTACTGACAAACAGGTATCTGAGTGTCACCTTATGTGAAGTGGCCAGTTATTAAAGGTTTTATTTGAAGCCACATGTAATAATACACAAGATACTATAAAAATAACAACTTCACAATGACAATTAAAATATACTGGTATGGATACGCTAACTTGCATTATCGACATGACGCCAATCAACGCGTGCGTCCCCTCACTATTGCATTCACTAATGACTCGCGGCTTTCGCACGGCTGAGGTTTTGCGTTCCAACATACATCGACTCACGTTTTTAAAAAAGCTAAAAAGTAACATTATTTACTTACTTGTGATATGATACGCCAGATATTTGTTTGTTGATGTTTTTACTTTGATTCTTACACCAAATCACAGCGCAATGAGGCATTTCTAACGATTTAATATTAATGTTTATTCCGCAACGTACGAAGAGCAACTGGCGGCCGATTGCGCTCAAATGTGCGCGCAACGCATTTCTTTGCCACGACTATTATTATTACTACCGTCTCTAGGAGTGGGCAGCGCGCGGCGATTCCGTGCTCTGTGGTTTTATCATTCTTTTCCAAAAAATCTAATAAAGAAGATGTAAAAACATTTGACCCCATTCCACCTTTACCTTCATGCCAAACATAGCAAACGACGCTCTTGTTATATTCATTATAAATAGTAAACTGATGAACAATTTAAGATACTGAGCTCCAGCAGATATAAAAGGTATAGACCGGGGCCTTACCAAAGAGCGAAACGATAATCGAATCGAAATACCCATCGAAAGCCAAATGTATGAGATTTGACGTTTCTCATCGATCGGGCTCTACCCATAGAGTAAAATTCCTATACATTTTTATCGATCGATGCGGCGATTCGATTGGCGATCGTGTTGTTTGGTCAGGCCCCTGAACTGCCTGTGAGTCCACTGTATACATTTGAATTTCACCATTTAAACACCTTGATTTGTCCGCCGATTTTTCTTTTCTAGCCCGATTTTTGGCCTTAATATATACTTGGTAATCCTCTCCGCTCACGTTTTTCTGTTTATATGCGTAACAGAGATCGCATTGATCTTTTTTTGGCCGATAAGTGCTAATATTCATTTTATGGATTACATCCAAAAAACATTTGTAAGTAGGCTTCTCTTCAGCAGAAATATTTTGGTATTTTAAATGCCTTTCAAAATGACTATATAGTTTAGCCTACATAGATTTAAACCACAGGCATGTCCTGTGGTTTAAATCTATGTACTCTTTATTAGTACTTTGTCGAAAATAATGTGACGGCATTTTTGGTATAGCAGTCAAAAAATTATTCACGTGATGTACTTTAGTTACATTTATTGTCTTCTGTCGCTTTGCAGGCTTACTTTTTTTTTTTGGCATACCAATCTCGTTATGTAGTTTTGCATTTTTGACCCAGCTTGACACGGACCATTCTCCTAAACATAAAGTACCACAAAACATCTTTTTACACACTGGTATAATTTCACCTGCTACTTTAAGGGAATGCTTGAAAGTATTTATTCGTCTAGATGGATGTTTTTTTGTTTGAACAGTTACTGATGTAAGCGTGACCATTGCAACAACATATGATTTTCTTTCTTCCCAAGAAAGGTCCCAAAATGACTTGAAAATTGTACTTCTATTCGTATCCGTTATTTTATTACATTTCCTGGAAAATCGTGTGGCACACCTTTCAGAATCACATCTTGCTTGTAGAGTTCTTTATTTTCTATTTTCCTTTCCAATAGTTCCTTCATTTTCCTTCTCTTAATTGAAACATACTCTTTCCCTTTCATTCTTTTTAGTTTCAGTCGGTTTCTAGCGCAGTTGTTGATATTAATTTGTCCTTTTCGCGATCGTTTTACTTTTACAACACCTGAAGAGTCATCTAAAGTTCTAGAATTACCAGCATCTGATGATGACGTGTTTTCATATGAACTTGGAGAGTACTCAGATTCACTCTCTGAAAAATCCGATTCGGACAGAAAACAATCCCTATTATCTTGCAACTTTATCAGCACTATTTCACCAGTTTTTTCGTCTAAAATTATGTCTAAAGAATGGCTGGTAGAGCAGTCCCGTCGAGTTCAAGGATGAAGATTTACGGAAGACGAAATGGCCCGTTTTGTCATCAAGTATATCTGTTTTATCTTCAATGATTAAAATAGTTTTATTGTTTGAATTATTTCTCTCAGTTCTATTATGGCGTAAACTAGAGTGATCCGTAGACGATCGTTCACCAGATTCAACCACCTTATTCTGTAGCGCTAAACTAACTAATCTCCTACTTCTTGAATGTGGAAGATTCATCTGGAAACAAATAGTACCTAGGTATATTGTTTCAAAATAAATTAGGCATGTAGTTTTCTCGAGTCTGTATAATTCGGAAAAGGCAGATTTGCTGTATGTATTTAGTTAACTAAGTACCTATGTAATAATATTATAAGTAATAACAATCACAAAAAAAAAACTAAATTATAAGTCTGTGATCATTATTAAATACACAGCTAACCATCTTACGAATAATTTTATTTAATAGTTAGAGTAAAGAATTTTAGTAGGTACCTTGAGAACATAAAACGACTTCCTACCTATTAGTAATTATTATTCGAAACGCAAACGAAGATTTAGATTGTATCTATAATGTCAAGAAGAATCATTTATAGCATTATCCACAAAACGATATAATTTTTTAAATTTAAAGACTACTTAATTATTTTACAAAGGATTAAGAATTTGACTTACCTTTTAATATCGAAATAAAACGAAGCACTTTCTCTATATAATAAGAAATAATGCACTTAATGCTTAATTAACTTTTAGGATAAAGTAAACAACGAACTTTCGGCGAAATTAAACTACAAAACTATCAAAAGTGTAACTAACTTCATACCAATATGAGTGGCAACCTCGCATCTCAAATTATAACCTTATTGTAAGAGTATTACAGATCTAATCTCGTATCTAGTTATACGAGTTTGCTGCAATTATTAAAACTGTGTGAAAGAGATAGAAGAAAATTGTACAGCTAAATACGTTTCCAACTTTACTCTGTACCAATATACGAGTTTGTTGTAGTTATGAAACATTAGAAAAGGAACAGATAGATTAAATATTAAAAAGAACTGTATAATTTAGATACGAGGTTGAGAAAGTAAGAAGACGATATTGGACTTACAGTGATTTTGCTTCTGGGTGAAATCACTGTGAACGCTGTCAGAATGACATTTATCTAGAAACATGTTTTTGAGGAAAGTAATAAAATTCCTAAAATAATTATTAAGTAGATAGTTGAAAGTGTTGTGTTAACTTGTGTTCTCATTAAGACAATAAATGTTAGTCTTATTTGCTTATATCTGTAGAGGCAAGCACACGTTCATTTATTAAAATACTTTAACGTAAGTTTTTCTATAACTCTGGGTTATTTTAATGTATAGAAAAATATATTTTTGTGACTTACGACATTTTAATAGAGTGAACCTTGCGGAGCAGTTCTTAGAGCTAAAAGTAATTACATGAGTCCGTTGACCAGTCCCTAGTCCAGCCTGCCTAGTGTGCCGATGCGTAAACCTTATTATGAAATGAAATTTTGACATATCGCTATTGCGATAGATTGTAATTGGAACGTATAAGCCTCTACTGCATTGGAAATAACAGCAATGATAATTTAAAATTACCAACGATTTGACAAGTCTCTATTCGTTCGCCCTTTTATAATTAAGGGCTCTAGAGAAAAAGCAGGCAAGGCGACATGTCCCGTCGCCTCAGTCTTTCTTTCTTTTCTTGATAAATGACTTTACGCATAATTCTGCCAATGTCTAGTTATAGATAAGGCACGAGAAGGTCTCATAGAGTTTTGACAAGTGTACATAGAAAAAGGTAAAAAATCATTAAAAAATTACAATCAATAGCTATAAAATAAACATTGGGTTAAGTAAGACAAAACATAACTTCACAAGGGCCAATATAGTGACACCACAGGCCTCGCCTCAGTCAAAAACGTATGTATTTTGACAGTGACAGTAGGCGTGAGGTACGCTGTCACCTGCCAAAGTCTATACAGTTTTGATTGAAGGCGACACGACATGTCGCCTCGCCTGCTTTTTCTCTAGAGCCCTAGGCCTAGTGTGCCGATGCTTGCGTGCGATTACGATCGTTAGAACCTCTGTATCTAACGATCGTAATCGAAATCCGATCGAAAACTAGTTGTAGAATTTGTAATCAAAATTAATAATGTTAAATTTAATATAATTTTTGATAAATAAAATAAAAATATTAAATACGACTCACAATCATTAATGTTCGTAAAAGGGCATCAAATAGCAAATACTTTACCGCGATAACCGGTCCCGACCATAAGGTTGCCATTTTTAAGTCCGTTCCGTTTAAGAAAATGTATCAAGATCTAACATTTCAACATTTGTTAAAAGATATTTTATTCCACTACGCAATGTGTCAAGTTGTCTCTCCCGTATCACATATAACTACTTTTTATTTCTATCGTTTACGTACTTATAAAAGTGGGACAGATTTGGGAACATTAGAACACTCTCTATTTGGATGTCCCAATCAGAATATTTTCCTATATGATATTCTTCCACCCATAATTCCTCGCCCCACCAATTCAACTACTCTCTTATCACTGCCCAATTATAATGGAATACTGGCTATATAATTTTAAAAAGTTCAAATTACAATTCTATATATAAATATATTCCTATTATACTTTCTATGAATATTTACTTCTGGACCGCTGGATCCAGTTTTTATTAGTTTCAGGGGCCCCTTGTATAAGTTGTCAAGTTTGTGCCTTAAAATATAATAGAAGTTAAATTAAATTTTTACTACTTTATATATCTAATATATGTTTCTTTTTCAGATCTGTGTGCCGTCTATTGTCCACGGGCCCTTGTGTTTCCATGTTGAATTTCTTTGTTTGTATTGTACTGTTTATAACTAGTGTTAAATGTTTAACCTATATATATCATCACGGGTGCCTTACGGCGCCCGAGACCGCCTAGACGGCCCCAGGGTACCCAGCAAAGGGGTTTTAATCCCACCTCGTTGTAGCCGATGGTATGAGTCTACACCGAACAAGTGGCTAGCTCGTCGCGATGTTTTGGATAGACTCAATAACCCATCTATAAACAGTTTCACAAGTTGGTATAGTGAAACCGGGACCGACAGCTTAACGTGCTCTCCGAGGCACTATAGTGGTGTTGTCAAACAAATGTACATACATTTTTTAATTAAAAACTCATTGGTACACACCGGGCTTCGAACCAGGGTCCTAAGCGTTTTTAAGTCCAAGGTCTAACCAACTAGGCCACCACGTATATATAAATGTTTAACCTTATCTAATATTTATTGACTTTTTTTTTTATAAAACAATAATTGTAATATTGAATTTATACTCCTATCAGTGTGTTCGTTTACTACTGTTTTTCGCTTAAAGCGCTTAGGCTTTAAGCCAATCTACTCAGCTGTCAAAGTACACAAAGCGAATTAAAGTTATCGCAGCGTTTGCAGGAGTACTCGAACAGTTTTATGTGCATAAATAAAAATCATATAAAATTCATAAGAGAACACAAAATATAATAGTACACAAAGCGAAGCAAAGTAATCGCACCATTTGCAATTTTAACAGTTTTATGTTCATATATAAAAATCATATCAAAATTCTTATGAGAATACAAAATATAGTATAAAAACTTTTAAATGAAAGGAACAATAAAAATAATAATAAAAAAGTATTTGATACACAATTGTGACCACAGACAATTTACTTTGATTGCACTACTCGTATTTTCAAAGCGTTCGCAGCGAATTCGATGACGTAATTTGCTTTTTTTCTGTGACGTCCAGTGTGTTCGTTTACTACTGTTTTTCGCTTAAAGCGCTTAGGCTTTAAGCCAATCTAATCAGCCGTCAAAGTACACAAAGCGAAGCAAAGTAATCGCAGCATTTGCAGTAGTACTTGAACAGTTTTATGTTCATAAATAAAAATCATATAAAATTCTTATGAGAATACAAAATATAGTATAAAAACTTTTAAATGAAAGGAACAATAAAAATAATAAAAAAAAAGTATTTGATACACAATTGTGACCACAGACAATTTACTTTGATTGCACTACTCGTATTTTCAAAGCGTTCGCAGCGAATTCGATGACGTAATTTGCTTTTTTTTTGTGACGTCCAGTGTGTTCGTTTACTACTGTTTTTCGCTTAAAGCGCTTAGGCTTTAAGCCAATCTAATCAGCCGTCAAAGTACACAAAGCGAAGCAAAGTAATCGCAGCATTTGCAGTAGTACTCGAACAGTTTTATGTTCATGAATAAAAATCATATAAAATTCATAAGAGAATACAAAATAGAGTATAAAAACTGTTAAATGAAAGGGAGGGAACAATAAAAATAAACAAAAAAAAGTATTTGATACACAATTGTGACCACAGACAATTTACTTTGATTGCACTACTCGTATTTTCAAAGCGTTCGCAGCGAATCCGATGACGTAATTTGCTTTTTTTCTGTGACGTCGTCAAAAATCCAAAGCAAAACAAAGTACTAAAAAAACACCTGTCAAGTAAATTAAGCTAGCTTTGTAAGCCTTTTAAGCAGTACTCAAACGTATCATATGTGCCTTTTCAACAACTTGACATTGGCAGAGTTACGCGTCAAGCCATTCACCAAAATACTAATACTTAGAAAAGTGAAATTCAGATTTGAATACAATTATATTTAATGAAAATTATACTCACAAGTGAAAGGAGACACCATGGTTCCGCAAATTTAAAGTGAGAGATCGCCTTAGACATGGTGTAACTGTAATTAACCATTTTTTTTGAGTGAGTGGAGAACATTTTAGCGACATCAAACGATACCAAATGACGCCGATTGAACTTCTATACAATTATATTTAATGAAAATTATACTCACAAGTGAAAGGAGACACCATGGTTCCGCAAATTTAAAGTGAGAGATCGCCTTAGACATGGTGTAACTGCACAATTAACCATTTTTTTTGAGTGAGTGGAGAACATTTTAGCGACATCAAACGATACCAAATGACGCTGATTGAACTTGAACTTGTTTTATATATTGTATATGGTCATTATGACCATGTATGGCAGAGTGGTTTGGTTGAACGTGAACTTGTCTCAATACAACGGTTTGTCCTGACTGACTATTAACACGCAGCCAAAACTACTACAGACATACATACATAAATATCACGAGTGCTTTATGGCGCCCGAGACCGCTTAGACGGCCCCAGAGTAACCAGCAGACGTGTTTTGAACCCCACCTCGTCGTAGCCGATGGTATAAGTCTACATCGTACAGGCGGCTAGCTCGTCCCGATGTTTTGAATAGTCAGGAATAAAATGGCGGTACTGTTAATAATTTCTTCCTCCTTCTCTTGACACTGGCATCACTATACCGTATTTTTGCATACAGTCATGTGGCCGTTCCTAATTTTAACCTAGTCCTTTCCCTATTCCTTTCCACCCTATTATCCCACTTTTACTTTAAACTTTACAATTTATAAATCTATCCACCCACTTGACATTGGCAAAATTATGCGTAAAGCGTAGAAGGCCATTTAGGTAAAAGAAAGAAGAAGATGTTGTTTTTTTCGTGTCGTTTGCAAACAAACCAAACATATCTGTGAAATCAATCAATAATCATTAAAAATACCTATTAAAATAAAATAAATAACAATATGAAACTAAAAAAAAACAAACTGGATGATGAGGTGAGTGTTCAAAACCTTTTCTAACGTAATTACAAGTTCACTCCTTTATTTAAGGTTATAATCTAACTTTACTACATATTTAGGAAATTACTCCGCCAGTAGCTGAAATAATTGAAGCTGATCAATATAAGACCGCGTATTTCGGACCTGACATTCAAACATTGCAGCTAGATTGTTGGGAAGAGCCACTAAGTGAGGCCCAGCTTCAGGCCTACAAGATTGCCGATGAGGAATACAAAAGTATTCAGAATAAGTTAGATGCAATCGTAAAAGAAACTAAAGGTGAAATTGTGTACAATGGAGACCAGTTTACGGCTTACCAGTTACTTGGGAAGTATGTATTTTTTTAATAAATTTTGTTTTGTGTTTATAAATATATAATAAAGAGAAGTTAGAGGTAAACATAAACTGGATGAACTCCACATTTGAGAGCTTATAAAAATTCACTGCACATTCTTACTTGAATGTGCAGTCAATTTTTATAAGCTTGTGATTATGGACATTATTCCCAATTTTAGGTGAGAGGAAGGTCTCTAAAAATTTGCTAGGCCAACCGACTGGACTCATTACCACCGCCCATAAAGATGCAAAAGCTGTCAAGTGATCTAGTCATCTTTTGGTGTTAGTCTGTGGGTTCACTGGTTTTCTGGAGACTATTACATAATTTTTTTGTTGAGGGGGTAGTCTCCTTTCAAGGTATGGTTACATAATGAGTGATTGATTATGATAAAGCAGTGAGGATATTAAAATAGGCTGGTAATGAAAATACATCCATGTCGCCGCCCATTTCCTAACTGCATCATTTAGCCAGTATAATAATGGGAGCAATCAATATTGTTAAACTACAATATATTGATCAACCCCACTCATGGACTTGGTAGGTTTGTAACGTCAGGTAGATAAAAAGTCACATGCAGTGCTTATTTTTATATTTCTCCACTACTGTTGTAGAATTACAATATTTTTGTCAGTCGGTTGTATTTATTAAACTTTCTTTTGGGACAAATTATTATTTATCTCAAAAAAACAAAAAAAGTTCATATTATTTCATTTTTAGACAACCTGTATTGAAAGACCTGGAGAGGCAAAGTGCGGAGATCATAAGATCAAGATCCAGGTCCATTTCCATATCCAAGGAGCCAAAGTCTGACCGCAAAAGAGGTATAGTAGAGTTATATCATAATTGGTTTGTTGTTATTATTATTTGTATTATAACTTAAAACATAACTAACCAGAATGGGTCGATCGCAGATGGATGGACTATTGCCACCAATATTTTATATATTGTGTTCTAATATACGTGATGGCCGATATGATTAGACCTTGAACTTAAAAACACTTAGGTCCCTGGTTTGAATCCTGGTGTACCAATGAGTTTTCAATAAAAAAAAAAAAATACATTTGTTTGACAACACTACTATAGTGCCTCGGAGAGCACGTTAAGATGTAGGTCCCGGTTTCACTTTACCAATTTGCGAAACTGATTATAGATGGGTTATTCAGAACATCGCGATGAGCTAGCCACTTGTTCATGTAGACTTATACCATCAGCTACAACAAGGTGGGATTAAAATCCCTCCGTTGGGTACCTGTGATGATATGTATGTGTTCTAATAATAGGAGTCTAAAATCTTTCATTGGCAGTGTAATAGTAAACCTCAAGGTATAAAAGCACAACACCTATTTTCTTAAAAAAAAAATAAATTTGTAATAAGATTCACACAAAGGAACAAACTAATTTCTCTATTTTAATATTTACATCTAGGGCGGCCTCGTAAAGACAGAAATTATGAGGACAGGGATTATTCTCCATCTCCACCACGTTCAATAGAACCTGCCAAGAAAAAGAAGAAAGAAAAAGAAAAGGAAGAAAAGAAAAAAGAGAAGGAGGTTGAAAAGAAAGACACTAAAACTAAAGACAAGACTATTGCTCCTTCTAGTAAGTTAACTTAATTGTTGAAAAATATCAGACTCACTATAAATAAATAACTGAACTCTTAGTCTATCTCACTATTTTTAATTTGTATGTTCTAGTTTCTTATAAGTAGATATAAACATTAGGTAATCTCTTTTTTGTAAATTCTTCATATTAGACAAAAAGTATATGTTACTTATTCAAACTCTTGGTCAGATATGGTTTATTATTGTTGTCCATTATTTCAGATATCCATAGTGTGGTAACAAATGTAAGACCATCAGAAGCCTCTGCAATTGGAGGCCTGACTACAGGAGCTGCGGCTAAAACTACTGCCATTGTAGATCTGACTAAAGAGGAGATCAATAAAAATGTTGCTGATTCTAAGGAGGTGTCCTTTAATAAACTGCAAGGTATATATTATGTGATGTTAGTTTTCATTTAAATTAAAGATAACATTTATATTAAAAAGTTCTCTTTTTGGTAACTGCAATGATAAAATCCAAAATTATATCCATAAATTGCTGCTTTAATTTCATTATGGGGTGCAGCTAACTTTCTACTGATAATAACCTATTAAAGATTCCATCACATGCCTCTACCAAATATTCTGATTCATTTACGGTGTCAGGTGCTCGCTAGTGGAACTTGCTCCCCCTGAACATCAGCCAGTCACTATCTCACCATTTTTAAGAAATTTCTTATTATCACAATTCAGGGTATCTAAGTTTAGGGATAGAAAACAGGTTTGGCCCAAAAGCTGTCTGCCTAAATTGTAGGTATAATATCATACCCTTTTATTTTCTCTATAATAAAATGGGACCACTATATGGAAACTTTAATGGATTTTATCAAATCCATTAAAGTTTAGTTGGATTTTATCAAATCCATTAAAGTTTAGGGTTAGAAAACAGGTTTGGCCCAAAAGTCATCTTACTAAATTGTAGGTATAATATCATACAGGTTCTTTCTCTTATTGAGGGTCGTGGAAAGATTTACATAAATGTATGGTACCGTTACCGACTCACCGTCATGCGGGGGAGAGTTAATACTTTGCATTTGAATCATGAGCACCGAAGAGCCTCATCAGATACTCCTCTTAAGAATTATACATTTTATTATATCAACAGGAAAAACATTTCCATCTCTCGTGGTGGTGGCTAGACCCTACCTACGGTGCAAAGAAGCCCCGCCTCCCTCTGACAGAACGGCTCTGGACAGCAAGGTGAAGTCTGTGCTCATGCACACCCCAACCAACTTTACGGAATGGCTCATCAAACAGGGCCTTATTCGCTCAGAACAAATATGCACTCTGCATCCTGCTAATCGACTTAAACTTGGTAAGTCTACACTAATATAATAAAGAGAAAACAGAAATACACTGTTTTTAATGAATAAACTCAAAAACTATAAAATGCTAAATTTTCACTGAGAGACATACCTAGGCTATATTTTATTTTTAAAATAATTAGGGTTCCATACGAAACTTCCAAAATACAATATGTAATAAAATTACCTATTAAATTGCTTAATGTGCACTGCGAAAACTGTTGATGATAGAACAAATTAATGTGCTACAAATAGAGAACACATTAAAATCTATAAAAAAGTTCATTCATTTACAAGCCTAGAGGATTGTAAATGAAAAGTTAACAGAAATGTCTGTAAAAACTAAACCACAATATTAGGATCTTGGTTAATCCTTATCTAAATCACTTTGTATTTAATGTTGTTTCAGTACCTATAGGTAACTTTAACTTAATATATTATTTCCAGGCATGTACTCAGACATCTCCAAGTTTCCATACTCAGGAGGTTATGTATGGATCTCTGAATGCTGTCCATCCAAGTTTGTGTCAGTATTCTGCAGCTCTATCTTTGAAGGAGCACCGCATCCCCCCAGTGTCCTGCTCAAACTTATCTACCATTGGGCTTGTCAGACCAACGTCCAGAATGTAGTCCAATGGGTGAAGGTAGACAACTTGTATGTGAAGGGATTGTTTACCTGGCTCCGGGCCGCTTGTACATCCGCCATACATGAGCATATGTCTTTGTTGGGAGGGGCTGGGAAGAAGGTGGAAGTGGGGGTGATATCTTTGGGTACCACTAGCCATGATGGTACTCAGAGGCAGGTGAAAGTGGAAGTTTTGGGAGTGCTCGATCAGCAAGCTAGATTGGTAAGTTTTATCATGTTAATTTGTTTTTAGTTCTTTTAGAAATGTAAATTTAAGGAACAATTAAAGAATCTAAAGTCACAATTTGAGATTATAAAGTAGATTTTAACAGTTTTCAGTAGACTATACTGTATTAAAATTATTGCCTAGGTAGGTAAATTATTGTTCTTTAGCAGGATTTGGCGGAATCAAACTTATGTATAATATTAAAATAGATGCAATTAGCCTTTAAAATTAAAAAAATTAAGAACATAAAAGAAAAATATGCAAATTACTATATCAGAACTAAACTCCACAGCTACGCCTCCGAGCAATAGAACCTTTGACGGAACAAGAAAAACATTTCAAAAAACGTTTCCAAAAAATCCTTGAGCCTCTCCAAACTTGGGTGCATCATAGCTCTACCATCCTGACAGACTTGACTGTGGACAAAGGAACCCTGATCACCATGGGCTTCAAGACCGTGCACCAGACTTCAACCCATAATGAACGAACTTCTACCAGCAAGAATAGCAATGCCAATATTATGGAGTATCTAAGAAGAATTGTGCCCAGGATGTTCCAGAACACATTGTCTTTGTTGTCCAGGCAGATCATACAACAGTTTTTGGATGAACTTGTTTGGAGAGAAAAGTGAGTCTAACAACTAAGTTCTTAATGAATGTTGTACCTTATATCCTAAACAAAGTAGGTTATGTCTTAAAAGGTATAGTAGGTACCTACCTAATATAATTTATTATCTTCTCCCAATCATTTCAATAAGAATAAAATAAAATAAATTGTTGACAAAGTTATATCTATACTAATAAAATAAAGAGGTAAAGTTTGAGAGATTGTAGACGGTAATCTCTGGAACTAATTTTGAAAATTATGTATTGTATGGATAGTCCATTTATCTAAGAAGGCTATAGGCTATATAACATCATGCTACGATCAATAGGAGCAGAGCATCAATGAAAAATGTTGGAAAAACGGGGAAAATTTGTTCCTTTTGAGAGCTTCCGTTGCGTGCGCTGCGTAAAAGTTGCGAGGTTCAGCTAGATTTCTTATAAAGATAAATATGATTTTGGACGAGAATTAATACAAGAATTCGAATTTTATTTTACCACTCGCGTTACGTCATCGTATAAAAATATTACTTACAGGGGAATGGTTTTCAAATGTTCTAATGCTCTCTTTGTTTAAAATTAAAGCTTCTTATAAAATCTAATTAAAGAAAAGTGTCCAAACACTAGTCATGTTCAAAGACTTTCAGGTACCCTTTTTTTTTAAAACAACATCTCATATTTTAAAATATATTTTTCTAAAATAAATTATTCTTTAAAAACATAATTCGGATTTCTCTCTGACACTTATCTATAAAATTCAATTGCCGTGCGTTAGTCTCGCTAAAACTAAAATGGTTCGACCTAATTAAATATATATTTTTTTTGTTTTATTTGTCTCAATACACGGGTGGTTTATTTATAATTAAAAAAAAACTATAACTACTTCAATAGCAAACCGTTCGATACCCAAACTTGTTATATAGTTTTTCTCAAATTGCACAGGAACGAAGTTGCGGGCAGAAACATAGTTTAATGTAAAATGTCCTTTTTACTCCAATCCTACGCATCCACAGTATTACTTTCCCGTAATAGTGAATAAAGATAACCAAAAGAAACATTATTCATCGAACCATTAATCAGGGACCTGGCCTATATCCATGGGTTTTTACCCATAAAAAAACCCCTGAAGAATTGCCTGAGCACTTGCTTACCAAACCCGTTGCACCTTAAAAGCGCTAACCTATTAAAATTAAAATAATCATTACCCCTATCAAACTTTACCAAATGAGGTAATCAAATGCCTTTGAAAGTGAAACCCCTTCATGTTTTTAAAGGTTTTAAACGATTTTAATATTAGAGAAAAAAAATTGTATAATTTAATAAGTCATTTTAGCTTAAATATATTTTTTTGTCAGCGAAATGTTCAATGTTAATCAACTGCAATAACAATCAACTATTTTTTTTCTCCCTCCCTCCTCCAAAGGTCAAAAAGAATAGCACCATTGTTTTGCTGGCTGATTAAGAGTAAGTCTTAAAGGCTAAGCTGTTAAACATACGGGTTTCCCTTTCAAAAGGGTTACCTAAATGTATAGGATAGCAGTTGAATTGGGTAAGCAAGAGGTATCACGTTTAAAGACTTACGAACGGGTTTTCCACTCCCTGCCATTAATTCACCGGGCAGGTATCGTATCTTCTGTCTAGAAGACCGACAGAGGAATAATTGCAGTATTCCGGAGTTGTGATTTATTATTCCAGATTCGGCGTGTCTCCTGGCCTAGCTTTCGACAACATAGTTCTACATCTATCAGAGCAAACCAAGATTGAGAGCAAGGAGAATGTCACCTCTCGACTCAACAAGATAGCCGCCAATCCCTTCCGGTGCTGGAAGTACGATTCTAAGGTGCCCAAGGTAATAAACTCTTGCTATTATATATTAAAAAAAACATAATACCAGGGTGATCTGGGTAATAACCTGTATAATTTAGCTTGTACTCACCATTCCCTGAAAATATTAACATTTTTTTTTTTTTTGTGGCCAAATATGAACTTTATTGGTCAATTCAATATTAGTACAATTTGTAATAACTGTTTATAAAATATAATTTATGTATTATTTCTAGAACACAGCCTAGAGCTTAGTTTGTGGCCAGAGCAATATGTTGAAATTGTCCTACATATTATTATTAGTTTTTTTTATTAGTATAATTAAAATTAACATTAAATAAATAAATAGATGTTTTTATTCAGAAATCTAAACCTGTCGAAGAGCCTGTCATAGAAGAATTAGGTCGTGGCAAGCGAGGTCGTCAAAAGAAGAAGGAGCCCTCGCCCCCTCCTCCCAGCAAGAAGGGAGAGAAGACCAAAAAGAAATCCTTGTATATTGAAGATGATGAGGACGATGAGGTTTGTCTCCAAATTCTTCAGTAATGGGTTTCCGAGAAAATTAAAAAAAATGTATAAAATATTTTTGAAAAATATAAAATAAGGTCTTATACCTTATTTTATATTTTCCAAATTAATTATCTTTATATCAATTTAAAAAAAATCGCAAAGCGAAGTGAAAATTTGAGTCCGATAATACTCTCTACAAAAAATCTTGAGAAGATTTATTATCTTACCTTTAAGAAAAGCAATTTAATTTAAAAATAATACTTTTTCTTATTGCATGCTGCAAGCAAATAAAAAAATCTTAAATTATATTAGTCATTCATTTTATAACAATGCATATCGCACCACTTTTATACATTAGTACTGTTTTTAATGGTCTGTCATTTTTAGATTGCAGATTTCAAATATGAATATCTCAAAAAAAAAAAAAAAATATTTTTATGGTCGGATACCCATGTATTACATGTGATTGTAGCACACAAACCATTTATTTATGTATATTTTTCAATATACAGATACCATTAGCTCTAAAGAAGAAAATTAAACAAGAAAAGGAAACGACAAAGGCTACCCCTCCCCCCGCGGCCAAGAGTCCGACGCCCCGGCGACGCAAGCGAGAGCAAACCACCTACGTCATTGATGACGACCAGGATGACATACCGCTGAAGGCCATTAAGAAGGAAGTCAAGCAAGAGGAAATCGTCTCCATGGAGAGATACTACTTTGGACAGGTTGGGGGAGACGAGACTGAACCTGTTTCTATTGCTGTGGAGGTGGGTAATCTATTCATATAATAAAAACAAAGATTTACCGTGTCTGTGCATTAAAGATTTTTGTAGAAAAAATACTGGAATATGCGAGAAATAAGTAAAAGAACGTAAATTGATTTGTTTGTGCGTGCATCACTTGTTTGATACAAAACTGAATTACTAAAAGATAATAAGCTTTCATTTGTAAGTTAACATTTAGCCTTTATTTCTAGAAAATTAACCTACAGAATCAAAGATATTTTAGTTGATCCAGTAAAAATGTTAAAAAAAAAAGCATTAATTGATAGCCTCTGATTTATTCAATAAACTTCTAAATTGAAAGAAAAGTTGTTAATAAAACCATTATAATTTCAGTGTCCCGAATGCCAGAAAGAATTCAACAACAATTGCGACCTGATGAACCATTTGTACACCCATGTAATCTCTCTGCCGGACAATGCTGTAGACGAAGACGCTCAGTGTATCTACTGCCTGCAGCGGTTCCCCAAGAAAGAGGACCTCAATGTGCATCTACAGTTGTCTCACCCCGTAGACACCAAGTCACCTGAACTCTTTACATATGCCTGTCTTATTTGTGAGGTGAGTAATTATCTACACCCCGTATAGTACCTTTGATTGGATATTAGATTTCAGCTCGACACACTTAGTTTGATTAGTATTAAATTATAGCAATAGTGGAGTCCTTAAAGATGTTAAAGAACTTTTGTGAGAAGCAGGGAAACAAAACTGTAAAAAACTCCCCACTTGGATGGCGATACGCACCGCTTTTGACTTTAATACTAAACTTACTGGAGTGGCAGTGATTTTTGTTCAGCGACAAATTCCATCGGGTTAATACTGAACAGAACAATTATATTGTGTAATAATTATGTCGACCTTAATTTTTTTTTTTTTATACTTATGTAGGTCCGTTTCGCCGCCGTGCTGACCCTGGCGAGTCACATGCAGCGTGCGCACGCACCGCACGAGCTCCCGTACTCGTGCGGCTCGTGCTCCTACCGCGCGTCCTCCCACCGCTCCGTGGTGGACCACTTCCGCGCCGCCCACCGCCGCCACCACACCGTGCAGTGTCCGCTCTGCGTGCGGGTACGTGTCTATTCCTAGGCGTCTGGATCAATAATTGTCATCTCAGGATTTCATTACTATAAATTTGATTTGTGTATTACTTGATAATTTTATAAAATTCCTATTGTTTTTAAGTTACGGGGTCACTCCATCGCGTGGAGACAAGGACTTTTTGACATTTGAAATATTTGTACTATAATGTTTGCACATAAAAAATATCAATAAAAAAATATATAAATTCAGTAGTTTAGGAGCACTAAAAACAAATTTTAAACAATAATTTCATATTATAACAGTCTACTCTACAGCATCCCTGCATTGCTCCGTGGTTTTACTTTTAGTCCTTTCTGAAGCTTTATGAAGAGTGTTTTTTTTTTCCATATACCGTATGTTAATGCAGTGTGTTTGACCAGGTGATGCGGGTGTATGCGGACGGAGAGGATCTACAGTCCAATGTCCGCCTGTTCTTGGAGCATATGCGCGCGCATCAGGATCCAGAAATTAAATGCAACAGATGTGTGCTTCAATTCTTGCATTTGGGTGAGTTTGTGATCTAAATTCAAATAGGTTCCTATAATAGGAAATATCTTATCAACTGGAAACATCAGTCAATAGGGAATATGCATGTTTTTTTTAATTATTTCATTACTTGATAGAGTAACTACATTAGACCCTAAAATCAAATATTAATTTTTTTTTAAAGGGTAATAACACAAAAATAAAAGGGTTTAAACTTTATCTGCCACTACCGCAGTAAAAAACGGTACATGACTAGCCGCCATTCTGTGACGTCATTCGTGCTCAAAAAGCATATTAGTAGTTATTGCACCTCAAAAGTTAGTCAAAAGGTTTGTTTATCACAAATTATCGTAATAAAGGACAATAAATACCCGAGAAAACAAGAAACTGTAGACTACAGAACACACGTTGACATTTGTTTGTGCACGAATGACGTCACAAGTAGTGTTTGCTAATGTCGGAGCGTTTAGAAATGCTTTCCGTTTCTACAACAAATAGATTTTTATAATCGTATTTATAAAAAAATTAGCTAATCAAAATAAAATAGATTACTGTAAATATGTTCAAAGACATAAAAGGAACATATATTAAAATAATTATAATTGGCGTTACATGCATATTCCCTATTGCGTCGGCTGATCTCCATTTTGTTTATTTTAAGCCCTGCAGTACCCTCTATCATTCCAAATACTATATGATCCTGCCAGCGCCATCTTGGAAACATGATCCAAAAAAGTTCCGTCGGTCGATCTTGGGATGCCAAGATCTATAACTATTCAAAATCGATATGTATAAAAATGTATCCCTATTTCCCTTGGTCACTCCATAACTTGAAAACAACTTATAATCATTGACCGGACCTATATCCCCTTCAGGGGTTTTTGAATGGGTATTTTATAAGGGTTTACTTACCAAACCCGTTGCACCTCAAAAAACAATTATTAAGCGCTATTTTATACCGCTATCTTATTGAAATCCAAATAAGCATTACCCCCTATGTTGATACGATAAAACCGATGTTTTAAAGATTTTGATTATACTGTATAATATTATAATAGTCATTTTAGCTAAAATTTTTTTTTGTCTTCGAAATGTTCAATGTTAATCAACTGCAATAATCATCAACTTATTTTTTCTCCCCCCCCCCCCTTTTTTGAATAAATATCAATTTAATAGTTACAAAAAAAAATGCACAGAAAAATCATTTTTAGTATATATCTGAAACAAATAAAGTGTGTTAAATGTGTTTCTTATTAGGTAAAATATATAAATTGAAGCTTTTGCCAAATATTTCGCCTTTCTCGTTTTATAGCTTCAATTTATATATTTTACGTAATTTTAAGTATATAATAATTTATGGTGTACTGGTACTGTAAAGGGATAATTTGGACTCTCATTTATTTATTAGTACTAATGAGTACAATGAGAGTCGTAATAATAACAGCCAAATAAATATTACTAGTATTTTTCTAAATATGTATATTTATATACGTGGTGGCCGAGTTGGTTAGTGTTTTACTTAAAAACCTGGTTGGAATCCCGGTGTGCACCAATGAGTTTTTAATTACGAAACACTTTTTATTGTCATTTTAGTTCCTTAGAAGCTGGTTTTTTGAGTTTTCTTTTATTTGTAGGCACCATGAAGGAGCATCAAATTCGTGACCATTACAGTGTGGTGAACGCTCTCCCGCTGTGCAACGAGGAACATCTTATCAATAAACCTAAGGTAAACATATTGGAAAGTTTTAAGTACAGCTATGAAATACGGAAACTAAGAAGGTGCTAAGAAGACCTACAAAGTTGATCATTTCATTGTTGTTAAACCAAATTGATCGCTCCCACTATGCCGGCTAAATGTTAAATTTACGAAATGGCCGGCGATAAAGATGTTTGCATTATGAGTCTATTTTAATATCCGCGCTGCTTTAACAAATCAATCGCCCGCTTCATAACCGCACATTGAAAGGAGACTACCACCTCGACAAGAAATCGAAGCAGTAGTCTCCAGAAAACCAGTGAGCTCACAGACTAAAAACGAAACATGACCTGCGGCCACATTCTGTTTCTTATAACGTGAGCGTTAGATTGTCAAAATAACGAATTCCGTTATTAGCGTTCTCTCCTCCAATCAGCGAAGATTAAAAAACTACTCTGATTGGAGGATAGCGCGCAAATAGGGGAAATCGTTATTTTGAGAATCTAACGATCACGTTATAAGAATCCGAATGTGGCCGCTGGGGCCTTATTCCGAGTTTGCAACCGCTAAACACGACAAGATATTGCCTAAATTTCCCCTTTTCGTTACAGAACCTCACGAGCAGGTAACAAAATGCATGCTCATTCTGTGGCCGATGTACCAACCCGCACTAAAAGATTTGGTGATTCGTACATCTGTCGCACTATTAAAATGATGAATGCTCTGCCTGCTTGCGTGTTTCCTCCTTCCTATAACCTTGAGTCCTTTAAACGAAGCGTGAATATCTTAAGCCGGCATAATGGATGAAACCAGCTCTTACAACACAGTTCTAAGAGCTGGTTGTATTCATTCTTGGACCTGCATACTGCTATCGATCAGGTGGATGTGGGGTCACATGCCGAGCTCCTATAAAAAAATATATATATAAATATTGAAATATAAATTATATCCTGTTAATTATAGAGTTGAAATACCAATGCTCTTAACTTGTGGAGAATTCGTATATTTCAAGATGGCGGCATTATTATAGCCAACATAATACCATTAGAATAGAACTTATATTTCAATATTTATAGTTTACGCAACTTTTTTGTCGTGTTTAGCGGTTGCAAACTCGGAATAAGGCCCCTGGTAACTTGACGATCTGTATGGGCGGTGGTAACGAGACCGGCCGGTCGGCCTAGTGAAGTTATAGAGGCCTTCCTCCCACCTAATCTAATTCCCGTAATCATTACATTTGTGATATGTTTATTATACTTGTGACAGACCAAGCCGCGCCCTCCCGTGAAGGACTCCACTAGCCACACTTTGGAAGAAACCTATGAAAACACCACCATCACTATCGCGGAGGGCATGCTATGTCGCGAGTGTGACATCAATCTCGACGCTGAAAAGCACTTCCTGTAAGTTTGTCTAGATAAATATTTTTTATAATAAAATACTTCAGATGCTATATATGCTGTATTAGTTTCTCTTCTCATAAATCAGGAGCGCAATAATAACATCGCCTCTCGCGTGTTCACGTCATTACTTGACATGATGAGCAAAATAAAATAAACGTCATCGTCGATCGCCGCGCATACGTTTTCACGTCTTAATTTTTTCGATTGATGAGCAAAAAAAGTCAATAACAACGTCCCTTGATAATGAGCAAAAAATACGCTGTCATCAAACGTCCCATAACGTCTAAGTCTACCACAAGTATTTCTATCTGCTTTGTTCTGAGGGGGAGCTGGGGGAATTGGCATTCACAAGCTTTTTAGAGGACTTCTTGAAATAAATATTACGAATTTGGAGATTTTGAATCAATTTAGACTATGAGACGCAGTTTAGGTCTCTCCCCTAATAAATTGTGATTTGATCTGACCTAGTGAAGCTGTGTAGGTTTCTTCCCTGATAATTTGAGATGTGATCTGACCCAGTCAGAACATAAGATGTGAAGGTGTATCTCCTGATATATTGTGATGTGATCTGAGCCAGTCAGAACAAATTCTCCACTCATAATTCTAGATGTGATCTAAACCATTCAGAACATAAAATGTGAAGGTGTATCCCCTGATATATTGTGATGTGATTTGAGCTAGTTAAAACAAAATAGAATCTTACTGGAGTGGGAGCAGTGCTTTTGTCTCGGCGACGAATTCCCCGGGTACCCAAGGGATCCAATAAACGTTTTAGGCTCTTCCCCCGCTCCTAATAACTCCATAGGAGAACTGAAGCAAAACGGATAGTTACAGTTTTGTGTAACTATCCGGCTACTAAACGCTCCACTTAGTCTCTGAAGAAGCGCGTCACAAAAGACTGACTTTTACATATACATTTATTTATCTGATACAAAAGTTGAATAAAATCCTCCATAATTAATAAACAATCTAGATTAAAATTTATGTGGGTTAATATTCTGATAAGTTGTAACCTGATCCAGTCAGAAGCTGTATCTGTTTCTACGCAAATAAATTGTGATGGATCCAGTTAGCAGCGCTAGATTTCTCCATTGATAAAATAAATAAACAAAATAAAACGTAATATTGCAGCGGTCAGGCGGTGTGCAGCAAGTGTCCGTACGCCACGTCGTGTTACCGCGCCATGCTGCAGCACTCGGGCTACTGCGCCGGCCCGCACTCGCTGGAGGACGCGCCGCGCCACGCCCCGCAAGTCTCCCACTGCGTGTGCGGGTTCTCTACTGGCGTGGGTATGTACAAGCGTATGAGCGGGTATCTGCGCAGGCCCATAAAGAGAACGGATCGCGCTGATTTCAGCGCGTTTCCATTGACGCTTATTTTATAAATAAAATATATTAATTTAAGTTTGATTTCTCGCCATAATACGACTTAGAATACGGGAGTAAGCTCCAATTGCACCAAAGTGCCCGGTTAAAGAAATTGTAGCGATTAAAATTAAAAATGGCGTCGAATGTATCAGTTTTATTTTGAAAGTCGAATGACAGCGGAACATTTTACTCTAACAGCTACTCGACTATGGAATAAGTTGCCAATATATTTATCCTGAACATATTTTTTACATTTGTATTTTTTTTGTTGTATGTAATTTATTGTATAAATATTTTTCCTAATCTATTCGACGCCATTTTTATTTTTAATCGTTACAATGACTTTAACACTTTGGTACACTCCTCTTTAGTAGTGGCTGTGATTTGAAGTCTGGATAAAAGGATTTGGAAAAAGGAAATTAATAATATGTTGATGGTTTGGTATAGTGTGTGATGTTATACAGGCACAGACATGCTGAGTCACCTGCTGGAGTGTGGTCGGCAGAGCGCCTACCCCACCGCCGACGACGCCGCGCGCCACCTGGTGGGCGCCGACCGCGACAAACCCGCCGACCTCCAGGCCGACCTCGCAGTCGATAACATGGTAACTGACTCTACCGCCACCACTCATGAAACTAACAATAATATATGGAACCGCCATGTGCCTTAAATCGGCTGTAAAACGAAATGTCAAATAAGTTCGTTGCCGCCATATTCTGTTACTTCAACCAATCAACGCTCTCGGATTGCTTGTGTTCTCACTTTTTTTATTTGTATGGCGGCGGCCATCTTCTGTTCTCAAAACTGGAGAGGCGATTTAAGGGCCATGGACACCTTGGGCTTTATTCCGAGTTTTAACACGTTCACCGTCGCGCATTTTGCGTAAACTATAAATATTGAAATATAAGTTCTATCCTATTAAATATAGAGTTGAAATTCCAATGCTCATAAAATGTTCAAACTTGCGAAGAATTCGTGTATTTCAAGATGGCGGAATTATTATAGCCAACCTAATACCGACTATATGTCCATTGAAATAGAACTTATATTTCAATATTTGTAGTTTACGCAACGTCTTGTCGTCTTTAGCGGTTGCAAACTCGGAATAAGGCCCCTGATTATACAGTGAGAGGAAAACCCGTTCCCCGACTTAGGCCTTTAAACGGTGTACCTCTTACGACGAATTACATTACGTTCAAGTTTGTCACGTTTTACGTTAAATCTGAATGACCTGATGAAAGATGAATAGAGCAGGTGAATCTATATTGCCACCGGTAATCTTTAAACTAACTCTGCAATATCACGACGCTTTTGGAGTGGCAATATAATAATATAATGTTTCCTACAACTACAGACTATCATAATTATCAGAGTGGTAAGTCTCCTTGGTCCGAAAACATAGCATTCTGATGAACTTTTTCTGGACCCGTTCGATGCGGTCGATATAAGTTTGATATCTAGGATTCCAAATCTGAGATGCATACTCCAGGTGGGTAACCACCGACTCCGATACCGTGAGATCTCGTTCGAGTTGAGATCGAGAACGATGTTTTTGGTACAACGAAAAGTGAAACATCGTTGTATGAATTAACCAATGCATAACTAGTTCGAGTACCTAATTAATATAATTGATTGAATCAGGCGTTATTTTGTTACAGGCGTTTACCTAATTAATTACAAAAAAAAAAAAAAAAAATTATGGAGTTTGTAAATATGATTTGTATGAAATGACGTAATTTTTATCTCAACTCGAACGAGAACTCACGGTATCGGAGTTGGTGGTTACCCCCCAGGTTGCTTCTTACAAAGGCACAGTATAGTATCTGTATATTATTTGATATACATGGTGACTTTGAAAGGATGTACTTTGGGCTAATATGATGTTCTGCTGATCAAATCGAACAACTTTTCCCGTGTAACTATGTGTCTAAATTTCAACCTGTATAACGTATGTAAAGGGGGCGGAGTCGATCCCGGACTTCGCGCCGCCGTCCGTGCTCAACACGCAGCTGTCTCTGGATGACCTCGCGCCGCCCTCCGTCATGCTACCCGATCAGGTACTCTATTCACTCACATTTTTACAGTACCCCTAGTGTGAGTTTTCTAACTATTACTTTGCGTTTGAGTTAACTAAAATTTGTATGGGAAGTAGTTCAGCGCTCCAAGCGGAAATTTTGAGAACCAAAAATGCGAGCATGTGATTGGTCAAAATGTTAACGCAGTAGTATAGTTAACGTGAAAGTAAATGTTAAAAAAAACTGGAGCATGGCATGTGGCTGTGTATCTACCTGGTGGTAAGCAGACCCACAAAATCCATTTTTGGGGTCGTATCCGGAGGTCGTGGATTCGATTCCTACCCATGGCAAAAAAATATTAATTAATACGTTTTTTCTGTACAGTTTGTCATGGTCTGGGTGTTTATAAAATATAATATGTATATATCGTTGCTTCTGGTACAAATAGCCACAAGCCTAGTATGCTCTATATTGATTGCTTTACTTTCACTTGACTCTGATTTTTAAAAAAAATTACTGCAACCAAATTTAATAATATTATGTAGGACAATTTTCACATAATGCTCTGGTCACAAACTATACTATAGGCTTGTACTATGTGTAGCAGAAACAACAATATAACACATTATATTTTATAAACACCCAGACCATGACAAACTGTACTAATATTTTTTTATCATGGGTGGGAATCGAACTTACGATCTCCAAAGGCACAACTACTAGTCTACGGAGGCGGTCAATTACACAATTAACATTAGCGGAGAGACACTGCTCTTTTTGTACGAGGAAACTTCGCGATGGCGACTGGCGTGTCCTTAAGTGCACAGCAAATGGATTCGCGGACTAGAACATCAAAAAACATTTAAATTTTATTGCCAGTGATAATAAAGTTTTTTGAACATGGGGGTGTAGATTTTACCTATTCGATCTTAATTTCTTTATAAAAAATCTGTGAATTTTTTTTAATGACAACTAATGTAATATTTTTAAAATCATAAATCAAACTTTTGTTGATTTTTCGAAAGTTAATATTTTTTTATAAAGAGACTATCTAATTAGGATCTAGTTTTATATTTACACCTTCACGCTATTTTTTTCTTTAAAAAAAACTCTAATATGACTGAAAACAACATTTAAACGTACGCGACGGGAATCCATTTCCTGGCTTTGATTTAACATTGTATATGTTGGCAGCCGGAGCCGGAACACCTGAAGGAGGCATACGAGCAACCGTTGGCCACCCCACGCCACGAGGGGGCGCCCTACACGCTCAGCGACTTCGAGCCACTCCCGCAGGAACCCCTGCCGCAGCCTGACTTCGAGCAACTCTAACCAATTATATACATAGCCAACATTCTAGACATACTTTTATAAAACTTATATTAGCATTTAGAATAAAACTTAGGCTGAGTTGTACCAAAATGAACTGTCTATAAATGTAATGAATAAAATTAAAGTTAAAAATGGCGTCGAATGTACAGTCAACGGCAAGGTAAAGTATACGTTTTTAAAGTAAATTGACCCTTAATACAAAGGCGTAGAGTGCATCATATACCATTACCTTGGCGTTGACTGTACTAACTTTATTTTGCAGTACGAATGACTGGTGGTACATTCATTTTTAATTTTAATGGTTACATTATATTAACAAACACCTTGGCACAACTCAGCATTAAGGTAACAAACAGTATTGATGGCACAGTAGTTATACCACATTTGTATGTGAATCAGGATTGAGGGGCCAGCATAGTGGGAGCGATCTATATTGTTGTATTGTCGACCCTATTCATGGATTTTGTAGGTATGCTTCCTATCAGATAGATACAAAGTCCAATGCCGTGATTCAATAAAAAGTCTTATTACTAATAATTCTTAGGATTTTTAACAAAGTTAGCAAAAATCGAGTTTAGGATTAAAGTTAAGCCGTCCGTGATGACTTATTAAAGATCACTTTAATATCTTCAAATCTAAACTAATAATAAACTTAGAAAGTAAGTCTAGTTTGTAACAATAATATACCATAGAAACCATTTTGTATTAATATAATAAATATTATATAAATATTCAAAAAAGAAAAATTTCATAACTTTTACAAATTTGAGTTACCTTTGCAAATATAGGACTTACCAACTACTGACATAAAAATTATTAGTAAATTCCTATTACTAAAATGTGGCCCCTCAATCCCGATGATGTGTAAAAAATATTAATTTACAAGAGATACACTTAAATGTTTTTACTTGCCGTACTGAAATTTGTAAGTTTATTATAATTATGAATTCTATATACATGGTGGCCGAGTTGGTTAGTCCTTAAGACTTAAAACCACTTAGGTCCCTGGTTCAAACCCCGGTGTGGTGTACCAATGAGTTTTTAATTCAAAATATTATGCATTTTATTTGACAACTACTATAGTATTAACATGCTATTACGGATAGCATGTTAAGCTGTCGGTCCCAGATTCACTACACCAACTTGTGAAACTATTTAAGATGAGTTATTGAGTATTTTCAAACACCACGACGAGCTGGCGACTTGTTCGCTCTAGACTCGGATACCATAGTTTATGACGACGTGGGAATAAAACCCCTCTGCTGGGTACCCGCCTAGGCGAACTCAGGGGTTGTCTGATGATAATACAAAGTCGAGATAACTGGAGGCTACAACCAAGTTTCTGGATTCGGAGTATCTGGAATCTGTGCTTCGCCTCTGCCCAACTGAATATTACAATTTCGAATGCTTATTATTATGTAAATCTTTTAATTCTGTATGTTTTTGACATTTCAATATTATGAGATTTTATCAACATAAGCTCATTTGAAAGTGCGCAATGACTATATATCTCCGCGCCAGTTTCAGTTACTAAGTGTTGTAGCACTTGTAGCATTTAATTTGTCAATCGCAATATTGTTAGCAAAGTGACAGAAGGCCAAACATCGAGATTGAATGTTGATTAGATGTTTCAAAGCACCTATCCTATATAAAGACTTAGGGAATTCAAATTTGGGATTTTTACTGCACATTCAGAATATGTTGAATACATAATTCTGTTATGCTGTAAACACCGGTTTAAGACGATCTTATATTCAAACATTCAAGTAACATTACTCGCGCCGCGTATATCTTTGCGTCTTTGGTGCACACTGAAAACAGGTAAAGCACTGTATTCAGACTCAGCTGTCTGTGTATACTAACTGGTTCAAAATGAAATAAACGCGTATATGCGCGAATTCGACTAAAACCAATTTGTACCATGAAACATGTTTGTGAATGTATTTGACTGTATTCAATATTATAAGCGTTACTGTCTTTTGATTTAAAACCTCAAATTCTTGCAGAGAAATTGATGATTGTTCAATCATCAATTTCTCTGCATGTCAAATGCCATTTATAATATGAAAAAATAGGGGAAAACTGGACCTGAAAAAAACATAAACCTTTTGTTTTAGACAGGTTCTAAACATCAAATCCAAGTGTTGATTAGATCAATATTGATTTATCAATTTGATGTACCTATTAAATCAGGCATTTGCATAATCATCATCCTATTACATTGGCTTTTGTTTAGTCCGGCAAGAGGAACTAATATAAAATACCAACTATATTCTATAGCAGAATTTTTAGTCTTTGGTTGTGAATACTTTCACTAATCGTCAAAATAATGTATGGATCATGCATATTGATGAAGTGTTATTCCTAGCTACTCTGCCATCATATATTGAGATAGATTAACTATTGTAACATAGTTTATGAAAAATTAAACAAATAAATTTTAGATTTAAGATTATATTTACCTAATCTTAGTAAAGATAACCTTGTGGATAAAATATTATTTTACTTTAGGTTTATAAAAAAATCAAACTATATTTGTAGTAAGCTCTACCTGTGTATGTATTTAGGCCATGCACTCCAATTTTGCAAAATAAAGCTTAAAAATTTTAAGTTTACCTATTGTTTTAATTTATTTGTTATCAATCACAAAAAACTTGCCCACTGAAGGTCCAAATATATTTCTCTACCTATCAATGTAATACCTTTAAGTTGCTATATTAACATTTCGAATGCCGTGGCATGGATCCGCACTAGGAATTGAGCTCCAAAATATCGGTTTTAAATAAATTCCGGAATTGCGACATATTTCAATGTCGTTTGTAATACCGGAATTGGTGAATCAATACTGGAATTTTGATATCGAAAAAAATATATAACTGTCACGGTTTGAGGTGTAGTGCGAAAATTTCAACAGGAACGCGTTGACGTTCTTGAAATTTCACTACCACCAAAATTTCTAGGACTTCATGGATCGGGGGTACTACCGGAAGCCCATTGACGTGTCGATCAATAGAAATCGAAACTTAAATGTATGGGATTTGACATTTCTCTTCAATCAAGTACCTAAACATTCATTTTTATCAATCAACGCGTCGATAGGTATGTCGATGTAGCTTGTATAACATTTTAAAGAAAGCCTTGAACTCCGGAATTCCGGAACTAAATAGCTTAATATTGAAACCCAATACCGGAATTGAAAAATGGTCCAATATTCAAGCCCTAATCCGTACCTATCTCTGTTATATGGCGAGTGACAGATCCATACCAAGCATGAAGCTAAAAAAACGCGCCCCGCGCCAATGGAGTAAGCATGATACATAAATTGTTTCATAATAGTACGATACCGGTGTCGCCAATTTCTGAGGCAAACAAATGAAGAACGGGGAAAAAGGTGTGGCTTCAAATGGCAGCTCAACGCTTCTGACACTTAAAAAACTGCTTGAGAAAAAAAGAGATACAAGCAAACACGAATGTGTGCGCATGTCTATGAAGTGTATTGTTTTTTTATTATAAAAAGCTAAATATTTAATTGCATACTTAATAGTTTCGATAGTGTTGCCACCGATAACAAATATTATTACTTATCGATATAAACCAAATATTTTGGGATTTATAGAGATCATCAAAGATTAATAATTATTTATCGATATACAATTGTAATACACACACATATCATCATGGTAACCAGCGGGGTTTTTAATCCCACCTCGTCGTAGCCGATGGTATGAGTCTACACCGAACAAGTGGCTAGCTCGTCGCGATGTTTTGAATAGACTTAGAATAGGTTTAGAATAACTTTGAAAAATATACTTTGGGCTAATATGATCAAATCAAACAACTTTTCCATGGAACCATGCCTCGCAAAAGAAAAAAAAATGGTCTTCTCCATACAAACTAGTAACGTTAAAATGACCAATTTGTATGGGGAAGTACTTTTTTTTTTCATTTGCGACATATGCTTCCATAGGAAAAATTGTTAGATTTTATCAGCAGAACCTCATATTAGCCCAAAGTTGATTACCAATTTTCTTCTCTTTTAATTGCATCTACCCATTTACGTTTTAATGCCGGATCTTTCGGGAAACTGTATCATGTATAGAAAATATAATTAGTATTATATAAAAAACACAATAATTGTATAATATCTCATAACCATGAAAGTATTTACAATAATCGAGTTTATCAACTATAAAATCACATCACTAAATAGTAACTGACAAACCTCGTTGGACGGTTCTGTTGTCGCCATACCTTTTGATTAAATTAAATTGAAAAGATTATAAATTATTTTAAAGTATCGAAATTTTCATTAAAAATAAAAACACATCACTAGTTCTTCAACTTCTAACTGTTGCACATAGTTTGACAGTTACCGTCAGATTTCGATATTTTAATTATGGGTTTTATTATTATTTTTTATTAAGGTTTAATATAAGAAAAACATGTTAAATACATATTTGAAATACGTGACACTAGGTACTTTTTTTTAATAGTAGTTTCTACACAGCTTTAATGCACAATTAACCATTTTTCCGACAATAAAAGCGGAGCTCTTTTCGACTTTCTCCGCCGAACGCACAAATCAGACTGAGGATGTAAAAAATGTGAAAGTGTGTGTGAGTGACAAATTTGTCACTCGCGCGGCACTCTGCAAATTGAATGATGCTTACTCCAGTAGGGGCGCGCGGACGGGCACGGTTTTTACCTTCATGATACCAAGACTTCTTTACATTTTATGTAATTTTGATTATTACCATGAAATATAGAATAAATTCCTTTGCAACTAAATTAGAATGAATCAAAAAATATTAAACATTGCGGGCACTTAGGGTACACCAAAGGTTAAACATAATCTAGTTGCTGTAAACAAAGCATAATTAATTAAGACCTAAAAAACTTTAATTGAATTTTGTTGGGAAGTAACATAATCTTTTAAAACTGATTATAGCTTAATATGTCTGGTTACGCCATGTTGTATGTATTTATAATACCGCGATCTAGCGAACGCATATTTGGGCACGCAACGTACGCGCGAACAACAGTTCGCAACGCATATCAAAACCCGCAACCCTCTTGTAACCTGGATAGTTGAGATCTGGAAGTGGACTTAACTCTCGTCGCAGTGGACGAACGTGAGTACCTGTGTGTTCTATAAGGTAGAAGGGATATCTCCCCTAGGCATAGGTGCATACAACGCTCTTCCACCATCTCCACGCACGACGAATTCGACCAGGTGGGCGATTCTCGCGCTTTCGAGATTCATCTCGATTCGAGATTTTTAAACGAAAAATGACTAAATATGCCATTTTTCGTTCAAAAATATCGAACATTAAACGAAATAAATAATAAATATTAATTAATAAACAATAAATATATAAATATTGAACGAAAAATTACATATTTCGCCGTGTTAGAGCGAAAACCAACTAACTCATTTTTTTTGGTAAATTCACTTTTTTACATCAATCGTTTCAAAAACTTCCGCTTTCTCTAATGATAAAATCGACTAAGCTCTGGGACGTTTGGTTTCGAAGATAGTGGGTGTTAAAAACAATTAAACGAACGGTTTTAGCCGAAAACATAAATTCAAAAGTAATTAAATGTGGATAATATTTTTAATTTCATATTTATGCTGTGGTAGATACGACTAATTCCCTATAAATTGTTTTTACTTGGATAAGTTCTTAAGCAAATATCGATTTGTTTGAGAAAAAAATCCGATTAAAAGTTTTTAATTTCTTTTTTTCTCCATTATATTAGCATGATTCTACTAAAATCTAATAGTAAAACATTATACCGAAACTTAAGTGTTTTTAGCATGCGAAGTTTTTTGGTTTTTAATATAAATAACCAACTACAAAAATACGCTATAATGAGATAGATGGTTTTAGTACTCATATGCAAATGTATCTTAACATTCTTAACTCATAATATCGAGCGCAAAAACCAATTATCTCATGTTAGCTGTTTTAGTTTGGGAGTCAGCGTGCGATTATCCGGTGTTTTAATGGTTTCTAAGTCTTGGAGTGATTAAAACGTGGCAGAAAAATACAAATAATCATCGTTGATACATAATTAGTTAGCAGTTTAAAGGATTTTCTTAGATTTTAAAGGGTAAGTCTTCATTTCTTTATATTTGAGGTAATGTTGCGGAGGGTTTTTAATTGTAAATGTTTTACTTATTTTGGCCATTTATATTGTATTTGAAAATAAATTTATTCCTTTCAGTACGTACGGTACTAACACACCATTATTTACAAAACATAATTATTATTTCCAGGCTAAGTATTCAGAAAATTATGAAACCTACCTACTGTTAGGCAGTAGATGATTCCCGAAAAAAAATGTAATGGATGATAAAGAGGACTTTTTAATATCCCAGGCCTACGACTTATTTCAAAAGCCATAACGAAAAACTTTTGGTATTTCGATTCGATTATCGATTGGCTCTTTGGTAAAGCCCTAAAATTATCTCTAAGACCCCAGGTCTTAGAGATAATTCGGGCGAGGCGACGTGTCGCGTCGCCTTTAATCAAAACTGTATAGGCTTTGACAGTGGTAAGTTTGTAGGTAAGTGGGTAAGACGTAATGATCTTTGTCTATAGATTTGTTGGACCTGTGTCCAACTTCTAAGAGGCTGCAAGGTTATTTTTATTTGACTTATTCATTACAAAATCATTTGTATTTTAGGGTTCTGTACCCAATTATACAGGTACTTAATATGTTATTATAGCTACCTTAATATGTTGGTCCATTTGCCTGACTGTTACATGGCCAAATTGTCGT
The DNA here is from genome assembly GCA_947458855.1 of Monopis laevigella. Lineage (NCBI taxonomy): Eukaryota > Metazoa > Arthropoda > Insecta > Lepidoptera > Tineidae > Monopis > Monopis laevigella. The sequence continues at coordinate 3,239,009 of OX381583.1, read as the reverse complement.
CTTCAGGGCCCAATGCTTAAAAAAACATCAATCTGTATCTGTAGTGTGAGTTTTAATTCCATAGTAGTTTACGTTAACTGTTGCGTTTATCGAGCACTCTCCACCAACCAGAACAGTTCACTTACCTAAACATTTAAAATCATCCTATCTGATTGGTGGAGACACTCACACTAGAGGCACTGGTTAATTATAGTTTTTAAATCACCTCTACTGACTTAACGCCTGCTTAACGTCTCAAAGTACGGGATCATAACCAAACTAGAAAATTTCTGGGCAGAAGGATCGATTTTAAAGGAAGAACACCATCCTTAGATGTGGTTGTGGAACGCTTTATTAATGGCATAAACAAGGTAGATCAACAGCCAATTAGTAATGTGAAGAAAGCTAGGATTTATGACAACTACCTAACATCTAGTCTAACATGGCCTTTTCTTGTATACGACTTTAACAAAACTATTCTGGTAAATCTGGATGCAATTGTCATAAAAAAACTTAAGTCTTGGCTTGGGTTAGCACAGGGCGCTCACTCCTCCACGCTGTTCAGGGGACAGCAACAATTTGGGGTGAATTTTAAAAAGCCATGCTGGGACTGCGAGACATATACTTCCTTGGGTGCAAGACTCTACTTGAAAAAGGACACGATAAAGTTCTAGAATACCGACATGATAAAGTTCTAGAATAAATTATTCGTGAAGTTGTAAGTCTCAGTATTGCTAGAGCCAGAAAAGGATTATCAACAAATGGAAGACTAACTACTTTTGTAAAGGAGACAACTCAATAAAACTCAAAGTAAACCTTTCTCAATCCTGGACAAAGCACAAGACTGGAAAATATTCATGGATGCATTCAAAACACATTACAAAATTCCAAACGAACTAGCAGTTTCAGCCTATAGACTAGACATACTGGTGTACTCTCGGTACTTGAAGAAAGTAATACTTATAGAACTCACCGTTCCGTGGGAAACAAACATTCCTAAGGACCACAACATCAAGTCCAACAAATATTTTGATCTCATAAACGAAATTACTAGAAACGGATTTAAAACGCAACTTTATGCAGTGGAAGTTGGTGCAAGAGGAATTCTAGCAAAGTTTTTGCATCGTCTATTGAAGGATCTTGGCCTTCCAAGATCAGCTGTCGGAACTTTTATGGAGCGCGTTTCCAAGATGGCGCTAACAGGATCATATAGTATTTGGTTGAGTAGAGGGGGTAGTGAACACAGTGCAGATGAGAGTTCAAAAGGCCTTTAAACCTACTTCGTCAAAATAGTTGACTGTTTAAAATTTACTTTTAAATGTACTACAAATTTTACAGAATATGACCGAGTAAGCATTTGTAGAAAATACTGGAGTATGGACTAAACCAGCAATGAGAACTTTCTTTTGGGATGAATTAAAATTCATCGGCCAAAAAAAATATAGTTGAAGCGTTGAGAAGCGCGATTAACTGAACAATCAAACACAAAAATGTATTTCCTTTAAATTAATGACCCAAAGCACGAAGTTTGTCAGATTTTTTTTTGTAAAACGTTTTATAAATCGATGAATATCTTTATAGTCAAGCTTAAACTAACCCTAACTACTTAACTATCTACATATAAATACACACACCCACACCAACACTCACTTCCACATACACACTCACACACTACTTGTGATAAACTCAACTTAAATTTTAAGAATATTTAATTAAATAATAAAGCTTAATAATACAAAATGTTGTTTTTTTTTTCATACATAATTTAAATAATAATATTTATTAGAAAATAAAAGAATCTTTCCTTCATTGTATAGGTTGTGGATTGACGATTGACCTAACAAGACTTACCCCCATATTCTAAGACGTATCCTTAACTCCACTTTCACTTAAGGGACGTCTGTCTCATACTAGCTTTCTTTACTTGATATTTAGTGAAAAGAAACAGACGTTCCTTGAGTGTAAAGTGGAGTAAAGAACATGTCTTGGAATACGGGGGCTAGTGTCAGAGTTTAAAACCGCCTGTAACATGGGTAATGTAAAAAAACCATTTGAACAGTGATTGAAACCGACGGTGACGGTTTAACGTGTCTTTGAAGCACGGAACCATTTTTTTCTTATCGCGGTATTAAAAAATAATAAGTTTCATTTAATTTTGATGACTTGACCTTGCATTTGGTATAAACTTTATAAAGTTTAATGTAATCAATTAAATATTAAAACCCCATATATTGTTAATTTTTATCTACTGGTAAAACCAACTATTATTTACATTTTTGCCAATAACTTCTACGCAGTAAGTAAAATATTTCGTTTTATGAGCTAGTATGAACAAACATGCTGTTATTTAACTTGGAAATTAGTTATTAGCTGCCTTCCTATAATACCTTGTAAAATAAGTTGTGATTTTGGTTCAAGAAGAAAAACCAATTAAGTAAGTCACCCAAAAAAGTATTTAGCTATTTTAACAATATTGTAAGTTGTATTTGTTTAATTTATATAAATACACTTAAAGGTTATAAAATTTTCTACCTACCTACTTGCTCTTATATCTCTCAATGTCTTGACAAATATGTGAAAAAATACCACAAACTTTCAAAACGCATTTCCTCAAAATATTAATTGTGCAAAAATGGCTAACTTAGTTGGTTTTCGTTCTAACACGGCGATTTAGTCATTTTTCGTTTAAAAATCTCGAATCGAGATGAATCTCGAAAGCGCGAGAATCGCCCACCTGCACCAACGCAAGGTAACGTCACGTCGCTATCGAAGGTTCTTGCTGACGTCACCCTAACCCACCCGTGGTGCAGGAGATCGCCTTGGTCTACCTGGCTACACCAATGTCAGTTGAACTGTATTTACTAGTGCAAACTTGTATTTTGAATATCACTAGCTGCCATATTCTGTTTCTTTTATATTAGAAAATAAAATCACACACAACATAAGAACCACACGGAATACTAAAAACTGTCAAGTCAAATGTACCTGTTATTATCATATTTATAGTTTTTCATTATTTTGACAAGCTAATGTTTCTATTTAAGAAACAATACAGCAGCAGTAGCAGCCGTATTTTAAGAAGAATATAAACCAGCTTGAAAGTGTACAAAGACGGGCAACAAAATTACCTTATTGCTTGCGGAAAAGGACTTACGAAGAAAGGCTTGAGATCCTTAAACTACCAACGCTGAGAGACCGCCGATCACGTGGAGATTTGATCGAGACCTTTAAAATCCTCACAGGCAAATATGATTGTCCCCACTTGGCTGAAATGTTCCTTTTCAACGATTCTATATTTCCCTGTCGTGACCATGACATGAAACTGTCAAGAACACTTAGCAGCAAAAATGTTGGATATAACTTTATTAGCAACAGAGTGTTGAATATGTGGAACAGGCTGCCACAGGACATGGTCAACTCCTCTACTGTTAACACTTTTAAGAATAAGCTGGACAAGTGGCTAGTAACTAACAAATTAGACAGTAAATAAAAAATTAAGAACTATACACCAGTGCTTGATATAGGCATATCAGCAATTCGCTGCTCGCCTATTATATAATAATAATAGTAATATATTTATGGCTATTTTCAAATGATTATGTAGTGTTTAAATGTTTATCTTTAAACAAAATTGTATGTATGTGTTTTAATCCCACCTCGTCGTAGCCGATGGTATGAGTCTACACAATGAACAAGTAGCTAGCTCGTTGCGATGTTTTGAATAGACTCAATAACCCATCTATAAACAGTCTCACAAGTTGGTATAGTGAAACCGGGACCGACAGCTTAAGATGCTCTCCGAGGCACTATAGTGGTGTTGTCAAACAATTTTACATAATTTTTTTAATTAAAAACTCATTGGTACCCACCGGGATTTGAACCAGGGACCTAAGTGTTTTTAAGTCCAAGGTCTAACCAACTAGGCCACCACGTATACAAAATTGTTGGTTTAAATATTTAATACCATTTATTAGATTTGATTTAGTTGGGTTAAAATGTTAATTTATTTTTTCTTTTCTTTTTAAAACTTAGTACCACTTTGTTTTTAACACTATATTCCTCTATATAACTCATATCATTATCTAAATTTATGCTATCAAAGCAAAGATCATAGGTCTTCCATATATATTTCCAGGATATTTTCACTTTACTCCCAATCCTCTGTTGGTGTATTTGAAAATGTCTTGCAACTGCTTTTTTCAAACCTCCCACAGTAATTCTCTGGGGGACCTAAAATTAACAGAATATTGATCATAAAAACATTATAAAATACTAACACAAAAGTCACAGGTCTTACAACTTACAATAACTCTTAATTTAGGTTCATCTTCCCGAGATACATAAACTGTGATGGACTGTCCATGTTCAACTGCAATCTATAAGTAGGTAACAACTTAGATAATTTGTAAAAAAAATGTAAAATATTTAAATCTGATTATAATACAATACTAACTTGTGATATTATTTCTTCTAGCATGAAATCTGATGGAATATCTGAGAGCAGAGAATCTTGGGCAAGTACCTTCGATAAAGATGATTGTGTAACTTCTAGTAGCTCATCGTGAGATAATGAACTTGCTAGTTCTTCTAAATTTTCCATTGTAACTCAAAAATAATGGTAAAAGGTAGTTATTCGAAAATAATGAGTATCCCCGTGGACAAGGAGCATAGTGTTCTCTACAAGAGTATACCCATGGATAAGCACTGAACAAACAAATTGTGGAAATTATATCTTTGATAGAAGTATGAATACCAACGTATATTTTGGTATTGGCTTGGCTTATTTATAAAGACATTCAGATCCAAGGAATTTATTTAATCAAAGTACCTATGAAAAAAGTAAGAAACGAAGTTAATAATTTTTTGAATTTTATGAAGCCTGTAGAGGTGAGCGTTACGGAACGTAGATAGTTACAATAAAGTCGTTATTTATTAACTAATAACGGTTATTATATTTGTAATAACTATTTAATTAAAAAACGTAATTAAGAAAAAATAACATAATATTGAGTATTAAAAGGGTTAGATCTCATTATTTCCTTTTACTAGAGTACACGATAGGCTTACGACTGATGGTTGACGTGATATATTGAAAACATTTTCGACCTTAATGACATTTATCGAGTACCTTTTTTTTTATTTCATTCGATTTATTAGATGGCATACCATCAAATTCCACCAAAAAATGCGATTTGACAATAATTTGACAATTATAGTAAAAAAACGTTTTGACATGACATTTTGCCAGATTACATCAATACCATAACTATGAGTCCAAAAACACAATATAAGCCAAATGGATATAAGAGTTATTATCAAAACAAATATTTAATACTTTTATTTAAAAAAAAACAAAAAAACTAAAACAAAATAACTTTTTTTTTTAAAATACAACTACAAAAAACCTAGAAAGAATGCGCTATGAATGCGTCGCGGAACGTAGCGCAACCAATCACAGCAAAAGCGTGAACATCAATAACCACCTTGTCGGAGTGCAACGACGATATTTTAAAAACCGATACATAAAAAAGAAACTAAAACGAGGATAACAACAAAAACTCAAAAAAAAAAAGACATAAACCTTAGAACTAATGTGCAACCAATCACGAAAAAACTACTATAACAAAAATCACTAAATATCACAATAACGTGAAATAACAATAACCACCACGTTTCAAGCGCTTCAACAGTGATATCCATATAGATAGGTACATTCGTTCCGTCCGTTTCAATCACAAGTTGTGGAATGTCGAGTTGCGGGAATAGAAGCGAGCAGTGACATAGCGCAAAGCGGTGAAATAATGAACTAAGTAAACCAATTTATAACAATTACTACAGAGAGATGGCGCTAATAAATTAAATAATGCAGAATATAAGGTTGTGGTCAATAAAACTTTATTTGTCTTTTGGATGTTAAAGTTAAAAATTGATAAAATAAGAAGACATGTAAAAAACATAATAAAATTATGAAATAAAAAAAAGTGCAGAAGCTGGGATGGAACTGGCGTTCTGTGGTTTTTAAGTTATTTAGACAGAATAGAATCTTGTCGCCATAAAAAAATCAAAATTAGATAGACAATTTGAAATAAAGAAAATTTGTTAGATAAGTCACAGAAGAAATAATTGTACAATGTAGATACGTTTTATAGTTCTGACTGCTATTAGAGTGAATAAGTTATTATATTTAAAAAAAAATGGTACACGGGTAAAGTATTACTAAGTACAAAAATAATTTAAAACAATGTTTTTTTTGAGAGTTGTTTGAGAGTAAAGTAACTAACTTTATGTACCTACCTTCTACCTAAGAAGGTAGGTACATAAAGTTATTTTCGAGGCACCGTCCAATTCGAAGTTTGCGTTGTAGGTACCGGAGATCGTGAGATTAAACCCCACGGCAAATAATATTAGTACGTTTGCGTTCGCGACCTTACAATAAAATTAAAAGAAACAAATTCAACGTTAAACATTGCTCGTCTAGTCTTACGCTTATGGTAAATAATTTTTTTTTTGCTTATTAGATTTTTAAATAATAACTATAAATAGTTACATAACGGGTGATTAACAAAAAGAAAAGTAGCCGTTACGTTACAATGAAATCACGTAACGACCCACCACTAGAAGCCTGTGATAATAATTCAATTTCTTGTTTGTATGGCCTCTCGCTTTTCGCGAATTTTGCCAGTGTCTAGTTGATTGAGGGTAGGTTCATGTATGTATCATCATCATCATCACGGGTGCCTTATGGCGCCCGAGACCGCCTAGACGGCCCCAGGGTACCCAGCGGAGGGGTTTTAATCCCACCTCGTTGTAGCCGATGGTATGAGTCTACACCGAACAAGTGGCTAGCTCGTTGCGATGTTTTGAATAGACTCAATAACCCATCTATAAACAGTTTCACAAGTTGGTATAGTGAGGGTAGGTTCAAAATTTATATATATGATAATAGGATGGAAAGGAATAAGGAAAGGACTAGGTTTGAATTAGGAATGGCCATCACATGACCGTATGCAAACATACGGTATAGTGATGCCAGTGTCTAGTGAAGGAGGAAAGAATCTACAGTAAAATGGGTACCGCCATTTTACTGAAGAAATGGATTCATTGAGATAGCGCAAATACTGAGATTACTGCGTAAATACTACACTTCTCACACTTAAGATTACTTATGAATGCTTATTCTACAAAATTGGTACACTTTTGCACAATAATATCCTATAAACTTAACTATGAAAAATATACTAGAAACACACGACTACAATCTTCGGGCTACCCTCAAGGAATCCCCCACTGAACAACCTATGATAGATAATAAAGCCATCAACATTTTTTTTTAATTTATTTTAACATAGCATTGGAAACTGTTTAAATGGATACAAGTCCATCGGGCAGCCGTTTTGCCATTGCCATACCCATACCGTACTTGTTTTGCCATTGCTATACCTATACCATAGTAGCCTTAAACGCTCTACGCACCATCCATCCTGCTGTACAGCCCGCCAAGGTCCTGCACGATGCCCTGGCTGACTGATAGGGCTTCTCTTTCCCCCCAACGGGAGAAAGGCGACTGTGACGAGATTGTGGTGTCTTAACAGTAGTAGCTTAGCGAACGCTAACCATTACTATGGATAGGTCTTTGGTGACCTTATAATTGGTCTAAGGATTCAGCGGCCACATTCTGTTTCTTATAACGTGATCGTTAGATTGTCAAAATAACGATTTCCGCTATAAGCGCGCTCTCCTCCAATCAGAATAGTTCTTGAATCTTTGCTGATTGGAGGAGAGAGCGCTAATAACGGAATTCGTTATTTTGACAATCTAACGCTCACGTTATAAGAAACAGAATGTGGCCTCAGGAGTGCTTTGTGGTAAATCCGTATACTGCTCAACCCCTCGCAGCGATCGCCTTAGCTGGCGATCGATACCAGGGGCTCTAGAGAAAAAGCAGGCGAGGCGACATGTCGCGTCGCCTCATTCAAAAACGTATGTATTTTGGCAGTGACAGTAGGCGTGAGGTACGCTGTCACCTGCCAAAATCTATACAGTTTTGATTGAAGGCGACACGACACGTCGCCTCGCCTGATTTTTCTCTAAGGCCCCAGGGGCTCTAGAGAAAAAGCAGGCTAGGCGACATGTCGCGTCGCCTCAGTCAAAAACGTATGTATTTTGACAGTGACAGTAGGCGTGAGGTACGCTGTCACCTGCCAAAGTCTATACAGTTTTGATTGAAGGCGAAACGACACGTCGCCTCGCCTGATTTTTCTCTAAGGCCCCAGGTCGCGCGGTAGTCGTCGTATGGCATCCGGTGGCCTCAAATGCAGAGGGGTCAGGTCCCGTATGTGTGGGTGGTCTGATGCATCTGTACGCGAGTACATCCGGGTAGCCAAACTAACGACAAAGTCGTCCAGTGTTACCATGCCGCGATGGAATGCGTGTTGGAACAAAGACCTTCCACAGTGACGTGAAATCTACGGCCCTCCAGAAAGGAGGCCACAACCCGCACTATCCTACGAGGTATGCTAGTGTTTAAGAGTTTGAACAGAAGCCCGCCGTGCCAGACTTTGTCGAACGCCTTCTCCATATCGAGGAATGCCGCACAGGTGAAGTGACGCCTGTTAAGGGCCACAGACAGTCTGTGCACTACAATTGGAGAGTAGTACTATGCTCGCTTCGGAATCCGAATTGTTCGTCGCGTGGAGTAAAGTGAGGTACGATATATCGCAGAAGTAGCTTTTCGAATACCTTTGAAATCGCCGGTAGGAGTGCAATGGGGCGATAGCTCTCGGGGAGCTTAATATTCTTCCCCGGTTTGGGTAGCATAATAATACGACCTTCCTTTCAGGAAGTCGGGAAATGTGCGGTACGCACTATGCCATTGAAAAGGCGGGTGTACGCGGCGATAGTTTGCGGCGGCATACACCGTATTGCCATATTTCCGATGCAATCGCCGCCGGGTGCTTTCCTTGGCTTGGGGCGGCTGAAGGCTCGAGCTACCAAACCGGGGGAGAATATAATCGGGGGTTCGGTATCTGGTATCGCGGAGCGGAGACCAGTCTCCACTTCGCGTTCTACCTGATCGCGAGAGCCCCCACCACCGCGACCGTCGGGCAGATGGATGGTAAATAGGCCTGACGTACGTCAAACACATCGTGCACTTGACCGTGTATAGGCTTGCTGTACAGCAGATTCAACATTTAGAGCTTGTGTCGCAAGGTGATTGGACGTCAAAATTGAAAGGGAAGATAGAAAACACTTTTAAGATTTATAAAAATATAATTTATTTGAGTATACTCTAAATCTACTTTTTTCCTCTCTTCTACTGCGGCAACATTAGGAGATCTCCGATATTTTAGCATTTAGATAAAACTGGAGGCATTTTATATATAAAAAGGTGCAGCACATATTATAGTTTACTTAGGGTCAGGCGGGGTAATTATGAATCACCTGGGGCCTGACCAAAGAACACGATCGCCAATCGAATCGCCTCATCGATCGATAAAAATGTATAGGAATTTTACTCTATGGGTAGAGTCCGATCGCCGAGAAACGTCAAATCTCATACATTTAGCTTTCGATAGGTATTTCGATTCGATTATCGATCGGTTCTTTGGTAAGGCCCCTAATAAGTATTAGGTATTTTGAGTAAAAATAATACAGATCTGAACTATCTAAAAAAAATACTTTCATTGTAGATCTTATTACATAAAATGAGTAAAAATAATACATATCTGAACTATCTAAAAAAAATACTTTCATTGTAGATCTTATTACATAAAAATTATGGTACTTTTCTCTTAGACCCTGCTAATAAACAAGGTTGGCAACTTTTAGATAAAATACAATATATATGAGGCAGCTAAACATGCTGTAGTACATGGAGAGAAAAAAATGATTAGGAATCATGCATTAATAAATTTGGCTAAACCTTTACTTCATAAATGTTGGTTACGTTATTGGAATAGTTCTGCTAAAAAAGGTGGTTATTATTTTTTAATTCAACCAGAAATTCCTCGTAAGCCATGGTTCTCAAATTTAATTTTTAACAGACGTCAGTCATCAATAATATCACGGTTAAGGTTTAAATCACAATTCATTACCATCATTACCATCTTAAGAAAATTAACGTTATAACTACAGATTTATGCGAATGCGGTTTTGATAAAGCTGATGCGAATCATATAATACTATCATGTGACCGGTTTGACCATACATTTATTTATAATTCATTAGTATCACATAAATTAGCTCTTCCTACTTCTATTTCTATTATCTTGTACAGTTGGTCCATCCCTGTGATTAGAACCATTTTAGATTTTTTAGATGTAAATAAAATAGATATTTAGTATATAATATAATATTGATAAAAGTTATCTTGTATTCTTTTCTAATGCAATGTTACTTAATTAATAAGTGTTTAGAATCTTATTATTTTCTTGCGATGTGTATAATATTGTCCATCCGTGGAAGTTTGGTAGGAGCCAAGTTGGCTGTTTTAATTTGTCTTTGGCTGATATTGTAAAATAAATGCCATTAATAAGGAAAAAAATAATAATAATAAGGTGTTATTAAATGAAACATACTATATTAATTATACAGTACCTATTTAAATGTTTGTGATTGACCGTTTCTTTGAAGACATTAAAGTAAATAAAAACAATAAAATTAATGAAAACAAAATAAGTCAGGGTATCACTGTCACATGAAAATACCTATAAGTAAATAAATACCTACCTATTTATGCATAATGGTAGCATAATATACTAACGTATGCCTAACCGACGGTTTTTAATAATAATAAGTTCCTACTTTTAAGTACATAGTTGATAATGGCCGATTTCATAAACAGCTCTCTAAAATATTATTAATAATATGTTATACGTTAACGTAACGTGTGCTTTTGAAATATCCTATTTTCAATTATTTATAAATTTAAGGAATACCTACTAACTCTTTGTACTTCTATTTAAAATTTTCTTTAAAAATCTTTCCCTAAAAACTCTATTAACAATTCTTTAAAAACATTATTGTCACTATTACTTTTATTAACAGACTTTTTTATAATTTAATTCTGTAATTATTAATGAGGATCAGTAACTTATAATCAAATTCAATAAAACTATCCGTATCCACGTTGTTCTTAATGAAATAGGAATGGTATATCTTTTTGAATTATCAAAATCGGACCATTAGTTACGGAGATATTAAATAATAAACATAGGCCATTCCTGCCGCTAAAAGCCAGTGTGCCAAGCTACGCGTGACGTCACTGTGACTGATAATTTCGTGTGCTATCTGTATTAACTACTCGGCATTGGGATGTCTTGATGAACTAGTCTTTGTATTTCTTTTTTCAATTAAAGTTTTGGAGCAATTGTTTGACCTAAATAAAAGTACCTATTCAATTTCTTGATAATTTACTTTCAGGGTTTGTTTATGTCTGTTTGTCATAGCTTTGATTTTCACACATGGTTCTCGCACCGATTTTTCACTTCTCTTGCTAGTTGTTTGCATAATAACTGGAACTAGGTCATCCTCAAATCTCTGGTGAGAGAGTTTACTTCCATTTATGTTAAGCTCATAGTTAGAAAAATTTCCTCCAATATACTATTTTTATTCGAGTTCTTCTCCAATTTTTCCTAGTCATACTTTAGCTGTAGTTTTAAAATTGTTATATAAACTCCTTAGTCCTTAAGATTCTTAAATATTTAGTTTGATCACGTTGGTTTTAAGCACACTTCTGTGTTTTGAGATGCTTTGTAAGTATGAAATAGAGAGAACTTTTCGTGGCTCTAATCTATATTTGGCGTCGATGAAGACGCCACTCGTTATTTGCACTTACTAACAAATTTTGTTTATTCAATTTAATTTACACAACATAATAAAAACTTCTAAAACAAAAAAAAAACAATACTTTGAGTTAATTTAAATCAAAACAATGGCGTCGTTTTGATAGAATATAGCTCGAAAGGGTGACCCCGACCACCCGCCCGTATACCGTCGAATTTAGCGTCTAGCAGTCGCAAAAAAACGAACAAAAATGTGTTCTTGGCTGGCAATTCCCTCCGAGTATGTAGCGCTTTCTGTCAAAATATATGGGGAAATTGGCCTGTCGCGAGCGCTTTAATGAAAACGAAAGCCCAACGCACACCGTCCGTGTTCTGGCTGGCAATTTGTTCTGTCAACGAATTTAACAAACGTGACGTCATCACCAAATGTCATCTTCATACAAAACTTTCGTGCTCGCTTTTAGCGCTCATGCTCTTGGCTAGGGGGGCAGGGAGAACACATTACACTACGAATCGACGTAGCGGCGACTGATGTTTAACAAATTTATGTAAATAAAGAATTATTATATTACCTAAATTAAGAGTGTGATTTAGTGAAAATTAAGAAAAAATATGGTACCTATTAATTATGAGCAACAAATGCAAGCCAATCAGATAAACTTAAAAAGTGGATTCATTCATGGTATTTGATTAACTAGGCCAGTGGTTCCCAAAGTATCTGGGCTACGAGTTACGACCCATCTAATACAATTTTACAAACTCGGGACCTATCTCTATGAAATTTAACTGTTAAGAATATGAATAAATTTTAAATAACAAACAATTGTAATACATTTTTTTACGGCCGTTGGCTCGGTCGGTTGGTGTGCCGTTCTAGGCAGGGCCCAATCAATATTGATTAATTAAATACCAGTGGATCGAGACCCATAGTTTGGGAAACCCTGATCTAGGCAATAATTATATACTTTGTAAAAAATTGTGTTCCATTGTAGTGGAGTAAAGGCCAAAGGCGCAACCACTAGTCTACAGAGGCGGTCAATTTAGTGCAACATGTTGTATGAGAACCCTGAATTTTGTGATTAAACGCTCAAACTTGGCATTGTTATCCCTTGGGTAGTATCAAGTAGATTTAGCCCGGTAGCTATCGCCATCGGTTACCACCGGGCGGGTGTCGAGGGGGGGGGGGTTGCATAACATTGTTTTCGGGTAACTAAAGGATTAATTCATTTCCATAACAAAAACTACACCTTAAGAAACCGCTACAACTGTTGCTATTTTGCAACAAAAGCCAGTCAGCGAGCAGTCGCTGCTCAGCTTCACCGCTGTATATCTCTATACTCGGGATTTCAAGAGACTTGTGCCTTCAATCTGAACCGGTGTACTTCTGAGAGACGACCGTTTTATATTTCGTATTTTCTCACCCTCTCTGCACAATCGGCACCATTGGTTCTTGACGTGCAGCAAGATCTGAGACGTGTTATAGGAGTGGCTGTCAGCAAATAGAAAGTAGAGGTTCTTCTACTTGACGAAGAAATATTATCTGACTACAGAAAAGCCTGCAACTGACCCTAAATTTACAGCAGGCCACCGGCAAGCGCGTGACCAGTGTTCTTGATAGGAACTCAATGGCAGGTGGTTCTGTTAACTGACGAGTACATAATATGCCTGCGTCGCAACGACAGGAGAGGCCAGACCTACAGGTGTTTTAGGGAACGTTTTGCCTCATGCTCTTTTTCTGAAACATATGTCGCATATGATGACGGCTGGTATCTCAGGGGCGTTATTCCAAGATTGCAACCGTTAAACACGACAAGACTTTGCGTAAACTATTAATATTAAAATATAAGTTCTAGTCTGTTTGTTAAATATAGAGTTGAAACTCCAATGCTTGGAGCATTGGAGAAGTTCAAACATGCGAAGAATTCCTGTATTTCAAGATGGCGGCATTATTATAGCCAACCTAATACAGACTATATAACCATTGAATAGAACTTAGATATCCTATATTTATAGTTTACGCAGCGTCTTATCGTGTTCAGCCGTCCAGCGGTTGCAATCTTGGAATGGCCCCGCTGGACGGAAAAACTATGCTTGTTTTCATGTCTGAAAGAGGCCGAGGAACCGGGCTGACAGTAGACTGATATATCGCCAATACAGGGGCCTTACCAAAGAGCCAATCGATAATCGAGTCGAAATACCCATCGAAAGACAAATGTATGGGATTTGACGTTTCTAATCGATTAGGCTCTACCCATAGAGTAAAATTCCAGGATCATTTTGCACCCTATGCAGTGTTTGTCGGGCGAAGATTTACTTAAAATCCACGGTAATGCTGATACTAGATGTCGCATATTACTTTGGCAGTTTCACTTAGTCCAGGTATTAATCTCATCCTCATCGAGCATTTATGATACGAGATCAAACAAAATGGTCCAGAAATCCAGCCCGTTCAAGCGTAGAAGTTCTGAAAGCAACATTATTAGAAGTACTCTTCTAATCCTACTGGATGGCGTGCCTCAAACATCATCAAAAAATAATAACATCGATGAAGAATCAACTGGTGATACTAAGTATTTATGTATTATTTTTTTATGTTTTTCAACAGTTTTAGTATAACTTATAAAATAACTAATATATAAAATGACTATAACATATTCCTTTCACATTAAGTATTAACCATTCCCATGTTTCCTTTCACATTAAGTTCAGATATTATTTATTAATAACATATTATTGAATGTAGATTGACAATAATGATAGATATAATACTGATCTATTGCTCAACTAAAACGTAAATATGGTACTCTGCCCCGTAATGAATAATATATTTTTTTATTTAGTTTTTATAGTCGTACCTATTCTAATAAACGTTATATTTCTGTAATCGAAGTAAATGTGGGGTTTTTGAATATATTTTTTTCATATCAATATCTCTTACAGTTTAAAAATAAACGACATTGATGTATTAAAATATAGTTCATGATTTTTAGTATTTTGTTTGTTATCATTTTGATTATTTCTATGGACGAGTAGGTATATTTTATTATAGAAATGAATTAATCCTTAAGTGGGCAGGTAAAGGATTCGCGAACTCGAGCGTCAAAAACATCTAAATTATAAAACAAATTTAACCAATTGTATAATATAATAAGTTATAATAATTGTCAATAACTCTATATTGACAATTATTATAACTTCACGACAGGTATATTTTTATTATTGTCAGTATACAATTGGTTAAATTTGTTTTATGAAAGAATAATTTTATTGGTCGTGTCAAAAATGTTTATGAAACCTATGAAACGCAATTATGACAACTTGTCAGATTTTCATAGTAGTATACTTGTCAATTAAAAAGTTATAAGAAACAAAAATTACATAATTGTCAAATGTCACGTGTCATCTATCACCTGTAACTTGTCGCCTTTATGAAATAGGGCCCAGATGGCAAATTTATAACGACTATGGAAAACGTAAAAGCTTTCGTAGCTGTAGCCTTAGTGTGAGTTTTTTTAACATTTACTTTCGCGTTAACTATACTACTGCGTTAACATGTTGACCAATCACACGCTCGCATTTTTAGTTCTCAAAATTTCCGCTTGGAGCGCTGATCTATTTCCTATACAAATTTTAGTTAACTCAAACTCAAAGTAATAGTTAGAACTAGGGGTAAAAACAAAACTTAAACACAACCTTTCTCTACGGGGTGCCCGCAAAAGACCTTTTAAATCACAGATTATATAGTAATATGTACAGACTGTACATATTACTATATAATCTGTGATTTAAAAGGTCTTTTGCGGGCACCCCGTAGAGAAAGGTTGTGTTTAAGTTTTTTTTTTGTATTTTTGTATCCGTGATTGTTTGTTCTTTGAAAGTTTGGGGGTTTCGTGAAATATTGTTTTTAAAAAAACATAAGTGTTAAAAACTTAATATAAACATTAAAACCAGACTTTTCGTGTTGTCGCCAAACTCTGCTTTAAACCGCCATCCCATTATTGTAGCGTTTTAAAAAAAAATGTAGACTTGCCTCTATGGCTCATGCCCTTGCCTTTCCCACAAGGATAAATAAAACATTATAACCAATTTAAAAAAAAAACTTAGGCTTTAAATTTGAGGTTATTATTTATAATAATTTTCGATTTTTGACTATATTTTTGAAATTATCCATTTCAAAAACTTAAAACTATGGATTCTTTGGCAACCGGATCACTGTCAGGCGTTCAGAAGGAAGAATTAATGGACCAGGTGAAACAGCAAATTGCAATAGCCAATGCCCAAGAGCTATTAACAAAAATGTCAGAAAAATGTTTTAAAAAATGCATAAGTAAACCAGGAACAAGCTTGGACAGTTCTGAACAAAAGTGTATTGCGATGTGCATGGACAGATACATGGATGCTTGGAATCTAGTATCTAGAACATACAGCACACGGATCCAACGAGAAAGAAATGTGTAAAATCTTAATTCTGTTCATAGATTCATTGCCTATTGATATGTAAATAGTTCCAATAAAGTAGACTCGGAAATATGATTGTAAGGGTTTGTTAATAATTACTGTGTTCCAATAAAAATATTTAAGTTACATAATTTAAAATTTCATTATCCTTATGTCTTTAACTTCCTGTTCATTAACATTTCTACTAAACCAAGTTTATCATTAATCTACTTATAAATTATTTTCTCTAGGTTGGTTTATAAGTTTTACAGTTATTGATGGTACTGAAAAAAATAACTGTGGCATAGTGAGGGTGAAATCATGCAGCATTTCACAGGTGACACCAGCATGATGTCCACCTAAAAAATCATACATACAAAGGCCGACAAACTGCATGCCAATAGCCAAATTTGGAAATGGAAATATGTCAAACTTTGATATGCCGTTGATATACAACTTATTTTTGTACCATTTTTTAATATTTAGATAAAGCTATTCAACATAACTTGTATGGAAAATTCATAAATTTGACAGTTAAGAATACCAAACCATATATCAATATTAATTAAATTTGTCATTTAAAATAAACCTAGAACCAATATACTTAAAATAAATATTTATGGACACTGCATTCTCCATACAAAATAAGCTTTTGCACTTCCAGTACTACTGTTTGTAGCAGAATTAAAATAATATTTTTGTCAGTCATTAATCTTTTGTTGGGTGCGTTTTGTTAGCTAACCCATACCAGTATTTCACGCTAGCATGAAAATCAGCTGTTTTGGCGTTTTATTTAGATTATGTTAACATTTGTTAGGATTTTAGCAATGCAAACAAAACGATAAAATTACCACAAAAATAAAAAAAATCTCCATTATTCAGTAAAGTAAATAAAAAACTAAAATCTACAAAGTAATTAAACAAAAGTATTTTATAAAACCAAATATTTATAGTTCGAAAGATAATTTTAAGATTAATAACCTAATACATTCGCGGGAAAATACGGATTGTTTGACATCTGTCAAAGATTAACAATAAAAATTCACCTCCAATGCGATGCTAAAAATGTTAACATTTGTTGGTAACATTTTGCAAAAAAAAATAACTGTTCTAACGTAGGATGTTGGTATTTATCGATATTTTTTCCAAAATAAACCACCAATGCTAGCGCCGCGCTAACATTGCCAGCTAACAAAACGCAGCCGTTGTGTATTTTTTTTTACTTTTCAGTGTTGAGTATTATAATTTAAATCAGAAAATAACTTTTTAATATTATAATACAAAAATATTTATTACCTACAACAGAAAGTGTTTTGTTTAAAATTACCAATATAAAGATTGAAATTTAATAGCCAATTTGTAATATTGGATAATCTTTGTATGGGTCTCAAGACGACTGCAGACTAAGGCGTGCATTCAGTCAGTGAGATATTAATTATACTCTATGAAGTGAGGTTGGTTGCCTCGGTGACACCCTTGTATGATAAATGATAATAATTTGGAGGACAATGGAAACAGCATACTGTTATTATTGGGCACTTAACCACATAGTCTTTCAAGTTTTTTTTTGTATCAAGCTAATGAAAAATAATTGTTCTTTTAGTGATGATACATATCATAGCAGCCTAGACGTCGTGGTTAAAACTTTATTTTATTACTATTCATGAATATCTGTAAAAATTTACATGAAATAAATAATTTCATTGAATAACTATATCTGATGATGGAAAAATCAGCCCTTAGCCCCTGGTAGGTGATAACATTGTTTTGGCCTACTTTTTAACTATTTAAAATTAAATAAAAAAACTCCTTAAATGGGATACCACTTGGCAGAGTACCTATAAAACGCAGCATTGCCACGTTGAATGGCAATGTTGACTTTTTGTTTGAAGTAGTTGTGGCAATTGAGGTCTCCATATTCGAAAAATATACGTTATCCGAGGTCATGGAAAAATTCTTTAGCCTCGGGACCGAGTGTTACCGAAGTTTCGACACCAAAAGCCACAAACTTATAATTTTGGGTCAAGTCTCTATACTTCAACCGCTTACGCGCTTCGGCAGCGCCAGCGGCCGAACCAGGGACCGACGAGGAGGCCGAAACATTTGACTGTGCATAAGTATCTACGGAAGTGGCATCCCAGATTAGGGATTTTACATAGGCCCACGGCACCAGTGTAAGACCGTCAGGGCGCCTGCCGTCGGATCTGCTGACTCCAAGAGGCTCAAGAATACAGGGATTTTTTGCAGTTTGTAGAGTACACCGAATTATGTCATTGAGGGCATTATGACGAGGAATACGACCAGCGCTTTTATTGCAACTGAGACCATGATAGTCGAATTTATCTATTTTATCTAATATTAATTAATCTTCCTGTTAGGTTTTTTTTGTATTAAATCAGAAATAAAAGGGGTAATAAATATTTTTATATTGTAATATTTAAATAATACAAAAATATTTATTATCCACACACAACAGAAAGATTTTCACAAACCATTAACACCGTAAAATAATAATAGACCTTCAGCTAAAAGCCTAGTTGTAATAATGGAAGTACGTTTATATCAAGGCTACAGAGCCCTAAAGAGGAGAATCTGATGAGGCTCTTTTTGAGGTGTAGGTATATGAGGAAATGCACGCCGATTCAACTGTAATCTCTCACCGCACTTGAATGGAATTGAAAAAATATGGTCTGATTTTATTAAAGAGATAATAAATGGAAGACTGTACCTGTTTTTTTTTATTTTCTGCCTAGATTTTAGAGGGATTTTTTTATGGGGTTAATATTTTCTTCCACGAAAACATACGAGCCTTGGATTGGTGATATATTTGACCCCTCCGAATTCCAAGAATGTTCTCACAACCTTTTTTTTATGGGAAATCTGTATCAGATTATCTCATTCATTCACGGACTTTGTAGATATATAATAAATATAAATAATAATGAATATTTATAGAACTCGACAAACATACCTAAGGACCACAAAATGAAGTCGAATAAATATATTGATCTCACAAACGAAATTATTAGAAACGTATTTAAAACTCAACTTTATGCAGTGGAAGTTGGTGCAAGAGGAATTCCAGCAAAGTCTTTGCACCGTCTATTGAAGGATCTTGGCCTTCCGAGAACAAACCGTCGGAACTTTTATGGAGCGTGTTTTCAGGATGGCGCTAACAGGATCATATAGTATTTGGTTGAGTAGAGAGGGTAGTGCAGGTGAGAGTTCAAAAGGCCTTTAAACCTACTTTGCGGTCTCAAGCCGGGAACGCTGCAGTTCATTCCCCTGCCTTTCAACCACGCAATGGACCCAGCACCTGCACGGTGAAGCCATGGATTGCTAAGAACATTGTCTCAATACATGTAGGACAAATATAGCAAATTAAGCTCTAGTTTGTATGATGAAATAAAATGCATGACGATACTATTAAGAACGCCTGATTATTTCGCCATAGTCGACTATTTTAATTTTAGTATTTATCATGTAGGTAATAATTTGTATGTACATTTCTTATTATTATTATAATAAACACTAAATGTACGTTTTTGTAACACTAAGTTTGGACACTATTATAACATTGATCCCAGTGTACACTATGGCGTGTCTAGGAAGCACAATTCATACGCCAAATGATTTTGTTGAATTTCTCGGAAACCTTTATAGAACATTATTTTTTAAAGTTATGTACAATTACATATATATTATGAACGTATTTTTGGTATTAAGCACATTTCAAATAACTACTGTGGGGCCACGAAGTGTCACACCACAACCACTAGTCTAGGGCGCGGGTCAGCTTAACATAGTTGATATAAAGTAATAATAATAATATGCAGGACAAATTACACAAATTGCTATGGTCACAAACTAGGCTTGTAATAGTACAAGCCTAGAGCTTAGTTTGTGACCATAGCAATTTGTGTAATTTGTCCTGCATATTATTATTATATAAACATATATACACATAGGTGTACCAGAAACAATGATATAATACATATAATATTTTTATAAACACCCATGAGCCATGACAAACTGTACAGAAAAACGTAATATTTATTTGCCATGGGTGGGAATCGAACCCACAATCTCCAGATTTAACGCCAAGGGCGCAACCACTAGTCTACGGAGGCTGTCAAAAACTAACACAGATCCTCTTAAATATAATGTTGGGCTATTTCAAGGCTGTTGCCTCTCACCAATAGCTTTCAATATTATTATTAACATCTTAATTGACAAACTTAAAACTACTGAAAAGAAGTGGGGATATAGATTTAAGTTAAATAATGTATATTCGGAGTCCATCTTAGCATTTGCAGACGACCTAGCAGTGCTAACACGCAATCCAAAACAATGCCAGAATTTGCTTACTCTGGTAGACGAATTCTGTGTATGGTCGAACGGCATGAGAACAAAACCATCAAAATGCTTCTGTCTGTGTCTGGGCAGACGAAATACTAGGTTTACGTCATACGACCCAGAACTATTCATAGCAGGACAGAAAGTAGCCCCAGTAGAGGAAGCCATGCCTTTCAAATTTCTGGGCAGAAGGATCGATTTTAAAGGAAGAACACCATCCTTAGATGTGGTTGTGGAACGCTTTATTAATGACATCAACAGGGTAGATCAACATCCTATTAGTAATGTCAAGAAAGCTTGGATTTATGACAACTACCTAACATCTCGTCTAACATGGCCTTTTCTTGTATACGACTTCAACAAAACTCTTCTGGTAAATCTGGATGCAACTGTCATAAGAAAACTTAAGTCTTGGCTTGGATTAGCTCAGGGCGCTGACTCCTCTACGCTGTTCAGGGGACAGCAACAATTTGGGATGAATTTTAAAAAACCATCTGAGTTGTACAAACATCTACGTGTAACCAAGCAACAAATCCTGAGTAACTCTCGGGATAATCTGATTGCATCTCTCCCAAAAGACTCATTGGCCTCTGAGATGGAGTCAAGACTTCAGAATCATAAATCATTTATGAGCGGTGCCCAGATCAGCAAAAGGGGGTTAGGTTGGAAGAAAAAGGAATGTGATAAAGATGTTAGGGAAGATGAAGAGCATGGCTACAGAGTTCAAGCGATGACCCTAGAAGTACAGAATGAATGGCTTACTTTGGGAGAAGTTTGTATTCCTCCAGCCCTGAAATGGCGCACACTTATGTACGATTGGTCTCCGGCACTTATTAAGTTCTATCTTAATGCCTTTCAAATGTCCCTACCTGACCAGAGTAATCTGGTAAGATGGGGGAAGGCAACAGATAAGACATGTACATTGTGCGGTGTTGCTGTAGGGACTGCCAGACATATACTTGCTGGGTGCAAAACTCTACTTGAAAAAGGTCATTATTCGCACCGACATGATAAAGTTCTAGAAATTATTCGTGAAGCTGTAAGTCTCAGTATTGCTAGAGCCAGAAAAGGATTAACAACAAATGAAAGACTGACTACTTTTGTAAAGGAGGGACAACTCAAGAAAACTCAAAGTAAACCTTTCTCAATCCTGGACAAAGCACAAGACTGGAAAATATTCATGGATACATTTAAAATACATTACAAGATTCCAGACGAACTAGCAGTTTCAGCCTATAGACCAGACATACTGGTGTACTCTCGGTGCTTGAAGAAAGTAATACTTATAGAACTCACCGTTCCGTGGGAAACAAACATACCTAAGGACCACAACATCAAGTCGAACAAATATTTTGATCTCACAAACGAAATTACTAGAAACGGATTTAAAACTCAACTTTATGCAGTGGAAGTTGGTGCAAGAGGAATTCCAGCAAAGTCTTTGCACCGTCTATTGAAGGATCTTGGCCTTCCGAGAACAGCCGTCGGAACTTTTATGGAGCGTGTTTCCAGGATGGCGCTAACAGGATCATATAATATTTGGTTGAGTAGAGAGGGTAGTGAACACAGTGCAGGTGAGAGTTCAAAAGGCCTTTAAACCTACTTCGCGGTCTCAAGTCCGGGAACGCTGCAGTTCATTCCCCTGCCTTTCAATTACGCGATGGACCCGGCACCCGCACGGTGAATCCATGGTTTGCTAAGAACATTGTCTCTCTCTGTGTTCCAATTTAAAAAAAAGGAGGTTGCCGGGAATTATACCACTATATATGTGTGCGGATGTTTACCTTGCCACCTTGTTTACATTGCAGTAGAAAAAATATTAAGGATAATAAGAAATTGTTATTATTATTTAAATATTTGTTTATCAACATTAAAATTGCTTAAAGTTAAATAAGTTGTTAAACAAACATTTTGATTACAATATTAAATAAAATAAAATATAGCTACAAATAAATGTATTTAATTATGTAGGTTTATGAATAACTATAAATTTATTTTCTCACTTCATATTTCTCCTTTTAACAATTTCTTCCTATAAGTGTACAACTTTTTAACCCACATATCTCTTAATTCTTCCTCGGAAGGTATCACCTAAAATTAAACATATATATTATACAATTGATAAAAAACATACTATAAAACAAGGCAATTTTTTGTATTGACACTAGCAGGTCCACCATGTGTATTTTCGATTTTGATTATATCAGGTTACAGTACGTAATTTGATTGATTTTGTTAGCTAATATACAGATTTTGTTGTCATATTGTTTAAAAGTTACAGGGATGTATTCGTGGTCCTGCCTTAGTCACATTACTTCGGCAGGACCACCATCGAAATAATACACTTACGTTACTTTTGTTAGCCTATTTTTTTTTTTTGACAACACCACTATAGTGCCTCGGAGAGCACGTTGTTGAAATGTATTTTCATTTTGCTAGACCGCTTGGTTCAAAGTGTGCAGTGGTGGTCCTACTGATAAAACGTGATGTTGGCAGGACAACCATAGAAATAATGTACTTACAAGGTAAGTTCTTTCGCAGAAATTAGTTTTCCATTTTGTGCAATTTTGTGTTCAAAAGTTACAGTGGTGGTCCTGCTGATAAAATGTGACATCGGTGACAAAGAACTAACCTCGTAAGTGCATTATTTCTATAGTCAGGACCACTTTAACTTTTGAACCAAATACAACAAAATCAAACAAATTACATACTAAAACCTGGCATAATCAAAATCGAAATCACATGTGGTGGTTTTTTTTTTGTTAGTGCTGAAACTTACATAGTTTGAAGTTCAGAATGGCATAAAGATTAATTAAAGAAACACATTAAAGTTTTTTGTGAGAAAAAAAACTATACATTGGATACATACTATCTAAAGTAAAAGAAAAGGTTATTTGCACATACACTGTTAAACATATTCTGTAAAAACTCTATTGTTTGCCTTGGTTTATACTTACTGTAAAATTTATTGTTGAATCATCTTTTGCAATCTCTGGTTCAGGGACCTTAATACTTTCTGAATTTAGGTCTATTACTATGTTCTGTTTCTTCTTTGACTTGGAAGAAGTGAAAGACTTTTGGACAAAACTATCACTGTTGATTTCTTCTAAAAGATTTCTATCATTAATTGTTGGCATGTCTTCCTTTATAGATACTTCTTTTATTATTTCATAGCTTGGTATTTTTGTCATGGTCACACCAGCTGCTTCAGCGGCTTTAATTGCTTTTGCAATTTTAATATCTGTATCATCAAGATTAACATTTTTGTTTACAATTGCACGCTCTGAAAAAATAAATAAAGAATAATTATTTATTAGCAGTTTCACTGAATTTATTAATATAATTAATGTATAATAATTGTATTTTAATAGTTTCTAATAATATATTTAATTTTAAATGTATTCAATATAGGTTTTATCTAGTATTTTTGTTGGATTTTTTTTTTGTGTTGGATCCAAGTATATTTTGATTGTTGAAGTAATATTTATGAGATTGTTGTGTACCTATATTTGCAAGCCTATAACGTACAAATTCTGTACTAAATAATGATATTCAACACCTTCTTATCAGAATTGCAAATAAATGAATTTTCTTTCTTTCTACTTCAACAGAGCTTGATCAACTTACCTATTTCAACAGAACTTGATCAACTCACAAATGTATTACTTCCCTGCCTCGAAACCAGAACCCTCCTAATAATACATAATTACTCCTGTGCAACTTTACAGCTCTTTGTCAAGATAAAATGCTACATCCATACCTATTTCAACAGAGCTTGATCGACTCCTTGAAGGTGTTCTTCGGCGACTTCTGCGCTTACTCTTAGAATACCTACTTCTTGAGCTGGAGCGAGACAAGGAACGATCTCTCGACACTGATCTACGACTTTTTTTGGACCTGGATTTGGACCTAGATCTTCGTCTAGACCTTGCCTCATATCTATCTCTGGATGAACTTCTAGAATAACTTCTGCGTTTTTGGCGCGACCGGCTACTGGATCTCCTTTTTTTTGAACTATTCTCAGATCTGCCCCGAGAACGGGAACGAAGTTTATGTTTACTTTTTTTTTTTTTCTCGTATGATCGGTATGACGAATCAGAGCTATTAGATAAACTTCGTCTATCACGATGTCGATTTTTATCTCGAGGCATTTTAAGATTTAAATCACAATCTTGATTTTATTTCATATTTATTTACTTGCACCAGTCCACAGATTATATTGGATGGATTAGTAGAGGTGAGCGTTACATAACGTAGATGGTTATAATAAAGTCGTTAATAATTAAATAACTAATAACGGTTATTATATTTGTAATAACTATTTAATTAAAACGTAATTAAGAAAAAAATACATAATAGTGATTTTTGAGTATTAAAAGAGTTAGACCTAGAGTCCTTTAAACGTAGTGTGAATAGGCATCTTAAGCCGGCATAATGGATGAAACCAGCTCTTACAACACAGTTCTAAGAGCTGGTTGTATGCATTCTTGGACCTGCATACTGCTTTCGATCAGGTACATGTGGGGTCACATGCCGAGCTCCTATAAAAATTAAAAAAAAATCTCATTATTTCGTTTTATACAAACAAGGCATAATGGATGAAACCAGCTCTTACAACACAGTTCTAAGAGCTGGTTGTATGCATTCTTGGACCTGCATACTGCTTTCGATCAGGTACACGTGGGGTCACATGCCGAGCTCCTATAAAAAAAATCTCATTATTTCCTTTAATAGAAACAAGTACAAACACGATAGGCTTACGACCGACGCACATAAGGGTATTTGATACAAAAAGCTGGCCAAACCCCTCTTTTGTTAAATAGACAATAGAAGGAATGTAATGATTTCGGAGAATAGTACAATAGTTAGCGCGTCATTTGGCGGCCATTTTGTGTCGCCATTATGCGTGGTTTATTGTTTAGGTCAGTCGGAAATATTTGTACGATATCGTCAATGTCCTTTTAAGCAATTATACAAGAAACTGGAAGTTTTGGAGGACCATTTGTATGAAATTACCAAATGTGAGCGTGGTATTCTGAAACATCTGTCTCATTTCAAATCAGATTTTAACAATAAATGGCAGCTGCCCATAAGAAAAGGAAGGTTTTCGGGAACAAGAATGACAGCTGGCTACATGGTACTATCACTTTACCTTTTATGACGCCGTTTTCTCAAATTGCTGGTCGGTCACCAAAATCGTTTGTTGAATCTAGTGAACGCAGAAAAAGAAGAAAAACAAAGGATTTACGGGAACAAATTGATTCGGAGCAACTAACATTCGCAACACAAATGAGTTTGAGAGCCTCTGGAAATGTAGATGATTCCAATATCTAAAAAGATATAACAAAAATGCCAACAAGGGCAACAAAGTTCCGCAAATCTATTGCCACAGCTCATCAGACGTCGCAACTCTCACCTACAGAAGCTTTATCTATGTTTGTGAAAAGAGATTTTACTAGAAGATGGTATAATATAGTAAGAAAAGTGGACGAGCAGCGTTTTCCATGTTACTCAATAATACAAAAGGCTACAGAACAATGTTATCCAAAACAGGATGCTTTCCGTGTTACATCTACATGTGCTGAAGTGGCATTACAAGATGTATTGAACCACACCTGTTCTCGTTTATGTGAATATTTGGAGAAAGTTATCGAAAGATGCACCGAAGAAGAAAAAAACTAAGTTAGAATTAATTAGCAAATGGGGTTGTGACGGATCACATCAAAGTCAGTTTAAACAGAAATTTGAAAATACAATCGTTTCTGATGCAAACATCTTTCAAAGCTCGTTTGTACCGCTCAATTATGCATCAAGGATAATGGAACTGAAACTAAATTATTATGGCAAAATCCAGTGCCATCCTCTCCCAGATATTGCAGGCCAATTAGAATTAGATTTATTCACGAGACAAAAGATGTGACCAAGGATGAAATCCAATATGTGGAAAATCAAATAAAAGATCTACAAAAAACGTTAATTGTGTTAAAAAGTGAGTCTCAATGTACAGTCAAACACACTTTATTATTTACCATGGTTGATGGAAAAATATGTAATGCTGCTACTAATATCTACATATGGCATCTACAATGCGGTGCTATTTATGCGGTGGAACTTCCAAAGAATTTAATGACCTTTCAAAGAAGAGACATGTGCACACAGAGACGTTACAGTTCGGGATTTCAGTACTACATGCAAAGATAAGATTATTTGAGTCAATCCTGCACTTATCGTACAAAATTCCTATTAGAAAATGGCAAATAAGATCAGCAGAAGATGAAAAGATTGTTGTGGAGACAAAAAATATATTCAAGAACGTTTTAGAGAGGAAATGGGTCTCTTAGTTGATATATCAAAAGCAGGTTTCGGTAATACCAATGATGGTAATTCAGCAAGAAGGTTTTTTCAGGACCCAAAACTGACAAGCGAGATAACTGGAATTGACGAAACCCTAATTTACAAAATTAAAATAATATTAGAGGCCATTTCTAGTGGGCACGAGATTGATGCTAACAAATTTCAGCAATATGTTTTTGCAACTGCACAATTGTATGTACATCTATACGGTTGGCATCCGATGACCCCAACAATGCACAAAATTTTAGTGCATGGTACAGAAATAATATCACATGCTATGTTGCCAATTGGGCAACTTTCGGAGGAGGCTGCCAAAGCCCGCAATATACACTTCCGCATATATCGACAGGGTTTTGCTAGAAAATTTTTTAGGGAAGCATCTAATATAGACATTATAAACAGATTACTGTTAAGCTCTGACCCTTTATTAACGAGTATACGCCCAGTCCCTAGGAAAAAAACCAAACCATTTTCTAGCGAGACATTACAACTTCTTCTGCCTTCTAATTTATCATCACAACAGACACAAGATATTGAACAACAATCAAATCACTCAAGTAGTGAATCTGAATAATTGTTTTACCTTAATACAAAGTTATGTTTTATAAATTTAGAGTTTTATTTAACGTTTTTATAACAAAAAACTGCTCTTCCGACGATTTAAAACACATAAAACAAAAAAAAAATTTGACCAACTTTTAGTATCAAATAAAACCGTCGCACATAGGGGTATGTGCGACGGTTGAATATTGACAAAACATTTAATGACATTTATCGAGTACCTATTTTTTTTATTTCATTCGACTTATTAGATGGCATACCATTGAAATCTACCAAAAAAATTAGGGAATATGCATGTAACGCCAATTATTATTATTTTAATATATAATGTTCCTTTTATGTCTTTGAACATATTTACAGTAATCTATTTTATTTTGATTGGCTTTTTTTTTTATAAATACGATTTTAAAAATTCTTTTTTTTGCAGAAACGGAACGCATTTCTAAACGCTCCGACATTAGCAAACACTGCATGTGACGTCATTCGTGCAAAAACAAATGTCAACGTGTGTTCTGTAGTCTACAGTTTCTTGTTTTCTCGGGTATTTATAGTCCTTTATTACGATAATTTGTGATAAACAAACCTTTTGACTAACTTTTGAGGTGCAATAACATTAAACAAATAAGCTTTTTGAGCACGAATGATGTCACAGAATGGCGGTTAGTGATGTACCGTTTTTTACTGCGGTAGTGCCAGATAAAGTTTAACCCCTTTTATTTTTGTGTTATTACCCTTTAAGAAATGATTAATATTTGCTTTTAGGGTCTAATGTAGTTACTCTATCAATTAATGAAATAAAAAAAAAACATGCATATTCCCTATTGTTAAAATCCAAGCTAAAATTACTTTGATTGGCTAGATATCATCGATACCTATCGTTTAAGTACAAACACTTTGGGTCTAGGGCCAGGGGTTAATAAGTTATAGTAAAAAAACGTTTTGACATGACATTTCGCCAGGTTACATCAATATATTATAACCATACCATAACTATGAGTCCAAAAACCAAATATAGGCCATGTGGATATAAGACTTATTATTAAAACAAATATTGAATACTTTTATAAAACAGGGTAACATTTTTAAAAAAAATACAACTACAAAAAACCTAGAAAGAATGCGCTATGAATGCGTCGCGGAACGAAGCGCAACCAATCACCACAATAACGTAAACATCAATAACCACCTCGTCGGAGAGCAACGACGATATTTTAAGAACCGATACAAAAAAAAGGCGACCATTTTCTGTTCTCAAAAACTGAAATTGGGATTTAAGGCCTATGGGCACCTCCCTATTTTATTTGGAGTTTAGAAGGTTATATATGTCATATATATATATTTAACTTTCGCGTTCCGCGAAAGCTAGCGCGGGCAGTTTTTCGTGGTGACATCAAAAACCAGCGCGACCGCTCGTTTCAACACAGCCATGTCATTTTTTTTAGCGATGCTAAAATGCAGCTCGGAAACGATCGGTGTGGGTTTTTAATGCCACTTTTTGACAAGAAGCACTATTTTGAATTAAATAATTGAAATAAAAAATATTACTACCTTATCATTATATAATAAATCAATATTTTTTAATTAACTATTATTTAAATACAATAATTTTATAATATCACAATATTAATTTAATTAACAACCTCAAACTTAACATACCAAAGCAAATTTAGTTACAGGATATTTATTTTTTAGGTTAAATAGAACTTTTAAAACTAAAACAGATATGAATATATAAAATAAATAATTAAATTCCAATTTGTAGATAGATATTCACATGTAAACAAACATCTGTCAAAAAGTAGCCCGGCTAACTTTTCGTGTTAAAATTTCTGGTCGCGGAACGATTGATGGTAACTTGAACGATGTTGCTAACATTTCCGCGCGGTGAAACGACCTTGGCTAAAATAACCAGCATCGTGGCAGCGATGCTGAGGGCGGAACGCGGCGTTAATTGTCTGTGAATTCAATGTGATTTATTTAAAATAATCTGTGGCCCTGTCTGCCCTCGATGACGGAATTTGTGATTTTTAAGATGGTGATGAAGTGTTTTTTGTAAATTGGTTAGCATTATTAAGCTAAACCTTTGTATTTTTTGATAATGTACATTCCTAAGGTACATAAGACATGAAGAATTCGTGACATCCTTTCGTTTGTAAAGACTCCTAGTGGAACGTGTTTAGGATCAATGACATTATTTCGAGAATATCTAGTGCTCATACCGTTTGTTATGTTTTTGTTATAATTTACTTTTTGGGAAATAAGTAGTAAATGAATTAATCTCTTCTGATGTGTTCGCTGTCATGGATAAACAGGAAAGATCACATGTCATCATGGAGGCCACTGATTCAGTGGATACCAAACAGGTAAGTGTTTTACATTGCTTGATAATTGCCGGTTGTATATAATTGGGTGTGCAGCGTAATCATAATCCTCGTACAATTTTTGGTTTGTAATATATTTGCCTGGTTCATTCAATTTATGTTTAGGTCTTGAAAATGTACCTTCAATTATTTAGGTTTGTAATGTTAACACATATATATATATAGGTAATATATAACAGAAAAAGTTGATAAATCCAATTTAACCTTACAAAATGGCAAAGTAACACAAGGCAATTATGTGGTGTGGGCGATCCTTATTCACAACCTACACAGTGGATGAATACATTATAAATTTATACCAACAATAACTTTGTAGTTGGTAACCTTATTATGTTTTTTAAATGTTTTAATGCACTTTTATATTTAAAGATTTCTTCTGCAGAACTTAAACCAGAATTTATCTAAAAAATTTCAATAACAACTTTTCTTAAGGATAGTTAATTTTTGAGAATGACTTTAAAACTAAAAACAAAATGGAGAATATACATTATGGAACCAATTCAACACTGATCTATAAGTTGTATGACCTACATTACTGCCTACTAATTATTTATCTTTATGCCAGGTCTTTTACAAGGTAGCAGACACAACCAAACCCAACTTGACTGTATCTCTCCATTTTTCTTTAGCCTCATCCACCATCATAGATTTGTACATATAAGCTAATTTTGCAGGGACCGGAAAACCCATTCTGCGGCTTAAGTCTTTAAATGGTGTACCTTTTATAATGAATTATCCTGTGAACTTGCTCACCCAATTCAACTGCTATCCTATACATTTAGGTAACCCTTTTGAACGGGAAACCCCTATGTTTAACAGGTTAGCCTGTAAGACTTACTCTTAAACAGCCAGCAAAACTATGATGCAATTCTTTTTGAACTTTGGAAGAGAGAGAAAATAAATAAGTAGATGGTAATTGCAGTTGATTAACAGTGAACATTTTGCTGACAAAAAAAAAAATTTAAGCTTAAGTGACCTTATTATATCATACAGTAATATCAAAATTGTTTAAAACCCTTAAAAACATGAAGGGGTTTCCCCTTCATTGGGTTACACTTTCAAAGGCATTTGATTACCTCATTTGGTAAAGTTTGATAGGGGTAATGCTTATTTTGATTTCAATTAAAGGTTAGCGCTTTAAATAAGCACTTTATAATTGATTTTTGAGGTGCAACAGGTTTGGTAAGCAAACCCTTTTTAAAAACCCAGTTCAAAATCCCTGAAGGGGATATAGGTCCTGTCCCTGTAATTTTGGAGACTTAGTTAATGGCATCATTATGGAAAATCTTTACAATTTGATCATGGTATGTATGGTATGGAGACCCATTGGCCATTTTTACATTTCACCCCACTATGTAGGTATCTGGTTTGTCAATCTTTCATCATTCATTTATTTCTACATGCCTACACCATTTCCTAAGGAACATTCCCATTTCCATATATCTTTTTCACATATATTAACAATACCTCCTGATTTACTTTTTATATTTGACAACTTTTGTCTGGTCTAGTTGTTGTAGTTGAAGGGTGAATTAACAGCATTTTCAAAACAATTTCTTTTGTCAGGATTAGGCTATAGGTCCTAGGGATGGATTTAAGAACAGATTTTTCATGCATATATTATATTGCATAGTAAACAAAAATTATAGACAAAAGAAAACTTAATGCCTTAGTAAGACATTATCTACCAGCTAACCTTCAGGATTGTGTACAAAGTTGAGAGAAGTGTCACTTTTAACCAGCCAAAAAGATGACATAAAATGTCAACTTATAAACAAACAAAAAAAAAAATACTCAAAAAGTAAAAATATTTTAATGCGGTTTTATGACAGTTTTATATACCCAACTTTGCTTCATATAACACTTTTCTCTATCTGGTCTATATAATTGTTTTTCATAAGAGGCAAAATATCAAAAAGTAATATACCCTATGTCTCAAAACATCTCCATACCAAATTTTAATCTAAATTGGTTCAGCAGTTTAGGTGTGAAAACATAACAAATAAACTAACAAACAGAGATCCCTTCGTATTTCTAATTAGTAAGTATTATTGATACTCTAGCTGCCAAAGGCTGGTGCATTTGCTGGTACCAGATAAAATTGATAAAACTATATTGTTGTGAAAAAAGAGTCAGAAAACTTTAGATAATGATTGATGTTTTTTTTTGTGTAATTTAAAAAGTAATTAGGTATAACCTAATTAATATTGGATTAAGCAATGTTATGTCTTTTGTTTTATATATTAAATACCTGCAATTTGTTAATCTCTAAAGGGTTAGCTGGTAGATTCTGTCTAAGACATTAAGTTAATAGTTACATATTTGTTTGGATACATATGGATTAATAAGCTGCTAAGTCATTCAGACAAACAGACTGACGTCTGTCAGTCTGGCAGACAAATAGATGGACACCAAAGTAATATGCCTACTCACAAATATACACATTAAGCACAAATATGTGTTGCAACATTCCTATATTGGCTATCAGAAATTTCATGGAACATGTTTCCAAAATGGAACTAACAGGATATAGTATTTGGTTAAGTAGGAAAGGTAGTGAACTCCCCCCTTCACTGTGAAGGGGAGAGTTAAAAGGCCTTTAACACTACATAGCAGTCTTAAGTCTGGGAGCACTGCAGTTCATTCCCCTGCCTTCCAATCAAGAGAGTGACTTGACACCCGCACAGAGAATGCATGGATAGCTAAGAATATTGTTATGTGTCGATCTTGTCACATTTCGTTTCTGCAAACAAAATCATTACTGAAATTATTAGACTGTCATTAGATTGATTGAAATAAGTTAAATGAAAAGAATTAGTGCCCAGGATTATTAACTAGCTATCCAGAATATATTGTTACGAATCTCATATACAGAATTGACTCAAATTTTTAGTATCAAATTTTTTTACAAAATCTTAATATTTATTTATTTAATTTAAAATTCTTTATTGCACCAAATTTTACATATGCGATACCTTAAAATATATCTTTAACTAACTTATAACTAATTTTCCAATCAACATATCAAACAAAATACAAGTGAGTTTACAATTTAGAAATAACCTCTAGTAGGGGGGCAAAAGATGCGTGCGGCGTCAGTTCACCATCGGACGTCGCACGCGCTCGCACGCCGACCGGCGACCGCGCAGTTATGTGTTAATGGTGCTCTAGTGATCTCCAGCGAGCTATGGTTGCCATGGTAGCCTCGGCATCCGGATATGGCAGTCTCCGCCGGTACCTCAGCGCTCCAGAAGGCGAGCCCAGGGACGGCGGCGCTTTCGTTGCAGTCACGGTATGCACTCATTCCTTCGCCAGATAAGGAGTAAAATATGTTTGTTTATAGGTTTCGTAGGTTTTTTGTAATGCCGATGATCATTCTCGGTTAGTGTCGTTAATGGTGATAAGTGATTTAGTCATGCTACGTTTGGTGTACACCGTTTTTGTGTCATATTGAATTGAATCATCACGCGTTGCAAATGGTGTTATCACAATATTGTTTACAAGTGCTAGGGCAACTTATGTCCAATCTTTTTCTTTTTATTACTTGTAGCATCTTTAGTCGTCTCGTGGGCTAGTTAGTGTTCTTAGCTATATTTAGAAACATTTCGATGCTAGTTAAACTTCTGTTTTCTCCCTGTCACATTGATACACATATATTATCAGGGTAAACCTGGTTTAGTGAAACATTTATGAAGGAATTAATGTTGGTACTATTTCGTTACAGCAATAATTTTGGTACATTTTTATATACATACAAATGCTGAGCACCTGGGTGTCTTGTGTCAGCAGTGTCCCTGATACACTTTTATAGTTCCTTTAGTCTACACTTGATAGGTAGGAAATTTCTAAGTACAATTACCTACGTAGTGTAGGAGTCTACTTATAATCGTGACACAGTTGACCATTTGTGTGTTAGCGTAGAATTTACTTTTACCAAAATTGTCGGATTGTATATTTTCTTAGTATTTGGTATTTAGTACATAGGTAACTAACAAATTAAATGTACATTTAATTTCACAAAGACGTAGTGCTACACAAGTTTTTATTTTATTTTGTTTTAGTTACTGCATAATAATTGCACTTATTTTTAATTGATTTTATGCAAAATAATTTTAATGTGTTTAGAAAGGTGGTCAGTTTCTCTTTTGGACTTCAGTTTTCGCGCATGCATGAAAACGAGGACATTAAATAAAATGAACTATAATAACAATAACTATTGTTGTGAAAAAAAAGGAAAATGATATAAACAAGCAGGTACATAGGAAGAAATATATGGATATTATTTTATATGAATATTTTTTTACTTTAGCATGTTGTCCGCTATTTTTAAATAATAATTTATAATGTATGGATGTTATAGCCTTTCATGCAATTATTGTTAGGTATTTTGTGTTTCTCGTTTTGACGCATCAATCAATCATAGACATTCTTTATCAAATTAAGTTTCTATGTAGACTTAATAAAAAACTCTAGATTTTATTTATATACCTTTTATTAAAAAAAATGTAACTACTTATATATAACTTACCTATTAAAAATCTACCTCACATCGCCCACCTTTCCTGACCTTTCCACTTCCGGAATTCATCTACTTTATGGGACATGATGTCACGTTTTTATACAGCATATCTGCGAGCCACTCTGGATGGGTAGAGTGCCATCGCCAAGGCTGGGGCCATCAGACCGTGGCCCCACCACGGCTCGCTAGGCAACGGGAAAGGAGACGGTTACCGACCCAAATCTAACCTGAGCTTTACCGGCTCTTAACCACGGGTTAATCAGCGAAGTGCTGATTAACTATTGACGGTTTACCGCTCTTTGTTTTATGATGGATTGATTAGAGTATTGTCGTCTGAATTAATAAGTGGGATCTCGTGAATGTATCATTAACCATTATTTAAAGCTCATATTTGTTTATTTTTGTGTTAAGCTCGCGGTTTATCCACTACTTAAACTTTTCTTAGATTTTTTCTCTCTTCGCTACATCCTAATTTATTTTATTTATTGGCAAAATCAAGTTGTGTATAGTATATGTTACACCAACAAAATTCAATTGTATGCAAGATAATCTAAAGCTGTAAAGTATAATTAGATAAGATTGTTGGTCCTCACTAAACTATGAGAAGTATAGAACTAATAGCAGACGGACAATATAATAGCGATTCGTAGTCGGCGTTGCGAGAGAACCGATTGACTATCTATGTTTGTAAACGTATGGATGAGGCGTTTGGCAAAAAAATAAGCTATTTACTGCCAACACGCAGTCCAAATTTGCATGAAACCCCAACTAGAAAAGTTGTTAGGGATGTGATACACTAATCCCATACTATCTACTGAACCCTCTGACTACCATCTCAGAAAGCATTAAGATGAATTAGCTATTTGTGTATTAAAATAAAGATTGTGGTGGAAGGACGGCCTCTATCATTTCGCTAGGCCGACCGACCAGACTAGTTACCACCGCCCATACAGATGCAATAACCGTCAAGTGACCTAGTCATATTTCGGTTTTAGTCGGTGGGTTCACCGATTTTCCGAAAACTAATGCATCGATTTCTTGTCGAGGTGGTAGTCTCCTTTCATGGTATGGTTACAAAACGGGCGATTGATTTGACGATAAAGCAGCGGGGATATTAAAATAGACTCGTAATGCAAATAAATACGTCCATGTCGCCGCCCATTTCGTAACCGCATCATTTAGCCGGCATAGTGGAGTACCGTGCTTCATTAAAAAAGAGCAGCAGTCTGTAAGATGGTACACGTTTTATTACAAAATATACTAAGAATAGATATGTACTTATCACAATAACGCATTGCGTTATCTACGACCGTTGTAACCTGAAACTATTTGTAGAGATTTGATATGGGCTTGATTACCTACTGAAAAATTAGCTAATTATTGTTAATAAACATTAATAATAATATGTAAGACAACTGGTCACCCTGGTCACAAACTAAGCTCTATGTGGCTTGTACTATGTGTACCGGAAACAACGATAAATACATATTATATTTTATAAACGCCAGACCATTGCAATCTGTACAGAAAAACGTACAATTTTTTTTTTGCCACCCAGTATCGACCCGACGACCTCCGTATATAACGCCAAATGCGCAACATATCTACGGAGGCGGTCAAAATGAATTTTAGATATAACTATTATTTTTATTTTGGAGGATTATCCACAACTTTGCACAAACCTTATTTGCCACTCTCTAGTAATCACCCTATAGAAATGAAGAGTTCCACTGTCCGATTGTTCGATGAGGTTTCCTTTCCCATCGTATAGCGATTGCAAGCGACGGATCCATACAATTGTACAGTGGGCAACAAGACAGGTATTCACTCTGGCCTTTATACGAACATTGAATATAGAATATCTATATTATAATAATAATAATATGTAGGACAATTTACACATATTGCTCTGGTTACAAACTAAACTCTAGGCTTGTACTATGTGTACCAGAAGCAACGATATAATACATATTATATTTTATAAACACCCAGACCATGACATTCGGTACAGAAAAACCTACTAATATTTTTTTTGCCCTGGGTGGGAATCGAACCCACGACACCCGGATACAACTCCAAAGGCGCAACCACTAGTCTACGGAGGCATCATAGGATGTAACAAAACCTAAATTTAGTTTACACTATCAAGTGACGATATTTTTTTTTATATGATTTAGCTATTTTATCCTATTATTAATAAAAAAATCCATACGTCACAAAATTTGAAATTAAAAGATTTTTGATTGATGACTATATAAAATAACTAGCTGACAAGCTCAACTTTGTCTGCGCAACTTTACCGTTTACGCAGCGCACGCAATGGAAGCTCTTAAAAGAAAAAAAAAATCCCCGTTTTCCCAACATTTTTCATTGATGCTCCGCTCCTATTGGTCGTAGCGTGATGTTATATAGCCTATAGCTTTTCACGATAAATGGGCTATTTAACACTAAAATAATTTTCTAAATCGGTTCAGTAGATCCAGAGATTACCCCCTACAACCTCACAAACTCACAAATTTTAACTCTTTATAATATTATAGTACCATAACCATCCTTATAATATAATTTAAAAAAAATGAAACCATCACGGATGCCAATTTGGCTCCCGAGAACCGGTTAAACGGCCTCAGAGTCCCAGCGGAGGGATTAACCCATCCTCATTTCGCCGATGGTATTCGGAGGCAACACCTAACAAGTGGCGAGCTTGTTGCGGTGTTTATGATGAAATAGCCTCGTTGTATAAAGCGGTCACCCATCCCAGGCCGGTCTTGTTGTAATCGGCTTAACCTTGTTATCAGTTGCGCAGTGATTTAACCACTAGGCTGGGGCCGCTTTTAATATAAAACTTTATAATATAAAACGATGTAAAAGCGAGACTGGGCGTTCTCAAAAAAAGTTATTTACAATATTATGTTATTTTTTGAGAACTGCCCCAATCCAATAGAACCATGCAAATATTTAGTTATAAGTAATCGTGATCAGAATTAGTCCCTAAGCCAGTTTAATCAGGTGTTGGCTTCTTATTTGAATACAACATACATATATGCAAAACCGGGCCCAAACCCGTTTACCTTAAGAATTTAAATGGAATTTCTTGGTAAACAACACTTTTGGTATGTGGTATCAGTGCTTATCATTGGACGAAAGATAAGTTACAAATATCAGTATCAATGAAGGTGAATGTCTCTGGCTGGTTAACTTTATCACTGAATACATAATACATAGTTACCTATATTTTATTTATTAACAGTAATTTATTATCGTGCAAATTGGAGAATATTTATTATAACGAAGCTATACGAATATGGACCTATATAGGGGTATACCCAGCCCGTAGGACTTTTCGTGACGGTAAAATTTTATGTATCATAAAAAATAATGCATTTTAGGTAGGTAACTCTATGCGGGTTAAATTGTTATTCTTGTATAACTAATAAACATTTATATAACATATTTTTAAATAACAATTTATCTTAAAAAAATAACTTAAGATTATTAAATATTTATTTTTCTAAGATAAATTGTTTTAAAATAAATATTTTAAATAATAAGTTATTATTTATGTATCTTATTTTCTAACATAAATTGTAAGATAATCTGAGGGTTATTTATAATGTCCACAGATTTTAAATAAATAGCGCAGGAAGCGTACTCTCCCATCGACTTCATCGATGCATTCCACCAGGCAAGATTCAGGTCAAACACAGACTGTTTATCAATAAACATGTTTACTGTTGCATTATTTCATACCTTGTATTATATATTTCATAAAACTTTAGGGCAAAGCCCTTTTCATATAGATTCTCTACAAATACATCAGGTCTTATTTGTTTATAGACACCCGTCGTAATTATTTATTGCAATTGTAATTAATAAATGACAAAGTTATTGGCATTATAAATAGTTGTCTCGGAACCCAACACCTGTCGCTTTCGTTAATTATAGGAGCAGCTGAACAGTATCAGGATGGTTTGGTTCAACAGATGGAGGCAGTTGTCTCCGATTGTGAAACCCATTGTGGTTCGCTATAATGTGTGTTGTTGCATATTTCCGCCCACGCGTCACCTATATGGCGTTAGAACCTTGTTACGTTTACGCGGAATGTTTTAACCGATTTGCGTAACCTTGTCATAAGGTTGTTTGTTTATGCCTAATTTACCTCGTATGCCTATCCCGGGTGCCTTTCCGAGACGGCATCAGAGAGGTGAAATTTTATTTCCGCCTCGTAGTCGATGGTACTCTAAGTTTACACCGAACAATTGGTCAACTCGTCGCTATGTATAGATAGATTCAGTATAACCCATCTGTACTGGAATAGTAAAACTAGGACCGAACAGCTTAAATTGCTCTCCAAGGCATACTAGACAAATAAATCCACTTTTTGTTTAAACTCAT
Organism: Monopis laevigella; assembly: GCA_947458855.1. NCBI lineage: Eukaryota > Metazoa > Arthropoda > Insecta > Lepidoptera > Tineidae > Monopis > Monopis laevigella. Next base: position 3,200,244 of record OX381583.1, on the reverse strand, counting down.
TGGGTTTTGGACCTGGGCCTGAGAAGTCTAAGGTTCCACTCAGCCACCATGAATTCTTAATTCACTTGCAATTTTTTTATATGATTGATTTATAATTGCAGCAACTTTAACAGTCGATTTAGTTTAGTGAAGCGTGGGTGGGAAGTGAAATATGTAAATAGGTAATTCAAACCTATAAAACTTGAAATTCCATTTTAAACCATAAATAACAATTTGGTTTTGTTAATGCAATCAAATTGTTGCTGGTGTTGTAGTGCAACTAACTTAAATTCTACCCACTCGGTAAAGTTAAATTACTAACTAAATACCATATAGTACCAACTATTATTTCTTCTGTGGTAGTACCTACCAATGCATTATTACTGCATTTTTTTTAAATATCTTATTGTCGATGCGGATTACTGATAATTTCGTACTGTCGATGCGGATTACTGAAAAAAAAATGACGCTAAATAAATAATAAAAAACGTATCACGATCGAAATGCTCCAGGTTTTATATTACAATCATAGTTTTTTAAATATATTATTTAGCATGGAAAAAGGAAAACGTAAATGAAAATTATTTTCCAAAAAAGGAATAACGAAATCACTGTGTTTTAAAAACTATCAGTACTATGGCCCGTATTTATTTTAATCTAAATTTGTTTTTTATATTTTTTTGAGAATGACATTATAAAATATTAATCCAAAATTACACAAAAGCAAAAATGTAAATAAATAATAGGCCAAGGCATGTATTTTAAAATGCTATAGGTATCTTTGTTTTGCATCAAAACTGCTTAATATATTTTTTGCATTTTTTTGTTATAATCAAATGTAATAATAATTATAAAATAATAATTTTCTTCAAACATTTGAAGAAAAAAAAAGTAGAATGAACAATGTTTAATGTTTTTATAGGAAAAAGTAGTCTATAATAATAATATCGAAGTTTTTTCGGGGCAAGACGTCGCACTCGTCGACATTTTTTGAACATTTCTTTCTACCCATCATCTTATCTTTTAGCGAAATATTGAATCGGCATACATATTGTATGCAATAATGATTAAATAGCGGTTCCCTCCATCTTAGACGCTAACTGTAATCCGCCATAACTGCGATAAAATCAAAAGAAATGCTATCAAACCCCAACTGTATACTTACAATGAAGACTTGATAATCTTGGATAATACTACCAGAACAGTAATTAGCACAGAACACTGCATCTTACACTTAGGTCAAGATAATAAGCCCCGTCTATTGAAGGATCTTGGCCTTCCGAGAACAGCCGTCGGAACTTTTATGGAGCGTGGTTCCAGGATGGCGCTAACAGGATCATATAGTATTTGGTTGAGTAGAGAGGGTAGTGAACACAGTGCAGGTGAGAGTTCAAAAGGCCTTTAAACCTACTTCGCGGTCTCAAGTCCGGGAACGCTGCAGTTCATTCCCCTGCCTTTCAACCACGCGATGGACCCGGCACCCGCACGGTGAAGCCATGGTTTGCTAAGAACATTGTCTCTCATGTTTATTTCAACGAAAAGGCATAAGAACCTTAATAACTATTTAACAAAAAAAAAAAAACATTTAGGTATTTCATGGCCTATGTAATTTTCGTAATTTGTCATGAATTTAATTTGTAATTTATTCTGTATAAGTATTTATCGTAAATTCATTCATTGTGCTCTATAGATACTGAATTAATTCAATGTCTAGAAATATATTTAGCTGATGACGCTATGGCATTGACGTTCTAAGCTTGTCATCGCATATGTGACATTATTACAATAGTTTTAAAGAACATAATGCAAGTTACGCATGTTTACAGTTACGTCTGTTTGTACCAAATGATTCTAAGCTGTTATCCTCTAAGACTGTTTAGTTAGGCCCACGCTGTCTCCCACTATATTTTTGTCATTCAACATTTTTAGTGCTGTTACAAACATGTCTAACAAATAAAAATAAACAAGTTTTGAAAAAGCATTTATGGTCTCAATATAATACATATATCATCTTGTCAAAGTAGCTCTGAATCCATTTGACATATGTTTGTATAATTATGTCATTATCCTGTTCCAGTACCTATACTACTGGATTAGTCTAGTCTCAATATGATCCGCGCAACTTCGTCTGCGTAACTTTAACCGTTTACGCAGCGTACGCAACGTGTTGTTCTCAAAAAGATCAAATTTTCCTAGTTATGGGTTTGGTTGCAGTTATACCATGACCGTCATACAATGGTAACTGCCGAAATTTTGGTTCGAAGTTAAGATGGATAGTTGCTATGTTTGCTATCGGTCAAGAAAGTACTTTTTCAAGTTAGACAAAACTTACTAAGCTTCGTTAACCATTACCACCGCCCATACAGAGGCAAAAACCGTCAAGTGACCTAGTCATGTTTGGGTTTTTGTCTGTAGGTTCACCGATTTTTGGAAGATTACTGCATCGATTTCTTGTCGAGGTAGTCTCCTTTCAGGGTGCGGTTACAATTGGTGGTTGAATTGACGATAAGGCAGCGAGTATATTAAAATAAACTCGTAATGCAATTCGCCTTTGTTGCCGCCCATTTCGGTATCGCATCATTTAGCTGGCATAGTGGGAGCAATCAATGTTGTTTAAGAACAATTATTGATTGACCTTGTAGGTCTGCACACCACCAGGTAGATACAAAGTCACATGCCGTGTGCAATAATAATAATAATAAAAAAAAACTCAATTTTGCCGACTGTACCTCAAACAAAGCATACATTTTTACTGGCCGATTTCTATTCTAAAGCAATAACTATGAATTCCACAGATCAAAGCATCACAATTGCATTAGGTTATCTGCCATCATCTATCTAGGCGCTTGCTAGAGAAATTGTGTGGTACTTTCTTGTGGTCAAGGAAGCTTTGTATGATGTGTAATTGTGTATGGATGGGCCAGAGAGTGCTTGGCTCAATAATGTCTTTAATCTTATACTAGCATTAGATATTGGATTTGTTCTACTCAGGCCTACTTTGATTGCTTCTTCGTTTACTAGTTATATACTTGTATAATAATTTATAGAATTAAGTTTCGCGATAATCCTGTGTTCTAGACCATTTCATTTTGTTTTTGATGAATAGTTATTATATGTTTATTTTTATAAGAATATGGTGTTACAATATTATTATGGTAAATTTTAGATAATGATCTACATTTTGTGCCATTTATTATATTTACATATTTTGTGACGTGTGATAACCTGTGTGAAGTTAGCAGCCAAAGTTAGCGGCCATTTATAATCCGACTAGTTTAAAGAGTCATTCATAAAATAAATAAATTTAACTAATCAAAGCGTCTCCTCAGGTAAGGTTATTACAAATAATTAAACATATTACCATTGACTTTTTCCAAAAAAAAAAAAAAATTGACAGAAAAAAAAAATGTGGGAAAAATTTAGTTTAATTTGTGGAAGTAATTTTCACTATACCAATTCTTTAGAGGACCCCACTGCCCTTTGCTCATATGAATTTCCAGGTGGCTTTCTCGAGTCCTTCATGACTAAACAATTTTTTTTGTAGATCGTAAAACTCACTTTAAACTTTTTAAAATTCGTCTATGGGTGAACGTTAGCTAAGTGATTTTCACTATACCTATTCTTTAGAGGACCCCAATGCTCTCCTCTCATATGAAATTCCAGGTGGCTTCTCGAGTCCTTCATGACTAAACATTTTTTTTTGTAGGTCGTAAAACTCACTTTGAACTTTTTAAAATTCGTCTATGGGTGAACGTTAGCTAAGTGATTTTCACTATACCTATTCTTTAGAGGACCCCAATGCTCTCCTCTCATATGAATTTCCAGGTGGCTTCTCGAGTCCTTCATGACTAAACATTTTTTTTTTTAGATCGTAAAACTCACTTTGAACTTTTTAAAATTCGTCTATAAGTGAACGTTAGCTAAGTGATTTTCACTATACCTATTCTTTAGAGGACCCCAATGCTCCTCTCTCATATGAATTTCCAGGTGGCTTCTCGAGTCCTTCATGACAAAAATTTTTTTTTTGTAGATCGTAAAACTCTCTTTGAACTTTTTAAAATTCGTCTATGGGTGAACGTTAGCTAAGTGATTTTCACTATACCTATTCTTTAGAGGACCCCAATGCTCCTCTCTCATATGAATTTCCAGGTGGCTTCTCGAGTCCTTCATGACTAAACATTTTTTTTTGTAGATCGTAAAACTCACTTTGAACTTTTTAAAATTCGTCTATGGGTGAACGTTAGCTAAGTGATTTTTACTATACCTATTCTTTAGAGGACCCCAATGCTCTCCTCTCATATGAATTTCCAGGTGGCTTCTCGAGTCCTTCATGACTAAAAATTTTTTTTTTTAGATCGTAAAAATCACTTTGAACTTTTTAAAATTCGTCTATAAGTGAACGTTAGCTAAGTGATTTTCACTATACCTATTCTTTAGAGGACCCCAATGCTCCTCTCTCATATGAATTTCCAGGTGGCTTCTCGAGTCCTTCATGACAAAAAATTTTTTTTTGTAGATCGTAAAACTCTCTTTGAACTTTTTAAAATTCGTCTATGGGTGAACGTAAGCTAAGTGATTTTCACTATACCTATTCTTTAGAGGACCCCAATGCTCCTCTCTCATATGAATTTCCAGGTGGCTTCTCGAGTCCTTCATGACTAAACATTTTTTTTTGTAGATCGTAAAACTCACTTTGAACTTTTTAAAATTCGTCTATGGGTGAACGTTAGCTAAGTGATTTTCACTATACCTATTCTTTAGAGGACCCCAATGCTCCTCTCTCATATGAATTTCCAGGTGGCTTCTCGAGTCCTTCATGACTAAACATTTTTTTTTGTAGATCGTAAAACTTACTTTGAACTTTTTAAAATTCGTCTATGGGTGAACGTTAGCTAAGTGATTTTCACTACACCTATTCTTTAGAGGACCCCAATGCTCCTCTCTCCTATGAATTTCCAGGTGGCTTCTCGAGTTCTTCATGACTAAACATTTTTTTTTGTAGAACGTAAAACTCACTTTGAACTTTTTTAAATTCGTCTATGGGTGAACGTTAGCTAAGTGATTTTCACTATACCTATTCTTTAGAGGACCCCAATGCTCCTCTCTCATATGAATTTCCAGGTGGCTTCTCGAGTCCTTCATGACTAAACATTTTTTTTTGTAGATCGTAAAACTCACTTTGACCTTTTTAAAATTCGTTTATGGGTGAACGTTAGCTAAGTGATTTTCACTATACCTATTCTTTAGAGGACCCCAATGCTCCTCTCTCATATGAATTTCCAGGTGGCTTCTCGAGTCCTTCATGACTAAACATTTTTTTTTGTAGATCGTAAAACTTACTTTGAACTTTTTAAAATTCGTCTATGGGTGAACGTTAACTAAGTGATTTTCACTACACCTATTCTATAGAGGACCCCAATGCTCCTCTCTCCTATGAATTTCCAGGTGGCTTCTCGAGTCCTTCATGACTAAAAATTTTTTTTTGTAGAACGTAAAACTCACTTTGAATTTTTTTAAATTCGTCTATGGGTGAACGTTAGCTAAGTGATTTTCACTATACCTATTCTTTAGAGGACCCCAATGCTCCTCTCTCATATGAATTTCCAGGTGGCTTCTCGAGTCCTTCATGACTAAACATTTTTTTTTGTAGATCGTAAAACTCACTTTGAACTTTTTAAAATTCGTCTATGGGTGAACGTTAGCTAAGTGATTTTCACTATACCTATTCTTTAGATGACCCCAATGCTCCTCTCTCATATGAATTTCCAGGTGGCTTCTCGAGTCCTTCATGACTAAACATTTTTTTTTGTAGATCGTAAAACTTACTTTGAACTTTTTAAAATTCGTCTATGGGTGAACGTTAGCTAAGTGATTTTCACTATACCTATTCTTTAGAGGACCCCAATGCTCCTCTCTCATATGAATTTCCAGGTGGCTTCTCGAGTCCTTCATGACTAAACATTTTTTTTTGTAGATCGTAAAACTCACTTTGAACTTTTTAAAATTCGTCTATGGGTGAACGTTAGCTAAGTGATTTTCACTATACCTATTCTTTAGAGGACCCCAATGCTCCTCTCTCATATGAATTTCCAGGTGGCTTCTCGAGTCCTTCATGACTAAACATTTTTTTTTGTAGATCGTAAAACTTACTTTGAACTTTTTAAAATTCGTCTATGGGTGAACGTTAGCTAAGTGATTTTCACTACACCTATTCTTTAGAGGACCCCAATGCTCCTCTCTCCTATGAATTTCCAGGTGGCTTCTCGAGTTCTTCATGACTAAACATTTTTTTTTGTAGAACGTAAAACTCACTTTGAACTTTTTTAAATTCGTCTATGGGTGAACGTTAGCTAAGTGATTTTCACTATACCTATTCTTTAGAGGACCCCAATGCTCCTCTCTCATATGAATTTCCAGGTGGCTTCTCGAGTCCTTCATGACTAAACATTTTTTTTTGTAGATCGTAAAACTCACTTTGACCTTTTTAAAATTCGTTTATGGGTGAACGTTAGCTAAGTGATTTTCACTATACCTATTCTTTAGAGGACCCCAATGCTCCTCTCTCATATGAATTTCCAGGTGGCTTCTCGAGTCCTTCATGACTAAACATTTTTTTTTGTAGATCGTAAAACTTACTTTGAACTTTTTAAAATTCGTCTATGGGTGAACGTTAGCTAAGTGATTTTCACTACACCTATTCTATAGAGGACCCCAATGCTCCTCTCTCCTATGAATTTCCAGGTGGCTTCTCGAGTCCTTCATGACTAAAAATTTTTTTTTGTAGAACGTAAAACTCACTTTGAACTTTTTTAAATTCGTCTATGGGTGAACGTTAGCTAAGTGATTTTCACTATACCTATTCTTTAGAGGACCCCAATGCTCCTCTCTCATATGAATTTCCAGGTGGCTTCTCGAGTCCTTCATGACTAAACATTTTTTTTTGTAGATCGTAAAACTCACTTTGAACTTTTTAAAATTCGTCTATGGGTGAACGTTAGCTAAGTGATTTTCACTATACCTATTCTTTAGATGACCCCAATGCTCCTCTCTCATATGAATTTCCATGTGGCTTCTCGAGTCCTTCATGACTAAACATTTTTTTTTGTAGATCGTAAAACTTACTTTGAACTTTTTAAAATTCGTCTATGGGTGAACGTTAGCTAAGTGATTTTCACTATACCTATTCTTTAGAGGACCCCAATGCTCCTCTCTCATATGAATTTCCAGGTGGCTTCTCGAGTCCTTCATGACTAAACATTTTTTTTTGTAGATCGTAAAACTCACTTTGAACTTTTTAAAATTCGTCTATGGGTGAACGTTAGCTAAGTGATTTTCACTATACCTATTCTTTAGAGGACCCCAATGCTCCTCTCTCATATGAATTTCCAGGTGGCTTCTCGAGTCCTTCATGACTAAACATTTTTTTTTGTAGATCGTAAAACTTACTTTGAACTTTTTAAAATTCGTCTATGGGTGAACGTTAGCTAAGTGATTTTCACTACACCTATTCTTTAGAGGACCCCAATGCTCCTCTCTCCTATGAATTTCCAGGTGGCTTCTCGAGTTCTTCATGACTAAACATTTTTTTTTGTAGAACGTAAAACTCACTTTGAACTTTTTTAAATTCGTCTATGGGTGAACGTTAGCTAAGTGATTTTCACTATACCTATTCTTTAGAGGACCCCAATGCTCCTCTCTCATATGAATTTCCAGGTGGCTTCTCGAGTCCTTCATGACTAAACATTTTTTTTTGTAGATCGTAAAACTCACTTTGACCTTTTTAAAATTCGTTTATGGGTGAACGTTAGCTAAGTGATTTTCACTATACCTATTCTTTAGAGGACCCCAATGCTCCTCTCTCATATGAATTTCCAGGTGGCTTCTCGAGTCCTTCATGACTAAACATTTTTTTTTGTAGATCGTAAAACTTACTTTGAACTTTTTAAAATTCGTCTATGGGTGAACGTTAGCTAAGTGATTTTCACTACACCTATTCTATAGAGGACCCCAATGCTCCTCTCTCCTATAAATTTCCAGGTGGCTTCTCGAGTCCTTCATGACTAAAAATTTTTTTTTGTAGAACGTAAAACTCACTTTGAACTTTTTTAAATTCGTCTATGGGTGAACGTTAGCTAAGTGATTTTCACTATACCTATTCTTTAGAGGACCCCAATGCTCCTCTCTCATATGAATTTCCAGGTGGCTTCTCGAGTCCTTCATGACTAAACATTTTTTTTTGTAGATCGTAAAACTCACTTTGAACTTTTTAAAATTCGTCTATGGGTGAACGTTAGCTAAGTGATTTTCACTATACCTATTCTTTAGATGACCCCAATGCTCCTCTCTCATATGAATTTCCAGGTGGCTTCTCGAGTCCTTCATGACTAAAAATTTTTTTTTGTAGAACGTAAAACTCACTTTGAACTTTTTAAAATTCGTCTATGGGTGAACGTTAGCTAAGTGATTTTCACTATACCTATTCTTTAGACGACCCCAATGCTCCTCTCTCATATGAATTTCCAGGTGGCTTCTCGAGTCCTTCATGACTAAACATTTTTTTTTGTAGATCGTAAAACTTACTTTGAACTTTTTAAAATTCGTCTATGGGTGAACGTTAGCTAAGTGATTTTCACTACACCTATTCTTTAGAGGAACCCAATGCTCCTCTCTCCTATGAATTTCCAGGTGGCTTCTCGAGTCCTTCATGACTAAACATTTTTTTTTGTAGAACGTAAAACTCACTTTGAACTTTTTTAAATTCGTCTACGGGTGAACGTTAGCTAAGTGATTTTCACTATACCTATTCTTTAGAGGACCCCAATGCTCTCCTCTCATATGAATTTCCAGGTGGCTTCTCGAGTCCTTCATGACTAAACATTTTTTTTTTAGATCGTAAAACTCACTTTGAACTTTTTAAAATTCGTCTATGGGTGAACGTTAGCTAAGTGATTTTCACTATACCTATTCTTTAGAGGACCCCAATGCTCCTCTCTCATATGAATTTCCAGGTGGCTTCTCGAGTCCTTCATGACTAAACATTTTTCTTTGTAGATCATAAAACTCACTTTGAACTTTTTAAAATTCGTCTATGGGTGAACGTTAGCTAAGTGATTTTCACTATACCTATTCTTTAGAGGACCCCAATGCTCCTCTCTCATATGAATTTCCAGGTGGCTACTCGAGTCCTTCATGACGAAAAATTTTTTTTTGTAGAACGTAAAACTCTCTTTGAACTTTTTAAAATTCGTCTATGGGTGAACGTTAGCTAAGTGATTTTCACTATACCTATTCTTTAGAGGACCCCAATGCTCCTCTCTCATATGAATTTCCAGGTGGCTTCTCGAGTCCTTCATGACTAAACATTTTTTTTTGTAGATCGTAAAACTTACTTTGAACTTTTTAAAATTCGTCTATGGGTGACCGTTAGCTAAGTGATTTTCACTACACCTATTCTTTAGAGGACCCCAATGCTCCTCTCTCCTATGAATTTCCAGGTGGCTTCTCGAGTCCTTCATGACTAAACATTTTTTTTTGTAGAACGTAAAACTCACTTTGAACTTTTTAAAATTCGTCTATGGGTGAACATTAGCTAAGTGATTTTCACTATACCTATTCTTTAGAGGACCCCAATGCTCCTCTCTCATATGAATTTCCAGGTGGCTTCTCGAGTCCTTCATGACTAAACATTTTTTTTTGTAGATCGTAAAACTTACTTTGAACTTTTTAAAATTCGTCTATGGGTGAACGTTAGCTAAGTGATTTTCACTACACCTATTCTTTAGAGGACCCCAATGCTCCTCTCTCCTATTAATTTCCAGGTGGCTTCTCGAGTCCTTCATGACTAAACATTTTTTTTTGTAGAACGTAAAACTCACTTTGAACTTTTTAAAATTCGTCTATGGGTGAACGTTAGCTAAGTGATTTTCACTATACCTATTCTTTAGAGGACACCAATGCTCCTCTCTCATATGAATTTCCAGGTGGCTACTCGAGTCCTTCATGACGAAAAATTTTTTTTTGTAGAACGTAAAACTCTCTTTGAACTTTTTAAAATTCGTCTATGGGTGAACGTTAGCTAAGTTATTTTCACTATACCTATTCTTTAGAGGACCCCAATGCTCCTCTCTCATATGAATTTCCAGGTGGCTTCTCGAGTCCTTCATGACTAAACATTTTTTTTTGTAGATCGTAAAACTCACTTTGAACTTTTTAAAATTCGTCTATGGGTGAACGTTAGCTAAGTGATTTTCACTATACCTATTCTTTAGAGGACCCCAATGCTCCTCTCTCATATGAATTTCCAGGTGGCTTCTCGAGTCCTTCATGACTAAACATTTTTTTTTGTAGATCGTAAAACTTACTTTGAACTTTTTAAAATTCGTCTATGGGTGAACGTTAGCTAAGTGATTTTCACTATACCTATTCTTTAGAGGACCCCAATGCTCTCCTCTCATATGAATTTCCAGATGGCTTCTCGAGTCCTTCATGACTAAACATTTTTTTTTGTAGATCGTAAAACTCACTTTGAACTTTTTAAAATTCGTCTATGGGTGAACGTTAGCTAAGTGATTTTCACTATACCTATTCTTTAGAGGACCCCAATGCTCCTCTCTCATATGAATTTCCAGGTGGCTTCTCGAGTCCTTCATGACTAAACATTTTTTTTTGTAGAACGTAAAACTCACTTTGAACTTTTTAAAATTCGTCTATGGGTGAACGTTAGCTAAGTGATTTTCACTATACCTATTCTTTAGAGGACCCCAATGCTTCTCTCTCATATGAATTTCCAGGTGGCTTCTCGAGTCCTTCATGACTAAACATTTTTTTTTGTAGATCGTAAAACTTACTTTGAACTTTTTAAAATTCGTCTATGGGTGAACGTTAGCTAAGTGATTTTCACTACACCTATTCTTTAGAGGACCCCAATGCTCCTCTCTCCTATGAATTTCCAGGTGGCTTCTCGAGTCCTTCATGACTAAACATTTTTTTTTGTAGAACGTAAAACTCACTTTGAACTTTTTTAAATTCGTCTATGGGTTAACGTTAGCTAAGTGATTTTCACTATACCTATTCTTTAGAGGACCCCAATGCTCCTCTCTCATATGAATTTCCAGGTGGCTACTCGAGTCCTTCATGACGAAAAATTTTTTTTTGTAGAACGTAAAACTCTCTTTGAACTTTTTAAAATTCGTCTATGGGTGAACGTTAGCTAAGTGATTTTCACTATACCTATTCTTTAGAGGACCCCAATGCTCCTCTCTCATATGAATTTCCAGGTGGCTTCTCGAGTCCTTCATGACTAAACATTTTTTTTTGTAGATCGTAAAACTCACTTTGAACTTTTTAAAATTCGTCTATGGGTGAACGTTAGCTAAGTGATTTTCACTATACCTATTCTTTAGAGGACCCCAATGCTCCTCTCTCATATGAATTTCCAGGTGGCTTCTCGAGTCCTTCAAGACAAAAAATTTTTTTTTGTAGATCGTAAAACTCTCTTTGAACTTTTTAAAATTCGTCTATGGGTGAACGTTAGCTAAGTGATTTTCACTATACCTATTCTTTAGAGGACCCCAATGCTCCTCTCTCATATGAATTTCCAGGTGGCTTCTCGAGTCCTTCATGACTAAACATTTTTTTTTGTAGATCGTAAAACTCACTTTGAACTTTTTAAAATTCGTCTATGGGTGAACGTTAGCTAAGTGATTTTCACTATACCTATTCTTTAGAGGACCCCAATGCTCCTCTCTTATATGAATTTCCAGGTGGCTACTCGAGTCCTTCATGACAAAAAATTTTTTTTGTAGATCGTAAAACTCTCTTTGAACTTTTTAAAATTCGTCTATGGGTGAACGTTAGCTAAGTGATTTTCACTATACCTATTCTTTAGAGGACCCCAATGCTCCTCTCTCATATGAATTTCCAGGTGGCTTCTCGAGTCCTTCATGACAAAAATTTTTTTTTTGTAGATCGTAAAACTCTCTTTGAACTTTTTAAAATTCGTCTATGGGTGAACGTTAGCTAAGTGATTTTCACTATACCTATTCTTTAGAGGACCCCAATGCTCCTCTCTCATATGAATTTCCAGGTGGCTTCTCGAGTCCTTCATGACAAAAATTTTTTTTTTGTAGATCGTAAAACTCTCTTTGAACTTTTTAAAATTCGTCTATGGGTGAACGTTAGCTAAGTGATTTTCACTATACCTATTCTTTAGAGGACCCCAATGCTCCTCTCTCATATGAATTTCCAGGTGGCTTCTCGAGTCCTTCATGACTAAACATTTTTTTTTGTAGATCGTAAAACTCACTTTGAACTTTTTAAAATTCGTCTATGGGTGAACGTTAGCTAAGTGATTTTCACTATACCTATTCTTTAGAGGACCCCAATGCTCCTCTCTCATATGAATTTCCAGGTGGCTTCTCGAGTCCTTCATGACTAAACATTTTTTTTTGTAGATCGTAAAACTTACTTTGAACTTTTTAAAATTCGTCTATGGGTGAACGTTAGCTAAGTGATTTTCACTACACCTATTCTTTAGAGGACCCCAATGCTCCTCTCTCCTATGAATTTCCAGGTGGCTTCTCGAGTTCTTCATGACTAAACATTTTTTTTTGTAGAACGTAAAACTCACTTTGAACTTTTTTAAATTCGTCTATGGGTGAACGTTAGCTAAGTGATTTTCACTATACCTATTCTTTAGAGGACCCCAATGCTCCTCTCTCATATGAATTTCCAGGTGGCTTCTCGAGTCCTTCATGACTAAACATTTTTTTTTGTAGATCGTAAAACTCACTTTGACCTTTTTAAAATTCGTTTATGGGTGAACGTTAGCTAAGTGATTTTCACTATACCTATTCTTTAGAGGACCCCAATGCTCCTCTCTCATATGAATTTCCAGGTGGCTTCTCGAGTCCTTCATGACTAAACATTTTTTTTTGTAGATCGTAAAACTTACTTTGAACTTTTTAAAATTCGTCTATGGGTGAACGTTAGCTAAGTGATTTTCACTACACCTATTCTATAGAGGACCCCAATGCTCCTCTCTCCTATGAATTTCCAGGTGGCTTCTCGAGTCCTTCATGACTAAAAATTTTTTTTTGTAGAACGTAAAACTCACTTTGAACTTTTTTAAATTCGTCTATGGGTGAACGTTAGCTAAGTGATTTTCACTATACCTATTCTTTAGAGGACCCCAATGCTCCTCTCTCATATGAATTTCCAGGTGGCTTCTCGAGTCCTTCATGACTAAACATTTTTTTTTGTAGATCGTAAAACTCACTTTGAACTTTTTAAAATTCGTCTATGGGTGAACGTTAGCTAAGTGATTTTCACTATACCTATTCTTTAGATGACCCCAATGCTCCTCTCTCATATAAATTTCCATGTGGCTTCTCGAGTCCTTCATGACTAAACATTTTTTTTTGTAGATCGTAAAACTTACTTTGAACTTTTTAAAATTCGTCTATGGGTGAACGTTAGCTAAGTGATTTTCACTATACCTATTCTTTAGAGGACCCCAATGCTCCTCTCTCATATGAATTTCCAGGTGGCTTCTCGAGTCCTTCATGACTAAACATTTTTTTTTGTAGATCGTAAAACTCACTTTGAACTTTTTAAAATTCGTCTATGGGTGAACGTTAGCTAAGTGATTTTCACTATACCTATTCTTTAGAGGACCCCAATGCTCCTCTCTCATATGAATTTCCAGGTGGCTTCTCGAGTCCTTCATGACTAAACATTTTTTTTTGTAGATCGTAAAACTTACTTTGAACTTTTTAAAATTCGTCTATGGGTGAACGTTAGCTAAGTGATTTTCACTACACCTATTCTTTAGAGGACCCCAATGCTCCTCTCTCCTATGAATTTCCAGGTGGCTTCTCGAGTTCTTCATGACTAAACATTTTTTTTTGTAGAACGTAAAACTCACTTTGAACTTTTTTAAATTCGTCTATGGGTGAACGTTAGCTAAGTGATTTTCACTATACCTATTCTTTAGAGGACCCCAATGCTCCTCTCTCATATGAATTTCCAGGTGGCTTCTCGAGTCCTTCATGACTAAACATTTTTTTTTGTAGATCGTAAAACTCACTTTGACCTTTTTAAAATTCGTTTATGGGTGAACGTTAGCTAAGTGATTTTCACTATACCTATTCTTTAGAGGACCCCAATGCTCCTCTCTCATATGAATTTCCAGGTGGCTTCTCGAGTCCTTCATGACTAAACATTTTTTTTTGTAGATCGTAAAACTTACTTTGAACTTTTTAAAATTCGTCTATGGGTGAACGTTAGCTAAGTGATTTTCACTACACCTATTCTATAGAGGACCCCAATGCTCCTCTCTCCTATAAATTTCCAGGTGGCTTCTCGAGTCCTTCATGACTAAAAATTTTTTTTTGTAGAACGTAAAACTCACTTTGAACTTTTTTAAATTCGTCTATGGGTGAACGTTAGCTAAGTGATTTTCACTATACCTATTCTTTAGAGGACCCCAATGCTCCTCTCTCATATGAATTTCCAGGTGGCTTCTCGAGTCCTTCATGACTAAACATTTTTTTTTGTAGATCGTAAAACTCACTTTGAACTTTTTAAAATTCGTCTATGGGTGAACGTTAGCTAAGTGATTTTCACTATACCTATTCTTTAGATGACCCCAATGCTCCTCTCTCATATGAATTTCCAGGTGGCTTCTCGAGTCCTTCATGACTAAACATTTTTTTTTGTAGAACGTAAAACTCACTTTGAACTTTTTAAAATTCGTCTATGGGTGAACGTTAGCTAAGTGATTTTCACTATACCTATTCTTTAGACGACCCCAATGCTCCTCTCTCATATGAATTTCCAGGTGGCTTCTCGAGTCCTTCATGACTAAACATTTTTTTTTGTAGATCGTAAAACTTACTTTGAACTTTTTAAAATTCGTCTATGGGTGAACGTTAGCTAAGTGATTTTCACTACACCTATTCTTTAGAGGAACCCAATGCTCCTCTCTCCTATGAATTTCCAGGTGGCTTCTCGAGTCCTTCATGACTAAACATTTTTTTTTGTAGAACGTAAAACTCACTTTGAACTTTTTTAAATTCGTCTACGGGTGAACGTTAGCTAAGTGATTTTCACTATACCTATTCTTTAGAGGACCCCAATGCTCTCCTCTCATATGAATTTCCAGGTGGCTTCTCGAGTCCTTCATGACTAAACATTTTTTTTTTAGATCGTAAAACTCACTTTGAACTTTTTAAAATTCGTCTATGGGTGAACGTTAGCTAAGTGATTTTCACTATACCTATTCTTTAGAGGACCCCAATGCTCCTCTCTCATATGAATTTCCAGGTGGCTTCTCGAGTCCTTCATGACTAAACATTTTTCTTTGTAGATCATAAAACTCACTTTGAACTTTTTAAAATTCGTCTATGGGTGAACGTTAGCTAAGTGATTTTCACTATACCTATTCTTTAGAGGACCCCAATGCTCCTCTCTCATATGAATTTCCAGGTGGCTACTCGAGTCCTTCATGACGAAAAATTTTTTTTTGTAGAACGTAAAACTCTCTTTGAACTTTTTAAAATTCGTCTATGGGTGAACGTTAGCTAAGTGATTTTCACTATACCTATTCTTTAGAGGACCCCAATGCTCCTCTCTCATATAAATTTCCAGGTGGCTTCTCGAGTCCTTCATGACTAAACATTTTTTTTTGTAGATCGTAAAACTTACTTTGAACTTTTTAAAATTCGTCTATGGGTGACCGTTAGCTAAGTGATTTTCACTACACCTATTCTTTAGAGGACCCCAATGCTCCTCTCTCCTATGAATTTCCAGGTGGCTTCTCGAGTCCTTCATGACTAAACATTTTTTTTTGTAGAACGTAAAACTCACTTTGAACTTTTTAAAATTCGTCTATGGGTGAACATTAGCTAAGTGATTTTCACTACACCTATTCTTTAGAGGACCCCAATGCTCCTCTCTCATATGAATTTCCAGGTGGCTTCTCGAGTCCTTCATGACTAAACATTTTTTTTTGTAGATCGTAAAACTTACTTTGAACTTTTTAAAATTCGTCTATGGGTGAACGTTAGCTAAGTGATTTTCACTACACCTATTCTTTAGAGGACCCCAATGCTCCTCTCTCCTATTAATTTCCAGGTGGCTTCTCGAGTCCTTCATGACTAAACATTTTTTTTTGTAGAACGTAAAACTCACTTTGAACTTTTTAAAATTCGTCTATGGGTGAACGTTAGCTAAGTGATTTTCACTATACCTATTCTTTAGAGGACACCAATGCTCCTCTCTCATATGAATTTCCAGGTGGCTACTCGAGTCCTTCATGACGAAAAATTTTTTTTTGTAGAACGTAAAACTCTCTTTGAACTTTTTAAAATTCGTCTATGGGTGAACGTTAGCTAAGTTATTTTCACTATACCTATTCTTTAGAGGACCCCAATGCTCCTCTCTCATATGAATTTCCAGGTGGCTTCTCGAGTCCTTCATGACTAAACATTTTTTTTTGTAGATCGTAAAACTCACTTTGAACTTTTTAAAATTCGTCTATGGGTGAACGTTAGCTAAGTGATTTTCACTATACCTATTCTTTAGAGGACCCCAATGCTCCTCTCTCATATGAATTTCCAGGTGGCTTCTCGAGTCCTTCATGACTAAACATTTTTTTTTGTAGATCGTAAAACTTACTTTGAACTTTTTAAAATTCGTCTATGGGTGAACGTTAGCTAAGTGATTTTCACTATACCTATTCTTTAGAGGACCCCAATGCTCTCCTCTCATATGAATTTCCAGATGGCTTCTCGAGTCCTTCATGACTAAACATTTTTTTTTGTAGATCGTAAAACTCACTTTGAACTTTTTAAAATTCGTCTATGGGTGAACGTTAGCTAAGTGATTTTCACTATACCTATTCTTTAGAGGACCCCAATGCTCCTCTCTCATATGAATTTCCAGGTGGCTTCTCGAGTCCTTCATGACTAAACATTTTTTTTTGTAGAACGTAAAACTCACTTTGAACTTTTTAAAATTCGTCTATGGGTGAACGTTAGCTAAGTGATTTTCACTATACCTATTCTTTAGAGGACCCCAATGCTTCTCTCTCATATGAATTTCCAGGTGGCTTCTCGAGTCCTTCATGACTAAACATTTTTTTTTGTAGATCGTAAAACTTACTTTGAACTTTTTAAAATTCGTCTATGGGTGAACGTTAGCTAAGTGATTTTCACTACACCTATTCTTTAGAGGACCCCAATGCTCCTCTCTCATATGAATTTCCAGGTGGCTTCTCGAGTCCTTCATGACTAAACATTTTTTTTTGTAGATCGTAAAACTCACTTTGAACTTTTTAAAATTCGTCTATGGGTGAACGTTAGCTAAGTGATTTTCACTATACCTATTCTTTAGAGGACCCCAATGCTCCTCTCTCATATGAATTTCCAGGTGGCTTCTCGAGTCCTTCAAGACAAAAAATTTTTTTTTGTAGATCGTAAAACTCTCTTTGAACTTTTTAAAATTCGTCTATGGGTGAACGTTAGCTAAGTGATTTTCACTATACCTATTCTTTAAGAGGACCCCAATGCTCCTCTCTCATATGAATTTCCAGGTGGCTTCTCGAGTCCTTCATGACTAAACATTTTTTTTTGTAGATCGTAAAACTCACTTTGAACTTTTTAAAATTCGTCTATGGGTGAACGTTAGCTAAGTGATTTTCACTATACCTATTCTTTAGAGGACCCCAATGCTCCTCTCTCATATGAATTTCCAGGTGGCTTCTCGAGTCCTTCAAGACAAAAAATTTTTTTTTGTAGATCGTAAAACTCTCTTTGAACTTTTTAAAATTCGTCTATGGGTGAACGTTAGCTAAGTGATTTTCACTATACCTATTCTTTAGAGGACCCCAATACTCCTCTCTCATATGAATTTCCAGGTGGCTTCTCGAGTCCTTCATGACTAAACATTTTTTTTTGTAGATCGTAAAACTCACTTTGAACTTTTTAAAATTCGTCTATGGGTGAACGTTAGCTAAGTGATTTTCACTATACCTATTCTTTAGAGGACCCCAATGCTCCTCTCTTATATGAATTTCCAGGTGGCTACTCGAGTCCTTCATGACAAAAAATTTTTTTTGTAGATCGTAAAACTCTCTTTGAACTTTTTAAAATTCGTCTATGGGTGAACGTTAGCTAAGTGATTTTCACTATACCTATTCTTTAGAGGACCCCAATGCTCCTCTCTCATATGAATTTCCAGGTGGCTTCTCGAGTCCTTCATGACTAAACATTTTTTTTTGTAGAACGTAAAACTCACTTTGAACTTTTTTAAATTCGTCTATGGGTTAACGTTAGCTAAGTGATTTTCACTATACCTATTCTTTAGAGGACCCCAATGCTCCTCTCTCATATGAATTTCCAGGTGGCTACTCGAGTCCTTCATGACAAAAAATTTTTTTTTGTAGATCGTAAAACTCTCTTTGAACTTTTTAAAATTCGTCTATGGGTGAACGTTAGCTAAGTGATTTTCACTATACCTATTCTTTAGAGGACCCCAATGCTCCTCTCTCATATGAATTTCCAGGTGGCTTCTCGAGTCCTTCATGACTAAAAATTTTTTTTTGTAGAACGTAAAACTCACTTTGAACTTTTTTAAATTCGTCTATGGGTGAACGTTAGCTAAGTGATTTTCACTATACCTATTCTTTAGAGGACCCCAATGCTCCTCTCTCATATGAATTTCCAGGTGGCTTCTCGAGTCCTTCATGACTAAACATTTTTTTTTGTAGATCGTAAAACTCACTTTGAACTTTTTAAAATTCGTCTATGGGTGAACGTTAGCTAAGTGATTTTCACTATACCTATTCTTTAGATGACCCCAATGCTCCTCTCTCATATGAATTTCCAGGTGGCTTCTCGAGTCCTTCATGACTAAACATTTTTTTTTGTAGAACGTAAAACTCACTTTGAACTTTTTAAAATTCGTCTATGGGTGAACGTTAGCTAAGTGATTTTCACTATACCTATTCTTTAGACGACCCCAATGCTCCTCTCTCATATGAATTTCCAGGTGGCTTCTCGAGTCCTTCATGACTAAACATTTTTTTTTGTAGATCGTAAAACTTACTTTGAACTTTTTAAAATTCGTCTATGGGTGAACGTTAGCTAAGTGATTTTCACTACACCTATTCTTTAGAGGAACCCAATGCTCCTCTCTCCTATGAATTTCCAGGTGGCTTCTCGAGTCCTTCATGACTAAACATTTTTTTTTGTAGAACGTAAAACTCACTTTGAACTTTTTTAAATTCGTCTACGGGTGAACGTTAGCTAAGTGATTTTCACTATACCTATTCTTTAGAGGACCCCAATGCTCTCCTCTCATATGAATTTCCAGGTGGCTTCTCGAGTCCTTCATGACTAAACATTTTTTTTTTAGATCGTAAAACTCACTTTGAACTTTTTAAAATTCGTCTATGGGTGAACGTTAGCTAAGTGATTTTCACTATACCTATTCTTTAGAGGACCCCAATGCTCCTCTCTCATATGAATTTCCAGGTGGCTACTCGAGTCCTTCATGACGAAAAATTTTTTTTTGTAGAACGTAAAACTCTCTTTGAACTTTTTAAAATTCGTCTATGGGTGAACGTTAGCTAAGTGATTTTCACTATACCTATTCTTTAGAGGACCCCAATGCTCCTCTCTCATATGAATTTCCAGGTGGCTTCTCGAGTCCTTCATGACTAAACATTTTTTTTTGTAGATCGTAAAACTTACTTTGAACTTTTTAAAATTCGTCTATGGGTGACCGTTAGCTAAGTGATTTTCACTACACCTATTCTTTAGAGGACCCCAATGCTCCTCTCTCCTATGAATTTCCAGGTGGCTTCTCGAGTCCTTCATGACTAAACATTTTTTTTTGTAGAACGTAAAACTCACTTTGAACTTTTTAAAATTCGTCTATGGGTGAACATTAGCTAAGTGATTTTCACTATACCTATTCTTTAGAGGACCCCAATGCTCCTCTCTCATATGAATTTCCAGGTGGCTTCTCGAGTCCTTCATGACTAAACATTTTTTTTTGTAGATCGTAAAACTTACTTTGAACTTTTTAAAATTCGTCTATGGGTGAACGTTAGCTAAGTGATTTTCACTACACCTATTCTTTAGAGGACCCCAATGCTCCTCTCTCCTATTAATTTCCAGGTGGCTTCTCGAGTCCTTCATGACTAAACATTTTTTTTTGTAGAACGTAAAACTCACTTTGAACTTTTTAAAATTCGTCTATGGGTGAACGTTAGCTAAGTGATTTTCACTATACCTATTCTTTAGAGGACACCAATGCTCCTCTCTCATATGAATTTCCAGGTGGCTACTCGAGTCCTTCATGACGAAAAATTTTTTTTTGTAGAACGTAAAACTCTCTTTGAACTTTTTAAAATTCGTCTATGGGTGAACGTTAGCTAAGTTATTTTCACTATACCTATTCTTTGGAGGACCCCAATGCTCCTCTCTCATATGAATTTCCAGGTGGCTTCTCGAGTCCTTCATGACTAAACATTTTTTTTTGTAGATCGTAAAACTCACTTTGAACTTTTTAAAATTCGTCTATGGGTGAACGTTAGCTAAGTGATTTTCACTATACCTATTCTTTAGAGGACCCCAATGCTCCTCTCTCATATGAATTTCCAGGTGGCTTCTCGAGTCCTTCATGACTAAACATTTTTTTTTGTAGATCGTAAAACTTACTTTGAACTTTTTAAAATTCGTCTATGGGTGAACGTTAGCTAAGTGATTTTCACTATACCTATTCTTTAGAGGACCCCAATGCTCTCCTCTCATATGAATTTCCAGATGGCTTCTCGAGTCCTTCATGACTAAACATTTTTTTTTGTAGATCGTAAAACTCACTTTGAACTTTTTAAAATTCGTCTATGGGTGAACGTTAGCTAAGTGATTTTCACTATACCTATTCTTTAGAGGACCCCAATGCTCCTCTCTCATATGAATTTCCAGGTGGCTTCTCGAGTCCTTCATGACTAAACATTTTTTTTTGTAGAACGTAAAACTCACTTTGAACTTTTTAAAATTCGTCTATGGGTGAACGTTAGCTAAGTGATTTTCACTATACCTATTCTTTAGAGGACCCCAATGCTTCTCTCTCATATGAATTTCCAGGTGGCTTCTCGAGTCCTTCATGACTAAACATTTTTTTTTGTAGATCGTAAAACTTACTTTGAACTTTTTAAAATTCGTCTATGGGTGAACGTTAGCTAAGTGATTTTCACTACACCTATTCTTTAGAGGACCCCAATGCTCCTCTCTCCTATGAATTTCCAGGTGGCTTCTCGAGTCCTTCATGACTAAACATTTTTTTTTGTAGAACGTAAAACTCACTTTGAACTTTTTTAAATTCGTCTATGGGTTAACGTTAGCTAAGTGATTTTCACTATACCTATTCTTTAGAGGACCCCAATGCTCCTCTCTCATATGAATTTCCAGGTGGCTACTCGAGTCCTTCATGACGAAAAATTTTTTTTTGTAGAACGTAAAACTCTCTTTGAACTTTTTAAAATTCGTCTATGGGTGAACGTTAGCTAAGTGATTTTCACTATACCTATTCTTTAGAGGACCCCAATGCTCCTCTCTCATATGAATTTCCAGGTGGCTTCTCGAGTCCTTCATGACTAAACATTTTTTTTTGTAGATCGTAAAACTCACTTTGAACTTTTTAAAATTCGTCTATGGGTGAACGTTAGCTAAGTGATTTTCACTATACCTATTCTTTAGAGGACCCCAATGCTCCTCTCTCATATGAATTTCCAGGTGGCTTCTCGAGTCCTTCAAGACAAAAAATTTTTTTTTGTAGATCGTAAAACTCTCTTTGAACTTTTTAAAATTCGTCTATGGGTGAACGTTAGCTAAGTGATTTTCACTATACCTATTCTTTAAGAGGACCCCAATGCTCCTCTCTCATATGAATTTCCAGGTGGCTTCTCGAGTCCTTCATGACTAAACATTTTTTTTTGTAGATCGTAAAACTCACTTTGAACTTTTTAAAATTCGTCTATGGGTGAACGTTAGCTAAGTGATTTTCACTATACCTATTCTTTAGAGGACCGCAATGCTCCTCTCTTATATGAATTTCCAGGTGGCTACTCGAGTCCTTCATGACAAAAAATTTTTTTTTGTAGATCGTAAAACTCTCTTTGAACTTTTTAAAATTCGTCTATGGGTGAACGTTAGCTAAGTGATTTTCACTATACCTATTCTTTAGAGGACCCCAATGCTCCTCTCTCATATGAATTTCCAGGTGGCTTCTCGAGTCCTTCATGACTAAACATTTTTTTTTGTAGAACGTAAAACTCACTTTGAACTTTTTTAAATTCGTCTATGGGTTAACGTTAGCTAAGTGATTTTCACTATACCTATTCTTTAGAGGACCCCAATGCTCCTCTCTCATATGAATTTCCAGGTGGCTACTCGAGTCCTTCATGACAAAAAATTTTTTTTTGTAGATCGTAAAACTCTCTTTGAACTTTTTAAAATTCGTCTATGGGTGAACGTTAGCTAAGTGATTTTCACTATACCTATTCTTTAGAGGACCCCAATGCTCCTCTCTCATATGAATTTCCAGGTGGCTTCTCGAGTCCTTCATGACTAAAAATTTTTTTTTGTAGAACGTAAAACTCACTTTGAACTTTTTTAAATTCGTCTATGGGTGAACGTTAGCTAAGTGATTTTCACTATACCTATTCTTTAGAGGACCCCAATGCTCCTCTCTCATATGAATTTCCAGGTGGCTTCTCGAGTCCTTCATGACTAAACATTTTTTTTTGTAGATCGTAAAACTCACTTTGAACTTTTTAAAATTCGTCTATGGGTGAACGTTAGCTAAGTGATTTTCACTATACCTATTCTTTAGAGGACCCCAATGCTCCTCTCTCATATGAATTTCCAGGTGGCTTCTCGAGTCCTTCATGACTAAACATTTTTTTTTGTAGATCGTAAAACTTACTTTGAACTTTTTAAAATTCGTCTATGGGTGAACGTTAGCTAAGTGATTTTCACTACACCTATTCTATAGAGGACCCCAATGCTCCTCTCTCCTATGAATTTCCAGGTGGCTTCTCGAGTCCTTCATGACTAAACATTTTTTTTTGTAGAACGTAAAACTCACTTTGAACTTTTTTAAATTCGTCTATGGGTGAACGTTAGCTAAGTGATTTTCACTATACCTATTCTTTAGAGGACCCCAATGCTCCTCTCTCATATGAATTTCCAGGTGGCTTCTCGAGTCCTTCATGACTAAACATTTTTTTTTGTAGATCGTAAAACTCACTTTGAACTTTTTAAAATTCGTCTATGGGTGAACGTTAGCTAAGTGATTTTCACTATACCTATTCTTTAGATGACCCCAATGCTCCTCTCTCATATGAATTTCCAGGTGGCTTCTCGAGTCCTTCATGACTAAACATTTTTTTTTGTAGAACGTAAAACTCACTTTGAACTTTTTAAAATTCGTCTATAGGTGAACGTTAGCTAAGTGATTTTCACTATACCTATTCTTTAGAGGACCCCAATGCTCCTCTCTCATATGAATTTCCAGGTGGCTTCTCGAGTCCTTCATGACTAAACATTTTTTTTTGTAGATCGTAAAACTTACTTTGAACTTTTTAAAATTCGTCTATGGGTGAACGTTAGCTAAGTGATTTTCACTACACCTATTCTTTAGAGGACCCCAATGCTCCTCTCTCCTATGAATTTCCAGGTGGCTTCTCGAGTCCTTCATGACTAAACATTTTTTTTTGTAGAACGTAAAACTCACTTTGAACTTTTTTAAATTCGTCTACGGGTGAACGTTAGCTAAGTGATTTTCACTATACCTATTCTTTAGAGGACCCCAATGCTCTTCATGACTAAACATTTTTTTTTGTAGAACGTAAAACTCACTTTGAACTTTTTTAAATTCGTCTACGGGTGAACGTTAGCTAAGTGATTTTCACTATACCTATTCTTTAGAGGACCCCAATGCTCTCCTCTCATATAAATTTCCAGGTGGCTTCTCGAGTCCTTCATGACTAAACATTTTTTTTTTAGATCGTAAAACTCACTTTGAACTTTTTAAAATTCGTCTATGGGTGAACGTTAGCTAAGTGATTTTCACTATACCTATTCTTTAGATGACCCCAATGCTCCTCTCTCATATGAATTTCCAGGTGGCTTCTCGAGTCCTTCATGACTAAACATTTTTTTTTGTAGAACGTAAAACTCACTTTGAACTTTTTAAAATTCGTCTATAGGTGAACGTTAGCTAAGTGATTTTCACTATACCTATTCTTTAGAGGACCCCAATGCTCCTCTCTCATATGAATTTCCAGGTGGCTTCTCGAGTCCTTCATGACTAAACATTTTTTTTTGTAGATCGTAAAACTTACTTTGAACTTTTTAAAATTCGTCTATGGGTGAACGTTAGCTAAGTGATTTTCACTACACCTATTCTTTAGAGGACCCCAATGCTCCTCTCTCCTATGAATTTCCAGGTGGCTTCTCGAGTCCTTCATGACTAAACATTTTTTTTTGTAGAACGTAAAACTCACTTTGAACTTTTTTAAATTCGTCTACGGGTGAACGTTAGCTAAGTGATTTTCACTATACCTATTCTTTAGAGGACCCCAATGCTCTCCTCTCATATAAATTTCCAGGTGGCTTCTCGAGTCCTTCATGACTAAACATTTTTTTTTTAGATCGTAAAACTCACTTTGAACTTTTTAAAATTCGTCTATGGGTGAACGTTAGCTAAGTGATTTTCACTATACCTATTCTTTAGAGGACCCCAATGCTCCTCTCTCATATGAATTTCCAGGTGGCTTCTCGAGTCCTTCATGACTAAACATTTTTCTTTGTAGATCGTAAAACTCACTTTGAACTTTTTAAAATTCGTCTATGGGTGAACGTTAGCTAAGTGATTTTCACTATACCTATTCTTTAGAGGATCCCAATGCTCCTCTCTCATATGAATTTCCAGGTGGCTTCTCGAGTCCTTCATGACTAAACATTTTTTTTTGTAGATCGTAAAACTTACTTTGAACTTTTTAAAATTCGTCTATGGGTGAACGTTAGCTAAGTGATTTTCACTATACCTATTCTTTAGAGGATCCCAATGCTTCTCTCTCATATGAATTTTCAGGTGGCTTCTCGAGTCCTTCATGACTAAACATTTTTTTTTGTAGGTCGTAAAACTCACTTTGAACTTTTTAAAATTCGTCTATGGGTGAACGTTAGCTAAGTGATTTTCACTATACCTATTCTTTAGAGGACCCCAATGCTCTCCTCTCATATGAATTTCCAGGTGGCTTCTCGAGTCCTTCATGACTAAACATTTTTTTTTGTAGAACGTAAAACTCACTTTGAACTTTTTAAAATTCGTCTATGGGTGAACGTTAGCTAAGTGATTTTCACTATACCTATTCTTTAGAGGACCCCAATGCTCCTCTCTCATATGAATTTCCAGGTGGCTACTCGAGTCCTTCATGACGAAAAATTTTTTTTTGTAGAACGTAAAACTCTCTTTGAACTTTTTAAAATTCGTCTATGGGTGAACGTTAGCTAAGTGATTTTCACTATACCTATTCTTTAGAGGACCCCAATGCTCCCCTCTCATATGAATTTCCAGGTGGCTTCTCGAGTCCTTCATGACTAAACATTTTTTTTTGTAGATCGTAAAACTCACTTTGAACTTTTTAAAATTCGTCTATGGGTGAACGTTAGCTAAGTGATTTTCACTATACCTATTCTTTAGAGGACCCCAATGCTCCTCTCTCATATGAATTTCCAGGTGGCTTCTCGAGTCCTTCATGACTAAACATTTTTTTTTGTAGATCGTAAAACTTACTTTGAACTTTTTAAAATTCGTCTATGGGTGAACGTTAGCTAAGTGATTTTCACTATACCTATTCTTTAGAGGACCCCAATGCTCTCCTCTCATATGAATTTCCAGATGGCTTCTCGAGTCCTTCATGACTAAACATTTTTTTTTGTAGAACGTAAAACTCACTTTGAACTTTTTAAAATTCGTCTATGGGTGAACGTTAGCTAAGTGATTTTCACTATACCTATTCTTTAGAGGATCCCAATGCTCCTCTCTCATATGAATTTCCAGGTGGCTTCTCGAGTCCTTCATGACTAAACATTTTTTTTTGTAGATCGTAAAACTCACTTTGAACTTTTTAAAATTCGTCTATGGGTGAACGTTAGCTAAGTGATTTTCACTATACCTATTCTTTAGAGGACCCCAATGCTCCTCTCTCATATGAATTTCCAGGTGGCTTCTCGAGTCCTTCATGACTAAACATTTTTTTTTGTAGAACGTAAAACTCACTTTGAACTTTTTAAAATTCGTCTATGGGTGAACGTTAGCTAAGTGATTTTCACTATACCTATTCTTTAGAGGACCCCAATGCTTCTCTCTCATATGAATTTCCAGGTGGCTTCTCGAGTCCTTCATGACTAAACATTTTTTTTTGTAGATCGTAAAACTCACTTTGAACTTTTTTAAATTCGTCTATGGGTTAACGTTAGCTAAGTGATTTTCACTATACCTATTCTTTAGAGGACCCCAATGCTCCTCTCTCATATGAATTTCCAGGTGGCTACTCGAGTCCTTCATGACGAAAAATTTTTTTTTGTAGAACGTAAAACTCTCTTTGAACTTTTTAAAATTCGTCTATGGGTGAACGTTAGCTAAGTGATTTTCACTATACCTATTCTTTAGAGGACCCCAATGCTCCTCTCTCATATGAATTTCCAGGTGGCTTCTCGAGTCCTTCATGACTAAAAATTTTTTTTTGTAGATCGTAAAACTCACTTTGAACTTTTTAAAATTCGTCTATGGGTGAACGTTAGCTAAGTGATTTTCACTATACCTATTCTTTAGAGGACCCCAATGCTCCTCTCTCATATGAATTTCCAGGTGGCTTCTCGAGTCCTTCATGACAAAAATTTTTTTTTTGTAGATCGTAAAACTCTCTTTGAACTTTTTAAAATTCGTCTATGGGTGAACGTTAGCTAAGTGATTTTCACTATACCTATTCTTTAGAGGACCCCAATGCTCCTCTCTCATATGAATTTCCAGGTGGCTTCTCGAGTCCTTCATGACTAAACATTTTTTTTTGTAGATCGTAAAACTCACTTTGAACTTTTTAAAATTCGTCTATGGGTGAACGTTAGCTAAGTGATTTTCACTATACCTATTCTTTAGAGGACCCCAATGCTCCTCTCTCATATGAATTTCCAGGTGGCTACTCGAGTCCTTCATGACAAAAAATTTTTTTTTGTCGATTGAAAAAGTCAATGGTAATATGTTTAATTATTTGTAATAACCTTACCTGAGGAGACGCTTTGATTAGTTAAATTTATTTATTTTATGAATGACTCTTTAAACTAGTCGGATTATAATTGGCCGCTAACTTTGGCTGCTAACTTCACACAGGTCGTGTGATAGATATTTTTTAAAATAATAATAGTGAAAATTGTTCTTAATAAACCAATTCTAACGCTCGGTTTTATGTTTTTTAACGATTTCAAAAAAGAAGACTTGTATGTCTATTCGTTTTTTACTAATCAAATAATGAATTTAAAATTTGGTCGTTCTTAGAAAAAAAATGATCATTTACCGAATAACATTTCTAACAGTTTGTAATTTATTTTGTAGAGTATCACTTTAAACATAATGTCCTTATTCCGTTAATAAAGTACATTAATTCATTCAATGTTTATTTTTATTCTTTACTTAAACACGTTTAAAGCTTCCCAAGCTTCTAAAATACAAGGAAACCTTACAATTCGCATATAAGTTTTTAACGGATCCATTCTCTTCAGACTTCATCAAACTAGCTACCTTTATGCCCAGACGCAATGTATTATTCGTTATTTGCCTATGAATGGCATACTCTTTCACGTATCGAAAGTTGAAGTGAAATTGTTGTGGTATACGTATAGTCGATGTTACGCCATAGTTATGCCAGCCATACAGCTTCTCAATGGGTTACTCTCGCTACAGTCATTCATGTCTAAACTGGGCACCTGCTTGTGGACTTCTTGCGTAATGCAGATAGTAGCTTAATACTATTGCTGTTTAGCGTAATAGAAAACAGAACTCTATCACAAGTTTTTGCAAGTAGTTTCTACTATGGTCGCTAGTAACTATAGATCGATAAGGATTTTATTTTTACTATAGTCACTATTACTAGCGGCTATAATATTTTTTTTTTGCATAAACTTGTGGTAGAGCTACAGAAGGGAAAGATTTTCGGGCAATTCATACGTATATATACACAAATGAAATTTCCTTTATACATATATAATGATATGTAGGACATAAAATAATAATATGTAGGACAATTTACACTGATTGCTCTGGTCACAAACTAAGCTCTAGGCTTGTATTATGACCAGAAATAACGATATAATACATATTGTATTTTATAAACACCCAGACTATGACAAAAAGACTTAAAGACAATAAGAAAGGAGAAGAAGAGGAAGAATAAGGAAAAACGTATAGCAAGGGTTAAGACTTTCTGCGTTGCTCCACCGATATAAGCTGATAAAACGTTTGTTTCGGGTTGCTCTTTTGTTGCTGTTATGTTCCTCTTTGTCCTACAATATGGTCCTGGTCACAAACTAGGATTTAGACTTCTGCTATGTATACCAGAAATAACGATACTAACGCATATTATATTTTATAAAGATCCTGACTATGGCTGTATATAAAATATACCAGTATCTGATAAGGAGAATCAAACCTTCGACCACCGGATACCATTGGCGTAACCACTAGACTACTAAGGCGGTTGATTGACTTTGCAGACAACGTCCTTTGCATCAATAAATTGGAGTGTCTATTGTGGATGCAATCCAAGAAGTTTTACAATCATATGTATGGATGTGAAGGAAGACAATTGCAAAATATAGGACGAATTGTCGTCTATTCAATTTGCAACATCTAAGTAAATTGTTACTTATCAAAATCTTATGTACAGATGACAAACATAAATACATATATATAATTATCACCATAAGCGGTACCTACCTAATGTTTTATAATTTTTATATATTTGATGCTATATATGCTACGTAGATGTTTATGTGTGTATGTTTGTACCTGGGTTAATTGTCTAGTAAATTAAGTGATTGATATTATTATTTACTTGTAACCTGACTTACTATTAAAATTAACTTACTAATATTTAACTTAATACCTATCTTAATTATACATGTGTCACTTAGGATAAAAATGCATTGTATAGGTGAAGAGCGGTGACTCCCGACACTAGTATTTAAATACTTAATGGGAGTCCCCAGAAACTGTAAAAACTTTGTAAAATTGCTTTGAATACCTTTTTGTTTTTAATCTACCGAAATATTTTTCTTAGTAGGTATGCTTATTTTAGTGTTAATTTATGTAAAACTTCATCCCAATAAGGTGTGATTAATTAGGAATAATGCCAGTTGCTAATGCACTTGCCTTAAGTTCTTATTATCATATAATAAAATTACAATTAGTATGTAAAATAAAATGATTTTTTAAACTATAATTGAATGCAGTAGGTAAACTATATCAATTACCTTCGCTCTATACACTTTCTCTTAAACATTTTCATTAAAATGTCTACAGTAGCATGTTTATACCATCACGGTTATCTTGGCATCAGCTTATTAAGTTTTATGTATTTAAATATAAATTCTTGACGTATTAGAAAATCACATTTAGTTACTGGTTTGGTTTCTCTATCTTAACTTTTAAATGCGTTTTTTATTTAAAACTCCCTTGCGAGAAAATACATCTAAACCTTAAATACAATACTAAGTCAAATGACGAAAACACATTTAAAACTTTAAAATAATAAGCCATAGTAATATCAGAGCCTACAGCGTGCTGGAGACTTTATAGCTAAATATAACTAATGTACAAAATAATTACGAAAAAAACCTATAAATAATTTATTTAACAGGGGGCCCTATTGTACTAAATGAATTGGATATCAACTGCACGTCAAAGTTAAAATATTTCCCATACAAAATGTGTCAAATTTTAACTTTTATACACGTTGATACACAATTGATGTAGTAGAATAAGGCCCTGCTATTGGTGGCTAATTTATAAGACCGTGTCGCTTCTAACAAATTAATGACATCATCAGATCTGTTTTTAGCTAATCCGTTCAGCTTATGGATTTGGTCTCGTTTCAAATAACAAAAAGTGTCCATTTTTTATTGGAGCACGGCATGTGACTTTGTATCTACCTGGTGGTGAGCAGACCTACAAAGTCCATGGATGGGGTCAATCAATATTTTTTCTTAAACAACATTGATTGCTCCCACTATGCCTGCTAAATGATGAGATTACGTAATGGGCGGCGACCAAGACGAATTGCATTACGAGTATATTTTAATATGCTCGCTGCCTTATCGTCAACTAAACCATCCATTTCGTAACCGCACCCTGAAAGGAGACTCGACGAGATTTTGATGTAGTAGTCTCCTGAAAACCGTTCATTCTACTAAATGAATTTGATTGTTTTATACGGAACCCTAACTGCTCAAACAGCGTTCGTACATGAATCAGATTACTATTCTAAACACGATATTAAAAAAGATTCTTTTAACATTTGGCCTTGACCCTGTACAGAGTAATGACTCTTATGACGACTAAGAATAAAGTTGTCGGTTATACTCGTAATATTGCTGTTCAATAAAAAACAATGGCCGTTGACTTTTGTAAATATTTATAATCTTTATGCTATGCCGCTTGCAGGGTAGGCAGATCTCACATTACTACTTGTCTCTATGTCTTATACATAATCTTTTGCTTCGTCATATGTAATGATGAAGGGCATCACTTTCATAATACACTTTCTGTAGCCCAAACCCACAGAAAGTGTATTATGAAAGAATGTCGAATCAGAGCAAATGAAGTTGGCTAAATATATTTACATGAAAGGTATAGTTGTCTATGGAGATCTGTTATTTTTCACTCGATTATATCGAACCGACACGTAAGTCGAAAGCGCCAGAATAAGGTAGTTTATATTCTGTTTATTTTAAAGGTAACGTTAAGTTGACAAAATAACAAATTTTCTTTATGTACAATGGACCAGGACCATGAATGCTAGGTAAACACTTTAAAGCCAAAATTACCTGTAATAGACCTTACTTTTTGTAGTTGCTGATTCTTTAATGTCATTTCTCTATAGGACAAACGTAACAAACAAAATATAGTTGCAGATATATAACAGTGAGTGGAAGAATAGCAGCCAAGACAACGAATCATCTCTTAATTGTAAAGTCCGTTAATTAATCAATATAGGACATTTCACTGATATTTGCCTGGTCAAATGATAAGCTCTAGCCTTGCACTTGTGTACCAGGAATAATGATACTATTGCATATAATATTTTATAAATAGCCAGGCCAAAGCAAACTGTACAAAATAACGTACTAATATTGTTTTTCTTTGAGTGGGAATCGAACTTACGATCTCTGGATACAACCCATAACGGCGTAACCAGACCAGCTACCTTATTATATTTCTTATAAAGGAAACTTTAGGTAGTAATAATAACCAGCAATAACGAACGCTAAAAAAGTCATGCACTCTATTCCCTTGTATTATAAGTACATTGCTATTATTGTAGTATAAGTTTATTGTACATAAAGAATCGTTATTATAACAATCTAACGTTACCTTTAAAAGAAACAGAATATGGCTTCAGGGGGGTGATTACGCGTCCTAATTTCGCTCGCACGCGAATCGTTTTGACGTCATAATAACGTAGTTCAAGCCTAGCGGCTTTAAAAATTCTTAGAAAACGCGTCATAGCGATCGGCGTGCGAGCTAATTTGGTGCGCGTAATCACTCTGCTGGGCGGTTAAATAAATATAGTTAAAAGCATTTTTTATACGTTTCAAGAATCTATAAAAATATAAAGTTCATACACCCCAGTATGCTATCTCAGTAGGATCACGATGTGTCGCACCGGGATATCAATTCCATTGAATTTACATAACGGTATTTCACCTGAACCTTCGTTCTTGTTATCATAATGCGCTTTCGAGATCTGTGTTTACAGACACTGAGCTTTCCACCAGTATATTTTTTTTCTTTTTTGGTTAAACATTTTGCTCTTACTTTGTTGTCTTTCATATTGTAATATTCTGTACTGCATTAGATTTTAGATTCTAACAAAAATAGTAGAGATGGAAATGAAGAGTATCATAATGAATTAGAGATACTTAAATATTTATTTATCACAGAGTAAATACTTTTTTATTCATGTCTTTAAGAAGTGCGCTCAGGAACAAATTAAGAAAAAAAGGAGGGAATAGAAGGGAAAGTTTGATTTCAGAGGGAAATTCATATTATCTTCAGTAATCGATATTATATTAGTAGTACTACTCATTTCCTTTTTTTTCGGAATTTTATATTTAGTAGTCTTTTTTGTATGAATGAATGAATGAATGAAAAATTCTTTATTGCAAATAAGCTTAACACTATTGTACATAGGCGAGCTTAATGCCTTAGGCATTATCTACCAGCTAACCTTTGGGAGATTGACCAAAAGAACAGGCAGAGTGCTATTTAAAGCAATATATAATATAAAATATAAGGTATATATAGATAAATTATTAGGTAATATAACATACATACTGATATTATAACATATAACATGTATATTTATTTTATTACAAAATACCTAATGACCTTAATATTTTTCACTAAAACAAAAAATAAATCAAGACAAAAATAACCCAACAAAAAATAATTCATTGTTTTTGAGGCAACTTGGTGAAGATACTTATTGACACCACCAAACGTTGGTTGCCTCACAACTTAAAAAAAAACATTCGCTAGTAAAAAAATAGATTATGTAATTAAGATTTTCAGATTTCTTTCAAGCGACCATGTTATTTGATTGCTTCGTACCACTGTGTGTGTTGTGGCCCTGTACCACTCCAAGGCCCAGATGGTCACTCGCCATCCGGTTGCCTCTCAGACATACATTTGTCGTGCCATTTGTAACAATATAATTAATATATTTTAGTATTAGTAGTTATTATTATACCTATAATAAGTCACTATATAATACCATGTAAGTACATGTTTGTTCTTAATTTAGTTAATGTTAGATTTGCGGTACAAAACTCAATTAACGATCTACAACCAAGTTAAAAAAGTTATTTTAGCTTACGTGACGCCAATTTTTGATATCTCGCATGCCTTTTGTGGTCCGAACAGGAATATTATTTTTAATGTTTACTTAATATTTTTTTGTTATATCTTGTTCTATTAGAGTCTTTCTACTGTTTACTATCAATATTTTGTCGAATGATGTAATGCTAAAGTAAATATAAACCAGTTATACGAAGGAAGAAGTGTCGATTATCGCGACCCATTGCGAAATGTTATCTCAAATAACTAGGTAGTAAAACTAACGCTAATTAACCTGCTCTTTGCATCTCTACCATTATGTATTTTATTACTATTGTCGTAAGATCCAAAATATCTTTACCAACAATAATTCCACCAGGATTGTTTGTAAATGATATAAGATGAGCTTTCACTCTTTGGCTGAGAATTGTAAAATGTGATTCATTATTTTGTTTTGGTATAACATCACGATTTGTTCTCGGGTTCATCAGAACTAATAAGTCTAGATTACGCTTTAGCATTTACCGTCGTGATTCATTTATACGTTTCATTAGTTTTCTTGTTAATAGTTATCAATTCCAAAAGGGAAACTAACTGCATTTATGTATTTAACTATGTATTTCCGAATGTTATTTTTCTACTCAAATTTTTAAACAATGGTCCTACTATAAAACAAGGATCTATAGTTGAATGTGACTCAATCTCTACCACTAATGTGTGTTTAATAGTTTTTGAGTCAGATACCTCTCTATGTTTTTGATTGTCTTATTTATAATCCAGTCAATTGGTAATTAACTATGTTATTAAAACATTTTCCTTAAACGTAAACAGTTTGATCAGTGACTTATTTGAAATTGGTAATCACATGTATTTGAAAACCTTTAAGGTTTCAATTATAGAAGATCATGGGGATATGGAACAAATGCAACTTTTAAATATATTCAGAAGCATTTACATGATATGTTTCCCCCGGTTCATATTTTTATACACAAATCAAAAGATGGCCCAATATTTACTTATAAAAATATTAGCACAATACTTTCAAAAAATTGGTGATGTTCGATTTTGATAATAGTCTATGGACGCTAATCTGTGGTCATAACATATGTCAGTCAGTTATGAGTAAAGTTGAAAAATGGAGTATATTTTGTCCTGAGTTAAGTATATTGTATTATTATATGTGAAGACTTGAACACTCAAACACTACTTGTCAGTGGCTAAATTATCGCACAAGAAAAAGCGATAGAAAAAGCCAAGGGAAAAAAAAAAAATTACATTGTAGTAGGTACATAGAAACGAGACACATTACAATTATTTATTATGTCGCTCTGCATACATTGCCTCCACAAATTACTTCTTGAAACTTATTATAATATTTGCAGTTATCCACATACATATTTTGCAGATCGATTGGCATATCATTAAGATATGCTGGTGTTACATTTTTTAGCACTCTGGTTCCATACATATTATTTGTTTTTGGTGTTGAAACATTAATAAAAATTGGGCTGTAGACACATTTATAAATAATAAATAAATACCATCACGGGTGCCTATTTGGCTCCCGTGAACCGTTTAAACGGCTTCAGGGTACCCAGCGGAGGGATTAACCCTTCCTCATTTCGCCGATGATATTCGGAGGCAACACCTAACAAGTGGCGAGCTTGTTGCGGTGTTTATGATGAAATAGCCTCGTTGTATAAAGCGGTCACCCGTCCCAGGCCGGCCTTGTTGTCATCTGCTTAACCTTGTTATCAGTTGCGCAGTGACTTAACCACTAGGCTGGGGCCGCTTTTTTTAGACACCTTATTTTGTTATAATTGTCAATTAGTTTTACCTTGCCACAATGTAATTTAATGCCCTATACGTCCTTTAATTATAAGTCATAACAAACAATATTGGACCACTATAACCATAATTGATAATAACCCATTGGGATTACTTCTAACAAAGATATATGGGCAATAGCGTGAGTGTGTATGTGTGTTTGATATCCTATGTGATATGAGTATGATTGAACGCCAGCCTTCCACTAACGTTAGCGATCCTAAACTTGGCAAGGCTGCGTGGGCTGGTATTTATAGATGCCATTAGTTATGACTTCATCGACAACTACTATGTATTAAAGATACTACCTAACCTATAGTTAATTGTATGTTTTTAGGTATAGAAGATATTGTCTGTATTTACAATGTGCCGGAGGTGGTATATATGGTGGTATGATCTGTGTAATAACAAAAAGCGTCGCTGAAACTGGTTGAATCATAGGATCTTAGGTTATATAACTAAAGCCTAAAGCTTCAGGATAATAATTTTCTAGTTAATGTGGTTGGTTTGATTACTATTATTACAAGCAAATTAAATATTATATGTACAATCACGGATGCCTACATGCGCCCGAGAACATCTGGACAGCCTCAGGGTATGATGATATAAAAAAAAAAATCGAGACAGTAAGAATTCTGGTACTGAACTCGCTGATTCTCTACTTAATTTTTTTTTTACCTCTTGTAGTTTCGGTTGAAAATATACATAGCATTGATTAAAGTTGGTGGCTAAGTGGCTATTTGTCACTAATTTATTAATTTCGGTGTTTGTAGATTTTTTTTTTTTTTTTTTTCTTGAACAAATTACACATATTGCTCTGGTCACAAACTAAGCTTTAGGCTTGTAATATGTGTACCAGAAGCAACGATATAATACATATTATTTTTTATAAACACCCAGACCATGACAAACTGTACAGAAAAATCATACTAATATTTTTTGCCATGGGTGGGAATCGAACCCACGACCTCCGCCAAGGGCGCAACCACTAGTCTACGGGGGCTGTCATTGAATTCTTCTACACATTATGCAGTCCTTAATCTTTTAATGTCCAAAATATAAAATGAATATACATTGTTTTGTTATATTTATCAGCTTGTATTACTATTATAATCGAAGGAAGTGAACTCGCGTCAGGTGGATCAAAATTGCAATCTCTGAGTCAGTAACCTAATCATTTTGGACTTCCGGTAATGGGGAACTAATTGTCCGAACCATTAGTTCCGCCAACATCGAGCTTCTAGGTGATTCAGAAGGACGGGAGAGCAAGTTTTTTTAATGTAGAATTTGAATTTTTGTATATTTAGAATAAACATTAAATAGGAATATAAATCAAGTAAATCATGATACTTGACTTGGCTTAATATACAAATGTTAAATTTAAGAATTATTTATTGGCCGAGTTGGTTAGACCTTGGACTTAAAAACACTTAGGTCCCTGGTTCGAATCCCGGTGTGTAACAGAGTTTTTAATTTAAAAAAATATGTACACTTGTTTGACAACACCACTATAGTGCCTCGGAGAGCTCGTTAAGCTGTCGGTCCCGGTTTCACTATACCAACTTGTAAAACTGTCTATAGATGGGTTATTGAGTCTATTCAAAACATCGCGATGAGCTAGACACTTGTTCGGTGTACACTCATACCATCGGCTACGATGAGGTGGGATTAAAACCCCTTCGCTGGGTACCCTGGGGCCGTCTAGGCGGTCTCGGGCGCCGTAAGGCACTTGTGATGATATGTAATTTTAAGAATATGTTATTTTGAGTATAGAATTTAATTTATAAGCCGTTACGTATCGTCAATAATATCGATAGAATTTTGCTGACCAATTTTGCTGTCAATGGTTTTAACACTTGTTTATTTTATCCACGATTTTTTGGAAATAATATTAATTTTTATTTATAAAACTTTATTGTACAATATAAATACTTCTATCAAATATATATTGATAGAAGTAAATAATCGACCATGTTTATCTTCCTGTACAATATGCTGTTTTCACCAAGGGCCATTTGTTGTTATTATCACTATTAATTCAACTATTTGTAACACACTCAATTAGGTTCCGTATTACCAATAAAGGATATATAATTGATACATTAGATATTCTCCCACCATGACCTTGCATCTGAACCAGTCTTATTCTGGCATTCATGACCATGTCCAGCGTGTTTGTGATGAATAATGTAAGTCCTTTTTCTTGTGGCCAGTTGTTTGACGTTACGCCCTTTTATGGGACGTGTGTATGAATCACTTTGCGTTTCCGTTTCGACGTGAACGCCTCTCCAATGTGGTTTCTTTGATCTGGGTCTTGTATTGTTGAATTTAACGGACCGTCTTTCTTATATTCAACTAATTGGAATTAATTTTGGAGATTCTGCTTTGTTGGTTTTATAAAAGTGTCTACCGTTTTTTAGTCTTGAACCTATTAAATGGTTGGAGTCTGTTTTTTTTCAATCCAAATTTAACGTGGTTATATTGATGGTAACTGAATGAGCTGGGTGCATAGGTTTTCCTTCTTCATTAAACTTGTATCGTAATTTAACATACTTATGCATTTAAAATAAATTACTGTTTTTTTCATTAACTATTAAAAGTATTAACCCATGTTTGGTTTTATAATGGGAATATTTGTCAATCAACAACAGCTGATGGCATATGTTTAACGTTTTGTTTAGCATCATTTCTTTTCACCTGGAGAACATATCCGGCACCTGGTGATGTGCCAAAGAAACTGGTTCCACGGCGTGCATTAAAATTCCTTCACGAGACCAGCCAATATACAAAG
Source organism: Monopis laevigella (assembly GCA_947458855.1). Taxonomy (NCBI): domain Eukaryota; kingdom Metazoa; phylum Arthropoda; class Insecta; order Lepidoptera; family Tineidae; genus Monopis; species Monopis laevigella. The sequence continues at coordinate 3,162,458 of OX381583.1, read as the reverse complement.
CGACTAATTAATAAAGTACACGCAATATTATAGCGTGGATTAGATCTAACCTACTTATTTCTACCTGTGACAACTTGATGTGGTTGGGTAATGATTTTTCTGGTTTTACTAGTTTTCTTTTTCATCACGTTGAAGTTTGTTTGTGTTGTGGACAAAGTTTTTACGGTTTAGTGTCTTAAAATAAATGTTATGGCTGATGGCTAATTCTAGACATTTCTGACAATTCGCTGCCCTAGAACTATTTTATGATTCGGTTATTTTAACATTTCGGAAAAGACATTGATAAATATTCGGATATTTAGCAACTTAAGAACAACAAAATTGTGTATAGCATACCTACGTTAAATCGGTTTTCATTTTAATTTTTTACAATAATTCAGTCCTTTTTGCTATGCTAAGTTTGTAAGTATACCTAGTTGCCGAGTTGGTTTTTGGGCTCAGCCTTAAAATTACTACATGTTTTTAGGTTCCGGCTCAAACCCAGGTGTGTGACCAATGAGTTTTTAATAATAATAAAAAATCATGGAGAGCTTTTAAACTCACACTAAATCAACTTGTGAATCTTTTTATAGATCGGTTAATAGAGTCTATCCAAACACCGCGAAGCTCGTCGCTCGCGAAGCCACATGTTCCACACATATTCATACCATAGGCTATGATGAGGTGGGAATAATGCCCTATCGCTTGGTACCCTGAGGCCGTCGCGGTCTCAGGTGGTACAAAGTTTGTAAGTATTAGCTAGTTCCGATACTCGTGGGGGCGTCCAGGTGGGCGTCAGACTGGGCGACCGACCTCAGTCGGTGTGTGGGCGAAGGTGCCGACGATCTTGTCCAGTCCACCGCTCTAGCCCACTACCGTACCTTTGGAACTTTGCTTACCTACTTATGAAATAGTTTTAGGTTTAGAAAAAAAAAATGCAGTTGTGTTTAGTTGCACCAAAATTGATTATGTGTAATTGTTTGTTTATTTATTAAATCATAGGGATAGAACTCTTGGTCACGTCTGAACAATTTACTTTTTATGTTAAATTGGTTATAGGTGTATTTGTAGGTGCATTTCAAAATATGTTTAAATCAGCTATTTTTAGTTAGTGTGCAAGCAAAGAACTCCCTTCAATGCCAAACTATAAGTATTAATTAATACATATTAAATATTATTAAATGTAAGTTTAAGCGAGATGTGAATAAGTTTCTCAAGCAGACATGGTGAAATCAAGCAATTGAAGCATTCGTGGACGTTACATTACCACTTACCATCAGGTGGCCACATGTCCTGCTCTATTCAATAAATAAAAACCTTGATAACAGTTCCATTGAATAATTACGTATGCTATTAGGAACATAGTGATGACTAGGTAAAAAAATATTATAATTTCTAAAAATAAATTATTAATGAATAAAGTTGTTTTGATGACATTGATTAAATATTCCATTGAATATATTTATTTACTTACTATGCAATACGTGTTGCATAATTAAGCTGAGGTCGCACGGTTCTTATCTTACCTTTCAAACGTAGCTTTCTAGCGCTATTGATAGTTATAGCGCTGAAGCAATTAATTCAGCGGAAGTTATTCGCTGTTCCGGTCATCACGTCTGTGCTGGTCCGCGTCACCACGATGATTGCTGCTCTTGCCCCTTGGTCACATAGACTGGAATTACCTTTGTGTGCAATATTCTGCATTCATATTTCTTGACAGTGCAAAACTCGACCGCGGAGGATGTTGGTTTTGTTTATTTTTTAACAAAAACCTTTCACTTTTCGGTAATCATATTATTTTTTGTTTCATTTTTGGGTTATTGCCCACAATCCCTAATTAAAAAAACGAATCGTTAACTTTGTCCAAGTCCATGGTCAATTTCTGTGGATTAAATTATTTTCGTAGGTTGAAGCTATTTAGTAATAAGCCTAATTATATAAAATAAATTCCCCTTTTCCTCTGAACCTAACAAATAATGGACCTCTTTTTGGATATGTAAATCAACTAGATCATAACAGTCATTCCAAATTTCAAGTAAAACAGTCTTTATCGACATATTTCATGCGGATAGACACACACGTGTATTGCTCCATAAGAGTTTCCTTTTTGTTCGGACCCTGGTTGAATTGACTTCTAAAAAGAAGACACATTTTCTTGATTTAACCAAGTACGTTTATAATTTTATTTCCAGCTTCGTCAGTGTTATACTGAAGAGTAAACCATCCTGGAGTGAGAGTGGATATGCACAAGCATCCGGTCATTCTGCTAATTGCACTGCAATTATCTGGTACGAATTCTGTGGATAGTGGAGTAGGTCTGCCCGCTCCACTTGCTATTCGTTATAAATATATATCTTGTGGATGAAAGCCTCTTTAAATTGAACTTAATAAGTTGGCTATTTAAGTTTAGAATTCAACGCGTTTATGATTTTTAATTTAATTTCATAAACTTAAAACCATCTATTTTTATTTTCTTTAAAGCTTGGAACGTAGTTGGAATTATTACTTTCTCGATGGTTGTTAATAGTTAATAAATAACTATTAATGTTAAAATACAATATTAAAATATATTTCAAATTTACAAAGCTTTTGACCAAATAAATGGTTATTAAATTTACGTTTGTCCTTTACATTCTTGTCTAGTTTTATCGCACGATTAACCAACGCTTCTGCACGCGATTAGCGGCTTAAATTATCTCTAAATTGTCATCAACATTCATTTGTTTCTCTGACCGAATATTCCTAAAGTGTATTTCCTATTTGGGTATGTCTCCACGCTGCCTATTTTTACCGCTCGGTATGCGGCGGCACGCGCCCGCCGACCTCCACGGCATGTCAGTTGTCGCCGATCCCATCGATTTACTTTATATCAACTTGACGAGTTATTTACTTTATATCAACTTTACGAGTTATTAAACGGTATTATGATAACATTGCAAAATCATTTCTTAAAGAAGTAAAACTTGCCTAATTTAAAAATGATACTTTTGATCGAATTTTAACGTTTATACCGTTAGTATTATGTATTCCGTGTTTTAGCTTTTGTTTTGGTCTTTAAAAATCTGGTTATTCAGCTCAACCTTTTTACGTAAATAGTAGTATTTACGTCTATTTAAATTGTATCATAATTAGTATAATTTTTCATAGAATTTCAAGTACGAATCACAAATATGCACTGTTTAAAAATATGGAGTATTAATGTTGCAGATTTAATTTTCTTATCTGTGTATAAGCAATTTATATAGTTATATTATCATCTATTTTTTTTGTACCGCGTAGTAGCTCGTTGTGGAATCTATAAAGATGGACTATTGAATGAGTCGTTTGAAAGTGATCTAACAGGCGTGCCAAGTGATCGTAATTGCGTGCTTTCTCACATACTGACACGTTGTTGTAATCTTCTCTATAATGAACACCTTCTCTTTGCTGTACATTAGCATCTGTAACCACTTTAATGTATTATTTAACTGAACGTAACCTTGGCATTGTCAGAAGTCCGAGTAATTTAATCTAATTGGTTTGGATATAGTACGTACGTTGTTAAGTCTAAATATTTGATGGAAGTGTATATTTTTGTATAAATATGTAGAAAGATGTACCTACTTACATTATACATAATAAATAACATATCTCTCAAATAATATTATTGTATAACGTTGAATGAAATAATATATCAAATAGAAATAAAATCTTTTACACAAGATAAGAAGAGAAAATTAGAAGCTGAAGCTACAGTAGACAATAATAATTACAATAGTCCACAATTTTCAATTGGTAGTACCGCAGTTGATGTCATTGCCCATAACAATATCGGACAAGGACCACATAAAGTTCTGCTTACCAATTAATATGATGACAATAAACGGACATTGCCATATCGTTACCAACAGTATCATTATAATTGTCACAATTCATGAATACAGTCAATGCACATTAAATTGGCATGAAGTGTTGTTAATTTCAAATGATTCTGTTGACCTAATAATTTTGAGGCATAGTAGAAGACTAATCATTAGAAGTTAAAATATGAGATTTTGTATTATGACCACTCATTATTATGCAACTAATCGTTTTAATTTTTATCGTTTGTAAAGTTCATTTTGCTTTCACAAAACCATAATATTATGTCTACCTATATTGAATGTATGTTTTTCTTTGTTCCAGTCTAAACAGCGGGCGTCCATTAAGTGGCTTCTATCGAAGGCATACAACAACAGAGTTCCGGAGAACCTACTGGAACCATTCTACCGGGATCATGAGGTAGGTCGTCAGTTTCATCAAGTCATATTGTGGCCAATTCAAGAAGAAATTTATTACTTTGATTATTTAATATGGGATTTATTTTTAATTGCCACATTTTTTTTTTCTTTTCTATTATTCAAGTCTTAATATCTTTATCTCTATTTTTAAATCAAGCTAGGTATAAAAAATATGTAATAAAGTTTAATATTTTTATACGGAACCGACAGCTAACAAACCTTCTCACAGGTTTACGATATAAATCATATTTTACAGCAGCACACTGTCAGACATTGATTTTACTAATATTTAGTTTCCAAAGATATTATCTGAAACTTTCGCTAAAGTTTCTTTTACTACCGCAGACGGACTGTATATTGTACGACTTGTCAAAGTTTACCCTTTCTTATTTCTTTCGACTTTCTCAAACTTATTAGGCTACAGTTTTGGCAATACATTGCAAATACTGATGTAATTCGTGATATATAGTAATTATTAGTGATAATATATCTTATGTATGAATAGTATAATATATTTGCACATTCAAATGTATCAGTTTTTTGTTCTCATTATCACGAACTAATATTCTTAAATTACCGTTCGTTTTACCGTAAGGTAATTGTCCAGCTAATTGCCGTTGTAAGACGTATTTTAACAATGTTTACGTAACGTTTAGTTATTAGTTTCACTTACCATACGTTTTAAAGATAATTCGTCGAAGATAAAAGATCGTTGACTCTGCATAAAGAGGTATGACGAACAGATTTTCTCACGGTTACCGTTTTCACTGCTATTGTCTAAAATATATCTAGAATCGGGTATTTTATTAATAAAATTGCAATTATCACTAATTTTATTTATTTATAATTTATTAATAGGATGAGTTATTAATAGAAATATATTATTTACTTGTTTATTTATGACAACAGTTACCAGCAGCTTTGGCTGCGCCATATTAGGGGTTGAAATTCAGTTAGGAAACCAGTATCCAGTAGCTTTGCTTTGACTATTTGCAATCTGTAGTTGACTTAGTCCATAGTGATTATAGTTATGAATCCACCTGTAAAATCCCGTTATTTTTATAAAAATAAAAAATATAAATATTCTCTTGGTAGATCTTTAACTTGTAGTCCCTAGCGATAGGTACTTATGGTACAGCTACTCTAAACGTTTTTCGAATCTGAATAAATTCAGCCATTTTGACGTTATGAATTTGAAACATCAATAATAAAAGTTTTAAATCTATATTAATATTGTAAATCACATTTATTTTTTTACGTTTGTGTGTTAGTTGCTTAATAACTCCAACCAAATGGCTGAATCGATTTATACAAAATTATACACATCACGTCAAAAAGCTCCTCTTACAAAACATTGAATTTTACATATAAATAGCAAATACCAAATATATATCTAACCCATTACAAACTGTTATTTATGTTTATTCTAAAGCATTGCGTTGGTAGATTGCCTATCTAATAAACTGTTTTCAGATTTATCTACAATTACAAGTTATAATTTAGGATCATTGAGCAACTATATCATTTGCAAATGCCAGCAGGTGCCCTTTGCAGATTCATCAGTAATCTTAGGTAATCCGGAAATATAGAAATTTCTCCGTCATTAAGCAATGTTGTTAACTTATGATAACCTAAACATTCACAAATGTGGGTGCACCTGTAGTTAAGTAATCAACTTATGTTTGATATGGCTAAAAATAACTATGACTTAAAGATTGATTAGCTACGTCATATCTGCATATCTTTCAAGCCATGCATGTCGCACATTTTCCCGAATTTATTCCAAATTTTCAAGATAACCAGACTTATTGCTAGGGCAAAAGTCCCATTAAAGAAATGGATTGTTTCAGACATATCGCAATTTCTTATCCCATCTTGATAACCTTTGACCTTGACAATGTTAAAGATATTGAAACCTAGGTTGCCTGTGAGTATCGACCCGTCCCATCCACGGTTCTGCCCAAATATGGATTAGGTAAGCAATGTCACGCAACTGACGCTCAGTCTGTGACAAAATGTAACAACTTTTGGGAGTGCCCCATGATGTTAGTGAAGTTTTAATTAAATGGCTCTTCATATACTTGTTGGTGGATTCGTTAAATTGATTACGGTAAAGAATGAATATTGCTGTTTTGGTTAGTTGATGTGTATTAAATTTAGATAGATAAAGAGGTTTGTATTTAAATTGAATAAAATGTTTGGTTCAGTTTTTTTATTATCAATTTTAAGAAGGCATTGCCCTTTTTATGATGTTGGATGAACACTATCTATTTACTATTTATGCCGATGCTTAAGCTTTACACGCGTTTTAACTTTCTTCATATAATTTTGATGCTACTGACGGCAGTTCTTTTCAATTTGGATTTCAATGATGTCGACAGATACCGGTTCCGATACCATAACTGCAATTGCCGTGTAGCAGAGTCATGTTATCAAAATAAAACACAGTCGCCCGTCTGGTGTTTGGTCTAGTGCAGGCCGCGTTGTTTTGAATTGGATTATTATTATCTACTAGTCCATGATTTTTGCTGTCTACGATTGTAAAGATCCACCAATAGCACATGTTTATTTGTAAAGCAAACACAATTTTAAGCCAATTAGTGATATGCGCCAAATTATATGACCGAACTACGTATTGGGCAAACTAGAATCCTTAAATATTTCGTGTTCGGAGATTTGACGATAAACTTAACTTGTCATAAATAACTCTTCTCTCGGGTAATATTCCTTTGAAATATTACCCCCTCTACTGTTTCAGGACAAGCGTGGTCGGTGTTTCAGTCCACCGTTGCATCGTTTTTCACGTGCGATGAAAATAGCTTAATGAATGCTGCACATTTGTGTAAAAATAGTCGAGTCGTTTCCGCCTCCTCTCTCTACCCAGCTCTTCTTTGTTAAAAAATCTCGCATCTTTTTTATGATTGTTTTTGATATTTTTATCTTAGACATGTGGCTATTTATTGTGGGTTTTTAATGATTTATTTTATTAGTTTTTTTTGTAGCTTTTTTAATTAGTAATTTTGCAATAAACCTAGTTTAAAATACCATTCTGATTCCAGTGGGTCGGCAAATGCATGAATAAAATAGTAGTTTTATGCTTAAATCTTAATACTATTATACATACGAGCTAAATGCCTTAGGGATTATGTACCAGCTAACCTTTGGAAGATTGACCAAAAACAGACAATGGACGAACGGGAAGTAGTTAAGTTAACATAAATACTATTTTATATATTTAATTTGAACAAAGGAAAGAATTTTATTTTATAAAAAGAAGGGTAATTTGAATGGGCATCAATGGAAAATCTTGGTAGAGTACCTTACCTTATACCCCTACCTTATACCCTATACCTTAGCTGTTATATTGTTTATTTATTATTTGGCTGTAAAATAAATGTCTGGTTGAATTCAATCCAGATATTTCATAGGTTATTTCTCCATGTAAATAGATAATTAATCGAATGTTTTTTCAATAGTAAAATGCATGTGACTCTACACCCTCTTTACTTTAGTAAGTGGCATTGTACAGTTTCAAGATTGGCCAAAAATTTTTGTTTTCTTGAGCTTGTTTTACACCGTATACGAATGGGTATTGGGTGCCAGTGCGTGTAGAACGGAAAGTATCGATTTTTGTATAACCAGACTGTAAAATCACAGGTGACATTTTATATTGTTTATTAAAATTTTACGTTTTTGGCAAAATATAACGTCTAAAATCCGGTATTGTTATTTTAATGCCAAATTCTTTTTGTGATCGTATAGAAGATTAGTTCGGAAGACTTACTTTACTTTTTACTCGGAAAGATTTTTAATTTCCCAATGTGTTCATCGCTTTAGAATAACTTTTTGATTTCATTTGTTCGGTAAATCAAAGATATTAAAATATACTTTTATTTTATTTTGATCTATATAGATGATATTCATAGGAATTGATTTAAATAATCTCTCAACCTTTATGTTTGTTCTATTATTGTCATCGCTTAGTGTAATGCCCGTTTAGATGTGATTGTTTACTCTTGGTATATGGATCGTTTGCTGGATATTTCTCAGTCATTACGTAAATCTGCTCTAGTTATGAAGTTATGACTTTCCTATCATCTACCACGACCCAATATAGGAGATCAACAAATGTTATATTAATTCATTGTTTACTTTCCGTGCTCCAATAAGAAAAATACAATGAATTGAGCCCTTTATTGGATCATGTCTTTTTTACGATAAATATTGAGGTACTCAGGCGATCGTTTAATTTTCAAAAGATTAATTTTCTATTTTTATATGTGAACAAATTCATTCTTTCTCTTTTTCTTGCTGTATACTAAATAAAGTTAAGTTGTTTCTAATATTATAATATCAAGTAACTATCAGTGAAAACATATTGTTACCTTTCTTTGTTTATATCAGTGTTATGTTATAACTTATGGATGATGGTTTTCCAAATATCAAAATTAGAAATTATATTAATTAGTTGATAATTGCGTCATTAGGTTATTATTAAAATTTATCGCTCATAACAAACATTAATTGGCAAGACAGCGTCAAAATTTCGCAGAATCTGTAGACGTGTTTAGAATTTTAGTGATTTAGGAGACATGTGAGAACGTTTTAGAAGACTAGATGCATAAACACGCATGACTAGAAAGGTACTGTACATCTATGTTAACAATTTAAATTTCATTAAAAAATATTCAGGTGCATCCTAATAGAAATAAAATAATGGGTTATATGAAGGCCTTGTCTAAAAAAAAAATATGCACCAGAATCCAAAGAACCAGTTCAGTATACTTTAATTCAATACTAGACTTCGGTCCATATTCATGGATCGATTAGATCGATACGACATTGACATTAGTAACGTCTGTTTGATTCATTCTTTTTAAGGATCCAAATATATTTTAATTATAAAAGGAACTTGTTGCGAAGCTCAGTTGTCCGCCTGCCTGTCTGTCTGATATCTCAAGAACTACTGGTCCGATTTTCTGATGGATCCGAAATGAATAGGTATAGACTTTGTTGCGAAATTTGCCACTTTGGTATTGTACAATTGCTTTACAATGTTGAGTTTTAGTTATATGAACATTGTCACCACCTGAATTGTAATTTGACGTCCGATGACCTCTCGCGATGGTCGCGTCATCCGCTGTATGAATGACTAGTATATTACTATGGTCTTCCATACACTTCGCATATTGTTATGTTATATACTTCCTGTGTTATTTTGTTTATTTTTAAGCCTTATCATTAAAGCCTTGTCGATATTTTATTTTGTCAGTTTGCCAGGTCAAATTTACTTACATCCAGGGTCGTTTCTAAACATATGATTATAACTTTAAATAATGCCTATATGAGGGGTTCCTAGTTCGCGGTGAAATAGTATGTATGTTGTATGGGAGTGCTATCGTCATATAATCTTTACCTCAACACGCGACGGAAGACCTCGCACCATTATAATCTCTAGCTAATGCATCGCTTCTAAACCATTTTATGGTCGCGCCCCTTTTTAGGTTAGGGATTTTTTATTTAGACAAAGTATGTTTAATTTGGTGTTGAATACCTATATTACCATTTATATACAAGTTATACCATACCATTAAGGGTCGATTCGACCAAAAGGCGGCATAACTTATACAGGGGATAGTAATGTCAAATTTCATACAAATACTCACCGATTCATATCATACTCATAGATCTTAATATCAGTATAATTATTTGTATGTTACTAATCTTGGTATAAGTTATGTCTTCTTTTGATCGAACCGGCCCTAAATCAGATGAAAGTTTCTTTTTAGAGAAGTATTTAAAACTTTGATAAATGCATAAGTACACTTCTTCTGTACCCAACCTCGGCCTCCAGGTTAAGAAACGATGCTTTAGTGTATGAAACGTAAGACGGGATTATGCGGTTGGACAACCTCATAGATATCGTTACACAGGCTACCTATTAGTTTGTAATTAGCACGGGTGGCTTACGGTGCCCGGGACCGCCTAGTCGGCCTTGTTAACCAACAGAGATTGTCGTCGTCGACGGTATTCTGAATCTACAACGAACAAGTGGCGAAGCTTGTTATGGTGTCTATATATACCTAATAACCCGTACAAGCATTGCAACAAGTTGGTATAAGAGTAATACTGAAAAAAAAACTTTACTCATAGTGTTATTTTTGTCTATCTATTCGTATTTATACGTGGTGGCCGAGTTGGTTAGACCTTGGACTTAAAACACTTAGGTTCCTGGTTCGAATCCCGGTGTGTACCAATGAGTTTTTAATTAAAAAAAATATGTACATTTGTTTGACAACTCCACTATAGTGCCTCGGAGAGCACGTTAAGCTGTCGGTCCCGGTTTCGCTATACCAACTTGTGAAACTGTTTATAGATGGGTTATTGAGTCTATTCAAAACATCGCGACGAGCTAGCCACTTGTTTGGTGTACTCATACCATCGGCTACGACGAGTTGGGATTAAAAAACCCTTCGCTGGGTACTCTGGGGCCGCCTAGGCGGTCTCGGGCGCCGCGCCATAAGGCACCCGTGATGATGTATATTCGTATCAAATATATCAGGAACTACTTGTACAATTTAATTGTTATTTGGAATGGTTATAGATCTTGTTGACCTTAATATATCCAAAAAGGTCTATAGGAAAATCAATTTATAGATTCAATTTAAAAAAAAAGGTTTAATTTAAGCCATTAAGCAATATGAGTTGCTACAAATATGGTCGTGAAAGACATGGCTATATAACTTTACTTTAAAAAAAAAAATTCTACTGTATAATATTATTACTAAAAAAAACTAAATTTTTTTCTCACTTGTTGATTTATTTAAGAACTATGATCTATTTCGTTTAAACGTATATGTACTTCTTATAGTTCACATTATTTTAACTGATGTGAGCAGACTCGCCAGCCTACCACATACAACGGAATGGATTTGGGCGTTACCCGTCCAGGCCCTAGCCTAGATAAGAGACTCCATGCCCTAGTAGGTTCGTTATCTCTGTGTAGAAGTCGTACAAGAGGCTTGGAACCTTGCCAACACTTGTGTGCACAGATTTGGTCTTACCTCACCTAATCTCACTCGTATCTGGTCTGTTTACAGATTTAGTCTTATTCATCTCGGATTTGATGTTAATGGGTTGTTATTAATTTATATTCCAATTAATCTATTTCTATATAAAGGCTTATCCTGGCTGACTGATTGACTATAGACACATGTTTTAAATTCAAAAATATAAGGGAAGGCGGGGGAATGGAAGTTTAGCGAGTTTAAATAAATTATCAACTCTTTTATAATTTGGGAGTTAAATGTTATACAATATTATTATAAGAGCTAGTCCTGATTGTCTGATTTAATCATAATTAACGAATTATGAAGCGAAACTATGCAGGCAATATCAAATTTAGACACTAGTTTCCTTTTTGTAGGAGTAGGACGTTTTTTTTTTAAAAATTTTAATAGCAAGTTTACATATTAAATTTCAATAGCGAGTTTACATATTAAATTTTAATAGCAAGTTTACATATTAAATTTGAATAGCAACTTTACATATTAAATTTGAATAGCAACTTTACATATTAAATTTTAATAGCAAGTTTACATATTAAATTTTAATAGCAAGTTTACATATTAAATTTATAAGATTGACACAATGATTTATAAGAAGTTTAAATAGTTTTATAGGAAACATATAGGTACATTCGTATAATCACATTGAGCTGTGAAAAAACAATAAATAAATTAAGTGAAATGAGGTTGACGTAGAAAAAAGCACTATTATTATAATTTTACTTTGGGGAATATTTAGCATCCTTTAGCACAATAATTTAATGTCATCATTTGCAATGTTGATCATCATATTAATGTCGTAATAGCACCAGCAGGTCAAGGCTGTGCAGACGGACATTAGTCTACTTTGTGATCTCGCTTAAGCTGTTTGAGGATTTAATGAGCTTTAATGTGCTCTGAGTTCAGCTATTCGGATCTGATTCGGAACTGCTCCAAGGCTGGTTTTGTGGTTGCTCTTAATTGACATTTGGTGTTAAATTATTTTAGCAAAATACTTGCGGTATTTTCTACAGAATGGACAACGGTTGGATAATGAATAGAGTCGGGTCTTGTTTAGTGCATGTAGATTAATAAACTAGGCTCTAGGCCTCTACTACACGTACCAGGATGTTCTGGGTGTAATTTGGCTTCTCCATACAATTTGTTCATTTTAACATTACATTACATAACTAGTTTTTATGGAGAAGGTTTTTTTTTTCATTTGCGACACATGATTCCATGGGAAAGTTGTTCGATTTGATCAGCAGACCCTCGTATTAACGCAAAGTGCAACCTTTTAAAGTCATCCTGTATAAACACATGAAAGATGGAAAGCTTTACAGATAACATAATACTATAGTGTGCCCATGGATTAGGCAGCCTAGGAGCTAGACGTGCCCAATAAGAAGAATTAAGCTAATAATAATTTTTGGACCAGGGTTACATTTGACTCTTTCTGTAACCATTTTATTCAAACTCGATATCTCAGAGAGTTTCCTATCGATTGATTCCTACCCTCTATAGCTCTTCTTATGAGTTTTTGTTGTTGTACAGAGAAAGACAACGGACAATATTCTTAGCTATCCATGGATGGTCCGTGCGGGTGCCGCGTCCATGGCGTGGTTGGGAGGCATAGGAATGAACTGCAGCGTTCCCGGACTTGATACCGCGAAGTAGGGTTAAAAGACTTATAACTCTCCCCTTCACAGTATTCAATACCCTCTCTACTTAACCAAATAATATGACCCTGTTAGCACCATCTTGGAAACACGTCCCATAAAATTTCCGACGACAGATCTTGAAAGGCGATGGAAATCCTTTAATAGAATAGGACATATTTATTTGTACAATTGAAAAAAATAAAGCGACCCTATTACGTGATCCTGTAGTCGATATCGACTATAGTAAACTACAACAGTTAAAGATTTCGAAAGTATTAAAGAATGTAAAATGAATATGAAAATAATTAATATTGAACAAATGATTATCTATGTCTATACCTGGGTATGTTTACTAGACGGTACACAGTATGGAGACGTCTGTGTCTACCCCTCAACACAGTTGCAGGCTTGATGGTGTGTATGTATGTAACAACAGTTATCAAAAACTGTACAAATATAAAGGTTTTTAAATTCATAGTCTAGCGTGTTTTGCTAAATAATCGTTAGATACTACATTTAGTATCTAAGGATTATTATTAAAGTCAATTTGTTATATTTTAAATATATTATAGAGATATATTATTGTGTATCACACAGTTTATTATGGTCTTAAAAGTGTTTAATGTAGGTACCCACCATGTTCAAATATTAACTCAACACTGATAATGTTCATATTTAACTTCATGCATGAGTTTTGTAAACTTTATTTTTTTACTTGCAAGATAAGGGTTTTTAATACTTTAAAAAATCAAAACTTATTTGGAATTGTTCGAAACCTCGACGTCGCATGCTGTTAGTATTAGTTGAAGCAATGGCAAGGAACTTAATACTCTCTACGAGAGAAGAAAGCCAACTTCATAGTAAATAAATGCCGACAAGTTTTAAGCGCCACAGCGTTAACCCTGGGAACTAAAATTTAAAAAATTCAAAATGGCCTGATATAAATATTTAAAGTTTTTTGAAGTGAAATTTAATTGAGTAGATATCTGATTTTTATCAATCAAATAACGTACTCAATTAAAATTCACTTCAAAGAAAAATATTTAAGGGTAAATTAAGTAGGTACAGTTGAATAAAACATCATTTCATAATACGTTTTTAATTAAATTAATTAAGCATATTGTAATAGAAAATGTAACCGAGTTAGGCTTAGTAGCTGCGGGAAACCTATGAAAGGTTCAGTATACGAGGATATTAGTCCGCACTCTGCATTTACTACACTTTCCTGTTTCCATTACACATAAATTAATAACACAAAAACATAGGATTTCTTTAAACGACACAAGTTCATAGTCACTTAATAAATTATTAATGCAAAACAATTTCAAGTGTAAACATTTGCAAAATTTAAATTTAAGAACACATCACAATTAAATAAACATTTATAAACAATATGCCGCTCTTTCGTAAAATAAATAAATATCTTTCTTTTTCTTGTTGAATGGCTTCTCGCTTTGCGCGTGATTCTGCCATGTTTAGTTAACAAGAAATTAATTTACACTGTAATTACGCCGTAGTTTAATGAAGAAAGCGTTTTATTCGTATATTTATACCAAAAAGTACTTCTTTATTTAATATTAATAAAATAAAACCCATGTTTTATTAAATTAAAAATAATTCAGAAATAATAAGTTCATTTGCTTTCCGAGTAAAAAAAAAAAAGTGTCCGGTTTGTATCGTCTTGTGTCCGTGTTGTTGTATATCATTCTGTCTCTCTTGTTTCCGTATTGTTGTATATAGTCTCTTTCTCGCATATTTTGCCCAGAGGTGGCGCAAATGCACATACCGTAGTTGATACCCCTTGAACAATGGCACGTTAAATGTATCTCGGAGAGGCAATCGGATGGCGAGTATCTGGGCCTTGGAGTGGTACAGAGCACCCTCGTATCAGCCGAATTGACCCCAAGTAGACAAGAGCTGTTATGGGGGTGGGTCAAAAAATTAATTGCTTTGAATATATAAAAAGAAATAGCATATAGGTAGTAAGTTGTAATTGTAGGCTATTTGAGTACGTTTTATTTATTATTAATAAAATACGTAAGTTTCACAAAAAAAATTATTATTTTACCTAAAATTAACTCAATGTAAAACTTACTAAATACGGAGGTTTCAGCTGTTCTGACGTCATCATTACTATATAGACGTGTGGCTGCCCAATGACGTCATTTATCGTTTATAAATCATACATTTATATTCCTTCATATTTTTGGTATAGTACCGAATACCAATGCACAATAGTTTTTTTTCTTTTTTTTTATAGGAGCTCGGCATGTGACCCCACATCTACCTGATCGAAAGCAGTATGCAGGTCCAAGAATGAATACAACCAGCTCTTAGAACTGTGTTGTAAGAGCTGGTTTCATCCATTGTTTTGAACAGTTTACAGTCTTGTTTGTTTAGTTTATTTTTTAATTGTGAATGTTTTTTTATATTTTATTTATGATCACGGATGCTTTATGGAGCCTGAAAACATCTAGATGGCATATTATGGTAGCCAGCAGAGCGGTTTGGTACCACCATGGGTCACTGATGGTATTCTAAATCTATACCATAGATGTATTATCTAAGAACTATATAAAGGGAAATCTATACTGAACAAGTGGTGGTTCCCTATATAAATATAAAATGATGCCATAATAAATTCTCATTTTAAAAGAAAACATAACAAATAATTTATTTAGGCCCGATTTTTCAATCAATAGATAAAGTTATTCAATAGATAACTTGTATGGAGAATGAATAGATTTGACAGTTTCTTTATTCATATTTTACCTTCGAATAACTTTATCGGACGATTGTAAAACCAGCCTTTATTCAATCACCGCCGATAAATACAGATGCAAAAACCGTCAAGTGACATAGTCATGTTTAGGTTTTCCGGCATCGATTTCTTGTCGAGGTGGTAGTCTTCTTTCAGGGTGCAGTTACGAAATGGGTAGTTAAATTGACGATAATGCAGCGAGTATATTAAAATATACTCGTAATGCAATTCGTTATTGTCGCCCCCCATTTCGTAATCGCATCACTTAGCCGGCATAGTGGGAGCGATCAATATTGTTTAAGAACAATTATTGATTGACCCCATTCATGGACTTTGTAGGTATGCTCACCACCAGGTAGATAAAAAGTCACATGTCGTGCTCCAAAATATAAAATAAAAATTAAGGGCCGATTCGACCAAAATGGGAATAACTTTAAGTTATACCCATTTACCTATGTACCCAGAATAATTATTTGTAAGTGATTTGACATTCCTAATCCCGGTATATTATACCGGTATATTCTGAGTATTAATAATTTAATCTTGATTTTTAGTACTAAAAAAAAATTTATAAAAAACAATAGAATAACTTTTCAGTTTTAATTTATTACCTTCAACTTTACAGCGCCGTATTAGGTGTAAGTTTGTCGGTAATAGCTTCTACTTTCATAGTGGTCTCATATAACTATGTACAATAACAGCTGCTTTTGGTCGGCCGCACCTCTCTCAGCTTGTGGCTTGCTTCAAGGACTATGGGGTCGCAATTTCTCCCCTTTACCCTTTATTATTAGTTATTATTATAAAAATAGAACTTAATGTAATATAAAAATAAAATAGAATTAATATTTTGAAGACGAAGATACTAAAACATGTCATATATATATATAGTAATAAATGACAAATATTGGTTTAATTTTATGTTTAACTATATTTATTTTATATTATAACTATACCTAGAAAAAAAAACTGCCCCAGCCTAGTGGTTAAGTCACTGCGCAACTGATAACAAGGTTAAGCAGATGACAACAGGGCCGAACCTGGTATGGGTGACCGCTTTATACAACGAGGCTATTTCATCATAAACACCGCAACAAGCTCGCCACTTGGTAGATGTTGCCTCCGAATACCATCGGCGAATTGAGGACGGGTTAATCCCTCCGCTGGTTACCCTGAGGCCGTTTAAACGGTTCTCGGGAGCCAAATAGGCACCCGTGATGGTATTTATTTATAAGTATATCTATATGTATATCCATGGTGGCATAATATTGGTTAGACAGTTTTTAGATCGTCGTTACATCGTTAGAATGTGTACCAATGAGTTTTTAGTGTAAAATGTATATAATTTCCTTTTGTTTGATCACATTACTATAGTGCCACGGTCCCCCAGAGGCCCTACTCTCATCTCCATGAGTTTCACTGTACCAACCTGTGAAACTGTTTATAGATCGGTTATTGAATTGAGTCTATCCAAACACTTCGACTAATTGGCTACCTGTTCGGTAGACTCAGAACATTACCAATTCGACTGAATACGAGGCGGAAATTAAATCCCACTAGGTACACTGAGGCCGTGATGGTACACATTATAATTTAGGGTTACAAATCTAAAATTATAAATCAGTACTCTTTAGCTGTCTAACGCACTGTTTTGCTACCCGGTTTAGATTAGGCTTATGGCATAAACCCGAAATAATATTCACAAATAATACCCAATCAGATTATAGTAAACAAAAAACCACAGGTTTAATTTATTGAGTCTATAATCGGGTTTAATTAAATATTTGAGCTTTAATCAAACTGCAATACAATGAGAACCTCCGAGAACTTATGCAGTAGCTGGCCCACTTAAAACCAGGTCATGTTCCAGTTTGTCCCCAACTTAATATTGCTATGATAAACTTTTTTTGGTTATTTATTTGTATTAAGAAGTCAGAAGTAGAACTACTAGGTTCTGTTGTTGTCACATTGGAGCATAGCACGTGACTCTGTACATGATGGTTAGAAGATTTACAAGTCCATGTATCACATAGAACGGATTCATGTTATAACGATGTTCGTAACTTCATCTTCAGTGCCAAAAGCGAACCTATAACTAGTAGGAATAAATTAGATAGGAATCCGCCTATAAAGCAGAGCATACTGGTAACTACTTCACTAAAACCCTTCGTTTAAAGATTCACAAGAAACCTCCCGGCGTAATGTCTGATATAGTCCCGCGATAGAGGAACTGTAAGCTGCAGGCAGTTCGCACATCATTTTATATTGGTACCTTTTCAACGAAACCTTTGATTTCTTATGTTTCCTTCATATTTACTTGTTAAAGAACCACCTTTGAAAAACCATTTCTCTTCTTTTCAGGATCAGGAGCACCTAAAGCCCCCCATCATCGGGAGGTTGGCCAGCGCAGAGCTGTATTGTCTGGCGCTGGCCAACATGTACTCGGACCCTAACTACCACAGCCTGAACCATTGGAACATCCTCACGACCCTGTCCAGAAAGGGTGTCCATGTGACAGACCCGCCTGACTGCGCGCTCACAGAGACCGTACTTATTCAGACTAATCCACTTAAATTGGTGAGTATTTTTTTTTTTTTTTAAGTTACGAAATGGGCGGCGATAAAGACGACAGTGCTATTCTACTTTGATATCCTAACTGCTTTATCGTGAAATAACATTCCGTTTCTTATCCGCGCCTTGAGTTGTCCAGGTGGTAGTTTTCACCACATCGACATAAAATCGACTCATACCATCGGCTACAACGAGGTGGGATTAAAACCCCTCCGCTGGGTACCCTGGGGCCGTCTAGGCGGTCTCGGGCGCCGTATGGCACCCGTGATGATATGTTATGTGTTGTGTTATGACATAAAATCGATGTACCAGGAGTACATCGATTTAAAACTAGTGAACCCAAAATCTAAAACTGCAACATGACACTTGACTGTTAACGAAACCGGTCTTTTACCTAGCTCCCTCCCACCTATACATGTTTGGTTTAATCGCACAACATTTTTAGCAGGTAGCTAAGTTAAATAGAGACAGTTTTGAATCACTACACTTAAGTTAGTTTTGATGAAGCTTCTCTTATATTATTTATTTATTCAGCTAATTTATGTGGAAGTACGACTAAAATGGCCATACATATCCTTAGTTTCTAAAACTAAGATCTTTTTTTTTATGTTTACATTAACTAACAAGGTATATGATTGAAAAATTTGGATGTGGAATTCTTTAGTATACATATATTACAACATCACAGGTGCCTTATGGCGCCCGTGATGATATTAAATTATGTTAAATTATTGTAGTTTGAACCAGGGATCTAAGTGTTTTTAATCTAATAAAATATGTACATTCGTTTAACTACTAATTGGTTAGTCCTATATCTAACCAACTCGGCTACCACGTTACAGTACAGTAATTCATTAATACAGTAACTAATTTATACATCTTTAATTTCAGAGCGCACATATGTCAGTAATAGAAGCCCTAATGGTGCTTTATGCCCGAGAGGTAGTTACACTAGATCGGGTCTCAGCCGCAGCCCAAAGATTCGGCACCAGTCAGCCGATGCATGTAGGTTCCACTGTGCCCCATGAAGATGGGTTAATGTGTTGGATTAATGCTGCTTGTTCTGCTTTTAATAAAGCTGAGGTGAGTCTTGTGTTTTATTAAATCAAAAGAACTGTTTTCTAATTAAGAAAAAGGTTCATTATAATATTAATAATAACAATCATGAATTACCCCTCTTTAGAATTTCTAGCATTTTCATTGGAAACATTTGGGTCTTGGTCTCCAGATGCAAAAAAAAATGACGCACTATTGGAAAATTATTAATAGATGCTTCTGGAGACCAACGTGATCTTTTTCCAACGAATATCGCTAGAAGTTCAGAGGGGCAATGCTTTAAGTATTTTGGGTACATGCTCAGCAAAGGAGGATTTAAATGATTTTTAAAATTTAAATTAGGCTTTGTTTAATAATAATAAAAAAAACATTGTAGAGATTCTTTCTTAAATTAATATAAAATTTTCTTAATTTAATGGCCTCTTCATATTGCGCGAAATTTTGCCAATGTCAAGGGATTCACTGAGATCACTGCGCAAATGATAAATTTCTCACACTTATGATCATATCGAACTTATTCTACAAATGTTTTGCATAATAATATCAAATTAACTTAACTATGAAAAATATAACAGAAACACACATCTACAGTCTTCGGGCTACCCTCAAGGAATTGCTTGACGATTTCTAATAAACAAATTTATATTTTCAGGAAAATACATCCCAGCATGTAGCGCCAGTATCGTCATTACAAGAAGTATGCGATGGAACGGCTCTAGCGGCGCTAGTATCGTTTTATTGTCCGGACGCCTTAAGAAGATCTGATGTACGCATTGGTAGAGCGGCGTCATTACACGATTGTCTACATAACCTTATGTTGGTTTATGAATTCTGCCGCGCCTGTTTACCGCACCAAGTGTTTCATATGATGCCTGAAGATGTAGCTTATATGAGAGGGTGAGTTTCACAAATTTTCATAATATCTAAAGGTGTTCCTCAGGGTTCTAAATTAGGACCTATTTTATTTTATATACTGCGATCTAACAATTTATTATGTATAAGATAGCAGCGTAGCCAACGTGTTTTCCTATATTATTGTACCTTTTAATATTTCTTTAAACAAGGTTCATAATTAGGTTCTACTGTGCTTTGATTGACTGTAACGAAAATAATTAAACTCATAGAAAGTTTATACAATATTTGATTCTCTATTTATATTTAGTTTACTTATTTATATTATACAACAGCTTGTATAATTTCAGTTCGATGCGTCAGAATCTGATAGTAATGCTAGCAGATTTGTTTAACATGCTGGAGGTGCATCCAGTTAAATGCGTGAAGTACCCGGGCAGTGGTAAGTGTATTATGAATGCTTGGCCATTTTTTGTTTATTCTGTATAGCGTTACGTTTTCAGAAGTTTCCTTTTACAATTTAGAAACTAGTCCATAATACTTTTAGTAATGAAAGAATATATTATCTTTTAAGTTTATAGTAAAAAACATAGGTTGTAGACATTTTAAAGGAATTTACAAATAATCTCGTATATCACAAATTTTATATATAAAACTTCTGAAAATGTCCTTATAACGTACTTCGCTGCATGTATCTATCGAAGCGCAGTAAAGGGAGTATGTGGTCATAATATCTGAGATTCTATGCGTACTAACGTTTATAATGCGACTATTTTACGGAGGTGGCTTTTGAAATGCTTCCCTAACTAAACAATATCTTCAGATTAGTCGAGTTGCTATCGATGGTGCGGATTTAAAAGCGGTATTTTTATTTGCTTTTAAGATTTTACTTATTGTAATATAGTTTAATTAATATATTGTAAAATACACTTTTTTATTTAGACATTATTATTATATTACAAATAATTAACCTTTGTCTAAGGTAAGTTTATACAATATTAGAAGTATTTGGTATTGCATTGGGGCAACTTCATAAACATTTGTTATGTATGGATTATAAAATGTTATTATTAGCTTTGGAGTAATTGTTAGCTATATGAGTACATGTGTTTACAAAACTTAAAGTCCTTGGCTGAAGAACATTTTTTTTAATAGGTATCTGCGACTATATAACTCTAAAATAGTAAGAAGTTAATGCAGTTCATCAACTCTAGAATCAATAGATGCGACGCTGGTGGAGTCTACTACTTTTAAAGCTGTACCAGAAAAATCCGGGTTTATATTATATGAAATTTTGACGACGGTTTATATAAAATAACAGGAGTAAACTGACAGTTTTAATGTTATATTTCCCTAATACAACTAGTGTAGCTAGGCGGTAAGCTGGTTCCAACTTCACCGACCACATCGCACATTGCATGCCTTGCCTTTTGAGGCATTGAGCGCAGACCAAGGGCTTAATTATACTAAATAAATAAATACCATCACGGATGACTTTGTGGCTCCCAAGAACCGTTTAAATGGCCTCAGGGTACCCACCGGAGGGATTAACCCGTCCTCATTTCGCCGATGGTATTCTACTAAACCAATTGAATGTTAACTGAAAATCAAAGTTAAAATTTGACATATTTACCATACAAATGTGTTAATAATTGATATCCCAATTAATTTAAAAGACTAAGGGCTGATTTTCAATCTTCAGATAAAGTTATTTGTATGTTTACTTTTTATATAAGTTATCTGTTAAATAACTTTGTCTGATTATTAAAAACTCGGTCCTGAGTCCTGCAGAGCTGGCCTTTTTCGTCCACCGTATGTGGGGTTAATGTTTTAACAAAGTAAGCTACCTTGATGACATTTTCAATAACTTTACGAAGTTCACAAAAGAATTTCTTTTAACAGGGCGCTGCAGCCGTGAGAATGTTGGTAACCTCAGTTTTAAGAATCCCCAAAAAATAAGGTTAATTCGATTTCTTATAGTAAATAAAATATATATAACTAATAAAATAATGTTGACATCGTTGGTACTAATATTTAACATATTTTGTTTACTCTCAAATTATTTAGTTTCACTTTTTGCCGCGAGAATCCTTTCGTGAAGCGGATTGTACTGAAAGGTCTTTGTTGACGTTACGTTAAAAGTGTCGGTTTACTTCGGTTAGGATCGCGAAGTCAGCATTCCCCATACAAAATGAGCTATCGCATTTCCAATGTCACCACTACTGTTTGTCGTAACTTTTAAAATCAGAAAAAAAAACTAAAGTATTAAGAACGATTACCAACATAAAAACCATAATTGAACTACGACCAACAGCCAAGTGTGTTACAAACACTGAAAGTATGTATGGGCGTTAACACGACTGGCGATACTTTTACTGGGTAATGTGGAGGTTGGTAAAGCGTTGGATTGGCGTGTTGTCCAGTGCGGGAACAGAGCAACGCGCACGGCGTGCGGCACAAGCGGTGCCTGCCGCCGCCGCCGCCCGCCGCCATCCCCGACCTGCGCCCGGACGATCCCTCCGCACAGCCCTTTCAAGGTAGCCGCCACACACAACCCACGGCCCTGCAGAAATTATCTAATTTATAAACTCTACATTTAGTAAGCTGTCTATAGGATCACTCAACTGCGCGACCGCCTTCGTAGACTAGTGGTTTGAGTTGATTCCGGCATATATTTTTTAATTGACCCGGTCTCGCTGTTTGTTTCGAGATCATATTTTCCGAAACAAAAGTGGCTCCACCACAAGTTTTTGCAAAGACATTTTACTATAGTCGCTTAACTATAGATAGGAATCAACCAGAGAGAGGTTTATTTTGAAAAATAATTCAATCCTATTGTTTGACCATATCTATAGTTACTAGCTACTATAGTAGAGATTATTTGCATAAACTTGTGGTAGATCTACTGAATAGCTCCACCATGAGTTTTTGCTGTGTTAACTATAGTTACTAGCAACTATAGTAAACACAGCAAAAAATCACAGCAGAGCTGCTTAATTGAAAAATTGTCGTGACGTCTAGGGAATTAAATGAAGAATATATTACAAGTAACAAGATACTGTCTGTTCTTGTTAAAAATAAAAATCTTCTACGAAAAACTGTACATAGGCTTCTGTCGACATAGGGCTTAGGTTTAGTTTATACGAATACCTTAAAATAAGCTACGAACTAAATTATATCATTTGCGACAGGATCTGTAGCTAAAATAATTTGTCGTAATGAGTCATTTTTTGTTATAAACAAAATGCTATAATAATTGTCTTATTTTAAGTACTGCAAAACACGCATTGTGAATACCGAGCGTGTCAGCCTTCGGCTATATTACAAATAGTGTCATTTTTTTATTCTTACCGATTAGATAATTTCTGTATCGTATATTTTTGTTAATGTAGTTTAAATCGGAATAGGACGAACACAATGTGTCAATTGATGTTCTTTTCGTTACCACATAAGTCAGTTATCATTGCATATAATATGCACATAACTTAATAGCTTCAATTTATTTTAACATTATTCTGATTTTTACTGCATTTACACATACAGCAGATTTTAAGTACAGAATGATTAGAAACAGTGAATACTTTTGTTAATTTCTATTTTAATGCATTCTGTGCTAGATTTTCAAAATTATACTTGTGTGTGTGTGTATACAAAAGTCCCATGTCTTACAATATTTTGTGTTTGTGTATGTCATTCTAATGATCATTCCTTTTTTAACTCCACTTGGAATTCTTTTCTCTGGCGTGGGAAAATAACTAAATATTATATTATTTTGTTATTTTGATATAATATTTATAGTTACCTTTTTTAGAATAATGTAATTTTATAATTTTACCTATAACTGGTAAATTCCATTTTGAGTTGGACAGGATATGTTTCTAAATTAGCACCACATGGATGTTTGTGTCATTTTGGTTTGTTTCACAAAAAATCTTAAATGTAACAGGATTTTTGTTTTGTTTTGTATTTTTGTATAATCTTGTAATATGTATTTTACTAACATATAATACTCATCTTTTGCTTTATGGTTCTGCTTAGCATGTTCCTCTGTTCGCTTGACTGCTTACTACTAATCTAGTTGGTGGATTTCCGGAGTCGTTGACGTTATGTCCTCAGGACTCCCTAAGTTACTAATATTTTTATCACCCTGTACTAAACTACTAACTCCATTGTAGAATCATTAGTTGTCATGTTAGTTTAGACAATTAGAAATTAAATAGATATTATTGTGTATAGATTGTCCAGAAAAATCATTAATGTTAAATTTTTAGTTCCATTTTTTTCCGCAATATGGCGTTATTTCTGGACAATTTATATTTAAATGTAATATTTCTTTTACTTTGTATTTTATTAGGTTTTTATATTATTTTATAGACAATTAGCAAATTATATTAATAATTGAAGGAAATCAAATTACTTTGTGGAATGAAAAAGCCTATGTTTAACAATAAATAATAGATAATATTGTCAATTGATTGATACAAAGAAACATAACATCGATAAAGAACATCATTCAACTAAATGTCAAGTTTATAGTTTATCTTTTGCAATAATCCCATTAGGTTTGTTTTTCTTCATATTACATTTCGGCATTATAAAATAGTAATTTGTTAATTGTCCGTTTTGTAACTATCTTCCTAAGTTATATATTGTACTGATTAGTGCCCCGGTCGCCTTCAGCATGTGCGATGCGAGCTCGGGTCCCCACCGGTAGATCAGCGTGTTCGACTCCAGAGCGACGGAGCTGTTCTCCTCAGAGGGAAGAGTTCGTAGTCCACAGGGGCAGGGCGGTCACCACTCTCGCAGCCGTGGTCAGGAGAGACGACGATACTGGTCAGTGAAAAGAATATCTTTCAATACCATTCCGTCGATGTGACTTCGTATCTACCTGATGGTGAGCAGACCTTTGAAGTTTATTAATGGGGTCGATCAATATATTGTTGTTCACTGCATTCGTAATCGCGAAGTCTGAGTTCTCCATACAAAAAGAGCTTTCGCACTTCCAGTAACTCGATTACGGTTTTTGACGAATTTGCATTACGAGTCTACTACTATATCCTCCTCTTTGCTCTCTCTTATATATCCTCGCTGCTTTATCGTAAAATCAAGCTTCCGTTTCGTAAATGCACTCCGAAAGAAGACTACTAACTCGACAAGAAAACGGTGCAGTAGTCTTTTGTAAACCAGTGAAGCCACTTACTAAAACCGAAACGTGGCAAGGTCATTATGTGGGTTTTCCATGCAATGCCATTGATTTGGCGATGTGAACGTAACCGGTCAGTCGACCTAGCGAAGTTATAGAGACCTTCCACCTAAACAAAATATTATAAATCTATCAATATCAAGTAATATCTATGAGGTTCACTAATTGCTCTCGTCACAAACTAAGCTCTAGGCTTGTACCAGAAACATTATATCGTTATAATACATATTATATTGTATAAACACCCAGACCAAGACAAACTGTACAGAAAAACGTACTAATATTTTTTGGCCATGGGTGGGAATCGCACCCACGGATACAACGCCAAGCGCCCAACCACTAGTCTATGGAGGCGGTAAGTAATAATACCACTAGTATAAATTCATATATATAATAATATAATAGAATAATAATCTTTATTTTTCTTCACAAGGAACTTAAAATTATTAGTATAATTTTGTTTAGGTACTATGTATTTACAATATGTAGTTCTCGTCAGAGACTGGAGTCTGAACTAGGCAAGACGCCTGTACTACAGATCTCCAGGCGCCCACTTTTGGTTGACTATTGTTCAAAAGGTGCAAGAGTTTTATAATTACATACGGCCGGTCACGGGTGCCTTACTGCGCCCGAGACCGCCTAGACGGCCCCAGGGTACCCAGCGCAGGGGTTTAATCCCACCTCGTCGTAGCCGATGGTATGAGTCTACACCGAACAAGTGGCTAGCTCGTCGCGATATTTTGAATAGACTCAATAACCCATCTATAAATAGTTTTACAAGTTGGTATAGTGAAACTGGGACCGACAGCTTAACGTGCTCTGCGAGGCAATATAGTGGTGTTGTCAAACTATAATACATATCATTAATTATTAGCCTACGATATAATTAATGTTTTTTTTTCTATGATAGGATCAGTAGACACAAACAAAACGCCAGCCGGTCGTCCATCGAACTGGGGCGACGCGCGAGACACCTACGCGGGCAGGCGCTCCCGGAGGTCTTCCATATCCGACGACTCGCAGCTCACGGTGGAGAACTTTGGGGGTTCTCAGGACAGACTACACTTTGCGGGGAAAAACCCGGAGAAGGAACTAGCCACGGTGGCTACTGTTAGAAAAATATCTGCTCCAGCTGGTGAGTCCGAATGTATATTTATCTTATTTGTATGAACCATCTAGGAGGGTGACTTGTTAAAAGATCTCTTTGTGGAAAGTTTGTCATCTTATTTTTTTTATTGGAGCACGGCATGTGAGTTTGGTGTTGAGCAGACCTACAAAGTCCACGAATGAGGTCGATCAATAATTGTTCTTTACCAAAATTGTTTGTTCCCACTATACCGGCTAAATGATGCGATTACGAAATGGGTGGCGACAAATTGCATTACGAGTATATTTTAATTTACTCGCTGCCTTATCGTCAATTCAACCCATTTCGTAACCGCACCCTGAAAGGAGACTACCACCCCGACAAGAAATCGATGCAGTAATCTCCTGAAAACCGGTGAACCCACAGACTGATACCGAAACATGATTTGGTCACTTGACGGGTTTTGCATCTGTATATTAGGTCGGTTGAACGAAGTTGAGACCTTCCTCCCACCTAAAATAGTCCTCAAAATAGTGTACCTTTTTGGGGAAATGTCCTTGCCTAGATCACTTTATTACCACTGGCAGAAAACATATACAGGATGAATTTTTCAAGTGGGTCCTTAAAGCCAAATCCTAAACTACAAGGAATAGCGAAAAAAGCTCAAAAGAGTCTCGTTGCCTATTTTGATAAAAAGTAAAACTGCATCATTAGTTTAAAATAAAATCTAGACGGGAATCGAAACTTGTAGTTTAGCATTTGGCCTTGAAGGCACACTTGAAAAATTCAAATTGTATAGACATATCTAATATAAGACTGCAATTAGAAAAAAATCTGTGGAATCTCTGAAAAGGAAGTCACTAGTGTTAAAAATGATCTGGCTTAGATATAATATTTTGGCACAGATGCCTTTTTGTGCAATTGTGTAAAATTTGGTATGTATAAGCCTAGAGCTTAGTTTGTGACCAGAGCAATATGTGTAAATTGTCTTACATATGAATATATTATTATTAATATACTACTTTACTTACGATTGACTGTACTTTGTTTATGATTGATTTTTTTGATGACTTATAAAGTATATGGTTTTTCAAGATAAATAAACTTTACTATTATAACCGCAGACTTATGGCCTTATTCATAAAAACTTATTGAGTCCTTGAAGAACACTTTAGTTATGGAATGTTTTGTCTCTTTTTATTAGCAACAAAAATGATTATGTGTAAAAGAGAGAAAACCTTCTATAACTAAAGTGTTCTTCAAGGCTTCAATAACTTTTTATGAATAAGGCCAATAGTGTATACATGACCGTACACTGCAAAAGAAAATTGTGACAAAACAGGTAATCTATTAAAACTAAATATATAGTAACTCATGTAATTCTGTATTTCAGGTCCAATTGACCACAATCCTCCAGTAAGATCGTCCCGCCAAGACATTCGGGGTTCGTTCCAGTTCTTCCACGGCGACTATCAGAACGGTTCTAGTCAAGAAGAAAAGCAGAAGGAGAAAGAAAATCGCCAAACCCCACAACCCCAGCCTCAACCCGCAGAACCCACTCCCTTCTTCCCCATCAAACGTCAGATGAGCAGCGATACCATACAGTTGAACAAGGACATAAGTAACGCGGGCGGGGATGGAGGCTTCTATTTGAATAGAGACGCTCCGGACGGGGAAATGGGAAACAAAATGACTTTTGCTGATATAAATAGATTGAAAAGTAATGGCGATAATGCTGGTAAGTTTTTCCAATATGGCCGTCACTTTTTTATTATTAATTAATGGCCAATTTTTTTAATAAATATATTCAACAGATAACTTGTATTGAGAATATATTTGGCAGTTCTTTATAGAAGTTAACTGTCGAATAACTTTATCTGATAAGTAAAAATTTATGATTTAGGGCTGATTTTTCACTATGGAGAATGAATAAGTTTGACAGTTCTCCATACAAATATTACATCTACATTTTTTTTTTATCCTGCGCCTTACTTTATCTTATGTTTTTTATTATTACAAAGTCAATATAAACGTTGTTTTTTGAGTGCCAACAAAAATAAATATTGATTAGTTACAGGATCCAAAAAACTATCGCATGTCAATAATGATGTTTAATGGTACTGGTAGTTTTATAGATCCAAAAAAATTAACAGGTCCCTTATGGGTCTGGTATTCATGAAGAACACTTTAGTTATAGAAGGTATTGTCTCTTTTTATTAGCAACAAAAATGTATAAGCGTAAAAGAGAGAAAACCTTCTATAACTAAAGTATTCTTCAAGGCCCCAATAAGTTTTTATGAATAAGGCCAATAATCTTTACTGACCCGTTATTCGTAAAATAATTGGTTGTAGACGTCTCACAAGAACAAAAATTTTAAGGAAAAGTAAAAAAATATATATGGCCATGCAAAGGTCTGTGGCCCATCAGACGTTTAAAATACTGCTTGATTGTCTGTTCTGACAAGTAAATGTTCAGTTATATACTCATCTTAAAACGCGATGCAAAATGATCTGATATATAGGTCCGAATACCACCGGCGAAAAGAGGACGGGTTAATCCATCCGCTAGGTACCCTGAGACCGTTTAAACGGTTCTCGGGAGCCAAAAAGGTACCCGTGATGGTATTTATTATTATTATTTTACGTTTTAGGTATCCCAATGTATCGCGACATAGAGGATGCCCGCCGAAAGAGCAGTGCGTCTACTCCCAACACCACCACGTGGCAGCAACAGTTCCTGCAACAGCCTCAGCAACACAGTCAGTATCAGATATCACACACATCTCTTGACACTTGACATACAATTTAGACGGTCATTACGAACAAATTTTAATGTACCTTAGCAAGTATATACCCCTTTTTCAAGAATAATGATTAAAAGTTATTGTAGTTTAATAAGTAGTGGAACTATAGACGCAGTGACTTCAGGACTATCAATTTTGATCTATTATTCCCTATTTTTAACCATAAATTGTTGACTTTCAGAAACAGCCAAACGAAGGATTACCTATAAAGATATATAATAAATCAATTAATATATATTTTCGTTTTAACGGTAACGAGAGAGCCAATCCTTTGTACAATGGCCGCGTCACGGAATGTTATTAACAAAAGTCGAGCTAATCATCTGTAATACAAAAAAAAGTGCCTGACTAATTTATTTTTTTACTGTTACTGAAATCAAAATAACAAAATCCTGTAATAGTACATTACTGCCGCGGTCTATAATGACTACTTTGCTGGTCTCGCTGATGATGGCCGACACAGCGCGGTCAGCGTGCAGCACTTGATGAACGAGCTGAGATAAAGGCCGAGACCGTAGGTCGAGGC
This sequence comes from Monopis laevigella, assembly GCA_947458855.1. Lineage (NCBI taxonomy): Eukaryota > Metazoa > Arthropoda > Insecta > Lepidoptera > Tineidae > Monopis > Monopis laevigella. The sequence continues at coordinate 3,132,656 of OX381583.1, read as the reverse complement.
CTTTACATCGACGAATGCAAGGGCTGCAATGATGGCCAAGCTGGAAGGCCTAGAGCGTAGCTAGGCTAGCTCGAGACAATCATAGCGTGACCAGCGAAGCAGTCATAGTGGACCAAGGCTTGTATAGTGCTTTACTCAAAAATGCAAGTACCTAATATAAATAAAACCAGCAAGTAATAAAATATATATTAAAAAGTAGAAACGTCAAAATAGCGGCCGGCAATGCTTTGCCGGCCTGTTAGAGCGACCAACAAAACTTTGCCGGCCGCTCCTTGAAACAGAACGGCAAGGTCGACTTTGCTCAAACAAGGTTGTCAAAATAATGACCACATTACATGCATTTTTGAGTAAAAATACATTAAATAATTTCGTTATTCTGACAAACGTGTTATAAAAAACAATATGGCCGCAGCAACTCCACCATGACTATTTACTAACGATAGACGCTATAGGCTACAAATACAGGTTTATATTTACTCTTGAAAAAAATAAACGCTTCTGTTCGTAGATGTTAATGCATGCGCTATCGTGTAACGTTAGCAAAAACTCCGGTAAAGCTACCTTACCATAATCTATTTGTTGTTCTGTTTGTTTGTTTTTACTTCATTCTTGTATTTCTTTTACTATATAGACGGCGAAGGCGATCGCCTTTCGGCGGAGGAATCGAATGCGATAGCCACAGGCCAAGCGACCGCCGCACAACTACACAACGTGCGGTTAAAGTTAGAGGAAAAGAGACGGCGAATGGAGTTAGACAAGAGAAAGATGGAGCTGGCTCTGACTAGACAGAGACAGCATTTGGGGCAACAAGCATTCCTACAGGCCGTTACTAGGGTAAGTGTTGAGTGAGGTTTTTTGGTAGAGATTTATTTGATTTTATTAAATAGGGATGGAGATTATTTTAGTAAAAATTGATTGAGTATTAATTATAGAGCATTTAGGCACTGGAATAGAATAATAAATAGTATTGAGTGATAAATCCACTTTAAGAAAGAATTATATTGTACTTTACAAAACAACATTCTTAATATTATTTTTCCCCACATTCTAAGTTCTATTACCAACACTTTCCATCAAGGATTGTTTCATTAAATATTAACTCATTTGGATAAGAACGTTGACGTTGCTTGAGTGAAAAGTGCAGTAAAATACGGTGATACAGACAATAATAAAATAGTTATTTGACTAGATGCAGTGTATTTTTCAAATTATATTTACTATTCTATTTCAATGGGTTTGTGTTAATGTTTTGGAAGTAAATTATTAAAATTTAATTTTAAAAAATTCTATGTTTTTCAATGAATCATCTTGATTTATTTACTTTTTATATAACAATATAATTATATGGAAGGTTAAATTTATAATTTCAGTCAATATTGTGTTTTAGAAAACTATATTTTGACTGAAATAATGAATTAACTGTTTTAGTTTAATACTTCACTTCCATCAAGTTGAGTTTGAATTGAATGTTCTGAGGTAGATGTATGAGGGTCCTAGGTTTATATATGTTATGTTTTATTATATGACACAACGGTACGGGTAGCACCGAGTTACTAAACATATTATACTAAACTTTGTATTACATAAATACCTAAGAAACTAAAACTTACTGGCCAAGTAAAATAAATAACTTTATATGGGGGCGCTGCAATCGAAATCTAATGCTAGTGATGCATATTATACCTGTAAGAAATTAGTTCCTATGTTATCCGCAACATGGCGAATATTTCAAATTTTCTGGTCAGGCTTTACAATAATGATATATTTTTGTCTATCTAGGATAGCTTTTTGCAAATGCAGCTGGCCTCGTTGGTGAGTGGCCGAAATTAAAAACCAATAATTTACTTATATTACATTTTTTATTTTTTGCATTGCAATTTTTTACACTTTTAGCAACAAGGATTTTTTGTAAGCTTTTTTTTAATAAAAAAGCTTTCCATTAAATTAAAACATTCTTAATAAAATACTACAAGTAGTTTATTAACATTAATCAGTAGTTATTTCCATAAATATTTTTGCAGCCTTATTTTTTTTTAAATTCTATTTTATTTTTAAGTACATTCACTTTACCATACATTATAGACAATACACTGCGCATTAAATGTCCTACAACCCTTACAGAAAAAATCACAACTCACATGGTTATTTTTGTTTTGTTTTGTTAAAATACCAAGCATGTTTAACTGTTGTGGTTCTACCATTTATAATAATAAAAAAGAGCAACTATTTATGATTATTATTATTTAATCTAAAATCAACTGTTTTATTATATTTCCATAGAAATTAGGACTAACTAAACTTGGATCAAAGATTGTGTTTATATTTCTATTAATTACAGTTACAACAACTTTTATCAAAAAAAAAAAAGGTTTACATATATTTATGATACAAAGTTCATTTATCCCCCAAAAAAGTTCTAAATTAAGAGCTGATTTTTTTATTGTCAGATAGTTATTTGACAGTATAACTTGTATGAGGAACTGTCAAATTTATTCACTCTCCATACACGTTACTTGTTGAATAACTTACTGTATCTGAAGATTAAAAAATCGGCCCTAAATAGTGAAAATGTTGGAATTATCCTTTTTACAGTACTACTTTTTACTTTTGCAACAGAGTTTACTATTATTTAGGTGATTACTTCCGGAAGGTGTATATGTATAATATATAGTACCGTAATTCATAAATAGTTGTATTGTATTGGGTTGGGTTGGTAAAGTGGCATGTCCGGCACGTACAGTGTGTGAGAGGTGACGGTATTTGCAGGGCAAGCGACCCCCGCGCGACGGCGACGACGCGGCAACCGCACACGGCGCCAATACGGTAGGTCCACGGTTCGACGCCCATTGGTTTTTTAACTAACATCGCCTATATATTACTATCTAACAAAACAAGTTGATTTATTTATGAGTTTAAAGAATTAAAATAAATCCATCTATAGGCGGTCTCGGGCGCCATACCCGTGAAGGTACGTTACTTTATTAATATACTAAAATCCGTTTTCATAATTAGATCTATCTATATTTTAACCGTAAGTAAATATGGTAACTAATTAAATTTGCAAAAAACATAAAATAAGAAAGATTAATTCAAGATTGGCTTTAAAGGACTTGTATCCAGAGCCGTGAACAATTTTAACAAAAAAATCTTGCTTAGAACTACATATGGTTAGCTTCTATGGATGGTTGCTATCTGTCAAAAAAAAAATTAAGATTGGCTGTAAGTCATAATACAATATAGTATAATAAGCCTTATTTATATAAACTTATTGGGTCATTGAAGAACACTTTAGTTAAACTAGGTTTTGTCTCTCTGACACATTCATTTTTGTTGCTTGTAAAAATGGAGACAAATCCTTCTATAACTATTATTACTATTTAAACCAATAATAAGATAGTGATAGATAGAATATAGTAAAAAGAATATAAGAATAAAAAATATAGGCATTTTAAATAATGTTATTTAATGTAAAATTGTTAAAAAATCAATCGATTCTATTAATTTTTAAGTCTTCTTAAATTATCTTACTCATTCTTTACTATTATAATATTGTTAAACATTTTTTGTATTTTTCTTTGTTATTGTAAAAATAACCGGCACTGTAACAAACGTTTGTGCACATTTCATCTAGACTAATTATTTATGCATGATATATTTATTTTCTTTTAGTGTTTAGGTTGCATGAAATGCATGTTTAACTTGTCTTTGTTTTCATTCAACTATTGTTTATAAATAAAAACTTTTTTCTGTATTAACTATAACATTTGCAAATGCAAAAAAACTTTTTTGTATTCCTCATAAGCCACCACAATGTTGTATGCAGCTAATTTAATATAAGTTGTTTATTCTTCATCGAGATGAAATTGCAAAAAAAAAATTTGGAGTATGGGATTTGTTCCATGACCATCGCTTTCGCAGCAGGGTACTCGGCTGCTAAGCAATTTTATCTTAATAATAATTGCAATATAAGAATATCCTGAGAAGGATATAATTTTTATAAAACAACAAAAAAAATGATTGTTACAATGCGTTTGTGTTTTTTTCCAGGAAATATCACCAGATTTTATAGAGCACAATATGTCCGGGCGGAGGTCTCCGGAAATAGACACAGTTGCGTTAGAACAATATCAGCAATCAATAGCTAAGTACGTTATTATTATCAAAGTCTATTTTAATTTCTTGTTCATATGGCTGCTCACTTTTCGCGAATTTTGCCAGAAAAATAATTAGGGTGACGGATCCAGATGCCGACACTGCACCAAATTATCAGCACTTCGGTGAAAAATTAAAAAATTAAGGTATTTTTTATGGTTTCTAAATTGCCAAGTTATTAAAAAGTTTAAATGGGTTCTTAACTTCAAATCTAGCAATATTATACAATAGTATCACTTGTAGACCGTCGTGTAAGTTTGAGTGGCAAAATTTTCGTTTGAAATACTCTTCATCAAGTATTCGCCAGTAAGTTTGTCTTTGAATTTAGTGATTCATATAACAAAATTTGGTTAAGATTTTAAATCGTTGCTTTCTTTATAACATCTATCCAAATAGTTTAGTATAAACTAGGAATAGTTTTTTTTTATTTTATAGGTAATTTTAGAAATATAAATGTTAGTTTTATGATTTAACACATCAGAAATTTTTTTTTTAGTTTATTTATAACAGTACTTGATATTGACTCTGTGCTAATAATTGCTTACACGACTGCTAATAATTGGTGATAGCGGTGCTAATATTTGGATATAGGGTAATATTTACAAAAAAAAAATCTATGGATCATAGCATACACTTAGTTATATAATAATATATTAAAAACAATATTTAATGTCTATGGTATCCCCTTGACACTGCAAATATGACATAAATTGTAGACTTTAATGAAATATTTGTAATTAAAACTTCTTGCCCCACTAAAGTGCTGATAATTAGGACCGTTACCCTATTATCGCTGGTTTTATTAGTCTTTCACTCATATTGTTAAACAACAATGTAGTAATCGAATCCATTCATAGGGGCTTAGCATAACCACATCGGTATAGTTTGACAATCGATAAAATAAAGTTTATGAATGAACGTTCATTCATAAAATCGGTGTGCATCGATTTTGTCGATTTATCGAGCCTATCGATGCTGTTGTGCTAAGGCCCTGTCTTTGTAGAACGCTTACCATCAGGTGCATACAAAGTCACATGTCGTGCTCCAATAAAAAAAACATTTTCGTGTTGTAGAATGAATACGAGCATACAAGACATTCAGACAGACATCGCTCGCCTGGCCAACCAGCAGAGCCAGCTGAGCCAGCCCCCGCCGGCCGCCGCGCCGCCCGCCTCGCCCTACCAGCCGACCTACCAACACATTCCGCACTTGGTATGTTATGTATAGAACCGGTAGATATTCATAAAAACTTATTGAGTCCTTGAAGAACACTTTAGTTAAAGTAGGGTTTATCTTTTTTTAGCAAAAAAAATAAATACGCGTAAAAGAGACAAAAACCGATTTTATCTAAAGTGTGTATAACCAGCTTCAGACATACTCACAAAAACGTACAATAAAAATGTCGGTGAATTTTTAAAGTGTGCCTTCGGAGTCTCGGGACCGATTCTGAACTAATTCTGAATATTTTTTTTTTTAATTTATTGTCCTAGCTGGATATCGAACCAATTGATTTGAAAAACAAACTCATCCTGTATTATCGCACCAGCTGATAATGTCGCTTATAAGGATCAAAGGGTGGAAAGTAGCTTCACACGACAAACTGAAGGAAAGTGCTAATTTTTAGGAATATATGTTTAATGTTTTTAAGTCCTAACTAATAAATCGAACGAAAAAATAGACATTATTTTTACTGAATTCGGTGTTGTTTTCAATGACGGTGGGTTTTGAAGAGCATTATTTCAAACAATTTGATTAGTTGGTAAAGTATGATTTTGTTTCTTTACTTTGCCGCTTCATATTACTTACCAGTATTTGATTCTTATAAGCGAAATAATTCTTCTCTTCTCTCTTTGGGGCTTGTTAGGCTAAGCGCGTTGTAAACATATTGCTAAGCCACATATAGAAAGAAGCTATAATGAATATATTTAGTCTTTTTTCTGTTGTCACCACTAAATTACTCATTAGAGCAACGGCAGCTAATTATGATTGGACCTATATTGTGTATATATTTAATACCACGACGAGTTTGTCACTTGTTGGGTGTAGATTCAGAATGTCATACGTACGACAAAAAAAAATCTAACTGTTCTCTCCAATCATTACAGCACAGTCAATTCAGCTCACAACACAACGTGAGTTCCCCGCGATCCAACGCGCTAAACAATGCCAACTTTGGTTCTACTCCGCACATTCCACGAGAATTCCAACAACAGTACTACCACGAACCCCAGCAAAGCTATCGTGATCCCCACCAAAACTACCACGACCCCCATCCCAATTACCACGACCCACATCCCAATTACCACGAGCAACAACATAATTACCACGAGCAACAACAGAAATATCATGAGCCTCAACAGAAATATCATGAGCCTCAACAGAAATATCACGAGCCACAACAGAAATATCATGAGCCACAACAGAAATATCACGAGCCACAACAGAAATATCATGAGCAACAGCAGAAATATCAAGAGCCACAACAGAATTTTAATGAACAGCAAGGATTTGGGAATCAGAGACAGTTTTACTTGCACGAGAATCCTACGCCTCAACGTAGAACGTGGGCGCAACACGCTCAAATGGCACAACATAATGACAACACGGAGTTGAGAGGCTGGCAGGTGTATATCGCTTATTTATTGAGGTTGACGAAAAATCGATTATAAATTTAAAAAAGTTAAATGGTAATGGCAGCCATTTTGGAAACAAAATGGCGGTGTAAATCCTTGGCCTACTATTCAAACCATAATATCGTATTATTATGCTGGGCTAACTACTAAAATGACAGTGAATAAGCCAATAATGAATTCCACGTAAAAGTCACAATTTCAGAATATAATATTAAATAATAATATAATATATTTCAATTTCAATTCAATTCGTTTATTCAGATATTATTTTTACACAGTTTACAATATTATGCAGCAGGGCCCGAACTAGGAAAAAAAATCCTGTATCGCGGGCCCCAATTCAATTAACCTAATGTACATTCACAAAGGCTACCTAAACCTTGTTAACAAAAGATATTATATTTGGATACACGAAAATTATTGAAAGGTACAAAACATTTAAGGATATATCATAAATTATTACACAACATAGGACAAAAGTTTTAAAATTAATTACTTAACACTACAAATTGCAAATATTACAAGTTAAAATTTTATTATTAGATTAGCATAAAACACGGAAAGACGAACAATAGTAACAATAACACAGAATTTTAAGCACATAAAATAAAATAAATAAACAAACAACAATTCAGGTAGTACTAATTACAAGCAATTCAATAAATATATTGTTTTTCATTTGGGAATCCATCATTAAATATTAAATACATATATACATACATACACACACATACATACATATATACATATATATACATACATATAAATGAAAAGAAAATAAATGAATTAATGTTTGAATATGTGTGAGGGTGTACATAATGGATATATATCGTTATATTTTGACGTTTTAACTGTCATTTTAGTTCATAGTAACATAGCTCTAATATAAGTTTTATTCATATCAACATACACAACTATAAACATTTATATATTCCTACACTTGTTGCAGTCATAATCATATATTTTTTTAACGCCATTTTGAAACAACAAAAAAAAACGATAGTCGATTTTTAGTCAATTGATTTTATATTATAGTTTGTAAATAATTGATTAAACTCGTGATTGTTTGTATGTATAAGTAATTGGAATCGAACACCTAATTGACTTTCTCTCTAACAGTGAAAGTAAAAGACAACCTGGCTAGACACTGCTTACCTTGGTTATCTGACAATTGACTTTCTCTCCATCAGCGAAAGTAAAAGACAACCTGGCTAGACACTGCTTACCTTGGTTATCTGACTATTGACTTTCTCTCCATCAGCGAAAGTAAAAGACAACCTGGCTAGACACTGCTTACCTTGGTTATCTGACTATTGACTTTCTCTCCATCAGCGAAAGTAAAAGACAACCTGGCTAGACACTGCTTACCTTGGTTATCTGACTATTGACTTTCTCTCCATCAGCGAAAGTAAAAGACAACCTGGCTAGACACTGCTTACCTTGGTTATCTGACTATTGACTTTCTCTCCATCAGCGAAGGTAAAAGACAACCTGGCTAGACACTGCTTACCTTGGTTATCTGACTAGTAAATAATATATATATTTCTACTACTTCAGCAGCTCGCTTGGTTTTGTGCGGGAATATTTGTACATAACATGAGCTTTTAATATAAATAAGATTGGATGGTGTAATTATGAATGTACGCACTGCTTCGCAGGGCAACTTGCGAGAGTACTTGATTATGCCATTTTATTAACTTTCGACATGAACATTTTATTATAAGTCAACTTTAAGAGCTCGTAAAACAACTCTTAAACATCTAAATTGTTTTAGGTGCTTTAAAGCTAATTATTTATCAATAATTCAAAATTATTGTTGCAATAAATTGTATATTGGCGAGCTTAATTCCTTACATATTTTCCGCCAGTTTTATGTACCATTTTAATCTTTTTTTACTAACAGGAAATTAATACTTGAAGTACGTTTGTATGGAGTGTTAACCCGACTAGCGTCATGTTAGAATGTTCATCATATAATTTGTTAAATCTTATCAATATATTAAATTGTTCAACATTACCCCAGACATTTTACCGCTTATTACTATATATACTAGTGGTTGCGCCTTTGGTGGTGTATCTGGAGATCGTGGGTTCAATTCCCATGACAAAAATATGTAGTACGTTTTATCATGGTCTGGATGTTTATAAAATATAATATGTATTAATATATTTACACAGTACAAGTCTAAAGCTTAGTATATGACCAGGGTATTTTGTGTGTAAAGTCCTTCATATTATTATTATTTCAGGTCCACCACCAACAACCACAACAACAACCACAACCACCACAACACCAACCTATACAACAATACCCACCCCCCGATCCCACCCCCCACATGAGTTGGAAGTCCCCTCCCTCTACCGGTTGGCAACCGCAACCGTTCGCGCGGCCCGACCGCACCGACCGCAACGGGACCGACAACCATCTCAGCTACACTGTGATAAACCCCACCCCCCCTGCCGCCCACACCCCCCATGCCCCTCACACACCCCATGCCCCCCACACACCACAAGCCCCCAGCCCCATCCGAAGAGCCAACACCCCACAGAGACAGGGGTCGTTACCAGAAACCCCGCGGAGACCTGACCATGTCAGCTTGCAACAATTAAAAACCCCTACCGTCGATGATATGGAACCACAAAACATCTCCTTTATCGGAAATGCTGAAGATGATTCAATAAGACAAGGGATTAATAGACTGAACATTTCTTCTGGCACTAGAACTTACCGCATTCCGTCTCCGACCAGACCTTCGCTGAGTCGTAACTCATTCCAACACCCAGAACCCGAAGATGAGCCAGCGGAGAAAGGATTCTACATATCCTTTGATAATGATCAGCCGAAACGACCCAAACCTCCCTTGCGAGCTAAAAAAGGCTCTCCCAAAAAAGATCGAACGCCTTCCTCTAATCCTAGTCCAGAAAGGAAAAACAGTGATCCGTGGAATGAGAATGAGAGATTAGGTGAACCGGTGGAAGAGTTTGTGGTGCACAGGAATGCTCCGATGGATCACGCGATGAGATCTCATGACGTTTCGGACCGAAGAGAAACGCCACCACGAGACAAACCCAACCCACGAGTCAGTAACGCCGAACCTGCCGCTTTGGTTATTGGAGAATTAAATCCTGACCCGGTAAATATTACCTACTTATTTTGTCCCGCCAAGAACCCCATAAAGCTAACACGGGCTATCTCTCTTTCGGGCGCAGTAGTAATGGAATTCAGGCACAAATTGGGTAAAGGAGCTTAAGTTAAATACGTCAAAATCAACGTTTTTTCACAAGTTACCAAAAAAAAAAAAGGTTTCTTCATTGTATTATTTTATTTTAATAATTTAATAATGTATTTTTCATAGTGGCAAATACTCTATTTTAAAAATATAAGCATTTCCAGTATATTTAGTATTTAATTACTTAAATTAGTAGATTAAAATCCACAAAAAAAGTGTGATTAGTCTCATCCTTGTAGGTACTTACTTAATGCATTTAGGATACTTTATAAATTAAAAACTACTGGCTCTATTATATTGAAATATTTCAGAACTCAGCCGAGGAAATGGAGCGCAAGAAGGAGCGCATAATGCTGCTGTCGCTGCAGCGGCGCCAGCGCGGGGAGGAGGCGCGCGCGAACGCCGAGCAGGCCGCCGCCGCCCGGCGCGCGCGCCACGAGCACGACGCCGAGCAGCGCGCCGCGCGCAAGCACGAGCAGGCGCGCCGCCGCGACCTCATCCTGGCGCAGTACAAGCTCAAGCGGGCGCGCGAGGAGGCCGAGCGAGAGGTACTCTACACAACATACATTATCTGTTTATACGTACATTGGGAAAACAACATGTCTTAAGTGCACAGGCAATAGCGAACTCAAAAGATATAAAGTTTAGTTTTTAAAAAAGAACATGGAGATTTTACTTACACGGTCCTAATTACATAATTTCTTTATAAAAGTTTTGAAATGACAACTAAAATATTTTTTTTAGCGTCATTTTTTAAATATAAATACATATTTATTTAATAAAGATAATCTAAATATTTATAAGAAATTTATGACAAACTTATATTATTATATTGGTATTATCCGCGTACAGGGCAAACACCTGGACACGACGGAGTTGATGGAGTCGCTGAAAGGGCACGCGCCCGCACCGGCGCGGCTGCGGCCCAAGCCCGGCGCCTCGCGCGCGCGCCCCAAGACCATCCATGTGGACTCCGGCGCCCTGCACGCCGCCGAGGGCATGCTGGCCCACAAACAGCCCAGCTCTACTAACCTCACTGGTATATACTTATCACATACACATGTAACGGTTGGGCTGAGTTTCACCAAAATTAACTCTCTGTAATTATTAATAATATATGTAGGAAAATTGTACATATTACTCTAGTCACAAACTAGGCTCTAGGCTTGTACTATGTGTAGCAAAAACAATCATATAATACATATTATACATGGTGACTTTGAAAGCTTGTACTTTGGGCCAATATGAGGTTCTACTGATCAAATCGAATAACTTTTCCCATAGGCCATGTGTCGTAAATGAAAAAAAAAATGCTTTCTCATATTCACAACTAATAATGTTAAAATTACTAATTTGTATGAAGAAACTTAAAATATTTTTCATTTGCGACACATGGTTCCATGTGAAAAGTTATTTAATTTGATCTGTAGAGCATCATATAAGCCCAAAGTACAACCTTATAAATTGACCCTGTATTTTATAAATACCCCGACTATAACAAACTGTAACCCACGGCCTCCGGAAATAACGTCAAATGCGTCTTCGGAGGCAGTCAACGATTAAAGTTCAAAATGGCGTCGAATGTACCAATTTTGCAGTTCGAATGACAGCTGGTACTACTATATACGCCATTTTGAACTTATAATACATTTTGAAATAATAGTTACAATTACAGAGAGTTCATTTTGGTACCATTCGGCGAAGTCTTGAATAGTTTTTATATTAAAATAATATAGTGTCAACTAAAAGATATAATCTGATTACTCCATTATCAAAAAAAAATCTATAAAATAATTACTTCACATTAAGTTACAAGTTAAATATAAGATATTTATTAAATAAATAGCAGAGAATGTTTCTTTTTTTACTTATTAATATTAGAGAAAACTTTTAACCAGCGATATAACAGCATGTAAGCAATTGCAGTAGATTGAATTTACAATATTTTGGAACTGAATAAAATTATTATTTAAATTGTTTTCAATGGAAAAAAAACTTAATTTTTACATAAAAAAAATATATTGGACACACTGGGATTGAAACTCCTGTCTCAAAAATTTTAGTGTTTGCAGATTGCACTCAAACCAACTCAGTCACCACGTTTATGATAGTTTTTTTAAATATTATAAAAACACTATTATATACTTCTTTATTACACATAGTTTCGCTTACAATTTATTAGCATTGTTTGTCCATGTTATTAATGTGCTTTTTCACTTTTTCCAATACCCTTTAACTGTCTTTATTTATTAGGATAAGCAATTTTTAAATATAAATATTTATATATTTTTTTAACCGCGACGAAAAAGAGGGCATTAAAAGGCTGTGGCATAAAGCGGTTTTAATGAGATTTTTAAAATTTTACCTGGAAACATATATAAATATTTATAATACTTCCTATTGAAATAAATTAGGTAGTAACGCGAATGAAGCACTTTTAATAAGATTTTTTGTTGTCTAACTTATATATACCTACTCTTTAAAAACCTAAAGACTTGTTTTAAATCAATAAACACAAAGAACAATAGTTCCATTTGTTTTATATTTAAATAACGTGTATATGTACTTTATTATTTATTTACTTACCTGAAATAATAAAAATTCTGAAAAAGCCACCAACAAATCTTAAAAAAACATGTCTTCTGGTTTTTATATATTTTTTTTACTTCTTATATGTGCTTTTACCACTTTTTTATGCATTGTTTTTTTTTAGTAATTTGTTATTAGACAAAATCTAAAATACACAAACTATAAAGCTACCTCTTGTGGCAACACCACAGTATAGCAGACTTAGTGTGATTTTTTTTAACGGTCTAAAATTTAGTCCCATAATTTCCCGTTGAGGCGCAAAGTTATAGTTAGAAAAGTCACACTGAATGTTATTAAGTGCGGCATGTATAGGAAAGTGGTATGTAAGTAAGTGTATAGCCAGCCGTGTAGTGTATGTGCATGTTGTGTAGCCACCGGCAGCATGCGGCGAGACTACTACCGCGGGTCGCAGGACAGCCTGGCCGACCGCGCCGGACTCTACGCAGGTAACTGGGGGAAACCAAAGCCAAAGCAAATAATCAACAAAAAATGTCCGTTCTTAACCTTAACTTAGCGTAAATCGTATACATAGAAATTATCACTTTTAGTCTAAATTTCAATAAATACGTAAGAGTTAGATTGTCAAAATAACCATTTCCGTTATTAGCGCGCTTTCCTCCAATCAGAGAAGGTTAGCAATTACTTTGATTGGAGGAAAGCGCGATAATAGCGGATTCGTTATTTTGATAATCTAACGTTCGCGTTGTAAGAAACATAATGTGGCCAGAAACTATTTATTTTTTCTGCAATATGGCGGCCATTTTATAACCTAATATGCTCGCTAATAAAATGACCGTCTCTGTAGACTAGTGGTTGCGTCTTTGGCGTTGTATCCGGAGGTCGTGGGTTCGTTCCTACCCATGGCAAAATAGTATTAGTACATTCTTCTATACAGTGTCATGGTCTGGGTGTTTATAAAATGTAATATGTATTAATATCGTGGTTTCTGGTACACATAGTAAAAGTCTAGAGCTTAGTATGTGTAATATTATAATTAATAATAATAGCAAAAATTGTTTTGGTTTTGCGTTCCGCAGCATATTATTATATTATTCCAAATCTAAAAATATTGCCTATAACATTGTTTTTTTGCCATATATTTTATTGATTATTATAAATTCCAAATATTATTATTTTTGATGAATGGCTTTTTGCTTATTCAAAATAATATCTTACAATAATGTCGTAGACAATATTTAATTTATGAATATTTTAATATAACCTAATGTTGCATGTTTGTTATTCCATTTCCTTTCGTTTGTTTCAATTATAATGTTTTTTGTTTCGCTTCCAATTAATCACAAATTATACATATTATTTATCAGGGAGGCAGTTGAAGTGACTGATACAAACCTGAATCTTGTTATACTTGGGTATTAGATATATTTAACTAGTAAGATTTAAAGTTGTCCAAACGACTTTTAAATTGATTGATGGACTCTGCTATAAAACAACTTAATATTTTTATAATTTTTAAATATGTTTAACATTCTAATTGTCAAGACAAAAATCTGTTCTTTATTGTAATATCGTTTTTTGTTACAAATTAAAATCATCGCGTGATTATAATGACTAAGTCCGCTTATCGATAGTTCGATCCTTTCCCCAAAGGCCTCTAAGAATTTACTTTGCCTTTATCCTATGGCCGCAAGTTACATTTCGTATAAAATAGTATTAGCTCGTCACTCGACGTCGCGTGGCGGGCCAAATTAAATAGCACGCGAACACGCGACCTCGCATATTTGGCAATGAACATAGTATAGGTAATAACCTCTTTTTTATTTATTATAGTTATTTGTTTATTTACTTATTATTATATTTGTACGTATGTGTAACAGATTCTCCCGTAGACGACCGGGGCGCGATGTCGCCCTCAAGTGGCAGCGGGTCGGGCCCTCTCGGCCGCCGCGGCTCATGCAAAACTTCTCGAGGTAACATACTCACTCACACATACATAAATACAATTTTTTTATATTTTATTTGTCATATATTTGTTTATTATTGACTAAATATTACACGAGATTAATTAAACCAGATACTAGATTAATTAAATCAGACATTATATTAATTAAATCAGACATTAGATTAACTAAATCAGACATTGGAATAATTAAATCAGACATTTAATTAATTTAATCAGACATTGGATTAATTAAATCCGACACTAGAATCATTAATACAGTTACATTAACACGTTAAATTAATTAAATCAGACACTAGATAAATTAAATAAAAGACTAGATTAATTAAATCAGACATTTGATTAGTTTAACCAGACATTGGATTAATTAAATCCGACATTAAATTAATTAAGTCAGACACTAGATTAATTAAATCAGACACTAGATTAATTAAATAAGACTCTTTATCCTAAACGTGAACAGAGATTCGGCGGTTCCCATAGACAAGAGAAAGTGATTTCATTGACCTGACTGACGAGAATTGATAATATAATGTTTCAGAGAATGTCTTTGTGAGAAGTTTAGTGTCAGTTTTAGAATTTTGTTTCTTTTAACATTAACATTTTGATGAAAGTCTTGTTTAATAAGCATTATTACATATGATGAACCGTAAATAATAAAATGCCAACAAGTTCGTCCATAGTTATACTACACTTCACCACAAACATAGAAACAAGACAAATCGCTTTACTTATTGTATTATTTATATTTTGTAGATGCTTCATTATTACGTATTTATTTTTGTATAATTTTGCTATATAGATGTATGTAGTGCACTCCGTGCTATATAGATTATCATGCTTTTTTTTTTCAAGTTTATGTTTATTAATATTTTCAAAACCTTATCGTACGTATATTTCAGTTTTATTTTTCCCCATAAATATTTTAGACCTTCCGCGTTTATTTTCTTTTTATTATCATATATTTTAATACAAATACGTGTTTGAAATCTATAATACATGTCTAGATATCTTATTGTAACAGGTAAAATAAAATGTGTAATTAATTTATCAAAAAAAACTATATTTATAAAGTGTTTTAGATGAAAAAAGAGTTAAAAGAGGACAATTAAAGAAGAAATTAATTGTTATTCCTAATAATAAAACTATCTTATTTATGTTCCATAGCATTATACATAAGCAGCGTTTAGATACTTTATAAATTCTTTGACTTTTTGTTCAATTGCCTCTGACCACAGCTGATTTGTTGGTAATGTTTTTTGTATTAATGTGAGGCTTTTCCGAACAAAAGAAGATACATTTAACATATCATATAGTTAAAATATAGATTGGTTTAGGCTATTGGCTATCCCCTAGCCAATGTTAACCCTTATTATATCTGGACATGTTTTTTTTTAAATTGATAACGACGAATGAGAATTGTGTTGCATTTCGGACGCATGAGTGTGATGGCCCAATATTTCAGAGGGCGGGGTGGAGGACGCGCCCCGTGGAAGGTCTAAGTATTCGACTTACCAGAGTAACTTTAGAGCGGGCCGCAAGTCTAGCTCGCTTATGAACTTGTGCGGTAAGACACCATCATGTTACGCTTCTGGCATCGCTGGTGCGCGGGTTCTTTTGATGCTTTATCTATTTTTTTGCCTTTTTTCTTTTTTTTTTTGGTCTAGATTATAAGGAAGGCTGTAAATTTTACTTAAAATAAAATTTCAAAGGAGAGTCCTTTAATTTGCACTTTTTAAACTATTTTTATATTATACAGGGTTAATTTCATGGTACTTGACTAATGTCTTAAAGGAACATAAGAAGATGGAATAAGAAAGAAGTAGTAAAAAAAATAAAGACTAATTTAGTTAAAAACTAATTTTCAACTGTTAATTTAGAATTATTCAGTTTTGACTGGAATTTCGTCTATTGTAATTCCTATTGTATTGGAGGTATTTAAATGTCGAAATACCGTACTATTAGTATCTGTCCAGTACTACAAAAATAATAAATAAATAATTTTAGAGAATCCTTTTTTTACATTTAACTTATTTAAATATTATAAAAAAAGTACAATGAAATTAACCAGGTATTATATAACCCTATTTATTTGTTTACTATTTAAAAAAATATTATATTATGTTACTTTAATATTTAAATCAAATAAAATGGCTTCATACTTTTGCCATAGTTATCAATAAAGTATTATTTATTTAATATTTATTTTTAAGTATAAGGTAAATAATAGATAAAGCATCATTTATATACATTATTAATTCACCTTCACATTTAGTTGCTTCGTTTCGTCCATCTGCTTGGTTAAGGAGCTTATCTATTTTGGTTGCCATTCAATGTTGCCGCATGAAAATAATCTCATTTTTATTCTGGTGTTGGTATGACAATTTTTGGAGGTTATGTGTTATATATACCTATTTATTATGTGTATGTTTAGATTATTTGCTACTTTTAATTATTTCTTTATATTTGTATTGTGTAGAATATAGTTTTTTAGCTCTTAGTCCACTCATATATTAATTTAGAACCTAGAACATATGTGTTACAAATATAAACAATCACAAATCAAAAATATTGGTAACATTGCACTTTTTTTTATATTATGGATTGGAAAGCAGTCCTTCAGCCTGCACTTTTCTTTTACTATATTGCTATTTATTTAACTTTGTAAAATAGTTTAAAAATTTTTTTTTGGACTAAGGGATTAATTGATAAATTATAGGTTTTTGTTGGTATTGTCGTGTTAAAAATGAACTTACTCATTAAATGTATGTCTGTTATTTTATGTTGCTGTAGAGTTCTTTTTTTTTTGTTTAAAAATAATTTGTATAAGTTTTAAGCTGACAGCGCATTGACATCGTAACTGTTTACTGTTTATTATATTATGTTTATTTGTTGAGGTTACAACAATTAATTTAGTATTTTTAAATATTAATTTTACCTTTTTACTAACTAAATAATTTAATATATTATATCACATGGTAAAGGGTTACTAAGGTATTTAATACAAATATTAATTAACTTTAATAATACTTTAACAAAAAATACTGGTAGATTTTAATTTGTTGGATAATGTAATATGTAAATATTTTTTTAATAATTTTATATCATTTTTTTTTCTTTAGTATAAAAATGTATAAATATAAAGATGCAATATTAAATAAGTTTTTAGAATCACAAATAATGATAGGAAATCACACATAAATATTATCCTGTGTTATTACTAATAGCAGGGCATTTTCCCGCGGCCCTTGTTTAGCCTTGCTTGGGCCACGCTATAGCTGTTGAGAGTAGGTTTACATTAAAACTGCTGAAAGTCTGATTAATAATTTTTTACTCACTCTGCTCTCTCTGCCGAAAATATATAATACATTACGTAACAGTATAAGACAATAACCTGAGGCTCTACCATGGGTCTTTGCATAGGATCCGACCATTATTTGTTACTCACGTTTTAACATTACGTTGCTACGAAGCAAGAACCCGTGGTAGAGCCTCGGGTTATTGTCTTATACTGTTACGTAATGTATTATATATTTTCGTGAGTGAGAACATACATGTGTAAACATACGAAGTGATTAAAAAAAATATCATAAAAATCGGATAAGTGGTTAATAAGCACGCAAACGGTGTGTACGTGTATTAGAGAAGTATTACAATTTTAATGCAGAATTAAAATATGTTAAAAAATATATTCGTCAAACGGTCAAGTGCGAATGCAATTTTTCAAATAATATTAAAATGACTTTCCCCCTTGTCAGTTAAAAAAATAATATATTTAGGCACAGATAAGACATACTATTTAAACTTTCTACTTCAACAAGTTATCGGCAGACAGACAGACGGACTGAATCAAGCGATTTTTGTCAAGGGACAAGTTACGAGACCTTGGTTTATTATGGTTTATTTATAGGTTTTGTGATTCTAAAACCTATAAACCTGTAAGAAAGTAGTAGTAACTGTGATGATTGAGAAGGAATCCCCCGTGCATGTAGATTCGGGTCTGGGGCGCGCCACGCCGCCGCGCCGCGCCGCGTCCCCCGGGGCCCGCGCACTGCAGTCCCCCGGGGCCCGCGCGCCGCAGTCCCCTGCGTCGGGGCCGGGGTCGCTGCCCGGGGGCATCGGCAAGCGCCGGCAGAACCACCCCGACGACCACAGCGACGTCTCCTCCACACACTCCTCCATCCTGGACTACTCCGGTCAGTTGGGTAAAGCTGTCAATTTTTCATCTACTTTTGAGGTGGTACTTCTTATTATTTGGGTCTTAAATGCCATCATACGTAATTCTTTGCTTGTTTTATTACAATAACGTATAGTCCGCGCTATATGGATTGGCAATAAAGTGCATTGAACCCTCGGCTTCTTCATCAGCTTACAATTCCTTGTTTTAGGAATTATTATTTATATTTAGTTTACATGAATATATAACAAAACCATATTTATTTTATCATAGTTAATACACGCCGTTTATTTAAAATTAATCTCTTCATTATATTTTAGTTATTATTATTGGGGTTAACGCACTTTATTGCCCGTCCATCTGGCACGGACTATTATGAAAAATATTCAATGTATGACGTTTGGCTGATTTAAAAGTAAAAATAGCCAAATCGAACCCACCCTTTAGGTTACTGCGAATAAGAGTGCTGGTGACAATTTTGTACTTATTAAAACTTGTTTTTCTCTCTGAGTAGAACAAACTGTAAAATCTAGTTTATAAGGTTTTAGTTCTAAGTACGGTCGCGGTAAAGGATGAATTCTATCAAGTAACCTGTCTATCGCAGGTAAATATTTGATGGACATTATATATAATTTAAAGATATAATATTACACAATTGTCTATATATTATTATTTAATTACTATTAACAAGGCCCCTTTACACCTGCAACATATATTTTTTTAAATATATATATATTGTTGTTTTATTTGATGAATGTTTTAATTTCATCTTATAAATTATTATTAACAAAGCCCATTTATAGCTACATTAGCTGTGCTCCGTGGTTTCATCTGATGTTTAATTTAAAACAAAATATATTATTACTTCTTCGTTTTCGATAGCATACTCCTGATTTTTTTTCTTTCTTTTCGGCTCCTAAGGGTCGTGGTGTGATGATGTTTACCTTACCTTTACGATGATGATAACCTAACCTTTCTCAAAAATTTGGCTGTCAAAGCATATTTTATTTCATTCGTTTAGTAGTTTTGGAGATAATAGTGTTCAAGCAAAAAAAACTAACTCTTCAGTTTTATTATATTAAGTTTACTATATTGTGATTAAATATATTTATGGTATTAGTGAAATAATAACTTATACTACCTTGGTTTTAATGTTAAAGGTCTCGGAAGCTGAAAACAAAACATACACTAAACAACACACTAAATTTTAGTTTTTTAATTTTAAAGTAATTTATAATTAAATAAATTATCAATAATTACTTGTCATGCTAATATCAGTTTTGTTTAACAAGCATCATGGCATGGAGTTTGTTTTAAACATATAATAAATGGCTTACATGTTTGCCGAAATTGGCTTTCGATTGGCAACGGTTGATTCATTGCACTAAATAACTCATTACATTCATATAACTAATATTGCTCATTATAAAATATATTCTATTATCATTTGTATAGTTTTCCGTATGCTGCACACCCTTTTTTCATATGCAATATACTCACTAAATATTGCCATCCCAAGATGGTGGCTTAGAATTTACCTTCAATTGTGCGTTTTGAGAGTACCTACATTTATAGGTATAAATTAAAAGGTTTAAGTGGTGAACTTTTAAATATTATGTTTCTGAATAAAAATAATAAACAACAATGAACAGGTTAAGTCGCCGGTTTTGTTACCGGTTCTCATGCGCCTACTGTGTCGATTTATGGTGAAGGAGGTAGTTTTCTTTACAGGGTTACGAAACGGTCAAATAATTTTACGATAAAGTTGAAAGCATATTTCAGTACACTCGTAGGTAATGCAAATCCGTATTTCGTAGCCGCATCATTTAGCTGGCATAATAATAGAGATCAATGATGTTAAACAGTAATGTATTGATCGAATCCATTCATGTTTTTTTTTGTATGTTTACCATTAAGACACTTTTTATGTTTATGGACTCGAATCCAGTCTCTCGGTATATCTAGAACTACTCATCAGGGGGCTATTTCGTAAACGTGAAGATTGTAATTTACGACATTATATAATATAATTGTTACGTTTATTAATCTCCTCGTTGACTTGATGCTTAGTTTTCTTCTGGTGACGTTTTGTTCATTACAGGTATTCTAAAAAAAAGGGGCAAAAACAATCAATTTTTAATAAATAACATTTTGTTTCTCACATGTTTTTTTTTAATTTTCAGGTCCTCGATTGTACAAACAGCCAGCTAGCAAATCAAACCGCGGTTTAATGCAGAACGCCATCGAGCACTGCGTGTTCCCGGGCGCCGTGAACGCGGGCGCCGCGCGGAAGCTGCTGGCGGAGATGGCCCGCTCCGAGGCCAAGCATTTCCTCATCCTGTTCCGGGACGCGGCGTGCCAGTTCCGGGCGCTGTACGCCTACTGCCCGGACACGGAGCACATCGGCAAGCTCTACGGCACCGGGCCCAAGAACGTTACCGAGCGAATGTTCGACAAGTTCTTCAAGTAAGTCACTTACCGCCACCGTAGTCTAGTGGTTGTGCTGTTGAAGGTCGTGGGTTCCATTTCCACTCTTGGCAAAAACAATATTAATACATTTTCCTGCAGAGTAACTACGTGAGTGAATCGTTTTGACGTCATTATGACGTAGTTCAAGCCTTTACAAATTTTCAGAAAACTGCTTCATAGGGGCGAGCTAACTTTGGTGCGCGTAATCACCCTGCTATACAGTTTACGGTGGTTCAAATCAAATCTAGTACAAGCGTATGGCATACGCATATATAAATGCTACTTAAACTATTAGGCTAATCTAATGACAACTAATCTATGGATTCACCGTTTTGCAGGAGACTAATACATGGATTTCCTATCGAGGTAGGTAGGCTCCTTTGTGCACGCGGTTACGAAAGGGGCAGTTAGTTTAACGATAAAGCAGGACATTAAAGTACATTCGGAAGCAAACTAATCATTGTTGTCGCCCATTACGTAATCGCATAGTGGAAGCAATCACTGCAATAATCATAAATTAATCGACTCCATTTATGGATTTTGTAGGTCTGCTAATCATCTGGTAGATTAATGTGACAACCCATGCTTAATTAAAAAAAACATATTTCACTCAAATTAGTCATGTTTTTTTTTTCACTTAATGTCAACCCAATACAGAATGAAAGAGACATACTTTTACCAATACAGAATGAAAGAGACATTAGGCAAAATTTAGCAACATTGGTCCGTAATACAATCAATTTTTTTATCGAATATTATTTAATTTCAGATACAACTCTGGGAGCAAGAGTTTCTCGCTGGTACACACGAAGCACCTGACCGTGACCATAGACGCGTTCACCATACACAACGCGCTGTGGCAGGGCAAGAAGGTGCAGCTGCCCAGCAAGAAGGACATGGCGCTCGTCATATAAGACCAACACTATTGTATAACGTACCATTGGTTACATTATGTACGCGTTACGCAATGTTTTGATAAGTTTTCTTGGTTCGAAAAAATACTAGATTTATGAAACACCTGAATTTAAAACCCGCCCTACTATAAGTAGAAAATCTTTTTTTTTTTCAATTTATCTAAAAGTTTATAATAATAATAACATGTAGGACAAATTACACATATTGCTCTGGTCACAAACTAAGCTCTAGGCTTGTACTATGTGTACCAGAAGCAACGATATAATACATATTATATTTTATAAACACCCAGACCATGACAAAGTGTACAGAAAAAAACGTACTAATAATTTTGGCCATGGGTGGGAATCGAACCCACGACCTCCGGATACAACGCCAAAGGCGCAACCACTAGTCTACGGAGGCTGTCAGTTTGATAACTTTACAGTGTAAACTTATTATAATGAAATGCTCAAATTATTATGTGCACAAGACAAGTGATTAAAGTATATAAATATATTAATTATATTTACGTATCGACTCGTATAAACTTTCTAAAATAGATATAAAGACAGCCGCCATATTCTGTTTCTTTTAAAGGTAACGTTAGATTGTCAAAATCCGAAAATCCTTTATGTACAATTTTTACAACACCAAATGCTAAAAACTGTCAAAACAATAGTACCTGTAACATAATGGAATAAAGTACATGTCTTTTTTAATTATTGTTGTTGCTGAATGTTCAATGTCATTTTTAAAGGATTTCGTTATTTTGGCACGCTAACGTTTGCGTTAAGAAACAGAATGTGTATTTTTTTTTTCATTAAAATCAGGTGTTTCGTAATCATGTTTTGTAACTGGCAATAAAAACTATTTAAATTTTTTAACGCGAAATCAGTGTTGCCAAATTATTTTTGTTTAATATTTGTATCATATAATTTTTAGGCACATTAAAAATAATGTGAACAAAAATATGGGTACAGTTGAATTTTCGGCAATACTGATTGATGTATGGAATAAAATTGTGGACTGGATGGAACACTGTCATGTATTTCATAAACATCTTATGTTTTGAAAATGGGTCCAAAGCTTTGTTTCTTTTTCAAATAACATAATAATTTTATGTATAAATACTTTAAATTTGTTTTGTTAACTCGTTTTCTTAATTAAGTTGTATTCTAAACATATTTAGGTTAGTAGTCGCTCTCAAATTAACACTTTAATTTAACATTATTAATAAAAAAAATAAAAGTGATTAAAATTACTATAAATTTTATTTGAAAAAAAATATTAAGCTATATGTATGAGTGTTCTTTCCAGTAAGTATTTGTATAATCGTGTCTGTGTGCAGCACTGCTCTAGTCCATCAGACCACAGACAAGGGCCGCCATGTCGCTCTATGTTGTCTGTGGTCGACACTTAGTGCTTTCAGTTCGCGATTGTTTTGGCAGTTTGGTAACGGAGACGCGGATGCCGACGCTCGATTTTGGTTATATGCTTTAATTATTGCATTATTAAAATCATTGTTTATTATTTAAATAATGTTTTTAGAAAATTTTACATTGAATTTGGGCTCAAATGTTACAATGCATATTAAATAAGAATACATTTAAAGGTAGAACAAATATTCAACAGTGCTTTTGTAATGATTAGCACAAACGGCCTTAACGTGTAGTGTATTTATTTAGTTCCCTGCAAGGCGAAGCCTGCATAGTATGCATTAGTAAATGAATAGTTAGTCTTTGTAAATATATAATTATCTTACTTTTCGTTTTACCTTTATATCACGGTTAATCACTTCTCTTATCTATTTGATATTTATATGCTAATGTACAGATACGTATTACACCGGTCGTACGTCCGTCGGTAAGCTGTGCCGAAGCTAAGTTATAATTAAATTATATTTTGCGGTCATAAGTATATAAAATGCGAGCTTAGCTTATGGTGGACAACCGGTTTTAAGTTAGGTACAGCTGACGTTTTTTTTATTTCTATATAATTGTATGTGTAGTGAGCGGGCTGGCGGCTTCGCGTCTGCGCAGTTTGTGTCATATTGTTAAACATTAATGTATGGTAATGTGTCGGTGAGGTCTCACTATTTCTAATGTCTTCTATAATCCGATCATCGTAGGCTGTTATTATCTTTTGATGGACTTTTCTATTATTAATGTGACATTTAAATCTGTCGTTTTATAATTTGATTTATCGCTCTCTTTTGCCGAAGTAGTGTGTTATTTATTTGTTATGGTATTAGCTATCGTCGCTATCTCCGTAACGCTCGGTGCGCCACGTGTCTTGTTGCCATAGGGAGAGGATCCGTTCCAAGCTGCACGTCACAAACCATGTCGGCCAAACGTTTTGAATTTACCCTATTAGATGTTATAGGGGTACGCTATAGAGGGCCTTGCGTATTGCCGTCGCGTGATAATGCCTGCTATACACGACCGCGATGCGATCGAGATATAACAAACACCTGCATACGTCACAAGGCTGTCTCTAGAGTGATCCCCTCTATACTCCATTCCACGAGAACTGATAGTGACGTCATCAGGTTTAAACAGTCAGTGCAGGGGTCTCATTCCGAGTTTGCAACCGCTAAACATGACAAGACCGACCGACTAAACACCGAACGGTACTACGAAATGTCAATGTTAATTTATATGTCGTTTTTACTTTGTTTACTATAGTCAATTAGCGACATTAGAACGATATTTACATTCTAGTGTATAACGGAGTAGGTTTAGACGCGATGACGTCACTATCAGTTGTCGTGGAATAGCGTTTAGGTATGGACCCCGCGTTCCCGGACGTAACAAACTAACGTCGCTTGTCATTAACTGTTGGGCGTCGTCGGCGTCGCCTAAGATATTCCCCGATGTGCGTCGGGTTCGCATGGCGTGGTAACTGTACTGCCTTATTGTGTAAATAATTGTTTTGTATACAGCTATTTATTAAAGAATAATGTTGAAGGAAATTGATGAATATCATTTTTTCATTGTTTTAATGATTGTTCATCAATAATAATGTACTACTCATAGTTTATGCTATGCAAATATATTGTATTAATAAAAACATAACGAATAAAACATATTGAATTTCATATTAATGTCTTCTTTTTATTTTATTATTATTTTACCGCCTTCGTGGTCTAGTAGTTACACCGTTGTTGGCGTTGTATCCGGAGGTCGTGGGTTCGATTCCCAGTTTCCATTGTTTTATTTACTGGAGCACGAATTGTTATTTTGTATCTACCTGATGGTAAGCAGATTACAAAATCCATAAGTCTATATTGTTTATCAACATTTGATCGCTTCCACTATGTCGGCTAAGGGCCAAATTCACCATTCACACTAAACGCGATCAATTCTAGCTAAACCGAGTTTAAGCGTCTAACCAAGTTTAGAGCTCTTTTTTATGTTTCACCAATATAAAACTAACGGAGTTCAAGCTAAACTCGGTTTACTTTCTGAACGCCCGATATTCGTCGTTTAGCTCTTTATCGTTCAAGAAGTGTTACTGTCAAGGTCAAACAATCCTACAAGGGAATATGTTTTTTTTTTAACAAAATAGTATGCGTTTTGATTCTATCGTTTCGAAAGAAGAAAATATTTAGTTAAAATACAGTTGTAGGTCGCTTTTATCTGTTAAAAATTCTAAACGTATCGTTTATGTATTTAAACTTGATTTTCGTAAACGCGATTAAAATTTATCTGGTGAAATCGGATTCAAGTAAACAGATTAATTTCGAAATTTGAACTCGTTTAAGCTGAACTTAGTTTTACTAAACTCAGTTTATAGAGCGAATGGTGAAATTGGCCCTAAATATGCAGTTGCGAAATGAGCGGCGACAAAGACATTTAAGTATCGTTTCTGGTGCACATAATAATACAAGCCTGGAGCTAAGTGTGACCAGGGTAACGTGCGAAATGTCGTCTATGTGGGGAGAAACCGGACGACAATGCTGATTCCCCATGACAAAACCTTCCGCCTATAATTCAGAGATTCTAAAAGATCAAACACTTTCCTCCCGGTCCGAATGGCGATAACACTGCTGTCAGCGCTGACGTTCATAATCACCGGTCCGATTCAAAAAGCGCGATGTGACCACTCACGTGTTATCGGATCAGTGATTAAGCGCGCTCACACATCACTTGTATCTCCCTCTATCTAGCAACTAAAACATATGTTCCTCTCGCTCTGCTTTAATGTCAAATAAAACGCCATAACAAATTAATGAATTTTAATGTATTTTGTATATTTTTTACATAAATACCAAAATAAATGAGAACACAACTCTTAACTTTAGATAGTTAAGTGTTGTGTAGTGAGCTTTATAATAATTTTAGGAATTTTATTACTTTCCTCAAAAACATGTTTCTAGATAAATTTCATTCTGACAGCGATTTCACGCAGAAGCAAAATCACAATATAAGTCCAATATGGCGTCTGTAATGACGTCACTATTATAATTTCAATTCATCTATCGTTAACGCGCTTACGCCCTTCAGACCGGTGCTGACATCGATTAAGCCGTGAATCGGACCGCAAGGTTTATAGCAAATTTTGCCTCATCATCATCATCATGCCAGCCTTTCGCGCGTCCACTGCTGGACATAGGCCTCCCCCAAGGATCGCCACAATGACCGGTTCTGCGCTGCTTGTATCCATCGGCTTCCCGCGACCTTTTTCAGGTCGTCGGTCCATCTTGTGGGGGGCCTGTCTCTCCTGCGTCCTCCGGCACGCGGTCGCCACTCGAGAACCTTAATGCCCCAACGGCCGTCCGTTCTGCGAGCTATGTGGCCTGCCCACTGCCACTTAAGTTTGGTGATTCTGGAGGCTATGTCGGTTACTTTGGTCCTTTTGCGGATCTCATCGTTTCGAATACGATCCCGCAAGGAAACGCCGAGCATAGCGCGCTCCATCGCCTTTGTGTGACTGTGAGCTTTTTCATGAGACCCATAGTAAGCGATAAATTTTGCCTACTATAATATGGTCGGATTGCGCTCCTAGAACACTGCCAGATGCCGAGTTACGACGGCCACGACAGCAAGTATTGCTCAATGCTATTAATATAGAATCAGGCGCTTATATTATATACTCGGTATCTCGTTATTTGTCGCAGCTTTGGGATTGTAGCGCACAAAGTAAATGTCAAAATCTCTAAATAATGGTATACATCTTATATATCTAAGATACACCTCACTTAATCAGTTTTAACGGCGCTACTCATGCGCCGGAATGATGCAAACCTCTACTGTTATTATTGCCGCGGAATTTATTTTGTGAGCCGGGAATTAGAGGCTGTTCCAAAATTCAAAGATTACCCGTACAATCTCTCGGGGAAAAAGAAAGGGATGGAATATACACAAATTACATATCGCCGTCTCTTAATAATTGTAAAATTGCGATATAATCGATTTATTTTGGTGCATCGATAGAAATACCAAAGATAATAGATTCGACACCTGCCCAGGGGCTCTAGAGAAAAATCAGGCGAGGCGACGTGTCGTGTCGCCTTCAATCAAAACTGTATAGATTTTGGCAGGTGACAGCGTACCTCACGCCTACTGTCACTGTCAAAATACTTACGATTTTGATTGAGGCGACGCGATGACGCCTCGCCTGCTTTTTCTCTAGAGCCCCTGCAGTCTCGACATAGATAGCGATCGCTAACTTAGCGAATTCGGTCGCTAACTCGTAAAGATTGCGTTTTAACGATTTTTGGTAGTCTCCAAGTTATTGACAAAGATCGCTACGGTATCGATTCCTCTAGTCAAATGGTCGCAAGCTTTAACGACGAATTTTGACACCCGCAAAGTCATCGTTACGGTCGCTAACTTCTCTAACACAAAAAATATTTTAGCGAAATTATTGGAAATTGCCTATTTTTCGCCCACATTTTTTTATTATTTTCACAAATTTATTTTTTCTCGTTTTTTTACAAAAAGTGACACTTTATAAATACAACATTTTTTGGTACTAAAGTAATATTTGGACCGACAGCTTAACGTGCCTCGGAGAGCACGTTAAGCTGTCGTTCCCGGTTTCACTATACCAACTTGTGAAACTGTTTATAGATGGGTTGTTTAGTCTATTCAAAACATCGCGAAACTAGCTAGTTCGGTGTAGACTCATAACATCCGAGGTGGGATTAAAAACCCCTCCTCTGGGTACCCTGGGGCCGTATAGGCGGTCTCGGGCGCCGTAACGCACTTGTGATGATATGTATAATAAATTAAAACAAAATAAGTAAAAAAGCTTCGGTTCATCGTTATCTTATTGACATATTAGTTTACGATTTTACTCGCTATCTCGGAAGTAGATACTTGATTTTAAATAGACATCGCAATGGCAACCGATTATTTTCGTTAAAAATTAACGATAAAGGTCATTGGGCACAATCCGACCCAATTTGTGAAGGTTTGCCTACAGAAACAAAATTACTTTTAAATTAATAAGGTATATCCCACTTGCCATTTTAAGTTTTTTTTTTTAAACCATGGGAATAAAATATTACAAGTGATTTAAAAGTTGAAGATATTTATTGCAAAGAACAAAATAGAATTTAAACGAAGGAATTGTATTAAAAAACACCATGCGTATGAGTACTCGGTCTGGCGTCATATATAATGCTATCTCTCTCGCTTATAAATAAATCTTTTTTTTACAAACCATCATGAACAATTATCGAAATTCTCTACACTATTTTATTTCTGTAGATTCTGGATATATTTTTTGTACTAAGTGAGATAGTACGATTGCACCTGTAGATATTAATCAAGTGGAAATAAACCTCAGTAATTTTTTTTTTCTAAGATACAGAATTTCATTTTCTGTCTGATTCCCATTATTTATGGTAATGCGACCCATATATTCGTAAACCAGAGATATATGTCGAAACATCCCACATCAATTAATTTCTGTAGGTCGTAAGTAAATTTTTCATACCTAAGTGCCCAATGACCTTTCTAATATTCTTTACGATCGCTATCTATATCGAACTGCAGGGGCTGAGCTTTATAAAGAAACTGCGAACCTCGCCATGGAATCCCGGAATCCTAAGTATGCCTAAGAATTAAAGGATAAATAGTGCTCGTATATTCTTTAGTTAGAGGTATACATACCAATCTCAACCATGGTGACAATAGCCAGGTATAATGTGAACCGTGTCAATAGGATAATAATTTTTTTTTTTAACATGAGAGGTCCTAAATGGGAATATAGGTATTCAATGGGAAAATAGATATATGTAAAGTAAAAAAAAAAATTTTTTTTGATAATAATTTATTTGTAATTACCGTGACACTTACATTCCCATCACAATCACAATGCGAGAGTATCGATAACATGGAACCATGCTGCCCAATTAGTAAGGTCACTCTTAGGGCATTTCACAAAGCATAAGCTGCAACAATACGCTATCCGTGAGCCGTAAACAATAATCTATACATTCGACTATATATGTACGCTTAACGTAAACACGGTTTTAAGAAACCAGGAAATGGATTCGCGAACTCGAAAAACGTCGCATTCAATAATATTAAAGTATAAAAAAAAATGTGGATGTGCAAATATTATTTACTCTTTTAATTACATAGTCTCTTTATAAAAAATCTATTAATTTTTGAAAAAAAAAAAACAAATTACGATTTTTGATTTTAAAAATCTTACCTTGGTTATTTTTTATAAAGAGACTATATAATTAGGATCATGTAAGTAAAATCTACACCTACATTTTTTTATTTTTGTCCAAAAATATATATTTATTTAGATATATCACTAAAATAACGTTTAGATGTTATTTGACGTTCGAGCGAATACATTTTCTGTGTTCTTAAAACATGACATTATATTCTTTTGTAACCTACACACAACAGGTTACAAAATAATGTAGGATAAGTTAAAAATAATTATATAAAATGAGTGGCTTCCAAATGCAAATAGGCATTTGGACATTTTATGGAATATCATCTTTGACACTGACAAAGAAATTTACTTAAAAATTAAAACATAAAAAATCCTTAAATCTACTTACAACTTAATTATAATTATTCAACATTATACGTAATTGTAATACAATATAAATTAATACATTTTACTGTGTATTAAATAATATTGTGAGATCATTTTTTTAATTAATATTAAAAATAATAATTATTTGATTTAATATATATATAGATATATATAGATTTAATATATAATAATAGATAGTACAAGCCTAGAGCTTAGTTTGTGACCAGAGCAATATGTGTAATTTGTCCCACATATTATTATTATTATTATTAATACATAATGAAACGAAATAAAAAGTTATAAGAGAAAAAAATAAGAGTGCTTTAAATTATGAGAATATAAATAATTAAAAAAAATAAAACCAAGTATGTGTATGCATTAAAGAATTAAAAATATTAAACTATATATACTAGTTCAAACATATATGTAAGTGTATGAAGAAGAAATTTAATGTTTATTTTTCAATATATTAAAACGAATTTAATAAATTTATTCTGCGAATAAAGTTAATCAACAACTTAAGAAGGCAGGAAATGGATTTGCGAATTCGAGCGTCTAACTAAATGTTGTTTTGGTGATTTAAAAAAAATAAAAAAAGAACATGGAGGTGTAAATATTAATTACTTCATCCTGATTAGATAATCTGTTTATAAAAAATCTATTTACTTTTAAAAAGACAACCAATTTTTGATTTAAGATTCTTAAAATATTACTTTAACTGCCATTTCAAAACTTAACAGATGTCTTATAAATAAATTATGTAATTAGGATCAAGTAAGTAAAATCTAGACCTCCATGTTCTTTTTTTTCTTTTCAAAAAGAACTTTATCTGGAAACAGCATTTATATGTTTTATGACGTTCGTGTTCGCGAAATAATTTCCTTTGCAGTTAAGGTCCTGGCAGTACAACATTAAATACCCAGACATCATTTACACGAAAAATGTAATGAATATTTGGGTATTATTAATATAACTGTGTGTACATCATGAAGATAAAGATAGGGAGGCGCCCATGGGCCTTAATTCACCTTTCCATTTGTAAAAACAGAAGATGGCCGCCGCCATACAAATTTATAAAAAAAAAGTGAGAAGAAAAGCAATCACTGAGCGTTGATTGGTTGAAGTGAGAACATAATATAGCGGCAACGAACTCGTTTGACATTTCGTTTTATAAGCCATTTAAGGCACGTCCATTCATTATTATTGGTTTCATAGCGTACATTGAGGTAATGGAGGTTATACAATAGAGAAGTACTGCGCGACGGTAGGCACGTCCTCCTCTAAGGACTTGGACAGACTTAGCTCCGTAATGTCGTCGGTGCTCTGTACTTCCTGAAATATAAAAAATCACTAAATAAGGGAAAGTAGTGAGAGACAACATGAGAACCGTCATCACTGTTGACGATTGACAACCAGTGGCCGTGTCCAGCCTACCACAGTAATTCTTAACATCTAAGTTTTAAAAACTTAATATATAAGGCCCTGGAGTCGACTTGACGCCGAGTTCGCGATTACGAATGCAGTGCTCTTAAGGTTGAGTTGCACCAAAGTGTCCGTTAAGTAATTGCAACCATTAAAGTTAAAAATAATAATATATGTAGGACAAATTACACAAATTGCTATGGTCACAAACTAAGCTCTAGGCTTGTACTATGTGTACCAGAAACAATGTTATAATACATATTATATTTTATAAACACCCAGACCATGACAAAATGTACAGAAAAACGTACTAATATTTATTTGTCATGGGTAGGAATCGAACCCACGACCTCCGGATTTAACGCCAAGGGCGCAACCACTAGTCTACGGAGGCTGTCAAAATAGCGACGAATGTACCAGCTATCATTCGACTTTCAAAATAAAGGTCAATTTGACGCCATTTTTTAACTTTAATCGTTACATTTACAGAGTTTATTTTGGTGCAATTCAGCCTAATAATTTATAATGTAAATTGAACCTTCAGTTCCCCAGTCAACAGTGCTATCAGACAAACATACTTCCATATTATTAAATATTAATCCAGTTATTGGCAAAATTAAAACTACAATTGTCCTTTATCAATTACTGTAAATAATATGTTTCTGTTTAACATCAAATATTTTCTCCAAATCACTATATTCCAAAAGTTATAATTAAATTATAATAAAACAGGTCAGTTGGTCTAACGATTTTTTTTTACAATAATTGGCCGAAAATTTGTAGTACATTTGTGTGGCACTGTCTATAGAGAAACCTTTAAAATAAATCTTCAATCTTGTAAGTTTTGTTAAAATACAATAAAACAAATAAATTACCTCTTCATTAGTGAACTGGTTGATTTCCACGGGGATAGTTTGACCATCATGGGTGATCACCTGAAAGCAATGCCAATGTATTTGTTATACACACAAAAACTTGGCCTTCTTAGCACATAAGCCCGGAAACCTTTTAATATCTCAGTAAATTATATAGATCTTCACTTTTGGCATATTGGGTTTTTGTCATTTTTAAAGATAAAAATGCTACCTACGGAGGCCGCGGCACTTTGGCTATGAGAATCTGCACTAGTCTATCTATCTACTTCATTTAGAATAATGGAATAGCTATAGCATATTTTTTGGATTTTTTGTAATTTTTTTGGCATTTCAATACTTGAGATGTGATAATTACATATTTTTTGTTTTAAATAAAAGTTGAGAATATGATTAAGGGTTTTAACTATATTTAATGTTAATAAAAACAGTATGTATCGCCTTGTACTGAGTTCAAAATATATGGTAGATATTGAGTGAATTTTACATGGTGGTAAAAAAAAGTTTGGATGGAAAGTTTAGGGTACTTTCCCTCCAAACACAATATTTTTTTGACTATGATAGATTTTTTTCTGAAATGTATCCATCCATTGTTTTCAAAAATAAATATAAAACTGCATTCAACCAGATAAGGATCAATTTATTTTAAACAACATAGCATACTAAATTAAAGGAAGACTAGAAATTATTAAACATAGTTTTACTAATTTTTCAAAATAAGGGATTGTTTCCTTTCATAACCACAATATTTTTTTTCCAACCTGTGTATAAATATATATATATATATATAAATATGTATGTATAGGTTACCTGCAAAGATTTTCCATCCAGCGTGGTGATAGCAAGCTGTGTGCCGTCCTGCATGGTGAAGTGTATCGGGTTCCCTTCCTCGTCCGTCACCTGATACCATTTGTTATTGTTATAATAATCAAAGACATGGATAGCACTCTGATATGCAAGTCAAGTCGCATATTTTGAACAAATTTATACATACACACGCACACACACACACAAAACATAAAGTTTTATTACTATGATTAGGTTACATAAAATACTTTTATAGAATAGATTTAGTTATAACAAAAACAACTTTATATGTAAGTAATTAAGTAGGTTGCCTTGGTCTGGGTGTTTATAAAATATTATATGTATTATATCGTTGTTTCTGATACACATAGTACAAGCCTAGAGCTTAGTTTGTGACCAGAGCAACGTGTCAATTGTCCTACATATAAAAAAAAACTAATTCACTACATTGGTAAAGACATTTGTAAAACAAATGAAACTGGTTATCGACTGCGCGTGAGGTGAATTTTGTAAATTCTTATGGAAATAAAGTTCTTTAAACCGAACTGACAAGACATTGGCTCTTGTAATGGAAGCCATACACGATCCAGTTTACAGTCAAGTTTGCAGCGTCAAGTTTGATTTGGGGTCTACTTTGTATGACAAGTTGAAACCATATGGCGTCACCAGTGACGGATGACGACGCGTTAGTCATCCTAGGCTTATTGCTCGCTATTACGAACAGAAAGGAATACATCCATAATACATAATAAAGGAATACATCCATAATACATAATAAAGGAATACTTCCATAATACAGCTTCAGTTAATACGGAAGACTAAGGTCAAAATATATCTGTACTTGTTTTGAGTTAATATATATATATATATTTTAACAAGGCGATTTAACTCATAATTTATTTGCCTAATAAAGCAGAAAAAAATGTGATGTTACTTACCGTAACGTGTTGCTCTTCGTCGTCATAATACAGCGCCGGAGAGGGCGCGCGCGGCGAGGCCGTGAGCATGCTTGCGCCGGAGTATACAGACGTCAGCGCGCCTTCTTCCTCTATGCTCTTCAGGGTTTCCTCCTGGAATAATAAATATATTAACACCGAAAACCCATTAAGTGAAGATTCGACCCATAATCCTATGCAGAAAAATGGCAGCTTAAAAGTCAAAACGAGATGTTAATATTTAAATTACTAATAGCGGTAAATTTATGAATGGGTTCCGAACTATGTGTGAAATTTAGTAATGTTTCGGTATACTGATACCGTGGTTTTCAGGAGACTATCACAATTATTCCTTGATGTTGTGAACGAATTAAAATGAAATAATATCAAAAATAAACGACTTGTACCATATAGAAAATATTTTTTATAGCCGTCCGTTTCCTAACCGGAAATAATACGAATACGGTAATGGAAGCGACCAATACTGCTGTTAATGAAAACTATTGGTCGTCCCCATTTCGAGACAATGTTCTTTCTCCGTGGGTGTAGGCCCATCGTGCGTTCGGTATTGGTAACGAAAGTAATGAATTGCAAAATTCGTCGCAATAGGAATTTAAATAGTCTTCACATTGTCTTTTCAAGATCTTTAATGAAACGGGCGAGATCTATTTTATGTCGTACGCCACAAGATGTCGCGCTCCCCCAGCTGCCTGTGCGGTAAGGTTACCTGCTCGGGGTCCAGGATGTGCAGCGCGTTGTGCTCGTCGTTCATGTCGTACGTCACAAAGATGACGCGTTCCTCCAGCTCGTCTGTGGGTGCGGGAGGGGGCGGAGGGGACGCTAACAAACTCGTCAGTTTGTGCATTTGCTGTAAATATTCATAAATATTATTAGTTTTAGTTAAATGTGTTATAAAATATTAAGCATAAGAGCTGTGTAGTCGGCTTGTCGCCCATGGAAAAAACTACTTCCAATTATTAACAACTTTGCTGTTAGTCCAATTACTATTTTTATGTTGGTGGTTACGAAAAAATACTTTTGTTGTGGTTAAATTTTTTTGTATATAGGTATATTTAAAATATATATATATATATATTTCATTTCAAAATTAGATTAATTAATAAATAAATTGAAATGACCGACAAAAATAATATAATAATTCTGCGACAAACACTAATCGAGTATTACTGACGGTGCAAAAGCTCATTTTGTATGGTGAACGCGACTTCGCGATTACGAATGTAGTGTCCTAACCCTTTAAATTATGTGGCTTTGTATTTATTTATTCGACCTGGCGGTAAGCAGACCTACAAATGGAGTGTGTTTATAGAGATACAGACCCGCATGTGCTTGTTCCGGTTGGACCTGTCGGCGAAGGTGCGCGGGCAGTGCGCGCACCGGAAGGGCCGCTCGCCGGTGTGCGCGCGCGTGTGCTTGGCCAGCGCGTGCCGCTCGGCGAACGCGCGCCCGCACTCGCAGCGGTGGCGCCGCGCCGAGCCCTCGCGCCGCACGTGGCCGCGCCATGACTCGCGGGACACGAACCTACAAGTACATCAACATACATATACATTTAAATCCCTATCCAACACAAAAATGCAGCGATCAAATAATATTTGGAACCGCCTCAATGCCCAAAATGGCTTATAAAACGAAATTTCAAACGAGTTTGTTGCCGCTATTGCGTTGATTGCTGATTGCTCAGTGATTGCTTTTGTTCTCAATTTTTTATTTATTTGTATTGCGGCGGTCATCTTCTATTCTCACAACTGGAAAGGGGATTTAAAGCCCATGGGCGCCTACCAATATCTTTATCTTCATGATGTGATATATTTTGATAAATATTTTTGGATCAATAAACGTATATACAGGGTGAATTTGAAAGGATGTACTTTGGGCTAATATGAGGTTCTGCTGATCAAATCGAACAACTTTTTCCATGGAACCATCTGTCCCAATGAAAAAAAATTTTGGCTTCCCCATACAAATTGTACATTTAATCGTTACTAGTTTGTATGGAGAAGGCATTTTTTTTTTCATTTGCGACATATGGTTCTGTGGGAATAGTTGTTCGATCCTAATTAAAATACTTATAGCAATGGCATGTTAAATGAATGTCGGAGAGGCAACCGGATAGCGAGTCCTGGGTCCTGGAGGTCTACTCCGAAATACCGAAGTTTCGGGCTTCGGTCGGGCCGATACGTAGACGATGAACGAAAATGTGGCCTACTCTGAAATACTTACGGATCCACATACTTTTCGGTTGGAACCATAGACTAGTTTCGTGAACGAAGGATCGAATGAATTATTAGGGATGTCATTAGGTTTTTTTTACATAGGAACAAATCGTAGAATTCAATTAAAATTTTTTGCAAAAATGTCTAGAATTTATACTATTTATTGCCAAAATAATATACTTTTTATAAAGTAACAAACAATTAAAAGATATTTTATATAAAAAAATGCATTTAACTTGTAAATTTTAATCTAGAAAATATAGTAACAATTTACTCATGACATAAAAAGAACCTTTTTTTTGACAACGTTCTATACGACAAATTTTAAAACCATGAAATTTGTATTAGTCGTAATAGAGAAATTTATAACTTAAATTCGTAGGTTAGTACTGTGAAAATAAATAAAATCTTGACATTTTTCACTGAAACATAACTAGTACTTGTCATTAAGTTGGTTGTTTGTAGGAGATCAAATTATTTGTTTTACCTTTAAAATAATAACTACGGTGGTAAAATTATAACTAAAATACTGTGGGGAAATCCACCTCAACGTGAATAACCCTTGAGAATTGACCAGAACGAGAACAACGAGTCGCTGAGCTACTGCGACCCTGGCAGCCGAGTGAAATTTCTTATAGACGACCTACGCTCCTATACCAAAATGTTTATATCTAGTGTTTATAAAACCCTTTACTTTATCTTTCCATGCGCTTACTAAAATATGTGATTCCTCTATTCTTTCTAATTAATCACAGTAAATAAAACGTAGGAAGTGATTTAATTGTGTAAATAATAAACCTTTTATTAATTTATATTCCGTGTTATTAATTTGTCACCTTTCCTACAAAACACCTAAAAAAATCCTCACAGTGGTGCGGCATAGTGCCCACTGCCCAGAACGCTGGCTACACGCCTCTCTGTAAGCCTATCTATATAGGCTTATTCTTTGTGAAATGAATGCGCCAGCCCTCTGGTCACCTGCGACGTCCACCAAATTTAATGCAATCTCTTTGAACAATGTTTTTGCTTGGGGTAGAAAAAATGTCCCATTTTTTCTACCCCAAACGGCACAAATATGTAGTTATTAATAATTTGACAATATTTTAGCCGATTGAGGTTCTCAGCGTAGGCAGCAGCGGCACCAGCCTCATCTTTAGTCCTCGAAAGATGTGTAGCTGCCAAGATGTCGACACATGTCGCATCCCACACTAAGCAGCTACCCATCTTCCAAGGGAATATACTTAATCTGTCAGGTCTCTTGCCGTCATCGCGTAATAGACCACAGGGTTCGTTTATTGATGGAATATTAATTACGGCAAGACATCTGCGAATCAAATCGTTTAGGAGGTTGTGCCGTGAAAACCGCCCCGCGCTCTTCGAACAAGTCTTCTCTATTTACTATCTATATATCTAATTTATCCACAAAAAAGGTACTTTCACTTACAATTAATTTTATGAAGAAAAATAACTTCTTTGAGAATAAATTAGATTATCCGATAATTAAAAGGTACCTACAAAGCTCTCGTGAATATTGACATAAAATTCCCGAAGAAACATCTGTCAAATTCGAATATTCGTTCGTTAAAAATGCGTTCAGAGTAGGGTTTATGAGACGCGAGACGTCAAAGTACGACTCTCGTGAACGAAATCGGGCCCGAAAGTGTTCAGAGTAGGAAATGCCCGATACAACGCCCGAAGTTTCGTTTTTCGTGCGTTCGGAGTAGGCCCCCTGGAGTGGTACAGAGCACCCTCGTATCGGCCGAATTGATCCCAGTGGACAACTATAAAGGGGTGGGTAATTTTTTTCTTTTTTGACAAAGCAACTGGATGAAAATGCGGTTGCTTGAAAAGTAATACTTAATTATTTTTTTGCCAGCCGAAACACGCGCACATTTTTTGCACTAGCAAGTAAAATGATAAAAATAAAAAAGTTGTAGGGCAACCGCTTCAAAATTGGTGAGCATACTAATTGACACACGTTGAAAAAAAAGTTTTTAAACCAGTTCGTTAAAAAAAAAATTGACCCAGCCCCATATCACCGCCCTAGACCACTTGGGGTCAATGCGGCCTATACGAGGGGGCTCTGAACCACTCGCCATCCGGTTGTCTCTTCGACATACATTTAAAGTGCCATTGCCTTTAATATTAGGATTTTTAATATTAGGGTGCAATAAAATTTGTTAAATAACATTTATTGATCGACCCCATTGATGGACTTTGTAGGTCTGCTCCTACAAACCAGCAGACAGATAGATACCAGGTAGATACAGACTCACATGTCGTGCCCCCAATAAAAATAAAAAAATATTGAAATAGCCGGCCAGGGTCGGATAAAGGCCTCTAGACAATGCAATTGGCAGAGCCCTCTCCTTATATAAATATTCTGCATTCAATGAAGGCGTTGAACCAACAGAAATATATTTAAAGAATTGGAGAGAATATACAAGGACTGACTGTTTCCCGCAGTGCTGGCAGGCGAAGGGTCTCTCGCCGGTGTGTCGGCGCAGGTGCAGCTTGTGCTGGGAGGAGGTGGTGAAGGTCCTCGGACAGTGCTGGCAGCTGAACGGCTTCTCCCCAGTGTGGATCCGCAGATGCTCCGCCAGGTTGCCCTTCTGGGTGAACCCCTTGTTGCACTCCGAGCACGCGTACGGTTTGTCTCCTACAATTGCAGGTTATTTTATTATGGCTTTTTATGGTAGTTTGTATTTCTCCAGCCCTGGCGCACACTAGTCTACGATTGGTCTCCGGCTCTTACTCAGTTCTATCTTAATGCCTTTCAAATGTTCGAGAGTAATCTGGTTAGATGGGGGAGAGCAACAGATAAGACATGTACATTATGCGGTGTTGCTGTAGGGACTGCCAGACATATACTTGCTGGGTGCAAGACTACTTGAAAAAGGCTATTATTCACACCAACATGATAAAATTCTAGTTATTATTCGTGAAGCTGTAAGTCTCAGTATTGCTAGAGCCAGAAATGGATTACAAAATTCCAGACGAACTAGCAGTTTCTGATCTATAGAGATCAGACATACTGGTGTACTCTCGGTGCTTGAAGAAAGTAATACTTATAGAACTTACCGTTCCGTGGGAAACAAACATTCCTAAGGACCACAACATCAAGTCAAACAAATATTTTGATCTCACAAACGAAATTACTAGAAACGGATTTAAAACTCAACTTTATGTAGTGGAAGTTGGTGCAAAAGGAATTCCAGCTGAGTCTTTGCATTGTCTACTGAAGGATCTTGGCCTTCCGAGATCAGCCGTCGAAACTTTTTCGGAACATGTATCCAAGATGGCGCACAGGATCATATAGTATTTGGTTGAGTAGAGAGGGTAGTGAATACAGTGCAGATAAGAGTTAAAAGGCCTTTAGACCTATTTCGCGGTCTCAAGCCCGGGAACGCTGCAGTTCATTCCCCTGCCTTCCAATCACGCGATGGACCCTCCACCCGCACGGAGAATCCATGGATAGCTAAGAACAGGGTCTCTCTCTCTCTGTGTTAGGTCTAAGCTAAGTGTGCCCATCATCAGAGGCTAATAGGAAAACGCTACAAAGATATTTATTTTTCACACGTTATTTATATTTATCCCACCCACTTAATAATTTTTTTTTTTGAAAAAAGTTTTTTTACAATAATATAAGCAGATAAAACGATCATCATTGTCTCAATAATCCTTCAATAATGATAAAAAACTGGTTATTAACTCTGAACTATTTAGAAATCGTGAAGAGCAAGTTTTCACTGATTCTGTCTGTATTGCTTACCATACATACATGGTGAATTTGAATGGGTGTACTTTGGGCTAATATGATGTTCTACTGATCAATACGAACAACTTTTCCCATGGAACCATGTGTCGCAAATGAAAAAAAAAATTGCCTTCTCCATACAAACTAGTAAAGTTAAAATTATCAATTTGTATGGGGAAGCCATATTTTTTTTTCATTTGCGACACATGGTTCCATGGGAAAAGTTGTTCGTATTGATCAGTAGAACATCATATTAGCCCAAAGTACACCCATTCAAATTCACCCTGTATATTACCATAAATATAGGTATTTACAAGTCAGTCAGGACGACTGACTTGTAAATACCTATATTTATGGTAAGCATAAATTCTTTATCAAAAAACATACTCAGTTATAACAGGATTCTACTATAATTATTTGTATTTTTTTAAATATTTT
Source organism: Monopis laevigella (assembly GCA_947458855.1). Lineage (NCBI taxonomy): Eukaryota > Metazoa > Arthropoda > Insecta > Lepidoptera > Tineidae > Monopis > Monopis laevigella. Next base: position 3,092,113 of record OX381583.1, on the reverse strand, counting down.
ATTCTTGTATGGTTGCAATAAGTTATAATTAATTATATTATTTACTTGTACTCTTATATATATTATTGGCACATTTTGTATGGTAAAAGCTGATCCTTCTCCATACTCACCAGTATGCCATCTCATGTGCAGCGTGAGGCTGGTCTTGTGCGCAAACTTCTGGTTGCACAGGTTGCAGGGGAACTTCTTGATGCCGGAGTGTAGGCTCTGGTGGTTCAGCAGGTTTGCTTTAGTCTTGAACTTGGAATCGCATAGCTGGAAACATAATAAACAAATATAACTTAATTTATATATTTATAATAGTGTTAAGGGAACAGGCAGTATAAATAATTACACAGGAGATGCAAATTTAAATTAATAATAACCTTGAATATTTTCATAATTTAAGTAATATACAATTAATTAATTTTATATCGAATAGAAAATAAAATATAGCCCATTTTACTCGCTGATAATGTAGCTGAATATCGCTGATAATAAGTGAAAGAATTTTTAAAATTAGTTCAGTAGTTTTTGAGTTTATCCGAAACAAATAAACTAATATAAAATTAGAAAGAATATTAGTATACCTAAGTAGAAAATTTAAATTAATTAGAGAGACCAAATAAACAAACTGAGTATTAAAAATTTCATTTGATTTATAGGTAAATCAATATTTTATTCTCTTAAATAATTTTTTTTTTTTTTATACTCTTATGTAATGATTATCATTGTTATTAAATAAAATGTGTTATTAAAAAGTACTTATTTTATAAGTAGAGTTTATGTAAGTACCTTGCACTTGAAGGGTCGGCTCTGGGAGTGCACGAGCTGGTGACGCTGCAGCAGCTGCTTGTGCTTGAAAGACTTCCCGCACTTGCCGCACGCGTAGCTCTGTCCGCCGTGCTCCGACTCCTTGTGGTACACCACAGACGACGGGTGGTTTAGGACCTAGTTTTACAAATAACATTACGAATAAAGTAAAAACAATATATTCTAAAACTACGCGCATGTAAATGTATGTAAAAAAGGAGCAATTAAATTAATTGATCACCATTATTTGTCAGTATGTCAGCCGCCATCTTGAACATTTTTTGTTGCAGAATTAAAACAATATTTTTGTCAGTCAATGTACTTAATCTTTCTGTGTTGGACTTTTGTTTATCAGAAAAAAACTTATTAAAAAATTATATTAACTTTTTATTTTATTTTACGTACCAACATAAAAATATAATTGAACTACGACTAAAGTACAAATGCGAACTTATTGCATAATAAATAAATAAATAATATATCTGATCGAAAATAAAATAAAGCCCATGTTCCTAGCTGATCATAATAATAATTATTTATACGTTTATTGATCCAAAAATATTTAACAAAATTACGAGTAATAAAATACAATAAACTGTTAGTTATGTTCCTTATTTCATAAATTAGTTTTATTACATGAATTTATTTAGACATCTTGACCCCTGTGCTAGAATTCCCAGGGGTCAGTATTTTAGCGTAACATTAGTGAAATAAGGCTTTATATTGGTGAAATAATAAAAAAAATCGGTTCAGTAGTTCATGAATTTATCCAAAACAAACAAACATTCAATTTTTTTCTCTTTATATATTAGTTATTTTTCTAAATACTTATAACCTAAAAAACACTACTTAAATATATTTTGAAGTTACCTTTCCGCATAGGTCGCAGGCGTACCCGGCCGAGGCATCGTTCCGTCTGTGCGTGACCATGTGCAGCGTGAGCGACCGCGGATACGGGAACGAAGCGCCGCATATACTGCAGTTGTACGGCCGTTCTCCCTTGTGACGCGCCTGGAATTGTATGCCAGTGTTATTTACATACTCAATACACAAGTTTTTTTAAATATTTTGTGTTATTACTTATAAATCAATGTAAGCCAAAATAAAACAGCGTACGCACATACGGTTGTTCTCTCTAGTACCTGAAATTGTGTGCTAGTGTTATTAAGACACAAAGTTTTGCTAAAATCAGGTTATTATGAATGTTTTCAGGAGAATATTACATCAATTTCTTGCTGAGATGATAGTCTAATTTCAAGGTGCGGTTACGTAACAGGCAATTAATTTAACGATAAATCAGCGCGAGCCCATTAAAGTATACCCGTAATGACAGTTCGTCTTAGTCGCCGCCTATTTCATAACTGCACAATTTATTCGACATAGTGAATCAATACTGTTAAACAACAAGAGTTTTTGTAGGTCAGTTTAATATCAGGTAGATACAACGTCACATTCCACGCTTCAGTAAAAAAAAGTACAAATGTTACCTTCATGTGCATAGACTTGGATTGCTTGTTGGCAAACACCTTGTCGCAGTGGTTGCACTCTAACCTATTTGCTTTGGGCTTTATCTTCTCTTTGGACTCTTTCTTCAATATTTTAGGTGGAGCTTCTTCTGAAACTTTATAAAATAAACATTTTTTTTAATATCCATATCCATACAATTTAGAGCATATATTGCTCTGGTCATAAACTAAGCTCTAGGCTTGTACTATGTATACCAGAAACAACGATATAATAAATATATTTTATAAACTATATATATACCATGATAAATTGTACAGAAAAACGTATTTTTTTTTTGCAATGTGTGGGAACAGAATCCACGACTTCCGGAAACAATGCCAAAGGCGCAACCACTAGTTTGCAGAGGTGGTCAATATGTATTATAGAAATAATATTTACAAGTCCCCTCAATAGGCTATTTGACTACATTAAAAATATACTATAAATTGTGGTCATCCTATCAGACAATGGCGTAAAAAACATATTTCACTTTATTTTAAACTAAATTATGTATATCTTTTGTAGAATACACGAAATAAAATTGAATATTTTTTTACAATTTTATTTATAACTAAAACATGTTGATTGCTTGATGACTGGTGACGTCACACACAAGTAAACAAAACAATACACAGATTATAAATAATGTGGATGAAATAGAGTATAATATATAGAAGAATATTTAATATGTGCTTGTTTACTTGCGTGTGACGTCACACTTGACATAGACTGCGAAACAGCGTTTTTAGCGCCATTGTGGAAATTAAAACTTTAACATTGATTTTTATTAATAATAGAGTAGACATCCCGGAAATATCAATGTAGTGTGCTTATTAAGTAATGAAGAATCATATAAACCGAGTTTCAAAAAGGAGTCAAATACCCTATTGCATGGATAGCTATCATAGAACCTTATTAGTTACTCATGGTTACTATATAAATTAAGGTTTGCATTTTAAATTTATCATAATGTCTGTGTGCGCTGGGGAAATTAATTTAAAATTAATTTCTGTTCATCTTCAAATGAGTCTCCTGAAGCGTCGTGCTTAGAGCATTTATCGTGTGAGACAACTTTACAATAATTTGCTTTGTAATTTAAAATGTTATTAATATTACCGTGAATCGCATGTTTTAATTATTCATTTACAAACAAGCTATTGGATTTACGACTAAAGCTAGTTTATAAAATATATTAATAAAAACAACTTTATTGTGTCTGTACGTACATTAAAGAATTTTGCAAAAGTAAAACGCCAAATGAGAAAAAAAGTAACAGAAACAACTTTTGTAACTTAAAAAAGTAATATAATATATATGATATTATTGTTTGTGGTACCTGGGCAGGTCAATAAGTACTTAGAAATTCAAAGAGATGGGGCTCGTAGTATCGCTATTCGTTGGATTTTAGTAAGTGTAATTCCTAACTAGATATCTGTCAAAGTTGCAGCCATATTCATCAATTGGTTTTGTTTTTATCATCAGTTTAAGTAAACAACTTCTGTTGATTAAAAAAAATAGTAAAAAGTGAGTTTAACAACAAAAGAAATAAAAGCTGAGTTGGATTCAGTTCATGGGACATCTGCCCCTGTATTTGCAACAGTTTATAATTGGATAAATGAATTTAAACGTGGCCGTACATCAACAGAAGATGAAAATCATTCATAACGTCCCGTAAACGTGAGTACTCTGGAAATGATCGCTAAAATGCACGATATGGTGTTAAGTGACCAAAAAATAAAATTGCGCGAATTAGTTGAGACCACAAGGGTCTCAAAAGGTACCGTCGTTTCAATTTTACATGATGAAGTGGGCATGAAAAAATATCTGCGAAATGGGTGCCGCGATTGCTCTCAGTTGAGAAGAAACGCAACCGCGTGGTCTCTTCGAAGGCCGTTTGGAGCACATGTGTCGCAACTCAGATAAGTTTCTGCGCAGATTAGTAACTGTGGATGAAACATGGTTACACCACCACACTCCCGAGACTAAAAACAGTCCAAACAGTGGATTGTTAGAGGCGAACGGGCTCCGAAAAAGGCAAAGACGGTGAAATTAGCTGGAAAGGTTATAGCCACTGTGTTTTGGGATGCACGTGGAATTATCTTCACAGACTATTTGTAAAAGAGACAGGCGATCAGTGGGCATTATTATGCGTCATTATTAGGTCAGCTAAATGATAAAATTAAAGAAAATCGTCCTTATTTGAAGAAAAAACAAGTCCTCTTTCTGCAGGATAATGCAAGAGTGCATACGTACGCAGTTTCATGGCTTAAATTGAGGAATGTAAGTTTTATTTGATTGAACATCTACCATATTCACTAGATTAAACCCCGAGAGACCTCTTTTTATTCCTAAATTTAAAAAAAATGGCTCAGCGGACGATGGTTTTCGTCAAATGAGGAGGTCATTGCACACACAAATGCTTATTTTGAGGAACTACCCCAATCGTACTTTTCTGAATGTTTAAAAAAGTTAGAGGAATATCTGTCAATGTACATTAAACTAGAAGGAGATTATGTTGAAAAATAAAATACCCAAAAAAAATGTTTTCTATCTTTTTCTAAAGACTTCGTACAATAGTACAAAGTCCAGCAGGGCGATTACGCGCAGCAAAGTTAGCTCGCACGCCGATCGCTATGACGCGTTTTCTAAGAATTTTTAAAGCCGCTAGGCTTAAACTACGTCATTATGACATCAAAATGATTCGCGTGCGAGCGAACTTAGGACGCGTAATCACCCCCCAGAGCTTAGTCTATGACCAGAGAAAATATAATAGTCCTTCATATTATTATTTAAATAAAACGGTTTCTATTACTTTTTTCTCATTTGGTTGTTTACTTTTGCTAAATTATTAAATTCTCTAAACACAAAAAGTCTACGATTTTATTATATGATAGATATTTGATTTATAATCTATAATGAACGCAAAAATGTTACCTTGTGTATTGTTGTGTGTTTCAACTTCCTCTATGCTGTTATATACATTAGAAATCATTTCCCCAGCAATAGATTTTTCCTCAATTAAGAGTTCTTCATTTTCTACAGTGATAGAAACCGTATGGGGCTGTAATGTTTCATCACTCATATTTGTAGGTTCGGCAGTGTCCAGGTCGAGCGTCGGAAGACTGATGCCTGGAATTGTTTCATGAGTTACTTCCTCTGTAGGTTCACCCGTATTGTCAAAATCATTTGGTTCTTCAGATTTTGGTTCTCCAGATTTTGGTTCTTCATATTTTGGTTCCATATCCTGTAAGATAAAAATATAGAGAATGTTAATAAGATTAATATTTTAAAACAGCATACCTATGAAATAAAATAAAATCATTTTCTAATTTTAGACAATAAAATGGTTTGGTACCAGTATAATCCAAATGGGTAGGTACCTAACCAATTTGCGTTCCCGGACTTGAGACCGCGAAGTAGGTTTGATGGTTGTCAACATTCGGCGAAATATAGGATAAATTTTTCAAGTGCGCCTTCAAGGCCAAATACTAAACTACAAGAAATACCGATTTTGATAAAAACTAAAAGTGTATCATTAGATTTTTTTTTAATATTATCCTAGACAGAAATCGAACTGGTGGATGCTTATGGGCGTAGCCAGGGGCGGGGGGGTTGGTAGGGGATTCAACCTAGTAATTTTTTTTTTTAAATCCAATGATGCAGTTTTAATTGATCTAAATCGGCCTTTCAGTAACTTTCCCTTTTTCTTGTAGTTTAGGATTTAACCTTGAAGACACACTCGAAAAATCTACCCTGTATAAGTACGCAGACCCGAAATATAGTACTAGTATATATTATAGTACGGCGGGCGAGTGACGCCCTGAACTTACCATATGAATGACTTCCAATCCCTCATGCAGCAGCTCAGACTGGTGTTGTTCGTGTGACAGGCGCGTGTCGTTGGTTTGTCCGCACGTCGCACAGCGGTAGCGCACGCGGCCATGTTGCGCCACGTGACACATGTACCGACCCACGCACGAAAACTCCATGCCGCATATCACACACATCTCTTTGTTACTGCGGATGCGACCTCCTGGACACACACGTAAATATCCTATAGTCCTTAAACGCATCATAACGCATGTCATTTGTAACTCCCACATTATCTATTGGTGCTACATGCGCGACATATAGCGGTCCAGTCTTCAATAGTCTTTAATGATAAAAAAGGGCCATCACGGGTGCTTTACGGCGTCCGAGACAGTCAAAGCCGATGTTATTATGAATCTACACCAAATTGAAGTAGACCGTTGCTCCGAATACCATCGGCAAATGAGGACGGGTTAATCCCTTCGCTGGGTACCCTGAGTCCGTTTAAAAAACGGTTCTTGGGAGCCAAAAAGGCACCCCCAATAATATTTATTTATTATTTATAAAATAAATTATTATAAGACAATTTTGACACATTGCTCTAGGCTTGTACGATGCTTACCATAAACATTGATGCTTATGTATATTATATATTTTTTTAAACCCAGATCATAACAAACTGTGCAGATAAACGTACTAGTATTTATTGACATGGATGGGAATCAAACCCACGATCTCTGGAAACAACGCGAAAGGCGCAACCACTAGTCTACGGAAGTGGTCTAATGTTATTTGGTTTACACAAACAATTCTATTGCGGGAGTAAAATGACCGTTCGCTAAGTGTGGGTAGGGGCGGGCAAGATTTGAATAGTTTACTGGCGACAATTCTGTATATCCGCCACTTAATAATAATATCGCGACGCGGTGCGTGCGTGCGTGAGTATCGCACAAACGTGAGACTGGGCCGGCGCGCGGCAGCCCTCTAAAACAGTCGTCTAGACGGCCTCGCCAGGTACTTGTAGCTTCATACCTAAAGCGGAGTGAGCCTGGCCTGGTATAACCCTAAATTGTTGTCTTGGCTGTGACGTGTAGGCAAGCCGCAAGAAGGCAAATTTATATATTACATTATGAATTTATATATTTTCGCGTTCAGGTGTTAAGAAATGAATCAACAATGTTTATGTCTGACTCACTTCTTGTAGTTGGACATGACGGCGAACTCATTCACCAGAGACCTCAGAAAAATTATCTCTCCGGGATCAGGTTTGGGGACAATTACTGAAGGCTTATTCCTCCCTCCCTCTCTTCACTAAACCTATTTTCTGTTTATAAAAAATAACAAATGTCAAAGAGGTCACTTACCTTTGGGTCTTCCTCGCCCCTTGCCTTTAACCATGACTACAAGTTCTCCAGACACCTCAGAGTGACCAATCACCTCTCCAGGACCAGGTTTGGGTACAACTGCTGGAGGCTTATTATCCTCCTCGCCTTCGCTTTCTTCGCCATCTGTCATTCCTTCTTGAATAAAAATACGTTCTAATTCTTTCCCCTAAACATAAAAACAAACAATTTAGATAAATTTTACTTTTATAATTTCAATATACAAATGATATGGGAATTTATTAAAAAAAAAATCTTGAAAATCCTAAAGTAAAAACAAAAAAGGCACTCTTTTGCCATGAACTAGGACTTCTAACTTCACTTTAGTACCAAGTAATTAGAAGAGTGGAATAGAGTGTCTGTGTAAATATATACGTCATGGTGAATTTGAGAGGATGTACTTTGGACCAATATGAGGTTCTGCTGATCAAATCGAACAACTTTTCAAATGCAACCATGTGTCGCTAAAGAAAAAAAATTGGCATCCCCATACAAATTGGTTATTGTAACATTACTATTTTGTATTAAGCATTTTTTCATCCGATTTGTGAGTCTTAAAAAGCAATGAATAATTTCGTGAGGGGTGACTGGATTGTCTGATTGGCTCAGTGGTAGAGCGCCGTGCCGCGAAAGCGAGGGTCGTGTGTATGAGTCCCACTCACCAGGGAATTTCATAGTTATTCATTTCATTTTTATCTTTAAAAAATAATGCAGATCTAATGCTATTTGGTTTACACTGGAGTGAAATGTTTAAAATGGAATTTCCTGCACCCGTGTATCAATTAAAAGCATAACAACATCGAATCTAAGACAGGTATTAGATAAACATTCAACATTATTTGACAATAAACTTGGATATGTTAAAAACTATTATTTTAATATTCATATTAAATCTAACACTGAGCCCAAACACTTATCAGCAAGACCTATAAAATTCAGTATAAAAAAAACGTAGAATTAGAATTGGAACGTCTAGTGGAAGCCTAATAGGCAACACCTACAGTAAACGTTATCAAACAAAGTGGGAAAATTCGGATTTATGGTGATTATCGTAAACTGTCTACCCGATTTTAGTTAAACATACGAGGTGTGACAATTAAGTAATGAGATTGATTATATTGCCGCGATTGTGGTAACCCTGCGACCTTGAAATTCCCTTTCCCTTCTCTCGGCATCCTTCCCCTCTCCATTGATATATTTGCCATCGCTCTAGCTTGTTTAGTTCGCCTGCTCTGTCGTGTTGAGTAAACGTGTGTTCGTGGTGCTCGTCACGAAAATGGAAAAACGAAATCAAGAGCAACGCGTCGCGATAAAATTTTGCGTCAAATTGGGCGAAACAGCTTCGGAAACGTACGCGATGAGAGCTGGTTTTTTCAATACGACCCGGAAACCAAACGCCAAAGCTCACAATGGTTGTGTCCGCACGCCCCCCGCCCAAAAAAAGCTCGCCATTTTTGATAGCGGTGGAATCGTTCACAAAGAATTTGTTCCACCGGGGCAAACCGTAAATCAAGTCTACTATCGCCAAGTACTCGAAAGATTGCGAAAACGAGTCAACAGGGTGCGTTCAGACATCGCTCGTAACTGGATCCTTCATCACGACAACGCGCCGTGCCACACCGCCCTCAGCGTGTCCCAGTATTTGGCCTCTAAAGGGATCGCCGTGTTGCAACAACCGCCTTATTCGCCCGATATGTCACCCTGTATAAAAAATATTCGAAAATCGACTTAAAAGATTATTTGCAATTTTAAATAGCACCAGATTCGAGAAAATATTTAACAATATCAACACACCAAGGGTTTTACCAAAACAACAGAATACCATTTGGAATCACAACAGCATCTTCTATTTTTCATAATTTTTTGGAACAATTACTACGAGGAATACCAAATATAGCAATTTATTTTGATGGCATTGCAGTGAATGGAAAAAGCGACAAAGAACATTATCAACAGTTTTTACAAAATTAAACGATGCTGGTCAAAAAGTTAATCTAAAAAAAAACATTTTTAAAACCAGAAATTGAATATTTAGGTCACATTATCAGTTCATCATCATCAGCCTATCGCAGTCCACTGCTGGACATAGGCCTCTCCCAAGACACGCCACTGATCCCTATCCTCCGCTCTTCGCATCCAGTCTCTGTCAGCCACCCTCCGCAGGTCATCAGTCCATCTAGCAGCGGGGCGTCCTACGTTACGTGCGCCAATACGTGTTCTTCACTCCAATATCCGCCTGCTCCAACGGTTATCCGTCCTGCGGCAAATGTGACCGGCCCACTGCCACTTCAGTTTACTAACTTTCAGAGCTATGTCGGTGACTTTAGTTCTCTTACGAATATTCTCATTCCTGATTTTATCCATAAGAGAAACTCCTAGCATAGCTCTTTCCATAGCTCGCTGAGCGACCTTGAGTTTGTGGACCAGCCTCACTGTAAGTGTGCACGTTTCAGCGCCGTATGCCGTGGTAGGACGCACTGATTAAAGACTTTGTTTTCAAACACTGCGGTATGGCTGACGTAAGGACGTGGCGTAGCTTCCCGAACGCTGCCCAGCCCAACTGCACCCTTCTGTCGGCTTCACTCTCGGAGTTGTTCCCACCGAGATTTAGGATTTGGCCCAGTGTATTCCTGAACCACTTCGAGAGTTAAACCGTCCAAAATGACGGGTCTCGGAATGACCTGGTCGTTGAACATGACCTTGGTCTTTTCCAGATTCATTCCGAGACCCACCCGTCGAGAGGCACATTTTAGACTGACCAGCATTTCCTGCATATCCTGCAGCGACTCCGAGAAGAGGACAATATCGCCGGCAAACCGAAGATGTGAGATGCGTTCTCCGTTTATATTAATGCCCAGTCCTTTCCAATCTAACGTCTTGAAAACATCTTCAACTGCATTAGTGAACAGCTTCGGCGATATAACATCGCCCTGTCTCACTCCACGATGCAGTTGAATAGGCCCTGTTTCGTCGTTTTGTACTCGGACAGTCATAGCAGCAGATCTATATAGGCATCTCAACACCTCGATATACCGCCAATCTACCTGGCATCGCTGCAGGGACTCCATTACAGCCCAGGTTTCGATAGAATCAAAGGCGTTCTCATAATCCACGAACGCGACACACAGGGGCTGATTATACTCTTTGGTTTTCTGTATAATCTGCCTCACCGTGAGTATGTGGTCTATGGTGCCGTATCCTCCTCGAAACCCGGCCTGTTCTGGAGGCTGGCAGTCATCAAGTCTTCGAGTGAGTCGGTTAGTGATGACCCTCGAAAACAGCTTATAGACGTGGCTCAGAAGCGAGATGGGCCTGTAATTCTTTAAAATTGCGTTTTGTTGCCTTTTTTGAAAAACAGGACTACCACGCCTCTGTGCCAAGCCTTTGGTATGGTCCCGCTCTGTATGACGGAGTTAAACAGGTGCTGCAGTCTTTGCAAGATCGCCACACCTCCTGATTTCAGGAGCTTAGATGTAACTCCGTCTTCACCAGGAGCTTTTCCATTTTTAAGCTGTTTGAGGGTCAATTTCATCATTATCAGTTAACATGGAATAAAACCAACAAATACTAAAATTGGGGCAATATCTAAAGCTACAGCTCCCGAAAATATCAAAGAATTAAGATCATTCCTTGGTTTGGTAAATTTTTATGAACGTTTCATATTACATAGCATTTGTTCAGATCTTCATTCATAAACAAGCAAAGGACATAAATGGGAATGGACAAATCATTATGTACACATATTTCAAAAAACAAAACAATGCATTATTAAAGCAAAACTACTTATACATTTGACCAACAACATACACTTTATTTAGCATGTGATGCATCTGAAAAAGGGGTTGGTGCTGTACTTTTTTACAAAGAACGCAACACAGAACAACCAATAGCATTTGCATCAAGAAAACAGAAATTTACCTAAGATAATAATTAACAGACTTGTTAAATGATGATTACGAAATTATTTATAAAAAAGGAGAGAATAGTTTAATGGCTGATTATTTATCTATGCAAATATATATATAGATAGCCAAATCCAGATGAACAACCTTCCAAACTTAAACTTTGTATATCTAAAATTCATAGGACTTTTCTAATTAACAAAATAAACGACCTTTCATTTAACAAATAATGATACTATACTAAGAAAAGTACTAAATTTTATTAAAAATAAATTTTGTAAAAATAAAGGAATATCACCTCATATCCATCATCTCATCCAAGAACAAGCGGTTTGGCCGAACGGTTAGTTTAAACTTTCAAAAAAAGAATGGCAACAAGTGCTATTGATCAATTAACAATGAAACAAAGTCTTAATAACCTTTTATTTGCCTACCCAAATACTCCTCATACCACTACTGGTAAATCTCCTGCTCAAATGATAATGGGAAGACAGTTACCATGTATTCTAGATAATGCGCGGTCTAATCTTAATTGATCATTGGACTTTAAACAAATACAAGCCAATATTGATAGTGCTCATAAAACATCTACAAATCTGGTGAATTTTATTTGATGAAGTTTATATGATGCAGTAATAGAAGCATCAGACCACCTTGGCTGCTTATTGATCAAATCTAGTGAGCAGGGAGGAATGTTAAAAATATTACTATGCCTTAAAAAGCCACTTCCAACGTCAGTTAATGTTATTCATTATTATTAATTTGTCACTTGAATAATTACAATGTTTTATCTTGAGCTTGTATTTTATTCAGAACAAATACTAAGACATATTATGTTTTATAAACATCAAAGCCATGGAAAACTGTAAAGAAACAAACATACTAATATTGTTTTGCCAGGAATGGGAATCATGCCCACAAATATTACATCTATATTAATGCATATTTACCTGTACAGCCTCTTTGAATCTTGAAGGTGTTTTCCTCTTCCTTTTACCGCTAACTTCTATTTCTTTTAAAGGATCAATATTGTCTGGTGGTAGTTCAATAACATCAAAAGGTTCGTCCACGAGTTTAACTTTCTTAGGCCGGCCTCGTTTTCGCTTAGGCTTGTCTAAGCCCTGAGCTTGGAGGACCATGGGGTGTTTTTCTGGATATACTGTTTCAGGGTTAACTGAAAATTTTTTTTTTTTTTTTTTTATTGGAGCACGACATGTGACTTTGTATCTACCTGGTGGTGAGCAGACCTACAAAGTCCATGAATGGGGTCAATCAATAATTGTTCTTAAACAATATTGATCGCTCCCACTATGCCGGCTAAATGATGCGATTACAAAATGGGGGGCGACAATGACGAATTGCATTACGAGAATATACTCGCTGCCTTATCGTCAATTCAATCAAATAAACATATGTGGAGGCCAAGTTGGTTAGACCTTACACTTAAACACACTTAGAGCCCGATTTCACGAACCCTAACAAAGTTAAGTGACAATTAATGACAGTTGTTTCATAGCAAATATGTCAAAATTCTTATTTAGGGGCTCCTTTAGAGTTAGGGATCTTTGGTGAAATCTGGAATTAGGTCCCTGGTTTAAACCCCGGTGTACTAATGTTTTTAATCAAAAAAATCATGTACATTTGTTTCACACCACCAATATTAATAGTGTCTCTGAGAGAATGTTAAGCTGTTTGTCCCAGTGTCACTATAATACCAACTTGTAAAACTGTTTATAGATGGGTTATTGAGTCTAACCAAACATTGCGACGAGCTAGCCAGTTGTTTGGTGTAGACTCATACATTGGCTATGACGAGGTGGGATCAAAATCCCCTCTGCTGGGTACCCTGAGGCCATCTAGGCGGTTATTTTTTATATTCAAGTACCCCTAGTGTGAGTTTTCTAACTATTACTTTCCGTTTGAGTTAACTAAAATTTGTATGGGTAATAGTTCAGCACTCCAAGCGGAAATTTTTAGAACTGAAAATGCGCGTGTGTGATTGGTCCAAATGTTAACGCAGTAGTATAGTTAATGCGAAAGTATATGTTAAAAAAACTCACACTAGGGCTACTGTACAAGGTAGAGATAATCTAATTTAAAACTGCAGATACAAAGGTTAATAAATGACTTACTTTCGCATACAAGTAATTCAGGGTCTCTTTGTTCAGCATCTTCATTAATTACTAGTTTGTATTTTTCACTATTGCTTTGGATTAGTTCCCGTAAAAGTTTCTGGAATTTATAGCAAAACTTTATTTAGGTATTCCCTCATAAATTAAGGTACCTTATTTATAGGACTATCTTACATACAATATTCAATAATTCATTTAGATGATGTCTCTTTTTCAGAATTTTACATTTGGTAAAAAAAGATAAGATTCATTTGAGTTTATATTAATGTAAATAATAATATATCCAGGACTACAACACGGTCTTTAAAGAAGAATGCATGACTATTCCTTTACCAGCATTTGCAATTACAGAGAAGTAAAATAATATTCCATTAGAATTCTCAGACATCATGGCGGTTCTTCAGGCTCTGAAGAACAAGTGCAACATCACCATCATGTCAAGTCTCATATACAAGGGCCATCACTGTCCAGCAGCAGGTAGGAAGAACAGGTTATCTTTGAAAAGGACAAAAATTATGGAACAGGGCAACAATGCGCCTGATATCTGTTCCGTTTCGCTACCTATAATGCAAGACATTAGCGATGCTTCTAAAAAACCGACTGCTGCTGTATTAATGTTTTAACCAAATTTTAGAAAAGTTACATACCTGTCCCTTTATAATCAAGTTGATGAATTCCATGGTGGCTTCCAATTGAATATTGCATCCTGGACATATCGTTTGCGGCAAAATCCCATCGTCAGTCAACTATAATAATTTATGTAAAATTATAAAAGGTTTTTGTTATTGTTTTGTATTAGCCATCGATCTTTAATTAAATAACCTAGTAGTTATACGAAAATTTAAATTATAATAAATCCGCTCAAACAAGTAACCGCTTATTCATAAGTAGACAAATCTAAATAAAATTAATATAAAAAGTCATTGAAAACGGATGATAAATCATCCGTCAATCCAAACGCCATTTTCCTGAAGTCAAAATAGCTTCAAATTAATTAATATAATATGATTTACCTTTATTGGCAGATATGTGTTAATCAGTTTACTGAGATTCTGTTCATTTTCATTTTCAGAATATAAAAAACAACCATTTTCGCTTTCTTCTGCACATAATCTACAAATTAAAGAATTATTTATTGATGAAAACACCATTATTCGCCGATTTTTATAATAGCGCCATCTACTTCCGACTAATGACAGCTTGAAACTTAAGTAGTAGTAGTAGTATTATTTTTTCCAAAGGAAAGGCAAAGAGCATGTACCCATGCAGCCTAGTCGTAGATTTTTCTCCAGGGGCTTTATTCCGAGTTTTGACATGTTCACCGTCGCGCATTTTACGTAAAGTACGGGTATTGAAATGTAAGTTCTATCGTGTTAATTATAAAGTTGAAATTCCAATGCTCCATACATGTTCAAACTTGCGAAGAATTCGTGTATTTCAAGATGGCTGCATTATAATAGCCAACCTACTAAACTACATACTATATAACCATTGGAATAGAGCTTATATTTCCAAATTTATAGTTTGCGCAACGTCTTGTCGTGATTAGCGGTTGCAAACTCGGAATAAGGCCCCTGTTTTAGATATTTTCTATTGTGTTGATTATGAACTTGAAGATGTAGATGTAGTTTTCTTCTCTTATTAACAAATCTTTTACTGAGCTTGGTATATCATCTTCTCTATATAAGTTTTGTAAATCAGTAATCAATCAATTAGAGGGAAGATTATAAAATGTAGGGCATTCAAAGAATATATGGTCTATGGTTTCGTTACTTCCTGTATCACAGTCGGTACGTTTGAGTACTGCGTAGGCGATTGGGACATTTTCATGCGATGTAAATGTGAGTTTAGTCTATAGTGTCCAAATCTAAGACGGCATATAGTGGTATAGTACTTTTTAGGTTTATAGATTTTTGATTTATCGAACCATTCATATCGATTTGACGTTTCTCGGCGATCGAGTTTTACACATAGACAATATTTCCTATACAGGGGCCTTATTCCGAGTTTGCAACCGCTAAAGACGACAAGACGTTGCGTAAAACATAAATATTGAAATATAAGTTCTATTTCAATGGTTATATAGTCTGTATTAGGTTGGCTGTAATAATGCCGCCATCTTGAAATACACGAATTCTTCGCAAGTTTGAACATTTTATGAGCATTGGAATTTCAACTCTATATTTAATAAGATAGAACTTATATTTCAATATTTATAGTTTACGCAAAATGCGCGACGGTGAACGTGTCAAAACTCGGAATAAAGCCCCAGTTTTATCCATCGACGCGTCGATCGGTTTGTCGATGTGGCTTACAAAACTACTCTGATTGGAGGAGAGCGCGTTAATAGCGGAAATCGTTATTTTGACAATCTAACGATCACGAACCAGAATATGGCCGCATGTCGCGTTTCGAGTCGGTAGCGCGGGCAGTATTTCGTGGCGACATCAATAATCAGCGCGACCGACAAACCGTGTTATTTTTTTTAGCGATGCCAAATGGCATTAATTTATATATTCATTTAACATTTTTGTTGCCACTTTTTGACAAGAAGTAACTATTTTTAATTAAATAATTGATAATTAAACATTATACTTCCTTAGCATATATTGTTTAGTTAAGGTGGCTTAATATCCGGTCTCGTAGATCAGTACATCTGCTGTCCTTTTTATATAATAATATACTATATAACCCTAATACTCCCTCTTACCTTAAGACTCGTTTTCTTTTCCTTGGTGATTCGCATAATCGTCCCCTCCGTTCCTCTGTCAATAACCTTCTAAAAATCCCGTCACACGTCTCTTCCAAATATTAAGATTCGTTCACGGTGTCAGCTGCTCGCCAGAATTTGCTTCCTCTGACTATAAGATAAGCCCCTTCCATGGGGTGTTTAAACGCTTGCTCACTGCTCATTATCTGAACGCTTAAACCAGATCCTCATGGCAATTTTTGTTTGGTATGGTATGTATGTTTATTTATTATATTATATACAGTATTTAAGTAGTTTAAATATTGTTATGCATCATTGTTAAAATTATCTATATCCTTCTATCGAAAAGTTCTGCACCCTAAGCATATTTCACTCTCTCAAAGGTTAGCTGGTAGAAAATGCCTAAGGCATTAAGCTCGCCTATGTACAATTTTGTGCAATAAAGATTTTAAAATAATATTTATATATATATATATATATATATATTTTAATTGTTTAAATACAATCATTTTATGATATTACAATTAGCTGAATTTACTTACATCATATTATTTTTTTATATACACAAAAATACACATAAGATTTATACATATATAAGACTATATATATGGCACAAAAAGGTAGTTGGCTACACCGTGGTTAGCAATAGTTCTCAGTTTCGTTATAATTAAGTTTAAGAAGAAAATCTCTGATCATATGTTTTGCTCTCTGAACAGAGGAGCTTGCAAGCACCTTTCCAAATACTTTCAGTAATTTGTTGTAAATAAATTGGGAACTGTAATTACTAAAGCGCTTAGCAAAAGTAGTTTTTACAGGCCCAATAGGGATCCAAACATTACGTTTATCCATGTTGTTGGAGTATTCGAGGGAATTGATGAACGATTTGTGGGCGAACACTCCAGCTTTTAGGAGATGCGTTTGCCTTACTGTTAATAGTTCGCATTCCGCGTATGTATAGTTCACTAGTTGGATAATTGAATGGTTTCCTTAACATTCCTTAACACTTTTAATACGAAACGTTGGGCTCTCTCAAGTTGTATCATGTGGGTTTTGGCAGCATTACCTCAAGTACCTATACAGTAAGTCAGCAACGACTGCGGTATAGCCTGATAAACTGATGTCATCTGCCGAATTGCGTAATAACTTCATCAGGTGTATTAATTTACGTATACGTCCAGACAGTACAGATATGTGGGACTTAAATGTCAATTTTTCATCTAGAGTGACGCCCAGATATTTAATGTTCTCAGATCTTTTAATTTCCGGAGACGAACAGGACTGGATGGGATCCCAAGCTTCTGAGTATTTGCAATAATGAATTTTAATAGTACATTTTTGATTTGACTCAGAAGATTTGGTTATATGAAAGCGAGGTATTTTGTTTTTTCCGTGTTCAGTGAAAGAAGGTTACCATCGAGCCATCTCGACACTGTGACCAGCCCTTTTTCGGTCCGGCGGAAGACGCCTTCCCAGGTTGTGTCGTGAAAAATGACAGCTGAGGCATCCGCATAACATATGACTTTAGCATTTGTTAAAGGGTAGCCCAGCATATCATTGATGTACACAATAAACAAGGACCGCCCCAAAATGCTGCCCTAATTGATGTTTTCCTGACAGCTGAGTTGGGAATCCACTCTGAGACACTGTCTGCGGCTTGTCAGATAACTGGTGAACCAATCAAGAGCGATTCCTCTTATCCCCATGCATTCCAGTTTTCCTAACAGGATTGGAAGCGAGACGGTGTCAAATACTTTCTCCAGGTCAACGAATACCCCAGTGCAAGCAAATCCTTTGTTGAGGTAACCAGATACCAAATCTGTAAGTAGTGAAGTGGCATCCTCAGTGGATTTTTTGCGACAAAAGCCAAACTGTTTGTTAGAGAGAAGCCTGTTATTCTCCAAGTAAAAAAAGCAACCGATTATTTACAACCTTTTCTAGTAACTTAGAAAAGGTGCTAAGCAAGGTTAGGAATCTCTTTAGAACCATTTTTATGTATCGGCGTAACTGTTGAGATTTTCCAAGCGTCTGGAAAAAACACCCGAAGACAAACTGAGATTGAAGATATGCACTAGTGGATCCGCGATAACGTCTACCAGACGCTTAATTAATACATTTGTGATGCCATCGGGGCCAGGGGCTCTATCTATTTTTAGGTTGCTTATAAGCTTGGTTACCTCTAGTACATCAGTTGGGTGCAGGAAGAATCTGCGAGGGCAATTGTAATCCAATTTGACTTTCAAGGCGATATCTGATTCTGTGGAGTTTAATTTATGTAGTTTAGTGTTAGCTAATTGTTGCCCTATTGTGGCGAAATATTTATTACATTTGTTAAGAGAGTCTTTAGCATTAGTATTATTAGCACCTAAAAGATCATATGGGAGTCTTTTGCTTTCCTGAGTAACAAATGTTTTTGATATTTCGCCACAGTTTCTTTGGGTTACCTTTATTGTCTTTCAGCAATTGGCGTTCGTATGCGGTTTTGAGTTGCCTTAGTAGCTTATTAAAGAAATTTCTGTACCTCAAATATATTGTTTTCAGTATTGGATCACTCGGACGACGCTTAGACTGTAAGTGTAATTTGTCTCGGTGTTTAATGCATCGTAAAAGGCCAGCTGTGATCCATGGCTTAAAGATTAGTTTCGCGCGACTGACTCGCACTTCCCGTGTGTACTCTTCTATTTTTGATGTAATTAATGATGTAAAGGTAGATACTGCTTCTGACGCGTCTGTATGATTTGTCACCAAAGACCAGTCTACTGCGCGAAGATCTTTAACGATGGCATCGTAGTTTGTCTTTTTGATTGGAGTATTACGTTTTTCTTCTTTGTGGCCGCTAATTTAACGCCAATAATAGCTATGTCATGATCCGTAATATCTGTCGAGCAAACAATGGCTTCAATTTGGTAGTTGCTTTTAACGAAAATATGATCAATGCATGAAAGAAGACGTATTGGCTTGCAGATAGCAGGAATTAGCCCATGTTCTGCTGTTAGGCATAAATATTTGTCTTTACGGGAAATCGCAACTTCTGGCATTATGTTTATTGATATCACCACCGAATATAATGTCTTTTTCTAGGAATAGCGTATTAAGGAGGATGTCAAGGGAGGTTAGGAAACCATTAGGGGCCTGACCAAAGAACACGATCGCCAATCGAATCGCCGCATCGATCTATAAAAATGTATAGTATTTTTTCTCTATGGGTAGAGCCTGATCGACAAGAAACGTCAAATCCCATACAATTGGCTTTCGATGGGTATTTCGATTCGATTATCGATTGGCTCTTTGGTAAGGGCCCAGTACAATGGACAGATAGTGAACGGTAAATACCTACAACAGTGGGTCCATTTTTTAGCTTAATAACTAAGCAGTTAGCATCACTGAAGATGGGTTCATGTGGCGTGGCTGACCACATATTTAACATAAATAACCACTCCTCCGCTTTTATAATTGTGTTTTCGGAAATGTGACATCCTGTTAGAATTTCGATTCGATTATCGAATGGCTCTTTAGTAGGGCCACTGGGCCAAAAAAAAACAGCGACACGTGTCAGCGATGCTAAGGTCCGAACCATGGAGATATAATAGGGAGGTGCCCATGGCCCTTAAATCGTTTTCCCAGTTTTGAGAACAGAAGATGGCCGCCGCCATACAAATTAAAAATAAAAAGTAAGAACACAAGCAGCCCTTGAGCGTTGATTGGTTGAAGTGAGAACAGAATATGGCGGCAACGAACTCGTTTGACATCTCATGACAGATCATCTGGGGCCTGACCAAAGAACACGATCGCCAATCGAATCGCCGCATCGATCGTTAAAAATGTATAGAAATTTAGGCCCCAGGGGCCTTACCAAAGAGCCAATCGATAATCGAATCGAAATACCCATCGAAAGCCAAATGTATGGGATTTGACGTTTCTCGGCGATCAGGCTCTACCCATAGAGAAAAAATCCTATACATTTTTATCGATCGATGCGGCGATTCGATTGGCGATCGTGTTCCTCTGAAGTAATGGACGCTATAAGTCTGTTTCCCAGAATGGACGCAACACCTATACCAGGATCTATATATATATATATATATATTTATATTCCTTTAAATCGTGCTCAGCGTTAGATTCTTTATGTTAGTTTGTTATTTCATAATTTATTTATATAAAATCCATGATTCTTTCTGTACCAATGCAAATTATACATTTATTATAAAACTTCAACAGTCGAGGGTCACCTATCTCCATGGAAAAGCAACTTCTCAATACTTTGAGGTTTTTTGTACCAGGATTCCAAGTAATATACATATTTCAGCGAGCATTGGCTTGAGGCGTTGCTTGGCGTAGCTGCGTCAATTTACTCGATTATAGTGCGAAGTGGAAGATCGCTTGAGTATTACTTTCGTGAGCACGACTTGAGACAGTGCTTAGCCATGACTATTAATCCGGACAAGTGATTCCTTTTGATATCACTTTTTTTTATTTGTATGGCAGCGCCCATCTTTTGTTCTCAAAACTGGAAGGGTATTTTAAGGCCCATGGGGACCTCTCTAATTTATTTCCATGGACATTAGATAAAAGACTGGAAACTATCATATATTAAAATTAATAATACTCTAAGCCATTGTCTGCACACGGAAAACAGTTCCCTTGTTTTGAACGAAATTTTAACAGATCATTATCGATCGAATGCAATTATTACTATGACAGTTCACCTTTCACCACCGAGAGGCACTTAATAGCATGAATGATAACCGACTGACGATTGTCGAAAACAGCGCTAATCTAGCTTTTAAGAGAAAGGTTCCACGAGTATTTCGAGTACTTTCATCTCATCGGTTCATTAGCTGTCAACGCAAACGATTGCACGCTTTAACTTTTGCCCACCTAGGTTTCGACATATATTCGATCATCGACAGAGGTCGACGATTGACCTCCTTCTCACTCCGCAGTTTTATCTTAATACTTAAGATATCGGAGATCTCCTAATGTGGCCGCAGTAGAAGAGAAGAAAAAATGGATAGTTTTTGAATGAAAAAAAAAAACTCAATAAACGTTTAGAGTATAGTCGAATAGGTATAATCTGTGGGTATAATATATTTATAAATCTTAAAGTGTTTCCCAGCTTCATTTTCCATTTTGTATGACGTCCAATCACAAGCTCTAAATGCGACACAAGCTCTAAATGTTGAATCTGCTGTACAGTAATGTATGTGTTTGACGTACTTCAACTTTATTCACCATCCATCTGCCCGACGGTCGCGGTGGTGGGGGCTCTCGCTAGGTGAAAATTGCGTGCAAGTCCTGGGGTCTGAGAGAAAAACAGGCGAGGTGACATGTGGCGTCACCTCAGTCAAAAACGTATATATTTTGACATTGATAGTAGGCGTGAGGTACGCTGTCACCTGTCAAAGTCTATACAGTTTTGATAGAAAACGACGCGAAACATCGCCGTCGCCTCGCCTGAAATTTCTCTATAGCCCGCGTAAGCCAATAATAATATTATTTGACGTACGTTAAGTCTATTATTCACGGTCGTTTAGCATCGTGCATGACCAGCGGCCACATTCTGTTTAATATTACGTGAGCGTTAGATTGTCAAAATAACAAATTCCGTTATTAGCGCGCTTTCCTCCAATCAGCGAAGGTTAAAAAACTACTCTAATTGGAGGAGAGCGCGCTAATAGCGGAAATCGTTATTTTGACAATCTAACGATTACGTTAAAAGAAACAGAATGTGGCCGCCGCAGGGGCCCTACCGGGAAGCCACATGAAATACCGATCGACACGTCGATCGGTCGAAAAATAAAATGTATGTGATTTGAAAATTTTCGGCGATCTAGTTCTACCCATAGATAAGATTTCCTATACTTTTTTATTCATCGACGCGTCGATCGGTTTGTTGATGTGGCTTCCCGGTAAGGCTGCGTAGTCCGCTTTATCCTTTCCTATACAGTAAAAAAATTAAGGTCTTGGCTGAATGGTCTATGCCCTTGTCAATCTCACGAGGATAAATAAAACACCATCATTACATTGAAAAAAATAACTCAAATAAAAATAAACGTCAAACGTCGGTCCTTTTCCGGTTGAGATTTTGAGGCTGTTGGCCGTAGTTTCGGTTTTTATTATTTAGAAATCGCCTTTCATCTGCCACAATGAGGATTTATAAGGATATTATTACAGGTAAATATTATTGACATACTTTGTTATTTTGTATTTTGTTTATATTTTTATTTCAACTACTTTATAATTTTGTTTTGACATTTCCTCAGATGTATTGATGTTCCAAATTTACAACAATTAATAAAATGCCACATCGACACCTGATTTGTATGTTCTTTTCCTCGATTTTCAGGTGATGAGATGTTCTCAGATACCTACAGAATGAAGCTGGTGGACGAAGTTATTTACGAAGTCACCGGTAAACTTATCCAGAGAAGTCAAGGAGATATCCAAATTGAGGGATTTAACCCATCCGCCGAGGAGGCCGACGAGGGCACAGACTCCGCTACCGAAAGCGGGGTGGACATAGTTTTAAATCACAGGCTCTGCGAAACCTACGCTTTTGGTGACAAGAAATCGTACACTCTATATCTCAAAGACTATATGAAAAAGTGAGTGAATAAGTGAAAGCATGAACAAAAGTGACTAACAGTATTTATGGTGTATATTTTGTGGTAACAAGGGTAAAGGTTTAATTCATGGCTTTTGGTAAAAGTTTAATGTTTTTCTGAGAAATAGTATTACACATATTATGTTACTTGCCATTTACCATACCAAATTCATGATTCATAATCATGAATTTGGTATGGTAAATGGCAAGTAAAATTTTCATGTCTAATTATTATGCATGTGGCAATTATTTTTATAATAACAATAATTATTGAAAAAATACCACATGTGGCACTCAAGCTACTAGAGAGAGAGAGTAGATTTTTATACCACAAAAAAAATATTAATAAATCTGATATGCATATTTACTAATATTTAAAGTGTAAATGGTTTATAACATGTGGTTATTTATTGTCAATCTACTTTGAATCAATAATAAGTGTTAAGATAATAATTCTGTAATTGTAAATTTTATGCACAGTATATTAGTATTTTATTTGTTTCATGTTTTATACATGAAACAAGTAAGCATAATAAATTGCTTAAAGAAGTCTCCATTTATCCTACTCTCAGAAAAATCTTAAACATTCCTGCTTAAACATTGAAAATGTTGTGGATACACATGCTCTTTAGAAGCTCATAACAATATACTAATACAGTGTTTAAGTTTTAAATGTTACTTTATTGATAGTTTATTTCTGGGGATAAGTATTTGGGATGGGTAATGGTTTAGTTTATTTTGAGGACAAAATGCATGCTTTTATATTAGCATGTGTGTCTGCATCTTTTAGCTGTAATAAATAGCAACAAATGTGTTAGTGGTGATGCATTACTACCAAGGATTAACCAATTAAATATTGTTTAGTAGCACAACACTAGGAGTGTGATTTTTTTCATCATTACAGGAGCATAATTTTTAAATGCTATTGAAACCATTCAATAGCGTTAATAATTTAT
The DNA here is from genome assembly GCA_947458855.1 of Monopis laevigella. Taxonomy (NCBI): domain Eukaryota; kingdom Metazoa; phylum Arthropoda; class Insecta; order Lepidoptera; family Tineidae; genus Monopis; species Monopis laevigella. The sequence goes on along the minus strand of OX381583.1, from coordinate 3,068,322 downwards.
GCGTAATTTTTTAATAAATGCTATTGAAATCATTCAATAGCATTTATTTAAAAATAATCCTACAGAATATATAGTTATCTGTATATAAATCATTAATTAGGTATTGTACAAAATAGTAATTACTAAAAAACTTAGGTAACTATGTACTCATAAAATTATTCACTTAAATAATGTAATGTAAATGTAATATTGAAAAATGGGAATTATTTGACAAGAAAACTAAAGTTATACTAAATTCCCTATTAAGTTATATACTATTATATTATATATAGCATTATCTAACAATGTAATTTAGTTGGATAATATCACAAATATTAAAGTTTTACTAGTTTTCTTGGGATATGCAGCCTTTGTGGCTTATATGGAGTAGATGCCACTGCAAACTAGCTAATTTTCAATGTCTTAAGTTTTTATTGTGAACTTAAGAACCTAATAACAAAAAATATATATTAAAGAATGGGCTTCCGACAAAAATAAAAATAGTTAATTTTATTTCGAAAATATGGCCTATAAGAAACTATTTTCGTTTATTTTTAAAATAATTAACTGGTTTTTGAGATATTAATATTTGAAATCTAAAAAACTGTGTGACGTCACAAGCACGCTATCACAGATTAAATAGAGTACTACGTACACGCTGTAATAGACTTAAAAGATGTTAAAAGCAAACTATTGGATAAATGTGGTGCAATATGCACCTTTATTAATGAATGCGTAATATAATATATCATTTATACATATTAAAGAGTGGTAATAATATAAAAGTATTATTTTTATATTTTATTGCTATTATAGTTAAGGACAATAAAAAATCTTGACAAGGTTGGCCATTGAAAAATAAATTCAATATTATTTTTTTTATAGCAGCCTGTTTTTTTTGCCAACTGGATAATGACTTATCACAAAAAAAAAATGTTCAAACACAAATATCTTAATACCAGTTTTTAAAATTGATAAAATATGAATTAGTTTCTTAATTTAGCCTATGTTTTGAAATTAAAAATTTATTTTTTTATTTTTCTCGGAAACCCATAGTTGAATGGCTTATTTAAACATTCTCAATTTTGCAACACCTAAACCAGCAGCCTGCAATATGTATTAGTATATTATTTCTGGTTTACGTAGTAGCAGCTTAGTATGTGAGTGTAGTTATTATGTCCTACATATTATTATAATTGGCTTTGACAGTGACTTAACACATCCTCTGTTGTAAATGTTTACCCTTAAAACTTTTCAATTGTATAATTTAATTTATCAATCTCAAACCAAAAGTAAATATATTTTTAAGTGTACTTTTTTTAATTTTCAGATTAGTGGCAAAGTTAGAAGACAGTGCTCCAGACCAAGTAGATGTCTTCAAGACCAACATGAACAAAGTTATGAAAGACATCCTCGGCAGGTTTAAGGAACTGCAGTTCTTTACTGGGGAGTCTATGGACTGCGATGGAATGGTAGCAATGATGGAATACCGCGACATCAACAATGTCTCTACACCTGTCATGATGTTCTTCAAACATGGACTTGAAGAAGAGAAATTCTAATTTGCAAAGCTTACAGCAAAGTTTTGTCATTGCATTTTCATCTCAAATATTTATTATTTATTAAATAACTACATGCTACAACTGCCAGCGTTTGATATCTAACCATATTTTTTAACAATACTGAATGAGAATGTTTACAAATATAATTCAATGAACAGTTTTTTAGTTCCTTTTATTTGTTTTTCAATCTAGCCAGTTTCTGACATATTGACAAAATAGACTTATTTTTAAACCCAAGTTTAATGGTTAATTGACAAAACCAAATATTATGATGCCTTATTATGTATTGGATCAATATTTTAGGAACAGGTGGGCAATTCTCGCGCTTTCGACATTAATCTCGATTCGAGATTTTTAAACGAAAAATGACAAAATATGCCATTTTTCGTTTTAAAATATTGAACATTAAACGAAATAAATATTAATAAATATATTAATATTGAACGAAAAATGGCATATTTAGTCATTTTTCGTTTAACTCGTTTATCAATTTCGAATCAATATGAATATCGAACATACTTACTCTTATATACATACACTCCTACACACACACTCACACTATCACACATCCACCCCTATACAAAACACTCACACTACACAACTGTATAATTATAATAATATATTACACAAATACACTATATTAAAATATTACCTTTAACACATAAATTAGGAAGAAATGTTGTAAAATAAAAATTGAGATAAAATAGATTAGTGAAATAACTGTTATACCTACTTACGATTTTTTAGATAAGAAAGAGAGGGATCATCTAACACAAGTATTCTTATACTTTGTAGATGGTCCCTATCATTATAATTGTTTAAGTACTAATGCTTTGTTAAAGTAAATAAAGAATATTTTATTTTATTTATTTATCGAAAGCGCGAGAATTGTCCACCTGGAAGGATACATAATGTGATACGTCAATTTCAATAAAAAAAAAATTTAGAGAAAATAAATCATTAAAAATTTAATTTCAACTTTATAGTATAAAAAAAACTTTATTCAATGAATTAAAAACCCCATTTGGTTTTTTAATTAATTAATGTAAAAAAAAAGTTGTCAGTTAAAAACAGAAGTAAGGATCTACCATGAGTTTTTGTTTTGTATTGATGTAATGTTAATACACATTATGTTAATACAATGCAAAATTTTACTTGAATACTAAAAAAAAACTGATCCTTTTAGTAAGATCGCAACCTTAGCGCATAGATAATACATTAAGTGAAAAAAAAAAAAAAAAAAAATGTTTTCGCCCCCTGAATCTAGATGGTACTTTTTGGTACAAATATAGGAACTTTTATAGTTAAATAAAGAAGAAAAATGCAGTAATAATATTTCAACAGCTTTTTCTTGTCTTTCATAGTTCCTTTTCAAATTAAAAAAAGGATGTAGGTACATCTAGCCGTTAAATAAAAGAATATACTTGAACTTCAAATTATTTGCTGTTTAAAAGACAAGAAAAAATAATGCGTCGCCGGTCATACGCGTTTTGTTTTATAAAATTTTATTTACATTTGCAGAGACGTCTACAGTACCCCAAGTGTGAGTTTTCTAACTATTACTTTGATTTTGAGTTAACTAAAATTTGTATGGGAAAAAGTTCAGCGCTCCAAGCGGAAATTTTGACAACTAAAAATGCGAGCGTGTTTGGTCAAAATGTTAACGCAGTAGTATAGTTAACGCGAAAGTAAATGCTAAAAAACTCACTAGGATAGCCAAAGCTATTTTTTGTTGAAAAAAGTTAAAAGTTCATTAATTCCTAGGCCCTACCACTAGTTGACGTTCACAATTCACATTCAATTTGTAAGTTGAAGTCTCTATAGTTAATAAAGTCCATGGTAAAGTGTTGTTCCCTAAAATGGTAGCGCCACCTGTTGTAAAGACTTAAAACTTATCCGTAAAAGGTCTTTAGTACAACCTTTTTTCCATAGGTGGCGCTGTAGTAGTTTCATGTATTTTTTTGTAAGCGCACTGCATTTAATATGTAAGTATTTATTGCATAGATTTAATCTACTTAAAAATATTTTAAAATGAACTACTTGTCCTACCCGAATAAAAAAAGAGCTTTTACAGGTGGAAAAAAAATCGTGGTTGGAAGGTAGGTAGGTACCCTAAATATTGATGAAAGAAACCTTTATTTTTAAAATAAGTGCATTCTAAGATACCCGGGAATCGAACGCGCGAAATCCTTTTTTTTATGGAACCAATTGATTGCGTCATTCATTAGCTGTAGGTACGTTCTAGTTCTAGATAATGATGCGAGCGCCACCAACTGTTTCATTTAAACGATATTAGTTGTTTGAGCATCGTCAGTATGGGCTTCGAAAACCACAGAGGCTGATTTTAGACGTTAATTTTTGACTACTATTTTTTCAAATAAACTATATTTTAATATGTTTAAATAAAATAATTTAATGATATTAGAATTATTATTTATATATATTTTTATCATTAAAACCCCCCCACAACACGATCGAACGGAGACTAAAAAAAATTGAAACATGACTGGTTTAAGAAAGCCTCTATAACTTTGCTAGGCCGACCGACCGGATTCGTTACCACCGCCTATACAAATGAAAAAACCGTCAAGTGACGCTAATCATGTTTTAGTCTGTGGGTCCCGGTTTTACGGAGACTCCTGCATCGATAAAGCAGCGAGGATATTAAATAAACTCGTAATGCAAATACGTCCATGTCGCCACCCATTTTGTAACCGCATTATTTAGCCGGCATAATGGGAGCAGCGGGACGATCAATATTGTTAAATGTTTTGATGATCCTATTCATGGACTTTGTAGGTCTCCTTAACATCAAGAAGATACAAAGCCACAAATACGTGAGGTACAACTTGGCGATTAACATCTAGTTTGGTTATTGTACGGAGTGTTTCACTGACCGGGTCAGATTTGCCCAAAAACCTTTAGTTGTGAGTGGTGTAAAAAATATATATTAAAAATGGTTAATTTTTTTATGTTAAAGGTATTTTAGGTATTTTTTGGCATGTAGAGGCTCTACAGATACGTGGTGGCAGAGTTGGTTAGACTTTGGACTTAAAAATATTAAGGTCCCTAGCTCGAATCCCGGTGTGTACCAATGAGTTTTTAATTAAAAAAATTATGTACATTTGTTTGACAACACCACTATAGTGCCTCGGAGAGCACGTTAAGCTGTCGGTTCCGGTTTCACTATACCAACTTGTGAAACTGTTTATGGATGGGTTATTAAGTCTATTCAAAACATCGCGACGAGCTAGCCACTTGTTCGGTGTAGACTCATACCATCGGCTACGACGAGGTGGGAGTAAAACCCATCCGCTGGGTACCCTGGGGCCGTCTAGGCGGTCTCGGGCGCCGTAAGGCTCCCGTGAAGATATATATATATAGAGGCTCTACCATGGGTTTGCGCATTGTAGCAACGTAACGTATTTGTATACGTTAAGTGAGCAACAACCAATACGATCGCTTTATTCAATTCTGTTAGGTAGAGCCTCTGTTCTATGGCCGCCTTACAGTAGCACACTATTTACGCCTCACCTGTATATTAAGCAATAAAGCATTCTTCTGTGTGGTAATATTGTAAGGAGACCTAAGCTAGTAAATAAAAAGACAATTTCAATTTGAGGTATGTTATATTTATCGAGTTTGTATGTAGACAATAACTACTATAAAGTATGAAATGATCAATAATTCTATTACAAATTTGGTGAAGACTAATCACAATTTTTCATATGTTAATTTTAGAAATTTTTGTATACATTATTTCGGCATTAGCTAGGCACTAGCACGCGACCATGCCTCGAGTCTTTACTTTCTCGAACACACAAAATATTTTATACTTAATACCATAATAATTTATCGTGTAGGTAAAAGTTAAGTGGGATAAGTAGTAAATGAGTTTCCGCACATTTTAATAAAAATTTTGTAACCAATCGTAAAATAAACAATTGTTTTTTACTGTCTTTTTTTGCAGTTGGTTACAAAATTTAGTTTAGGCAGAAATTGATAATTGTTGAAAGTGATTTTTTTAAATTAAAGTCTATTTCTAGGAAAAAACATAGATCTAGAATTAGGTAGGTACAATATAATACAAAATATCACATGAAGGGTACAAACAAATAGGAAATGCAGTACCTAAGTTGTAATTTAGGAAAGTCAACACTTTCTAACTTCAATTATTTTAAGTAAAAGAACTTTTACATAAAAGCTCATGATAAACAGAACAGATATTTTTTCGCTTTGACAGATTATGTTATGTCCATAAGAAGAGTGCATGAATTCACGCGGATTGATTTCCAAAATTTGGTATCTTGTAAAAATTATAAACTGTCACTAAATCGGCTGATTAGCTGATCCTAGGGAAAAAATCTAGCTGCAACAATTTCCATATTAAAAATTTACACCAAGAAACCATTAAAGTCTGTGGTATCCAATATAAAACACATTAAAGAAATTATATTAAAAAAACTCAATTTTTCCTATTCTGGTACCCTTCATTAAATTGTCGCTGCATATAAGTGTAATAGAGTTAGATTCAGAAATCCTATTAATTCTCAAAATTAATTTGAAACATTTTTGAGAATTTGTAGAGTTCTTAATATAATAAATCAAATAGATGCAGCGACTACAATAAATTAAGAGGTAAGTTATAGATATGAAAAATTATTAAAAAAGCTTGAAAAATATATTTAGTAATCATGTACAAAATTACAAGATTATATAAAATGGCAAAGTTGTATTTTTAAGGACTATTGTAAAAAAAATATATATGTTTTTTTAAATATTTTATTTTATTACTATTCTATTGAATATTAATAGATGAACTTTCGATTAATAATTATTTTTATATATTGCATTATTCTTTTAATTTTCAATAGAATGTTAACATTGATCAGTTAGACTAATAAGTTTCGCCATATTGCGGATAACATTGGAACTAATGCAATACCACCCATAATTCCATGCAAACAAATGACAGCTTAAACATCAAAATGAGATATTAATATATTAATCGTCATAAACTTATGTATATAAATTTATCTAGACATAATAATTTTGAGTTTTACATAAAATAGCCAACTGTCATTTTAAAATGCATGGAATTATGAATCTTATTTTAGATATAATTGTCGATTGCAGCGCCCCCAGATGAACATTTTACTGGTCAAGCTTTTATAAATTATGATCTAACTTTTCCGAAAATCAATGAATTTTAATTATTACATGAAGTTTACAACAAGGTTTTTATTGGAGCTCGACTTATTATTTTATATCCACCTGATGACAAGCAGACATATAAAGTAGGCACATAGATGATTAATACATTGTTCATAGCAGGTTCGGTCGCTTCTACTATGCCGGCTAAGATTCGGATTACGAAATGGGCGGTGAAAGATGGATTTGCATTACTAGTCTACGGTAATATCCCGCTGCTTAATCTGCCAATCAACTGCCCGTTTCGTAACTGCAACCTGAGAGGAGACTACCAACTCAACATTAAATCGATGCTGAAGGCTTTTGAAAACCCGTGAACCCTAAAACTGATACATGATTGTTTTTTGATATAGTTCCTCTAAAAGTTTGTGTTGGAAGTGTGCTGGTTAGTTGAATAAACATACAAAATAAAATGTAAGAAGGTACAATAAAAAAATCACTGGGTAATGCGACCGGGGTAACTGTAGGGGATACAACGGTTGTTACCGACAACACCCACAGTGGCCGGCACTAGTACAGTACAATGCCACAGCCACAGCGTCAGTCAATAGCAAATCAAATTTAGACTTTTTTTAATCTTAGAAGAATAAGATCGTATTAAATTTTATAATTAATATTTTAAATATTATGTAGATATAAATATATTTACATTTTTTACATCTAAAATTTTCATATTGGTGTCTTAGTCGATGCACTCTTACAATTTATAAATAAAATATTAGACATTAAAAGATTTATGGAATGGTTTTTGTACAAAATAATATTCCGTCGGAAAGACGGAGTCGCTACAAATCACAAGTTTCATAATCGTCCAACCGAACGAGACTTCACTCAACACTACTCGCCGACCGCACGAGTCCCGCGACCGATTGCACGAGTCCCGCGGCCGATCGCACGAATCCCGCGGCCGATCGTAAGAGTCCGCGGCCCGAGAGTCTCACTCGCGGGCCGCCCGTCGCTCGTTACTCACTACTTATATTATATCATACAAATAAGATGCTCTCCGAACCGAATGAGACACGATGCGGTCCCAGAACTACTAAAGTCACTAAACGTCACTACGCACTACCCGCCGCGTTCTCGAAACGGAACGAAGATTTATTGCTAAAATTTCAAGATCACAAACGATTGAAAGAGTTCACCCGCGACGCGCACTCAGCAGTTGAAGGTGTTGGAGTGGGAGCAGCCGCGCCGGTAGCCGTCAGGGCGCGCGTACCCGTCCGGGCGCGCGTAGCTCTCCGGGATGACCGAGTACTCAGGCTCCGCGTAGTCGGCGCGCAAGGGCCGCGGGAGCGTGGGCGCGGGGTGCCGCGCGTGCCCGTTCTCGGCGCGGCAGTAGCGCGCGCGCTTGCCCTCCGCCAGTGATCGCATAGAGCCGCCTCCGCCCGGAGCCGGCGCGCCGTTGTTGAGCGTGTGCGGGATGTAGGTGAATCCCTCGGCGGGCAGAGAGCCGCCGCCGCCTCCCTCGCGTCTTGGGCGCCGCGCGGATCCGCCGCCCATGTAGAACACGCTCGGGGAGGCGTAAAGCTCTAGCTACAGTTCCGTGACCGGCACAGGGCGCAGGCCGGGCGCGGGCAGTGGGTACTGGGACGGGTGGATGCCGCGCACGATGCAGTCCTCGTCCGAGAACGTCTTCTGGTACTCGAGGTCCTTGCGGATGGCGCGCTTGTTCCACTTGTAGTCCTTAAGCTTCTCCTGTACGCTGCCGCGGTACCGGTACGCCACGAGCACGAGCGCGGCGACCGTGGCCACGCTGGCGACCACCGCCACGCCGATGATGGTCTGCTGTCGCGTATCGTGAAGCATGCAGCCGAGATCGTCCGCGGTGAGCGACCGGAGCTGTCTGTTCTTGAGGTGTTCGGGCGCGGCGCACTGGATCTGCGTGAAATTGCTCCGGTCGTTGAGCAGCTCGTCGAGCCACAGCAGCCCGCAGTCACACAACAGAGGGTTGTCGGCGAGGTCGAGCTGCCGAAGATCTTTGCCCATAAATATGGCTTCGCTCAACGTTACGATTGCGTTGTCTTTCAGGGACACCTGTTTCAATTTTGGCAAGCCTATTAGCGTCCCGTCCTCGATGACGCTCAATTTCTTGTTACTTGCGATCGTAATCGATTCCAAATTTATATTTTGTTCGAACGCTCCGTTCTCTACTCGCTCCAGTTTTGTGGCCGCGGTAATATCCAATACCTTTAAATTCTTAAGACCTCGGAACGAGTTGCGTTCTAGGGCGACGAAATCGTTCTGACCGATATATAGTTCTTCCAAGCGGGTGAGACCGCTGAGTTCCTCGGTGGGGACGACTGCCAACTTATTCTCCAACAAGTTCAAGCTTCTTAAACCGGGTAGTCCTCTGAATGCGTTTTGGCTTACATTTAGGAGTCCGGCTCCGTTCAAATCTAATACAGTAAGTCTATTCAAACCGGCGAACGCGTCGTCCGGGAGTAACGTGAACGCGTTCAGCCCCACGTGTAATTCTGCTAGACTACCGAGCAATCCGAACGACGTCGTAGGTATTTCGTTCAGTTGATTGTCGTCTAAATATAATATTCTCAAAGCGGATAAGCCGGCGAAGGCCCGCGGGTCAATGCGAGATATTCTATTTTGTCCCAGGTTTAGTTCTTCTAATCTGGGCAAAGTGGTAAATATACCGTCGGGGAGATCTTGCAGAAAGTTTCTCTTGATGTTGAGCACCGTGAGCGACTTTAGTCCTTCGAACGTTTTGTTGGTGATGGATGATATTTTGTTATTGTTCAGATGAAGTTCCTGAAGCTTGGGCTGGTAGGAAAAACTTTTGGTGGGTATGCTGACGAGCTCGTTATTGGAGAGGTCTAGGTGTTGGAGTTCGCTGTAGAACTGGAGGGTGCTGTCGATGGTCTTGATCTTGTTGTTGCGGATGATGAGGCGCTGGATGGATGGGTTGAGCGCGATGGGCAGCACGTCCAGGCGGCTCTCCTCGCAGACCACCACCAGCGTCTCGTCGTTACAGCTGCACCCGTACGGACAGCCGAGTGTGGCGGCGCTCGCACATAACACTGATTGCAATACCATCAGCAACACCTGAAATTTAACAAAAAACAATATAAGGAAAGTGAAAAATAAGCATGATAAGTCTCACAAGAGTTGAAATTAATCAACCAGGGAATTGGAGTATTCTAATTCGATTATCGATAAAATAATAATAAAATCGGACATCGAACAACACCTACAGGATAAATGACAGTAGGCATAAGAGTGTGAGTTGAATAAAATTTCTTTAAGTGACCTACTTATCCGCCGACCAATATGGACACCACGGTCTTAGTTGTTTTAAAAGTGGAGGTCGCTTTTCTCGCCACTCAATGACATTCTGAAAAGGTCTCTTGCCGTTGTAGACGTTCCTTCAATTTTGGGACCGCCTGGATTATCCCGGAACGACGGCAAGAGACCGGATGGAATGTCGCTGATTCCACGGAAGATGAGCCGGTGCCTGGTATGGGACGCAACCTGTGTACCTTGGCATCGTCTTATCTACAAGGGACACTTCGGAGTGCGGGAGCAGCGACTTTAACTGCTGAAACACACAAAAGGCGCAAATATGAAAATATTTTAAATGATAAATTACATATTTGTGTCTTTTGCTGTGGAAACACTAGGACCGTGGGGGCCTTGTGCAAGACTTTTCTTTAACTGAACTGTCTTCACGATTGGTCGCCGTCACGGGTGACCGGCGAGCTGGCCATTTCCACGCTTAAAAAAATTGTATCATTATTCAGCGAGGAAATGTTGCCAGCATTCTGGCCACCATGCCACACGGAAAAGTTTTAGTAGATTTGTTTATAATTTAATAGGGTTTGCTATTATTACAAATCATTGTATATGTATTAATCTATAAACCTAAAATAACAAAAAAAAACCCTAAATATAAACAAATATTACCTAAAAATAATACAAGTACCTAGCAAAAAAGAAAAACTACCTAAACAAAAAAAAATTATTATATAAAACAAAAAAACTTACCTACCTATATTTACAAAACGAATACATCGTCTAGGTCACACCCATGCGGCATGGTGCCCAAAACACTGGCAGCGTTGCCTCTTTGTATTGCAATACTAAGGTTAGGGTTTGTAAATATATATTATTTTTTAGATATAGTTTTATATTTTTTATTAGTATTACTTATTTATGTTTTATAAGTTTTTTGTGTAAATAAATTATATTGAAACTTGTGAAGATATCTAAGTATAGTTACTATTTGAATATTTTACTATTTGCAACCTGAGAAATGTTAATATTGTTGATCGTTATTTTCTTCATTGCAAAAGTTAAACATAAGTTTAGGTAATGATACCTGCGTGTGGCGTACAACAAGTTTTGGTAATGATACCTGCGTGTGGCGTACAACAAGTTTTGGTAATGATACCTGCGTGTGGCGTACAACAAGTTTTGGTAATGATACCTGCGTGTGGCGTACAACAAGTTTTGGTAATGATACCTGCGTGTGGCGTACAACAAGTTTTGGTAATGATACCTGCGTGTGGCGTACAACAAGTTTTGGTAATGATACCTGCGTGTGGCGTACAACAAAACCGTAAAGTTGAAGATATATATAAACTAAAGTATTTCATAAATATTTACGGACTGATAAAGAATTGCCATAAATGTTAATTACGTATAATGTAGTGCCTAAATAGACAGCTTCTTTATAATAAATTAAAACGTAATCAGTGTAAGTCGAGAGGCGGAAACGAGGCAAAAGAGAAATGATATTGGAAAGGGAATTTTGCGCAGTTTTAATTTATTAAAATGCGCTCTCCCGGAGGCGCCCGAGGTGCTCCTTTGCCTCTCAAAGAGTAGCAGTTTTATTACGTTGGCTCTTTTCAACAATTAGCCGAGAGTTGAAGAGGTTTGAGTCGGACTGCCGGATTCCACTTACAAAGCTACATTTGCCAGTGTTGTAGCGGACGCGGTTTCAGTCTGGGCTCCATGTTGGATGGATTTAAAGACGTTTCGTTATCTTTAATATCATAAAGTGGAAAATATTTGTTAAATAAAATATTAAATAAACTTATAGATGTTAAATTTATAAAAAAAATACAATTTGTGCATTGGATACACACTGGGTTTATTCACAGGTTTATGCGTGATAACTTTACAAAAAGCTACGCGTTGATTTTCAGAGTGCACTGTGCGTATATCTTTTTATAAAATAATAATGTCTAGGACAATTTACACATATTGCTCTGGACACACACTAAGATCTAGGCTTGTACTATGTGAAGCCTAGAGCTTATTTGTGTCCAGGACACTAGTGTTTAATGTCTTCGTATTATTACCAATTAAATTGTATACTTGTTGAAGTTATCTAAACTTAGTATTTTTAGGGTTCCATCGAATAACGAGCCCCCTTTACTCTGATCACTTATGTAGTCCGTTTAATTTTATTTATTTTACAATGATATTATACTTTATCAACACGCAGACCATGACAAATAGTACATAAAACGTACTATTAGTATTTTTTTTGCCATGGATGAGAATCGACCCACGACATCCGGATACAACGCCAAAGGCTACCACTGGTCTACGGAGGCGATCAAACAACTACACAATTTGGATAAAAATAAATATTCTAATATTTCTATTTGCATTTTCAGAAAAAAAAACCGAATATCGAGTATGACCTAATTCGGTTGATTCGTTTATGATTCGGTTAGTTGCAGCGAAATCACAACATTCGCAAACATGTCGGATTACGGGCTTGTGTTTTGTTCGGACAAGGCGAAATATCCGAAACAATAAAGCTAAGTGTAGGGATGCAAAGTTTTTAAAAACATCGATATATATCGAATTAAGTCGATAGTGATATCTCGGTTGATATATCGGTCTAGTGCGCCGACATATCGGTATTTTATCGATACGTTTAATGTGGTTTCCACAGTAAGAAGAATTTTACTGCAGGCTAAAGGATTTTTGCAGCACATGGAATTGTACACTTGACAGACATTATTCTATCAATACTGTAACTAAAACCTAATAGTCAAACATAAATCATAAAATACAAGAAAAAACACGACCTCTCGACACTGAAACTGACAACTTTTTTTAGACTATCAGTGTTGCCAGTAACAGCAGATAAAAACCTGATTTTGTGGGTAGGTAGGTATTTTAATTTGGGCGGGTTTTTAGATATTTAGTTACGATATATTGAATTTTTCGGCGTTTCGTCGATATCGATAAATATCGATATCTTTAGGCGGCGATATTTATCGGTTTCCGATACTGTTCCAAGTGTTTATGTGAAAGCCGATAGTCACCTAGACCCACTATATACTACGTCGTCTATAAAAATATTACGCTTTCTCACTGAAGAAAGCCACTATATATTTTTTAAATTCTTTATTGCACAAAATTGTACATAGGCGAGCCTAATGCTCTTGAGAGAGTGAAAAATGCTTAATAAACATTTTAAGAAAAAGCTGTCTCAATTATTAAGACTTTATTGCACAGTAAAAAAGTTCGCCTTTTATTTTATTATTAATATATAGAAATGTTTTTAATCAGTGCTCGTATGAATATTTTACCAGACAGGGCATAGATAAACTATTGTCATCTATCTACGAGTACCGAGTGTTATAAAAAAATGCTTTGATTTATTTTGAATAACCGTCGCGTCGTGGGTTCGATTGTAATTGTGGCAAATGATGTTAGTACGTTTTTGGAGTTTGCTATGGTCAGGGAGTTTAAAATATTGTTAACTAATATAATTTTTAACTATTTTGATGTCAGATAATAAAATATTAAATAAAATGTGGTCTACATAAAATTCTAAAAAAAAAATGATGAATGTTGAAAATGTTCTATCTTTACAAATCTGCAGCTAATGCTAGTTTTAAAGTAACTATAAACAACATTGTATTACACACAATGAAACCAACAGTTGTGTTTACGAGCGGAGAAACGTATTAGCGTAGAAATAATGCAGTACGACCGTCACGACTCCGCACGGCTCCGAGCTCCTCAGACAATACGATAAAGAAGGAAAACATAAAAAACACATTTACATACAACTAATACGGTAAAAGCGAGGTATTTGAGACGAAAAAAGGGGAAAATGTTACAGGAAAGTTTAGCATAGGCGTGGCGTGAACAAAATGTGGCGCGGCGTCGCGGTCGGTACGGCCTGCGATATGCAAATCACATAATTGCGACCGCTGCATGCGGATGTGTTAAAAAAATAGCCTCCTCGAACCCCACTGACCGCCGGAAACTTTACCACCCTTTATTTAAATTAAACCTAAAAGTATGGAAACTCTAAAAAATGTGGTGTGTTTACGTTGCGTCGGCCGGACGAGGTCGACGTATTTAACGATTCGAAACGTTTAAATATGTTTTGGTTGTAAAATATCAACAGTAACTCATCTGTATCTCGAAACGGCGATGAAGTTTTCGATTCGCGGATAACTGAAATTTAAATCGAGCGCGACGCAAATGAGTGTTGAGAGCATAACCGAGTAGACGCACGATTAGAGTCGGGATATCCGGGATGCGGGATAAGCGGTCGCCGCACTCGCTTCATTTGTTGCACACAAATCTGTGGTTAATGAGTCGTCGTAACAATGACAATGGGAATATTTGGGACGCGTCCGACCGAAAAATAGGTGCAATCCGCTCCAAACACGCGCGTAATTGTTATTCAGTCGGCGCGTGTGATTTGTAGACGTACAAATAAGCAAATAATTCAATGCGGATCGCGATACAGATTTAATTACGAATCCATTTCCGATACTACTAGTTACTGCTTCATAAATTGTAATTGTGTTATTTGTTCTACGTGATTGTGACCACAATTCGTAATCACTTGTTCATTATCGACAATTATTTAAAATTTCATTGAATATATTATAACTTACAGTCAACCATTACTGGTCTATCAAATTATGAAATTATGTAAGTAAAACGGTTTAGCGGAATAAAGTAATCATGGGAACCGCACCTATGGAGAGCGATTTAATACACTGAACGATTGTACCTATTAGTCCATAAAATAAAAATAAATAATTAATGAAGCAAATACTGACCATCACAACGACGCAGCTCATGATGGAGGGGTCCCTCCGCCGACTCCAACGCGGGATCTGAAACCAAACGAAATAAAGTTAAATTAACAACTCCGATAATTGCAATCAACAAAATTGCAGGTCGCGGCTCAGTCTGTTTGAGTTGCAAATTCTACCCGACCGACTATAATTTGTAGCGGACGACCAACGACATAGAAAAAGCCCCATTATGGTGAGTGGTTGCGAGCCCCGCATGTGACGGTTCCCAGTGAACCCGGCGATTATGCTGTTATAAGTTGACCGAACCGGCTAAAAGCTATTTCTTTAAACGGAGTAATTGCAGGAAAATGAGTAAAGAAGGCCGTATTAGTATCTACGAGCTACTTACGCTCGCGAGCTACTAATTTGCCGGACTTTTGAACTTTGTACACATTCGCAGGGACGTCGTATATGTACAATACGCTCGGAAGGTATATTTACCTCCGCTCGATAAGGGGTCGGATTTCTTTGTAGCGGTCAGGCCACGTCTGTAAGATCTTACATTCTTAGCATTAGTTAGTGTCGTCGCTTCCGTCAGGGATCGGCCACAAAGTCGCAACTATTTAAATACTTCGCGCACAATTTCGGCAAAACGGTTTCCCGGGATGCCAACTATGTAGAAAGGAATACCTCCCGCTACGCGTGTACAATCCTACGTGATTCGCTTTTCTAGAGTTTTTCGAGAGCCGTTTATATTACTCGCACACACGGCGTAGAGATTTTGTAATAGAATTTCTATTTCTGTGAATAAGGACGTTCGGTTTGGATGGCGGCGACAACCTCCCTTCCGTACATTCACAAAAATGGAACTTTGATTTTGGTTTCATTTGTATTTGGTAAAGTGAAGATAGTTTTCTACGGGATTCATCCACGTTTCACTTTATGAAATGGGAGGATGTCGCGCGCCGCAGTGTGTCGCTCACGATAGGTGTCCCGACGCGTTGTTTTGCTACGGCGGCAGACGGGGTGGCTTGAATGGCATTGTTGCGTCCATTTCTGTTTCAGGGGAATTTCAGCCGGAAAGTTGGCAAACTTAAACTTTCGTTTCGCGTCGGTTTGTTTGCGGCACGCCCGGCGCGGTCATTACGACAGTGAACGCGCGAAATTCCCGCTTTAAAGTAATTTGCAACGTCACAGTGGCCCGAATTTCCGAAATAACGACCCTCCTAAAACGTATTTACAAATGCAAAACAAAGTAGAGCTATGTAATGACTTCGCTAGTTTGAGAAGAAAAATATTTGTTTCGGTCGTTATTGTGGAACATCGAGCCTCCATTAATAACGAGGTCTGAAGTGTTCACACTTCGCTATCAAACTATTCACAAATTGAATAAAACTGTCGACTCATAAGATAAACATACTATAATACATATAAAGAGACCTATGTGTCTTTATAATAATAATAATATGTAGGACCCGTATTGTGCTGGTGATAACTAAGCCTTAGATTTGCACTAAGTGAACTAGAAACAAAGATACTAATGCATACTACACTACTTTGATATGCTTTGCTTCCATACGTTTTTAAACCGTACGGCTGAGACTTGGAACTCCCTCTTCTGTTTTTCTAGACAGTTATAACCTGGGTTATAACAATCTGTTTTTTTTTTAAGTTTAGAGTAAATATGCACTTACAGAGTAAGGTGATCAGATAAAACGCATTCCCTCTCAATTTAAAAAGTATACTATATTTTATTAATAATTATAGTATTACTTAAAAATATTTATTCAAGTAAAACGACGCTTCGTCATCCGTTAACGACGTAACATAGGTATCAATTCCTTTTTCAATCTAAGTGCTTTTACTGCGAAAGGAAACTGTTAGTTTTGTGTACCGAGGAAGGTAAGAGCTTGACACTCCCTTTCCAATCGTCTGCGAACAAATAAATAAAAAGATGGAGCGAAATCCGACAGGGGTCTGGATGTAAGAGGCTGAAGTTTACCTTCCGAGGGAGCGGCGGATACAAAGGATCTCTCCACCTTGATAAACATATCCATGAGCAGATCGTTATGCAACACACTTCTGCGTGTTAAGAGATAACTAGAGATTACTTTATGAGAAAGGGCCTTATTATGTTTGTGGGCCTGATTGTAGAAGGCGATGGTTGGAAACACTTCAACTATCTTTTATTCGATATGTAATGTCAAAATAACGAATTCCGTTTATAGGCTCTTCTACATTCAGCGAAGGTTAAAAACTACTTTGATTGGAGGAGAGCGCGCTATTAGCGGAAATCGTTATTTTGACGATCTAACGAATTAAGAAACAGAATGTGGCCGCTGGGATAGTATTTTATTTATTAACCTAATAGACTTGTCTCACTTTTATTTATTAACCTAATAGACTTGTCTCACACACCATAACATAACCACCCACGGATATAATTTGGTAAGTATATAATATAAGTATTCTGTAAACTAATTTAAAGGAATATAAAAGGTAAATAGGCAATATTACTGCATGATTTCTTGTCGAAGTGATAGTCTTTTTTCAGGGTGTGGTAACGAAACGGGTAATTTACGTAATACATAATTTTTATAAAGTATATTTATTATTTTTAAGTGGGCAATTTGTAGGTTCCTGAAGCAAGCTTTAATAGCATACTACCTTGGGCTTGAATTGGCTTTGCATACCTTACTTTACAATACATTCAATGAACTCTGAGTCTCTCTCGGAGACACAATATTAGTTTACAAAAGGAGACAGATCTTATCTCTTTACGACACAGATTACGACATTTCACATGAAAACGCATTTAATTTTCATAACAAATGTCGCCGAATTTATACGCCCGATAACGACAAACAATGTCACGTCTTCGTATACGACAAAGCGATTTCTTGTCGACATTGGATGGCAATTTTGTGCGTTGCTTATCTACGAAGTACGGGAGATACGTCGGTTATTTACGCTTGCCTCGCCTCCCTAATCCGCTATTTATTCGTGGAGATGTATCTCAAAATTAGGGATCACCGAGACAGCTCGTGGCTTCTGCAGCTTGGGAGGTACTCCGCGAAGATTGGGTTAGCTTTTCTTATATTTGGTAAAGAGATTAGGGATATTTGTAAGATTTTTTTCGCGCAATTTTAAGGCTGTCATTAAAATTATTTTATTTATTAATTTTTATTTTATTATATTTTGTTTAATATTCTCTCTCCTTTTTAAATGATGTTGTAGTAAAGTAAAAATGATGTAGGTACTTATGGCAAGTTAGTATATATGGCTTAGTTGTTCTCTTATGAAGGCTTCATGAAAATTATTTTCTAAAACAATCTTGTTCTGTTTGCCATTAAGTGGTAATCCCAAAATAAAATAAATATGTTGAATACCTCCTCACCTAAGTTTCAATTTATTATAATAAAATATTACATTGAATTCAATAGTTTATTTTCATTAAAAAGAAACCCGCCCTAACCGTTGAAATATAAAACATAACATATTATGATATCATTTAGTTATGAAATAATAATAAAGGTTTGACTGGTATAAAATGTCTAGCGGCATTAAGTCCGCCTTTGTACTTTATGCAGCAAGATTTCAATAAATTATAATTTAAACTTCAAAAAGGAAGAGATACACAAATTGACTCGAATATATAAGTTTATCATTAATATTGAGGGCACATGCAGCTAGGGTACCCAGCGGAGGGGCTCTTGTTTGTACTCAGCACCTATCGCCGATGATATTAACCTACATCGAACAAGGGGCGAGCTCGTATGCTAAAATAATAGGTAATAAGTGGACTTATTACCTATTATTTTATTTTAAAATTTACCGAAATAGGTTTTAATAACTTTAATTTTTAATTACATATTTCAAATAATTAAAAATATAATTTAATAAAAAGCTAAAAAAAATTAAAGCTGAAACTAAATTACGCACTTTTCTGTAATAACAAGCAACAAAAACAATTAGGTATTCATGTAGGTTTTATGTAACATTCTTTATTTCTCACATCAAAGGCCAATTAATTCGTCAACCAAAGGGACGAATGCTCAGAAGTATTGTCGAGTATCATAAAACTTACGAAAGGGACTTGCTCAACTTTAAATTGAATATTTCTTATTCTATGTAATAGTTGTTAGAAGTGTCCTTTCGTATACTTGACACGACTTGAACTTTTTGGGAGTCCTTCAAAATATACTAAATTACCGGAGGTTTACAAGGGGTGACAACAAGGCGATAGGTACTTATAACTACTTTTCCCTTATTGCAAAGACGAAAATAAATTAAAAGTTAAACAATAAAATTCCTTAATTATATACTGATGACGCTGCTTTAAAGAGAGAAAGCTAGCTAAGCAAGAAATATATCTAACAGACTCTATTTGTTTCAGTTAATCATTTCTGTTTGTTTTTTTAATAAATTTAAAAGAACAATGGCTAAAATGTATGTCAACCGTCTATAAATCTCACCTTAACCAAAAATGTTTCAATAATATTTAAAGATTTATTAAATTGTTTGTAACAGGTAAAAATACCATCACGGGTGCCTATTTGTAACCCGGGAACCGTTTACATGGCCTCAGGGTCCCAGCGGAGGGATTAACCCATCCTTATTTCGCCGATGGTATTCGGAGGCAACACCTAACAAGTGGCGAGCTTGTTGCGGTGTTTATGATGAAATAGCCTCGTTGTATAAAGCGGTCACCCATCCCAGGCCGGCTTTGTTGTCATCTGCTTAACAGGTAATAGAATTCAAATAATAAAACATTTTATTTATTTATTGATCATCAATTTTGTATAAAATAAAGTAAATATTCAAAAGAACAAGAGGTTTTAGAATGGTAGAGACAAAAAGATTTAAGAAAATATAAAAAAAAAAAAAGGTCCGGAAATGCTATTATTATGATTACCTCCGTAACGTAAGAAAATGTACAAGTGGTTAAAGGGTCAAGAACTGACGCACTAACGGGTGACCTACGACGCTATAGCTCCGTCCCTTGTCGGCCGACAACAAGAAAATATTACCCTCAACTATAGAATATAGAAAGGAGAACTAGTATGAACAATCCCTTTCAACATTATGTAGAGAGTAAGAAAATTGGAAGAAGTTTCTAGGTTCTGATTAAAGATTTAATTTCCATATGATGTCAAATTTAATAATGATTCAATTCAAGAAATACAATTTCATACTAAGGACAATGGGCATAATTTTACAGTATTATTTAAAAAATAAATTTATAGATATATATATCTTAGCCACGTGAAATGGTGGCAGGAATATTGGCTGTATTACCCCGCTGGATCACAATGCTTATTCTTTGAGCGAGGAATGAGTCAGCCCACCTGTCGCCATAGGAGGCAAGGCGTAATGCCTTTAATTAATTTCTTTGCACTTTGACTCCACGAGCCTACAAACTTTACTGCAACGTTACAAATATGTGATCTTCAATAACTTTATCGGGTTTTAACTTATATAATACGAAACAAGTTTAGAATTAAAGAAAAACTGTAAATAAATATTCTCTTAACCATAAATCTCAACTTGGAGTACAAAATTGAACCGAACCAAATACATCAGTAATTCAAGAAACTTTGCGGAAGGTACCTACTAGCGCCACAATTGAAATACTGTCGGGTAGTTTGACCCCACTTTCGCCAAGTCCCGGTACCAAGATCCCTATAATTGTGATAAATTACCTTTTATCCACATCCGGAGACCTGCGTCAGACTGCGCTAATGTCCGATGTTAGGGCATTAATAAAGAACCTTAGAACAGAGGCGGCAAATGTCATAGAATGCCGACAATATAAAGAACGTATAGAGAGAATGAGTTGCTCGATTTTATTATTGGATGACGTCGTACCATCCATGCCAATGCTATGAGATGATAATAAAGTGTTTATTGTGCTCCACTTCGTGCTTCATAACTCAGACGCCAACACTTGGAAATAACACGTGATTGATAATAATGATGCTTTATCGTAAAGTAGAAATGATGGATATAAAATGAGATCATATAAACAAGTAGATTTAAGCCAAGAAATCAAAGTAGGAAAAGGATTCAGTAACTATAATAATAATAATATACAAATTGGAAGCGAAAACAAACAGAATGAAGCAAAGTAAACGATCAATTTGTTCCCGCGTCGTCCGTCCGTGCGGCATAACAGCTGACATGATAAAAGTAATCAGCTTAATCAAATGACATCCAGGATTAAAGCGGCCAGCCGACAGCCATGACTCCCCTTAATTGAAAACATGATATTTTAAAAATAAAACTACATTTTCTCTTTGGCCAGAAAGAGAATATTACGTTGAATTAATCGTGGTGAACTTTTATAATAAAGTACACATGTGCTTACGTAATAATAAAGTTTTTTAGAAAATCGACTTTCTTTCGAAGTTTAATAGGACAAAAATTACTTTTTCAGACTTTACAGAAGTAAGCAAAACTTCATAAGAGAATGTTTCTCGCATTTCAGAGGCGAGTAAAACAAAAGAAAGAAATAAAACAGTTCATTTGCGTCGTGCAGACGCGACCAATAAGCGTATCTTTATGGAAAACGTTGGAGCCGAACGTGACTCTGCCGATAGCCTACGAGTGGGTATTGGCACGTCTGAACAGAGGATCATTGCATTCTCAACTTACCGACACAAAGCACACAAACTGAGCTCTCACTTAAGCCCAGCAGTTAATTAATTTGCATGTTGAAATAAATTTAATATTTCGAACAAAACCTACAGCAAATTATTTAAACATTGTTTTTATTCTTCTTTAAAGGTCACATGATACAATCCACTCGTCGTCACGAAAAAGGATCTCGGGACATTTTCCTCAAGAATAAAACGGCCCTTTAAATTATGTCGTGTTCTCAGGGACAATTTAGCAAATGTACTTTGCTTATGTGCGCGCGTGTGTCGCCCAATCCGTGGCATTACAAGTGAGCGGTGCGAATTTGAGCGAAATGAAAAGAAGAAGTTCAACGTTTTGTCTAAAAAGAAAAACATTATTTTCTTTTTTGTTTGAATACACGTGGAGTTAAGTTGGTGATAAAATTTTGTGGAAATGTTTGTTGTAGGCTTGGTTTGTATTGGCTTTCCTTTTTCCATTTTGGTCGCGATACTTCCGTGACGCGATAAATTAATCAAGGATCAAATAATTATGTGGAAAATTAATTCATATTATAAAATTTATTACCAGATAATGTTAAATATTGATAAGCTTAAAATTGAAAGGCTTATTTGTAGTTGTTTTTACATTTTAATGTAAATATGTATTGCGAACAATTTTGATATTTTTTCGGTAATTTCCTCTCTTACAAATTTTGTAATAAAATAGGTACCTACCGGAACTCGTTTATATCGGAAACGGTTTAAATAATTAAATAATAATTTATACATATGTGCTCATATATATTTATAGATGTTGTTAAAATCCTCACTACCTATAGGCTAACATATGTGCTTTTTTAAATTTCCGATTTGGTATTACATTAGTGCAATTCATTACTAATAACTATCTAGGCGCAATCCAATGACTATCAAAAACCTAAATAATTATAATGTACATTAAGTAGTGTTGACTCACGAGTCTAGCAGTGACATTATCAATATGTCCAATAATGTTTCCGCCATAATCAATTTCTTTAATTTATTATTTTAATTCATTATTACAAGCCATCATTTCTGTATCGTCATTCATTATGTCACGACGTAGCATCACTGTCATTCGAGTACGAGGACATCAGCCATTAAATTTAAAAACTCTTGCCAAACCTATACAGTTATTAAAATTAATGTATGGAAATCCTAGTTTCTATAAGTTTTCTAAGAAAACATATTATTTGTTGAAAGTTTACTGTTTGATTTTAACCTGTATTATGACTTATGCCTTCGTGGATGAGATAATTTTGCGGAACACGGTGCGCCAAGTATTCTGGAACGGGAGTTGCCTCATAGAATATGTTTATATCAACATTTTGGAAAACATCAAAACCAGAAGTTACTACAAGCTCTTATCGGAAAAACAGTACAGACTATTTATGAAATTGGACGTCACTGAAGAATATTACAAGAAAATGTGCAGAATTAATAAGTATTTATTTATTGTGTTGACTATCCAAATCCTTGTGTACTTTTGCAGTAATTTCGTTGTGTATTACTCTACATATTTTTCTTATATAATAACAGGATTTATGCTACATTTTAGTATCGATGTCGAATTTGCTTGGAGGATCGTGTTCTGTTATTTTATGAGCTCGTGCCTGAAATATTTACGGTTGCAATTAGCTCAATGTTTAGATATAGTGAGGGATCACAATAAAATAAACATTTTGAATAAGAAATTAGTGGATTATAGAGAAGCTTATTCCACTGTGGGAGATATATTGGACATCGTGGGATCTAATAAGAACACTGTGGTGAGTAGCCAGGATGAGTTCAGTGTGCAAACTTATTTCATATGATTTATGTGTTTTTACATTTCGTTTCAGTACTGCATAAACATATTATTTATGTTTCCTAAAAGTGTAATATTATTTTGGTCTTTGCTATACTTCAAGGATGCTGAGGTATGTAGTTAATGTAACTTAATTTCTTTTCGTTGTTTAAATAAGATCCTAAAATTAATATTATTTTCATTATGAAAGTGGGATATACCTTATTAATTTTAAAGGTATCAACAAATCATTTATTCAAAAATATAATAAGTTTTTTTTTTATTAAATTTAATTACCTAGTACTAATATGGATCAAGTCCGCATGGTATGGTGGCAAGAACACTGGCTGCATTTCCCCGCTGGAACGCAATGCTAATTCTTTGAGCGAGCAATGAGCCAGCCCTCTTGTCACCAGAGGACGCTATGAGACGAGGTGTTATGTCCTTAAGGAATTTTTTAGCGCTTTGGCCCCATGGGCCTAGAGTCTCTACTGCAAACGGCACAAATATGTGATCTTTCATTAAAGATCCATATTTGCGCCGTTTGAAGGCCTCTTTGACGCATTATTATTATTATCATCATCATCATCATTATTATTAGTATGTTTATTTTATTTTAAATTCTTTATTTCCCAAAATTGTACATAGATTCATGTGTTTTAATTAACTTTTTTTCAATTTAAGGATCAATTTTATGCCGGAATGTATCTTTTCATACACACCTCTATATCGACAGCATTTATGTTGGCCCCATGTATTCTTATGGAAATATGTCGCCATGAAAGACTGAGAATTATACAGGAACTAACTAAAATGCTGAATAAAATGCCAGGTAATTACTATAATATACTTGTAATTATTCATTTGTTTAGATAATTTATTATCTATTAAATTAATAATATATAGATCTTTATGTATGGGCCTACAAAAAAAAGTATATGGTTGTAATATAACTATGTATCTTGAGCAGATAAAATATGTTTTTTTGTCTAACAGGAATATTAACAAATATGGCATCACGTTTAATTATAACGCCTGAATAACAAAATCTCTCGCTTTGTAAATGAAATTATTCATTTATTTATTTATAAATCTATATTGCATAATACAAACGTGGACTTAATGCCGTTGGGCATTATTTGACAGTCAAACCATCAGACGGGACATTAGAGCATAGCGCCTAAATTAAAATATTTTCTATTTTATTTTAAATAATTTAGAATTCCATTTTGTTGTGGTTATATAATATATAAGAATCATAGGTAGTTTATTATACATATATATAATCATAGGTTAGTATTAACATATAGGAAGATGTTTTTTAAGGTGTATTACATCAACATACGTTAACAATTTTTGGGGCCCAAAACAATGTCTCCTTTTTTTTAAATTATTTGTAAGTTAAGTACATAGTTTTGTGGTCCAGGTATAAAAATTATTGTTGCCGTTAAATGTTAAAGTATTTATTTTCTGTCGACAGTTAATTTTTGCCAGCTTTTTTTATTAATTCTATGATGAAACTGCATTTATTTTCATCGCTCCACAGAATCATAATTATTTCTGGCAAATGTAAGTTTAAGTAAATATTTATAAAATTACAGAAAAATCAACGAGATATGAAGTTAAGCAATTCCAGTACCTCCTGGAATCGAAGCCAGTGACCGCGTCCATGTGGAAAGTTTTGCCAATGGACATCTCCCTACCGGTTGCGTATATTAAAATGCTTACTTCTTACTGCATTTTAATTATGAGCTTTATGCATTTGTTGAAAGAGACCAGCCTTGTGTGAAGGCTGCGGGGGCAATAGCATCATTAAATGAAACATGAATACTTTCCTGCGTGTATGAAGAAATCATAGATGAAGAAGGCTGAGCACATTATTATATGCTGGAAAAGAGATAAACACAGAAAATAGAAGCCAAAAGAACCTGGAAGATTAAAAAAAAATTGAGAAAGACGATATAAAATATGTTTAAAAATATACTTTTTACTGTATAGAGGGATCAAATCAAATTAAGATAATATTAATCTATAATCTATCTATATATAAATGAATCCCTATTTCCCTTGGTCACGGCATCACGCGTGAACGGCTGGACCGATTTCGCTAATTATTTTTTTGTTGTGTTTGTTATTGTTTGGAGATGGTTCTTATGAAAGAAAAAAAAAATGCAAGAAAATTTAAGAATACTTAACAAACATCAATTTATTAACCTTATCGCTTGTGACAATTTAAAGTTTGACAATTAAAACCTGCCATTAATGTAACCTTATGTGCGTTTGACATAACATTGACAGAATGCGTCAAAGAGGATGTAAAAATAATGAATAATAGAGAATAAACAAATAAACCTTTGTTAATGTCAACTCAGCATACAGAATGTTGAGTTGACCAAAATATAAGATATATAAAAAAAAAGAAACTAAATATAAAAGTAGCCATACTACAAATACTTTGGGGCCTAATGGAATTAGGTACATTTAATAAATAAAAAAAAACTATAATTTTAACTTTAATTACTCTCATAAAATTTCTAAGTATATCAGTATAGACCGAATTCATATTTTCTCAAGTAACGTCTGTCTTTATTATTATTCTGAGAAGATATACGAATTTCTTGAGAATATCGAGTTGTGGGTACAATAGAGAGATGGCTAAAAATGCCAGAAATATTTCTTTTAAAGCATAAAATAGAAGAAAAAACTTTAACGTTTCCATCATGTAGACGTCAGGTAAATATTCTTAGATGTTTTCATATATGAAAAAAAACTAACATAAGGCAGCCCACTGCGATTTAATTAATAATGAAGGCCCTATAGTTCAGTAGCGAACTCCACGTAGATGCGGTGACTACATAGGCAACATGGGATCGACGAATGGATCAGACAAGTGTGAAATAACCATAACCACACCTGTCGACTTGTGTACAATGCATTCACGCCTCGATTGAGGAACTCGGGATACAGAATCAAATAGTAATAGGTGAATTATATATTATTATGCATACCTACGTGGTGTCCGAGTTGGTTAGACCTTAGACATCGCTATAGTTTAAAGGTTCTAGCCTCGGTGTGTACCAATGAGGTTTTAATTAAACAATTGTGTACATTTGTTTGATAACAAATACTGCCTAAATGCCTCGGAGAACACGATAAGCTGTCGATCCCAGTTTCACCATACCAACTGATGAAACTGTTTATAGATGAGTTATTGTGTCAATCCACATACCGCGACACGCTGAACACTTGTTAGGTGTGGACTTAAAATACCATGGAATAAAACCCCACCGCTGAGTATCCTGAGGCCGTTTAGGTTGTCTCGGGCGCCGTAGTACAGGCTTAGAGCTTAGTTTGTGACCAGGACAATATGTGTAAACTTTCCTACAAACTTTTAATTATAGTTTTAACTTTGTGCAAGAATACCACAAAATTAATGAAGCTGATATCCTGCAGTACCTACCCCGTCATTGTTCGGGAGGCAGGCGCTATAATGCAGATGTAATCCGAGCCTTGTGCAGCTAATGTGGCACTGATAGTGTTATTAATTGCTTATTATAACAAAGATTATGCGTGTTGGCTTTGAATTAACACTAAAATGTGGACAAAGCATTTCTGCTAATGAATTTCTATGCTTTATGGATGCATAATACTTGTTCTGTGGATGCATATAATTCGAACAGCTTATTTTTTTGTTAACACGGCATTGCCCGTTAGGGCCGCCTCCACCCAATTATATGTAGGACAAATTACACATATTGGTCTGGTCACAAACTAAGCTCTAGTTTGTACTATGTGTACCAGAAAGAACTATATAATACATTTTTATAAACACCCAGACCATAACAAACTATACATAAAATGTACTAATATTTTTTGCCATGAGTGGGAATCGAACCCGCGACCTCCGGAACACCAAAGGCGCAACCACTACGGAGGCGGTCAAAGCCAAGGTCTTGTTTACAGATTTAGCATTTATCTCAGGTAAAGTAGTAAAATCTGAACGATTTAGAGATATATGCTCTTGATGAAAACGGGTTTTTGACCTGAAATATGTGACATATTTCAGGTTTATAAAAAAAAAACTAAAGCCGTAGTAGTTGTTTATATAAAAACATCTCCCACTCCCAAATTTAATTTGCTTGCGTTTATTTTACCAAGAAAATAAAAATATTATTTTTAAAATGTGTAAACATGTTGTAGATTAAAAAATATGGAAAAACAACCCTTAACTCCTTATTGAACACCTATATAATTCAAAAATATATTAATCCCCATAAAGACAGAGAGGAGATAAGGGAGCAGGCATGAAATTAAATGAATAAATAAACTGATTTTATAGAAAGTACTACTTTTTATTTATAGATAAGACACCATAGTAAGGTAATACTACATAAATTAATACCACAGTATTATTTATACTATGTATACTATACAATAATTAAATTCAACTGGCATCTCTTGTATTCGTATACGGTGAGCATGAATATTAAATTACTTAAGAGATAAAATGCTAATCCTAGCCGGCCACATCCATATTTATATATTTTATAAAATTCCGAGCGACAATCAAAAAGAAATCTTTGAAATAAAATTACTAACATTTTAATATTTAATATGAAACAAGTTCTATAATATACTTAGATTACTTATCATTAAAATTAGTATTAACATATTAGGTTTGCGGTATTTAGATATTAAATAAATAGTATTCTGGATCTTAACACTGGATCTTAATAGCATTAATAAAACAGATATGTATAGATTCAATGCATATTTTAATCCATAACCCGGACACTCTACTCAAAAACGGACACTCTACTCATATTAATAATAATATGTAGGACAAATTACACATATTGCTCTGGTCACAAACTAAGCTCTAGTCTTGTAACTATGTGTACCAGAAGCAACAATATAATACATATTATATTTTATAAACATGTGTGACCATGACAAAATATACAGTAAAAAACGTACTACTTAATAGTTTTTTGCCATGGATGGGAATCGAACCCACGACCTTCGGATACAACGCCAAAGGCGCAACCACTAGTCCACGGAGGTTGTCATATTGGTGCGTTATAGTGTCAGTGTGAGTCATACCATCGTGTGGTAGAATATTATATAGGATCTAACAAATAACTCTTACAACAACATGTACTATATTATGGCAAATAAATTATTTATTTAAAATAATAATTTTAACGTAATATTTAATATTTACTTTATTGCAAATTCTTGTGTTGTTTCTCCACGAAGCATCATCAGGACTGCATTTTATTTATTTAGAAAAAAGGTGAGAATAGGTCAATTTGAGACTTGACATCAACAATTATATTAAATAATAATGGAATTCCGCAAAATAACGCCTGAGTGACAAGTGAAGAAATAATATTGATTATTTCTTCACTTGTACAATATCTAAGTAAAAATAATCTAGGAATAGTACTGACATCGCGGCCGGTTTTTAAATGTCTATCAAAGTGTCTGGCGGGGGCGAGCGACGAGTGTCCATTCTATGACGTTATTATGTATTTTTTGCATAAACTTTATTTTACCTTTTTATGCTAAGCCTCGCTACAATGGTTTATTTTTTGCAGGCAGTTTTTATGTTTTTATCCGTGAAAAAAATATAGATCTATTATTGAAAACGGTCGTTAGGGTCTTACTATCCTACAGACAGTATCCTAATTTGGTCTTATATCTAGACTAAGACTTGGTATTACTTTTACTATTAGATAAATTTACTATAGGTAAGGTTTTAAACTGAAAATTAAATTCGTATATCCAATAACTCTTAAAGAGAATAAAAACATAAAATTTATATCAGCGAATAAAAAATATATTAAAATATAAAATAAATGATATCCTAAAAAGTTTTATGTAGACGTATCGCTTGGTACACGCGCGACCATTTTGAATGTAATAAAAATAACCAGCGGCTCTTGCAAAGTTTTAACGAGGCGACATGAACACTCCGCTATACGAACACTCCGCTATGCGAACACTTCGCTATACGAACATTCCGTCATACGAACACTTCCATCAGCTCCCCCAGAGTTCGCATTAGAGCAATTCATCATAAAAACTTTGATATTTTCATGTGTTTAATTCTGTTTCAAAAAGTTACCCGTCAAAAAGTTCCTGATTTTTTATGTCGGATTTGGATAAATGGGTTAATATTATTTTTGGATATGTTTGAGTCCCGTCACACACACTTGTTTGTTCCAATTTTCTCGTACGTAGAAAGTTATATTTAAATTGCGGATGAAAAACAATCTTAAGGGTCTGTTCGTTTATACCCTTATGATCTTTTGCCTGTTTATAGGTGTGACAATTGGGTACTTTACTTACTTTGTTTTTTAATGGAGCACGGCATGTGACTTTGTATCTACCTGGCAGTGAGCAGACCTACTAGGTACATGAATGGGGTCAATCAATAATTGTTCTTAAACAACATTGATTGCTCCCACTATGCTGCTCCCATTACGAGTAAATTTTAATATACTCGCTGCCTTATCGTCAATTAAACTATCCATTTCGTAACCGCACCCTGAAAGGAGACTACCACCTCGACAAGAAATCGATGCAATTAAAACTGAAACATACTAGGAAATCACTTGACGGATTTTGCCTCTGTATGTATTCTTAACTTATTTTAACTTAGAAGATGTCTACAAGCTTTTAAAACTGTACGTATTAGCATATCGTAAGAGCTATTATTTATTATCAGTAATAAGTCCCAACAGCATTTATAATCCAATCGATGCTCAGTACTCAGTGACTACACATAATCCTGTGCGCAATCTTAGGATTACTCAAGTAATACGTTAAGATACTGCAAACTGCAGCGGTTGATCAAAGATATCCGCTCGCACACCTAAGCGTTAGTACCACAGACATAACAATATAGAAGCGGTGCGTATGGACAGAGTGGTTGTCAAAATACTTATTATATATATTAAAATAACCTCGTACGCAAAGCGATTTCGCCATCGTTTTTCATTGTGGCAAATTTTTGTGATGAGTTATTTTATTGTTGACCGATTATAGATCTAATCCAATATTATTTAATCACATACCTATACTACGCCTTTATTTTCTGCAATAAATAAATTATTAATAAATAATATGTAAGATGGACATTTAACACATATTTATATTGCCCTTGCCAAAAGCTAAT
Source organism: Monopis laevigella (assembly GCA_947458855.1). Lineage (NCBI taxonomy): Eukaryota > Metazoa > Arthropoda > Insecta > Lepidoptera > Tineidae > Monopis > Monopis laevigella. The sequence continues at coordinate 3,037,927 of OX381583.1, read as the reverse complement.
CTCTACGCTTGTTCCATGTCAGACCATCTATACAAACTGTACCAGAAACAACGATACTTATAATGTTACAATATATAATATGTTCACAATGCCTCACATATCGACTTGAGTCATTGTGATCAGTTCACGGTAGCATTCTGGGCCAAAAAAAACGGCCAATGTGGCAGATCACAATGCCACTTTTGCCGCCGAAATCTCAAAAAAAAAACGCATAAATATACATCGTGATCGTTGTGAACATGTTTTTGTCCCAAAACGAACGCACCCATAGACGTTAAGTTCCGGCTACTTCTAACATCATACCACCTCTGTGGTGAGTACAGATTAATCTAAGTACTATGGACTCGTTGGCTTGCACCTGTGTTTACACCGTTAATAGAGTATTGAACTGTGAGCGGAAACCGAACGCTCTTCACACGGCTGTAGAACGCATCTTATGTCTTACCTAATGAGGTCATCAATTAAAGGCCTGTTTAGGGCAACAGTCGCCAATGTTTGAAACTTGTTTGCTATTTAGATATTAACTCATAGCATTTTATTAGAATCCATTGGGAACTTATAGTTTATATACTTTTTTTTTAATGAAAAATTTGCGTTACAGTGTGAGTAAGTTTGCACGTCTGTCACCGTCGTGAGCCGAGTAAGTACGCGAACTTTAAAACTCTTAAAGCTCGTACGTCTGTCAGCCGGCCTACCACAGTCTATTTATAAAAAAAACACGAATTTTGACGATGGATTTAACATAAAGTCGTAAAAGCATTAAATTTCTCGCGGTCATAATAGGTATCTTGCCGTTCTCGACACGGATTTGACAGCTTTCTTAGTTTAGTAGTTATGCTCGTTCCGTTGGCGTTGTATCCGGAGGTCGAGGAATCGATTCCCGCCCATGTAAAATATTATTAGTACCTATGTTTTCTGTACAGTATCATTTCCGAGCAAAAAATTTTAATTTGGTAAAAAGAATGTGTCGCCGAGAATTATATTTTTTACCTAGTACTGGTACTTACGTACTATTACGTACGGTACGGAAATATGTACTATTTAAGAGCAGCTTGATTTTTTAAAATGTATATTTGCTCTGATATAGCGCGGCTACCAAGTATTCTTGTCTTCTTTCAGAAATGTATCGAACGAAGGCTATCTAAACCTCTGTTCTATTCTTGTCTATTAATATAGAAGAAATACAAATATATTTATTGCTTAAAGTCTGTGTTTTCAGGTGGTAGTGGTAAAAGTATGTTTATCAGAATTTTAATTTATAAGACAAAAAGCATTTATAAATCAGGTTCAGGTTTAGTGAAACGTTTCTGAATAGAGCAGTAAAAGTGTTTAAAGCTACAATATAACTTTTCTTAAAGCTTAAAACGTTTCATAACAACTTTCCAAAGACAATGGAGCAGAATAGCAGTTTCTACATTATTTTGGTGGCAAGATCTTCGGGCACTAATGGAAGCTTTTCCTACAATTAAGCTTAATTACGATGCTTTAACGAAAGCCGGCGGATCTTCTATAGCCACGTCGATGCCGCCGATCGCTAATACCAACATATTTTTAATAGGAAGACCACTCGGTTATTTCCTACACTTTTTTTTTTATTCCGCAAAGACAAAAGTTTAATAGTTTACGATTTGTTTATTTTGTATTATATTCTCAACATTTGTCTGGGAGGAATGGCGACCTGGCCAAGTGCACACAGGACCTTATATATACTTTTTTTTTTGATTTTTCATAAATGCCTGTAAAGGTTTACATGAAATAAATATTTTTGACTTTTGACTTATTTAATAAAACATAGGTCCCTGGTTCGAATCCCGGTGTGTACCAATGAGTTTTTAATTAAAAAAATTATGTACATTTGTTTGACAACACCACTATAGTGCCTCGGAGAGCACGTTAAGCTGTCGGTCCCGGTTTCACTATACCAACTTGTGAAACTGTTTATAGATGGGTTATTGAGTCTATCCAAAACATCGCGACGAGCTAGCCACTTGTTCGGTGTAGACTCATACCATCGGCTACAACGAGGTGGGATTAAAACCCCTCCGCTGGGTACCCTGGGGCCGTCTAGGCGGTCTCAGGCGCCGTAAGGCACCCGTGATGATATATATATATATATAATAAAAAATACTAGCTGATACGTGCAACTTCGTCTGCGTAACTTTAACCGTTTACGCAGCGTTCGCTCTCAAAAGGAATAATTCCCCGTTTTTGCAACATTTTTCATTGTTACTCCGCTCCTGTTTGTCGTAGCGCGATGTTATGTAGCCTTATAGCCTTTGATATAAATGGGTTATCTAACACTAAAAGTTTTTTTCAATTCGAACCAGTAGTTCCTGAGATTATCGCGTTTAACCAAACAAACTATTCAGCTTTATAATGTTAGTATAGATATACATAGTGGCCAAGTAGAAGATTTTTTATGGTGATCATAGGGTTTGAACAAGTTGTACAAAAATAAGTTTTTAATAAAAAAATGTATGTATTTTTGTTTATTCAACACCACTAGTATTAGTACGTTAAGCTGTTGGTCCCAGTTTCGCTAATATTAACTTATGTATTGTATCGTCTATTATTAAGTCTACAAAACAAAACAGCACGCCACTTGTTGGGTGTAGTCTCAGAATACCATCGACGACGCTAATGCATCTTTTCGTTTTTTATACCAAAATAGGAAATTTAATTCTGTAACAATATGTTTTATATGTAATTATTAATTATTTATTACAGATAAAAAAAAATTTAGGTATATGTAGGTATTGTAAATTATGAGGATTTCTTAAAGGAAGACATATATGCAGAAGTTCTGATGTAGGTTAGGAAAGCTCTGTTACAACTCAAAATCTTACTTCATTCAAAACTAAAGTTAGGTTGTTAACTAGGTTGTATTTAAAAAATGAACTCGAGGTTCATCGTAGACCGGCTCCATAGACTAGTGGTTGCGCCTTTAGCGTTGTATCCGGAGGTAGTGGGTTCGATTCTCACTCATGACAAAAAAAAATGGCGAAGATTAGAGGTCTTTAAGAAATTCTTAAGAGTAGGTAGGGTACTAACAACCATATTTCTTGTTGTCATGATTTCATGTCAAGGAAAAATATACAGTTTTACTTGCAAAAAGAGAAAGTTGGTACATTAATTTTACAATATAAATATAAGTTATGGTAAAATAGTGCTCGTGCAAGCAGATATAGAGCACGAGTTGCACTCATTCATACAAACAAACCATTTTATCGCCGCGATATATTCGCACTTCTTATTTAGTATAAAAAAAAGACGCAAGAGTAAAATTTTGCAGTAATATCATTCTTTAATCGTTATCTAGACAATATCTAGATATAATAAACAAATTGATTTGAATTTGAAGACAAAAAAAAGGTATGTTTACAGACAAAAAATATCCATTAGAATTTTTTTAATATACTTAGGTTAATACACGAAAGTATTAATAAGATGGTAGTGCCTTTAAAGTAGAAATAACTATTTATTCTTATGTGTCCCTGGCACTCAATCAAATCTATATTAACTTTACGCTACTTTAAGTTTTTTTTTAATTTTTGAATGAAATGCTCTTACTTCTTGAGCATTGATTGGTTTTAATAATTTTTATTTAAGGTTGTATGGCGGGTAGCCATCTTTTGTTTTCATGTATATAGACAGACGGTTTTAGGCCTAGCGCACTTCTATGTTAGTCATACTTTCAAGGAATAACCATATTGTTGAATTGTTTTGTTATAATAATTCTGTTATAAAATGCAAGGTAGATAGTTCTACATTAAATTAGTTGTTTTATATATGTAGTATAATCAATATATATCATCACGGGTGCTTTACGGCGTCTAAGCGGTCTCAGGGCTACCTAGCGGATGGATTATAATTCTACACCTAAAAGTGGCTAGCTCATTGCGATGTTTGGATAGACTCAATAAGCCATCTATAAACAGTTTTAGAAGTTGGTATAGTAAAACTGGAAGCTTAACGTGCGTTCCGAGGCACTATAGTGGTGCTGTCAAAAAAATCTCTCGGGAGCCAAATAGGCTGGGATGGTATTTATAAAAAAAAAAAATTGTTAGGTACACACTGAGGTTTAAAACCGAGACCTAAAAACTGTAGTATTTTAAAGTCTGAGGTCTAACCAACCCGGCTACCACGTATTCGTAGTTTATTACGGGGCATTTTGTTTAAAACAATCAAAACTATTTTTTATCCAAGTAAATTGACCTATAGAATAGAGCTATTGTAAATAACAGTATAGCTTCAAACTCGCCAGTTTATGGGAGCGCGTAGTCCGAGTAATCTCCGAGGGCTATAGAGCCCGGTCCGTAATTCTTGGCCGGCTAACGACATAATTGTATCGGCCGGCATCAGATACACTGGCCGGCGAGCATCCGGGTGCCTCCATACAATGCAGACGTGAAGGCTTTAAACTTATCTTTGAAGGCTTCTTTGGTAGTGAAGGGATTAAAGTAGATTAGGGCGAAAGAAATGGGTGGAAAAGTGGTGTTAGTTACAATTACAGTTTAGATAAGTGGCCATTTAATGATTTTATCAATGAAGTTTTTTTTATATTACATGTATTTAACGTTCTGAAATTAGAAGATTTTAATATAATATTATATTTACACCTAATTACTCTTTTTATTTATGACTAGCTGATCCGCGCAACTTTGTCTGCGAAACTAAAATATTTTTTCAATTCGAACCAGTAGTTCCTGAGATTAGCGCGTTCAACCAAACAAACTCTTCAGCATATTAGTATAGAAGTAGAGATTATAAAGTTTAGCTATAGAAGTACAAGTATATCGTATAGTAGTATTACATACGATGCAAGAACCTTTTGTTTGTTAATGTCCTAGTACATAACTAGGACACTAACTTGGTTTTATTCTGTGGGTTCACCGGTTTTCAGGAGACTACTGCATAGATTTTTTATCGAGGTGGTAGCCTCCTTCCAGGGTGCGGTTAAGAAATGGACAGTTAATACGACAATGATTCTGCAAGAAAATTAAAGTAAATGCAAATTAGCCTTTGTCGCCGCCCATTTCGTAACCGCATCATTTAGCCGACATTAATGGCGGTAAACAATAATGTATTTATCGGCCCTATTAGTTGATTTTGAAAATATACTTGCAATCAGGTAAATATTTAGTAAAGTCAAATTGGCATGTGCTTCAATAAATATAAATAAAATAATAGTAACAAAAGTTTGAAGATAAAAAAAATGACATAAAGGAATTGAATGTTTGAGGTTGTGGCTCACAATATTATACACTTCAAACTATCCGAGTGAAAAAATATTACACCTACTAAACCAGAAACAAAAGTGTGATTTTCTCTCGCTATCTATATAAAACAATAAACAAGATAGAAGTGATTTCAATTCAGGCCATGATCAATTTAAAAGGTGTTTCAAATGCGACATGCGCCTGCGCAAGTGAGTGCGGACCACCGGCGGAGGTTTATCGACAACTAACACAACACTATGGCGATATCGATGCAGGTTTACATGTACATTTTATCGACTTTAATTACAAAAGGTGATATGGGCTTTAAGATACGAGAATTTGAGATAAGTACTGCATGTTCCTATAGAAAGCATTTTTAAGATTTTTCCAGTTATTTGTAACGGTGAATTTATTTACGATAAGATTATAAGTGAGAATACAACTTAGGTAATTAAATTTATTTTAACATCTATTTGTCGTTGGCTCCAGTTCATTCCTACTAATGGGAAAACAATATTAGAACGTTTTTCTGTGTAGTTTGTCATGGTAAAAAAAAGTAAAAAAGCGGCCCCAGCCTAGTGGTCACTGCGCAACTGATAACAAGGTTAAGCAGATGACAATATGGCCAGGCTGCGATGGGTGACCAAAGTAGTCACCCAACGAGACTATATCATTATAAGCACCGCAACAAGCTTGCCACTTGTTAGGTGTTGCCTCCAAATACCGTCGGCGAAATGAGGATGGGTTGATCACTCCACCGTTAAAACGGTTCTCGGTAGCCAAAAAGGCACCCGTGATGGTTTTTTTGATGTCATAGTGTGGATGTTTATAAAATATAATATATATTAGTTATTTCTGGTACACATAGTACAAGCCTAGAGCTTAGTTTGTCAGGACAATATGTGTGCAATATCCTACATAATATTATTATATAGTTTTACAATTAGTTATTACATTATATAAAAAATACACCATAATTATGTATAAAATTTTAACCAAATCGGCTAAGTCTAATTAGTAATTAATTAATTATTAATGAACTAGCCAATATGTTTAATATATACAAATATTAACAAAATGTTTGTTTGCTAGAGGTAGATCAATTTAATAGTAATTTGGTTCAATTATGTAATCAAAAAATTTTTTTTTTTCATAAAACAGGACATATGACCCTACGTCCACCTGATGGTAAGTGGCAATATAACGTCCAAGAATGTTCTCAACCAATAGTAGCAATGATGCTACAATTGGTGGATTACATTATGTCTGCTTAAGAAACTTATTCACGCCTCACTTAAAGGACTCAAGATTGAAGGAAGAAGGAAAAACATTCAACTTTTATCATGCGACATACCTATATAATTTTATGAAAAAGTTAAATTTTCCTTTCGTTTATAAATATATATAGTTTATTATTGAGTCTCTGATAATTATTGTAGATATAAGCTAGCTACGGCATGCAATTATCCCCACACAAAGGTATAATGTATGTATGTCCATTCAAACTGAGAATTGATGTCGACGTTTCATAGACCAAGTGGGCGCTATTGCTTCTATTATCTATGGACCCTAAGGTAAATTAATTTAATATTCTATCTACTTATTTACACATATAGCTCTACTCGTCACCAACTAAGCTCTAGGCTTGTACTATGTGTACCAGAAACAACGATATAATACATATTATATTTTATAAACACCTAGACCATACAGAAAAAACGTACTAATATTTTTTTGCCATGGGTGGGAATCGAACCCACAACCTCCGGATACAACACCAAAGGCGCAACCACTAGTCTAAAGAGGCTGTCTATGTGATATTTATTTTAGTTTTTTTGTTACACTTTTCGTAACTGAATCGTTTAACCGGCATAGGGCAATGCCGTTAAACTACAATGTATTGGTCGACCCCATTCATGGACTTTGTAGGTAATAGATTTACAAAATAGGGTCGGTTATGAGGTAAATATAAAGTTATATGCCGTACTCTAATAAATAAATAAAATATAGGATATTTATTCCGTATCGATGACTTACAAAAGTCTATGTAATCTTGCTATTTTTGAAAAGGATAGCTGTCTCCATACTTCATAGACTTACCTGAAACAACAGAAATATAATAATTAGTAAAAATAATGTACAGAAAAAAGCAAAGATAATTAAACCAGTATAGTGAGAATCACCTTATTGATAATAATAATTATGAAGATTTTTATGTAACAAAAAAATATCTGTAAGAATATGCCATTTTAGTCGCATATTATAAAATATAACTAAATCTAACTGGTATTATTTTTCCGAGGAAAAATATCAGTTGTATGATGAAAATTATGAAATACATATTTTTTCCTTTTCAGTCACCTATACAAAAAAAAAAAAACAGTTTTCTATGGGCGATTGCTTAGCAGAACAATAAATTAGACGATTGGGTTTCTATTAAGTTGCGCTGGAACTAAAGTTAATTCAGTATTACTTTCGCATAATACTTTTCTAGAACGTTGATCAGATTTATCTATTATTTGATTTTTTTCTTACAAAAGCAGATAAGCATGATTTCCGAAATGAGGTTAACAGCCTATCTAAATGGTTCGCGTAAGATATTAGAGGTAACTGTATAACGGCGGTGATTTATGCAGGTGCAGGCTGCAATCACAGGCCCATTGTACCCCGACCTGCCCCGCTCCGGGACTACGGAATGCCAGTTATCCGACGGTGGAACGTACTTACCGGGGATTAAACTCTAGACGCGACGACGTTTCTAACGTATGACATATCATGTCATTTGTTACTATTGTGATATTTTTAGCAAAACCTTTGAAATTTTAATATATTTCTGCACCTGCAATAACTGACCCCACCTGCACGCTATGAGAGCACGGAATGCCAGTTATCCGACGGTGGAACGTTCTTACCGGGGATTAAACTCTAGACGCGACGACGTTTCTAACGTATGACATATTATGTCATCTATTTGTCGTCTGATACTTTAAGCAAAACTTTTGAAATATCTTTCTACACCTGCAAGAACTGACTCCACTTACACTGCTCTGAGAGCACGGAATGCCAGTTATCTATCTGGAACGTAGTTTATTGAGCGATTACAACTCTAGACGCGGCAGCATTTCTAGACGGGAATCGAACCATCGATACAACACGGAAAAAGGCGCAACCACTAGTCTACCAAGACGGTCTTTAGGCAACATCTAACAAGTAGCGAGCTTGTTGTGGTGTTTATGATGGTATAGCCGCGTTGTATAAAGCGGTCACCTATCCTAGGTCCGGCCTTGTTGCCATCTAACCAAAAGGCTGGGGCCGCTTTTTTCATAAGATAGTCCAGAATTGAGGGGCGCACTTTTTTAATACATTTTAATTCAATTAATTCCAGGTTTTCAAAAAAATACTAAAACTTAAGTTAAGTCGCTGCGCAACTGATAACAAGGTTAAGCAGAGGCAACAAGGCCGGCCTAGGATGGGTGACCGCTTTATACAATGAGGCTATTTCATCATAAACACCGCAACAAGCTCGCCACTTGTTAGGTGTTGCCTCCGAATACCAACGGCAAAATGAGGACGGGTTAATCCCTCCGCTGGGTACCCTGAGGCCGTTTAAACGGTTCTCGGGAGCCAAAGAGGCACCCGTGATGGTATTTATTTATTATTATTTATTACTAAAACTTATTAGAGAAATAATGGCAAGAAATTTTATAGGATATAATTTTGAGGATTCTACGGCGTTTTTATGTACATTGTAGTTGGGAAGAATCGCAGTACTCTATGGCAATGGAATTTGTTTGTTTCTGTTTGAAAGGAAACTTTATGTAGTCGAGTTATTGAGCGCTTTCAAATTGTAATTGCGCAAACTTCCACTCACAAAACTATTTTGTTTTGTTTATTTATTGTGTTGGCCAATGAGTGATGAATAAATATGAATTTCATAAAGTTTGTGGCATAAAATCGTTTCTAGTTCGCTTTTATATCAATACATTTTTACTGACATATGTTAGCAAAATATTTATTTATTTACATACATACATATCATCACGGGTGCCTTACGGCGCTCGAGACCACCTAGATGGCCCCAGGGTACTCAGCGGAGGGGTTTAATCCCACCTCGTCGTAGCCGATGGTATGAGTCTACACCGAACAAGTGGCTAGTTCGTCGCTATGTTTTGAATAGACTCAATAACCCATCTATAAACAATTTCACAAGTTGGTATAGTGAAACCGGGACCGACAGCTTAACGTGCTCTCCGAGGCACTATAGTGGCGTTGTCAAACAAATGTACATTTTTTAAAATTAAAAACTCATTGGTACACACCGGGATTCGAACCAGGGACCTAAGTGTTTTTAAGTCCAAGGTCTAACCAACTCGTCCACCACGTATATATTTATTTATAGAGAAATAATAAGCCGTATGATCTCTAGTAAAATATGTCTTTATAAATAATTTAAGTATATATTTTTCGATTATTGTCTCAATTAGTAATAGAGGAAAAACAATAAAATTATATCTCACGCTGAAATTAAAAAGTCCTTAGATATACCTATTTGTTTGTAAAATACTTAGTGCATAATTTCTTGACATCATATTTAGATTGTTCTTATTGAATTATAGTTTATTTTGTTAATTGTGGTGTCATTAAATTTACTTCGGTTTTTTCAAATATTTATTTTGTAAATTCACGTACCGTAATTGGTGGAATAGGCGGTCAAAGAAAAAATGTAACACCAACTATGTACCTTATACCGTGAATGAAGATTCATTTATTCATTCATTCAATATTATTAATGTTCAACTCTATAATATGTATTATTCCTAAACGGGTGCTGGCTAGAAAGTTACGGGTGCCGTACGGTGCCTCACGGGACCCGTAACTTTCTAGACAGCACAACTAAGGGGTTTATTTCCATCTCGTCGTAGTCGATGGTATTCTCAGTCTACAGCGAATTAGAGGCAAGCTTGTCGCTGTGTTTGTATAGACTTCAGTTTCACAAATGTAGTATAGGGAAACTGGGACTGACAAATCTCCGAGGCACTATAGTGGTGTTTTTAAACCAAATGATAATACAGCTTTTTTTTATTTTTTTTATTGGAGCACGGCATGTGTATTTGTATCTACCTGGTGGTGAGTAGACCTACAAAGTCCATGAATGGGGTCGATCAATAATTGTTCTTAAACAAAATTGATGCCGGCTAAATGATGCGATTACGAATTGGGTGGCGACAAATTGCATTACGAATATATGTTATTATACTCGCTGCCTTATCCTCAATTCAACCCATTTCGTAACCGCACCTCGACAAGAAATCGATGCAGTAATCTCCTAAAACCCGGTAAACCCACAGACTAAAACCGAAACATGGCTAGGTCACTTGACGGTTTATGCATCTATATGGGCGGTGGTAACGAGGCCTGTCGGTCGGCCTAACGAAGCTATAGAGACCTTCCTCCCACCTAAAAGAAGATTATATATGTTAAAATATGTAAGCATTTTGATGCTAATAAAAATTTTAATATACTAAATATTTTTCCAAATTACCGTAGCCTAGGACGTAACCCTACCTAGATAGGTATCAGAACCTTTAGATATATATAGCAACGTCTGCAAGGCGGTCTACAAGGATTTACACATGCAGAAGCATACATGATCGCCACCTGCCCCTGGCCGCCGCAATCTGAGGCATTCCGGGGCCGGCCTGCGGTCTGCCGGAATGCGGTATCCTGCCTTCCGATGAATACCCGACTATTGCATCCACAGCACCGGAATACGAAAGTATGGAATGATTTGAGCGCTTAAAGTTAGCAGCTAGCCAACCAGCGAATTAGAAGCAGAGTTTTGGTATGTTAGTATTCATAATTAGTTTGTTATTTGTTTTATTTTTATTGGAGGACGGTATGCACTCTGTGAGACAGGGCAATGTTCTTAGCTATTCATGTGTTCTACGTGCAATGAACTGTAGCGTTCCCGAACTTGAGACCGCGAAGTAGGTTTAAAGGCCTTATAACTCTCACCTGCACTGTGTTCACTACCCTCTCTACTCAACCAAATACTATATGATCCTGTTAGCGAAATCTTGGAAACACGCTCCATAAAAGTTCCGACGGCTGATCTCCGAAGGACAAGATTCTTCAATAGACGACGCAAAGACTTTGCTGGAATTCCTCTTGCACCGACTATTTCCTTATGGAGATCAACGATGGACATTGTTTTTTAACAGTATTGATTGCTTCCACTGGCACCGGCAATGTTCAAATGATACGGTTACGAAATGAGCAAAGACAAAATATATTAAGGTTAACATTGTTTTGCAAACGATTTTAGTAGAATCTAATAAGTCGATTTGTCAATGATTAGCTGATTAGGTGGAGGTACAAATTATAAAATATATCAATGAAATGTAACGCGGAAGGTTAAACAATAAACTAGGCACACATCACACACACACATTAAACCACAAAAAAAAATTGCTTGAATTTAATTTAATTTAACTGTTTTTTAAATTTGTAATTTTTAATATTGTTTTGTTGAGCAGAATTTATTGTGTTATTTTATTTTATTAATGTTGTTATGTAATTGTATATTCATTTAAATTATTATTATTTTATTTTAATACAAATCTTTTACAAAGGTGGAAATTTGAAAATGTCATAAATACTAAACTTTGAGAATCCTAATATCTGTCTTTAAAATGCTAAAACGAATAAGTAAATTATTGTTAATATAATTAACAATAATTTGCTTATTCGTTGTATTAAATGGTTTTATTTAATACAGCTATAATTAACAATAATCATTATTATTACATTCATGTTGTATTAAATGGTTTTATTTAATACAGCTATAATTAACAATAATCATTATTATTACATTCATGTTGTATTAAATGGTTTTATTTAATACAGCTATAATTGAAAATAATCATTATTATTACATTCATGTTGTATTAAATGGTTTTATTTAATACAGCTATAATTAACAATAATCATTATTACTACATTCTGTAAAGAAAATGAAACGACATAAAATATAACAAACAATAAAAAAAACATTAAGTAACTCTAGGTTGGTATTTATTTTCGGCTAACACATTTTCCGAGCGAGCGGGTCGAGTTTTTGCGTGTTTCAATTCAGCTATCAATTAGGTAGGTTTAATGGAATCGAATGACGACGTGCCTGATCAATCACTTGCAATAAGTACATTTAAGTAGTGTCAGGCGTTGTTCGCCTGATCGATAGCTTTGAAGCGACGTCTTTTAGCAAAACATTATCTCTACAAATGGGATATTTAGTTGGAAAATGCTTTGGCAGCAGTAGTCTTCTAGTGAGCAGATGTGGAATGAGCGAAACGAATGATGGAGCAGCGAGACTAACATGATAATCATATTTTAGCTTCAAATTATAGATATATTACTACGTGGAAGGGGAGGAACACACACGCTTTATTATGAATTTTGTTGGGGTGTTATAATCGAGGGCACCAAAACGTAAATATGTCTATACCTATACCTAGATGTACTATAAAATAAACCTGGAACTGAGAATGTACGATGTATGACAAATTATTGTTTTTACATTTATATAAATTCCTTATCAGGATAATCTTATATTGATTTTTTTATAGATAAATAATCTTCACGGGTGCCTTACGGCGCCCGAGACCGCCTAAACGGCCCCAGGGTACCCAACGGAGGGGTTTTAATCCCACATCGTCGTAGCCGATGGTATGAGTCTACACCGAACAAGTGGCTAGCTCGTCGCGATGTTTTGAATAGACTCAATAACCCATCTATAAACAGTTTCACAAGTTGGTATAGTGAAACCGGGACCGACAGCTTAACGTGCTCTCCGAGGCACTATAGTGGTGTTGTCAAACAAATGTACATACTTTTTTTTATTAAAAACTCATTGGTACACACCGGGATTCGAACTAGGGACCTTAGTGTTTTTAAGTCCAAGTTGTAACTAACTCGGCCACCACGTATATAAATAATCAAATTCTTCGTAAATAGTAAAATACAAAAAAAAAATAGTTTTAGAAATTTATATATAATAAAATTCTAGAATTATATATTGATTATAAAGTGTAATATTTATTGTAATTTGATTAGGGTTCATGCATTCGTATGCAATGCCCTTTAATAAAAAAAAAATGGAAATCCATTCTATTAAAGTTCAAATGCTGACCTTGAAAGACAATACTTTACATAATGTAAAATACGGTAGCAAAAGTTATATCATTACAGTACCTGTCGTCAAACGTACAATATTTAGTACATTAGTGATATTTAGTACATTAGTGATAGTTTTAATAAAATTTAAGCGCGCTTCGAATGACCACCCCAGCGTGGGACGATACAATGAAATTTTATGAAGCCATAATAAGATACGGTACGTATTTGCTTATTTATGATCGCAATATTTGAATAAAGTGTGGGTTGAAAAAAATATATACAGCTTTTAGACGCTTTAGCTATAATATTATTTCCCAAAATAAAATATAATAATAAGATAAATACAAACTTATTTTACGGCTGATTGGTTCATGAAGAAGTAGGTTTGGTAGCAAAGACGTTATTTTAGCAGCATCACCCGGGTCTCTAAGCAAGTATAAGAAGGGTTATCAATTTGATCATGGTTAAGAGGGCGTATAAAGGCCAATAAAACAGGTGAAATAAAAGATGTCTCTTATAAAGCGTGCGAGTGAGAAACAAAAAAAATCGCGCGGAATTCTTGGAAATAATCAGTTTTTTTGCTATAAAATTTATAATATTTTGAATTTTACGAAAACGCTAAGCCATGCACACTTAGATCTTATACTTATGCATAAAAAAAAGGCTATAATCTGCTTTATTTTGATGTAATAGGAAATAATGTTAAAAAATGTAGGTAACTTTGCGATTTTTTTCTATCAAGGTAACTTCAAAAAGCCCAGTTATTTCTATGTTTTTTTAAATATATTCGTTGAGTTTGAGGTATTGTCATAATCGGAGATATAGGTTCCCGATTTGCTTTATGCGCCCTCTTCAGTAAATCTTGGTTAAGTAATCATATGTATAATAATTCCCAGTCTAAAAGTTGTTCTACTAGCAGGTACTAGGTATATATGTTTATACATCTATGAAAATAAGGATTTATGTTAGTCGTTACAATACATCCCATCTACTATCCACTCAACTCAAGCTGCAAGTTTTTTTTTGAGCAAAAGTAATGAAGTGCTGAAATGAACACATAGCATATATCCTTTCCTCTCCGCTTGATGGATGCTGCAATTTTTTAACAGGACGTCGGTATACATCAAATCGGAGATGAGTGTAGCGGAGATCAATAGGATAAACAGCCAATAGGATTTCTGTTCTTCGATTATAATTTAATCCTATTGGTTGTTAACTATATCTCTCCATCTTTCTCCGCTTTGGTGGATCCCGGCACTTACTCCATCAACGCGTTGATGAATATCTAAGTATTGAAACGTAAGATCTATTTAATTAAAACAACCCTCATCGACAACGGAGTATGTAGATAGACAGTGTATTTCTGTATCCATTACTTGACATAGACATGTTTATCAAATTAATGCTTTTACCCACCCCAAAATTTATTGACACTTATTATGTAACAAGCCTCCGTAGACTAGTGGCTGCGCCTTTGGCGTTGTATCCGGAGGTCGTGTGCTCGATTCCCGTGTTTTCTGTACAGTATGTCATGGTCTCAATGTTTATAAAATATAATATGCATACAAGCCTAGTGCTTAGTTTGTGACCAGAGCAATATATGTAATTTGTCCTACATATTATTATTATTATTTATTATCAAATATAAATATAACATTGTGTTTACAAAAGTTATACCGTTAAAGTTTAAGTTTATTAAAGTTATACAAATTTTTAGTAAACAAGGGTTTAGAAATTATTTATTTTTAAGAAGCTATTTTTACCATTTGTTTTTTTTCAGATATTTCATTAGGTTATAAAATGAAATGTTATTATTTTCATGTAAATCTTTAGAGGCTTTTATGAAAGGTCATGAAAAACTGTTTTTAACTAAACTTTGAGGTTACTTAGACAACTTTTAAAGTTCAAAGTCAAAAATATTTATTTCATATAAACTTTTACAGGCATTTATGAAAATAAAACTATATTTAGTATAAGGTTTAGGTATGCGCTTGGTAAGGTTTGAACAGTAAATGATATTTTTGTTACTATTTTAACAGGGCGGTCCAATTAGCGCTTACGTTGAACACGTAGGCTGTATACGCGGTGAACACTGGTCCTAGCTCTTATAATCGAATATATTTCAAGTGTCAATGGCGTCGAGTATATTATTGTCTACGGGTCGAATAGGACTGGACAAGGAAAACAAGTAGTGCACTGTATTCGGATGTAGAGATGTATACCAATCGGTCCAAATTAATATAAAAATAAACGCGTATGCGACTAAAACCAATATGTACCCGTTCGTGAACGTATTTGACTGTATTCGATGTAAGCGCAATTTGGACCACGGGGTGGGTATGTATGTAGCAGACATTCTACCGCCAGAAAGAAAACAATTAAAGTAACTATAGGTAAACTTTCACCATAGGACACCATTTAGGAAAAACCCTGATTATTAGTCGTAGTTCTGCCACGGTCACCACGCCCCCTTGGCGTTCTACCCTGTGACTATGAGCTCAGTGTGAGTTGTATAGTGTAAGTGTCGGCTTTCCGTTTCAAGTGTCAAGTGATGAATGCGGGCGCTATAAATAAGTCCCCGAGTTGATTACACACGAGACTCCGGACTTGCCGACTGACAGACCAAACTCGAGGGCTTCGATCCGGCGCGAAGGACCAGAAATGTTCAGCCAATTATTTATTTATTTCAAACTTTATTGCATAAAGTACAAAGGCAGACTTAATGGCGCTTGGAATTCTACCAGCCAAACCTTTAGGACAATCAAAGCAGTTAATAAGTGACGTAGGTGCAATACCGAAACGGTGAAAAAAAAACGTATATTTTAATAGTAGGTAATTATTACTTACAACACATACTTCATCTAATATACACTAATTAAATGTATCTTATATGTAAATATACACAAACTACATATACTAGCAGCTATACAATGATCTTAAAAATTCAAAAAGTGAAGGAATAAGTGGAAAGATAATAAAAGAAGAATAAAAAATACGTATGAATTAATTTATTATATTATACATACATAAACTACATATACATGATACCACCAACTGCACAATGATCTTAAAAAATCAAAAAGTGAAGGAATAAGTGGAAAGAAATAAAAGAAGAATAAAAAATACGTATGAATTAAGATATTGCGCATAGGAACTTTTTTAAAATATTTGTTTATTAGGTGGTTTTATTTTGACTGGTAAGTCATTCCAAAGTCTTGCAGCGACGATAGAAAACGGCTTAGAAACAAAGGTGGTATGATGGGAGAAGAAAAGCAAGGGTGGTATTAAAGGTAAAGATCGAAGCGTTTTGGCGTGATGCGAACCAAGAAATTTGAAAGAATCAAGAAAGGTTAGGTAAGAGGAGGTCTCTGTACTTCGTTAAGCTGACTGTTTAGTTACCACTATACTGCATCGATTTCTTGTCGAGGAGGTAGTCTCCCATCAGAGAGTGGTTACGAAACGGGCAGTTAGTTTGACTAGGCTTATTGTATTATATTATATATTGTATTATAGCATATATATTGTATATATGTTTATGTATAGTAATATGTATATAACCTAATATGTGTCACTTAAAATTAAGCACCCGACTTCTCGAACACAATCTTAAAGGCTAGCTGGAAAATAATTCCTAAGGCGTCTTTGTACATAACTTTTGTTGACTGTGCAATAAGTGTTTAAATAAATACATATTAATACACCTCCTATTTCATAACCGCATCAATTGGCCGGCATAGTGGGAGCAATCGATGCTGTTAAACGACAATAAATTGATCGACCTGATTCACGGATTTTATAGGTCTGCTTACTATTAGGTAGATACAAAATCAAATGCCGTCCTCTAGTAAAAAAATATATATAAGAGAAATATAATAATGTGAAAATGTATACACTGTCAGCATAAAGTGTTCTAAAAAGAAGAAAAAATGTTGAATTCGTTTGTCAGGTGCAAAAAGTTGTTGAATTTTGTTTAAACCCGCTATATCAACATACAGATTTACTGCTTTAGTTATTCAGAAACGGGTTTAGCTTAAACCTGGTTATAAAAGGGTTTCGTCTCTTTTGTTTCAATTCAATGTGATAGAAATAAAAGAGAGATTTACAAAAACAACTGAATAGAGTTCAATAAAAATTATACGCTCTAAATAGTTAAGTAATACTTTGAAAACATTACACCAGAAGCTATATTGGATAGCGGTGACGTCGCTCATCTTGTAGGTGACGTCACCCAACTCGTAGGTGACGACAAGAGGAAGTGTTGGTGACGGAGATGGATCGCAACCTATTACCGAATGGAGGCAAAAACCCGCTCATCGCTTACTAACATGAGAAAAATATCCTCCTCACTTTTGCTTATTGGCTTTTACGAAAGTTATATGCGAAAAATGGATCATTTTCGTACGTTACCGATTTTATCGGCTTGTATTTATTTATTAATATAGGCTAATCTACATCATATTTACTTATTAACTTATTTATAAATATTTTTTAATAAATATGGTATTTACAGAGTAGCACTAACATTATAAAACTCATTAAATCTGTATTAATACCTAATTAATTATATAATTCATTTCTATACCTATTATTCATATATTTTACATATTGTTTATAATCTATTTTATATATTATGATTCTATTTGCTTATAAGTTTGAATAGCTAAGATTTTACACAATGGTGATTCATTATTTTTTTATACACAAATTATTAGTTAATTCAATAATTATATTAACATTGCCTACCACATTAGATACTATTAACTTAAACATTATTCACTATCAGTATTGCTAGATATAAATGTAAATATTAATGTTAAAAATGAATAAAATTATTATAAAGTTTATTATTATTCGCAAAGACTACACCATCTGTTGTAATAAAATAAGAATTATGCATTTATAGAAAATGTTTTCTGTTATATTTCTTTATATTATATCGGATGCCTTATGGCCTCCGATACCGTCTAGAAGGACTCAGGGTACCTAGCGGAAGGGGTTTGTTCTTACCTCGCTATTGCCGATGGTATTCTAAATCTACACCAAACAAGTGGCGACCTCTTTGCGGTCATTATGATTTAGGAAATTAAATATATAGTAAACATAAAATTATGTTACACTTACTACCTAACTAAACTAAGATCTAGACTTTTAAAATATGTACAATACTAATTCATATTACATTTTATAAATACCCAGACTATGGCAGTACAGAATAACTTATTAATATTGCCTTGCCTTGATTAAGAATCGAACCCCCGACCTACGGACATAACGTCAACGCCAGCGTAAGCACTGGGCCAAGGAGGCGGACAAAAAGGACAGGTATTTGTACTATTTAGTCAAAAATAAAGCAGTACATTTAGTGGTTGTAAAACTGTAGACGCAAACTTCTATAGTAAATTTGTATAGTACAATCACAGAGCTACAAATGAGATTTCAGATCTAAAACACCATTAAAAATAGTAATAAAAATGTAGAGAATGAAAATCATTCGATTATACAACCCTAAAATAGATTTATATAAACATAAAAATACAATACAGAATTCCCAGAGTTTTTTGAAAATGTCCCAATGTAACGGCGTCATTATTATGTACTTTATTTGAATAAAATGTAAATTGGCCGTGTAAAGATCGTCAAGTCGATTGCTTTCATTCGATTGAATCGAATGATGGCGTGTCACATCGATCGAGACGGGTTACGGGCCGATGATAGCTATTGATAGGTGTTTGTGTACCAAATAACTTGATAGTGTAATCGAGATCTCGGGTGATTCGATCTGTGTGGAATTGCTACCGAACATGCAATCAATGGGGTATCATTGCAGCTAACACCTACATTTAAAAGTATATTATTTTTGTTCATACGCCTGTGGGTGGTTAATGTAGATAAACGAGATGTTCACATTGTTCATACATAATAAACAAATACAATTAAATTTATCAAGTTTCATATCTTTTGAAGAATATAAATTAAAAAATAATAATTATAATAATAATAATTCGTGGTGGCCTAGTTGGTTAGACCTTGGACTTAAAAACACTTAGGTCCCTGGTTCGAATCCTGGTGTGTACCAATGAGTTTTTAATTAAAAAAATTATGTACATTTGTTTAACAACACCACTATAGTGCCTCGGAGAGCACGTTAAGCTGTCGGTCCCGGTTTCACTATACCAAGTTGTGAAACTGTTTATAGATGGGTTATTGAGTCTATTCAAAACATCGCGACGAGCTAGCCACTTGTTCGGTGTAGACTCATACCATCGGCTACGACGAGGTGGGATTAAAAACCCCTCCGCTGGGTACCCTGGGGCCGTCTAGGCGGTCTCGGGCGCCGTAAGGCACCCGTGATGATACATATACATATATAAATTCAAAAAGTAATACTTGGTGTCTGTTAGTCTGTTTTCTGTAAATATTTAAACAGGTATTTAATAAGGTAGGTATCAATTCCATGTTCGATTCTAATAACAACTTAACTAAAAAGATAATAAATAAATATAGTTAAAATAAAACTTTTTTTTTCTATTTTTTCTTTGCCAGTAAATTTCTACTATAGTTATGGCAAAAATGCATGAATCATTTTGTTTAACGTTTGGTTATTAAAATATATAAATATATATATACAGGGTGCTGATCAAATTGAAGTTTTTCCCACGGAACCATGTGTCTCAAATGAAAAAAATTTTTGGCTTCCTCTAACAAATTACTAGTTTGTATGGAGAAGGCAATTTTTTTTTTCATTTGCGGCACATGGTTCCATGGGAAAAGTTGTTCGTATTGATTAGTAGAACCTCATATTAGCCCAAAGTACATCCTTTCAAAGTCACCCTGATATAATATGTCATGTACATACTTCATTTGGTGAATATTGTTGCCTGAAACAAGGCGAAATATAGCAAGTTATTATTACAATATTGTGTCTTTATATATGTATGTAATTGGATAACCTATTAAAAACAGTAAATAATAGAAATAACTACCTAATAGGTTTTTTTTTAAAATAAATATTTTCAACATTTTAATTCTTATTTTAAAAATATAAATAAATCTTTAGCCAATATAAATAAATTTCAGCTGAAGGGTCCTGAATCATATAAAATATAGCGTTGATGCTTGTCATATGACAAATGATATATTGAATTCCAGAAATCATTGTGTATTGTAATTTATTGCATGAAATTATTATGAGAAAATAAATAAATACGTACACATCGTAAAACTAAAAGATTATATACCTACCTATTATACCTACTAGTATTTTGTTAATAAGAAAAAAAGTGGTAGCAGTTATTATATTTATATCAAAGTTATCTAGAATCTATACAAATTGAATAGAAAGGAAGAGATATATTTTTGCAGAACTCCTATATCATGTTTCGATTTTAGTCTGTGGGTTCAGCAGTTTTTCCGGAGACTACTGCATCGATTTCTTGTCTACGGGGTAGTCTCCTTTCAATTTACGGTTACGATACCATCACTACAATACGATATCAAAATAGGCTCGTAATGCAAATATGTCCATGTCGGCACCCATTTCGTAACCGCATCATTAAGCCGGCATAGTGGGAGCGATCAAAATTGTTAAACAACAATGTATTGATCGACCCCATTCGTGGACTTTGTTGGTCTGCTTAACATCAGGTAAATATAAAGTCACATGCCGTGCTAGATAAAAAAAAAATATGGTCAACTAACTTATTTAATTTCATTAAAGTGTTGAAACCTTTTTAGCACTAATTTCCCAAAATTATAAAGTGATGTTTTTTTTTAAATATTGTTGCAGTATTCTGTTATTTGTTTTGTATAATACCTATCATTACAAGGTGTATGTCAAATTCCTTAACCTGACTATAAAAAAACATTCCTATGTCGGATTGCTAACTATTGTAAAATGCTAATAAACAAAAATTAGGGGTGTAAATTAACTTTTTGAGCCAAAAATAGAAATTGAACACTTCTCAATTTAGTCCAAAGTAAAAACGTAACTTGAACCGAAAGTATTCTCCGTTAACCTGTACGCCGTTAACGTAATTACGTAACCCGAGTTACAGGTTTCAGGCGAAAGTCCAAACGGACGTCTGAAATAACCCTATTTACCCGCTCATTCAGGTTTAACTTTACTGTCGACGATTAGTAACACAATAGCCAAACTTTAACGGTAATCCGCCTAATATTATAATTAACGGATTTAATATAAACATTAATGCTGTATTATTTACATAACAGTGAATGCATTGTATGTAGTGCAGTTTATTTTATGTAGTTTTGTTTTGGTAGTTAATTTATTTAGACGCTTTTTGTATAAGCAATCGCTGACTTTAAGTTATGTCTACTGATATCACACTTGAATTATTATTTTTTCTGTGCTGATGTACGTTAATCTCATAGTGTATGTTATTTAAACAAATGCGTCTAAAAAACTGTTATGTAAAAGTATTATTTGTATGTTTAACATACTTTATAAAGATATGTTTAAAATGTTGTGTGTTTTGTAAATATATGAAATGGGTTGAATTGACGCTAAGGCAGCGAATATATTAAAATTCGTAATCGCATCATATAGCCGGTACAGTGGGAGCGATCAATTTTGTTAAGAACAATTTTGATTGACCCCATTCATGGACTTTGTAGGTTTGCTCACCACCAGGTAGTTACAAAGTCACATGCCGTGCTCCTATAATATATGATTTGACGAACTGTTACATAATAATAATTCTAGCCGCTTTGATACACTACAAAAAATACTTTATAAATGCAATTTTTCAACACAAAATGTTAAACAGTATTTGATTAAAATAAAAACTTTAATTAATGGTTATTGTTACACCATTACGGCGTGGCTTATCTGACGTGAGCAGAAGGCTGTGTTTTGTTTACAGATTAACTCCTCTAATGACGGCCCACAACTACCCGATTAGGGCCCTGTGTTAATGCAGCCTTAAGTATAAAGATAAATTACCTCGCCCGCTCGACCCCTAATTCGAAAGCCTATTTCCTTAACCATTAGCGAAAGTTTCTCGACCTATATATTGTTGTCGTAAATTTTATTAAGTCTCGCAAAGAAATTTTCTAAAGCCCGGGACGTAATAAAGTAATTTAGCTACTTCCGATAACGGGGTATAATCCCTGGCTTCGGTCGACGCCACTCCGCGAATATGAAAAATAAATAGCACGAGACTCGCGGATTTTGTGGCGTGCGAGTCGCGATAAGGACGCGGTTGCGACGCGACTGCGACGCGGTCCTTGCAGCTATAACAATGCACCACTTCGTTAAGTCTTTCTTTAAGATGGTTGCTATAGTGGATGCGGATTTTCATACGTTTAGAAATTGCACTGTGCATAAAAGTGGTTTATTATATAATAATTTTTCAAGCAAACGAGCGTGTTATACTTTAGTACACAACGTAGACCTTGTGGAAAATAAGTTTTTTAAACGGAATTATTTTTCCCGTTGTATAATATTTTATAGTTATTATATATAATAATACTAGCTGTGCTCGCGACTTCGTCCGCGTGGAATCGTTATTTTTTTATCATACAAACTTTCATCCCCTATTTTATCCCCTAGGGGGTAGATTTAATCAAAATCCTTTCTTAGCGGATGCCTACGTCATAACATCTACCTGCATGCCAAATTTCAGCCCGATCCGTCCAGTGGTTTGGGCTGTGCGTTGATAGATCACTATGTCAGTCAGTTATATATATTTAGATAAATAAAAAGTTAGCTTTATACATTAACTTTAACCGTTTACGCAGCGCACGCAACGGAAGCTCTCAAAAGGAACAAATTTTCCACGTTTTCCCAACATTTTTCTTTGATGTTCCGCTCCTATTGGTCGTAGCGTGATGTTATATAGCCTTACTCGATAAATGGGCTTAAGCACTAGGCTGAGACCGTTATTTTCAGGTTTATAGGTTAGGTAAAAAAATACTGCCTTTAATATTAATAAAACTTACCCATTGAACTTTTTTAAAGATTAAATAAAAGTATTATTATGTAAATACATAATAGAACCAAATACGTAAAAAGTATTATTATGTAAATACATAATAGAACCAAATACGTAAAAAGGTTATTCATATTAACTTTCTATGTCAAGCACGTTTTGAGACCTTTTAGGTATAGACGGATAGGTACAGAGGTCCTATGGTAAAGATTCTTTATATAATTCTTTTTTTTATATATTTCATTTAATAAATCCCACTTATTAAACACCTACTCATTGTCCTGAAGGTTTGGTCCGCCTTTGTAATTTATCTTATAAAGATTCTATTAATTAATAAATTTAAATAAAATTATACCATCGGCTACGACGAGGTGGGATTAAAACCCCTTCGCTGGGTACCCTGGGCCGTCTAGGCGGTCTCGGGCGCCGTAAGGCACCCGTGATGATATGTAGGTATGAATGTATGTATATTTTTTTGGAATTGGCGTACCAGAAACAATACACTAATAGTTTTGCTTTGAGTGGGAACCCAAGACCAGCGAATACAACGCAATACAAAAGCGCAACTACTAAGCCACGGAGGTGGTATTATTTGACAAAGTTCAAATTTAAATTTAAACTACAGTTAACTATAAGTTATATAACTGAATTATATGACTTGTTATCATGGTTCGACACTATAAACTTGATCGTAACGAACAAGTTTACCGATCAAATATCCCGATTTCAAAGCGCCATATTCTGGAAATAACGCTTAAATTACGTCTTCAACTACTCGGTTTTAAGATCAATAGTTTTAAGAGTCAGTCGAGTGCACTATATTTGAGATAAAGGACTAATCTCGCACCTACTCAATACCTATTGGGGTATTTAATAATCTAACCACTGAAAAACCTGCAATACGGTTTTCCAGTTTCTCTATTAGTAATATTTCTGACAAAACTTAAAACTCTTATGTAGCGTTTATAATTACGCGCTACATTTGTAATATCGCGCTTTTTAATTTGTGTTCTGTGTATATAAACGTAATCTTAAAAATCACACAATAAAATAATAAGTATATATATATAGGAATTTACACACATTTCTCTAGGCTTGTACTATATGTACCAGAAGCAACGATATAATATATTTTAATAATAGAAACTTTGTGATCTACTGTTCGCATACCTACATTTAATTTAAACTTATCCGTGATGTGGGTAGAAAAATTAAAATAGTAACTAGTGATCCTTTGAGCAAGGAGTACCTGGTTCAGAGGATCAGTATTGCTATCCAACGGGGTAACGCTGCTAGTGTCCTTGGTACCCTACGCCCATTGTCTCATTTTCATTTTTTTTATATATAGGTAATAATTCATTATTTTTATAGGTAGGTATATTTTATTATATTTTTGTTTATTTTATTTTTCATTTATATTTTTTGTAGAGTATTTAAACTTAATATGTGAACATGTATCCACCTGATGCTAATCGGATCTACTAAGTGATGAATGGGGTTAATCAATAAATACATGGTCGTTCTCACTATGTCCGCTAAATGATGCGTTTGCAAAACTGGCGCCTGAGTGACTTCGAGTGTTAAATTTGAACACGATAATTAAGTACTTACTTTACCTACGTCATTTTTATTTAATTCCATATCACGGATTAGGTATACAGAAATAATTTTAATAGACAACAGTACCTATAGCTCCCGATGTAATATGACGATTGGTAATTAACTTTTTTCGATAGGTTCGAACGATCAGTTAATCCCGGTTGAAAATTAAGCCATTTCACAATTCTAATTAATCCACCAAAAATGTCTGATTGGAATCGCTGGCGGATTAGCTATGGGAATTGTTGCCGCGGTACGGACGATGTTTGCGAATCGCAGATATTATCTTAATAGTAAAGTGCGACAGATTTACGGGTGAGGGCGTGAAACCTTAATTGCTAGTTGATGTTGCATATATAACGGCGATATGTTTAATAATTACTGTATGCTTGAGGTATACAAAAACTTTAAATAATTTAATTAAAAAAATATTCCTTCACATTAAAAAAATAAGCCAATTACGCTAGTTTTTTTTTAGAATATAATATTTATAAGGTCATTTGCATTTCTGATGAATATAAAGAAAATAAGTAATAAAGGTAGGTATAAGGTAGAGGCTATTTCATCATAAACATCGCAACAAGCTCGCCACTTGTTAGGTGTTGCCTCCGAATACCATCGGCGAAATGAGGATGGGTTAATCCCTCCGCTGGGACCCTGAGGCCGTTTAAACGGTTCCCGGGAGCCAAATTGGCACCCGTGATGGTATTTTTATTTTATTTTAAAGGTAGGTATATAATAATATATAAAATAAAACATATACCTAATTCGCCGTTGTGCATTATCTAAACATATAATATTTATTATTTTCAGCAATATTTTTTTCATTTTCAACGAAAGCCCATTATGGTTGACAGCCCAGTCTAGACCAAGCCTATTATGACCGCGTAGAATTACCAGATGACACGACTACTGTTGCGTCACGTGGGAGCTTGTTCCGTTTCGTCACGCCATCAAGATATGATGTGATCAATACAGTCCCCCGGAAATTACTGCTCTCTTAAACACACGCACGTTTAAGACTTTATATACCCACTATTCTTAAAATCTTATTGGGAATTAAGATTCTACGATCCAATAGGATCTATTAGGTCTCATTTTGTGATATTTCATTAGAAAATTTAAATTTCCCATCGGTTTTCGATTTAAGATCATAGTATTTTAAATAAAAACCTTTCACTTTACGGTTACCAGATAATTTTTCATTTCATATTTGGGTGGTTATTTAAATTTCCTTTTATTCTTAAAACGACCGACAGATTTGGACTTCGGATATAAGGTGGTCTTTTTCTAGACAATATCTTTGATGAAATTAAAAAAAAAACATCTCATACATACATGCATACATAACATCACGGGTGCCTTACGGCTCCCGAGACCGCCTAGACGGCCTCAGGGTACCCAGCGGAGGGATGTTTAATCCCACCCCGTCGTAGCCAATGGTATGAGTCTACACCGAACAAGTGGCTAGCTCGTCGCGATGAAAAAGACATCTAAAATAAGTGTTCCTTTTTTGAAAAACTAGCAGACTAAATAAACGTTCAAATCTGTTCGTAAAGTAAAAAACCAGAACAACACAATGTCAACAGCTTATTTGAATTCATAATTTCTTGTAACACTGAACTACTTAACTAAAGATTTGAACTAGCGGAGATGAAGTGGAGCATTCTGGCCGTGACAAGTATACTATATCTTTTGAAAATAGAATGCAGGAGCGGCGCAGTAGGGAAGCGGAGCGAGGCGAGCGGAGCGCAGCGGGCGGAGCGGAGCGGCTGCGGGCTATCTCGCGAGTTATGGAATTTAATTAAAAGCCGGCGAATTTATTGCATAATTATGTAAATATCGCGACAGGAGTACGCTACAGCAGATGACGATGCCTATCTCGCTGCATTATAGTTGCTGTACTACTGTAATACCAATTTACAGCCTGTTTTCGTGCTTAATTTATTGGTTAATAGGTTTTGTTTTATCGCGGAACTATTTATTTAGGTTTTCATTTTGACCTTCTCCGTAGTAGTTGCGCCGTTGGGGGAGATCTTGTAGTTCGCCATTATCTGAGTGTTTATAACATATAATATGTTTTAGTATAGTTGTTTCTGGTACACTTAGTACAGGTCTGGGGCCTATTTTGTGACCAGAAGACCTAGTGTGAGTTTTCGAACTACTATATTGCGTTTAAGTTTGTATGGTAAATAGTACAGCGCTCTAAGCGGAAATTTTGAGAATTAAAAATGCGAGCATGTGATTGGTCAAAATGTTAACGCAATAGTATAGTTAACGCGAAAATAAATGTTAAAAAACTCACTAGGGCTTCAGGACATGAGTGAAACCACAGCAGAAATTATAGTACAAGTAGTGAAACGTCCTATATATTTTATTGTAAATGTACAGTATATCGCGATGACTGAATGAAAATTTTATTCATATTTTCTGCTAGGCTGCTGAAGAAATATTTAAATAACTGTGTTTTATATCTATACATATATGGTGTATTCCGGTACAAATTTATATTTAATTGTATTTACGGTTAGTAATATATTATTTGTGACTGGTTTATTTAAAACTCATCTTCACTCTCGTGTTATTTCTATTTAAAATACCTAATTTAATCTCGGTAAATAATGCCTTAAGCATTAAGCTCGCCTATGCTCAATTTTAAGCATGTCCACAATACAGAACTTTCATTTAATCATTTACTTTATACACCCATAAATCTAAACTACCTAATAATATAAATAAATTAAATAATCACGTTTTGAAAGAGCAGTAGAAGAGAAGAGCCGCTAAAGAATAGCTTAGCGTTGTGCGTGTAATTTCTGACGTAATGCAAACTTAGTGACATTGAATATTGACAGACAACTACGTCATTTTAGTTAAAGTAATAGTAATAGGCCTTCAGATCCCTTTTATATATATTTTAGAAGGGATCTATGAACTTAAAAGAAGTTTATTACAAAATGTTACGTAAACTTTATACATATAAAATAATTTAACATATTTACAAGAGCACATTTGTAAGGCCTCATCATACATCGGTAATGATAGCAACAGATCTGACGTGACACAGCTCGAGCAAGATTTATGCGAGTGTGCTTACGCCTGGGTAACGACGACTATCTCCTGAATATTGTATTACGGTTCCACGTATATTTCATAATTACTGTACCACTACTCATGTGCTTGACGAATATTTGAATAGTTTCGATTCATTAGCGACGCTTTAATAGTTAAACGTAACCACGTGACTTTATTATAATTTAGAATTTCGTATTACTATTAATAATAATTTAGACACCATAATACTCCTACAGTGCCTCGGAGAGCAGGTTAAGCTGTCGGTCCCAGTTTCACTATTGTTATTGAATAAATAAATAAATATCATCACGGGTGCCTTATGGCGCCCAAGTACTACATCGTGCCTAGCTCGTTGCGATGTTTATAAACAGTTTTACAAGTTGGTATAGTGAAACTGGGTCCGACAGCTTAACGTGCCTGCCGGGGCACTATAGTGGCGTTGTGATACAAATGTGCATAATTTTTTAGATTAAAAACTTATTGGTACACAGCGGGGTTCGAACCGAAGGTTCCAACAGGAAAGGGTTTTAAAGTTTGTCTAACCAACTCGGCCACCAAGTATATCTTATATTGTTATTGAGTCTATGATATTTATTTTTGTTTAATAAAAATAAAATAATAATTTAAGGATCGTTTACTTTATTTGAAGTACGGCATGTTATTCTGTATCTTCTTATAAGTAGATACAAAGTGGCTATATTGCTTACTACGTATTATACTACTAAGAAATCCTTCAAATAATAATCATTTGTAGAACAATTTATACATATTTCTACTATGTGTACCTGAAACAACTATATACCCGTAATACATATTATATTTTATAAACACACAGACCATGACAAACTGTACAGGGGCCTTATTCCGAGTTTGCAACCGCTAATCACGACAAGACGTTGCGCAAACTATAAATATGGAAATATAAGCTCTATTCCAATGGATATATAATATGTATTAGGTTGGCTATTATAATGCCGTAATCTTGAAATACACGAATTCTTCGCAAGTTTAAACATGTATGGAGCATTGGAATTTCAACTTTATAATTAACGGGATAGAACTTACATTTCAATACCCGTACTTTACGCAAAATGCGCGACGGTGAACGTGTCAAAACTCGGAATAAAGCCCCAGGAATACGTACTAATATTTTTTTGCTACGGGTGGGAATCGAACACGCCACCTCCGCATACAACGCCAAAAGCGCAACCACTATTCTAGGAAGACGGTACAAAGTTCATGAATGGCTATTAATACAATAAACATTGTTTAACAGCATCAATCGCTTCCACTATGCCGGCTAAATGATGCGGTTATGTATTAAATCTAAAGTTAAGTAGACCAATGTCAGTAGACAGTAAGACATGATTAGTGAGCCTGCGGTGTTTGTATAATGGACTGGGAATCGAACCCGCTGCGGTGACTATCTCATTAGATTAGAAGGAACCGCATTGCCGCAACATAGACGACTTGCAGATCCACAGGTCTGGGATCAATATGTTCCTATATCTACTATACAGTGTGAATTTGAAAGGATGTACTTTGGGCTAATATGAGGTTCTGCTGATCAAACCGAACAACTTTTCCCAACGAACCATGTGACGTAAATGAAAAAAAAAATTGGCTTCCCCACAAATTGGACATTTTAACATTACTAGCTTGTATGGAGAAGGCAATTTATTTTTTCATATGTGACACATGGTTCCACAGGAAAAGTTGTTCGATTTGATCAGCAGAACCACATATTAGCCTAAAGTATATCCTTTCAAAGTCACCCTGTATATAATATATATATTTTTTAAAACATAAAATGCAATGAAAAAAATCCTGGTGGACGGGATTCGAACCCACGATCCTCGCTTTCACGACAAGGTACTTCACCACTAAGCCCACCAGGTTTTTATAATATTGATATACCTACAACCTTTTTATTTGATTATGTAAAAACACTTGTTCGTAGTAGATTTAGAATATGAGGTGGGAATAAATTCCCCACCGCTGGGTACCTTAGGCGGTAGGTAATATTATATTAAAAAAAAAGATTTATAAGTAATAAACAAGCAATGACAACTTTCGTGAGGCGCCACTCCTCACGAAAGTTGTCATTGCTTGTTTATTACTTATAAATCTTTTTTTTAAATATAATATTACCTACCGCCTAAGGTACCCAGCGGTGGGGAATTTATTCCCACCTCATATTCTAAATCTACTACGAACAAGTGTTTTTACATAATCAAATAAAAAGGTTGTAGGTATATCAATATTATAAAAACTAAATCCAAGGAATTTCAATTTTAACCCGTTACAAGATTTAGTAAAAAGTAAAATAGAATTGTGGTTAGCCCTGTAATTCATCCGTACATTCGTAGTATATAGGTACAGTTAACGAATGCATAAAAATAAAAGTTCTTTTTAAAAAGTAAAAAAAACTGGTACAAGAATTGATCATCCGATAACCTGTTGAAAAAATGTGCTTCAAATCTCCAACTGTTAGGGCTGTCCCATATTTTTTATAAGACATAATTTGTTAAAAATTATTGGAGCTTTAAGCCAAATTTTATGTGAAAACCCATGAGATTTCTAGCAAGATATATAACTTTATACAATAGCAGAAGTGCATATCATTTCCCAAAATCCAATAGACAATAAATAAGACACAGAGTGTGACAAAAGTTCAAGTAGTCCATAACACCTTACACGCTTTTGATAAAAGTATAATCACAGTTAATTATATCTATCTGAATTTTATTAGTTGCTAATTTAAAGTCAATACTTTATTTAAAACAACTTATTAGGAAAGTTATGTGCTTCAAAACATGACAAAAAAATACAATTACAGGTGCTTTTTCTCGGTGCTCCCGAGAATAAGGCACCTGTTTAACTGGCCTCAGGGTACCCAGCAAAAGGATTAACCCGTCCTAATTTCACCGACTGTATTCGGAGGCAACACCTAACAAGTGGCGAGCTTATTGCGGTGTTATAAAGATGATACCCTCGTTGTATAAAGCGGTCACCCATAGTTGGCCAAGGCGATCCCAGCCTAGTGACTTACCCACTTGGCTGGGGCCGCTTTGACGAACTTGACGTAAATCGCGACTCCATCTCGTGCTTTGGGTTGACTGTGCTAAGGCTGCAGGGTGCAATTACGAAACGAGCATTTGAAAAGCAGCAAGGATATTGAAGTAGAACCTTAATGCAAATCCATCTTTGTTGGGCCCATTTCTCAACAGCATCATTTAGTCATTAGTGGGAGCGACATATGTTAAACACCAATCTAATAATCTACACTCATGGGCTATGTAGGTCTGATTACCACCAGGTAGATACAAAGTCACATGCCGTGCTTCAAGAAAATAAAATAAATGAGTACCAATATGCATAGGCACAACCCTATTAAGCCTATCCACGTGTGAGTGGAAGCACTTGGTCCTTGATTAATCGTCGGCCGTCCGGTCCGGAATCGTATGTCGGTCGGTTAATTGAAAAGTCAATGTCTTAGCGCTATCAATTCGGTCCGATAGTAGGTATACGCCGGCCTAATTTATTATATTTGTTACCGACCAATCAACCCGTGTTTAACAGAGGGTCCGACTAATTTGTTGGGAGTAACGTGGCGAGATTATCGAGCGGTGTTTACTTTTTAATTTATTTTATTTCGATTTAATTTATCT
This sequence comes from Monopis laevigella, assembly GCA_947458855.1. Lineage (NCBI taxonomy): Eukaryota > Metazoa > Arthropoda > Insecta > Lepidoptera > Tineidae > Monopis > Monopis laevigella. Next base: position 3,006,238 of record OX381583.1, on the reverse strand, counting down.
AATGTTTGTATAACGAAAGGTGAAACGAAGCGGAACTAACAATTATAGTAACATCATTAATGTACGTGGTGGCCGAGTTGGTTGGACCTTAGACTTAAAAACACTTAGGTGCCTGGTTCAAACCCCGGTGTGTACCAAACGAGTTTATAATCTAAAAATGTATGTAGATTTTTTTAGCAACACCACTATAGTGCCTCGGAGAGCACTTTAAGCTGTCGGTCCCAGTTTCACTATACCAACTTGTGATGGGTTATTGAGTCTATCCAAATATCGTGACGACCTAGCAACTTATTCGGTGTAGACTCATACCATCGGCTTCGACAAGGTGGGATTAAAAACCCCTCCGCTGGGTCGCTGAGGCCGTCTAGGCGGTCTCATTTATGTACTTTCTGTTCACGGATAAAATGATTTTGAGTTTTAAATGAAACATTATTTAAATTGGATCGTAACCCTCTGCACCTAAGTAAGTGGTATGTAACAATGCAACGAGATCGGAGCTCCACTACGCCGGCTTTAGATGTCGACTTACTTCTGTAGAGACTAAAGGTTAGTTCGGTGATAGGTACAGGTTTACTAACTATTAAAGGTTGATTTAATGGGGAAAGGATCCTTTAAAATTAATTTTAATTGGACCTACTGATTTCAATGAAACAGAAACAGTTGTCTGCCATACAACTCAAACACTACAAGTGTAAAAATATGGACTATCATTGATAATTATTATCACCTAAGTGTACTTATTTTATTTAACTATTAATTTGATCATGATTCTAAGAGTTCTAGAATCTGTAAGCAAGGTTATCTTATAATAATATATTTAATATATCTTAAATATATATATATATTAAAATATAAACTTTAGACAATAACCAGATATGATTGGTTTGCGCATGTAGAAAAAAACGAGTGATAAATGAAATGAAAAATCTTCTAATAATAAATACATCTAACATACTTTATTTGTTTCGGACATTAGTAAATAAATAGACACAATAATAAAATTCTATTAGTAGATAAATAACCGTACAAGAAAAGAGTAGAGAACTTATAGTCTAAATTATTAAAAAAAAAAACTATAAGGATTTTTTTTATTTTATTTTATTTTATTAAGGCTTTGGACAACCTATCAGCCTAACCATGAGATTACAAAATTCATATCTATATATGGAGTTACAAAGTAAAATAGTTATAGTAAATAGACGAGTTAAAATAATAATAAAAAAAACAAAAGCTTTTCTTTCCATATTGAAATTTTATGAGCATTCTTATAATAGCGTGACTTGACGCTACCTGACGCCATTTAAAGTTTTCTTTCCATAGCATAACTCAATCATGAACTCTGCTATACGGAACCAACCGCCTTCAATAACAATAAAACTTGGCAAAAGTATCTTAGCAATAAAAAAACAGTCAGGTGCAAATGCGGTTCGCGAAATTTGGGTTCTGTACGACTGAAAAGGGATACGGGAGACAGTTTGATTCCACATAAAAAAAATTTTTGGTATAGAAAGTTGAATTTTGGAATGTTTTTACATATTAGAGATCTCATTCTGTATTTTTTTTTGTAATAAGTTGATTAGTTTTATAAAAGAAGTAAAAAAAGGTTTTAATTTAAAACTATTAAATTTAAAAGCCTGAAAAACAATAATTTCTATCTTTCTACCTGAAATGGATACAGCTGTGATAATAATTTCTTTCTGAAATCAAGAAATTTTCTCGTTTAGTGAACTTAAAAATGTTACTTTGAATAACGAGTTCTTATTAATATCTATATACTACTTCAAAATTTAACTGTCTAACTCAATAGGTTTTCGAGATATCGGTCTGGACAGACAGACGAACTGGGTTATGCCAAAATGGTCCGTTTTTCTTAATACTTACTGAACCCTAAAACATAATCCTTTTGACCCCGTAATTGCGCAATTTATGTTATTCTCATGAAAAAAATATAACCTCTTTTTACGGGTACAATTAGCGGCTTTATGCTCTCGTAAAGCGTTTATTTTAAGTTCCAGCGCTTTAAGCGAACAATACACAAGTGACCGGTGCATGTTCCCGAGAAGACTATATAGCCCCCTCTCCCTCCCCCACAATGGCCGGAACTTCCGGTGATCATACAAGATATATTAACCTATTCGTGGAGGAAAATAATTGAAATTATTTGTAAATTGCAATGGAATTTAAGTATTTTGAATTGAGGAAAAGTTTATGTTTAAACATTGTTATAATAGTCGATTGGATTTTTATAGGCAGGGAAATAGTCTGACATAGATTTGATTGGAATCAACAATAAAAAAGTTTTTATTTTTCAAAGTAGAATCGGTAGAGTTTTTACAATTACTAAACAATCCCGAATAAGTTTTGCGCATGTTTTTATTTGCAATCCAAAACATCACGGGTTTTTAAAGCTTTGTTAAAAGTTTTATTAAAGCCTGATTCTAATTGTATTAAGAATTTGCATTAATTAATATATTACTAAACAGAATTATACATATATACGTGGTGGCCGAGTTGGTAAGACCTTGGACTTAAAAAAAACACTAAGGTCCCTGGTTCAAATCCCGGTGTGTACCAATGAGTTTTTAATTAAAAAAAATATGTACATTTGTTTGACAACACCACTATAGTGCCTCGGAGAGCACGTTAAGCTGTCGGTCCCGGTTTCACTATACGAACTTGTGAAACTGATTATAGATGGGTTATTAAGTCTATTCAAAACATCGCGACGAGATAGCCACCTGGGGATCTAAAAAGGCCACATTGTGCAATTCATCTAAAAAGAATTCATTTCCTGAATTCCTAGCAGATCCGTAGCAATTCATATAATTATCGTAAAATGGTCGCGCGTTTCCGGAATTCATACTCAATTCATTTCATAAGCAGATTCATATTTGGTGTTTAGATTGCTATACAAAAAAAATAAAAACCGGAATATTATCGAGTCAATATCTATCCATTTTATTATATTTAAAGAAGGTATTCTTTAAGTATTTCTTTAATAATAGTGGACTATTTAATAAAAAGTACTTAAATGTATTAAATCGACCGCTAGGAAATTAATAAACATTACTTTTTTTTTCACTGGCAATAATAATTGTAAAATCAGCTGATTTATTTGACTTTGACCACGTAGTACTCTATTTAATCTGTGCTTTGACCTCAAACATAAACAATAACAAAACCAAAACATTTAGAAACACTTGTAACACTTTACACAATAAACCTTAAGTGGAATTTTAGGTTCAACACGTTTAAAATGAATGTTTTTATTTATACACACCAAATATACCCTTATCGCATTCGTGGTGTGGAGGGGCTGCTGCTATTTTTTAACAAAGCAAGGTTTCAATTAATCATATAACTACTTATGAACTTATTTGGTGCTTTGTTTTATTTTAATTTTAAAATAAGTACCTACGAGAAACCTTTTTTTTGAGAATATATTATATATTTGTAGGTAATGAAAGTTTAAAAGATATTTAAATTTGTGTCTTATTTAAAGATGTGAAAAAACGCCCAGCTAGAGTATCCGAGGCTCAGAAGACTATTCTGCTTGATTTCCTAGAGCGCTACCCCAACCTGGCTCGAACTTACAATAATAGTGCTCGGGAGCTGAATCTTCACAGCTTTGGCAGGAGGTGGCAAATTTGCTTAATGCAGAGGGGTTCGGCATCACAAAAAGTCCATACGAGTGGTCTGTTGTAAGTACTTAGATAAATAATTGTTATGACCTGATTTTATTAGCCTAAAATGACTTTATAATAAATTTTGCTGCTGGCTGGTGGAGGACCTCCCCGAGGAAGCTCTTTGTCCGATATGGTTTTTGGCTATCCTGATGCCAGGATATGCCAGTTATCTCAGTATGTAGTAATAATGATATAAAGCATATGAATTTATAGATTTATAATCTAATTTATTTAGGCCATCCACTGGCTGCGCTTGATGAGGCTCGGAAAAAATATCATAGGTAGTATGCAGAGAGCGGCAGCTGATGCTGCTACTACTTGTGCTCTTGACCTGATGCACCGAACCTTGCACGAATTGCAGAAGCAGCAGAAAGATATTTATCATGTTCTGGCTCTCAATAAAGGAGTAGGTATGTCTGGTATTTTTTTATTAAGTAATAGATATATTAATTAAAAAGACTTTATTAAAAATATAATCAAATACAAAAACTTATCAAAATTTAATAATAACAAAATACTTAAAACTACTTATATTATCGGGCTGACCAAAGCCTCTCTATTAGAGCATTTCTTGTAATTTCACCAGCAGCTAGATTATTATTTCTCCTTGGTATTTCATTATGTATCTGAAACATATATTTATTATATTAAATTAGGTTGCCTACTTAGATTATACTACTTAGAATATAAATTAAAATTAGTGGATATAGAAAATTAATTTCATTACTAAATTGAAAAAAGAAGAATTTTGCTCATGTTAAACAGATAGTATTTTCACAGGCAACTTTTTCACTCTTAAAAAAGTGCAATTAAAATCCTTTTCATTATAATAAATTACCTGCATATTTGTTTCATGCTGCTCCTCCTGTGGTGTTAATGACGACACAGGCAGTCTAGCCCCATTGGCAATATTGTGTAATACAACACAAGCATTGGTGATGAAACCGGCTGTTGTAGGATGGTAATGGAGTTTCCTATCCACTAAAAGACAGCGCCAGCGAGACTTAAGCACCCCAATGCAGCGCTCCACTGTATTCCGGACACTGCAATGCAGTTCGGTATAGTGCCGCTGAGGGGAGTCAGGCTCAGTGTTTAGTACCGGTGTCATCAGAGTTGACCGTAGGGGATAGCCTGAGTCACCTGAAACAGATTCTGATGAGATTCCTAAAAAATAATAATAATATAATATTGTTAATATAGGAATCTACATGAACTTACCTAAGAACCAAACTGTTTCATTTTCAGATTGGTGGAGTTGTTCGAGGTGGGACTTAAGCGGATGGTGGTTCCACACAAATGAGTCATGGTTTGCCCCACCATTGCTAGCATCAACCCTTAAAATATTTAAGTCAGAATCACATACCTGAAAATAAAAGATTATGTTACTGTATAAATGCTGGATGTGTTGGCATACATATGGGTGACAGATTTGCAGCACCATTTGGAAATGTAACTTAGCGCTCCTAGCACTTATTCGGAGAAATTTTACTAATTCCCAGGGAATAAGTATTTTTTCTCTTTCTACAAAAGAGAAGACACATACCTCCTTCCTTGGTTTAATTAAACTATTACCATAAATACATTACATAAATTTAAGTTTTTATTATTGAATTATTAAATATATAATTGTATGTAAATTATTATTTTTATTTAGCCTTAAATTAGTCTTCCTTACAATAAAATATTTTTTGTACATAAACAATATTTATACTTACTATTTGAGCATTTAGTGAATGATACCGCTTCCGATTAAAAAACCTCTCTTCATATTCTGCAGGCCTAACTATTGCAATATGGGTACCATCAATACATCCCAAAACGCCAGGCATGCCGAACTTCTGGTAAAATCTGAAAATAAAAGTAATACATATTTATCAATGGTCAAAATTTACCAAGTTACAGAATGATGGTGACAGGTTGCAAGCCCATCGCCTTGATTATTCATACATATTATAATGTAATAATAATTATTATTAGATCCTATACTTTTTGTATTTAAACTAAAATAAATATTTCTTTGTACTGTGGTTAATAAAGTATTTATTTATTATTTTTCTAACTTACCCATATTTTATTTGGTTTCGCTCATACCGAGTTTGTGGAAAATGAATATATTTTCTTCTAAAATGCTCATTATTTAGAGCCAGTGTCACAGCCCTTACACAGTTGGAGACACTTACTTGGTGCATCTTGTGGTGTGCACTGGCCCCTATAAATCTTTGGTATGAACCGGATGCATAAAAGCTCAGTGCACTTAATACCTAAAACGAAAATATAACATATAGGTATACAATGATGCATATTTATGGCAGTTTGTTTACATTAGTGAATGTAAACAATCCGCCATAAATATGCATAGATTGGATTGACATCTATTACTTATTAAAGTTAAGTACCTAATGCAATATAATGTAAATACATAATGTTCTTTTACTTACCTTGGAGATTGTACTTATTCCACCTCGGATGGTTGGTAAATAAGGCTCCAGCTCCTGTATGAGATCGCGACACACACTTTTATTTAGTCTATATAGGCCTATAAACTCGCCATCCGGCATTTCAAATGCTATCTCCATTTTACGAAGAGCTTGACTTCGCCGGCGATATAAAATACTCTCCATGACACGCGCATGCTCTAAAAAATTTTCGTAAAGGCCTAAGTCTGCCATTATAAACTTATTTTCGAAAATATTTAACAAAATGAATTGTAAGATGTTGCTCATGAGTAACTTCTTATGATTCTGCTATTTGACACTTAACCAAATCATATTAAGTGGGCCATTTTACGAATCTTCATAGAAAACTGTCAAAACGGATGAATTCAGATTATGAATCGTATTATGAATTGTGATAAATGTGGCGATTTTGTGATTTCAAATGTGAATCATATTAGGATCCTAATATGATTCATTCATAGTGGCCTTTTTAGATCCCCTGTTCGGTGTAGGACTCATACCATCGGCTACAACGAGGTGGGATTAAAAACCCCTCCGCTGGGTACCCTGGCGCCGTCTAGGGTGGTCTTGGACGCCGTAATGCACCCGTGATGATATATATGTATATATATATATATATATAAAAACACTAACAACATTTTATTCAGAATTATACATTCTTACACACCTTCACGACTGTTATCCCTATTAAGGGGTAAGCATAGAGCAATGTACAGACATAGAAGTTGGGAAAATAGGAACTAACTGAACAGGAAGGCGCCATATTAATAATGTTATTTAATGCTATAAAAAGTGATCGCTGAAGGGTGAAATAGAACCGGTTTTTAGGAGATTACTGCATCGATTTCCTGTCGAGGTGGTAGTCTCCTTTCAGGGTGCGGTTACGAAATGGGTGGTTGAATTGACGATAAGGCAGTGAGTATATTAAAATAAACTCGTAATGCAATTCGTCTTTGTCGCCGCCCATTTCGTAATGGTATCATTTAGCCCGCATAGTGGCAGCGATCAATGTTATTTAAGAATAATGATTAATTGACACCATTCATGGACTTTGTAGGTCTGCTCACCACCAGGTAGATACTAAGTCACATGTCGTGCTCCAATAAAAAAAAATTGAAGAAGCTCGTCAGTAGGCTCAAATTATTTCATTTAAAACGACGCGACGTTGACGGCATTTTTCAGTTCACAGTTTAGTTGATAAAACTGTCAATTATGATCTATACAAACGCCCCCAGCTTCCTCCATATAAACTTTTGTATTACTATAAATTGTAGTGACAATACCAACTTACTAATACTATAAAATAACATTATATTGTTGGCAATAAACTAGTTCAATTAGACCGTCGTTCCTCCTGCACAGAGCGTCCAAAACAATGCACTTATGACCGACCAACCGACGCCTCTACGAATAACTCACTGAATTCCTCGCAAATACTGGCCAAGCATTGTGCCAGCGAATCTAATAATATACGATTAGGTACTTCTATTTCCATGTGTACTCACGTTTAATTTTGTACGTTCCCTGGAGAGTGACAGTAGGGAGGTCGGGCGCGTCCATACTTATATTATCGATGCAAAACGTGAAGCTGTACAATACAAACACTGCGACGAGCTAGCCACTTGCCTGTGTCGAGTTACAATACCATCAGCTATAAGAATGTAATGAAATTCCTTGAGTGGGTACTCTAAGCAGTCTAGGCAGTCTCGGACGCTGTGAGGAACCCGTGGTAGAACGCACATTACAAGTCAAAACAAATCAAATTAAATATTATTTATTTCATGTAAATCTTTACAGATATATATGAATAGTCAAAAAAAAAAGTTATAACAATAAGGTCTAGAGTGCGTTTGGTTAGGCTGCTATATATATATATATATATAACCATTATAGATTAATTAATAAAATGTGTCATTAAATAAAAATATTAAAAAAAAAACCAACCGAACGCACGCTACATAACCAACTAGTGTAAGACTAGGTGGTTAGCTGATTCCATTGACCTTCCGATTATCATCTGCCATACAAGGGTGCCACCGAGGCGACCGACCTCACCAACCAAAAGTCTGTCAGTTATACGGAAAAACTACAGAACATATGTTGATCATAGGTATTTGGCACATATACTAATTGCGGCTTATATAATTTTTAATTTAAATTTCAAATTATTAATTGCAATGAATTTAGATTAAAAAATCATTGCCCAAGCGGTCCTGGTTATTTAAATTCAATATTTGTTGAGATTTAAATGATTAAACCCACTACCGATCTATGAACTAATACCCCACAACCTTAAATTTAAGGCCGTCCTGTATTAAAATGATGGATGCTGTCCAAAATAAATGTTTTATTATTTGTTTCTTAAGAAAACATTACACTTTAGATAGATTTCCGGAAGGGTAAAAAGGATATGGGACAAAATTAGTGTTCAAAAATTAAAAATATATACGTATTTATCGTATAAATACATCACAAATTAAATTCCGGCAAACAAAATTAATTTTCAAATTTTAATTTAACAAAAACACGTGCCCTTTCTACGACGAGACCTGAATAAATAAAAAGGACTATTATAATCTCATTTGTAGAGAAATGCATCGCTCCACCGAATCACCCGTCAAATTACCTTCACAGTTGTTTATTAACCTATTTTGGGTCCCGTTTTATTTATAAATGACTGCTTAAATGAATTTTGAACGGCTTTTGGTATATTATTAGAGAATCGGGAAAGGTTAAACATACTTATACTGTGATGTTGTGAAAAGTAATTTGGAATAATATGTTAGACAATTTACACATATTGCTCTGGTCACAAACTAAGCTCTAGGCTTGTATTATGTGCACCAGAATCAACGATGTACAGAAAAACGTATTAACATATTTTTGCCATGGGTGGAAATCGACCCCCGCCCTCTGTATACAACGCCAAAGGCGCAACCACTAGTCTACGGGGGCGGTAGAATAAACTTGGTATTTTACTTTACACTGCATTTAATGTTTTAATTATTTATTTCTTAATTAAAAACAATTGATTAAACGTATAAAGGTATGTATGGCCATACAGACCAATGGTGACAGTGCCATAATATATTTTACATTACTGGGCACTAGAGTACATTTGATCACCAAGTTAGGCCGTCGTTGTATTAGAAGGTCGTGGGTTCGATTCCCACTCTAGGCAAAACAATATTAGTACGTTTTTCTGTACAGTTTGCCATGGTCTGGGTTTTTAGGAAATATACTGTATATGTGTAGTTGTTTCTGGTACACATAGTACAAGCTTCGTTTGCCAAGGCAATGTGTGTGAATTGACTAAAAATAAATAAAAAAACACCTTTAAAACATGTATTAAGAACCATCCTTAAAAAGTGTTTTTTTTTATTAACTTATTTATTTTGCAACAAAAAACTGTTCATTAAATAAAAAAACTTAGAATTATGCCAAAGAGAACGTGTGTGCAATAAAAGTTCTCGTTTCAGCGATAAAAAACACAATAAAAGTGCATTTATTATCGGCATCATGCTTATGAGCTTCGACTCGTGGCAAAAGTAATACAAGGAACACTACCGTCATTCCGACCGAAAGCGTTCGCTGACAAATGACCGCAATAAAATATCTACCGTCGATAAGAATCGTTTATATTATATACCGGTATATTTCAGATATATTTCATTTCAACATTCTTTTTTTTAAGCACTTGCAATAAAAGTATGTGAAAGTTTTTATTATTAATGAATTGCGTTAATCAAAGGGAAATAAATTACTTTCTTAAAAGAGTAAAAATTATATATAATAATATATAGGATTTTTCAAAAAAACTAAAAGTTTATGGAACTACAGTCTAAACTTAAATTGAACAGAATATATCCTCTTTTTACTATATATTTTTTTAAACAATTTTAGGTTAGTTTTAAGTATTTTTTTATTTATACTTTCTTGACCGCCTCGTAATAAGTTGTAGACTATGGGTTGCGCCTTTGACGTTGAATCCGGAAGTCATGGGTTCGATTCCCAACCATAGAAAATACACATTACGTTTATCTGTAGAGTTTGTCATTGTCTGGGTGTTTATAAATATAATATGTATTAATTTCGTTGTTTCCGAGAAGCTTAGCTTGTGACCAGAGCAATATGTATAAATTATACTACTATTATTATTAATATTACTTCTATGAAAAGATGATTTTTAACAGCTAAGTTATTACAACCTTAAAATAAGTATAAATATTGTACAGCTGTAATAAATTAAAGCTGCAGAAACTGTTTTATTGAAGCACGGCAGGCTCTGTATCTACCCGATAATAAGCTGATCTACAAAGTTCATGAATGTGGTTGGTAAATATTTTGTAGTTTAACAGAATTACGGTTGCTCCAAATGAAATATTTTATTTCTTTTATAGGTAATAAAGAAAAATATAAACTATTGTAGATGATTTTATATTGAATAGACCTTGACACACAAAACTATTGGAACAAATAAAAACAATTGATGGAACTTACAGACTGCAATAACTGTGGCGTCATATCAATTGATGTATCGATGTCACCACGTAACCTTACTAATCAACTATCAACTTGCAATGGAAACCGATCAACAAATTACTCATTTAAACGTCAATTAAATTTATATACGTGGACGAGTTGGTTAGACCTTGGACTTAAAAACACTTAGGTCCCTGGTTCGAATCCCGGTGTGTACCAATGAGTTTTTAATTTAAAAACAATATGTACATTTGTTTTACAACACCACTATAGTGCCTCGGAGAGCACGTCCCGGTTTCACTATACCAACTTGTGAAACTGTTTATAAATGGGTTATTGAGCCTATTCAAAATAACGCGACGAGCTAGCCACTTGTTCAGTGTAGACTCATGCCATCGGCTACGACGAGGTGGGAATTAAACCCCTCCGCTGGGTACCCTGGGGCCGTCTAGGCGGTCGCTTGATGATATGGATGTGTATGTTAAATGGTAAAATAAAGATTAGAGTATGGATAAACTTTTATCCAAATTGTTTATTTTTTTAATATTATAGACACTATAATCTACTACTATTTCAAATTATATCTATTAAAAAAGCGGCAAAGCCTAATGGTAAATTAATGCACTGCGCAACTGGATAACAAGGTTAACCAGATGAAAACAAGGCAGGACCTGGGATGGGTGACCATATACAACAAGGCTAAACCATCATAAACCCCGCAACAAGCTCGCTACTTGTTAGGTGTTGCCTCCTAATACTATCAGGGAATTAAAAACGGGTTAATCCTTCAGCTGGGTACCCTGAGGCCGTTTAAACTGTTCACGGGAGCCAAAAAGGCACCTGTGATGGTATATCACTGTACCTCAACCAGTTTTCGAGATATCTGCCTAGACAGACGGGCTGGGTAATCCCATAAGAGTTTTTTAATTTCTTTTAAAACCGACAACTTTAAGCAAATACTCCAAGTACCTAGTATAATAAAACTATGCAAACAAAGTATGCTAATAACAGGTATATTACGTGACAAAGAGTCATAAGTCGTAGTTAGTAATTGTTCAAAGCATATTGCAGCGTAGCTTTCCACAGGCAATAAAAATGTTAGTGTCTGAATAAATCTGTATCTGTTAACGTCTCTAATCCCGTAAAGTGGCGGTGGCACGCTTCCATGGGGCACTTCCATAAAAATATGCGGACAGATACTTGAGGCCTGTGTTTACAGAACGCATCTTAAATTTCTGAGCTACTTGTAAGGGCTCAGAAATACTGTACTGTGAACGCGGTAAAGATGCTCTGTGTAAAAACTAGAAAATGAATTTCTTCACAAAAACAATTGTATAGTGAGCAGACCTACAAAGTCCATGAATAGGGTCAATCAATAATTGATCTTAAACAATATTGATGGCTCCCAATATGCCGGCTAAATGATACGATTACGAAATGGGGGTCGACAATGACGAATGCATTACGAGTATAATTTAATATACTCGCTGCCTTATCGCCAATTCAACTACCCATTTCATAACCGCACCCTGAAAGGAGACCACCACCTCGACAAGAAATCGATGCAGTCTCTTGAAAACCGGTGAACCCACTGACTAAAATAGAAACATGACTAGGTTACTTGACGGTTTTTGCATCGCCAAGTCTGCGTTTCCAATACAAACTGAGCGAGTAGTGTAATCATCGCACTGGATTCATTTCTAATGAATCCAGTACGATGATTACACTACTGTCTGTTCCAAAATTAAAATAATATTTTTGTCGGTCATTGTATTTATTAATCCTTTGATTGAACAAAAAAATGGACATGGGAGTGTGTGGGTATGTTGACGCCAGTTTTATTAAAATCAGAAAAAAACTCGCCTTTTTAAAACTTTATAAAAATAATATGTATCAATAAGAGGTAATAATTTTAAATTTTAATGAAAGTTTCAATATTTCAGGAATGGTATAAATTTTCATATTAAATAGGTTATTTTAAAAACATTTTTAAATAATCCGGGTATTACTTATTTCAGACAGACGCGAGTAGACGCCGCAATTTTAATTAAATGTTTATTTAAAATACTTTATTGCTCAAAATTACAAAATAAAATTATACATAGGCGAACTTAATGCCTTAGGCATTTTCTACCAGTTAACCTTTGAGAGTGGAAGATTATGCATATGCATAGGGTGCAAAAGCAAAATAAAATAATAATTTAAAAGTCATAGCGAAATAAATACCATTTTATTTATAGTTAAAACAAAAAAAAATGAACAAATATACCTAATATATAATAAGGTAATACACACTTTGTTAGCAGACAAATTACAAATAATATAAAAATACATATACTTATATGTAACATACCTTGCGTGCTGTAAATCGCCGTTCCCGCCCTAAATTTTTCTTTTTTTATTATTTAAAAAAAAGGTTTTCGTGTCCGTTAAATTGAGTTCCTCCACACGCAACATAACATGGACGTGTAATAGATAATGTCACATGCGCTGATAAGCATATGTATTAATTTATGTGATTCGTGCTCATATGTGATATACTTGTAGGCATGTATGCCATAATAATATTCTAAATTAACTTAGTATTATATTTACATATGTACTTGGTATTCAAGATGAAATTGGTTTGCATGTGTGAAAATATAAACATTGTTGAGGCAAAAGAAGTATGTAGAAAAAACAACACATGTAGCACTCGGCAATTAAAAAAAATACACAGAAAATTCCTTAATAAAAAATCTCACAGTTGTTTATTAGATAAAGGTAAAAATATCAATATATTTATTATTGATACAATATTTATTATTGTCGACAGCCTCCTTAGACTAGTGGTTGCGCCTTTGTTGTTGTATCCGGAGGTCGTGGGTTCGATTCCCACCCAGGGCAAAAAATATTAGTACGCAATTTCTGTACCATTTGTCATGGTCTGGGTGTTTATAAAATATAATATGTATTATATCGTTGTTTCTGGTACACATAGTACAAGCCTAGAGCTTAGTTTGTGACCAGAGCAATATGAGTAAATTGTCGTACATATATATATATATATATATATAAATATATATATAAATATATACAGTCTTAATTAATATATACATATTGTATTTTATTGGCCCTGGGGCCATATTCTGTTTCTTTTAAAGGTAACGTTAGATTATCAAAATAACGAATCCATTATGTACAATGGACATGGCATATAAGCTTATTTTATATGCTGGTATGTATAATGAACTCAATTTTAATCCCATAAAAAAATCATCATCAGTTCACTGTTCTTCCAAGGTTTCTTCTAATTAATCACAATCTATATTTAATTCTATATAAATAACAATTATTTTAGAACAAAGTTTGATATTTGTTCTGTATTTTCATTTCACCTACAAAAATACTTTTAAATATAATGTGTAATGACTATGTTTACCAAAAACAATGAAATTCTTCCGGAAATTTTACCCGGAAACTGAAAATTTTACCTCGCTCTGTTTGTGTTTACAGCAATAATATTACAAACTAAAGAACACAATTATCCAAAGTAAATACCAACCTTGGGTTGCATTTCTAAATAATAAAATTAACAGCTAAGCGAGTAGTATTCACACTGAAAGTATTCAGTGTACATCAAAAAGTATTATAAACGGTTAAAATTGTATAATCAATTTCACACAAACTATAACTTATAATGCGTTTAAGGACACTGCATTCAAATCGCGAAGCCTGCGTTCTCCATACAATATGATTTTGCGCACTTCCAGTAATACTCGATTACTGCTTGTCGCAGAATTAAAATAATAATATAATACATTTTTTGTCGGTATTGTATATATTAATCATTCTAAATAAAAATTATTATTACCCACAACAGAAAGCGTTTTGCGTTTAATTACTAACATAAAAATAATAGTTGACATTTGAATAACAGTCAAGTTGTAGGTAATATTGGAAGTATGTTTGTATGGGCGTCAAGTCGACTACAGATCCCTTAAGTTATACAATGATGCCTTATACAAAATTACTTTACTAACGTTAAATCAATAAACTATTTTTAAATTTGCAACATTTCGGGCGGCTTTCGTGACTTTTTAAAATAACAAATTTGTCAGCAAATAATCCCACGTAAAGCTCGATTATTTGCTATTTCATACGCGAATTTCAAATTTCTAGGTTCCAATTTCAAAACTTTTTGTTACCAAATAAAAGTGTACCCAAAACACCTTGCGTTCCATTTCTAAATTAAAAATGAGTGTTTATTTAGAGTTTGATAGTGGAATGTTCAGCCCCTCCTACGTAAGTAGGTATGAACGTTCGCGTGCCGTACGAACGGTTAAAACATGTTACGAGATCCGATTTAACAAGAACCCGTCACGAACGAGCTCGCCTCAAAATACCCCGCCCTACCGAGTGTAGATAAGTTTTTTTTAAATGAAAAATATAATTATTATTGTGGCTATGACCGTGTAATTATTTAGGGTCAGGACTTCACTCAAAGTTGTTTTAGAGTAAGTAATAAAAAAACATTTATTTATTTTGTATATTAGCAGGGATATAAATGTGCTACCGCTTGCGTGTTTCTTTCACAATATAACCTTATGGCCTTATTAATAAAATAAAAAACTAATTGAGTCCTTGAAAAACAGTTAAGTTAAAACAGGGTTTGTCTCTTTTACGCATATTTATTTTTGTTGCCAAAAAGAAAAAGACAAAACCTACTTTAACTAAACTGTTTTTATGAATTCAGGCGTTAGTCTTTAGAAACTTGTAATTATTGATTGAACATATATAATAACATATTTATAATCAGTCTCACAAGTTGGTTTAGTGAATCTGGGACCGACAGCTTAACGCGTACTTCGAGGCTATAGTTTTATTATGTTGCATAATAAACATTTATAATAGTTTGATTTGTAAATAACTTATTATGTTGATGTTATTTGATGTCTTACAATAACATATAACAGTTTTTTGAGTGTTTAGTATTGTTCTTGGGGCATGGAGAATAAAGTATAGACACTTAACTATTGTAAGCCCTGATTCATCTAGATTTATCAATATTCATCGAAATAAATACATATAAACTTTTAATGAAATGGCCACAACAAACTTATACTAAATTTCATATAACTAAGTCATCAACAAATTTAATTTAAAAATAAATTCCCAAACTCTTTTAACAGGACAAACCCGGTTATCCCGTTCCCCGGAGCGATGAAATAAAATGTTCAAAACTATAATTCATAGAGTTATTAAATTTCCTGTTTGTGAAACGCTACAAAACGAAATAAACGGCTGCAGTGTATTCCGCGCTGTACGGTAATTAGATTTGTCTTTTGTTTGATTACGGTAAACAGCAGTAAGGGTAAAACAATCACCGTAATAACGTTAAAACGAACGTACAACGGTCACTAATATCACCAAGCTTCGTTACGATATTAACACTTTATTGTTAAATGTTAATAAAAACACCACTATAGTGCCTCGGAGATCACGTTAAGCTGTCGGTCCCAGTTTTACTATAACAACTTGTAAAACTGTTTATAAATGGGTTATTGAGTCTAACCAAACATCGCGACGAGCTAGCAACTTTTCGGTGTAGATTCATACCATCGGCTACGACGAGGTGAAATTAAAAACACCTCTGGTGGGTACCCTGAGGCGGTCTAGGCGGGCTTGGGCGCGCCGCAAGGCATTAGGGTATGTATGTAAAATTTTACAATACCTATCATATTTTATCAATCTCTCACAAATTTAGACTTACAAACCGAAAGTGTACCAATTGGATTTTCTAAAAGTAAGCACTTATATTGTTTATTGTGCCTCAGAGAGCACGCTAAGTTGTTGGTCCTAATTCCACTAATGCTGGTAGGATTGTAGACTGTTCAAAATTATACACATATCAATAATAAGGGCTTACAATAGTTAAGTGTCTATAACTTATTCTCCATGCCCTTAGAATAATACTAAACACGCAATCATTATTAAAATTTATGTTTTTGTAAGACATCAAAAAACATCAACAACATAATAGATTATTTAGAAATCTAACTATAATAAATGTTCATTATCCAGTATAAATAAATAAATAAATACCATCACGGGTGCCAATTTGGCTCCCGAGGACCGTTTAAACGGCCTCAGGATCCCAGCGGAGGGATTAACCCATCCTCATTTCGCCGATGGTATTCGGAGGCAACACCTAACAAGTGGCGAGCTTGTTGCGTGTTTATGATAAAATAACCTCGTTGTATAAAGCGGTCACCCATCCCAGGCCGGTCTTGTTGTCATCTGCTTAACCTTGTTATCAGTTGCGCAGTGACTTAACTACTAAGCTGGGGCCGCTTTTTTTTATCCAGTATCAATCTTAAAAATACACAATGTTGGTTAATTAATAAATCTTCATTTGACATAACATTCATAATTTTAGTTCACCTTTGTTCATTTTTAATATTATATTGTGGTAGAAAAAGTTACATAATAATAATCATAGATTAAAATTAAAAGTAACATAAAGATTTAATGTTTAATTAGGTACTTGTATAATAAATATGCATTTTTTATCCAAAAATATTATATATTAAAATAACGTTTTGATTTCATTTAGATAATTAATGTAGTAAATAACAATTTATGGTTTGTTGACACTATTCTTTACAGCATATAGGATAAGGTAAGAAAAGCGAATGAATGTACTCGCATTTAATGTTCCCCAGTAATTTATATATTTCCTAAGCATATTTCACTCTTTCAAAAGTTAGCTGGTAAAAAATGCCTAAGGCATTAATAATAATATGTTGGATATTTTACACATATTGCTCTGGTCACAAACTAAGCTTGTACTATGTGTACCAGAAACAACAATATAATACATAATGGATATAATACATTATGGATAGATAGGACCTACGGGTGGGAAATCGAAAATCAATTTTGTGCGATAAAAAATTTCAAATAAATCTGAATTAAAAAAAATAAATACAAAGTAGTCCCTGTGTAACTTTTCCGAATGACCGATGTAAGCGATCTGTAGGGTAAGTCGATTTGAAGCTAAATGGCTCGCAAGCTATGCTCCCGATTCTGAGAGTCATCGCAGAATTTGCTCTAAATTCTGTGCACTTTACAAAGCTCCTTTTGTTTTTGCTGCGACAATATAAATTCATGTAAAACGGTTAATGGACCACCGTTCGTAGTAGTGTAAGTTATTCGATTGCCTCGGTAAGTAGCTCTTTTTTCGCCTGCGACCTCTGACGGTGCGATTTTCGCAGTAAATTCATTTTTGGTTCGTTCGCTTTTAAATGAGGAATGGCGGCTTACTGGCATCGAGTTATTGATGGTGTAAGTACTCTTTACTTTAACCATTGTTCACTCGCTCACTGTAAAGCTCTGTTCTTTTAAATTGCTTTGATTTTAAAATTGTTTTTTTGAAATATTTACTGCGAAATGAGAGAGAATTATTCCCTGAAATTTGAGGAACGTAAAGAGATTTATAGTTGTAATAAAATAAATATATATACCTACAAATATAACTTGTTTGCCTACCTATATTTATGTAGGAAGGTACTTATTGTATTATTTAAATTATTTTATTTAACGAGTTTTTTAGTCATACAAAATCTCGTTATCTCGTAACGTAAATATCTATGAACTCTATGTATTTGTATTAAGGTTCAATTTACTAAAAAAAAAACATTACTTTGGCGTTGACTACAATACTGTATTAGTATAGACTACTTCATTAGTACAATAAATGAGGTTTTTGGCTAAACATTTATTTCAAGAAAGATGGATTTTGCTGAAATTTTGGTAAGTAGTAGTAAGTAGAGCTACACATACATACATATCATCACGGGTGCCTTACGGCGCCCAAGACCGCCTAGACGGCCCCAGGGTACCCAGCGGAGGGGTTTTAATCCCACCTCGTCGTAGCCGATTGTATGAGTCTACACCGAACAAGTGGCTAGATCGTCGCGATGTTTTAAATAGACTCAATAACCCATCTATAAACAGTTTCACAAATTGGTATAGTGAAACCGGGACCGACAGCTTAACGTGCCCTTCGAGGCACTATAGTGGTGTTGTCAAACAAATGAACATAATTTATTTTAATTAAAAACTCATTGGTACACACCGGGATTCGAACCAGGGACCTAAGTATTTTTAAGTCCAAGGTCTAACCAACTCGGCCAGCACGTATACAAATAGTAATTAAGTGGAGCTTAATTCCAACTTATGAAGAAAATCCATCTTTCTCGAAAGAATTTCCAGGTTGTACCATCTTTTTACCGTCATTTACATCCATTACTGTACATCCAATACTTCTGTATTAACACATATTTTCTTCAAACTACCAAAAAATACAGAATAGCAATAATATTATTTTACCGATTTTAGTTCGCGAACCACTATTTATTGCTAATGAAATCGAAAACCAATTTTAGTTAAACCAAATTAGCAATGAAGAACCAATTGGAAAATTCAACAATCTAGTACGAAATCCTATTGGTTAGTGAGGAACCATCTCAACAGTTACCGAGTAAGCACCCAACTAATGAAGTCCAATCGTGGTGCCGGCAAATTCATTCTAGTGCCAATTAGTGGCAACTGGTTCCGTTTAGTGGCACTAGAGGGCAGCACGTGAGTGCAGGGTGCAGAGTGCTCGGACAGAGGCAAACGAATTGATATTGCAATAATCCGTCTGCGATTAGAAGATACCGAGTCCGATCACAAATTCGGGATAATCTGACGAAATTATAATTATTTCGGTCCAAGTTTGACTGTTTGTAGTTTTTATAGTTGAATACTACACCGATTTCGAAGAAATTAGATGGGAGCTAAATTAAATCCAATATTATGTCAACCAATTTTAGAAAGTTCAAATGACTCCTGACTTGAGGCTCTACCATGGGTTTGCGTATTGTAGCAACGTAACGTATTTGTATATTGGTTGTTGCTCACGTATACGTATACGTTACAATGCGCAAACCCATGGTAGAGCCTCTGTAATATTATCGTCTAGAACAAAAAAAAAGGCTTTAAATTTTATGACGATAGATAAAGGTCTTATAAAAAAAATGAACAACTTAATTACAATAAAGCAAAATATTGTAAGCAAATAATTTATATTCTTCATTGTAGAATATATACGTGGTGGCCTAGTTGGTTAGACCTTGGACTTAAAACCACTTAGGTCCCTGGTTCGAATGCCGGTGTGTACCAATGAGTTTTTAATTAAAAAAATTATGTACATTTGTTTGACAACACCACTATAGTGCCTCGGAGAGCACGTTAATCTGTCGGTCCCGGTTTCACTATACCAACTTGTGAAACTGTTTATAGATGGGTTATTGAGTCTATTCAAAACATCGCAACGAGCTAGCCACTTGTTCGGTGTAGACTCATACCATCGGCTACGACGAGGTGGGATTAAAACCCCTCCGCTGGGTACCCTGGGGCCGTCTAGGCGGTATCGGGCGCCGTATGGCACCCGTGATGATACATATATATACATATTCATTGTAGAAAACTGGAATTGAGTTCCACCATAGTTAAAAATTTAAAGACAAAAATAATCACATAATACAAGCAGCTCACGGACAGAACATAAACTCGTTCCAGAAGCAATCTTTGCACGTTTTAATTCTCCACTTGCATGGCAGATCTACCCCTCCGAGGGGGTGTGTCGTGACAGGAATCGTAAGAGGTACAATAAAACCCATCAAGGTGCCAGGGGGGGCAGAGGTTCTGCGGGAAATTAGCTGTCACATTACAGGTCATTTCGTTTAAATATAAAAGTTAATTATTTATATATCGCCTCTTTAAAGGCTCTGAGGCTCTACCATGGGTTTGCGCATTGTAGCAACATAACGTTTTTATTTACGTTATACGTGAGCAACAACCATCGCTCGCTTTATTCAATCCTGTTAGCAAAAATAAAGCGGCCCTATTAGTCCTGTAGTCGACTTGACGCCCATACAAACGTACTTCCGATTTTACTTGGCTGTTAGTCAAAGTTCTATTATTATTTTTATGTTGGTAATTGTACCTAAAAATCTTTCTTGTGAGTAAATATTTTTGTATTAGTTTTAAAATTGAAAAAGTTTTTTTTTCTGATTTCCAAATAAATAAATAAAACCAACACACAAAGATTAATAAATACAATGATCGACAAAATTATTAATTTAATTCTGCGACAAATAGTAATCGAGTATTACTGGAAGTAAAGATCTTTTTGTATGGAGAACGCAGACTTGGGTTTACAGATGCAGTGTCCTTAATAAAAAAAAACAAATAATTCAAAATTTGCGTTTTATGGGGTTTTATCATATGTACGTGTTGAGTAGTGGTGACCGCAGACTTAAAACATTTAGGGCATTTAAACGCCACGGCGTTGCAAAGCCCTAAAAAAAACATTGGTACGCACCGGCGCGCCAATCTATTTGGTAGTGAGCAGACCTACACAGTCCATGAATGGGGTCAATCAATAATGGTTCTTAAACAATATTGATCGCTCCCACTATGCCGGCTAAATGATGCGATTACGAAATTACAAATTGCATTACTAGTATATTTTAATATACACGCTGCCTTATTGTCAATTCAACTACACATTTAGTAACCGCACCCTGAAAGGAGACTACCACCTCGAGAAGAAATCGGTGCAGTAGTCTCCTAAAAACCGGTGAACCCTAGACTAAAACCGAAACATATCACTAAACTATGTCACTTGACGGTTTTTGGATCTGTATGAGTTTTTAATATTACTATTTAAGTAGATTTGTTTGACAATACCACCACAGTTTCTCTGAAAACACGTTGAGAAGTCACAAAGTAATTTTTGGTGCCAGTTTATGGGTTCACCGGTTCTCAGGAGACTACTGCCTTGGTTTCTTGTCAATATTATTTTATTTACTTTTATTATAGGTAATTTAATAATTTTTAAGCCGTTTCTATTAACACTTTCAGAGTCCAATTCTCTATTTTAAAAAATCCATTAGTTTTAGAATTTCTATTGCAAATTAACTAATGCTTAGAAACAAATTTAATTTTAAATTTATCATAGTTTAAAAGAATATTTTACCACAACAATAACAAGTACGATAATTAAAAGAAATTACGCAAGATGGCGCGGTCGGGCGAAATTAAGTTTACTGCTGCTAATTATGAATAACGCGATGGTTTGTGCGCGAGGATTATTTTATGTCATGTTTATGACTTGTTGTGCGAACTATACAACATTTGTGCGAACTAAACAACGTTTAATGCCGCAACTACTTGCAATTAGGATGGAGCCATAGATAACAGAACGGATGGAGTGGGCTCTACGATTGTTTGTACTACGACATATATATCAAGGTTATACTGAACGCTGCTTGTCAAGTAAACTTTTATCTCTTTATTTATGGAACGCTTTGTTAAGCCAGGACTAGTTAAAGTTCTGTTCCCTCTCACTCAATGTGAGAACATTAAACAAAGGTCACAACACATTTTAGTTTCGAATTAGGATATACTGATAGAAATAATTTTTTTAGCAAAATATTACTAGGATAGATTGTTAGATAACATCTTTATTACAAAAACCTTATTTATTTAAAAATGAAACCAAAGTGATAAAACACATTTAAAATCAGACTTTAGCCAAACTTGGTTAAACAAAACGTTTCTGAAAAGAGCAGAATATGTTTAGTAAAACATAAAATTTCAATTAGGGATAAACCAAGTTTGGAAAGATCAAGATGCTTGTTTAAAGATTGTTGAATAAAAATTGGCATCAACATGACTTTGTGATTAGCGTTATCTGTCAAATTTTAACTCAAACCATTTCCATTGAAGTTACGTGACAAATGCACAGGTTGGATAGTTATACTACTGGGAAAACATAGTCTTGAAACATAATTTGGTCTTAACGGTAAAAAACCACGTTAAACAAATATTTTATGGTAAAGCAGTAATGTCTTGTTCATTTCGTTTCTTTTACTAATTTTAATAAATTGGCGTTAAGTCACTTGATCACACCGGTGCAGGTGTAGAGATAACAAAATTACGTCACGTGCAATTGCTACTTGTTACCATATATCTTTACTGACTGTTTAAAGTCTGTGGTTAGAACTGTTAGAATAATTATGTTATTAAATGCGTGATTACATTACGCGTGATGTTGGAGCGGCACTGTTTGTCTCTAATTATATTATAGTTTATTATTTGGATGAAATAGAGCAATAATAAAGTATTTTATAACAATGATAATTTGTATTGCTTAATTCTATGAAGCTGTTTCTGTTGACCCATTCTGGAACCTTGTCCACTTACCCCCAGTTTCTAGAACGATGTTCAAATTAATCTGCGATCAAAATTAGCTAATATCACGCCACGTAAAATTTCAACCAATGTTAACTAATTTAAATTACACAATCATTTGATCAATATTCTAGAAACTTGGGGTAAATCATACAAACTTATGTATAAAGAAATCGAAGCACCTGAAATCCGGTGAGAACCCATAGACCAATACCAAAACATGACTAGGTCACTTATCGGGTTTTGTAACTGTATGCAGATATGCTATTATCCCTAGTAATAATTACGACACGACTTGTCATGATCAATACAAGGTAATTTAAACCATAATAACGCCGCAACACTGTAACCTAACTCAACCACGAATGTAGATAGTTCATCAACCTGTGATAAAGCCTGTATTCCTAGGAGCAGACCTCAAGGACGACCTGCAATTAAGGCAGTGAGGGGAGGAGTGACGTATTGCCGATGAACTCGACGTGATCTGCTCTCCAATCTAAAACGTTGATTTGAAATCGAGGGGTATTAACTCTCTATAATAATAATAATTTGTAGGACAATTTACACATTGCTCTGGTCACAAATTAAGCTCCAGGCTTGTACTATGTGTACCAGAAACAACGATATAATACTTATTATATTTTATAAACACCCAGACCATGACAACTGTACAGAAAAACTGTCCATTTTTTTTTTGCATGGGCGGGAATCGAACCCACGGCTTTCGGATACATCGCCAACAGATATGTATGTGGAATTTTATTTATAGAGCTAAGCTATTAGATCGAAGGTTAAAGTTAACCAAGATTTTATTAAGGCCCGGTTGCTGGTACTTAACCGAAGTTAAATTGACGTAGCTGTTTTTTTTTTCATGAATAATCAAAATTTTTAACATTGTAACATTTTGAAATATAATTAATTCATGAAAAAGGCGAATATCGGTTAATTTCAGCCACTTAATTTCTCTTATACATTTTGCTGATTATGACGAGATTTAAACGCTATATGTTCTAGAATTCGATAATTTTTGATTTGTGAAACTTAAAATGTAAGTAACAGTGAATCATAAGTTATAATTTTAATGTTATTATTTAAGTTTCTACAATGTAATAAAACAATGCTAAAAATTAACTTACCTTTAATATTCTAAAACTAGTTCTGCTAGACATACTGGTGTTTGTTTTTGGTATCTGTAATTAAAGAAAAATATACGTTAGAACACTTCGTTAAGCTATAAAAACAATTTTAATTTATATTAAAATTATTAAGATACAATTGCAAAAAAAATATGGATAGCTATTGCGGCTCGAATACACGATCCTCGTTTTCGCGATCGTTCAACCGCTAAGCACAGGAAGTCAATCTTTACAAAAATTTTCATTGCCTTTTATCGAGATCGAACTGGAGATCTTATACAGGACAAGCGGAGACAAACTACTAACTAAAAGAAAGTATTACACTGAGCTACGAGCTACACCAATCGGAGCTCGGTCAAAGTTACAAAAATGTATTTGTTATATAAAAATAAAATAAGATATAGGAACATACGTTTAACAATTTGCAAGGTAGGCATCTAATGTTTCTATTGTTCAAGGCATCGAGCGGAATGTAGGCTAAGAATCCAAGAAATTAAATCAAGATGGATTTTTGAAACTATGAGATAGACAAGCACAGTTTAGCTTTCTTAGCTACTTGTTTTAGTTAACTACCATTTTTTTTCAATCGAATTACAATTCCTGAAATACAAATAAAATAGTTTTTAGTTACTAGTTCTCCGACTGCCTGCGCCCTACGTAAGCTGTGGCCGCGCCCTAAATAAGCTGTGTCCGCGCTCTACATAAGCTCTGTCTGCGCCCTATATAAGCCCTGTCTACGCCCTAGATAAGCTCTGCCCGCGCCCTACATAAGCTGTGTCCGCGCCCTGCATAAGCTCTATCTGCGCCCTAGATAAGCTGTGTCCGCGCCCTGTATGAGCTCTATCTGCTCTGTAAGACAAATTTTGCAGGTTGTAAATTCAGTTTCATCATCATCCAATTGGTTTCACCGCTGAAACCAACAGGTAATCTATTAGTTATATTCTCAATCATGGGACCAAAAAAAATAGTAGGATTTTCTAAGATTTCTTATAATGTAGTAGTGACGAAAAACTTTCCAATAAATATCCAAAAGCATGGACACATTTACGTAGCATTTTATTCTCCTACCTAACGTATGTATAAGTATGTATGTAGGTATGTATGTCTGTACATACGACAGCATTTCCGAGGCTCTATATCATTGAGTAGAAAATTTTAGAGAGTGCTTTATTTAAATTTTGGCAGTCAACGAATGATAATTTATGTCACTTATGTCGAAAAAAAAAGTTAATATACTACGCTAAGTTTTGCCTAGATTTTTTATATTTTTTTTATAGTATCATAGCATGTATATAATAATATATAAATCAAATATTAGCATAATGAACGTGATATAGTCAACCTGAAACGGAAACCGGAAACGTAAAAAACGTGCTGTTATTTATGTAATTTTAATAAAATTATTCTTATTTTCAAGACTGATTTTTATTATTTTTAAGATTTATATAATAAGGCTTCCAGTTTTTTAAATGTTTATCAAATTATACTTAAGATTTTATACGGCGCATGGTTGATGGAAAAATATTACGTAACTTCGTAAATGTGCCTTTTAAACATATAAAATTTGATCTTCGTTTTAGAAACTATATTATTATGTTATTAAAAACATACGTGGTGGTCGAGTTGGTTAGACCTTAGACTTAAAAACACTTCCTGGTTCAAACCCCGGTATGTACCAATGAGTTGTTAATCTAAAAAAATATGTATATTTGTTTAACAACACCACTATAGTGCCTCGGAGAGCACTTTAAGTTGTCGGTCCCATTTTCACTATTGAAAATTCCAACATTCCAACTTGTGAAACTGTTTATAGATGGGTTATTGAGTCTATCCAAACATCGCGACGAATAAATACCCCTTTACAGGGTACCCTGAGACTCTAGGCGGTCTATATAAATAGCACCTCAAATAAATGAGACAAAAAAAGTGATAACCAGTAAAATGGAAATAAACGATTGCGCGTTCTACCGAATCTATGATACATCTCAAAGTACCGAATGTGGCGGCCGCAGACTCTCTTCAGGCTTGATTTATGTGCAGGATACAGGATGAGTCTGCCACAGTCACCCTGGATGAGAAATACTTTATGCAGGAGACCATTCCACCGGATTGAGGTGGCGAAAAGAGTAATCCTTTTAAAAGGTACCAACGAATTAAGTTTGGCAGATGAACAGATGCACTTTTTTTGAAATTTATTAATTGTTGGGTACAGAACAAGTAAGGTATACTGGATGAGAAATATTTTAGGCAGGAGCTCAATATTATTTCTATAATTCTAAATTTTATTGTGATGAATTTGGTACATAAACAATGGCGGTCGCATATTCATTCTAGCAGTTAAACTTTTAATACTCTTTGTTCTTAAAACTTCTGTAAAAAAGAATATATTTTTTAAAGTATGTTTTTTTCTTAATTTTTATTTATCGTTATTCATAATAGATTCATTATGAAATACACTTATTAATTTCCTAATGAATATTAAACATTGATTTTCAGAATTTTAATCTTGATTATGTATTAGCGTTTAACTTTTTTATAATTATGTTTTAATTACAAAACTTGTAGGTACGCTATTATATCCGTAGTACGGTAATTCAGCAATTTAACTTTTAATGACTATTATACTTATAATATTACTGTAATTAAATATGACGAGACTAGATTTAAATCACATATTTTTTTTTTAAGGAACATAATATGACTTTGTATCTACTTGATGGTAAGCAGACCTACAAAATCAAAACATTATTGATTAACAGCATTGCAATTTAATATCGTTTCCGTTAATTAGTTTTATTAAACTATTCAAGTTTGTTCGGTAGAACCACGGAATAAATAAAACAAGTGGAAGTGTGATGTGGGCGTGGCTCGTGTTCCAGCCGTTTGCGCTGATCCGCAAATACCATTTTTTTTGCGGTTAGTTGTGTCCTCTATGCCACACTGATGCTATCCATTTTCTGGATAATAAAATTGCATAAAACTTCGTAAATATGCCTAATTATGCTGTATTGCAGTGTAAAAACGATAGTCGATATAAAAATGTTTTAAATGGTGGTGTATCTTATCATCGGTAAGTTCATTTACTAATTAATTTAATATAAAATCTAATGCATTTCTATTTGAGAGCTATACATATTATAATGAACTTTATTTCATTGCCGCTAAGGTCGAGTTTGTTTCTATAAATGTAAATAATGACACATTCATTCCTATACAATTACTCGCTACTAAATTAGAGCTGGGAAAAGTATATTTATTAAAAAAATCGATATTTTTCTTTATCATTATATTATTTTGTATTTGAGATTATTTTCTTGTTTCATCGCAATAATTAAGGTATTGTTATAATCATCTCAATTTAAAACAAAAATGTCGTATTTACTTAAATGAGGATATTGACTTTTTATTTAATCTTTTTTTTTTTTTCAGCGAATTTTTTTTTTAAGATCCTATTGATCCTATCATTAAAGAAAAGTGGATTGACGCAGCGGGAAAAATTTATTTGTTTTGTAACCGCATCAATTAGCCGGCATAATGGGAGCGATTATTGTTATAAAACAACAATGTATTGATCCACCTATTCATGGACTTTGTAGGTCTGCTTACCACCAGACGCAGAGTCCATAATCTGCTCTCATAATATCAGTCGTCTCCATTCATGGACTCAGTTGACCTGCTTACCAACAAGTAGGCACAGAGTCACATGACCTGCTCTTATAATATCAATCGTCCCCATTTATGGAACCTGTTGACCTGCTTACGAACAGGTGGATAGCGTGTCATGTGACTCTACCTACCTTTTATTAGGCAGGTCTACAGACTCCATGAATGAGGACGACTAAGTAATAGATTATAAGACGTCATGTGACTGCATCTACCTGGTGGTAAGCATACCTCCATAGTCCATGAATGGGCTTCCACTATGCCGGCTAAATCATGCGGTTACGAAATAAGCGACGACGAAAACGAATTTTCTTTACGAGTATTTTAAAAACCTTATCACGTTTTATTTAAAAAATCAGCCGCCCGTATCGTAACCACACTGTAAGGAAACTACTACCTCGGCAATAATCTCAAAAACCGGTCAACCCACAGACTAAAATCGAATCATGACTAGTCCCTTGACAGTTTTTGCATCATACAGTTGCAAAATTTGTCAAGGGACTAGTCATGATTTTGAATTTGGGCGGTGGAAACGAGACCGATCCGACCGATCGGTCTATATTTTTTACTAACATTTAAAAAATATAATTTACTACACACATTAAATTTAAAAAAAACATCGATATCAATACTTTCAATATTTTATTATGTCCCGCCCTTAAATTATTATATTTTGTGCATAGAAAGTTCTAGAATAGTCAAACAGACTTTGGCCTTATAAACTATATTAGGCCTTATGCCGACTGCATAAAACAATTAATCGGATATTGATTAAATCACGCCACCTGTGTTCTAATAGCAGAAACTTTTTAGCAGAGTGTTTAGACAGTTTATTTCTACTAGAAACTAGATGTCATGATTTTCTGATATATTAATTTAAATCTTATTTCATAGCACATAGTGTTTAAAATTACTGTGTATATTTGTAACCAATCAGGACGATACAGTTATAGATTCAACACTTATAGTTATATGATTTTGGCGACATCGGTTCTGATACATTTGGTATTGTATACCATTTCCACTTGTATTATTTATTCCGTGGGTAGAACTATAATATTAATATTCATTTTAAAAACTCGAATTAATTATTATAAAATAAATAAGATGATAATACTACTAAAGTTGTAACAAAGTTTTAGATCGTAATAATAATCGACGTCGATTTAATAAAACAACAAATCAAATTAATTAATTCCCACACTAAAAACAAATTAATACCAATATAATTAATTGAAAACGAATTACGAGTTGAATACAGTTTCGTGCTTAATAAAAGAGACTTGCTTACCCGAAATTGGGAGCAATATCCCAAAACAGTTTTAACGAAAATGTGTTTTATTTCTTGTTGCGTAAAGATAAAACTTGTTTGGCAAGTTTTTGGGTTTGTATGTGATAGTTTGTACAGGGTTCTAAGGCAATTTGCAGTAAATAAGAATATCGGTAGAGGTCATTATCCAGGCCAGCGTTATGAGGCTATTACCTCATAAACGCGGTAGCGCCTTTTTAGTAATCATTTACTCGGTTCATATGACTACGTGGCCGAATATATACGGGATGGCCGAGTTGGTTAGACCTTGGACTTAAAAACACTTAGGTCCCTGGTTAATCGAACTGACGGATCCCGGTGTGTACCAATGAGTGTTTAAATAATAAAAAAATGTATATTTGTTTGACAACATCACTATAGTGCCTCGGAGAGAACGTTAAACTGTCTGTACCGGTTTCACATTTCACACCATTATCATTTTTTTAAAAGTTCTTAATTTAGAAAAATAACTAATTTATTTGACACTTAAACTCAAATAGCTGTTTTAAAACAACATTAAATTAAAAGTAATCCACCAAAATTAACCATAAAATCTACAAAAAAGCGCTACAAAATTCAATTAAGTTTCAGCGATAAAATTGACGAGCGCTCTCCAATTTAGTTTAAATACAAGTGGAAATGACTCGTCACTAACAAAAGACGAGATGGTTAGATAGATAGATGCTTCTAATTACGTCTAGGATCGTTATGCAAATGTGTAGGACCGAGCGACGGCCCCGGGGGCCTTGTAATAACACGGGCCCCGTCTGAGCCTTGAGGGACACCCGAATCAGGAACGCGCGGTTACTGCACGCGATTTCTTGATTAGTAAGCTGGGAATCATCCGGTGGAATTGAAGGATTTGAGGACGAAGAATTAAAACGCTACTTTTATTTTCACTTTAGATCGATAGAGAATATCTGTGCCCGTTTGTTTGCACAGTTCTGCATAGTTGATATACTAAAATTATCGGTGTTCCAATTGTTAAAATGATCAAAATATTAACAATTAGTTCCTGGTAACTAGAATATCATAATTCCTCTACAATGCTTCTATACAAAATTGGAAGTTTGTATTAGATTTTTGAAAATATCCCTAATTTCCCCATTAAAAAAAAGTATGAACATGCTAGAGTATTCTACTTACTATATTTTTTACATGAGTGAATCTTATAATCACAGCGACGAGATCGCCACTTATTTGATGTAGATTAAGAATACCATCGCCTACGACGAGGTAAGAACTTAACCCTACTGCTAGGATATATTAATTACCTTATGCATTTAGAAACGATTGAATTCTCCAAAAAATATTTACTTTAAAAACTAAAATTTAATAAAAGTAAGTGCTAAACCTTTTAGTTCCCACAAAACCTGATTAGTTTCCTATCTTTAAGCTTATTTAGTCCACAGATTTCCTCAATTGAAGGCGCGGTGCTAAGAAAATCGTTGGCCCATGCTATGACTTCGCTAAGTTGTAGCTACACAACTGGGGTAAATTCTCTGGTTAGACCACTATTCATTCGGGAAGCAATTTTTCACAGAAACCGAACGAAGGCGGTTTGAAGTTTGTTCGGACACGTCCGTGCTAAATGAGGTTAAGTTTAAACACCTAACCAGTTGCTGCTTAAATAAATTACTTGCAATAAACGTTTAGTTTAGAAATATTTTCCTTGAGAAAAATTAACGACCTCTTGTTCGTTGGTGGGCTTCCTTGTGAAGGATATATAATATGTAGGACATGTTACATACGTGGTGGCCGAGTTGGTTAGACCTTGGACTTAAAAACACTTAGGTCCCTGGTTCGAAACCCGGTGTGTACCAATGAGTTTTTAATTAATAAAAAAATATGTACATTTGTTTGACAACACCACTATAGTGCCTCGGAGAGCACGTTAAGCTGTCGGTCCCTGTTTCGCTATACCAACTTGTGAAACTGTTTATAGATGGGTTATTGAGTCTATTTAAAAACATCGCGACGAGCTAGCCACTTATTCGGTGTAGACTCATACCATCGGCTACGACGAGGTGGGATTAAAAACCCCTCCGCTGGGTATCCTGGGGCCGTCTAGACGGTCTCGGGCGCCGTAAGGCACCCGTGATGATATGTATATGTATGTATGTTACATGTATACATCACATGTAGGTATATATATATGTGACCGAGTTAGGTAACAACCCCGTTAGGTTCAAACCCCGGTGCGTACCAATGAATTTTTAATCTAAATAAATATGTACATTTGTTGAACAACACTATAGTGCCTCGGGCAGCACGTTAATCTGTCGGTAAAAAGATAATGGCGAATTGACCGATTTTTCTGAGGATTTATATCAATTATATATATATTTGTTATGCATCATTGTTAAAATTATATATTCTTTTTTTTGAAAAGTTCTGGCACCCTAAGCATATTTCACTCTCTCAAAGGTTAGCTGCTAGAAAATGCCTAAGGCATTAAAGTCGCCTATGTACAATTTTGTGCATAAAGAATTTTAAATAAAATAAATAAATTTAACCAAAAGAAAAACAATATAGAAAAACTTAGTGCATAACGGGGATAGAACCTGTGACTGAAGTTATATTTTTCAGTCGACGACGACTATTATATATGTCGTGGATTTCGAAACGGAACGTCAAGCCGAACCGAATCGACTTGGGCGTATTCGGGAACGGGGGTTGGCAACACTGTGCGAGCTGTCATTGAAGATTCCGCCATTTTCACGCGCACTTTGTGATTAGACATCGAACTGAACGCACGTGGCGCAACCTCGCTCCGACCTCGCCGCGTTCCAATAGTAATCCGTATCCATCCGATCCCTGTGTGATTATTTCGAGATGATTGTTGAGTAAACTAATCTAATTATTTATACTGAGTGGATATCGAGTCTTATTTTCGTCTACCATAATGGAAGACGACCAGACCGGCAACGAAAGCCCACACATCCTGCCGACATCAGAAGTGGGACCCGAAATAAAATATGTCGACAACGTGAGTAAGAACCAAAGGTCAGTGTGAAAATATCGAAAAGTGAGTGTCTCTGTTACCATTATTTTAATAACAAAAAAGTTAAACCTGGTAGAGAACCAAATCAAAATGAATCACAATTCGTTTTAATGGGATGTTTCCCATATATCGCGGATAGCGATGCTAATAGTAGCATATGGTCGATTTATGTTTGCAATAAACTTAATTATACTGTCGATTAAAAAGGCCGAGTCATTGTTAGTTAAAACTAGTTTTGTTTGTGTTACTTGGCCACAATTAAGAAAACTTTTCCTATCTCGATTTTACAATACAAATACCGGGTGAAATTTAATTAAAAATAATTAATGATACAATGGTTGATGAAAATGTTAATATTACTAAGTATGCCAATAAAGAATGGGATTTTTTTCTGAACCATTAGCAATGATAGTAAATTTAACAAAAAATCAGTGAATGACGATTTCACTAAAAGTTTTGAGCCCCGGTTGCATGAAAATTAATATTACAAGTGTCGTAAAATATTATTGGGGCTCTGCAACAATAGCGGCAATGCTAATCGATCCCTGCCAGAATTTATTTCAGTTACTCAAAATAGTCAAAGATAAACTACAGTGATACGCTTTGTGATCTAACCTGTGTGCGTGCTGGACGACATTGCTACCCTGTCCTCAGGAACCACAGATAGCTGAAGCCATAATAGTGCATCGAGAGAGATAACCTGATAATCAGCTAAGGTGAACCTTCACTACTCGGGTGAGAAGTTTTCATTTTATTTTGTTTAGGGTGCTGACTGTTAGTTAGTAAAAAAAAAAATCCTAGTAAACGTAACCTATGATTTTAGGTTTAAGTAAAAATAACTTTAACTCGTATTTACAAGCTTCGATTGAAGTTTAGGGGTTTTCCCTCGAATGATCATTTCATGCCGATCCTGATTCCAATCTGGGTATTAAATGAAAGGAAACTTTTCATTTAATACCCAGATTGGAATCGTTTAATTTAATTGGTGTTTTCAGTGAAAATTTACCATGAAGTTTAATAAACATGCTTTGAGAATTTTTGTGCTGACTTTATTACTTTAAGACAAACTCGTTAGTTTAGCTACTGAAATGCGAATTCATGTAGTTTTCGGAATTACAACCTCAGTTAGGCTGAGATTAAACTTATTTATCAAAATACCGATAGACCATGCGTTATAGTGTAAATTTAATTGTAATACCGTCTCTCACATTTTACACTTTCTCCTATTTATAATCAAATTCAAGAGTAAATGAACACTTAATAAATCTTCTTGGATATGAGAAGTGGCTATCATTAATTAGACATTTAGATAGTTCGTGACCCTAGACGGTATGTACTTTTGCTTTCTTAATGGTGTACCGAATGATCATAACTACTAAATCGTTTTCGGTTGTGTGTTTTCAAAATAAAATAATCTAGGACTGCTGCTGCAGTAAATAAAACACTGTTCTCATAGCTTATCTAACAGAAAATTCTTCGGTTTTGTCCAAATATTAATTTCTTAATACGAAGGATATGAGAGATTGTTAGGTGCTGGTAAAATAAAACCAAATATAATTACAGTGAATATTCTGAGTTTAGATTTAAACATGAATTTAATACAGTTTCTACTATAATAACTAATTTTTTACAATTAATTGAGCTGGGAATCTCCTTTAGGCATCTTAAGCTTTTCCGCACTGATGGTAAGGTACTGATTCACAAAAAAAGGGGATTTAGATCCGGAATTCCGGAATAGGTAAAATTTGTAAAATCCTAAAAATTGGAAACACGTAGGTGGGCTGTAAAAGTACTGTGTTTTTGATACTGAGCGACCGGCTGAAATCTATACTGACGCCAGTGATGAACGTTAAGGAGCGATGCTACAAAAGGTATGTGCTGAGTTACACTATGTCTAGTATTATAGTCGTCGAACATCCAATGCAGAGTCCTATCAGTTCTACAAATTGGAGGCGCTGACTATGTTAATTTTATTAAACAATACGCGCACATACAAGTATGCCCACAACCGTTTGAGACTAATGCCCTATAATGATATTCCTATAGAGTTTAGTGATGTGAAAAGTCTATTATACATTGACCAGTATTTGGTAGTCAGAAGTTGATTTTGATTTAATTGATTTGTCTCACTTGCTTAGAATAGTGAGCTGTTACCACTCGATTTAGGTGGTAATGGCGAGAGTTGATGTTTGTCACTCGATGGAGGTGGCATGAGCTGTTATCACTCGATTTAGGTGGTAATGGAAAGTTGATGTTTGTCACTCGATGGAGGTGGCATGAGGTGTTATCACTCGATTTAGGTGGTAATGGAAAGTTGATGTTTGTCACTCGAAGGAGGTGGCATGAGCTGTTATCACTCGATTTAGGTGGTAATGGAAAGTTGATGTTTGTCACTCGATGGAGGTGGCATGAGCTGTTATCACTCGATTTAGGTGGTAATGGCGATAGTTGACGCTGAAAGAAGCGTAGATGACAAAAAAAAGAGAGAAACTATTCGTAGCAAGCGGAGTTGATTTTTGAATGTATGGTCACTAAGAAGGATTATGTAAAGTTTTTGCAGAGCAAGCTGCCAAATGTAGTGATTGAATACTGGTCAATGGTTTAATATTTCAATGGGTCAATGGTTTAATGGTTCAATGTTTCAATGGTTCAATATTTCAATAGTTCAATGTTTTAATGATTCAATGTTTTAATGGGTCAACGGTTCAAATTTGTCTAACATGAATTATGATGTTCCTTAAAAGATGTGAGTGATATTAATTAAGAATAAAGTTATTCTTTAACATGAATGTTGTTTATTTGAAGTAAAGCCCCGTCAATTAACTATATGCAGGATAGGCCGAGACGAGGCTATCTCATACTGTCGTTGAATTTTATTATTTTCAGGTACATCACACAGAGACGTGTGACGTGTCATGATGGCCGTGTCGTGGATTTCGAAACGGAACGTCAAGCCGAACCGAATCGACTTGGGCGTATTCGGGAACGGGGGTTGGCAACACTGTGCGAGCTGTCATTGAAGATTCCGCCATTTTCACGCGCACTTTGTGATTAGACATCGAACTGAACGCACGTGGCGCAACCTCGCTCCGACCTCGCCGCGTTCCAATAGTAATCCGTATCCATCCGATCCCTGTGTGATTATTTCGAGATGATTGTTGAGTAAACTAATCTAATTATTTATACTGAGTGGATATCGAGTCTTATTTTCGTCTACCATAATGGAAGACGACCAGACCGGCAACGAAAGCCCACACATCCTGCCGACATATACGAAATAAATTGTTTCGGAATTAAAGTTTTTTTCCGGGGAAAAAAACTTTAATTTCTTACGGATATTATTCATTTTAGATATTATATCGGTTGACAAAATTTTAACTCTTTTAAGGTTATTTTAAAAGTTAATATATTTACATTCTATATATAGATATCTTTATATAATTACAGGCAGCATAGCAGTAAAAATAAAAAAAATATTGTAGCAAAAAAATCAAAATAAATTGTGTTCAAAGAAATACTCTTCTCTTACGATTAATATACGGATGGAGAAAAGCCATCTGCTACCAACACCTAGGTCAGGTATAAAATATCCCAACTGCACGTGTTCCTTTCAACATTTTCAGATAGATTGTTTTTCCAATAGCAACACTACACAGCACCGATTGCCGCCTTTTGTATCTCGTGCCAAAATAATAAAAAGAGATATCTGTAAACGAGTGAAGCGACACCTATCGGAATGCAGCGGAATACATTTGAACACTCAGACCGGAGATGAGGGTGGGTAGGTAACGTTTTGGTGAGCATTTAGGCGGGAAGTCGTTACGGGACGAGTTGTAAGCAAAAAGCGAGTCAATAGCGACCTTTGTGAATGCGCGATTGTGAGTGAATTGATGTTTATGCAGCGAGAATGAGGAACGAACGATTCTCTCGATGCTTTCGAATGTTTATTTAGATGTTACGGACACCTTTGGATCGAATACTATCTGTAGAAATAAAATATAAATTAAATACTGCGATTGTAAAATAAATATGAATTATCTGAACCTTTGATTTAGATCCTCGTGTCAATTTTATTTGGTATGGCATGTAAGTTTATGTTATGCGTATATTATATCATATACATGCTTGTATCCATACAGCTATAAGTAATTATATAGATGTATACATTTGATTGATATTTATATATAATAATATACTGACATTACATATATAAGTTATGTATTGTGATGAAGCCCTTATGCAGCAGATATGTTATTGTTATCTCTTAGTTTTACGTAAATTTAAGGTATTTCTCGCCTAAAGTAAAGAATATACCGTATTTAAGTACTTTATGTATTGTTATGCATTATTGATAATATAATATCTTTATTTTTTCAAAACAGTTTTGTGCACCCTAAGCACATTTCACTCTATCAAAGATTAGCCGATACAAAATGCCTAAGGTATTAAGCTCGCATATGTACAATTTTCTATAATAGAGAATTTTAAATAAATTGTATACAATCTCAACATAATATAGTGTATTTTTTGTTATAATAATAATAATATGTAGGACAAATTACACATATTGCTCTGGTCACAAACTAAGCTCTAGGCTTGTACTATGTGTACCAGAAGCAACGATATAATACATATTATACTTTATAAACACCCAGACCATGACAAACTGTACAGAAAAAAACGTACTAATATTTTTTGCCATGGGTGGGAATCGAACCCACGACGTCCGGAAACAACGCCAAAGGCGCAACCACTAGTCTACGGAGGCTGTTACTATGTAATTACAGAAGTACCCGTTGGATTTCAACATACAAGTGTATTATAGTGTTAAAATTACAAGTTTTGGAGCAGTATAACGTGTGAGGCAGCTGAGCGTATAATACGAAAATTAACAATATTTGCATTATTAATTAATAGTTATAGTAACTTAACTAACTTATTATTCGTAGTCTCAGAGTAAATATTTCGGTAACTAAATAAACCTTGCGTTGTCTAATTTATAGTGTTATTTTTCATATAAAATGTTTTATGTTAATAAACTGTATTAGTAATTAAAATATTTTTTCACCTTGTTGCGTTGAAAAACTTGTTCACCGCAATGAGCTGAAAAAACTTCGTCACTTGTTAGGTGTTGCCTCCGAATACCATCGGCGAAATGAGGACGGGTTAATCCCTCCGATGGGTACCCTGAGGCCGTTTAAACGGTTTTCGGGAGCCAAAAAGGCACCCGTGATGGTATTAATTTTTTTTTTTAGCAAGCATAAATAAGTTTAGCTTATAAGCAAATATATAATAGATTTAGGTTAAATATATATAATCATATTATTATAAGTCGCTGACCTAGAAATAGAATATATAATGAACGCACAAAGAACTAAAAGCCTCATTTTTTTTAAGGTATAGAATTTCATAAAGTAACCACTTTTAAAAGTGTATTTATAAATCATTAACCCATAATTTTATAACGATGAAGAATTTTCCTTCGCTTTTCACCTGCTACGCCGCCCGTAGCCTACGGCGTAGCATTTTATTTTAATACACTTTTCTTGTTATTAGAGCGTGACATGTGATCAAGAGTGAGCATGTCAAGAATGAACCCGGTGCTTCTTTTGTACTGTATCCGGATGTCGTGGGTTCGATTCCCATAACGAAAAAAAAAACTTTTTTCTGTAAATTTTGTCATGGTCCTAGGTGTCTATAAAATATAATATGTACTATATCGTTGTTTCTGGTACACACAGTACAAGCCTAGAGCATATTAGAGTGACCAGAACATGAACAGTAAATTGTCCTACAAATTATTATTGTTTATTAGGGATTTATTATTATTATTACTAGTGGATTCCTATAATCTACAAATGAAGTAGTGTGTAAAGGGCCTTAGATAAATCTGTCATTCTTATATAGCAATATCTAACAATACTTTAACAGTAGGTAGATTATAGGAATCCGTCGTAAATATCTACTACTTCATAATAGGCTACGCAATAATAGAATCTTGTTATAGTTTGCGCTACAGTTGTCGCATAGCTCAGAGGCATAGTGTTTCAGTTTGTGTCTTGACAACAAACAAATGAGCAACCTTTTGTTCCGTGTTTCTTCCACTTTATTCATATCTGGCGTTTCTGCCTACGAAGTAAACAACACCGGCTGACGTCCGTGAAACAAATGACGGCCAGTGATAAATCGCCCATGGAAGAATAACTTTCTTCATCTCTCTTTTGTCCGATTGATTGCAGATAATTCGCAAACCCGACCTCTTCCGGAGCGGGAGGCGGACTAAATTGGTTTTCGGCGCAAACCCGAAGAAAATAACTTAGCCAAAAGAGAAAAAACCTAATGAACTATGAATCGAATTCGCGGAAAATCGAATAAATAGAGTGAGACAGGTATTGTTCGGCTCGCATCGAGAGAGCCGGCGACACGTTTACTTATCTCGTTAACGTTCTCGGTTGAAAAATTTGTAAAAGTATCCCGGGGAAGCGAGATAAATTGAAATGTTCGTAGAGACCGTTTTAAGTCGTCGGAGAAAATATTTCATAGAGCTGATGCGGAGTTCTGAGCGCGAATCATCCCGGGGCTTCTTAAATAACATCGCTCGGCTAAGCCGCTCTCGGCTTTGAAAAATGCACGCTGCAGCGCTCGGGGCGTTCCTCAACCACTGACAGACCATTTATTTACTTAATTGCAAACGGATTTTCAGAACCGCAGAGAAGATCCGAGATGTGTACGAATGCGTTCTTAGACGGTTATTTGGTAAGCGGTGATTAATGGTTTCGGCTCGAGGGAAAGGTTAATGAAATATAATTATACTGAGCGGTTATTGTGTGTCATCTTCCCCCTATTTTCTATACGGGGAAATGCTGACGTAGCTCCAATATTTAAATGTTGCAAGTCAATTATTTGGCGAACGTGAGGTGATTTATTATAGCGCAGCCCTCCTTAATTTTGAAGGCATTTAATAGAAGCGCTGCCGAGGCTCGGCTAACGACTCGTGAAAGATAAGGAATATAAAAACGTGGGTCTGACTGTACTTGAACAATACAAAGTTATACACCTCAAGTGGATACATTTGTTATCCATTAGTTCCTGCTCGGCGGATACAGAGGAATGTGCAGGCTACAACCGTTGTAGCGCTGGGAGACCAGCCTGGTGAGGTTGTATAATTCTAAAGAAACAATCACTAGATATTTATAATAATACATAAAAAACCCTCACTTAAAAAAAAAAAACCAATAAAACACACTTGCGAACGAAATAATCACTTTTCAGTCGGAGGATTTCCATGATTTTTGGGGTTATCAAAAGACATTTCAGTATTTTTACCGATTATTTTATTTTATTAATTTTCTAATTATTATTCAATATGATTAATATTAAATAATAATAAATATCTTTATTAGCTTAACTTTGGCACAACATATTTAGAAAATAATAATAACCAATTTTATATTTAGATATTAACATTTTTATATTTATATTATCATTAACTCATTCATCGATAAATATTCGTTTTATTTTAATGCATTATCATAAAGTGATTTAAGTACAAAGTTCTACTATTCGTAGAACATAATAATCACATAAAGACATAGGTACGTAAGGTGCACCAATAAAATATAAATTGTCTAAAGCGTCACAAAGTTACCTAAATCCAATAGTATTTTATACCGTAAACCCCAACGGCGATTCTGAAATCTACCGTAATTCAGGATCGCCGCTCGGTCGCTTACTCGAGTTATAATTGGCGTCCGATTTTCTTGTAATTTCTTTTAGATCGGAATAAATCCGACTCTCCGATTCGAAGTTAAATTATTGTGTCGGTAGCCGCGAGAGGGCCTCGTATCGAGATCCTATCGTGTGGGGAATAAATCCCGGGATGTCGCCGCTATCCGCCATATTGGATCCCGGGGAAAGTATTCTCTTAAGTTTCATTAAGCGATCGGGGCGATAGGAACGCCTCGGTGGGGTTAGAGAGATCGGTGGCTGCGGGACCCGATAACGGGATATGTTCCGAGGATATACCTTACGATTCATGGATCAGGATATAAGCCCTCGTTGTGAAACCTTGACTAAGCTTGTATTAATGGGATTTTGATATTTTAGCGTGTTAGTTATATAAACTTGTGTTTATACTATGAAAGTATGAATGAACAAGGAAGTGCCCTACAGCTTGAAATCTTTGGAACGAACTGGCGAACAGTTGTGAAACTGTGAAAATGATTTTTTTTTTCACAACAAGTGAAAACAAAAACTTTTATGTATCCATGCTCAAGAAGTGAGAACAGTATATGGCGGCATCTTAATTGCCAAAAAAAAATTGTTTCCATGTTTGGTAAGGCGCGATTTGGGTCTTAGGACACTTATATACTTCAATGGTTTATAAGAGCAATGCCTATTCGTCGCCGATGGTACTCTGAGTCTATACCGAACAAGTGGTGAGCTCGTCAAGGTTGTTTATATAGACACATCTGACGTAAGCCTTT
The DNA here is from genome assembly GCA_947458855.1 of Monopis laevigella. Lineage (NCBI taxonomy): Eukaryota > Metazoa > Arthropoda > Insecta > Lepidoptera > Tineidae > Monopis > Monopis laevigella. The sequence goes on along the minus strand of OX381583.1, from coordinate 2,965,731 downwards.
CAACTATAGACACAAAGTAAATGCGTTGGTAAAAACCGCATTTGCAATATATAGGTACTCGTACAGTGTAACCGAAAGGATTACATTTTATAGAATAGCCATTCTCAGTTTAACTATTGAATGCAAGTGATTACCTTTTTAAATAACATTAAAGATGCTCAGACGTCGTCAAATTCGTCCTCACTCATGCGCGCTCAAATTGATTGAGGTTTAAGGGGATGCTTAAAAAACAAAACAGAGAATATATTTGATTTTAGAACATTTAATGTATTTATTATAAATGAAGATAGACTTCCTCAAAAGTATTATTGTTAAATAATACAATTTTATAAATCTAGCTAGATTTGAACAGCCGTTTAATTTAAAATAAAATTGATCTGAACAAAATACAGCCCATGTTAGTAGCTGCTAATAGAGTTTTATATTGGTCAAATAATTTTTAAAACGGTTTAGTAATTTTTGAGAAAAACTAAAATATGAAAGGTTGTACTTTGGACTAATATTGGGTTCTATTTAAAATCCAACATCTTTTTCCAAGGAACCCGCAATGTATCGCAAATGAAAAACAAAAATGGCTTCTCCATACGAAACTAGTAATGTTAAAATAACCAATTTGTATTGGGAAACAAAATTTATTTTTCATTTGGGACATATGGGTATAAAAGTGTTAGATTTGATCAGTAGAGCCTTATATTAGCCCAAAGTACAACCTTCCAAAATCACAATGTATATGTTTAATTTAATAAAAAAATGCATGCAAGTTATAAAACGTAGGTTATTGCATCGATTTCTGGTTCAGAGGCTCTACCATGGGTTTGCGCGTTATAGAAACGTAACGTATTCATTTACTTATACGTGAGCAACAACCAATAGAATCGCTTTATTTTTGGTAACAGGATTGAATAAAGCGATCTTATTGGTTGTTGCTCACGTATACGTAAATGAATACGTTACGTTTCTAAAACGCGCAAACCCATGGTAGAGCCTCTGGTAGAGTTTCTTATCAGGGTGCGGTCATGAAGCGTTGGATAGATGACAAAATGGAGAGGAGACTCGTAATGTAAATTGGACCATTTGTCGTGCGTCAAATAAAAAAAAAGTTATATCTAGGTATTTATTTATCGCAAATAGTATTTGATAATGTAACAATAGAAAGTGTACATTTTTTTTTTATATGTAGTGGTGGCCTAGTTGGTTAGACCTTGGACTTAAAAACACTTAGGTCCCTGGTTCGAATCTCGGTGTGTACCAATGAGTTTTTAATTAAAAAAAATATGTACATTTGTTTGACAACACCACTATAGTGCCTCGGAGAGCACGTTAAGCTGTCGGTCCCGGTTTCACTATACCAACTTGTGAAACTGTCTATAGATGGGTTATTGAGTCTATTCAAAAACACCGCGACGAGCTAGCCACTTGTTCGGTGTCGACTCATACCATCAGCTACGACGAGGTGGGATTCAAACCCCTCCGCTGGGTACCCTGGGGCCGTCTAGGCGGTCTCGGGCGCCGTAAGGCACCCGTGATGATACATACAATTATTTTTTGACTCTTTATAAATGCTTGTAAAGGTTTAAATATTTTTTACTTAAGACTTTAAAGCAGTGCCTTAAAAGATAGTGCTTTCGTTTTGACGTTCGGGCTCTATCTGAGACACAATCGGCCTTAAGCCCTTCGGATCGTAAAACGTATCCCCCCTCCTCGAGTTTGAGCGATCTGTGCGTTTTATAGCGTCCCATTCTTATGCTCAATCCTTCTATGGAAAGCCGCCTCTAAATCCGAAAGCTGAGTTTACGCGAAAACTTTACACTGAGTGTGTTTTTATGTTTGTTTACTAATTGAAAAACGAACGGCTCAAGTGTTGGGTGTTTTGTTACGAAAGTTCTGTTTCGGAATTTTAAGGTCTTTGTTCTGATTTCGTTTTGTATTATAAATTGGAATAAGGAATATTATCAAATTGATTCAATTTGAAACAAAAGTTTTGAAGTAAGCATGATTATTGATTATGCTAACTATGAAATAGTTAATTTTATTGATAATAATAGTCATCGAACATTTTGTAAATACAGAATTTGAACAATCACCAACAATACATTTATTTGCATGAAAATAATAATAAAAATATAACATCCGCTGTTATAAAACCACAGAAAAAAATGCCAACACTTTGAATTTTAATTTAATTTTTTTATTATTAATTTATTTTTATTAGAAGTATTTATTGAAAAAAAAAAACATAAAAAAAATATTAACAGGGTACTTAATAAAAATAAAACTAATAACTTCTAATATTTTTTTTATTATTTATATTTATGTAGTACATAATAAATAATAAAAAAAAAATAAGAAGTATTTTTTTCAAAATTAAAAATTATTTTTTTTGAGCCCCTATTAAATTGTCTGATAATCTTTGTATCTCGTTTGAATTATAAAGTGAAGACATAATGTATACAGTTATATTAAAAGTAAAAGAATATACTTTTATACCCAATGGAAGAAATAGGATATTATATTTTGATATTATTGAGATTGTAGGCACTCAGCACTAACTTAGCACTTTGCGCGTCCCTTGTGATGTAACTGTAGACTTCTTTTTTATTGCAGATTTACATTTAAAGATAATTCTTTGTATATATATACTCAATTTATATATAAATATATCATCACGAGAAACTTACGGCGCCTAAAACCGCCTAGACGGCGTCAGGGTACCCATCAGTGGGGGCTTTTAATCCCAACTAACCGTAGCCGATGGTTTATTATTATTAATTGAAATTTATTATACTATAGTGCCTCAGAGAGCACGTTAAGCTGTCGGCCCAGTCTTACCATACCAACATATGAAACTGCTTAAAGATGGGTTATTGAGTCTCTCCAAACATCGCGATGAGCTAGCCACTTGTTCAGTGTAGACTCATGTAGCTACGACGAGGTGGGTTTAAAAACCCCTCCGCTGGGTACCCTGAAAGTCTAAGTCTAGTCTAGAAGGTCTCGGGCGCGCCGTAAGGTACCCGTAATGATATTTATTTATATATTTTTTTTATTACAAACCTACCTAAAAACTGTCTTTCTCAAAGGTTTAACAAACTCGGCCACCACGTATCTAATACATAATATAATATTATGTAATTAGTAATTTAATTGTAATTCCTAACTGTAATTTAATCGGCAATAGACCTAACCTGCTTATCTATTTACTAATGTAATTTGGCCAGTAGGTGGTAGGCATAATGGGGCCGTGTCAACGCAAGGTGGAGTAAATAATAGCAGGTCAAATATTTGCCAAAGCTCTGAAGCGACGCCCGACCTTAGGCGACAATATTTGCTACAATATATAGTTACATAGCTATACACTTGGTTTATTAAATTTGTAATAAGATTTTTATATACGTGGTGGCCGAATTGGTTAGACCTTGGACTTAAAAACACTTAGGTCCCTGGTTCGAATCCCGGTGTGTACCAATGAGTTTTTAATTTATAAATCTAAGTACATTTGTTTGATAACACCACTATTGTGCCTCGGAGAGCACGTTAAGCTGCCGGTCCCAGTTTCACTATACAACTTGTGAAACTGTTTGAGGTGGGGTATTGAGTCTATTCAAAACATTGCGACGAGCTAGCCACTTGTTCGGTGTAGACTCATACCATCGGCTACGACGAGGTGGGATAAAAAACCAATCCGCTGGGTACCCTGGGACCGTCTAGGCGGTCTCGGGCGCCGTAAGGCACCCGTGATGATATCTATCTATCTATTTTTATTTTCAAATGCAATTAATTTGTTTTGTGAAATTTGTGATAAAAAAGTATTTTTAATAGTAGTAGAAGTATAGCTAAGAATCCATACTTCTAGGGTTTTTTTATTCATTACTAGCTGGTACTCGTAACTTCGTCTGCGTAACATTCAACCGTATATGCAGCGCACGCAACATAAGCTCTCAAAAGAAATACATTTTCTCCGTTTTTACAACATTTTTCATTGATGCTCTGCTGCTATTGGTCGTAGCGTGATGTTATATAGCCTTCCTCGATAAATGGGCTAGTACTAGGGCAAGTTTCGCGAGTGAGCTAGTACTCAATAAAGTTTAACACTGCTATTCATAAAAAAAATGTCTTTAAAGAACATTGCACTTTAGCTAAAGTAGGTAATTGTTTATCAACAAAAATAAAAATGCATAAAAGAGACAAAACCTATTTTAACTAAAGTGTTATTCATGCAAATAAGGGCAATATAGAATTGGTAGTTCCGCGGTATTAGGTATGCAAGGATCAGAGTGTTATTCCAGGAGTATCTTATGGCAGACAGTAGAACAATATTGATAAATCAACTCGAGGGGAAATTAATTATACCATAAATTATCGTCAACATATTAATTCAATATGTACGCTTTAATAGAAAGTAATGTTTTACACTATGATAAGAAACGGTTTGTGTTGTATATGATATGTTAACTACTATTTGTATATATGTGAATACAGTTAAATGATTAATCATTTCACAAGTATCCAGAAAAACATTTATAATGCAAAAATATTAAGAGGACTATTGAGTATTCCGTGCGAAAAATAAAATAAACAACATGGACTGACAAAAGATAACCTCTTAGAGATATAAAATAAAATATGTTTAAGCAAATTGCTCATAAACATTACTATTATTTCACTATACCAACTTGTGAAACTGTGTATAGATGGGTGGTTGAGTCTATCCAAACATAGCTACTTGTTCGGTGTAGATTCATACTATCGGGTACGACGAGGTGGGATTAAAAATCCCTCCGCTGGGTACCCTGAGGCTGTCTAGTCGGTCTTTGGTACCGTAAGACACCCGTGATGATATTTATTTAAAAAAATAAAATACAAATAATTTAGTGGTAATAATTCTTAACTTCAAAGACCAAATCCCGTCAAACACAATGGAATTGGGATAACATCGGCTTTGAAAAGAAGCGTCCAGGTTATTTCGACCGTTAATATCAAGTGTCAGACGCAAAGCGACGAAACTTTCCGGAATCCGAGGAAAAAGCACCCGATCCTGCAGGTGTACAGGTCGTAAATATCCCAGATGACATCCCAACAGACCTGGACATCATATCTCGACGAAAGTACAACACATCCTGCATGAGTTACTGGAGAAATTTTTAAATGAGGAAAACTTGCTGAAGTCATAAATAATAACTCAAAATCAAAATATTTTTAATTAAAAAATTGAATAACCATTTATTTTTAGATAATAAAATTAAATATGTACAAAATAATAAAAAAATATATACAGGCATTTATGAAGAGAATAAAAAACCAAAGGTGCCTTTGGTTAGGTTGCCATTTCTCCCAGACACATCAACATGAAGGCAACTTGTTTTTTTGTAAGACTAGAAAAATAATACTAGGTGTGATCTATTAATAGGAGGTAGTCTTAATAAAAAATAAACTAAAATTGCACTACTGCAGTATCTAGTGTCCATACTGCGGTTTTTAAAAAAATGTTGCAATATGTTCCACCAGAAAAAATGCTCGGTCGTGGCACAAAACATTTCTATAAGCATTTTTCCGGTTAGTTTTATGAATTTAGTGAAAAGATATTACCTTTTGTTTGAAGTTAAGGAAAACTAACAATAACAAAATTTCTCTCAGAGAAAGTGTCTTCAGAATATTTCACCCGGGAAGTCCGGTCGGGTAACCTAGACAAGGGAGTCGCAAAGAAAAAATCTTGGAGCAGACTCAACGAAACGAAACAGGAAGCGGCGGTTACTGCTCTTCCGGTCGCCGATTTATTTCTTGAATTATAGTCTAAAGGAAAAGAGAAAAATACGGAAGTAAATTTTTCCGTTCAAAAAACAAAATTTGAGTCAGCGTTCCACCTGCGGCCATTTAAAAAATGGTCGACATCGAGGTATATTTTATCTTTAGTTTAAATCTGATAAAAGGGATTTTGGACAGCGATAAAATTCTCGTATTTATCATTCGTATACGATGAGCTCGGCGAAATACGGCGGGATATGGCGATTATCCAGTTTCCGTTGGAGGAATTAACCGCAAAATTATGAGCGGTGAGTAAATAACGCGGAGGCGGCAAACAGCTCCAACGCCGTGGAGACCTCAGACAAAGGAGAAGGAGGATGATGGAGGCCCAGGTGCCGAGAGACTTACACCCGGAGTATAATAAGCAGAAACAGAATCGCCGGGAAAATTCTACTTTGTACAATGGCGAAGTTTAGAGTACAATGAGAAAGGTTTCATTTTCAACTTTGTCATCGGTTGTCGCAACAATGTCCGACGTCGGAGCTTAATCTCTGCCCAGACTTCCGATTCTTGTAATCCTTTTAAAGCGAAGCGTATTTACAAATCGTAGATTTTAATGTATTTCTCAATTATTTAAAGAATGTTACGAATCTGGTTGTATGTTTAGGAATTTAACAATTGGTGTTAAATTATATAGTAGCACGCAACCCCGTGTGCGTGTTATTTAAAATAAAACGATTTAATATTGTTTTCAATGGGTAACCTATTATTGCTAATGAAAACGTGTTGACCATGGCTACCATGCCTTGCTTGTTATCACCGCCATAACAGAAAGTTGCTTGCCATCCATAATCAGTTTTAAACACCAATTCATGGTTATAAATTTGGATTTTAGTAAGTACTTATCATCATGGCGGGTCCACTTTTAAGTAATTACCTACCAATGCAGACGCCAAAAAAATATTTTAAAAATATTTCTCGAAAAGTAAATATAAACCAGTTTTATAATATCTCAATAAATCCAACTTTTGTTCAAATAACACTTTTTCTGATGTATTTTAAGACTTTCCTAAGAGACACTTAAAACACAAACACCTGATATATCTAAACCGACAAAATATCTTTTGGTGGTTTACATATATTATCACCACCCATAATTTTGACAAGAGTTAAAGACAGACACAAATTGTAAAGTCGTTGGCTTAATGTTCTAATGCCTATTTGTGATTGAGTCGATCTGGCCTATTTTTATTTAAAACGATCCAATGATTTATTATGTCACTGCTTTACTTCATGAGTACATTACATATTTTTTACTTAAAGATGTCTTACAAAAAGACATACAACTATTATAGAGAAGGAATTGAGTGGAATTTCCTAAAAACAAGGGTTTGCTAACCGAGCGCCTGTTGAGTCCGCTTCATTTGCATTTCGCTGATTGATTATTCAATCTGATGCCTCGAGACCATCCCTCCCGTCTCCCGTCTCCCGCAGCTCACTATCAATTATGCTGATGGCCGCTGGCGCCGTCCGCCGACGGTTCTCCAGCCACTTGCCATTTCCAGTTATCGTCACCGCACCAAATTAGCCACGAATCAGGACGAGACGCAGGTAAGCGGGCGTTGCGTGACCGTACATCATTATCTATACGGTGCTACATGCGAATATCTCACTCTTAACAAAGTAAAACACTTATCTAAAGAAGGACTTATTTTCTTTAGAGCAGATGTCTTATTGACTTTTAAGATAGTTTCTTTCAGCTGATCTCGATCAATCGACGTAGAGCAATATCGCAGAACGCTTTTTCAATCACCACTGGGCCGCGAGTCGTCGGGAAATGGCTGCTTCATGAAAAATTTATGTGTCGGAGCGGCGCCGCCCGTGGCCAGCCTTTTTACTCCCGCAAGGCGCATAACATTAGTTTATGGAGGCCGGCGGCGCTGAGAGAGTACTAAAACGCTTCCAATGGATTTAATGCTCGTCGGATAGACCACAATGTAGCGCGAATCCCTTATTTATACATTTTTGTCCCTCAAATATAAAAGAACGCGAACTCGGAAATGATTTCCCTTTCAAATGTATGTCGCGTTACGAACAAGGGACGAAACAAGAAATAATAGGAGATGATTTGAGGAGTATCGTTCAGATGAAGCGAGAGCACTCCGCGCAGAACACAATGAGAACGCCTATTCTAAAGTAGATTGCCAATTTGCCGGTCTCCCGTCTCACACCCGTTCTTAAATTTTAATTCGCGAGAAATTTTCACGCGACACCGAGACTTCAATACTGTTTTTAATTAAATTTCCGTTAACTCGAGTCGGAAGGTACGATTGAATTATTGTAGGCGAGAACCTGAAAATTAGTATTAATGCGGGAGAAGTCCTCGGGACAAAGTGGTAATTATGACTAAGGTAATAAATAACTGCCATTTGCGTTTACGAGGACCAACATTCGGACAGCGAGGGACTATGTCGTTGCAAAACAATATAGAACTCTTTGACTTGGTCTCATGGCGGACAGGTAGCCGTAAGTCCTCTAAGGCCGCTAAAGTCGTTGCGGAAGCGAATCGTCGGAACAATGAGCTCAAACGTCGCAGGTTCGATCCCAACGGCGGCGCACAAAACTTTAATCATACATCAGCCTTTATGTACTCCACAAAAGCGGTGCGCCTAGATAGAAAGAAGCAAAATGAAAAATAGAAAAGTTTGGTTTTCCGCGTGTTGTTCGCCGCCGAAATAATGAACTGCGCGGGCTTTTCGAATACCCATTAAGAGAAAGTTTCTTCGGCAAACAATATTTCTTAGTATTTTCGTTTCGCTTCGTAAGGAACAGATTTACTTACGAACTGGTCGTTAACGGGCTAGATGCTTTACAACAACAACGGTGCACAATTTAGTAAGATTAATGCTTCATTACTTTCAAAAGGGAGTTTTAATATAACTCACAGAAGCGGGTTCGGATTGCCGGCCTGAGCAAACGCAATGATAATATTAATACCGACCGAAATGCCGTTTCATAACAGTTTTTAATTAAGAGGTGTGTTCCGAAAGCGTTCTCGTGTGTTGTGCGATTTATTTGCGTTCGCAGGATAGCTGCGATCGGCCGAGCAAGGCACTGTTTCATTACAGACGAGTTCCTCTCCACGAGAGAGTTTGTATGTCGACAATTGCGTATTTATTGAGCCCTTTGACATGCGTCGGCGGGTGTTTGTTTGTTCGGGATGCTGCAGTCGCGTCTAGCACAATATTTGTTCATCGCTCGGCTTTGTTTTGATGTGTATGCGATCGGTATACTACTCTACGAACTGCTACGTGTTGTCTCAATATTCACAATAATTGTTTTTCGATGAAATGACGGAATTAAAGTGCTATCGAGAGCCGTTGTGGGGCGGGTTTCTGACACTCCCTTGTTCTAGGGATGACAGTTTTGACAGCCGATGCGGTTAACAGCCCGGTCAGTAGATACAAACGAAATATTTAGGTCACAAAGGTTTGGAGTCACGAAAGCGTGCTACACGAAACTAAACTCAACTTTAAAATACTCGCTTCATAAGCGAAGTAAAAATTAAAACAATTTTTGTTGAAATGATGAGGGTTGGATTTAGGTCAACCTATTTTCAGGTAAAGCTTATAGCGGTAATTAAAAGAGTTTCTGTAATGAACGCTGATTTATTTATTCAGGCAATCGTCGCACTCGAAAAAAAAATAAACACTCTAAATATGTTTTTAAATTATGAAGTTATTTCTGTGGTTTTACAAATATTTTCTAAAAATGTAACTGAAAAGTACTTATGTAATTTAATTTAAAAGTAGAATCTAAAAATGTAACCTTACTGCTGGGAAACGACAAGCAGAATGAAAGGTCCATTAAAATGTCATTGAATTTAGAATTTGGAAGGCGGGCGAAGACGCTCCGAATGTCGATGGCTGGCGGAATGAGTCGATGCCTGGCGGAATGAGTCCGGTCTCCGATGCCAAGACGTATCGCCGCGGCTGCCCCGAAATGGACTTTTGATGTAAGGTTTTAACGCACCAGTCGCTTTGGGGGGACGCTAACAGCGTTGCCAGAACATTTTTTTAGTTTTATTTTATTAAAGAATTGCGGGTTTAGTTAGTTTTGTTTGAAAACAAAGTTTTTTTGTGTTGCTTTAAAAAAGAGTTTTGTTTGTTTATATTCATATTCATTTCCTGAAAATTCAATTTTAAATATTTATATACAGGAACAATATTGTATTTTTTTATTGAAGCACGGCATGTGACTTTGTATCTACCTGATGGTAACCAGACCTACAAAGTATAGGGTCGATTAATATATTGTTGTTTAACAATATTGATCGCTCCCACTATACCGGCTAAATGATGCGGTTACGAAATGGGTATCCGTTTCGTAACCGCACCATTAAATGAGACTTCGACAAAAAAACAATGCAGTAGTCTCCAGAAAACTGGTGAACCCTCAGACTAAAACCGAAACATTACAAGGTCACTTGTCTTTGCATGTGTGTAACGAAAATTAAATTAATGTTAAAAATATATATTAAACACATTGACAGACTGAAATTTTAAATATTTATTTTATTTAAAATTCTTTATTGCACAAAATTGTACATAGGCGAGCTTAATGCCTTAGGCATTTTCTACCAGCTAACCTTTGAGAGAGTGAAATATGCTTAGAGTGCAGAACTTTCAATAGAAGGATATAGATAAATTTTATATTTTATAACATATAATTTATTAAGGATTTGTGCGATGGCAATCATTGATATTATTGCGCATCATTTCAAAGTTTCCTTAAAAATAAATCATAAAAAAAATGGATTAAGTAATATAAAAAAAGGATTCAAGTAGTTTTCAACAGATGGCACTAGTGAGTGTCCTTATATAATTGTAAAAAATCACACAAGTCAACTGGTAGATATTAGATATTACATTTAGTAGCTTGGTTTAAGAATATTGTCAATTTCTGAGGCAAATTAAAAAATAAAAAATAGTCTGTAACAATGGCCCAGACATACAGGGGGATCATCTCGCCTGGGGCGCCAGATCCCTATACGGGGGGCTTCTAACCCAATGTATTTTTGGGCGATTGTGAATTACTTCTATGCGAACGAATTCGAGATAGCATTGTGCGACTATAAATAAGAAACGCTTATTGGTATCGATGCTCTACAAGCGATTTTTTTTGTGATACACTGTAATTTTGAAGTTCAATTTGACAATCTAACATTATTATAAGTATATATAATTACCAGTGACCGGAAATTCAGTGCAGTTACAAAAAAAAGTTTATAAAACTTCACTTTTTCCCCGGGAAAAAATGCCTTTCTGGATATTTTTTAAATATTGTATAAAAAATACCAGATTCCCGGGATACTTTATATATATAAAAAAATGCAGAGGCATTTTATTCTCAAAAAAAAAAAATTGAATTTACAGCGAACTAGTGGCTGTCTTTATGTATAAACAGTTTCACAAGGTGGTACAGTGAAACCGGGATAGACAGCTTAATGTGCCGATGCACTACAGTGGTGTTCATCAAAGTTCTCAAAACTTTAATGTCCACGGTGTTAATATTGTTATTAGGCATTAGTTCCAATCTTGGTGAATATCAATGAGTTTAAAAAAATCAATATCATATAGAAGTAATGTTATGCTAAAAAGTTACAAATTAATGTTATATTACATTAGTTTTGAAGACCCAAGTTATTATTATAATATTAGTAATAAAAAAAATAAAATAAAAAACCATCATGGGTGCCTTTGGCTCCCAAAAACCGTTTAAACGGCCTTAGGGTATCTAGCAGAAGGATTAACCAAACCTCATTTCACCGATGGTATTCAGAGACTAAAAACGACAGTTTACAATAAATAAGAAATTATATTACAAACATTTTTTTGGTAAGCAATTATTTTCACCAGGGTCGACAGCCATCGTCGAATTAATGACAGTTTTTAAACGGTTCAACTTAATTCAATGTTAGAGAACGTTTACACATTTTCATACAAATCTGCTATCCTATAATTATTTTAAAAACGAAGGGAGATTTGAGAACTCTCTTAGATATTCAAAATCGACTTTATTTTCTAACGCCGAAAGTTATATTTACACCAACAGTAGTTAATATACAATGTAAGATCGGGCAGTTGTATAACAAAGTATATTAAATTGTAGGTTAGTTTATTTTAATGTCATTTATAATCTGTAATTAGATAAATAGCAAGTCAATAATGACCTGTGAAAAAAAATTAAAGACACAGAGTATTGTTATAGTATTAAATTTTATATGTCAATAACCTATTTGCTGTTTCAATAAAAAAAAAATGGTAGACTACGAACTTTAGGTTCAGTAACAAAAAAAAACGAGGTTTTAGTCATTTGCTTCCGAAATTCGTGAAACTATTATATGAAATAACAAACTTTACACCAATAACAACAATATTAAAATATATCAAATATTATATATACTCAGATCAAAGCAATATTAAAAGAAATAACGTACTAAATTTATTTGCTATGACTGGGAATCGAACCCACGACCTTCTGCATACTAGACACCGTATTAACAAATATATTGATGCTTCTGTTAGACAATTAATTTAAGATAATAAAATCTGTTTAATCTAATTTTTTACATTTTTTTTTTGTATATACATACTAGCTGATCCGCGCAACTTCGTATGCGTGACTTTAACCGTTTACCTATGCTCTCAAAAGGTATAATTTTTCCCGTTTTTGCAACGTTGTTCATTGTTACTCCGCTCCTATTGGTCGTAGCGTGATGTTATGCAACCTATAGCCTTCCTCGATAAATAGGCTATCCAACATTAAAATAATTTAGTGTTCAACCAAACATACGAACAAGCAAACTCTAGCTTTATAATATTAGTATAGATAATTGTTATTTAAAATTTGGAAAGTGCTGCAAGTAAACGGTCAGTTATTATTAGAAAGACAATTGGACTATCGTTTAAGAATATATGTATCATCACGGGTGCCTTACGGCGCCCGGTACCGCCTAGACGGCCCCAGGGTACCCAGCGGATGGGGTTTTAATCCCACCTCGTTGTAGCCGATGGTATGAGTCTACACCGAACAAGTGGCTAGCTCGTTGCGATGTTTTGAATAGACTCAATAACCCATCTATAAACAGTTTCACAAGTTGGTATAGTGAAACCGGGACCGACAGCTTAACGTGCTCTCCGAGACACTATAGTGGTGTTGTCAAACAAATGTACATTTTTTTTTTAATTAAAAAACTCATTGGTACACACCACCTATACAGGTAATGAGAAGCTCGAGCGGCTTACGTATCGTTTAAGAATATCAGTAATAATGTTTTATTTGAGTGTGAATAATTTAGGGTGCCAAGTTAAGTGCGGTTTATCCTAATTCACTTGATTTCTGGTTTAAAAGCAAAAGTATAAAAATAAAGTGGAAGCTGAGAGCGGAGCAGTCTGATAAGATAATGCGAACGACAAATTAAACCCCGAAAAGAATACAAGAAAACCCCATCTTGTTTCACTGGAAATAAATGGGAATTGTCTTACTTAAGTTTATGAAGCGTAAACTCTTTTTTTTAATTTATAAAAATAGTTAATTTAAAAAATTCGGAACATGTTTAAAGAAATACTTTTTGGTTGTTCGCGTACTTTATCGTGTCAAGTTTTAAGTCAGAAATATTTTTATATTAGTTTTTTTTTTTTAATTTATTTGCCCAAAAATTAATAAACCTAAAATCCGAAAATGAGTAGGTCCATAAAAATGCACAAACATTCATAATTTCAACTTTCTATTTCAAATGGTTCCTAAAAAAAATATAATCTATATCTGATATCAAAATTCTCTATCAAGAGGATGGTTCAGGCACTGAGTAGACACTGGCAAGGGCAGGATGACTGAGTGATTCCGAAAGGGTTCCGTATTCCTTCAACAACGTACGGGACCCTAAAACAGCAGGATAAAAATGTTGGAGAAAAGACATTTTAGCGAGTCCAGTGCAAGTGATTGCAATAACAATTAACAATGCATAAGAATGAGTTTCCAGTTTGAATTGAACAAATATTTTTTCAATAAAACTTTTCGACTATTCATTTACCAATATTCCAGCTGTATTTAGTTATAAGGGTGTATACACACGACACACACCCTCGATAGGAAAACCCGACGTGTGTGAAATCGATGCCCATTATTATTGGCAACAAACACAGTATTACCGACACGTGCACCTATTCTTAATACTCCCCAACTGCGGCTTAAAACTCACAGAAAAAAGGTGAGGGTGAACTGCCTTGTTTAAACAAAAAAATCTTCGGGTAAAAATATTAAATTAACGGTTAGCCTTTTGTTTGATGAGGTTTGATGAGTCGAGGAGGAGTTTTGATGTCGTCTTTGACGTAAACGGTTTGCCAACCTTTGTTATTAATTTATTTAAAAACCACAATCTTGATATACGTGTTGGATAACATAATTGCCCCCTGACAGTCGCCGAGAGACGCTGACGAGCCGCGCCCCGCTCGGGCAGTGACAAACGAGCCATTACGTATGGTAATCAACCAGACGATAAACTACCGAGTGGATTACTAAATCACTGCGCAATCTGAAGAGTATTTTTACCTAAGTCTAGTTTCAATTTAAGCGACAGTTAATTCCTTGCTAAGTGCTGGTTTAACCTGCCGGTTAATTTATTCCCTCAGCAATTTATTCGAGGATTAAACTAATGAAAGTGGCGTTCCAGGTGGCGTCGCTAATTGCCCACTGCGAATCGCTAAACAAAAATAAAGAGAAAGCCAGGGATAAAATATTGTCGCAAGTCGGCGGAGTTGAAGAAGGGCTAAGTAATTCGGGGGTAATAACGCGTAATGAGAAGCTGGAGCGGCTTACGTGTCGGCGTTACGTGTCGGCGTTACGTGTTCGCTCCGTGTGTACGGGGCTTTATGATTATGATAGCTCATTTCTCATTATACTTTGCTGCGTTTGGTAACTCTGAACATTGACAATAATTGCGTTTGTTAAATTAATTCTTTGTTTTAGTATTCGCAAAATTACCCCATGAAACTTATACTATTAGCTATATGTCTTTTAAATTGTTATATATTTGCTTTTGCACCCTATGCATAATCTTCCACTCTCTCAAAGGTTAGCTGGTAGAAAATGTCTAAGAAATTAAGTTTGCCTATGTACAATTTTATTTTGTAATTTTGTGCAATAAAGTATTTTAAATAAAATAAATAAAAACTTGTATGTCACATGGAACATTAACGTTATGCTCCAAAATATACCTTTATTATTATATATATTAATTTCGCAGATAATTATACATCAAAAGACCTTTAATAAACAACTTATAAAATACAATAACAAACATATAACTTTTTCTATAACATTCAAACCAATTAGTGTGTGTTCCACTTATCAGAAAGATATGCCTTGATGGTATGCAAATATATACACACGTATTTAATACTAGTCTTAACCGTACTCAGACTTTTCTTATGACGTCAATAGGAGTAACATAAAATACAGTTTAATACACTTCGCCACACCTCGCTATATCATAAAGTCATAAAACGAGGACATGTCAATAATCTACAGAATTACCCAAATATAAATGAGCTAACACTTTCCCATAGAACTTTTCTATCTCTATGACCAATGTAGCTTTTGTTTGTTTGCGGACCGTTACGCACACGCCAGGCGCACGTTCGGCATTCGGTCCGTGTTTTGGAAGTGCGTGCAAAAGGAAGGCACGTAAACAAAATTGTTTCCGATGTCCAGAAAAGGGAGAAAAGCTGATAAATTTATTTTATTTAGCTATGATAGTAAAATAATTTTATATTATTTTGCTCCGAAATTCTTCTATAATATAAAAATTTGTGTCTAACAGAAAAAAATAGGTCTGTTTTCATTCTTGAACTTTCATCTATTGGTCCTCCTGCTCCAATAAAAGAAGTTCTTCTCTTCTATCTAGTCCTAACCTCCTCTAAGCAGGTGCGCATTTAATATTGCTTTAACAAAAATAGTTAAGAATACTATTTAAATAATTTATTATGAACAAAGTCAAATTGTAGTCTATTATAGCTTATATAAACTATGAAGTACAAGAACTTTACAATAATATATTTGGCTAGGCTTCGATTTCCGCTCAAGGGAAAACAATACTACGTATTTTTGTACTTTAAGTGATTATAAAATATAATATGTACCCTATTAATATCATTGTTTCTGGTACACATAGTTCTAGCCTAGAGGTTAGTTTATGACCAGGGAAATAATGGTGAAATGTCCCACGAGTACATACATATACAGGGTGAATTTGAAATTAGTCATTTCAACATAAATAGTTTGTATGGGGAAGGCATTTACATTTGCGACACATGGTTCCATGGGAAATGTTGTTTGATTTGATCTTATAATATTAGCCCAAAGTACAACCTTGTCACAACCAGACACATGCAGAGCTCTAATAAAACAAAATAAACAATGCACTATAACAGTCAACAGCAAAACATTGGAGATCCCCCGTTCGATACAACGAAATCAAATTAAGAATTTATTTTCGTCGTCGATAACGGGAACAACTCCGGACGAAACGTAACAAGGAGTAGTGTTCCACCCGAAGCCCCATACAGAGGCAATACAATCAGCATTACTCCATAACAGCTGCGAGGACCCTAAATTACGACCCGCTTATCCCTAAACAAAGGGCCTCCAGAAACAACCTATACACTAACCCAATTCTATAAAACGAAATAGAATGACGACGTCTGTAACCAGCAGTGGACACCAATATAGATTTTAGGGCTCGTAAGTTGTTTTTTAAGAAAAATGGAATCCTTCTGGGGTCTGTCTGTTCTGCCTGTTTAGCTAGAAAATCGATTTGAGGTTAAAAATTTTAGTTTGAACTATACTCGATCATATGTCAGGATTAACAGTTGTTTATTAGCTAAAGTTAGTTTTGTTCTGTCAAAATTTAGTTAATTTTTAATGCGTTGTTTGGCAAGCATGCTAATGGAAAACTTATTGAGTCCTTGAAGAACACTTTATTCAAATATGTTGTCTCTTTAACGCATATTTATTTTTGATAAATTGATAAAGAGATTTTAACTAAAGTGTTCTGCAAGATCTTAATTTATTTTTTATGAATAAGGCCAAAAGTCTTTAGCATTGACTTTTAGCATTCATGATATTAGGATCTTTTCGGTACCCAATGGATTGTATTTAAAAAATATGCTCATTAATGGGAATAGGTTTAATTAAAAAAAAAAATTATGGAGTAACTACATAATTATTTATTTTTTAAACGTATGAGCGTTATACAAACTTGAAATATGGAAAATTAATACGTATTATGGATATATCTGGGAATAAATTATATTTTTTTGTGATATTTTAGGTTTAATATTTTTAAGTTATACATATTTTTAATTTATATATTAATAACTTTTGACAATAAAAATTCAATTGTTTTCATTACTTTCTACTCTTTTGCTGACCGAACCCTAAGTGTGCGGAGAGTATTCTCACTCGACCGCTTTTTATTTACACGGACCGAGAATTGACAGTTTAATCTGGAGAATTGGGATACTGATTCGCTTGTTCGTGTATGCTGGTGAGCGGATGTGGCTGAATCACGAGTGTCATTGTTTCGAAAAAAAAACTATGCAATTGTTTAATTTAAATTCGGAATGGATTTGGAATTGGAACGCGCCATCGAAGATTGACAGATGTCAGGATTGTAGTCGTAAATTAACGAAGAAATATATTTTATCTGAACGAAAATGTGACTGCCTCTATGTATAGTTGATTACGAGTCTCGCCGTAAGCATTGTATCCGGAGGTCTTGGGTACGATTCCCACTAATGGCAAAAAAATATTAATACGTTTTCTGTACAGTTTGTGTGTACAGGGCTCTGGGTGCTTATAACATGCTCTACCTGCTTGCGTGTTTTCTTCTTCTTAAAAACCCGAGTCCTTTAAACGAAGCGTGTAGGCATCTTAAGCCGGCATAATAGATGCAATCAACGGTTACGTAGATCGTAATTGTTGGTTGCATTTGTTCTTGGACCTTCATACTGCTTTCCATCAGGTAGATGGTCACATGCCGAGCTCTCATAAAAATAAAAATATTATATCGTTGTTTCTGGTACACATAGTACAAGCCTAAGGATTAGTTTGTGACCAAAGCAAAATGTGTAAATTGTCCTACATATTATTAATATGTCTTATTAGCTAAACTATAACTAAATAAATAAATCACACTTCAACGCCCCCAATGTCCCTCAAAAACTACAAAAGCAGTAATCTATTCTAATAGCTAACGTAGTTGTCTAGATTAATCACTAGGTGGCGCTGGTGGCGGGTAGCAATTTGAAACGAAAATAACTACAATTGGACAAATCCATAACAACGGGCCTTAATAGGCAGTATGGGGTGTTCACTCCCACGGTATTTATCTATGGAAATGAAACCTGTAATTACTTACCTATAAAAAGAACATGATTAATAATTTCCTATCAACCAATTTGCGGAGTGCTAATAGTGTGACATTTATAATTTTAGAATAGAAGGGTTGTTGTGAAGGGTTAAAAGATTATTTTATTTAGAAACTGTTATTTTTTACTATACAGGGTGATTTTGAAAGTTTGTACTTTGGGCTAATTTGATGCTCTACTGAACAAATCGAACAACTTTGGCCATGGAACCATGTGTAGCAAATAAAAAAACAATAGGCTTATCCATACAAACTAGTAATGTTAAAATTAAAAATTTGTATGGGGAAGCCAAAATTTTCACTTGTCTCGTGGGAGCGATAAATTTGGTTAAATAACAATGTATTAATCGACTCCATTCATGGGCTTTGTAGCTTGGCTCACTATCAGGTAGATACAAAGTCACATGCCGAGCTCCAATAAAAAAAAACCTACTCTAAAAATATCTTATAACTTTATTATTTTTTGATGACAACAAAGTTTTATTTTCTTCGTAGCATTATGTAACAGGGAAAATGCGCTTTTCAAATACCGTCGTAAATGGGTCATTTTATCCCATCGGTGAACAATGTACAAATATACATAGAGGCCCCTAAATTTACTATACAATACATACAATACATAGGTAGTACAAAAAGAGAGATACATGTAGTACAAAAATTTTAAACAATTTTGTCACGTACATACGTGGTGACCGAGTATATACGTGGTGGCCGAGTTGGTTAGACCTTGGACTTAAAAACACTAAGGTCCCTGGTTCGAATCCCGGTGTGTACCAATGAGTTTTTAATTAAAAAAAATTATGTACATTTGTTTGACAACCCCACTATAGTGCCTCGGAGAGCACATTAAGCTGTCGGTCCCGGTTTCACTATACCAACTTGTGAAACTGTTTATAGATGGGTTATTGAGTCTATCCAAAACATCGCGCCGAGCTAGCCACTTGTTCGGTGTAGACTCATACCATCGGCTACAACGAGGTGGGATTAAAACCCCACCGCTAGGTACCCTGGGGCCGTCTAGGCGGTCTCGGGCGCCGTAAGGCACCCGTGATGATATATATATATATATATATAATTTTGTCACTTTTAATTCAAGTTAAAAGCTGTTTTATCTGGTATCCTTTAGAATTTTAATTGAAATAGTACAGACTATGAACCTCGAACAAAGTTTCCCGTTCCGCTTCAACTAAAAAGAAAACTTAAATAGAATTTAGTTTTCAATTAATCAAGAAATATTAATTGTATCTACTTTTAATTGAATTGTCGATAAAAGTGAACGTTAAAAATAAAAGTTCTGTAGGTATTTAGAAAAAAATAGTAAATACGTCGCTATGCACGACCATAAATCATAAATTAGCTTCTATTAGCTTGAAAATGAACGTTAAGAGTTATAATTTAATGATTAATTTGGCTTAACGCTCGACCCGAATTTTAACTAGACTCCGACACTTCTAATCGCAGATATTTTAATTCGACATAACCCAAATTACTGACTCAATGAATGCTATTATATTTGGCTTAGTCTCTCACGATGTTGAGACAACTTAAACGATGTTAAGAACGATTAAATTGTGTCCGCTTTGTATCGGTTCTGGAGTTTGTTTAGATAAAGAATTCGGGCCTAGATATCCGAGTATAAAGCGGGCTTTATTGGCTTTAGGTACTTCGAGATCAAAAGTTCAAAGATTGTCTTTGAATGTATTGTTATCAATGTAAAATTTAGAAAAATGCTTCAAACTTAGTGTCAACAAAGCTTAGTTATATTACGTTATTTCTTTTTGATTTACTAAAAGCTCAGTTATGCAAATTCGTCTTAATAGTGTGTCTTAGTAAATGTGGTCTTAATAGACCACATGCAATAATAAATGTTGTTTCAAGTAGGTATAGTAACCATAGAAACTAACCGTACGTCAATATAAACTCCAGTAGTTAACATGGTTTCTACCGATTTATAAAAGATAAATTGATCATTACTAAACTAGCATAGTGGTGACAGTTTATTGTTAAATTAAACAGTAGTAAATAAATTTCCATTTTGTACTATATAAAAAAAGATACGACTATTTTATGTAATATCTTACAAGTAGATAAAATAGATAACATTTAAATTAAAAACATCACAAGAATTATTCATTCGTCTTCTAAAAGAACGTGTACTTATTTCAAAGTAAAATTACCTTACAATCTTATTCATGTAAAAAAATATAAGGACTGTAAAAAAATATTTCGAACAATTTAATATTTATGCCTAAATAAGCAAAATTACAAAGCCTAGCCTTGAGACAGGTAAAAACATAGTAAAAAATATTTTACTTACTATAATAGAAAATACATAAAAGCTTATTTTACATTTGAAATAGAACAGATACAAAACATAGATTAAAGTTGCGGTGATTAAAAAATAATATTTACTATAGTAATAACGATTGAACCCAAGAAACTGTTTACACTAACCCGGTAGTACCACGAACTACACGTGCATTTGTTTAGGACACGTGCGGTTATGAAACAATATTATCTGGATCTTACACCCTTGGGACATAAACAACTAGAATATTATCAAAATTACATAATTAACTTTTTGAAAAAAAAAAAAACTTTAATGTTATAGTTAGGGGGGATAACCTACCTAATTGTTATATTAAGTCCTGTTTAACCAATAGTAGTTATATAAGATCTGGAAAAAGACTGATTTCTGTAATACAGCCGGGGCTAGTACGGGAGTCGGGATGCAAATCATTTAGTAATTGGGTTTTTGATTAAATAAAGATTTATTATTATATTACATTATCAGTAAAAAATAATAATAACAATAGGTACTAACTAACTAACTTTGATAAATAATTAAATAGCTAAACATTTATTTTTACAAATATTTTCAGTTCAAAACCCTTAAAAAAATTTGAAACGATATTTCACACAAAAAAAGTCTAGCAACGTGAAGTGTTCATTAATATTTAAAACCACTAAAACTGCGACAATTTATACCACAGAAAACCCCTAAAGAGTCCCTGGCAGTCCCTTAGGTTTGCATCTGTCGATCTGGCCGACCCCTTCTGTCCGGGACAGACCAGGGCTGATCCCTGGGGTCTTGTATGTCCCGGTCATAGAGCTGCAATCTTGTAGAAAGCGTACGAATTGGTAAATGTTGTATAGTTGAGGGTATCACTTTTTTATAGTTAATAGACGTGACTTTATTATTGTTTTTGATATACTTACTGTTTGAGTACTTAATTAATGTAATTTAAATTGGTCTCTACCCTCAACGGCGTGTTCAAAAAAAATTCGGAATTTAATTAAGTACGACTTAATCGCGTAATAATTATGTATTTTAAAGTTAAATAATTATAAGTTTTATTTCCAATCCGTGTTAGATATTTTCCACATTTCTGTAAAAAATGGTAAAATCATACAAAGTAGGTTTACATTTAATTATTTTATCAAGCCATCTTGAATAATTATTAAATGATAATTGACTAGAACAATGAATTAAATGATTGATTAAAGATTATTTGTAGCATTAATTGTGTAGGTATATTATACAATAAATTATTATGAAATAACTATATTAGAAAATACAGTTTTTCCCGAAATTTAGACGAAGTTTCATTGATAGTAGTCGGGACGACCAAACCATCACCTGCAATTGTTTTTTAGAAAAATCGCTCTCTTAGACACGTTTTACATTGTTTATTGTATATTGGCAACACGTTTTATAAAATAGTCTACAGTGCCAGGAGCATGATACTAGTTATCATGTGTTAGATAAGAAAGATTCGCATGTCTACTCAAAAGTTTCTAAGCTCTATGGTTCCCAGTAATTCCCCTGTGCGTAAGTTTAACGAATGGATAACCCCCCTCGCTACTTTGGTCTTTTAAAGAACCAGTGTAATAGGAACAAAGCGGGGCATTTCTGTCCAAACTTCACATTTGATAGTCGCAATGTTATATGTTTCTAATATTCATGAGGATATTTACTTATTAGTTTTTTTTTAATAATTTGGATAGCAAAGGAAAACAAAAGATATGTAAAACATATCTAGAGAACACCAAAAGCTTTATATTAATCGATATTAATATAATAACTTTATAGTCTTATGGATAAAATCAGTTGCTGACCTATTGACTATATACGTGGTGGCCGAGTTGGTTAGACCTTAGACTTAAAAACACTTAGGTCCCTGGTTCGAACCCCTGTGTGTACCAATGAGTTTTTGCTCTAAAAATGTGTGTACATTTGTTTAACAACACCACTATACTCGGAGAACACGTTAAGCTGTTGGTCCCAGTTTCACTATACCAACTTGTGAAACTGTTTAAAGATGGGATATTTAGTCTATCCAAACACAGCGACAAGCTAGCCACTTGTTCGGTGTAGACTTATACCATCGGTTACGGCGTACCCTGAGGACCTAGGCGGTCTCGGGATGATATATATAGATCCTATTGACATAAACATATTGACATTGATCTGTAGGTAGAAGCAGACGTAAAAAAATGAAAACCGTATTTACAATATTTGTTAAACTTATAGCGTCTTTCGGAAAGTATTTAAAATATTCATTTTATACTTTATACTTTCCGAAAGACGACTTATTTTTCCATTTGAATCTGAAAATTGACTGATTACGGTGCACCCTGAAAATCAGCGCAAGCCTTCTTCATAGTATCCAATGATATTGTAACCGATTTAATAAATGTACAATATTTTATATGTTAAACCGTCTTTTTATACATGGTGAATTTGAATGGGTGTACTTTGGGTTAATATGATGTTCTACTGATCAATATGAACAACTTTTCCCATGGAACCATGTGTCGCAGATGAAAAAAAAAATGGCCTTCTCCATACAAACTACTAATGTTAAAATGACCAATTTGTATGGGGAAGCCAAATTTTTTTTTCATTGGCGGCACATGGTTCCATGGGAAAAGTTGTTCGATTTGATCAGCAGAACCTGATATTAGCCCAAAGTACATCCTTTCAAATTCACCATGTATAAATATGTTCTATTATTAGTTTAATAATTAAGTTGAAGTTAGAAATATTATTAGAAACTAGGACTTCTAACTTCACTCGTATAAGAGTTATTAGAAGAAAGCTAATAGAGGGCTAATATAAGTAGATAACAAGCAATGACAAAATTTGTGAGGGCTGACTGGAACCTGGTTGGCTCAGCGGTTGAGCGCCTTGCCGCGATAGCGAGGTTCGTGGGTTCGAGTCCCGCCACCAGGATTTTTTTTCATTGCATTTTTATCTTTAACAATTTAATATAACTATATAAAAACAAAGATAAACAAGCAGTTAAAATAAAGCGCAATAAGTACGCAGAGCTCCTGAACTCGCACATATTTTTGGCATTTTCCGTTGAGACAATGGGTCCGTGGTCCGAGGATGCTAGCGAATTTATCCGTGATCTAGGTAAAAAAATTAAAATAGCTACTGGTGATCCTCTGAGCAAGGAGTACCTGGTTCAGAGGATCAGTATTGCTATCCAACGGGGTAACGCCGCTAGTGTCCTTGGTACCCTACGCCCATTGTCTCATTTCCAAAATTTTTAAAACAGTTAATAATTAATTATTTTTATTTTTATAGGTAGGTATATTTCTTTTTCCAACTTGACATTTTTTAAATCCAGTACTTGAGTATAATGACAACCTTGTATTAAGGTAAGATAAATAACTTTAAGTACAAAAAAAATCTACAAAACACGTTACTCTCATACTTAACTTACGAATTAAAGCCTATCACTTGTCTAATTGTGTTTTACTTGTTAGATACGAAGACTTATTATGTATTTGTAGGAGTAATTTTAAGCATATAGACGTTTGTTCATATAATAATTTATTTTTCGGACTTTTTTGTATAATAATACCATCTATGTAATAAATAAATACCATCACGGGGTGCCAATTTGGCTCCCGAGAACCGTTTAAACGGCCTCAGGGTCCCAGCGGAGGGATTAACCCATCCTCATTTCGCCGATGGTATTCGTAGGCAACACCTAACAAGTGGCGAGCTTGTTGCGGTGTTTATGATGAAATAGCCTGGTTGTATAAAGCGGTCACCCATCCCAGGCCGGTCTTGTTGTCATCTGCTTAACTTTGTTATCAGTTGCGCAGTAACTTAACCAATAGGCTGGGGCCGCTTTTTTGTATTTGGTTGCATAATACCTATTCTATAATTAGAAGAAAAATTTCAGGGTTCAATCAATACTTGAGGTTGAAGGAACAATATTTTATGAAGTAAATGATAGAGGCAAGGTTATCATCCAAGTCCCAAGGCAAGTGGATAGCTTATCTGCTGCCTACTTCTGACAATGTGTGTCTCGGACAGGACAATTAATAACAAGACCCAGGCCAGGTTATCTCTAAACTAATTTGTCCTGTATTTTATGCCTTTTCAAGAAGATAAATATGTTAAGAAATGTGCATTTTATCTTAAAAATAGTTGAAGACAGACAAGTAAATATCTTTAAGTAACTTTAAAGTATATTTATTTTTGTAATTTTAAGCTGCGATCAGTCCTAGTTTTATCAACTTGATGCAAAAACCGTTAAGTGACATTTTCCGAGTTTTGTCTGTTGGTTTAATAGACTCTACCTTTAGTAGAGTCTATTTCTAGTGGAGGTAATAATCTCCGTTCAGGGCGCAGTTATGAAACGGGCGGTTTATTTGACACGAGTAGATACAGTGAAGGTAATTTTCAAGTAGACTTGTAATGCAAATTCGTCTTTGACGCTGCTCATTTCGTAACGGCATCACTATAACCAACCAGTGGAAGCGATCCATGTTGTTAAACAGCATTGCATTAATTTAATCGACCCCATTCATGGAGTTTGTATTTCGCCTTACCACCTTGAAATAAAACTGTAGATGAGTTATTGATGCTATATACACACCGATATGAGCTTGCCACTTGTTGAGTTTAGAAGATGGAAATAAATCCCTGGACTAGCTACTCTAAGGCTGTTTAGGAGGTCCAGGGCGCCTTTAAAGAACCGCTGTGTGACCATTCAAAATAAAAACATAGAACTATGTAGGTATAAATACGTGGTGGCCGAGTTGGTTAGACCTAGGACTTAAAAACGCTTAGGTCCCTGGTTCGAATCCCGGTGTGTACCAATGAGTTTTTAATAAAAAAAATTATGTACATTTGTTTGACAACACCACTATAGTGCCTCGGAGAGCACGTTAAGCTGTCGGTCCCGGTTTCACTATACCAACTTGTGAAACTGTTTATAGATGGGTTATTGAGTCTATTCAAAACATCGCGACGAGCTAGCCACTTGTTCGGTGTAGACTCATACCCTCGGCTACGACGAGGTGGGATTAAAACCTCTCCGGTGGGTACCCTGGGGCCGTCCAGGCGGCCTCGGGCGCCGTATGGCACCCGTGATGATATGTATGTGTATGTAGTACCACCTGAAAACCATAACTTTTTTTCATAAAATGTAACCGGAATTACATATTCCATCAGTAAACATAACCCGCTACCATTCGTTTTACCGACCACAAGCAGAACAATAAAGCATTTTCATAGAAATATTGTTATTGACAATTCTATTGAACGGCCAGTTTTAAAACAAACTCACATATTATTTACTAGTTTTTTTTTCCAAAATATTCACGGCATATTTATTCGCAATCCTGTAGTCATTGTTAGGGGACGTGTACACGGTACAACTTTCATTGAACTCGATTGAATGAGCAACTACACGCATTTCCGTAGCGTGTTCAGTCCCCTCGTTTCAGCTAACGAATTAGCTAAATCAAAATGGTCAGTGAATTGGAGACCAGTAATTGTTGTGTACATTGTAGAATATATTTTTATGTACTGATAAATATATCATTATCATGTAATACATTCCTACTGATTTTTAAGTATTATTAAAAACTTTCGTTTGTTATCATTTATTTGTTATATTTTTACTTGAAAAAGAAAATTGTCTGAATTACATACTTTTTTTTGTTATTTAAGTGTTAGTCAGTAATTTAAAATATTTAAATGTTTAATATTTTTTTTTTAAATAAATAAAAAATATAATTCTGGACTACAGCTAAAACGAATTATTTTTTATACTATCAATTTTTTATATTATCAATTTAAATGTACTGCGTAGAAGGATAGTGTTGGTACTTACTTACGTTTTTCTGTACGGTTTGTCATAGTCTGGGTGTTTATATTAAATATTATTCATTTTTCCTTTTTTCTCTATGGTATTTATTTCGCTAGAAAAATAGCTTCATTTTATTTTTATGAAGATAGCTAGTTTTCTATCGTGTTCTATAGTGAATATGACTTATTATACCTACCTACTATAATACTCGAAATGTGTTAGTTTTTGTCCGAGTCTTTACAAAAATGTTGCAGGTGTAGGTAGGTAATAATAAATAAATAAAAAATAGTTGTATTATTATTAGTAAATAAGTTTCATAATATGTATATAAGTATTTGTACGTAGGTATAATTGTTTGTATATAAATAAAATTTATATAAATATCATTATTGGGAAATATTCCTTAAGCATATCTTCTAAATATTAAGCAAGTAGTATTTTGATCAGGAAGTGTTTTAAAATATTTAAAAAAAACATTTTTATAGAATTAAAATTCATTAGCAAACATGACATTGTTTGCTACCTAATCAGTATAATTCAGCGTTAATTCAACATTTTTAAAGCCGTAACATATACTTTGAAAATATTTCACAACCCCATTCGTTTTAAAGCGAACCCCTTCCGAGATTAGCTCAAAGTCCCTAAGTCGAGTTTAGTTTAAACTTCTCAGCATAATAAACCCTAAGGAGGTAATTATAATTGATGTAATTGTTTGCAGACGGATTACTCTTATTTTAAATGGGGCTTCAGTGAATCTGTGCCGCCTTTGTTTGCACTCGGATTTATTAAAATTACTTTATTATTATCAAATATACCCTTTGAAATACTATCCCCCGCTAATAATGTCTGACATCTTTTTAATGAGCACCTAGGCTCTTGGCTGTATGCGTCGTTTTATTTTAAATTAAACATATTACATTTTATTTATTGTTATATTAGGTATATATTTTTTTGAAATATTTCTAAAGAATCTTTATTTATCAATTTCAAAATTGTAGGTTTAGATCTAGTACGTTTATACCGAAATCGGAAGATGATAGAGTCTCTACGCCGCGCCACTCATATTTTTCATGTTAAAAGCAGAGCGCATCTGTGCACGAAACCTTCGCAAGCAAAAGGAAGGGAAGGAGATGCAGCGCGGGAGGGGACCAATGTTTGAGAGTGCCGAAACAAACATGCGACGACGTAAACACTCGTTTCGTCTTTTTAGCAAGATGTTTTTAGCACTGCCTTTAACTCGTGAATTAGCAGACGGAGTTTCAGTTAAAGATACAATTTTAATAGCAGTCAACTACAGCAATGAATTCAAACAAATTGTTGAAACGGAAACGAAAACAAAAGGAAATAATGACAAAAGTCTGAAATAAGTAGAAAGAAACTTGCAGCTCGGAGTCCGGGCACCGATACAAGGTAATAAGATATTTAATTCAACAAAAGACAATGGCGAAGCGCCGTAAACTTGAAGTCGGGTCGCGAACCGACTCGCTACATTAGAAAGTCAGCCGGAAGGAAAAGTCCAGCCTAAAGTTTGTCCAAAAAGACGGAAAAAAACAGAAATTAAACCCGAAACTCGGTTCCGGGCGTCCGGGGATCGCGCGTAAATATTATTCAGAGGCTCGCTTCACTCTCTTTATTTTCTTTGTTTTAGGCTTTTTATTTGGTAAAACCACGGAAGAAGAAGTAAAGGTCACGAAATGCCTACTTTGATTTATATTGTTACAAATGTTTAAAAATATAAATTACGATCCAAATAATAAAAAAAGTAATCAGCGCGAAGACGAAAAAGATAATCTGCATCTAGGTCAACAATGCGATTCGTTTCAGAAAAAAACATTGAATACATTCCGAAGGGACATCATAAAACTCGTTTTATTGTTAAAGACATTCTTCAAATTTCGACAATTTCGCGCAGAGGCCTTTATGAAAACAGTTTCTGTCGCCCTCCGTAGCACTTGACGCGCCTAACAGTAAAGCGATTTTGTAATTTGTGAGGGCTCGTAAATAAAATGTTCGGGCGGGATGATCGGCAGGATCGGAAGGCAGATGGGCGCGCGCTAAACTCGCAGATACGGCGCGGCGGGCTCGGTTTATGCGCTCTAAGTGCGTCCCTTCGAGAGTCCTCCGTTATTGGGACGTCTGTCGTAAAACAAAAAGGAAGAATCTGTCAAGGGAGAGATAGAAATCTTAGAAATTTTCATAAAGGACTCACCGAGGGCACCCCGCGCTCTCTACATGTGGATCTTCGTTCCGACTTCGTTGGGATCTGAAACGAAAAAAATGCGATGTTTAATTTAATCGTACAGTTTCTTTGTAGAGGATAAGAATTGGCCGAGCAGGTTGTGGAAATAAATGGAATGTATTAAGGGTCCTCGAAGGGTCGTCCGGTCTTTGTCACAAAGTAAATTGGTTTAATACATAGTAACGGCGCTGAACTAAACGAGGGACAACGCTCGACTCGGAAGCGGCATATTTGTCACGAGAATTGCGTTTTGAGGACCGCACCTGTGAGTCGTTCGGAGGTACATGACATGTGTAGGCCACGAGTCACAACTAACAAATTGTGTGAAAATATTTATAGACTTTGCGGATTGCGGTTTCTTCAAGCACATTACGAGTATTGATTCATTTACCTTGACTATGCAAACTAGCCAGCCAATATACAGTCCGCTAAAAGCGTTTCAAGAATCGTTTTATGAACTGTTTTTGATCGATAGTCTATGGAGACTGAAATTGGTACGGATAGTTTCAAATATTGATCGTTTATTGAGAACGGCTTGAACTATATCTAATAAGTAGTTAGCTATTTATGAACTGTTTTAGAAAAGTTTAATGTTTTCTACAGACAGTAATTTAATTGGGATTCCAGTGTGAACGCCATTATTATATTGAGGACCAACATTTTAAAGATATTTTGGCAAATAAAAATATTTATTTATAATGATGGTATATATTTGCGGTGTTGTAAACCGAGCAATAATAATTATAAAGTTATTGTCAATGGAATATGTAACAAATGGATTATAAGATTTTTTTTCATGAGGCAACCCGTAAGTTAACACGTAAGGTCAATATCTGTGAAATCTTAGCATTCTCTCCATCATTATGTTAAAGGAAGCAAAGAAAATTAGCGACTAATAAATGTTGCAACAAGCAAGTGTGTATATAATTAAGGTCCGACACAACGACAAGTTAGTTTACGTTGTGAAGAAAGTGGAAGTAGATAAGCAGGTCTCAGGCATCCGTTGTCGTGCCAGTGGCTACTAAATCTTTTGTAGGAGGGCCAAGGGTGAAACGAATGGCCCAGCGTAGGTCAGGAAGGGTCGCGAGATCCAAAACATATATTGTTTGAAAGATACATTCTATTGTGTATTGGCTTTGAAAGCATCGGCACGCGTTTTTTTTTTAATTTGATGATAATTTTCATCTCTGATTGTAC
Source organism: Monopis laevigella (assembly GCA_947458855.1). Taxonomy (NCBI): domain Eukaryota; kingdom Metazoa; phylum Arthropoda; class Insecta; order Lepidoptera; family Tineidae; genus Monopis; species Monopis laevigella. Next base: position 2,935,946 of record OX381583.1, on the reverse strand, counting down.
GAGTAGTAATGAAGTTTTAACCTGTAATTGGAAATATCGATTTTTTATTTATTTTATTATTCGCTTATATTGTGCCACTATTGGGCAGTCCTTTACTCTTTCCATTTCTCTCTATTTTCCGCTAATTTGGACCAGTCCCAGTTCCATCTCCTCCTGGGCCAACCACGCTGTCTCCTCCGATCGAGTGATGCCCAATCTACGATAATTTTCGTCCATAGTCCAGAAGTTCAATTACCACTCAAAGCAAAACAATATTGATATATTTTTCTGTACCATTAACATCAATCTGAGTGTTTATAATATACAGGGTGAATTTGAATGGGTGTACTTTGGGCTAATATGATGTTCTACTGATCAATACGAACAACTTTTTCCATGGAACCATGTGTCGCAAATAAAAAAAATAAATGGCTTCCCCGTACAAATTGATAATTTTATCTTTACTAAAGGGTCCGCCAAATAACTTTTTTTTTTTTGAAAATGCTATAAAAAAAAACTACTGAATATTTTTTCAAATTTCTTTTTTTATTTGACAGTACAATCCTTCCGGTTAATGATGGAAAATAATTTCATTCAAATGGCTGCCTCGGCTGGCCTTCGCTAAGTGGGCCTGCAATCGACTTGCAGAAGATGCGGATTTTGCCAAAAAAATCATCTTTTCAGATGAAGCTCATTTCGATCTTGGCGGGTATGTAAACAAGCAGAATTGTCGCATTTGGGGCACAGAAAACCCGCACGCATTCATTGAAAAGCCGGTGCACCCAAAACGAGTCACTGAGTCGCAGAGCTGATGTCGTTTGGCCACCTCGGAGCTACGATTTGACACCGTTGGACTATTATTTATGGGGTGCCGTCAAAGATAAGTGTTACGCCGACAAGCCAGAGACAATTGATGCTTTAAAGGACAATATTCGTGAAGCCATTGGTGAAATACAGCTGCACACAATCGATAATGTACTTAAAAATTGGACCGATCGTGTAGGCTACTGCATGGCCAGCCGAGGCAACCATTTGAATGAAATTATTTTTCATCATTAACCGGAAGGATTGTACTTTCAAGTAAAAAAAGAAATTTGAAAAAATATTCAGTAGTTTTTTTTTATAGCATTTTAAAAAAAAAGTTATTTGGCGGACCCTTTAGTTTGTATGGAGAAGGCAATTTTTTTTTCATTTGGACACATGGTTCCATAGGAAAAGTTGTTCGTATTGATCAGTAGAACATTATATTAGCCCAAAGTACACCCATTCAAATTCACCATGTATGTATATGTATTAAGACTATTGTTTCTGACATAGAACATGTTAGTTTGTGACCAGGACAATATATATGGAATGTCCTACATATTATATTATATATTATTAAGGCTAAGAACAACTAAATATCATCTGTGTAATAATTTACACCAATGATTAAAGAACAATAATGCAATAACATTGAATTAACACACCTTAAATTCGAACAGTTGATAGAGATAATGATGATGATTTATGTAGAATTATGAATTAAGCAATTACAATTCTATTTGAAGCCAACAATAATTCCTTCATAACAATTTGGACAATGACAATCGTATAGAATTATAGATAGATCCAAATATAACGAATTTCAAAGCGGTATTGTTTGCGGCCATGTCCGAGCCGCCAGAGCTTGCGGCGATGTCCAAGCTTTGTCATGCAAAGTCGTGTCGCTGCAGCCTCCAGCCTCCAGCTAATGCAGGCCGCATCTCCCAACGCACCGACGAATCTAAATTTATGCAATGAGCTAAGAGAAATCTGGGAAGAGCTTTTATAAACTCTCCCGCTGCTGTGGAACGATGCGACGACTTCTTAAATTGTTACTAATTAATTTTAATGGTAATTCGCTATGGGAATGAATGTACTTAGAGTAACCGAAATAACCACTACAATATTTTGCGTTCAACATTATTTTAATTTATTACAGAACAGTGAGCTTTTGAAATAAAATGACATTGAGAAATAACGTGCTGAAATCACAATGCCACCTCGAGTCTCATCCGCGTTCCATTTATTTTTTAAAGCTAAATCTAAAATAAACAACAAACAGTCGTTTCTCATCGCACGCTGCAACTCCCGTATCTCCAGAATTTCTGTCAGTCCAAACAAATACACACCTATTTCGCTCGACAGGAGCGCGTGAAAAATGACCTCTCATAGCGTCCCGCAGACACTCCGTAACCCGCTAAAATTATTTATTCCCCGCATAAAACTCGAGGCGTAAACACCGCCGCGTTCCGGGAGGGAAATTCCGCAGCACCATTACGGAACCGAGACCCTCGGGACCGAGACAAAGGACGGAGCTAAGCGAAGGAGCGAGGCTAAGCCATAATCTATTAAGCAATAATAGCAGCGGGAAGGCGGCTCTAGGAGCACTAAGGTGCGGCGGGCGTTCTAACTTACGACTAATTGGCGGCGAACAAAGGCGGCGGTCTTTAACCCAACTAACTAATGGAATCGAAGACATCTTTATCCGAAGCAATTTGAATACTTCTCGCGGTGTTCGCGGTTCGAGGCCGGCGACTCTACATTTGTCACGTTCCGATACGGAGGGATCCGATCGCTTGACGTTCGGGCTCGTTTGTCACGTCGGGATCAGCAGCGTCCCGAATCGCGCTATAAATACCGGTCGTATGTTAATGCTATCGCGAACGCTAGTGCAAGGTGCAGGACAATAAATAGACGCATGACTAATTACCGAACCGAGTGAGTTCGCGTTCGAGCAAATCGATTCGTTCCGGGCTTGTTTAGTCCCGACACGATTGTGGAGCCAAGCTTTCGGATATTCTGTCGTTGCTGTCGTCTCAGTAAATCGGTCGGCAGCGTGTCTCGCTTGATGTCAATCTTCTCGATAACTCTATCTTCTTACTACTAGAGGTGCAGAACTGGCACATTACGCGTCAGGAATTACAATGTAAAATATACGGTACATTAATATCTCTTCCGCCGCGAACGTATCGGAGACGCCAAATCGTGTCCGGAAGCACGTCGTCGTCGGGAATTTTCACGCTATTATACTATTTTGTCTCGGCGACTGTCAAAACTGCTCGCCGCAGCGGAGAATCGCGAATATATTTTGACAGCGCGAGCGCGTCGGCAGTCCGCTCACGGCTTCTGAGTCTGCACCAGACATTTGGGAATCCGTCGTCGAGATAGGTAATGCATAAAATTTGAGAGATGACGTGCGGTCGCGACAGTGCTCCTTCTTAAGCGAGGCGGATGAAATATAGAGTTCCATTACCGAGCCGGGACACTCCGGGTCGCCGGCGGTCCGAGGTGATGATGGATGGGCAAGTCTCACGGACGCTGCGGGTTTATGAGAAAGTTGCTTATTTCGTGGTCGAGTATAAAAACGCTCCGACAATGATATTTGTTAAAACGGAGCGCCCACAACAGACGCCCCAAAAAAATATGCACAAAGAATATTTAATTTTAAGCCACTTTTTTAAAAATAGACAAAAATGAATTACAAAATCTCCATAGAGCCACATATGAGACTGAAAACGCAGCGTAGAAATATTATTTTATTAAAATTGTCGGCGCAGGTGAGACAGGCACTCGGGTAACCCGACTAAATCAAAATAAGTGAACATTTCTACGGAAGTATTCAGTGGAGCGCTCGCTTCATTTCAGACTGCTTTTCTTTCGCCATTCGTCTTTATATTGACTTTTTCAATCGCTGGAATACATTTTCATGCGACGCGTCAGGAGAAATATGGGAATAGGTTAAGTGATATTGAAATGGAAAATGTCGCAAGTGTTGATTGATATTCATGGAAAGAGGATTTAAGTTACGATTTTCTATGGTCCAATTAAGAGTTAAATTAATCAAATAAACGTAATGAAGTCTAAACAAAGCAAAAAGAGTAAATATGTCGTGAATATATAAATATAAATGAGATTTTAATAATGATTGAAACGGAGATGTGATCGTAAAAGCGGCGTTATTTTCAAAAAATAAAATGAACTATCAAAAAGTCGATAAATGCGTTCTAACTGGTGACAAAACCGAATAATGGCTATACTAAAACTGAGTTGAGCTAATAAAAAACGAGTTTTCATTTTGTGATTGATGAACCAATTAGGGCAATTTATGTGTTTGGTGGTGTTTATGAGTGAGATTGATAGCATCATTGGCACGTATGACCCTTAATCATTCACTTTGAGATGCTGTGCTAAGACACTTTGCGAGTTTATGTGAACTAAAAAAAATACTCTCGTAATCGCATCTTTAGCCGGCATAGCGATCAATGTTGTTTAAGAACTGATGTTGTTGATTGACCCCATTCACGGACTGGTCTACTCACCACCAAATATATACAAAGTGACATGCTGTGCTCCAATAAAAAAAAACGTGGTAGCTGAGTTGGTTAGGCTTAAAAACATTTAGGTCGCGGGTTCAAACTCATCATTGACTTTTGTTTACCGACACTAATATAATGCCTCGAGGTAAAGCTACCGGCCCCAGTTATATTATAGCACCTTGTAAAACTGTTTTTGGTCATTAATGTTAGGTAAATTTTCCTAAATTATACCAGGTTTTTTAGGTCTCTATAACTTCACCAGACAGCACATTAATAACCACATCATTTAGTCGGCATAGTGGAAGCGATCACTGTCTGTTAAACAACTATGTATTGATCGAACCTATTAATGGAATTTAAAGGCCTGCTTTCCATCAGGTCGATACAAACTCACATGCTCCAGTAAAAAAACATAAATTCTTAGTTTCATACACAGTAATAAATATTCCTGATGTTGGTACATTACGAATGTAAATACCTGCTGTATCGCCGATGATCTAGTCCATACATCAAATGCATCCACGATGGGAAACGTATTTATTGTGGAGAACGAGAAACATGTGGGTGGCAAGAGTTATGCAGATTGCTGGTGGCTGCAACTCTTACCGTGAAGATTGATTCTTACACAACCCGGTCTTAGAATACCTGGCATTTATTAGAACTAGGTGGAGTCGACAGAGATGCGGTACTTAGGCAAGATTGCACCTAATCGCGGTTAAATGTTTTTTACTAATAAACAAAGTCATGCTATGAGCGTTTGTTGGAATAATTGATCTAAATTAAACTTGTATGAGTCTGCACCGAACAAGTGGATAGCTCGTCACGATGTTTGCATAGACTCGATAACCCATCTATATACAGTTTCACGTTGGTATAGTGAAACTGGGACTGACAGCTAACGAGCTCTCCGATGCACTATAGTGGTGTTTTTAAACAAATAACATAAATTTAAATTAAACTTATACATTGTAAGTAGAATTTAGATTAATTTTAACTTTTTTAAATTAGAATTTTGAACAAATTAGATTAAAACAAAAGAAAAAGGGAATATTTGGCATGTTCTCAATCATTACCATACAGTGTTGATTCTCTTACACGCCATCCACACCTATATAACCGATGATCTTGATCTGGTCCTTTAGAAATAATATAACGAATAAAACTGAAAGATATAATTAAAAATAAAATACTATAATATATCTATCTCTCAAAGGTTAGCTGGTAGAAAATGCCTAAGGTATTAAGTTCGCCTATGTACAATTTTATTTTGTAATTTTGTGCAATATAGTATATTAAATAAAATAAATAAACATAAACCATAAAACGCGCGCGGGACGTGCACACAGGGCAATAGCTTCCACAATAATGGTTGCGAACTAACTAAAGTGCGTCTGTTAGACGTAGTTTGTTGGGTCCACATTTCATATGTACGTACCGTATTTTCTCTTTTTGCTTCAATCTAAGTTAAACAACCATAACTTTCAGTTTTACGAGCGATTTAACCGGCACCATGCTTTCAGAAACTCTGCCGAGGTTCTATGATGATACTCCACAGGGGCTAAATATTTGGCAATACATTAAATCGCTTCTTTTTTACCTAATAAGAAACACATCTAATTAACACTTTATTTGTTTTGTCATAATGTAGGTATATTTGGCATATTTTAATTCGTTTTTTTTTTATGTGGTAAGTATATTTTATATCTCATACCATATTATTTAATATACACCAATAAACATAATTACCATAAAACAAACCCAGAAGACGATAAACCCACAATATAACTGTCGTCTTATGGTCAGTATCGATAAGTCAGCGGTACGTCACTATAAGTCAGCGCGACCTTCGCATTAGCATCGCGGCTAGGGATGCCCACGCTCAGTCTAACTACTCGATAAATATGATAATCTTGCGACTGGAATCATTCTGTCAATTTTATTATTTATTCATTAGGCTGTCTTGGCTTGGCTATATTTATTTTACATGAATTATAACGGAACGAATGTATTTTAATTAAACCATTTTTAAAAGATTGTCAGAAGGTAATAAATAGGTATTAATAAACCGTAAAATATACACAATTTATGTATTTGTAATAGTATGGTACGTACAAGACACACGTTCCCATTGAATGATTTACTTTGATTTGAAATGATTTTTTTTCATCGGGGCCAGGTGCCGACTTACTTTGGCTGAGTAGTACAAATAATGTTTGTACTAATGTATTATTAGCTATGGAAGAGCGAGTGAGTTTACCTACAAAATGCCGCAATAACAAAAATAAACCTTCAAAAGGCGCACTTAATTTCCCTTAGTATGCATTTACTCTATGGAAATAAATACACGATAAAAAAAGGGGTTTCAAAGTTCGGAAAAAGAGAAGAAAATAGTTATCAAAGGATTTCATTATAACTAAAAAACGAATTATATAACAATATAATAGTTTAAAATAAATACACGATTTTATTTTTATTTTTTATTCTCCTCTTGCAAAATTTTTATAAGAATAATTTAAACTTTTCTATAGGTAAATATTCTCTCTCTCTACCTAAGAAAGATGTCAGTCAGTAATTACAGGCGAGCGTGTGCTCACACATTGAAATGGAGCAAATATTATTATGTACAAAGTTTTACCTTAATTAAACACTAAAACCTACAAACAAATTTAGACCCAATTGCTGTTGCAAATACGTTCAAAATCACATGAATTTAATTTATAAAGGTGTGATTATAAGTACTGAAGAAAATTTTAACTTGAGATGGTTTTGTGAATATTGTTGATTGTTCAAAATAATTGGGTCTACACATAACACATACATACTTGAGTATGTTTTGTTACATCCTCAATTATTGATGATGAAGTATTGGTTTCAAAAGAACATTGGAAAATTAAAAATGTAGGTAAATTTTAATACATTTTGTTTTACGAAAAGAGGCAGTGATTTTTCGGTTTTAAGTGTTAGATGGAAGTTACACGGTCAGTCTTTCATCAGTTCAGTCGATCAGTTTGGTTTGAATGACCAGGTAATAAACGTGTAACCCACAGACTGATGAACATTTTATTATTATCTTCTATTGACAAGTAATTCATCATTTTGGCCTCAGTCAAAGTATAACCAGACTGACGGACTAAAGTGATGAAATACTGAGCGTGTAACCCCCTTCTTACGGTTAACATAATTTCTCTTCGGGAATCGAGTATAATATCTGGCTTGAAGGACCAGAAATATTGGTCCTGCAAGCCAGATATATGATAGTTCCGGGGTAAGGGAGATAGGGTCTTACTACACATAAATATAATATTTATATAAGAATACATTTATTTAATATTTATTAAAGTTAGCGAACAATGAAGATTGACACTACTGGAGTAGACTCACTCTATGCCTTTAGTTTAAGGTTCAAGTTAACATGAAAATGAACTTATTTAAAATACCATGATACACTTTATTATAAGTTTTATGTTTAGGAACATAGAGATCAAAATAAGGATTATTATGATAAATAAAATACAGTCCGAAGAATTTTCCCTAATCATTAGGTATGTTACTGAGATATATATTTTGAACATCCTTGTTAGGAAATTGTGTAACCTGAGGTTACATTAATGACAGGAATATTTTGAGAAATCATAAAAACGATGTCATTATATCAAGAACCATTGACTGGGTTTGTATTGTGTAAAATTAGTAAATTAAATTTATTTAATTCAAGTTTAAGAAATTCAGAATTAGGCGGTATTTACCAATGAGTTTTTAATTAAAAAAAAAATGTACATTTGTTTGACAACACCACTTTAGTGCCTCGGAGGGCACATTAAGCTGTCGGTACCGGTTTCACTATACCAACGTGTGAAACTGTTTATAGATGGGTTATTGAGTCTATTCAAAACATCGCGACGCGCTAGCCACTTGTTCGGTGTAGACTCATACCATCGGCTACGACGAGGTGGGATTAAACATCCGCTGGGTACCCTGAGGGCGTCTAGGCGGTCTCGGCGCCGTAAGGCACCCGTGATGATACAAAAAAAACATGTCACATAAATCGCCTGGTGGGCAATTCTCGCGCTTTCGACATTCATCTCGATTCGAGATTTTTAAACGAAAAATGACTAAATATGCCATTTTTCGTTCTCAAATATCGCTTTGAGAAATAAATTTCACGTCGAAGTTCTCAAAATTTTAAACTGTATCTACATTTTTTAATTTCAGAATTAATTAGATGTATTATTTATACTAGATTATTAACCAGTTACATTTTTAATTAAACACGTATTTATAATAATAACATTTGTAAAATCTTTTGTAGCTTTGTATATTTATTTTCCAGAAGACAAGCTAAATTAAGCTTTTAAAATTATAACAGAGCACAGTGGTCGGTTTTGCAGCCATCCAGTCACACGCCGACTAAAGGGCACTGTGTAAGCCGTCATACAACCTATAGGATTATGTAAATCATTGGCTTTATCCAAATATTGGGATTGCTTAAGACGCGGTATTGTTTCTGACGAGAATTGGTTAATACAGATAGACACCGCAAAAATAAACAGCTACTGGTATGATACAATACAACATTATCGTCGGTCCCGGTTTCACTGTACAAACTTTTGAAACTGTTTATAGATGGGTTATTGAGTCTATTCAAAACATCGCGACGAGCTAACTTTTGTATAAATACATACTATATGTTTTAATATTCTAAAATATAATACATACATACATACATACATACATATAATCACAGGTGCCTTACGGCGGCCTCAGGGTACCTAGCGAAGGGGGTTTTAATCCCACCTCGTCGTAGCCGATGGTATAAGTCTACACCGAAGAAGTGGCTAGCGCGTCGCGATATTTGAAATTCTATTAGTATTATACATAAAACATATTTAATATACAACACTTATTAAGTAATCATGAATAAATAACTAACATAAGTGCTTGATCTGTCTATTTAGTTGTAAGGTTGATGCTAACGAGGCTTCGGGTGAACGGCGCACGAGTGGTTAGCGTTTGAAGTCTCAAGTGATTGGGGCTTTTGATGGAAAAAGATTGTAAAGTTATTGAGAGCGGTTGAGTCAAGTGATATTCTTATTTACATCGTTTGTTTATTTTCTTTTTTTTAATGGTTCATGCATTTCTTCGAATAGAAAATCTCTTGTATATATTGGACATTGGCTCAAATCATCACACGTAACTATTTTAACTTAAATCACTTCGTGGGTTTTATTTTCAATAAGTGATTATTTATCGTTGGCCCCCATAGTCTAACTAATTACGAGATCTGTGAACCATATTAGCGTTAATTTAGTTTTGATTAGAAGTATTACCAATGGAATTGTTACAATAATACAATGTCGGACGTTCGGATGCTTTGAAACACCAAATTTGTCGAGTGCTTGGTGTCAAATATAATAAGTATTCAATAATTAATTTAGACACAAAAATACTGAACCAATTGTAATATACGAATATTACAGTTGATCTTGATTGTATAATAACAATATTTAAAAATACCTATTTAAATAATAACATTATGAAATATTTGCATAAAAATATTAATAAATAAATGCTCACAGACAACACGTAACTACAAGATTTATTACTGAAAGTGTAAACATCAATGCGTGTTTTTTATTGCGCCTATAAAGACAATAAGGTACTAAATAAATAACATCTGTCAAAAGAATGTTAAACCTCCGACGGACAGTGCATGGTAATGTGAGATACCTTACGTAACAGGGTTAAGGGAATCACAGCATCGAAATTATATATATTCTATGTAAGTATCTTGAAAATTGTTAAAATGTGTTCTTCATCAATTTTCATTTCACATAAGTTGTCGATATAAGTTAGGAACAGTGTCGGGCCCAGCAAACTCCCTTGAGGGACCCCAAGGTTACTTCAGCTTCTTCTAGCTGATATATGAGAAAAGTGTACTTATAGTGAGATACTTTTTTTAGGCTCAAGGTTAGCATATTGATTAGAATATTAAGCTTAGTTTTAAATTGTTTAAAATGAAAGGTTTTATGAAATTCACGAGAAACTATAAGAATTTCTACTACACAGTCCCTCTTAACTACACGCTGAGTAATGTAATAGAAGACGAAGCTGGTATTGTGTCAAAAGACTCCGCAGTTCTCGAGAACAAAACACATAGTCTGTCGCGAGCATAAATCACTTTTACCCGAGATACCTACTTCTCAAGATTAAAACTATGAAAGTAATTAAATTGTCAAGAATACAAAATAGAGTAATAAAAGTAGTTTTCATGTTGTGTTTGGAATATTAAAATAAATGTAGATAATACGAAGCTCTGGCTTCCTGCCAGATCCCACAGCTCGCTGCAGAGTCGTTCTCAGCACTGCATGTCCTATTCTACATGTATTGTACTCGGTCTTTCACTGTTTTTGTCAAGTTCGTAATTTAATATGCCTCGTAGCAAAGTCGTTAACACCGAATAGGATAAGAAAACGGAAAGTACGTAATAGATTTAGCACTGAGTGAGAAGTTAGCGTTTATCGCCGGCACGAAGAAAAATGCATCGAGTAATATACTCGGCGAGTGTGCAGTTTTCCGAATGGCAGCGTACAAGCTTTATGGCCTCGTAACGTTACCGTTCGCGTTACGTTATCGCTCATTGTCAGTCGATTAGAAAACTTGGTCGATAACAGTTCCAGAAAGACTATTACCACTGAACCAATGTCGCGTTCGCCAAATCAGGTCTATCGATTCCGTTTTATTTGAATGAGGGCGGAATAAGTAAGCCATTGATTTGACTGCGGGCCGCGTGTTTTGGCGCGCCGGTGCGGGTTAATGGGCCTATTGGATTTCGGATCATTTCGAGGGGAAGGCAATAAGCGATCGTATTCCAAGACTGATCTCGTCGTATTGAATACACTCTTTAACATTTGTTTGAGATTATAATTCTCGTTTCTAAGTGGATATTAGGAGCCATAAGTCGGCATTATGGTTATTGTTATGGCGCTATCGAAAACTAGGTGCCGGAACATCCAAAAACGATATAGACACAGTCGTAGGTTAATCGCGCTATTGGCGCAATAATGGAGAGTTGGCAGCACTGCTCTGGAGTCGTTCGGTTTTATGTTTCTGGTTATTCCCGTGTAGTGCACGTCGTGCTCGCTCCGTGTAAATGCACCAAGATGTCGACTTTTGGAAATAGGGATTTTAAAACTACGTTAGATGGCGCAGGTACCTATAGAAAATTGGATAGTTTACGATACTGAACGTGGCCCGAGGGCGGGGGATATTATCTATGGTCGGGTGCTCGTAATATTTTATCAAAGGTTTGTTACCTGTGGGTGTTGCGTAAAAATCATAATAAAACGGGGTCGGGATGCACGCGACCCTTTGACGTAGGGGATGAGGATCATCTTGTAAGGCCTAACATAATAACATGAAAGAAAAGGTTATATTTGTATACGTATATAGGTCTACAGACAAACACTTCTACGGATATTAAACCCGAGCACATTGCCTTCAATATTTTATGCTGTATATGATTTTGCCACCGGATTTGCTTGATTTAATATATCTTTTTAAATAATCTATCGGGTTCTAGCATAGCTAAAAACCATAGAGTCCTCGATAAAACAAATAAATTGTGCGTAGGTATAAGACAATCTTGAAGTTGTTATACGATCACTAATAAATAATTCAGATATTGTACAATAATACGCGTAACGTAACGATTATATACAGGGTTGTAAAACGAATTGGAAATATTTAAGATTATCACTAAAAGGTGATGAACATCACCTTATTATTGAAAAGATAAATAACTTAGTACATTCACATAATTTAGGAAATTCAATTCAACTGATAACAAGGTTAAGCCGATGACAATAAGGCCGAACCTGGGATGTGTCACTTGTTAGGTGTTGCCTTCGAATACCATCGGCCTGGGTACCCTGAGGCCGTTTAAACGGTTCTCGGGAGCCAAAAAGGCACCGGTGATGGTATTTTAAATAAAAAAGATTTTAATAAATTCTTTATCTCAGGAATAAGTTAAATTCCCCGTTCCCAGTTTAATGTTTAATTTACTTTTTATTTGGCCTGGGTACCCTGAGGCCGTTTAAACGGTTCTCGGGAGCCAAAAAGGCACCCGTGATGGTATTTATAAAAAAGATTTTAATAAATTCTTTATCTCAGGAATAAGTTAAATTCCCCTTTCCCAGTTTAATATTTAATTTACTTTTTATTTGGCCTGGGTACCCTGAGGCCGTTTAAACGGTTCTCGGGAGCCAAACAGGCACCCTTGATGGTATTTATAAAAAAGATTTTAATAAATTCTTTCTTCAGGAATAAGTTAAGTTTCCCAGTTTAATATTTAATGTTTTATTTACTTATAGTTTTCGAGTGTAATTTGAAGGCGTTATTAGTTACTGTACCATTATCGATTGTGGAGGAAGTAGGTCGAAGCTTATAGTTCGCCAACTTGTGCGATGTACCTGAGAGTAAGCTTTTGCAGTAAATAAACGAACGACGACGCGCTTCACGTAACTTGGTTGTCCTATTGAAACACTTACTTACCTGTGACTTACTACTACTACTTAATACTTCAAGAAAGGTATTAAGTAGTAGTAGTGGCAAAATTGGTTAGAATTTAAAATATTTATGCCCGATTTAACCAACCATAAGGGAGCCCCTAACTAAGTTAAGGGACAATTAATGACAGCTGTTTCATAGTACGTGAAATATGTCAAAATTCTTATTTAGGGGCTCCATTAAAGTTAGGGACCGTTGGTAAAATCGGGCATTAGGTTACGAATTTAAAAAAGTTTCAGCGATGTCAGCGAAAAATAAATTTATTTTAGATCACGGCATGTGACTTTGAACGTCGAAGTCACATGCCGTGATCTAATGATCACGAACGAAGTCCATGAATGTGGTCGATTAGTAAATTCTTAAACAACATTGATCGTTCCCCTATGCTTGCTAATTGATGCGATTATAAAATGGGCGGCGAATAAAACGAATTGCATTACGAGTATATTTTAATATATTCAACCACCTGTTTCGTGACCGCACCTTGAAAGATACTACCACCTCGATAAGAAATCGATGCAGTAACCTCCTGGAAAACCGGTGAACCCAAAGACTAAAACCTAAACATGACTAGTCACTTGACGGTATTTACATCTGTATGGCGGACATACCGGGGACCTAAGTGTTTTTAAGTCTAAGGTCTAACCAACTCGGCCACCACGTATAAAAAGAGGCGTAGTTAATCCGGAATTTAAATTTAATATCCATTTATTTATGTCACCTACAAACCTAGTATTTTTATCCGGGTACATGCCAAATAAACGCTGGTGGAGGTAAACACCTGCAATATATCGACGTGCTGGTTCTGAACAGCCAGGTTCAGAGGTACAGCATGGCTTTAACAATGAAGCTGGCTGGATATTTATGCACCTACTCACTACATGCACTACGGTTAGGCGAGTGAGCTATGATCTTATGGGTTATAGAGGAATCTTCTGAATTTTTAATCTAAATGGCCGTATTCTTTAAAAAATGTTGAGGTCTTAAAGAACACTTTAGTTAAAATAGGTTTTCTCTGTTATGCGTAATACAGAGAAAACCTATTTTAACTAAAGTGTTCTTTAAGACCTCAACATTTTTTAAAGAATACGGCCATTTAGATTAAAAATTCAGGTATTTAGAAAAAAAAAAAAATATTTATTTGCCATGGAATCTAACTAAGGGACCTCTCGAGGCTGTCTGTGTACTTTAAATCGGTTATGTTTATACACTTTGGCGTTGTATCCGAAGGTCGTGGGTTCGATTCCCACTTATGGCAAAAAAAGTACGCTTTTTCTGTAAAGTTTGTCATGGTCTGGGTGTTTATAAAATATAATACGTATATCGTCGCTTCTGGTACATATAGTACAGGCGTAAAGCTTAGTTTGTGACCAGAGCAATATCTGTAAATTGTCTTACATATTATTATTATTAGAAACGACGAGATGGGATTAAAAACCCCGCTGGGTACCCGGGCGCCGTCTAGTACCCGTGATGATATATTATATATTTTTATTATTATAAAGTAAACAATAAAGCATAAAATAAAAACTAATTTCTAGTAATTTTCCGTTGAAAACCAACATATTTTAAATATTTCTACAGAATATATTTATGCTGGTAACTTGATAACAATATGTCGTTCTATAATTTAAAAAAAATCTTCTAATATTTGTAAGCAGCACTATCTCGGTCATGTAATATATGTAGCACTAGCCTTGCAGGTTACGGGAGTGTTAGGTTCCAAAATAGACTGTACATCGAGCCCAAATCTAATTATACCTAAATACTACTAACTACAATTAATCTACTATACTATAGTATAGTAGAAAGTAAGGTTCTATTAGGAGGTCGTGGGTTCGATTTCCACATAAGTACACAGGAAAAAGATTCGCGAATTTGACTGCTAAAAATAATTATGTTGTTTTCAGTGATAATAAAGTTCTTTTTTGGAAAAATGAATAACATGGAGCTGTTGATTTTATTTACTCGATCCTAATTACATAATTTCTTTATAAAAAATCTGTTAAGTTATGAAATAACAGTTGAAGTAATATTTTTAGAATCATAAATCAAACTTTGGGTGTCTTTTCAAAAGTTAATATCTTTTTTTATAAAAAGGGTATCTAAATAGGATCGAGTAAGTAACACAGACTTACCTCTAACCTCTACGTTCTTAGACCAACAACGACCAAAAGATACTGGAGTCACTCCAGCACCGACCAGCATCGCATATTGTATGTGGTTTATGATTTTACTTATTTCAGAAAGTTCTCTTATTTCAGAAAGGAAGTCTAGTTTCTTTCATTACTTTCCACAATAATATCTCGAGAAATACTCATTATAATAATAATTCATAATATAAAGTACATCTATAAACAGTTTCACAGGTTGGTATAGTGAAACTGGGACCGACAGCTTAACGTGCTTGGCACTATAGTGGTGTGAGTCTGTACAAACATCGCGACAAGCTAGTTCTGTGTAGACTCATACCTACCATTGGCTACAAGGTAGGATTAAAAACCCCTCCGCTGGTTACCCTGAGGCCATCTAGGCGGTCTTAAAACCGTTTTTTTTGGAAATAAAAATATGTTGAAATTCGTATAATTAGTGTTATGGAACGGTGATTTATTTTTGATTAAAAATGAATGGAAAAGTCCTACCAAATTAATTAAAAAAAGCTATTTATAGTGTAATAATAAAATATCGGAATAACTATACAATATTTCTTTATTCAAATAAAAGTTACCGCTATTAATATTTAATTTTATTAAAAAGCCTCGTATCATGTTATGTGTAATAATTTTCAACGTCAAAGTATAATATTACCAAATTAAATGGAACGAATGTTAATAGTGTTGTTTGTGCAATATAAAGTAGATATATCGAATAATTTCGTAAAAAAAAAAATGTGATCTTGAAAATATTTATAAATTGGCAATGCGAAAAGACCGGTTTCTCGAAGATTTTAAGCATTGAAATTAAATGAAAATGAAAATATTTATTACATATTATAAATTTATATAAGATGAATATTTAAAAAGGTAAAGGTCACCTATTAAGTATAGGGATACTTGAGTTAAGCGACCGCTGTATTGCTTAGGTAATAACTCAAAATGGCGCATTTTTATAGGACCTATCAAAAATCAGTTTTAATACCTAATCAATATGGATAATATGTAGAACAATTTACACATATTCCCCTGGTCACAAACTAAGTTCTAGGCTTGTACTATATGTACCCAAAACAACGATATAATACATATTATATATTACAAAGACCCAGAACATTACAAACTGTACAGACAAAGGTACTAATATTTTTTTGCCATGGGTGAGAATCAAACCCACGGCCTCCGGATACAACGCCAAAGGCGCAACCACTAGTCTACGGAGGCCGTTAAAATTGTATTATAGCTACTAGATATATGACTATGGATGAGGGAAATGTAGTATATAGTGCATTCGGTCGTCTTTAGCTGCTACCCAGCAAAGGTTCTGGAGTTTACACATTACATATTACTATTCGACATATACTTATTTTGAATTTAATTTGTAACTTTATAATATATTTTTAATTATCAGTAAATAAAGGCAAAAATAAGGTACATAGTAAAAGAGAAAATAAATGTCACTTCGTACAGGTGGTCAAGAAGTTGGCCGAGAATAGGCAGGAGTGGCGATTGCTCCACCGACAAGAGCCTAGCTCTTAAATCTGACAAGAAAGGCTAATAAATAGAATAAAAAAAATAAAAACAAAAAAAATAAAATAAAAAACATTTTTTTTAGAAAAAATAAGTTTTTGTATTTATTGGTATGTACCATTACGGGTGGCCGCCTATTATAGACAAATCAGGGTACATACTTCTAAGATTAAGCTTTACAGACATACATATCATCACGCGACCGCCTAGACGGCCTCAGGGTACCCAGCGGAGGGGTTTTAATCCCACCTCGTCGTAGCCGATGGTATGCCTCTACACCGAACAAGTGGCTAGCTCATCGCGATATTTTTTATAGACTCAATAACCCATCTATAAACAGTTTCACAAGTTGGTATAGTGAAACCGGGACCGACAGCTTAACGTGCTCTCCGAGGCACTATAGTGGTGTTGTCTAACAAATGTACTTTAAAAAAAAAAAAAAAACACATTGGTACTCACCGGGAGCTTTATCTGGTAATATCATAAAATATCGATATTAAAAGATGTCACAACACTATAGCGATAATAATATAATATGATAACGCAAATTGGACGCGCCACAACCTCCCATTAATCTTCTGGCATTGTAAGAGGCGAGTGCGTCCGAAGATAACACGGTTCATTAGAAAACTATAAATTATACACAACGGCAGACGCACGAACTGCGCTCCCGATATCGGTCGGCTTATACTAATGTCGGAAAACAAAAAGACGGGAAGCGGCACTAATTAAGAAGAAATTGTCAGAAATGTTATTGAAACAAAACTACAGGAATTATTTTTTAAGCAAATAAAAGAGATTAGTTATTGTATTTAAATTGATCAGTCTTACTTACAGTCGTGCTCACTTATTGGAGCTCGACATGTGACTTTGTATCTACCTGGTGGGCAATTCTCGCGCTCTCGACATTCATCTCGATTCGAGATTTTTAAACGAAAATTGACTAAATATGCCATTTTTCGTTCGCAAAAATATCGAACATTAAACGAAATAAATATTAATTAATAAATATATAAATATTAAACGAAAAATTACATATTTAGTCATTTTTCGTTTAATAATCTCGAATCGAGATGAATGTCGAGAGCGCGAGAATTGCCCACCTGGTGGTGAGCAGACCTACAAAGTATGAATGGGGTCAATCAATAATTGATCTAAAACAATATTGATCGCTACCACTATGCCGGCTAAATGATGAGATTACGAAATGGGGGGCGACAATGATGATATTTTTTTTTTCATCAAACTACCAATTAACACAATCAAAACCATGCGAGGTAACAAAATCTTATCCTAAGTAAAACTAGTAAATAGTCATAAAATAAAATACTATAAAATACTTTTCCGAATAATACCAACATAGCCTCTAATTTAATATTTGTTGCTGCAAGAGACTTCCTCTTTTATATGACTTTTAAAATATGTTGGGTTATACGGATTAGTAGTAATTTTGGAAATTCGTGTCGATAGTGTGATAATTTTGTTAGCTCGTTGTGATTTATTGAATTGTATAAAGGCGAGTGGTTTTGGATGTGTTCGAACATGTTTTATGTAAATTGCTATATTGATCAATACCTGGTTAATTTGGATTTATGAAAGTAAAATATTACCCTAATGGTTTGTTTGGATAATGATGTGAAGTTACAGTAGTTTAAATTATGTTAAATGGGCTGTAATAATTTTAATGGAGCAAGAAATTAATTTTTAGGCGATTACTGCATCGATTTCTTGTCGAGGTGGTAGTGTCCTTTCAGGGTGCGGTTACGAAATGGATGGTTTATTTGACGATAAGGCAGCGAGTATATTAAAATATACTCGTGATGCAATTCGTCTTTTTCGCCGCCCATTTCGTAATCGCATAGTGGGTGCAATCAATGTTGTTTAAGAACAATTATTGTTTGACCCCATTCATGGACTTTGTAGGTCTGCTTACCACCAGGTAGATCAGAAAGTCACATGCCGTGCTCCAATCAAAAATAAAGAAAGAACTGAAATGGACACAATCGGAACTTACAATCGATATGTGTTTAATTATAACTGTGAAAGTTTTTATTTTATTTTACTTAATTAAAAAAAATAGTACAAAGGCGGACTTAATGCCGCTAGACGATCTCTACCAGACAAACCTTCGGGACAAATTAGCAAGTAAGTAGATAAATGATATTGAACTTGTTTATTTAGAAGATACTATAGTTAATAAAAATAGCTTAGCCAATTATTGTGAGGAAAGACTTAAAATGGACCAAACTTATAACTTACAGAATAGAATCTGGAAGTAGATAATAGGAAATTAAAATACAGTAGATAATAACAAATAAAGATAACGCTGGAAAATGTAGGCAAGAAACACTAAAAATGACTCAAAATGGACCTCCAAAGCAAGAGGTACACAACATGTGTACATTTTGTGACATACATGTTATGACAACTAAATAAAGCACTTACACAAGGATGTATTAGTGTACATTAGTATCAGTGTTTCTGGTACACATAGTAAAAGCTTAGAGCTTAGTTTATGACCAGAGCAATATGTGTAAATAAACATGTATGAGCCTCTATGCCAACCAAAGTATATTAATGTGGTTATGAAAAAATTGCATTGCTTTTACAAGCAAATTAAAGCTTGTTTTGTAGCAGCAAATAAAAAAAAACAGTAGGCTCCTAAAATGAGTAGTAATTAAATATTTTTCAGTTTTAAAATAGTTAAAATAAGCAATTTAGTATTGTTATACTTTGCTAAAGGTTTACATTCCCGCCTAGTAATGAAAAGTAAACAATCAATATTTACTCCTAGTATTATATACTATACTCCAAATATCTGAATTAACTCCAGCGTTCACATTCGCAGAGATGTTCAGTCAATATTATTGTATCACATAATTGTGTGGCTTACTATTATTCTAAAGTGACACTTCATTATATTTGAGTCAAGTATCTAGTAACGCAATAACAGGTTAAAAATCAGTAATAAAGTCGGGTTTAGTATGTGTATTAAAATTCTTAATTTTTGTGACAAAATCTGCACACTCTAATGGTCGGATTAATAGTCGTTGCTAAGCAATTGCTAATGCTTAGCCGATGCTTCCGACTGTCAAACTGCATATGAAAAAACTAAATTTTGACAGTTCCAAGCAATGGGTTAGGTTAAGCAACGACTATTAATCCGACCATTAGACATGTTCCCTTGTACCTGGTGGTAACCAGTCTAAAGTCCATGGATGGAGTCGATCAATAAATTGTTGTTAAATAATAATGTATTGACCCACTATGGCGGCTAAACGATGCGGTTACGAAATGGACGACAAAGACGAATTTGCATTAACCTGCTTAAAGATGATAATTTAAATGTAAAAATACAATGTTTTATTAATAATTTCCATAAAACATCACGCCAATGGCGGCAGAAATAAAGAACAAAGGTAAAAGCGCGCATTAAATTTCAGTTCATGAAATATTAAAGTTGGTTCACACTCGTGGTTCGTAAATATTCAAATGATATGCGCGGGCGCAGGTCGCGGGCCGTTCCCACGGCGTTAAAAGGTCATCGATAGCTGTGCAGCTTCTCAAAATCACATTAAGCACTGTGCACTGTTCGGTTTTGAGATTTTGTCGTTATCAAGCATTAATTTTAAATTATGTAGCTTAAAATATATTTGAAAGTTTTAACCAAGAAAACTACAAGTCTGAATAAAAGATAAATTAGGCTAAATAACATAGGTTTCTTCCGTTGATTTAAGATTGGTAGAAGTACTGTATGTTTGCATAGGGTCATGTTGCCATTCCTTATTCGCATTTAGTTCTTTCCCACATTCTTTCCATTCTATTTTATCCCTACACTTGACATTGGCAAAATTACACGCACTGAGTAGAACCCATTAAATTAAATATAATTAAATACATTTTATTGAAGAAGGTTACATAGCATCACGCTACGACCCTGAGCGGAGTACTAAATGTAACGTCAGTAAAACCGCGGCGCACGGATAAAGTATTTATAAAATAAACATTAGTTTCTTTAGAATCGGTAATATTTGTGCGCACAGTATAATATAGCGCGCAGCCCTCACGCGCACTGCATTAGCATTGGTCGTGGGCGTTACGAAATGCGCGCAGTTTGCGGTAGACCTCTTCACGCTGATTGTACTTATGTACTTATTTTTAACGTAATTTAAATGTGGTGCATGAGTTTTAATGGGTAAAGGCGAGTTATGGTTAAGCTGCTTTTGTATTATGTGGATGCTGCAGGCATAAGTTTATGATGGGCGAAACATGTATATGTATTATGGCGCGGCTACATTAGCGGGCGAAGATACGCGTCGCGTTGTCGCGCCAAAAACATCGTGTTCGGGCTCACGCGATGTTCTTGTCTAGATCATCGCGCCTACATACATCACAGCGCCCCGATAATACATCGTCTTCGTCCGAATACTGCGCATTGCAGCGATCTACCCGACCACACTCATCGCGCTATCACGAATATTCGCCATAGCCCGCTAATGTAGCCGCGCCATTAATATATATACATAGTCTGGCCATAAATACTGTTACAATAAAAAAAAAACATTTGAACTTGGAATCTGTCATTTTATACGATTGTTCATGTTTTCTCATTTTGGCGCCAATACATAGTACAATATTTTGCGATATTAAAATGGAGTGGGGTGATAAAGGGAACCGAATCGCTGTGATTGCATAATGCGGCTACATTAGCGGGCTACGGCGAATATCGTGATAGCGCGATGAGTGTGGCCGGGTAGATCGTTGCAATGCGCAGTATTCGGACGCAGACGATGTATTATCGGGGCGCTGTGATGTATGTTCCCGCGATGATCTAGACAAGAACATCGCGTGAGCCCGAACACGATGTTTTTGGCGCGACAACGCGATGCGTATCTTCGCCCGCTAATGTAGCCGCGCCATTACGCAAAGTAGGTATGGAGGTATGGAGTGCTTCTATTGATAGTGCCTCAACGTTTAAAGAACTGTATTGCAGCCAATGGATACCACTTTGAATAAGCTTTTTATATTTTTAATTGTTTTATATTTATGTATTAAACTAACTAACACACTGTAAAATTGTTATTTGCAATAGAAAAAAAAACTTTTTTCTTGTAACAATATTTATGGCAAGACTAGGTATATTTATATCTGACTTAAAAAAATCAATACTTACATAAAATGGCCGGGAATCTAATTGTGTAATCATATTTGTAGGGAAGCTATACATCTGAAACAATATAGATAGATAATATTATTATTTCCAAGAAAGCAAGGCCAATTATAAAAAAAAAAAACTTAGAAGGCAATTAGAAGCAACCTACTTATCCAATGGGTGGATTGCAGTTGTCACAATTGAATAACTTTTCCTTTGTATTTTTATGTATTTGATCCTATTTCATAGAATTACTGGAAATGTAAGTAACGTAAGTATTTTAACAAATAAAAAATGTAACTAGAGAAATCTGCCGATAAACCATTTATATAGTTTGGTAGAGTAATACTTATTTATACATAAATCTTTATTTTTGTTAGTAAAATTTTGAAAAAAAAAGTTGGAGGATACAATTTATTTTTTAAGGAACGTCTCTATAAATTCGCTAGGCCGACCGACCGGACACGTTACGGTTTTAGTCTGTGGGTTCACCGGTTTTCTAGAGACTATTGCATCGAATTCTTGTCGAGATAGTCCTTTCATGGTGCAATTACGAAAAGGGCGATTGATTTAACGACAAAGCAGCGAGGATATTAAATAAAATAGACACGTAATGCAAAAATACATCTGTTTCGACGCCCATTTCGTAACCGTATGATTTAGCCGACATAGACTTTGTAGGTCTGCTTACCATTAGGTAGATACAAAGTCACATGCCGCGCTCCCATAATAATAATTAAAAAAATCTTTCTTGATTTGACATTTAATGAATAGAGATGAGATCATTATGATGTCTTAGAATATGGGGTAATTTTTTTTTCTACCTAAACTCCTTAAAAATACAAAAAATAATAATATATAAAGCTTGTTTACTTTACTTAAAAAACTTGTTATTTATTTCTAAGAAATTGTTAAAAATAAAACGGGAACAGAAAAACATATTGAAAACAATTTTCGCTAATAAACGAGAGGACGGCCGTTTTAAGTACTTTTCAAAGGCTGTAAAATGGAGTTCAATTTATTTTTTCCTCCGCTCCGATGAACCTGGCAATATTCTGCGTGATGAATAGCCAGGGTGATGCTGCGTCATGTTTTTATATTGCATTCTTTATAGGCCGCGCTAATGAGCCCCAGATCTGTGCTTCGTAATGGATAACCCTTGCTAGGCCTACAGGCCGTTCTCTTAATGTATGTGCGTTGTTTAATTTAGAAGTTATTAAAAGTTCATTTTATTTTTTTGTTTCATTTGGTATACATTATATATTTACGATATTTAGTAACTTTAATTCAATTGAAATTAATAAGGAATAGTCAAATAAAACTTTTAAATAATGAGGTTTTAGTGCGTTTGCCTAACCAAACTGCTATTCATTATCAAAACAACGATTTTTTTATTAGCTTGATATCAGATTTCTAAATTAAACTCGCAGGGGAATGATAATGTTAATATTATTAAAATACCTCCGAACCGCGCGCATGCTACATAACCAACTAGTGTAAGACTAGGTGGTTAGCTGATTCCATTGACCTGCCAATGGTTATCTACCATACAAGGGTGCCACCGAGGCAACGAAGTTAACTGACCATATCCACGCCATAAATATTCATTATAACCTTTATTTAACATTTTGTTCAGTATTTGGCAAATACATATTTATATACTTAGGGGCTTAGCACAACCACATCGATATATATCGACAGTCGATAAAATGAAGTTTATGAATGAACATTCATTCATAAAATCGATATGTATCGATTTTGTCGATTTATCGAGCCTATCGATGCTGTTGTGCTAAGGCCCTTAATTTATATATTTTATTTTAATTAAGAATTATGGTTAATATTTTTGTATTAGGTACCACTTAACCATTTGTGACTGATTTAAAATCGAAATAATTTACACAAAATGCAAACTCTATAAGCAATATGAATGGATACGAAACAAAAGAGAGAATTCTACTAATTGCCAAATAGCCAATAATTATACAGTTTATTTCAAAAATGTCTATTATAAAATATAAAAAGTTTAAACGACACAGTTGCGTTGTTAAACAACAGTAGCTATTGGTAAATGAGAAATATTTAGAGAAACGCGTCGGTCATCGTCATTTACGAGTCATTTGCCGGTCGAAAGTGTTTAATTTCTGTTTGCTAATGACTTTGTTTTCTAACTCTCTACCCTTTTCAGAAGTTCTGACACGAGTCTACATTATCTCTGAACGTGTTGTTCGACTTGACATAAAGTTACGTGATTTTAAATAACCAAAAGATATTCATACAATGACTTAATAATTTAAATTAGGGAGTAATCAGGTTAATTTATCTTATAGGTAAAATGATTTATTATTTACAATTCATGTTTTAAATTAGCTCACCAGATAAGCCGCGAAAGTAAATTAAAAAAAAAATCGAATCTCGCTTTAGTAAGTAGTCCTATCTATTTGTCATAGTTTTAGATTCGATGCAGTTTCACCATTCTTTAACTAGAGGAATTCTTCCAGAAATATTATACATGTATATAATTATTTATATATATATGCTTAGTATAGTGCTAAGTGTGAAGTTCGGTGAGCAACGTTATACTATAAGTTTGAATAATATATGTTGTACTACTTACTAAGGATAAGTTTAAACGCATCTAAATTTAGTACATGGTCAATACGTGCGCGTGCTAATGTAGGGCAAGCAAAACCACACATTCTTGCTTTAACTGTACACTGAGAAAAAAATGAAGCCTGCCCGTACATTACCTTACTGTATGTGCATCATAGTCTAAATTAAAGGTTCCGCAACTTTATTTTAGTTGATTGTTACGTACGTACGTAGTAAATTACAAACACGTCGAGTTGCATGAACAATCTTTATAATGTATTTACTGCCAACTACGTAAACGTAGGCTGACTCCTTACTATTGTTACCACGTCATGATGATAAGTATACCGTAACAATATCTTATGTGCTACCGAAATGTACGTGGTTGGATAATGCCTCATGATCTTTACAAATATGTCGCAACATTGTAAGGAGTGAACGTTTCCTTATGATATAATGTTCGTACAATGCTAAAGCTTTAACAATGTACAAGACACTAGGCCCAATAACACAGCCCACTGCTAGTAATATTACGGTTGCATTTTAATGCACCAACAGCTAGGCTAATGAAACAAGTTCACAAAAATTCAATACACATCCGATTTACACAGTAATGTTTCCATTAAGTGTTGATCACACATTAGATGAATAACGCAAAACGCAAGGTTACATTATAATGTACCAGCTGCCTTCCAATACAACATGTACATTAAACAAATTAACAACCTGAGCTACTGGGACTGCTTCCAGCACAGAATAAAAAAGATCCAGCAAACTCGTAATATTAACACGATTACATTGTGTGCACGATGTTCTAGGCGGTAGATATGTTACAATATTCGGCAAACTGCAAGAAATGTAAATATAATAGGTAACATTGACATACAATACAACACCTAGCAGTCTAATGCGATCAGTGCATTATAAAGAGGCGGCAATCTATAAGGTGTGTAACGGGTGCATTATAATGTGCCACTCCTATTTTAATGCTCTCAATGCATTATAAGGATACGATATTTTTCCCATGCCTACTTTTAATGTGCGCGTGCGAGTGTTGCGCACAAATTATTATTAGTTGGTGCTGTGCATAGATATAAATATCTTTACGTCAATGGTGCTGTGTCTCAAATCTCAAATTAACGGGTTTCGTGAAGTTTCGTCTTGTTCTGTTCTACGTTAACAGTTTTAACTTTGAATATGAAAGAGTATTAATTTTTGCGAAAAACGCTAATAATAATATACTTATAATATAAAAGTGGTATTCTCGATATGGAGCAGATTACCGTAGAAGTCGTGGAAGATGCTAGTCTTGTTAATTTCAACGTGAACAAACTATTGATTAAATGCCAGTTGGACAAATTTGAAAAATTTAAAGGTAAGTGAATATTGAGTTATTTGTGAATCTGAATAATTACATTTTACAGCATAGTAGGTACAGCCTATACCTTCTGTGGTAGATACACTAGGTTCAGTGCACAGATTTCTTACTAGCGTTCAGTGGTATTCCATCGAATTATTATTACTACAGACACCTGACAAACGTGTGATACTCGTGCGGATTTAGTTTTTTCTATGAGATGCATAAAACGGATGGCCGACTGTTCGGCTTCCATCATTAATTTTAGTGGAAAAAGACCTCTTTGAATCAAAAATGGAGTTGAGTTTTCAATCGTCAGATAAAGTGTACCTATGTAGAATAGATAAACTTGAAGGCCTTTCATACAAATTAACTGTCAAATTGCTTTATCTGACTAATTACTCTAGTATTTTAGAAAGGCCGTCTCATAACTAGGTATACAATCCGCTGGCACCCTGCTTTTTAGATTTTTATGCATCTATTATATTAATAATATTAGCACACAGTGTATTATAATAGCAGAGAACTTCAGCACCAACCCCATTACTCACAGTTATGGGGGGCACTGTGATGATCTGGTAGTGCTACTGTCAATTGACTGTCGCCACCATTTATGGATTTCATAGTCTACATTATCTTTGAAAATAAAAAAGATAATTATAAACAAATTAAATAATATTATTAATGTTAGTTTTTTTTTTTCAGTTACTTGGAAATGTAAGCCTCGGTGCTTTGGAGGTCTCGGGGCGCGTTTTTTTAGCTTCATGACGTTCAGGAGGAATTTAAATCTATTGATACAAATAAAATAATTACATTTTAATTATCCAATGTAAGTTCTTATTTTCGCAAAACTTTCACCATTTTTGTAATGTGTTTTTATAGTAATTAATCGTTCGTTTAAATACTTCTCCATATCCTTAAATAGCATTATCTGTACGTGACAACTGTCAAAAAATCACCGTACAACTTGTAATAACAATATGACGGCAAATTTAAATCCGGCGCTCTTGTTAGGACAACCTTTATATATATATAACCTATATAAGATAATAACAATAAATATATTTTATTTCAAATGTCTAAAGATGTCTACTAATAAATATTCAATAAATAATATTGTAATTGAACACAGACTTTGATATTTTCTCCTTACCTAATGAAGGTTAGGATGTATTAATATGTACAGTATGGCTTAGCAAGTGTACAGTAAAGATGTATCAACAGCAGAAATGAAATGTGATACGAAATTGTGCGATTCCCCACGGAAAGTGGGTTTTAGTCCTGCCACTACATTACGTACGATTATGTCATCCTTTCCTTAGTGCGTACCTACAGTAATGTAGTGGTGACGTACATAAGCCAATACATTACGGAACGTTCACCGGGGCATTAGGTGCGTAAACTACTACATTATTGTATGTACACCGAGGCATTACGTACGTAAGCCACTACATTACTGTGCGTACACCGATGCCCTACGTACGTAAGGTACTACATTATTGTACATACACCGAGTCTTTACATACGTAAGTCACAACATTACCGTACGTATACCGAGGCATTACGTACGTAAGCCACTACATTACTGTGCGTAAACCGATGCCTTACGTACGTAAGGTACTACATTATTGTACGTACACCGAGTCTTTACGTACGTAAGTCACAACATTACCGTACGTACACCGAGGCATTACGTACGTAAGCCACTACATTACTGTGCGTACACCGATGCCTTACGTACGTAAGCCACTACATTACTGTGCGTTTACCGATGCCTTACGTACATAAGGTACTACATTATTGTACGCACGCCGTGTCTTTTCGTACATAAGTCACAACATTACTGTACGTACACTGAGGCATTATGTATGGTAACACGCACATGTTGGTTCGGACACCGGCTACTTAATGGTTTATATGTGTGCGTGCGAGTAGTGTCTGATTAGTAATGTGCCGTGGACATTAGAGCTAATACATTTCTCGTAAGGTCGCCAGTTACTTACTTACGCCTGGTACGTTTTTGGCATTATATACGTAGGCCGTAACCTAAAATAATGATGTCGTTGCATTATTTTTTTCTCAGTGTATTAAGTTTTGTTTCAAGAAGGGTTACAAAATGAAGTATTCGTAAAGAGGGACTTTGCCATCAAGTGGAAAGTTGTGAGAGACCGAACCATCCGTCGTTAGTGGTCAACGGGTTACGTAGTTTTGTAGCCGACTGTACGTTGTGTATGTGTGTGTGTTTCGTATACAGTAAGTATAGTCAGTAACAAAAATACAAACAACTCTGTTGTCTCGACATGCATTGTCGCGTCAATATGATATATTGTTGTTTTGAAAGGTAAAACTTTGTGTTCATACGTTCGGATATAAATTGAGAGGTTTATGTTATGATTTCTTTGTAAAGTTATCCGAGACGTTTCTTGCTGTAGGTAGATTTATTATTTTAAAGTTACTTCTTCCCTCATGAATTTAGTAATAAAACAATTTGGTACAAAATTGTTAGTCGCCAGTAACGGTCGTAAAGTATAAACGATTCTTGCTCAACAGTAATAAACTGTTTTTAAAGTTTAATCGTTGCGGTCTGACGGAAATAAAACTCGACCTTGCATCATTAAAATTAGGAAACTTTACTCGGGAAATATCTTCAAATGTTTATTTGACCCTTTTACATAAAACATTAATATTATACATAATGTAGTCTACATAATAACAAGGTAAAAACATCAGGGTAAACATAAATTTTCTTGATTTAGGTGGCTTCTATTCGATATGTGGATAATTTAATAATCTTAAAAAGTATTACGCGCACTTAGCACGATAAATAGAACGCATGCCAACTTATATGACGAAATTACGATGTAGTTTCTAAAAGTCAAAGAAGCTCTGCTATCTGTTTTAGCAAGATTTACACAGCGCAATCTATAATTTGCAACTTACTTGACTTAAATTACTTACTTAAATTTTTTATATAAATAAATAGTATGTCAGTGAGTTTTTCATAATGTAGTAATTTTCAAAACAAAAACGAATATTATAGTTACAGATAGCATTGCGTTCTATGATATAAACTACGTCATATAAATTGGCGTGCAATCTATTCGCAATTGACTTTAGTGCGCGTTATTGTATCCTCAGCGTTACAATACGTGGTGATAACTGTACATACAGTAAACATACAGATAAAATAAAAACAGACGAAAGGGAAAAGTGTGAGTGCTGAAACCGTGACAGATGACATTTAGATGAATATAATATAAATTGGGGACATATGGGATTGTCAACTATTTGTCAACAATTTCAGTTAGAGTTCTTTTGCATCTTCTTAATAAAATAAAACAGTCAAGTGCGAATGCTGTTTGCGTACTATGGTTTTGTACATCTAAAGAAAAAAGGGGTTTAGGAGTTCGATTAAAAAAAAATGATATAAAAAGTTGAAATTTGGAATATAGGTGCGAATTGATATTATATATTCTTCCTAAAATTGTTCTCGGGTGCCTCACGGCGGCCGAGACCACCTACACGGCCATAGGGTACCCAATATCGGGGATTTAACATAGGCCGGGAATAGCAAATGGTTAATTTTAATTTTTAAATAACACGCACATGAAGTACGCGACTATAATAAGACTACAAGTTAAAGAAACACACCAATCAAATAATAAAAGGTATCCCATTAATCTACTAATATTACAAAAGAGATACCAAGCCATATTATAAAAAGATCTCAACAGATACTAGTTGTAATAACAGTCCGTAAAATAAGCTATCAACAACAAATCTACTTTTTATAAATTGCATTAGGTGTCAAGTTGACACTACACCTTTCCCAAGATGGCGTCGCGAGGCGGCGAGAGGCGGCGCAAGCGCAGACACAGTGTCGGTTAGGACCTTTTTTGTATTAAGTTATGTGGCAGTCGTTCGAGGATGGCACGCAGAAGTTTTTCTGTCGCGGACATGTGTAACCTGTATAATGAATGGATAGTACAACTGGTTTTATGATGACATTAATATTTACAGATGTCTTCATGTGCTGGTTTATTACGTATAAAAAATTGATAGATGTGTAGCAAATTATTTATAGTACGATGGACAGCAGAGTAAAGCAAATAAATTGTTTTACGTTGTGTACAATTGACGTCGGCAATGGTTACTAAACAAAAAGGTATGTAAAGGTAACCAACTGTTGCATAGCTCGTAATTGTTGGTTGTAGTTGTAGGAACATCGGTCCAACAAAATTAAAAGACAAAAGAAACTTAAAAAATACTGGCACAAAATAATGAAAATTAAAACGTATAAAAAAAACAAATGAATTTTTATTACGAAAAGTTTTCAATTATTGTGTTGTTTGCAGTGTATAAAAAAATTGATTGTGTAAAAATTAAATTGTATGTTATAAAGTGATTTACGAGGTATTTAATGTAAATAATTAAAGTTCCACAATAGTTCATCCACATTCATGGACTCAGGACCTACTTCCACCAGATGCATGTGGGTCACACACATGCCGCGCTCGCATAAAAAAGGGTTAGGCGGCGTAACACTTTTTTTGTGCAATAACATTTATTTTATGAAATAAATGAATCTCGCTGTAACATACTCGTAGGTAGTATAAGTTATGGTGAATAATGTTGCATTACAACATTTAAGTCATATTGGAGCAGTCATGTGTAACATAAAAGAACTACAATCAAATACCTTGTAATAACAGCCTCCGTAGACTAGTGGTTGCGCCTTTGGCGTTGTATGCGGAGGTCGTGGGTTCGATTTCCACCCATGGCAAAAACATATTAGTACGTTTTTCTGTACAGTTTGTCATGGTCTGGGTGTTTATAAAAATATTATATGTATTATATTGTTGCTTCTGGTACACATAGTACAAGCCTAGAGCTTAGTTTGTGACCATAGCAATATGTGTAAATTATCCTACATATTATTATTATAATTAATATGTTATTAGGGATACATACAGAATATAATCAGATTAACAATCATCTTAGAATAACAAAAACCAAAATAGCATCCACAAATTATGACACAAAAACAAAAACATCTTACACAAAACAAATACAAAATTTATAGAGATATAAAATGAATAAAATAAGTTAATTAATATAATAATAATAAATAAACAATTAATATAATACTTTCTTGAAACACAATTTAGGTAGATAACAAAAATAAATCTTGTATTAATTTTTTTGATAAAAACACAGACCTCGGTTCTTATCAAAAAATATAATAACATTTTAAAAGTATTGTAGGTACCTTGAACCTTGACTCATGTGCTATTAGTTAGAGAGCTATCCATACGATTTATTGACTGATAAAGAAACCGTCTGCTGAGCATAAAATATCATTCTTAGTGTTGCCCCAAGTAGCCTGGATACATTTCGAGTTTCCCCAAGTAGCCTGGATACATTTCGAGTTTCCCCAAGTAGCCTGGATACATTTCGAGTTTCCCCAAGTAGCCTGGATACATTTCGAGTTTCCCCAGGTCAAGATCCTGGAGGCCTCCCCCTCCTCGAGGTTTCTGGATCAGTCACCTCACTTATGGGATACTCATAATGGAATAAAATCACGGTTTTTTGGGCATAACTCTGGATTTTGCAGAATTATATCTACCAAAATATTAAAAACCAGACGCGAACTGACTGGTTTGTAAACGCAGGACCTTTATCTGGAGAAATTCGAAATAAATGTATATCCAGGCTAAGAATGATATTTCATGCAGTTTACGTAGGTAAATGATATGGGCATCTCTCGAACTATATGTTAGAATGATCTAACTCCCGTTCTAATTACCCAGTGTTACAAGAGCCGGTTAAAATTTTAAGTTACAATGTTAAAAAAATACTTAACTGCACAAAAGTCAAGTATTTAAAAGATAATCTAATTGACGGGATGGCCTCAAGAAGTGGACAGTTCTAGATCTTGGGGGCGAAGGCTATAAAACTCAAACTTTGTAGACTCTTCTCGTAAAACAAGTGTTTTACAATTTAGGATGAGTGTTATTGTGGTTTAGTGGTTTGGCGTTGTTCCCTGAGTCCGGAGGTTGTGGGTTCGATTTATTTTCAAGGAAAAACAAAATTAGTAAGTTTTTCTGAAACAACGATATTAATATGTACATATAATATTTTATAAATCCCCAGACCATGGCAAACAATAATCTTGCCATGAGTACCCGGGTCCCATGACCTCCGGATTAAACGTCAACGGCAAACCACTAGAGCACGAAGGTGGTCATAAGGTTTGTATTGATATGACGATATATTTTTATAAGTTTATAACGCCAGAACATAATTAACTAATAAAAAGTAATTGTGTAAATATAAATTTCTACATAGACGCTTTGTTTGTATATTAGTTTTTGTTACAAATACAAAAAGCTTCTTAAAAAACGGTAAATTACAAATTCATTAACACTCAGCGACGTCTAAAGTCAGTCCCAAGCGCTATAAAAGCTAAGTTCCCATAATTAAGAGATAAACGCAGATAATATTGGCTGAATTACTAGCCGCTGCGGCGCTTAAATGTTAAATTATACAGCATTATAAAATATTATCAAATTGTTCCCACGTCAGCAAAGGTAGCCAAGTTCGTGATAAATGTGTGCTTTTTAGCGCTTTTCCAAGTGGTAATGGATTATTCGTTCGTGCTGCATCGCTTTTTTGTACTGCTATAAGATAAATGTCATGAGCTGAGATAGCTTGTTTTGGCTTTGTGTGTTTAGAATTTAGTTCGATAAATCCGCTAAAACGTAAAGGCTAATAGCTGAAGTAAATTTAAAAGGGTTTGCTAACTGCTAGAAAATTTCAGGCTTTAATCAGTGGGAAATTTTACCAGAAATAATCATGCATCAAAGTCTGATAAATGTAAAAGTTTCGTGCTAAATTAGTGGTAACAAAATGTGATAAATGATAACCCGTTGTTTTTCCTTATACCATTTTTTTTTAACAATTCTCATTCATGTAATTTGTATATACAGCGAAAAAATGTCGTGTAAATAATTAAAAAAAAAGAAAATTAAAAATAGGCTCTATTTAATGTACTGTCAACACCAAGTGATATAGTTAAAGTAAACGTATCTGCCCCTTAAAATTAGCCCTTTTACAAAGACACATTGGATATGTGGGAAAGATTGTACAGTTTTACATCGAACTAAAGCAATTCTGATGCGGAAGAGAGATGGTCATAATATTTCGAACACCAGTAAAAAAAATTGAACCCACCTAAATTTTACCTACCCAAAAGCTATTGAGAAACAGAACGGTCAGGCGTGAGTCACCTGATGCATCAGTTTTATATAATTAATGTTAATTCCAACTTTATTGCCAAAAGTATAGAAGCTAATGCCGTTAGATATTCTCTGGCAGTCATTAGCTCTAACACAAGTTTTACAAACAGTTTCTACTATAGTCACTAGTAACTATAGATAGGAATCAACCAATAAGATAGGTTTATTTGAAAAATAAAGCAAAACTGTTTGCAAAACTTGTGTTAGAGCTAATGAGTGCTAGAGAATATCTAACGGCATCAGATCCGCTTTTATACTTTTGGCAATAAAGTTGGAATTAACATTAATTATATGAAACTGATGCATCAGCTGACTCACGCCTGACCGTTCTGTTCCTCAATAGCTTTCATCAACGCGTCTCAATCGCAAAGCCGAGTTAATAAGAGAATACCGCTATCCGACCCGAACGCACCCGGCCCCTTGGCTTGTATAGCAATGCTAATTATAGATAGCCTATGCTTTACTTTGTAGGGGCACCATGGTCTAATAAGATTATTAATATAATAATAATAATAAGTAGGACAATTTCCACATATTTCTCTGGTCACAATCTAAGTTCTAGGTTTGTACTATATGTACCAGAAGCAACGTTTATATTTATTCCATGGGTAGGAACGAACCCACGACCTACGGATATAACGCTAAAGGCGCAACCACTAGTCTATGGAGGCTGTCAAAAATGAAAGTAATAAGTATAAAAATAAGAGATTTAGGGCTCATTTTCAATCGTCAGATAAAGTTTCATTGTATGGAAAATAAATAATTTTGACAGTTCTTCATACATGTTAACTCTAGAATAACTTTATCTAACGATTGAAAAATCTGCCCTTAAAAGGTTTGATTATGAATTAAAAATGGAGACAAGATTGTAGCAAAGATTAACATTTCATAATTTGTTCGTAGAGGTTAAAAAACTTATTCAATTACGAATTTTAACTTTAGTTGCTAAAATACGTCCTAAAAGTTAAAATAGCTTAATTTTTTTTTTAACATCTTTGATACCTATTTGTTATTCAATTATTTTAATTAAACGCCTACTACATACGAGTATATATGACTAGTCTTTAATCGTCTGCCTCATTTTTTTATATTTCTAATTAACCGTATTTACTCAATCCTTTTTTTTGCTCATCCGAAGTAATACTTTCTTAAGGATTCTTCTTATCTTTTTATTTAACGCAACAATAACTTAAGAGTCCTTTAAACAAGGTGTAAATATGCATCTCAAATAATAATTATAGGAACCAACCAGAGGTCACAAATTTTAATCTGCTGGTTGCTTTCGTTCCTGGATATCGCTTAACACTTAAAACCAGGTGAAAAAATGGTAGAGCAGGTGACGCAAGGTCACATGTGGAGAAATTATATTTATATACCATCACGGGTGCCTATTTGGGCTCCCGAGAACCGTGTAAACGGCCTCAGGATCCCAGCGGAGGGATTAACCCATCCTCATTTCGCCGATGGTATTCGGAGGCAACACCTAACAAGTGGCGAGCTTGTTATAATTAAATTATATTTAATAACAACAAAATCACATTAAGGATATTTCTATTAATTTATCCCCAAAATAATTGAGCTAATGTTGAACACCCTATTCATTATCACTGGAACAGAGGCAACGTGTCCGACAGACGCTAACGGAAACGCCAGTCATATGGCTCTATGTACAGGCCGTGCTGGATTTACTAACGCATTACATTTCGACCTACACAATGATAAGCAAGAGTTAATACGTCATCAGCAATGAAACATAAATAAATATAAGAGAGGCTATTGAACTAGTAAATAAAAAATGGTAGATATCAACAAAAAAAAACTACTTTTATATTAGGTGCAGTAAATCTAAATATTATATATCGTGTGTCTTTAACAGCCTTTTCTATATATATATATAATATATTTATATATATATTTACCATACGATTACGACCGAAAGACTGTAAGACAAGCTATACTATTCTTTATTTACTAAATGTATTAAAATGTTTATTATACTATTAATAAAATACCTCAGGCTTTAAACTCGCCTATGCACAATTTAATGCTGTGATTTTATTTAAACCAAAAAAAAACATTAACATAAATAAATCATGGTTCTGCATTTTATGCCAAAATATGTAAATGCTAATAGCCAACATTTGTTTTTTTTTTGACGATTTACACATATTGCTCTATAATATTACATATCATATATATCATATTTTCCATAACATATCAATATACAAAGGAAGCTAAATCGAGTTCCGCTCAAACCCGTCAATCAATAACCAAGCAGTTTATTTGAAATAACATAGTGACTAAAAGCTATTAAATGATATCATCTGTAATGTATAAATATAATTCGTATAGTTTAAACTATTCTTTTTGGAGATTTTTTTTTTATATCTGTTAAAATATTTAAATATGTATTGTATATAATCTATTTTTGTATTAGAGCTCAGCATGTGACTAGCAGACCTACAAAGTCCATAAATGGGGTCAATGTATGATACATTGAACCCATTTTTTTTTTTTTTTAACTAGATTAGTCGCTCTCATTGAAACTCAAAGAATGCGGTTACGAAATGTACGGCGACAAAAGAGAATTTACATTACGAGTCTACTTCAATATCCTCTCTGATTATCGTCAAAAATAAACTGCCCGTTTCGTAAGCGTAATCTGAAAGAAGACTACTACTTCCTGGCTTCTAAAATCCGGTGAACCCACAGACTAAAACAAACAGCATAGTTTTTGAATCTGTATATAAGCAGTGGTAACATAACCGGTCTTCAGTATTGATCGTTCCGAAGTCGCACATACTGTTCCTCTTCATTCCAGGTGCCTCGGAGAGCACGCTGTCGGTCTTGGTTCCACTATACCAACTTGTGAAACTGTTTATAGATGGGTTATTGAGTCTATTTAAAACATCGCGACGAGCTAGCCACTTGTTCGGTGTAGACTCATACCATCGACTACAACGAGGTGGGATTAAAACCCCTCCGCTGGGTACCCTGGGACTGTCTAGGCGGTCTCGGGCGCCGTAAGGCACCCGTGATAATATGTATGTATGTAAAAACAGCTTGTCTCTAAATGATTATAATTAAAAATAAATAATTAGGCCACTTTCACCTCACTCCACAACAAAAAAACACTTAAAACGAAAATTTACATAATCCAATTCCAATTTAAAACAGACGAGAAAACAACTCAGTAGCAACAAAACTTCAGAACTAGTACACATTTTAAAACGGAAACCTACGACAACCCAATGGGATGTGGACACTCTGCTTACAGTATACGACTTTACTACACAGGGGTTACATTCCAAATTGCGAGTAAAGTTGTTGATGGAAGGGTAAGTATAGATGTGTGGTGTATTCCTCAGCCAGATGCAGGTCGCATTCAGTTTGCATGCTAAGTAGTGTCGGCTACGAATTTCATTGAGCTAGATAGCAAAAACTTAATGTATATTTATACCACGAGGCAAGGAGGGTGATCCTTAAAAGTCAAAGTCAAATCTTTATTTCATGTAAATCTTTACAGATATTTATGTATAGTCAAAAAAAAAAGGTTAACAATGAGGTCTAGAAGTGCGTTTGGTTAGGCAAAAAAATCTTTTACTATTTTTAAAACTGTGTTGTCAAATACCACTTTTAATAGTATACAAATTTCAAGAGTCATTTCATCAGCGCCAAGTTAAGATTATAATTATACGTAAAAAGACAATAATACAAAAAATATCGGAAAATTATAATCAATTTGAAAAATCTTCCATTTCGCATTTTCGTTAGGTCCCCTGCAATATGCTGGCCACGCTTTCTCTTACTATAGCCAGGCTTATTTGCTGGCCTAGGAACCAGCAGCTAATCATCTGATGTGTCGACCGGGTGCTTAGAAATAAATTTGAAGTTTTTATGAGCTGGTCCCCACGGCCTCATAGTTTTACCCTTAAACGTCTCAAATATATAGTTTCTTCTTCTAAATCCTGCATATAAGCGTCGATTGAGTGTTCTCCACAGAAAAGACAGCTCCAGCGCCCACCCTTTAAGAAGTCCCGGGCAGATGTGTCCCTATACGTCATTTTACCAGGCCTCTAATTTGGTCACGGTTAGGTTCGAACACATTAGAGACCATGGTGACCATATTATTCGACAATTTTCCTATACAATAGTAATGTGTAATTTTCCCCTAAATGCAGAGACACATAGCATATATTTCACATATTCTCCATGTGTTACAGTATATAAATAAGGTACCAATTTTTGATGATGGCATGTTGTCAACCATAACCCAGATTCCTATTGGGTATTTTTGTTACAATATAATACTTACTGTTAACATTTTTGTTTGTTTTGTCTAATAATTACATTTTGTGAATTTACACAGTTACTTACATCAAATGTACCAAAATTAGTTCTCAGTATCGTACATTTCACTGAGAAGAAACACCTAATTCTCCATATAAGCAAGAACCTTCTGTATATCACTTTGATCAAACTCGTAATAAAGTGCGTTCGTATACAACACGATGAGAAAAACTAAGCAGGAAACAAACATAAGACATTTTGCAGATGAAAGGTTTGTTTTCTTTTACTGAAGCCGCTGTTGTTTACCAGCGGCGAAATCGTGTTTCCTTATACCTTTATATCGTGTATATCTATCATTTGCCAGAGAACATAATGTTTTCTTTTACCTTAAGTAAAATATTATCAGAGATAAATTCTGAAGTATTACACGCCACAAACTGTTTCTGACTCTACAAGCTCCCTTTATTTATATTCACAACGTTTTACTAAAAAGTATCGGGCGAACATTTTTCTTTTTGCCACAATAAGAATATCAGTAAAATCGGGACTCTAAAAGTCTAAGCACGCGCTTCAACTCCTAAAACTTTTCCCAGGCGTGGAGCACTTTTTATAAGATCACACGGAATCGTTCCCATGAGTCATCCCAGATATCGCCGTGAAGAATGTTATAGAGGATCTATGAACGAGAGAAAAGAAAAAACACACAATAATTCGAAACAGAACGAATTGGCAGTTACGTGAGGTGGGATTAGATTCAAAACGAAAATTCGATAAAGTTCAAGGTCGTTTGAACGCTAAAATTTATAAAAAAAATAATTACAACTAATAAAAACAAAAAGTAGAACAAATAAATGTTCATAAGTGCTAATGTAAAGAGATATGGGCGAAGTTTGTTGGTGAATGCTCGCTCGGACAGGTCGTAATTCATAAAAAGGGTCGGAATAATTACAGAACGACTATAATTATCGCTTAACGTCTTGTGTCGGACCGCAGGCGTGATGGTAAAGCCGATTATGAAGGTTTATCCCGAAACAAAGCGGATAGGGTGCCAAGCCTTGAATTTCCAAGTGAAAATGTTTTAAGTGTACTGTGGCAAATTAAATCATTTTTGTGGTAAACCTAAATCGCGTGACAACATAATGCTACTAATATTTTACTCTTATTTAGAATTATATATAAATTTATTTTTAGAAGATAAAATAAAGCCGGTATTAAACAATAATCTTTATTTATTATAGTATAGTATTATAAATTTTAAATTGATACATACGACATATAAAAATGTAATATCTATCTAACAGGAAAACTGCTGAAAGAACAAAAGATTGAAAACTTAAAGTCATTTTTGAAAGTATAGTTATGCCAGTCTTCGTGACTGCGTCGAGACGTTTAAACTTCTGAAGTTTTAAACTCGTCGATCGTAAACATTTATGGATTGCAACTGCAAATAGTGTAGCTTCAAACTTGGTGTTACTAGTTTATGTTACTATAACATGCAAACATTCATATCCATAATTTTGGCATGTTGGTTGGTTCACTTTGTGACTGAAACTCAATCAATTCCCAAATACTGGCAGATATATAGCATATTAAATAACGTTTCCATGGATTTTCTTTTTATGATAATTTAATCTATTAAATAACTTAAGTATGTTACCCAAGACAACAACATTATTATGATAGCGCCATTCCGCTGCGACCTTCAGTAGGATTAGCTCCGACAGCAATATACTATTTCTCTGAGAGCAATAACTGGAATATTTATGGGACGAATGGTCCGTGAGATTGGGACCATCCACTGAACTGATAACGAGATGGCTACGGTTATGACCGTGGAAGGAAAAGGGGATGCTAAAAATCAGGGCGCTGACGTTGATAGAAACGAGACGCTTAATGGATACGTTAACTACGCGAAAATCCGCTTAGAAATTACCTTTTTTTTTCGAAATAATTTTACGAGTATATTCGACATGAAAGTTACAAGGCTATTTTTTAGTAATATTTTGATAAATATTAAGTCACCAATTACCCAAAATAAAATAATAGTGGTACTGCAATCAATACGTCAATTTAGATACTTATCTATACATTTTGGTGGAAAACTCTCATGAATAAATAATAAACTCATAACTTCCAAAATTATTAATATAAACATTTCCATTTCATTATTCGTATTCCCCCGCTTTGTGGCGGTGGCAGGATTATTTGGTGAAAGGCTGTCTTTGGCATATTTCTGCCACATTCCGAGGCGTTAGTGGTCGACTATGGACTTTGCTCCTTAACTTATGTTCCTTTGAGAATAAAATTATTTCTTGGATACCGATCCCGTTGCGGCTGCCAATGTTGCCTCAAAATATAGCAGCATTATCTTGGTTATATATACAGACGGTTATTTGATATTTATTCAGTAGATATTCTAGATTTTTTTGCATGCCATGCCGTCATTTGTTTCTACAAGTTTATCTTTAATGTACCATTTGTAACGTAAATATAATAAATTAACTTTGTTGACCTACATTCTTAGAGAGGAATCAGGTTAACTGTCCATATTTTTGCAAGTTTCCACTTCTCGACCCGGCGGCATGTGAGCTTTCTTACTCTTTTCACCATAATGGGCTATTCCAGAGTAAATTATGAGCATTAAACAACTTCGATGTTCGTATAACAAGGACTCCGACATTTTATAAGTATCAGAAAACAGAAGTATATAAGGATATAATATTCTTTAGTTGATATTTAAACAAAAATAAGATATTACTCATGCATGCGAAACCTTTTCATAATGCTAATTTAAAACCCACAAGATTATTCCTTTTATGTTAAATCTGACATAATTTTTAAGCACAGCGTGTTAGCACTTGCGAGGTGTTAATCTGCTAAATATATAAAGAAAGGAAAGCATTTATTTACATTAATTATTAGAGTCTTGAGTAAAGCTGCGCCGGCTTTCGCTAAAGTTTCTACCAATTCGATCTGGAATCATTCCACGTTTGTTTTTCTCGTGGTAATCTGAGGATTACTCCCGCTTAGAGGACTATTGATCCTAAGCTTCCTACAGCTACCAATCCCAGTTGGAAACTATATCAGAACGGCGCAAGCTCTAATGCTGGGTATTGCAACCAGTCGCATATCTAGACGACCGTCTTATGTTGAACTCGATAATTTTTAAATTGAATAAGACATTTCTTATTTAAATTTTATTTTATTTTAATGAAATTTTATTTTTATTAATCCATTATCATGATATTATAATATTTTATACTAGTGGAACTTGCTATATAAAACTAAAAAATTTTGTAAAGGGAGAGAAATTTGACATGTTCTAGTCCTAACCTCCAGAAGAAACAAATTTTCATTGCACGTTTATCTTGAATACTATTTAATTTATAATATTCAAAAACCTTGATAATTTAATAGATTCTTTAATAGACGCTGCAAATGGCTTGACGCCGGCTCGGAGTGTCAGTGCATACACTCTTAAGGTATCTAAGCCAGCCAAGGGTTTGCTTCTCAGTGATTAATTGATTAATCAGGTCCCTTCATTCTGCTGGCACGTAATTTTAATGATTAATTGCCTTAACCCGCCAACTAGAGAGTTTATTTGGAGAGCAGCAAATGAATTCATTAGCGAAGAGAAGTTTTGTTGGCAATTTTGCGATGTTTGAGTTTGGTAGCGCAACGTCTCGAAGCTTCGTTACACGAAAAGAGCTAATTATGTACAAACTTAACATATATTTTTTGGAGTACCATAGTACCTTTTTATACTATGTGCATATGTGGAACCTGTCAATGTTTGTGACATTATGATTAAAAAAAAGCGTGTGCTCGCATTTATAGTATCACATATTTTGTTATCATTTTGTATTATTTAGTATATACGAGTATAAGCACAGCGACAATCTCGCCCCTTGTTCACGACTATATTTTTAATGTATGCATTGTTTAATGTTTATTAAATTTATACTTCTGGAGCCGCGCCTCCCCAAGTTGACGATGATTGTTGATTCCATTCCGAGGTGTATTAAGTGGTGCATGGGAGATAAATTATTACAAACGATAACATTTTAGAAGATAGGTATAGATTAATTGTAAGTGTATAACATCGTTTAAATGACAGGTGAAATTCGCTGAATCAATTTGAAAACCTTTAATTGGCTCTTGTAGACTTAAGTACGACAAAAGGTAAGGCGATTGAATCGTAGGCCTTTTGATGTCACGGATACGACGACCACCCTCTCCCCCACTCCGAGACCCGACGGACTATTGGGTCTTAAGAAAATAATCGCAAGAAAAAAAAAACGGCACAAAGAATTTAATTGATTTGAAGGAAGAATGTCTTTTAAACAGACTCCTTCAATGGTATTCTTCGTCGGAGCTCCAAAATCTTTATTGGGATATTTTGGATGAGAAGAAAATGGTCGGAAACGTCTCGCGTCGTGTGAAGTGAATATAGCGGGTGCTCCAACGTTATTTAATTTATTGTTTTGTAATTGTTAAACGACTTTACATTTTGCTTACGACCCTAAAGATTGTGCAATATAATCACGACATAGCTTTATCAATACAAATGAAACAATGTTATAATACAGGGGTTAAGCTCAGAGGATGTGATCCCTGGGAACGGAGATGCAGGGATTGAAATAAATGATTCATTAATAGGGAGATTTGTATCGTTCTATTTATTTCAATCTAAGCATTGACAG
Organism: Monopis laevigella; assembly: GCA_947458855.1. Taxonomy (NCBI): domain Eukaryota; kingdom Metazoa; phylum Arthropoda; class Insecta; order Lepidoptera; family Tineidae; genus Monopis; species Monopis laevigella. The sequence continues at coordinate 2,893,987 of OX381583.1, read as the reverse complement.
GAGTTTCCAGAGTTAACAAGGTCATTATTGTTTTCGTTATTTTTGCGTTTAGCTACTGGAGCATCATTAGCCATTGAAAAGTTTCAGTAGGGCCACGGAGACCCGCTTTAACCGTCTGTAATCAAATTTCACTCGAGTCTTTAAGGGTTAAAGCCGCCAACTTTGAGCCGCCCTAATAAATTATATTGGCTACAAAACTGTTCCTCAGGCACAGCTCGTCGGATCATCTAATTGGTCCGAATTTAGACCCTACTCTGGTAATAATTGGGATAAATTTGAATCTCGGTCTACTGGAAATTAGTGAGAATTCGTACATTCGCTCCGTCCGGATTAGGCGGGTGTCGTGAAACCGCAACACTAATGTCTCCCTAGTCGAATATACGTAATAAGTTTGAAATCACGATGTTAATGAAGATCTGTCCGAGCATAACTCGAGCCTCCACAAACTTTTAGCAATAAATTTAAAAGCCGAGCGGTGTAATATTTGTGGTCGGCTGTGACTTGTAGTAACTAAGTGTAACTCGTCGACTCAAAAAGATCCAGTTATTAAAGTAGTTTACAGAAGTACCTTCGTTTAAAATACCTCAAGATTCACAATGAGGTCGCGACACTTCGTCGAAGTCGGGCGCGAACTAAGGATAACTTCCAAATCTTGGCGATGGAACTCGAAAGAATTTCTCTCTAATTAGTATAAGTTTATGCATTCCCCGGTAACGAACGAACGCGCCGCTCCAGAGAAGTAGTTGAGCTAACTTTTAATTACATTACAACGATTTCCCCCGTGTCAATCACTCGCCGCTCGAAGGCTTTTTCTACTTCTTTTTGCGTGTTCCAAGTGTCGGCGCGATAAATCTTCTCCGCCATTATTCGCAGATTAACGGCGACCAGCTGCCGGAGCCGTGGCGGTATTATATTTTTGTTTCGCCCTCGCGAAGCGGTGAGCGCGTGAGTAATGAGTTTATCGCGAATATTTAATACCTAGAAACATTCGCTGCCGTAGCGAGCGCGGTGCTCGTGACTGCCGCGATGGAATCTTTATGAACAAGGCGCTTCAGCAACCTTTTTAATAAGCGGCCGCTCATTGTGTCGCAAGGGATCGGTCGTCCTGCGAAATATCATTCTCTAACGTGACCGACCCGATGAGGTCGCGAATAATGAAACAATTCATAACGAAAGCGCCGGCGGATTCTCTTATTTGCTCTGTTCAAATGCCTCACGACGAAGGAGGCGGCACGACTAACTTGCAGTGTTACGAAACTCATTTCATGCAAATTGCGATATCGCCGCGCGGCCTCGCCATTAGGATGGCAGTCGTCGCTTCCCGGACCGGGTCGCTAAGCGGCCACCAAGAGCGTGTCTGTCGCTCTCCCGGTAGCGAGATATTTGCTGTGTTAACCCTATCTCGACGTTTAAACAAAAACGTTTGGGCTGCAGCAGATATACGCTGAGCCGAGGCGATTAAAAATAATTAGCGTATTAAAGGCGGATTTGCATCTGTAGCGTTGGTAAGAGATTGCGGCAACGGGAAGCACGTATTTTCTCAAGTACTTAGCGAGTTCGGGGCACGAGCTGTGGTTATAGCGTCGGCCGCGATGCACCAGCATTCGGCAACGTTACGTAGAGGTTATGTAAGTTCCATAATCTAGTAGCTCAGATTTAAATTTGAGAAATTTTGATTGTTTTACAGAATGTTACACAGATATATAGACAGATGTGTTTACGAGAATTGAAGTCGTCTCGCGCTGTATTGTGTCCGAGCCGGCAATATCCCCTCGCCGGCGAGGAGGAACTTCCAAAAGGAAAATTTGTCTCCATCAGGTCGTTACGGAATTTCAGACTGATGCAATTTACTATTGTCTTATTTTATCTTTTGTCCTTTGTGTAGGACACATAAAGTTTTATGTCTTTCATATACTTAAAATGATTTTAATCGAAGACTTTAGTTTTAAAGCTATATATTGTTTTTCTAAAAACTGATAGCAGGCTGAACTTCTAAAAAAATTAAGATTACCACTATATAATAATTTATGTCGAATTTAATTGTGCAAAAAAATTTTTTTTTGTTGAAAAGACAACGTTGGATTATTAGACGAATTTATTTCAGTCTGCTACCATAATTTATCATACCAGCACTCTGTTTCCTAACATTTACTAAATAACACCACTATAGTGCTTCGGAGAGCACGTTAAGCTATCGGTTCCAGTTTCACTACCAACTTGTGAAACTGTATATAGATATGTTATTGAGTATATTTAAACATCGAGACGAGCTAGCCACTTGCACGGTGCAGACTCATAACGTCGGCTACGACGAGGTGGCATTAAAAACCCCTCCGCTGGGTACCCTGGGGCCGTCAAGCGGGTCTCGGGCGCCGTAAGGTACCTGTGGTGATATTTATTTAATACTAAATAACAAGTAAAAGTATTTTTTGAGATGTGCATTTAAACTGAGGAGGCACAGATTTACACAAACTAACTTTATATAAATTATTTATAAGTCTATTAATTTAAGGGTTTCTGGTCTTATTTACTTGGAGTTTAGCTCTGCATCTAAATATGATCACATAATTTTCTATTTCATGAGGAAATCTCGTGAAAGCCGTAATGGCGTCACGTCAATTCAGACAATCTGACCTCGATAAAAATGTAATATATTTTTGGTGAAACACAACTTATTCGGCGGATCTGTAATCACATTTACTTTCTTCGTCTTGCGTTTATTTCGTTAATAATGTTACATTAAGGGGTGGGTACACATTGTCTTCCCGACAGAGGAAATCAACGACATCATGAGTTAGCCTCAAGGAGCCCTTTTCGGCGCCATTTTTCTTTTTGTATTTAACTGCGCATTTGGGGAGGCGCAGGTTACTTTATACAAAAGGTACTGAAGTATAAATTAAATAAACAACAAACAATGTTTTTAATTTTGTATTAAAATTATATATATATTTATATATATATATATATATTTTATTAAAAATATACTATACATTTGTTTTTTTTAAGTTAATAAAATATGTATAGTAAACATATTACCACTGAGTAAGCATTTACAATTTCTTCATCATCAGCTACCGTACTGATACGGACTGCTGTATTGTTTTTGCACCCGTACTGCCATTCAAGTCAACTATCTACTCGTACAGGACACCTTACGCTACGTACGCAGAGTGGTCTCCAAAATAAAAAGTGACAAAACTCGCCAGTGGAGAGTATAGTTGTTCTGTCTTCTAAAACACCTTTGGTTCCTGGAGATCATTTTAGAGTATATTAAACTAGCAGAAGCGTATCCCGCTGTTGAGGAGTAAAGCTTTTGAAAGTAGCTGCAGAACCATAAAATCCCTGAAAGGCTAAATTGTTTGTTTTAAGCGCTCGCTCGTAAAATAGATTATACCTAAGGTAACAATATATAGCCTAAAACCTGGACAGAAAACGTAAAAAAATATCACGAAAATATAATAAATGGTTCTCGAGACAAACGGACATACTGACGTTGCATTTAATATTAGAGAAAATAATATTACGTTGTGATTTACATATAACATATTTATATGTGATTTACATATAAATATGTATATCATTTTATACATATTGTCCTGATCACAAACTAAGTTCTATATAGACTAGAACTTGGTGTACCAGAAACAACGGTACTAAGACTATTATATTTAATGAGTGAAAAACCGCGGAAGGCCTCTCTATATTAAAATTTAGGTTGACCAACCAGTTGTGTAACCACAGCCAATATAGATGCAAAAACCTTCAAGTGACGGACTCATGTTTAGGTTTTAGTCTGTGAGTTCGCCGGTTTTCATTCAATTTGTTATCGAGTCGTTTGTCTACTTTCAGGGCGCAGTTACGAAACGGGCAGTCTATTTGACGATAAAGCAGTGAGGATATCAAAATAGACTCCTAATGCTTTCCGTCGGCCATTTTTAACCGCATAGTGATAGTGATTAATGCTGTTAAACAACAACGCATTGATCAACCCCATTCATGGACTTTGTAGGCTGCTTACCACCAGATACAAAGTCACATGTCGTTTTCCAATAATAACAAAAAACCTAATGGATGTGATAAAAGCCTTAATCGTGACCCCAAAGAAGAAACATAATCCCCATTTAATGACAACGCAAACAGTCTGGCTACACCCGGAGATGATGTCATCGTGATGATAGCAACGATGCGCGGGACCACCTGCGAACTGTTTGCACATTTATGAATGACATGTTTGCTTTTTGCATGGTTCGTGTTAATTGTTTTTTTAATTAAGAGGATAATGAGAGTTAGTATTTAGTATTGCCATTTAAAACTATTATATTTATGAGTTAGTCGAGAAAAAAAACCTATTTAAAATACAACTATGTCTTTATGAAAAAAATAATCACTCTGTTGTTATACAGGATGAATTTGAAAGGTTGGACTTTGGGCTATAATCAGGCTCTACTGATCAAATAGAACAACTTTTCCCATGAAAACATGTGTAGCAAATAAAAAAAAAATGGCTTTCCCATACAAATTGGTCATTTTAACATTACTAGTTTGTATGGAGAAGACAATTGTTTTTTTTTCATTTGCGACACAAGATTCCATAGGAAAGGTTATTCGATTTGATCAGTAGAACCTCATATTAGCCCAAAGTACAGCCTTTCAACGTTATCATGTATAACATCAAAAGACAAAATATATATAATACCTACAGTTTTTTTTACTTACGTTGCAAAATGCGTTAACAATTATTAAATCGCTAAAGGAATACATTACGCAAATAATTTACTCTATAAATAGTAATAAAATCACTCTAAAATAATGAATTTATGCCAGTATGTTCTATATTCAGTCAGTGAACATATTTCAAATTGATCCAGAATGAATAATTCTATGAATTAATTATATAAACACATGCACAGCTTAATGGTATTCACGCCCACCTGACTGGGTGAAGTCATCATACAAAATACACTATAGCTAGTACCTACTATAATTGCTGTTTGGTTGTCATGATCAGCGGCCATATTCTCAGGGTGGCCTCTTTTTTTCGGATACGAATTTCCCTGACTTTTCCAAATTTTCCAATTACTTTTTTTAGACCTTAATGAGCTTTAAAAAGAAAAGAAAAATTCCCAAAAATTTAATATTTGGTTTTTTAAATTGATTTTTGGAAAAAAAAGAATGATGAAAAAAGAAGTATTTGAGATACAATTTATTAGAAAATAGAAACAATTATTTTTGGAAAATATAGAACAATAAAATATATTTTATATTCTTAAAAAAAAAGCATATTTTGAACTTAGATGGAATCGCCCCGCTTAGGTTGCCAGTTGTTTACAGTAGCAAGTTGTGTGTGTACTTTAAATATTTTCCCTGACCTTCTAGCGTTTTCGTTGTCATTTCCCTGACTTTTCCAGTCTCCGGAAATTCCCTGACTTTTGAAAAAAAATATCTAATCCATCGGCTACGACGAGGTGGGATAAAAACCCCTCCACTGGGTATACTGGGACCATCTAGGCGGTCGCGGGCGCCGTAAGGCACCCGCGATGATGTGTATGTATGTGTATATTATAAATAAATAAAAAATATCCACAACAGTAAGATTTTTGCGTACAATTACGAACATAAAAAAAAAAGTTGAACTTCGACCAACATCCAAGTTGTAATATTGATAAGTACATTTGTATGGGCGTCAAATCAACTCCAGGGCCCTTTAAGCTTATCTAATAAAATCCACTTAATAAAAAATAAATAAATCAAGCGATTATGTATTAAAAATATAATACAATCGAGTAGGCTGCAATCGCGCGTAGAATGATCGAATCGCGTGCCAGAGCGACACAATTCATCGCTAACCATGGAACTTTGTCTTGTTTGTGGGATGTTTATAGACAATCATATTTCAGGTTGTGTCGTTGTGGTGAGGTTATATTTAATGGTCTCCACCCAATGTTTTAGACACGAAGAGGCAATATGAAATTTGATTATTATTTGTAAAAAATATTTCAGCAAAGCATTATAAGTAATATTGACAGCCTCCGACGACTAGTGGTTGTGCCATTGGCGTTGTATCCGGAGGTCGTGGTTTTGATTCCCACCCATGGTAAAAAAATATTAGTGCGTTTTTTGTACAGTCTGGATGTTTATAAAATGTAATATGTACTATATAATTGTTTCTGGTACACATAGTACAAGCCTAGAGCTTAGTTTGCTAGAGCAATATGTGTAAATTGTCCTACATATTACTTTTATTATTAATATAATATTGGCAATATGTTATTTATATTTAAAAATATAAATATAGTTATGTTGCCTTAGGATTGTATTTATACGTTAATTTAAGGCTTTATTTTTGTTGCTTTTTAATTTTGAATAGTGGTACTAAGTACTTTTTAATCCCAAATGTTCATTTCAGAGTTGAAAGGGTATTAAAAATACAAAGAGTGCTATTATATTCTTACATTTTTCTTATTAATATTTGATATAATATCTCTATTGAAATTGAATGTTTGTGATAAATTACTCAACACACATATATTGTTAAAAGTTTTATTTCTCTGCTAGGATATCAATCAGTTCTATAATTTATTTATTGTAATACTTTCTCGGCATGTTGAAGGCAAAAAGCAAACAAGTTTAATCTACTACCATAAGTAATAATTCAATCGTGTATTAACACATCAATCGCCTTCAACCGGTAGCATGGCATCAACCAGATGCGACATTTTTTTGTTGTTTACTAACCAGTTATTAAGGACAAGTTTAGTATCGTGAGATTAAAGAATTTTCATTGAAAATTCTATGGAAGTGTTCTATAACTAAACTAATAGTAGGTACAATACAATATTTTATTGGAAAAATCTTGCTTTCCTTTCAAAAGAATTTAACGACAAAATGATAGCTAGTAAAAGTGTGAAGATTCCTTCTTTTAAATGTTGTTATAAATAATGCTTATAACTCCGAAATTTGTGGGCGTTTTTTGAAAAAATTAAAGGATAGTGAAATTACCCAAATATTGAACGAAAATTAATTACCGAAAAAAGAAACGTTTTTGAGAAAAGTAATAAGAGTGAGCGTACTGGAGGACGCAGGAGAGGCAGGCCCCCCACAAGATGGTCCATCTTGTGGGGGGCCTGACTCTCCTGCGTCGGTCCGACGACCTGAAAAAGGTCGCGGGAAGCCGATGGATACAGGCAGCGCAGAACCGGTCATTGTGGCGATCCTTGGGGGAGGCCTATGTCCAGCAGTGGACGCGCGAAAGGCTGGCATGATGATGATGATGATGAATAAGAATGAAACCTAGAAGGGTTTCAATCGTATTACCGCGTATTTTATTGATAAAAAGCTTATTAAACTTTAAAAAAATATTTAGAGGGAGATGGGTATCAGACTATTTAAGATCGTTTAATATAAAACTGCTCGCCTTTCATGTTTATGTGATGGTATAATACCTGTGTTGTATGCGCGTACAATACACAATACAAAGGAGGAGCGCGCGGTTTAAACAATATTATATAATAGCTAGAGTAGCTTGAAGTATTACGTTTTCAAAGAAAAATCAACGTTTTATAGTATTTGACATTTAATTTATAGGAAAAAATCTTAGCTTTAATTTTTTTTATCCTTAGTAGAGGTTTAAAAAAAAAAGATTTCTGCGCGCATGATTTCGCCGCACTTCAAGGGCTCATTTAGTTGAAAGATGACAGTGTGTGGTATTGTTTTTTAATTGGAGTACGACATGTGACTTTGTACCTGGTGGTGAGCAGTCCTACAAAGTCCATGAATGGGGTCAATCAATATTTTTTCTTAAATAATATTGATCGCTTCCAATATGCCGGCTAAATGATGCGACTACGAAATGGAGGGCGACAATGACGAATTGCATTACGAGTATATTTTAATATATTCGCTGCCTTATCGTCAATTCAACTACCCATTTCGTAACCACACCCTGAAAGGAGACTACCACCTCGACAAGAAATTGATGCAGTAGTCTCCTAAAAACCGGTCAAGACACAGACTAAAACCGAAACATGACTAGGTCACTTTTTGCATCTGTATGGGCAGAGGTAACGAGACCGGTCGGCCGGCCTAACGAAGTTATAGAGACCTTCCTCCCACCTAAAGTTGAATAATAAAAAAATCAAATGATTTTCTAATAGAAGTTGGACATCGTTAGTATAGCTAAAATCAAACACAAATAGCTTGCAGTGTCCAATCATATAAGCTTTTGCTGCACAGTCTTGTAGACAAAGGACGCACGGTCAGGTTTGGCTATGTTCCCACGTCCGGGAGGAGGATGGGATTTTGGGGCAAAACATAGTGTTTGAGCCTAGGATTATATTCTGGTTTGGATAGCCACGTGTCGTTCACGATATCGCTTTAACGAGCTTCTTTGGGTGCATGTGTTGCGTTTGTGTTCGCCTTAATTGATTTGAGAGCTGTTCTGTTGGAACCCGTTTTGGTATTTTTTTGCATTCTTTAGTAATGTGTGTTGCTTTAAAATTAATTGAATTATTTTATTTACGTATAGTGATGCGGGGTAATTTTTAAAATATTAGGCATAAATATTAACATATGAGATGGAGCATGGCTTCCACTAAGTTTGCCAATACTCTCTATGCTGGACCAATGCTAGATTTACCTAGCTTTCAATATTAAGTCTATCTAATGGCTTTTATTGAGGAACTGAAGGTTTTTTTTTTGTAACATATGTACATGTGGCGACAAACTCGCCATATCTTCGAAACACAATCGGCTATGAAGACGTGCTAATAAAGCCCCTCCGCTCAGTACCCTGATGCCGCCTAGTTAGTCTTTAATATTGAACAATGTTACAATGAGACAATGTTCTTAGCTATCGATGATTTCAGCGTGCGGGTGCCGGGTCCATCACGTAGTTAGGTGGCAAGGGCAGTATTCCTGGTCTTGACACCGCAAAGCAGGTTTAAAAGCCATTCCGAATTAAACTCTCCCCTTCACTGTGTTCACTGCCCTTTCTATCCAACCATTTTATTTATAATCCTGTCAGCGCCATTTTGCACCTTCCATAAATGTTCCGACGGCCGATCTTGGAAGGCCAAACTCCTTCAATAGACGATGCAAAGACCTTGCTGGAAAAGCTCTTGCGCCGCATAAAGTTGAGTTTTAAAAACCGTTTTTAGTAATTTCATTCATGAGATCAAAGTATTTGTTTGACTTGATGGTGTGATTCTTAGCAATGTTTGTTTTGGAGCGATGAGTACAACAAGTATCACTTTATTTAAGCAACGAGAATATACTATTATTACTACTAGCTATATAGTATGAAGTTACTACAATTTAGCAGTAAGTAAGTGAGCACGCAGTGTCGCAGCAATAAAGGGTGTGCGGTGGTATATCGCCGCATAGGGTTAATTAAAACGTCGCCCTGACTTATTAATCAAACTACAGCCGGGTAAGGGTTGTATGGAGAGAGGATATACATACTACGTGACCAAATTAGCTATTCGTGTAATATATTTACATTAATGAAGAAAAAATATAAACTGTTCCCCTAACTTTTTCTATTTTTGTAATAAAACAAGTCCTAAAATTTTTATTTTTAGCAAAAAAAAGGTTTTTGAATTTAAATTATAGACTTGTTTATAATTAAACATTTTTTTAGTCGATTAATTAGTCGAGTTTAATATTAAATGTGATAATAATATTAATTTGATTAAAATTGAGGTCCTACAATAAATCTTAAAGATTTACATTTATTTACAAACTAAAGCTATAGAGCTTATACTATGTATACCAGAAACAACGATACTAAACATATTGTTTTGCCTTAACTGGGAATCAAAGCCACGATCTCCGGATTTAACTACTAGGCCACGGAGATTTGTAGTCCTAAGTAAATACCTAAAGTTGTCTTCAATAAAATCCAGTGATTTTTTTTTTTATTTCATTCAAAGCAAGCTTCAAGCTAATTTTTATTGTTAAGACATCGTTTGTATGCTTACCATCAGATACAACGTCACAAGTCGTGCTCCAGTGTATAAGTGACAACCCTAAATAAGTATAAAAAGTAAGTATATATTGAAGCTTTATGAATACATACTTGTAAGTAAAGTCGTCATCAAAGAGCAAGTCTCATTCCTTTAGCATATGCTTACCATCAGATAGATACAAAGTTACAAGTCGTGCTCCAATAAAAACAAGGTAAGTGACAACCCTAAATAAGTTTTAAAAGTAAGTAAGTATTGAAGCTTCATGAATACATAAGTAAAGTTGTCAATACAAAGAGCAAGTCTCATTCCTTTAGCATTGTGTAAACTGGAATAAAGTTAAAACAAGGAAGTAAAGCCGCAGACAACTTGAACGAATGAATAATGTATACAAGTGCATATTGTCACATCGGGATCGTCGTCATCAATCACGAGGAGTGGGGATGGCTCGAAGTGGGGGTAATATAAAAGCAACATGATGACAGAAGGCGTGGACAGTCTTCATTAATGATTCGGAGACGTCGCTCGTATTCTATTAATCATCTGTTTGTGGGCTTTAGGCAAACCATGGTAGAGCATTACTTTCAAGATACTTAATTTGAAGATGTATCAGGAGTGCGATTGCTATGTAGTGGTAACTTGGTTAAACTGGTGACCTAAAAAGGAAAAGTAGTGTGTTTTACGATATAGATTTAGCAATCCACAACTTGAAGTCTAGGAAATAGAAACTTACTGCCTAATTTGTTCCAACGAAGGTTTGACTGGTAGAGAATGCCTGGTTTTGATATCAGTTATCAAGCTGATGAAAGCAGAAAATATACGGTATTTGTTAGTGTAATGGCGGCGTAACCAAGCGAACTTCCACCTTAAAGCTTTACATGAAATAAATATTTTGAAATTGACTTTTGACTTACGGTATTAATTCTACCTTCCTTTGTACTAAACTTGGGAAATAAAGTATAAAAAGACGCACGTTATATTGTAGATTTCTGAAGGCATTTTTTGGCATGTTACAACATAAATATAACAATTAACCTCATCAGGCAATCAGAATTACTGTTCTGACAGTAATTCTGATTGCCTAAAACAGTTTCTACTATAGTCGCTAGTAACTATAGATAGGGACCAACGAATAGGATCGCTTTGTTTTACATATAAACTTATTGGTTTATTCCTATTTATATTTATAATCGATTATATAAAAAAATGTTGTCAATGACTTGTAGTAGACCTACAGAACTCCAAATGTGGAGAATAAAATGTCTAAGTACATTCTGATGATTAATGCCCATAAGTAATATATTTAGGTAGGTACTATATATTTTCTGATTACTGATGTTTTCAGGAGACATTTAGGGCGAGTTGCTGTAAGCGTGGTAGCGGTTAACTCGCTCGTCAAAGTCAGCATCAAAGAAGTTAATAAGAGCAATATTCGACATTTACCATGTATTAATATTTTTCAGACCTAGGGCTATTGCGCCGTACAGCGTTAAGTTATACTTTAACCAAAATGACGCAGTTGTATGTTAATTTTCAATGTCATCAGGTTTGCATTATGTTAGAATTGCATTATATCGATTAAAGTTTAGCTTAGCGTTAAGCGCGTAATCGCTCGCCGGATTTAATTATTTTTTTGTTGTTACAACGCTCAAAACTTCGATTATTCATGAAAACTGAGACGCTACCATGGGTTTGCGCATTGTAGCAACGTAATGTATACGTATACATGAGCAACAACTAATGGGAACGCTTTATTCAATGATGTTACCAAAAATAAAGCGGCCCTATTGTTTGTTGCTCACGTATACGTATACGTTGCTACAATACGCAAACCCATACGAGCCTCTGATACCACAACGTCAAATTAACGTTGGTTAGTTACCAGCAATAGCATTAATCAATACTTATATATATTTGCAAATTCAGAAAATATGTTAAAGACAGTATTGACGTTTCGCTATACGATTATCAAGCACGCCTACTTCTTTTTCTTTTTATTGGTACTATACATTGAAGCTTTGCTATGATATTGCTTATTAAATTTCTGTCATAGCAAGCAATGCAAAGGCTATTGGAGGGTAGTTATACAGTAACTCTTTTCTAAGTCGAGTAGTACCTTTCCAAGGGCTTGATAAGAACACGAAAGAAAGGAGTTGGCGAGACGTGATCCGCTTTCTGATGAGATGAGAATCAGGGGTCGTTGGGACTCCTAGGGGGAGGGGAAGACAACTGGATACATGACGGTATCCTTTCGCTCTTAAGTGATTGTTTAGACCCTTAGTATAATCTTGACCGCTATTTGCGTTTAATTTAAGAAAATGTAGGTTCAATATCTACGTAGAGGGAATACAATCAAAAGTACGTAAAAATTCTTACTTAGGTACGTATAATGAATAATTTACGCGTAAGTGTTTATAAGTTTTTTTTTATTGGAGCACGACATGTGACTTTGTATCTAGCTTTGTTTTTGTTTTTATTATTAACATAGTCTGCGTTTGACCCCAATCTTGCCTGACGGATAGCAACGATGAGGTCGAAGAGATCTTTGTAAAAAGGAGACTACCACATCGACAAGATATAGATGTAGTAGTCCTCCAAAAACCGGTAAACCCATAAACTAAAACTGAAACATGACTATATCCTGTTTACACTTTACGGTTTTTGCATCTGTATGGTCGGTGAACAAGACCGGACGGTTGGCCAAGTGAAGTTATAGAGACCTTCCTCCCACATTAAAAAAAAACATAGTGGTAAGTAGACCTACAAAATCCATGAATGAAAACTATTTGCATTACGAGTCTATTTTAATATCCGCATTTTAATATACCTTATCGTCAATCCAACCGCCCGCTACGAAGTCGCATCTGCATTCTGCAAAAGACTACCACCTCGACAAGAAATCGATGCAGTAGTCTCATGAAAACTGGTGAACTCACAGACTAAAACCGAAACATCACTAGTTCATTTGACGGGTTTTGCATCTGTAACGCGAGCGGTCAGTCGGCCTAACGAAATTATAGAGACCTTCCCCCCACCTAATTAAATTATTTGCTTTATTTTTTTTACTTGATAGAAACCAAGGGTAAGTGTGTGCGCAATAATAACAAACCAAAAGACAATTAATAACCTCGACGGTGGAGACTGTCGCCAACTGTATTATGGCAAGTCTCCGGTCATAAAACCGTTGCATTTCACAATTAGAACACCCTTTACAAGTTGTTCACGCGAACCTCGGCCTGCGTGAGGGTGCCTAGATTAGATGGAGCCGGGATAGCGGGCACGCAACGCGCCTGCGCACTTGGCACTCATTAACCTTAGAAAATAAACAATAACTACCTGGGGAGCAATTTTTTTGCATGATAAAGTGGGAAAAATGTTTTCGAGGGAAAAAATATTTTTTTTAGAAGCACGTGTTCTGTTAATACTTGTTGGTAAATAAGCTGACGACAATTATTTTTTGTCACCAAGCACGGTCATGTTACTCTATATCTACGTGTTAGTAAGCAAACATATAAAGTCCATGAATAGAGACGACTAATACAGTAACAATATTACCATTGCTCCCACTATGGATGCGGTTAAGGAACAAGAAGGGAAATAGACGTTCCTTGACCCAAGCCTTTCGTAACCGTACGTGAATTAGTTAACCTAATGGTATTTGCATTATTGCATCTCTATTGGGCAGTTATTTTTATTTTAGTGTATGGTGGCTGAGTAGGTTTATCACTAGTTTTTATTTAGGTCACGAGTTTTAAACCCCGGTGTGGTACCAATGAGCTTTTAATATTAAAATGTAGGTCGTCGGTCCCAGTTTCACTAAACCAACTTGTGTAACTTTATAAGTCTATACAAACACCGCAAGTTCGGCACTTGTTCGGTGTAACCCAATAATATACTGGAAACGATAAGGTGGGAGTAAAACCTCTTCGCTAGGTACCTTGAGACCGCTTAAACGGTTTCAGACATCGTAAGGCACCCGTGATAGTACGAAAAATCCTAAAGTTGCGAACAATATAGACTATTTATATACGTGGTGGCCGAGTTGGTTAGACCTTGGACTTAAAAACACTAAGGTCCCTGGTTCAAATCCCGGTGTGTACCAATGAGTTTTTAATTAAAAAAAATATGTACATTTGTTTGACAACACCACTATAGTGCCTCGGAGAGTACGTTAAGCTGTCGATCCCGGTTTCACTATACCAGCCTGTGAAACTGTTTATAGATGGGTTATTGAGTCTATTCAAAACATCGCGACGAGCTAGCCACTTGTTCGCTGTAGACTCATACCATCGGCTGCGACGAGGTGGGATTAAAAACCTCTCCGCTGGGTACCCTGGGGCCGTCTAGGCGGTCTCGGGCGCCGTAAGGCACCCGTGATGATATGTATGTATGTATGTAATATAGACCATACAAGGCCTGACAAGAACCTTTAAGCCAATAATATCTTGAGAAGTTATATAGAGGCAAAACGAAATTAAATTTCTGATTGGTAAGTTAGATAATGGGTTTATTAAATAATTAGAGTTGAAGAAGCTTTCGCAAAGTTTTAATATTTACTTTATTTGTTGAGAAAAGTTTTTGTTTTGGCAAAAGTTTATTATTAAAGAAGATACTTGTACAATGTAGTGTCTTGTACTGGTCAGATTAAGTGACGAAACTCTGGTTTAATGATGTGATTAACACTAAGATGAACTTGTATTTCGACTCTATTTTATATTTAATTTATTTGAATGGATTAAAAAAGTCCCCAGATTATTTCTATTTCAAATAAAAAAAGAATGGTTTAAGTTATTATACAGAGTCATTTTATATAAAAAGCGGCCCCAGCCTAGTGGTTAAGTCACTGCGCAACTGATAACAAGGTTAAGCAGATGACAACAAGGCCGGCCTGGGATGGGTGACCGCTTTATACAACGAGGCTATTTCATTATAAACATCGCAACAAGCTCGCCACTTGTTAGATGTTGCCTCCGAATACCATCGTCGAAATGAGGACGGGTTAATCCCTCCGCTGGGTACCCTGAGGCCGTTTAAACGGTTCTCGGGAGCCAAATAGGCACCCGTGATGGTATTTATTATTTATTATACGGAGTTGGTTAGACCTTAGGCTTCTTAGGGTGTTATTAAGCCTAAGGCTGAGTTGCACCAAAGTGTCTGTTAAAGTCATTGTAACGATTAAAGTTAAAAATGGCGCCTATGTACCAGCCGTCATTCGACTTTCAAAATAAAACTGGTAGGTACTTTCGGCGCCATTTTTAACTTTAAGTTTACCATGATTTTTAAAGAGTTTTAATAAATTAATATGGTATCCTCCACGTTCTATAGGATAAGCTAATTTACCTTCAAAGAAAACATATATTGGGGCTTACCATAACCACATTGATATAGTTCGACAGTCGATAAAATGAAGTTTATGAATGAACATTCATTCATAAAATCGATATGTATCGATTTTGTCGATTTATCGAGCCTATCGATGCTGTTGTGCTAAGGCCCATTGTACAGTTATAATCAGAATGTATATACGTGGTGGCTGAATTGGTTAGACCTTGGCCTTAAAAACATTTAGATCCCTGGTTCAAATCCCGGTGTGTACCTATGAGGTTTAAATAAAAAAAAAAATGAACATTTGTTTGACAAAACCGTTATAGTGCCTCGGAGAGCACGTTAAGCTGCCAGTCCCGGTTTCACTATACCAACTTGTGAAACTGTTTATAGATGGGTTATTGAGTCTATTCAAAAAATCGCGACGAGCTAGCCATTTGTTTGGTGTAGACTCATACCATCGGGTGTATCTGTTTCTTATTACGATAAGTAATTAAAAAGGATTATCTATGTTTGTATGTATCATCACGGGTGCCATACGGCGCCCGAGACCGCCTAGACGGCCCCAGGGTACCCAGCGGAGGGGTTTTAATCCCACCTCGTCGTAGGCGATGGTATGAGTCTACACCGAACAAGTGGCTAGCTCGTTGCGATGTTTGAATAGACTCAATAACCCATCTATAAACAGTTTCACAAGTTGGTATAGTGAAACCGGGACCGACAGCTTAACGTGCTCTCCGAGGCACTATAGTGGTGTTGTCAAACAAATGTACATTTTTTTTTTTATTTAAACCTCATTTTTTAATTAAAAAACTTATTGGTACACACCGGGATTCGAACCAGGGACCTAAGTGTTTTTAAATCCAAGGTCTAACCAACTAGGCCACCACGTATATTTTTATTAATTATTAAATAATTATATAATTCAACAATTATTTAATAATATAATTTATAAGTATTGCTATACTTATGCAGCTCTGTGTATATATACGAGTATGCATGTAAGAACCTTGCGAACACGCAGCCCGTCATAATACTCAGTCTAATCAGTATTCTTTAATCTAGATGGTAGTGCTAAACAAGTATAATGAGTACATGAGAAAATACCACGACACAAGGAAAATCGCTTCCTCTGTAGACAAAGACGTGCGATGGCAAGGAATGCAGTTCTTGTCTAGCGCCGGGAGATTGCATTCAATGCTAAGACGTCTTGTCTAACTCAACAAGTAAATAACAATTGATATATTTGCAACTATTATCTTGTTCTTTTACTTTTTATTCATTTAGTGAACGTGGAAGATGTTTTTTTTTTCGATTAACGTCAGAAAGAAAAGGTTCGTACATTATAATAAGACAGGATCCGTCAGTCTGTTCTTCTCTCATTAATATAAACTAAGTTAGATCTGACCTGTCTATTTCTTATTGTGAATATGTTTTTTTTTAAATATGAAGGACATTACACCCCAATCTCTCTGGTCACGAACTAAGCTCTAGACTTGTTCTATGTGTACCAGAAAAAAACGATATAAATATTACATTTTATAAATACCTAGACCATGACAAACTGTACAGAAAAACGTAACAATTTTTTTTTTCCATGGATGGAATCTAACCCACGACCTCCGGATACAACGCCTAAAGCGCAACCATCTACGGAAGCGGATTTGTATATTATATTGGTATAAATTAATATTTAAATACAGTGTCTAAACGTGATTTACCTTTAAAACTTACTTTAGATGTCACGATCAAGTTACTCTTAAGTTAAATTCGATCAAATTATTAGTAATATATATATATTAATATACGGGTTATATAGTTAATATACAGGGTTATATGTTATTATATAATTTGTAAAGTTTTTGAATAAATTATTATTATACATACCGAATATTTAAAAAAGATGTTATAAACTTTTTTAATTAATTAAAAAAAGCTCAAAAAAAAATCTTCTATGCTGTCGGATTTTACTAAAAGCTGTAGTGTCAAAATAGCGTTTTAGTAGTAAAAAAAATGCTAACTTTAGATAGGGATTAACCAATAAGATCGCTTTATTTTTCAAACAAACCTCTCTTATTGGTTGATTCGTAGCTATAGCTACTAGCGACTATAGTAAACTGTTTGCAAAAAATTGTGGTAGAGTTACAGGCTATCGCTTAACTATCAAGATTATACTTTGAGTCCAGTTGAATAAATGTTGCACACGGTTTAACTACTTGTACTATTATTTATTCTGTGGTTTAACTAAGATAAACTCTATAAACTCCCTTTACTGAGCAGAATAAAAAATAGAATAGAGTAGAATATCATTTATTCAAGAAATAAAATAAAACAAAATACTTAAATCTAAATTACATTAAAGCAGGTATATAAAATATGTAGGTATATAAAAAAATATATATCATATAATTTCATAGGCTATTTAAATTTTGTTTATTATTATTATATTGAATTGAAATATTATTTTAATTATTTTTTATAGGAGCACGGCATGTGACTTTGTATCTACCTGTTGGTAAATAAACCTACAAAGTCTATAAATGTGGTTTATCAATACATTGTTGTTTAACAATATCGCAATATCGATACTATGTTACGAAATGGGATTACGAAATTTGGCGACGATATGGACGTATTTGCATTACGAGTCTATTTTAATATCCTTGCTGCTTCATCATGAAAGGAGACTACTACCTCGACAAGAAAACGATGCTGTAGTCTCCGGAATACCGGTGAACACACAGACTAAAACCGAAACATGGCTAGGTCACGTTTTTGCATCTGTATGGGCTGTGGTCGGTCAGACTAGCGAAGTTATAGAGTAGTTAATCAAAGCAATTTGAGTGATCCTTATTATAAAGATATTTTTTCTGACCGAGACTCATGCGCATGGAATTTTGAATTTGATCTAACAATTACTTTAGATTAAATTCAAAATTCCATGCACACGTACTGGATTATATTAATTTCCTGGTAATTGAAATATTATACCGGGATATAAAGGGTAGTCTATAAACTAATAAATATACTATTAAATATAACGTATAGTTATATTTACATAATAATTTATTTATATATCCTTGTATTATATTTTGCATTAGCACTCTGCCTGTTATTGGTCAATCTCCCAATGGTAAGCTGGTAGATAATGCCTAAGGCATTAAGCTCGCCTATGTACAATAGTATTAAGCTTTTGTGCAATAAATAATTTATAGTACACGTATATATTATATTTTAGTTAGGTAGCAACACCACTATAGTGCCTCGGAGAGCACGTTAAGCTGTCGGTCCCAGTTTCACTATACCAACTTGTGAAACTGTTTATAGATGGGTTATTGAGTCTATCTAAACATCACGACGAGCTAGCCACTTATTCGGTGTAGACTCATATACCATCGGCTACGACAAGGTGGGATTAAAAACCCCTCCGCTGGGTACCCTGAGGCCGTCTAGGCGGTCTCGGGCGCAGTAAGGCACCCGTGATGATATTTATTATTATTTAATTAGTTAGGTAATATGTATATTGACCGCTTCCGTAGACGTATGGTTCGCTATGGCGTTGTATCCGGAAGTCGTGGGATCGATTCTCACCCATGGAAAAAATAATTAGTGTTTTTCTATTCAGTTTGTTATGGTCTGGATGTTTATAAAATATAATATGTAAGGAACATTTTTTCTGGTACACAGTACAAGCCTAGAGCTTAGTTTGTCACCAGTGCAATATGTGTCTAATCTGCTTCATATTATTATTCATCATTATATTATGCAGGTTCTAAAGAAAAATACTTAAAAACAAATAGTTTAAATAATTTATTTTACTTCAATTACTGAAAAAAAAAAGACCCCTTAGAAAATACCAATATTATATTAATATCCGTAACAATAAATCCATTTTCTACCAGAGCTAAAATAAGCATAGTCCATCCTCAGTTTTCAAAGTAAACATGAGCTAGCGAGGCGAGCGAGGGCGTAGATGAACGAGGTTCGCCACTGCTGTAGCCCCTAGATCCAATCAATTCGCCCATTGTTTGGTCACTCCAAGACAAATTATTGGTCTACAAGGGCCTTAATGCGGCGAGATCTTGATTTATCGTTCACTTTTAACTTAATAACTGATGGTTCGAGAGCGCTTGCTTGTTTAAAATTTTGATAAAGTTAATGATAATAAATGTCATTTACTATAGGTATTTTATTTTTTTATAAACGTACGTATACGGCTAAATAAATGAATAAAATTAAAACATTTATTAATAATACATGTGAAAAATTTGCCTAAAAAGCCATAAAAAATAATAGTTTATTTATAGCTGCAAGACGACCATTTTGCTTGTTCGAGTTTAGTTTTTTTATTTTTTTTTTTTACTTTTATTCCGCACAAATTAACACGCTAAGATATTTTCACATAACCCTAGTCACAAACTGAGCTGTAGGTTAAATATCCAAACTCCACAAGCTCCATTTTGAGAAAAAAATCCTTTCAGTATTTTTTTCAAATATTTACATATAAAAAATACCAGAATCCCATGATTCTTTAATAAAAAAAAATTAGAAAGGCATTATTTTTTCGGAATAAAGTTAATTTTAGGTATAAATGCACCCGAATTTTTATCACTAGTTATCAATCTTATCAACAGGTACTTATCAACAGCCTACATTCCTCAATTTTATGATTGAATGTTAATCATAAAATTGATGAATTCTTTTCTTAATTTCGCTTTGCGGTTTCTAGTGCTTTATAATATAACAAGTTCTATAGAGTGGCAAGGTTTTGTTTACTTTTTAAATGGACCCCAATTGTTATCGATGGCGACAAAAATAGAAATAATAGGTGTTGATGTGGACGGACTGCTTTTTGTTTTTGGTTTGTAACAAAGAAACTATTGACGGGGCTTGCTACAGAAATAAGCGAGTCGACATGTTTATGAATTCCTTAGCAATACGTATGTGTAACTTACTTACCTAATCAGGCTTAAGGTTCCTGGAATCGTAATCGCGAACTCCGCGTTCTCCATACAAAATTAGCTTTCGCACTTCCAATAATACTCAATTACTGTTTGCCGGATAATTAAAATACTAAATAAAATACTATTATTTAAATTAAACAAAGCCTTAAGGTCCCTGTAGTCGACTTGACGCCCATAAAAACGTACTTCCAATATTACACCTTGGCTGTTGGTTCAAGTTCTACTTTTTTTTATGGTCTTAAGTGCACGTAAAAATCTTTCTGTAGTGGGTAATTTTTTTTTTGTATTATAATATTAAGTAAAAAGGTTTTTTTTCCTGATTTCGAAAAAAAAAATTATAATAACCCAACACAGAAATATTAATAAATACAATGTCCGACAAAAATAATATTTTTATTCTGCAAACAGACAGTAGTCGGGTAATACTGGAAGTGCGAAAGCTCATTTTGTATGGAGAACGCAGACTTCGCGATTGCGAATGCAGTGTCCTTAACGTGCTATCTGATACTGGTGGTGTTAAACAAAAGTACGTATTTTTAATATTAAAATTCATTGGTACAACCAACTCGTTACCTGAAAAATCCTACAAAGTAATATAATATAATTTTAAATAAGAAATGTTAGTAAGAAAGTCTGCCACCTACCCGAATACCGATAAAGCTTTGTAACACCGAATCGATATTCCGAAAGCCACAATCTAATACCGGTAATGGAATGAGATGTCGTTCGGTTTTCCGATTCGTTTATATCGACATCGAAGTCCATCCTGACGCGAACTGTTAAAGTGCACAACAACTTTACATCCATACATTTTGCATTGTCTGAACAATACCCGCTAAAAGGAACTTTATTCCGATTGTTTACGGTGCAATTTAAAAGCTTAAAAAAACTTTTTGTTATTAGTACATTAGGTATTGACAATTTGACGTCATTGACACAATGAGTTTTTTTATTTATTCATTGGAGAACGGCACGTGACTTTGTATCTACCTGATGGTAAGTAAACCTACAAAGTCGGTGAATGGGGTCGATCAATACATTTTTGTTGGTTTCACTATGCCGGCTAAATGATGCGCTTACGAAATGGGCGGCGACAAAGCGTATTTGCATTACGAGTCTATTTTTTGATTTATCGTCAAATCAGTTGCCAGTTTCGTAACCGCAGCAAGATTCGAGACTACCAACTCGACAAGAAATCAATGCAGTAGTCTCCTGAAAACCGGTGAACCCACAGACTAAAACCGAAACTTTACGTCACTTGACGGTTTTGCATTTGTATACGAATAGTTAATCGTCGAGTAAGTAAGTGAGTAGTAGTTATAAACAAATAAGGAATTGTTAACTTACCAAGAGGGCAAAAATGTTTTAGTGAAGCCGGACATTACAGCTGTATCTGAAAAAAAAAAAAAGGTATTAATGATATTTAAAACTGATTAAAAAAAATATATTAATTGGTAGCCTGGCGTTACTTTGATTGTATATACAACTCTATGCCTTTTACCCTAAGGTTTCTAATTTACTAAAAATATTAAAATTTTATATGTCAAGGTTTACAAGTTTAAAAAAAGTATAATTTGACATTTAATTGTAAGATATTATAGTTTATATTTATATCTTGTTACGTGTATAAATAGATACCTATTATTTTACGACATCAACTAGTTATTTTCATACATAATAATGGAATATTAATTGGTTATTAGTATTTATTTGTGGGTTTAATTGACACCCGGCGTAGACACTGGTATTCTGAGTTTACTCCTAACAGGCCAGCTCAATTGATAGTTTCGTAACCGCAACCCTAAACTAAACTGCCACCTTGGAAATAAATCGATGCGATGCAGTAGCCCCTAAAAACCCACATATTATAACACCGAAAAAGGACTAGGTTCATGGGAAAAGTTGTTCGATTTGATCAGTAAATCATTATATTAGCCCAAAGTACAACTTTTCAAAGTCCCATGTATATTTATATAACTTTAATAAGTAGGATAAGCAGCTAAAACATTCATATTATCTATTTAAGTCGACTTATAACCTAACGATAACGATTTAAACTCTAACAAATTTAAAATAAAAAATGTAAACAACATTATAAAAATTTGGTCAAAAATATTTAGTTTATTTTTTTCTAATACAATCATAAATAATGACCCTATATATTTTTTTTTTATATTTGTAAAAAAATCTTGAGGTTAAAAAATAACTGTACCATAAACCTTTTTTTTTTATTCGGTTTTCTCAAAAATAGAGAAGGCAAAGGTCTCTACGAACCATACAGCCTAGTATCATAAACCTAACAAGTGATGAGTACCACATATATGTAACTAGAACATTAATATTGTCTATGTTTTTATGAGACAGTGTAAAGTACACAGGCCAGGCAGGCTCGGTTCCACTTCGACACGTCTCCATCCATTATGCATTTGACGGCTCCACGGTACGCGAACATACTACGGTCGACTTACAACCTAACTAAACTCTAACAACAAATTTTATGTAAAAAATGTAAACATTTTTATTGCCTATAAATAAGTATTTTTAATTTAATTAAAATTTATTCCTTTTACTTGTTATGCAGCGAAGTTGCATAACAAGTAAAAGGAATAATTTTTCCCCGTTTTTGCAACATATTTCATTGTCCGCTCCTATTGGTCGTAGCGTGATATTAAATATATTAATTTAAAAAAAAAATGCCCAATTTACAAAGGCGGACTTAATGCCGCTAGGCATACTCTACCAGTCAAACCTTTGGGACCATTTAATAGCTATGTAAGATAGATGTGCAATTAAAGTAAATATAATATAATAAAAAAAAAGTCAATGTAATAATGGGAGTAAACATAATATATTATAAAACACCTTTTATTTACAATAAATATTTAAGGCATGGATATGATCGGTGAAGTTGGTCGCCTTGGTGGCTCTCTTGTATGGCATATAATGATTGACAGGTCAATCATTATATGCCTAGTCTTACACTAGTTGGTTATGTAGTGTGTGTTCGGTTCGGTAGTGATTTTCATATTAAGATTTCCATTCCATCGTGTTTAAGTTCAATTAATATTTGTCGTTCTTTTGTTAATGAATAGCTGCCTAACCAAACGCACTCTAAGACCTCATTGTTAAACTTTTTTTTTTTGACTATTCATAAATATCTGTAAAGATTTACATGAAATGAATGATTTTGACTTTAACAAAAAAAAAACTAAAATAAAAAAATAAATTAAAAAAAAATTATTAAAAGCTAGGATGTGTATTGTGTAAAATAAAACTATATTTTAGTACAAATTTGCATAATTTTATTTGAAGTGGTAAGACGTTTGTTTTCGTTTTAGATGTTGAATTTCATTTCAGAGTATACTTAGTATAGTTGGCTCAGTCATTCTCCACCCTCAATTATGAATGCTTTGTTTGTTGAAATATAGATTGGGAGCCATTTGTGACGTGACCTAGATCGCGGAGTAGCTCGAGTCGGTAGTTCTTTCTTTAATGGCTTTTTAAATAAATGCATAGGTTTTATATCCATTGTGTAAATAAAAATATCAACTTTTAACGAAAACAATAATGATTTCCTAAAAAAATAATAACACTCCTGTATTTGTATCAAAATGTTATACGTCTCAGATTATATAACAGTAATCGCATATAGTCCTGTATTATTATTTTACAATTTTATAGTATTATTTTTAAGACTACAGTTATTTTTACATTTCACTGTCATTAAATTTAACACCAGGGGCCTATTTCATAAACGTTGTAATTTACCATGACAATTTATAATACATTGCTTGATTTAGTTTGTTCTAAATAAATAATTCGAACTAAAGCAAGCAATGTATTATAAATTGTCATGGTAAATTACAATTGTCACGTTTATGAAATAGGCCCCAGGTTTAATTGCGAATTTTTAATATAAACTATTTAGGCAAAAAGTTACTATACTGCAAAAGAAATGAAAGTTAACGCAGATTTGTTAAAATGAGATCTTCAATAATGGTACAACCAAATCTGTTATTTGCCCATAATAATTCATTGTTATACCTACATATTAAGGGCTCTGCAGTCGTGCTGACGCGCATACAAACGTACTTTCAATATTACAACTTGGCTGTTAGTCGTAGTACAAAAAAAAAAAATTTCATCAACTTACACAAATAACATTGACAGGGTATGGAGTCCGCTTTTAAGTAAGTATTTACTTGTTATAAACTGCGCTCTTTTATTTACTTGTGTATTATTAATATTAACAATTTTTTTTTTTCGTTTTTCAAAAAATAACAATAAAATGTCCAAGACACAAAGATTAATAAGCACAATAACCGATAAAAATATTATTACAATTCTGCAAACATACAAACAGTAGTGTAGAAATACTAAAAGTGCGAAAGCTCATTCTGTATGGATAACCCGACTGTCGATTGCGAAAGCAGTGTCCTTAAGGCTACAAACACAGCCTCAGTTAGACAGTAATTAAGCACAAATAATCCGATGCAGTATTAAAATTAATAGTTTGACAAGGTATCAACTACACAATGGACAGTTAAAGCAAAACATTACTATTCATAAGCATGAGCCTAGTCTTGATTACGTGGTCGCAATAGTACCTGGATATGTCATTAAGGCTTAATTATTCGCATCTAGATCATTAAAATGGCTTTTGCATTAAGCCGATGACAAGCTTCCATGACCTTGTGCATTGAATATTTTAACCTTCAATAATTTATGGGGTAGTAGGTATTCAAATTGAATTAGACTCAATTGATCGTATCTATGTCTAAAGGTGATATTATTTTTAAGAACTTATGAGCATTGAAACAAAAACTCAACACCCAGTACAATATACTAGTTAATATTTCATTAGCGAAGTTAACTAACGTAAATATGGACTGCAACTATAGAACAGACTATCTGATTTGTGTTAAGTTATCAGTGACAAGATAACTAACACTCATATGCTTGATTACCTAATTTTAATTTAAAGGCTAATTTAAAAGACCAATTTAAAAGTCTTATTATAATTATGATTCATTTAATTGAATCAGGCGTTATTTTGTGGAAGTTCATTATTTAATATTTAAATGATAATATTACTTTGCAATTGTTCCGCTTAAAAAAAATCTATTAAATACACACTAAATGTATTTGAATAAAGATATATTTATCAAGAAATTATAGATTATTATGAAAAAATATTTCTTGACTTATGTCAGCGCCTTAAATAACTCAAGTTGTCTCATTCTCTGTAGACATTGCTTCGACGAATGTAACACTATATCCTCGCAAACGCATCCATAATGCATCAATTTGGTCCAAGCTAGACGATATAAAACACTACCTATAGCCTTAAATAAAATCGTATTGCATTGCAGGTTTTCTATTGAAACTTTCGATTTAAACATTGTTACTAAGAATCAATGTATAATGATTTTTATTTATATTTTCAGTATGTCAGGAAGCGGTCAAGCGCCCTTTTGTTTAACAGGTTAAGGGTATATTTATAACCAAACTGGAAATGGTAATGAAGTTTAAATAAAACAGGTTAGTTGGGAAAAATAATATTTTTAAATTCTTACGTTCTTGTAGTGCAAATTAATCGAGGGGTTTATTGTATGTGTTTGTATAAATACATGTTTGTATACTTAAGGAATGTAGTTTTTTATGTTTTATAAAAACTATAATATATTTGATATTTTATCAAATATCTACAGGTTTGTAATAACTATGATTGTGTTTCTTTAATAGAATGTAGAGCTACTGAAGATTGTTTAAATAAGGAGTTTGACTATATATAATAAAATAGATAATAAACGAAAACCATTACTTTATTTCTGTAGCAGAATGCGAAGTGTCACAAAACATAAATTTGACATAAAATAAAAACCTTTTTGAAGGTTTACCCCTGTATTCTAAGACGTATCCTCTAACTCCACTTTACACTCAAGAAACGTCTGTCTCTTTCCACCAAATGTCAACTATAAAAAGCAAGTTGAGACAGACGCTCCTTGAGTGAAGAGTTGAGTTAAGGAAACGTCTTAGAATACGGGGGTTAGTTTTAAAATGATCCAACAAGGCCTTAGCGTCTTTTTTTGACAAACTAATACAGGGCCCCATTTCTCTTAAAGACACAGCAAACGTAATATCGAAGTCTGCGTTTTGCATAAAAAATGAACTTTCGCACTTCCAGTAATACTCGATTACTGTTTGTCGCAGAATTAAAATAATATTTTTTTCGTTTATTTTCGTTTATACTTAGTTTTTATTTATTTTTTGAAATCGGAAAAAAACCTGTTTTTATATTGGAATACAAAAATATTTATTACCCTCAACAGAAAACATTTTAAAACAGCAAAGTAACAAAACAAATTATTTAAAAACATACAACACTAGTTATAATGAGAATTACGGAATTATTCAAATAGCTTAATGCAATTCAAGTTAAACTCAGTGCAGAATTATTAATTGCAGAGTTAAACATACTGACGCTTTTATGGCCAGAGTTTTGCTACATTTCTGGGCTTCATTAAAATTTATTCGTTTATTACTTACTCTGTAGAGTGGTGGGATAGAACCGCCTACATTTGTAACTGGTTGACCAATTTACATAGATGCTTGTTTATGAAACTAACAAAATAATAATACTTAATATATAGGACAATTTACACATATTGCTCTGGTCACAAACTAAGCTCTAGGCTTGTACTATGTGTGCCAGAAGCAACGATATAATACATATTACATTTTATAATGACGACGAGGTGGGATTAAAACACCTCCGCTGCACCCGTGATAATATGTATGTATGTATGTATATTTTATAAACATCCAGACCATGACAAACTGTACAGAAAAAGCGTACTAATAATTTGTTGCCATGGGTGGTAATCGAACCCACGACCTCCAGATACAACGCCAAAAACGCAAGACCACTAGTCTACGGCTTTAGATGCTGATGAAATGAAGATGCAAAACCCTTCAAATGACCTAGTTAAGTTTCACCGGTTTACAGCAGGTAGCATACTGTCATCTGGGACGGAAAAAAGACGTACCTACATTTAATTAATAATTTCATTAGTTAAGACAAATTTATTTAAGTATGTTGTACTCACAATATGAACAAGAAAAAGAAAATAAAAATACCATATAAAAACATGCTATCTCTTATGTTATTCTACAATTTATTTTCAACGAATTTATATAACCTAAAGTTAAATTATTAGAAACTTGTTAAACTTAGTAGGTACAGTTAAAAAGGCTTTTATTGTATTATTGGTTGATTTTGTATTTATGGTTTATTTTAATGTTTTTTTTTAAATGCTGTTATGTGCCATCACAGGGTCTTGCGGCGCTCGAGACGGCCTCAGGGTACCAAACGGAGCGGTCTTGTTCCAACCACGTCGTCGCCGATAATATTCAATAGAGGCGAGTTCGTTACGGTGTTTATACAGACAATATAAAAAAAAAGTTATTAAATACCATAATGTAAAATCATACCGTTCATAGCTGCTCAAAAAAAAGTTTCATGCTTTCGAAATTAGTAGTGTATGTCGTGATTTCCAAGTTACATAAATGTCGAATATTGATAATTTTACTTGTTCACGATAATAAGGCCCGTAAGGCTTAATTAGTTACATACAGATAATAAGATGTAGGTACATTATATGAAAATGTGGGAAAAGTGTGTGGGGTATTTACATAACTTGTATATTTTAACAAACATCGTGATGAGCTAGCCATTTGTTTTGTGTAGACTCATACCGTCAGCTACGACAAGGTGAGATTAAAACCCCCTCTCTCAGGCGCGTGATGATATACACATACATATCATCACGGGTGCCTTACGGCGCCCAAGACCGCCTAGACGGCCCCAGGGTACCCAGCGGAGGGGTTTTAATCCCACCTCGTCGTAGCTGATGGTAGCGCGATGTTTTGAATAGACTCAATAACCCATCTATAAACAGTTTCACAAGTTGGTATAGTGAAACCGGGACCGACAGCTTAACGTGCTCTCCGAGGCACTGTAGTGGTGTTGTCAAACAAATGTACATAATTCTTTTATTTAAAAACTCATTGGTACACACCGGGATTCGAACCAGGGACCTAAGCGTTTTTAAGTCCAAGGTCTAACCAACTCGGCCACCACGTATATGATATTTAAATTGTATATTTTATATTTGTAAAAAAACGCGGCACCTTTTCGCTAATACTGACTAGATAAAAAAATAACAAGGTGCCGCTTAAATTAAACAAATAAACTTTTAATTCGCGTTAAATACAACATTAATAGCATCACATAGATAAACTAACATTTCGTCACCCTAATGTTATTAGTGCTGACGTCATCACATTTCATACATTTTAGTGTGTAAGTAAGCTATGACAGCCGTCCCTTATTCTCCGGGGAACCAGTTAGTTAAAAACGCAAGTTCTATAAAACTTTTTGATAACTACAGTGACCTTATTCCGAGTTTGCAACCGCTAAACACGACAAGACGTTGCGTAAACTATAATTATTGAAATATAAGTTCAATCCTGTTAACTATAGAGTTGAAATTCCAATACTCCAAATTATTCAAAATTGCGAAGAATTCGTGTATTTCAAGATGGCGGCATTAATATAGCCAACCTAATACAGACTATATAACCATTGGAATAGAACTTATATTTCAATATTTGTAGTTTACGCAACGTCTTGTCGTGTTTAGCGGTTGCAAACTCGTAATAAGGCCACTGATCGGTCTTAACGTTACTTATGTAAAACGTTATAGACCGCTGTACTAAAATCCGGAATTTAGTTATTTACCGTATTACCCGACTACTGTTTGTTGCAGAATATTTTTGTAGGTCATTGAATAAAACACAGAAAGATTAATAGAAATATTTTTGTGTTGGGTATTTTTAAAATAAAAACACTCTTTTTTAATATTATATAATAGAAAAGTATTATAATAGTCGAAGTCCAATTACAATTTTTATGTTGGTAATTGTATGCGAAAATCTTTTTGTTGTGGGTAACCAAAATTCTTAGTGAACTTCCGTTAACATTATTTAAACCAAAACTGTATAGATCATAAAAAGACAACTGAAATTCACTTTAGGAATAATATATAGAACGACAGGTAAATAAGAACACGAGGTCAAAAAAATTTGGGTGCGAGGAAGGTACGAGTATGTATAAGATCGCTAGGCCTCTTTTCAGGGTGCAATTACGAAACTGGTTTTGACGACGATGAAGCAGCAAGGATATTAAAATAGAATCGTAATGCAAATACGTCATTGTCGCCGTCCGTTTTATAACCGCATCATTTATCCGGCATAGTTGGTGCGATCAATGTTTATATAGTTCTGCTGCTTACCATCAGGTATGTATTACATGCCGTGGTCCAATAAATACAAAAAACAATATATATATTTTACTTTAAAAATTATATTTAAAATACATTAATTGGTTCAAAACCTTCGCCTTCGGTTTAAAATATTCTCCTTTATAGTCCACAGAACCGCTTCCGGCATATCAGATCTAGGTTACGGACTTTATCAAAGCAGACAAGTATGTAGGTTTAAGAGCATCTTAAGCAATAACGTCTAGAATTCTAGAGCATAAGATACCCGAGCTCCATGAAGACATAGAATAAGCAACAATGATAAAGTAACAAAAGAAAGCATTAATCAAATTACGCTATTATTTGTTAGCGTGGGAATTGTAAAAGCTATTTTATTCGGTAATAAACTATACTATCACGGCCCACCTCATCGTAGCCGATAGTATTCTGAGTCTATATCGAATAAGTGGATAGCCTGGTCTCAGTATTTGGATAGACTTAATAACCCAACTTTAAACAGTTTCATTAGTAGGTATATTGAAATTGGGACTGACAGCTTAATGTACACTTCGAGGAGGCAAACTAGTGGTGTTGTCAAACCAAAATGTAATTATTTTAATTAAAATGTTATTAGTACAGCGGGGTTTGAGAGAAAATAAAAAAATTGTAGTAAAACATAAACATAGTTAAAATAGCCTCCTTAACTTTCATCAACATGATCATCATACCAGCCTTTCACGCGTCCACTGGACATAGGCCTCCCCCAAGGATCGCCACAACCATAATTCACTCATAATGGATGAAAATCACATTTTTGGGACTTCTTTACCAGTCAGTAAATCATATGGCCAGCTCTCTAACTGAGATACCCTGACCTTGAGTCATACCAATTAGTTTAAATTAAGATTTGAGTTATAATAAGTATTCTAAATCATTACCTTCTAACACAATTCTACCAGGAGCCCAGGTGGCGAAAGGAGATTAAAATATTAAATTATGTTACAGCATGCAAATGAAGAATACGAAGGCGCAGTGACCGGGCTTTCAAGGCCTGTAATTATGCAGCCAGGCGTCCTAGACGTGCCTGCGGGACGTGGCTATGTCTTGCATCTAATAAGGCTATCCTGGCATATCCTGTTATGTTAGGAATTATAATTTTTCATAAATTCTTTTCTTGAGAGTTTAGGCTGTACAGCTTGGAACTTCATTTTTCATAGTGTGAGGCAGATTTTATGCGTATGGTCAAGTAGATATACTACAGAGATCACAAGAACTAAATGCAGTCTAGATTAAGTAGGTATGTAACAGTTCTTACTATGCACGACTGGTAATTAAACACTTCTTAAATTTAAGTCTACCTTATCTTTTCAATTACAGGTAAGTAACTTATTATAAGACAACATTCCTTAGTAATGAATTTTTAGATTTTGTATTTATAAAAATGAATTTTCCGATAATTGACGTAATTTCCCAAGTATTTTTTATACACTATAGTATATTTTATACACTATAGTATATTTTATACACTATAGTATATTTATAACTTATTCAACATCAATCGCTAATAAATAAATAATTACCAACTCAACCAAAAAGTGTAATCAAATAGAAAATGAAGAAAAAGTTCCCTTATATCCGGCTTAGGTACCAGGGGTGCATAACAAAACAGGAGTCACAAGAGATCCCGTTAATCATGGCAGGACTAATCCAGTTCGTTATTTGTTCGGCTGGCCGCGACATTAGTTCGGTGTCGAGATGTAGGGCACTTTGCCCGGCAGTCGATACCAGGCTAACATGTGTAGCGGGAAGGCTGCCCATGATAATTAACGATAGTGTTGCCTTGTTGGGGAAATTCCGGGCAAATAGACAAAATCTTGCTTGCTGTATCCAAATTCTAAATTGGATGGAAGTATACTGTCCTACTTTCTATAGTCTATGCTGTGTTGCCGTTTTTATCGTGTTACCAATAGTCTCTGAGTATAATTACTATATTGTTTTAATAAATTCTTTCACTGATGCCGTAGTCAGAAATTAACTATATGTAAGTTTCTCTGAACTCTGCGTCGATCATCTTTTCCTAAAATACTAATATTATAAATACGAAAATTTGTTATTAAAGCCCAAATTGCGGCTTGAGTGGGCAGGAAAAGGATTCGCGAACTAGAGCGTCAAAAAACATATAAATGTTGTTTTCTGTTATAATAAATTTTTTATTGGAAAAAAAGAACATGGTGATGTAGATTTTATTTACTCAACCTTAATTACATAATTTATTGATAAAAAATCTATTTAGTTTTAAAATGAGAACTAAAGTAATATTTTTAGAATCATAAATCAAACTTTGGGTGTCTTTTCAAAAGTTAATATATTTTCTATAAAAATACTATCTAATTGGGATCGAGTAAGTAATATTTACACCTCTACGTTCTTTTTCATTAAAAATAAACTTTGATATCACTGAAAACAACATTTAGACGTTATTGGACGTTCGAGATCGCGAAACCTTTTACTGGCTTCTTAACGGATTTGAAAAAGAAATTTGGCATGCAGGTAGATGTTATGATGTAGGCATCCGCTAAGAAAGGATTTTGATAAATTCTACCCCCAAGGGAATCAAATAAGGGATGAAAGTTTGTATGATAAAAAAATAACTATTCCACGCGGACGAAGTCGCGAGCACAGCTAGTCTACTTATATATTCTCAATAATCTATCTATATTGTCTGTAACCGATTGTAATGATGGAAGTTACTGACATTTGTATTGAAGTAGGTACCGATAGACTATGATTACTATCCGTTAAAAAGATAGTAGCATGTTTATAATTGCTGCTGGATAAATACACAGCCGTACTTTTTGTCTCGGTAAAACACAAAAAGGAATAGAGAATTTTTATCCTCTATGAAAAAATCATGTTTTTTATTTCTAGTTTAGTCTTGTATTCCGCATTATGTTCTTTATCAGATATTAAAAATATTCCTGGAATCGGTGTGCATGTACACCAATTTCGGTGTCTATAAACAGAAGTATTATGCGAGTTCTTTGACGTAGATATAGAGACAAATGGTTCAAGATGGTCCTGCCTACCCGTTAAGAGCTGACGTGAAGATAAATATAATATCTTATTTCTTTAAAAAATAAATTAGAACAGTTCTAAGAAAGAGTAGGAACATAATTAATAATTAAAATTAATTAACAATCTTAATTAAATAGATAAAATCAACACAATAGTTACTCAAAGATTGAACTTAAGCTCGCTAAAATAATATTGTAAGACACTAAATAGATTTTGACTGGGAAGGTAAATCTCCCTTCAGTTTAATTAATTTTATCCAAAATTAAATGGAGCGTTACCCGTCAACGGCTTCAGGAAATTTTGGTCTTCAAACAGTTAATCTTTTGGGAATTTTTAATATGATTTTTGCTTAAGTGACTTAATAGATAGCCCCCTGGGTATTACAGTAAGTACAGGTTCTTAAAAAGGTTTTTTATTTTTTATACATTGTGACTTTGAAAGGTTGTATTTTGGGCTAATATGAGGTTCTACTGAACAAATCGAACAACTTTTCCCATGGAACCATTTGTCGCAAATGAAATTGGTCATTTTAACATTACTAGTTTGTATGGAGAAGGCAATTGATTGGTTCCATGGGAAAAGTTGTTCGATTTGATCAACAGAACCTCACATTAGCCCAAAGTACATCTTTTTAAAGTCACAATGTATATTTCACAATCAGTATTATTAAGTACAGTACCTGGCAAGTCCCCACCTATACTTGTTTTTTGTGAGGTGATAACAATAGGTATTATATAAGTATCTAAGTATAATAAAAGGCTTAGGTCCCTGGTTCGAATCCCGGTGTGTACCAATGAGTTTTTAATTAAAAAAATTATGTACATTTGTTTGACAACACCACTGTAGTGCCTCGGAGAGCACGTTAAGCTGTCGGTCCCGGTATCACTATATCAACTTGTGAAACTGTTTATAGATGGGTTATTGAGTCAATTCAAAACATCGCGACGAGCTAGCCACTTGTTCGGTGTAGACTCATACCATCGGCTACGACGAGGTGGGATTAAAACCCCTCCGCTGGGTACCCTGGGGCCGTCTAGGCGGTCTCGGGCGCCGTAAGGCACCCGTGATGATATGTATGCATGTAAGTATAATAATTATTATCGACAGGTGCGTGATTGTCGACACTAGGTTATAGAAAAAAAAAATAATCTCAGTATTTTTAAGTAGAATAATATTAAATAATAAATGACTTATCGACGAGCTAGGCACTTATCGATTAGCTGGGCACTTGTTCGGTGTTTTTTTACAAACAAGTTAAACAACAAGGCAAGTGAATTTGTATCTACCTGATGGTAAGTGGACCTACAAATTCCCTGAATGGGACCGATCAAGACATCTACGTTCAACAGCATTAGCTTCTCTCACTATGCTGGCTAAATTATGTGTTACGAAATGGGCGGCGAAAAAGACTAATTTGGATTACGGGTTTACTTTTAAAACCTCTATTATACTAGGCGTGTGGACTCAAAGGCTCTACCATGGGTTTGCGCATTGTAGCAACATAACGTATTCGAATACGTATACGTGAGCAACAACCAAATAGGGCTGCTTTATTTTTGGTAACAGGATTGATTAAAGCGATCCCATTGGTTGTTGCTCACGTATACGTATTCAAATACGTTACGTTGCTACAATGCGCAAACCCATAGTAGAGCCTCAGAACACCAATACGGTGGGAATAAACCCTCGCTGGGAACCTGGGTCTTGGGCGCCGTGATGGTACGTACTTACGTAATAATATAATAAATATTTATTACGAATATTATGATTGACATTTAGTAAAACAAAGCACATGTGTAACAAATGTAAGAGGTCATTGTCCTCAATTGGTTCAACATTGTAATGAGGTACAGTTAGTAAACTTTTTTCTTGTTTGGTATTTTTTCCCTCGGTTTGTCACTAATGTGTGAAGAGCGTGACTTTACACCGAACGAGCCGCGCGCGCGCAAGTCTAATAATTGTAATAAAGAACTTGTACGAGTAACCAACTAAATTGGTAGCTTCTAACATTTATAAATTTTATTATAGTTTTTTTTTTAAGGTTCTCATAACTTCGTTTGGCCCACCGAAGGGTTTCTCTACCACCGCCTATAATCTATATGAATCTGCAAAAACGGATCAAGTATTCAAGTCAGGTTTCGGTTTTAGTCTGTGGGCTCACCGGTTTTAAGGAACCTACTACATCGGTTTCCTGAGGTAGTAGACTCCTTTCAGGGTGCTGTTCCTATATGCACAGTTGATTTAATGATAAGCAGTAAGGATATTACAGTATACTTGTAATGCAAGTCCGTCTTTGTCGCCGCTAATTTCGTAGCGGCATCATTTATTCTACATAGTAGGTATTCTTATCATCAGATACATAAAGATACATGCGGTGCTCCAATAAAAAAATCTATGAAAATTAAACTAACCAAAATATAATTTTGTTGTTTTTTTTACGTTTTTTACGTGACGTCTTCTCGTCGATAATACTTCAGTGCCTCAAGTTAAAAGTATCACCAGTGTGTGTTACCAGTGTGTGTACTTATGGCACTGACACGTGGTCTCTTAAAATAACACAAGGAGCTATGGAGAAGGCTATGCTCGAAGTCTCTCTGCGAAAGAATCAGAAATTAGGAGAACCAAAGTTACCGACATAGCCCTCTGAATCAGCAAGTTGAAATGGCAGTGGGCAGGGGACATAGCACGTAGAACTGATGGACGATGGGGCCGTAAAGCTCTTGAATGGATACCACGCACCAGAAAGCGTAGCGTAGGACAAGGTAGACCGAGGAACCTTATGGATAAAGCTGGATGTAAACCGTTTCGAACCAGTCCTTTTGGAAATCTATAGAAAAGGTATGCCAAACAGTGGACGTCCTATGGCTGATTATGGTGATGATGGTGTTTTTTTTATGGTACCCAATTAACAATTAGACACCACATGTTTATAATTTTATAACACTGTTGAACTTGTGGTAATAAAACCATATATATTAGAACATTATTATTAGTTAGAAAGTGCCATTGGACTAATGGCCATAAAAAAAGCGACGTGTTTTATTTTCAAATCAAAATTCTTTTATTGTGCCTCGTGAAGTCGATGTTACATTCTATGTCTGGGTGTCGATGTTACATTCTATGTCAGTTTTACAATGGAGAACTTAAAAATGTATTAGATAATAGACTTAAAAAGTATTAAAAAATGTTCAGTGTTATTATTTATATTACCTGAACTGTGTTTTACCTAAGTAACAAATATTACACAAATCCGCAAAATCTATATAACTTTTAATCCTAAATAACCTGAAATAAATTTGAAATATAGATAAATGAAGTTTTAAATACGAATTCGGCGAATTTTAATCCCGAATAATCTTTAGGAATAAAAAGTATCTTAATATAAATCTACCTAAATGCTTAATATAAATTAAATATTGGGTTAATCGCTTTAAAAGTGGTCGTAAATTCCTCAAAATTTGAAAATGAGTGAAAAAATACCTGTTACTAATAATGGTTACCTACTATTTGGATAAAATGCATAAAATAATTTAATAATATGTTTAAACTTATAATTTAGCCGACATAGTGGGAACGATCAATACAGTTAAACAATAATGTAGTCATCGACCTCATTCATGGATTTTATATGTCTGCTTACCATCAGATACAAAGTCACATGCCGTGCTCTAGTAAAAAAAAACGTTTGCTCACAACTCATTATCTGAATATTTAACTAGATCTTCGTGGCAATTTTATTTTGTATGGCATGTGTGTTTATTTATTGTGTGTATTATATTATATATCTATTTCTTGTTTTTATCAAAACAGTTCCTGCACCCTAAGCATATTTAATTTTTTAAATTATTTATTTCCTTTACAATTTTCAATATAACTTATTTAAAAGGTTGGAGACAACTTTTAAGCATATACCTGTGTCAGTTGGCTCCGCTCTTCCTAAATATAGTTTACTAGCGGCCCGTCCCGGCTTCGCACAGGTTTGTATAACTTTAACTATATGCTCAGCGCACGCCACGGAAGGCCTCAGAAACGATACTTTTCCCCCGTTTTTAAAACATTTTTGGTTACTGCTCCACACCTATAGGACCTAGCGTGATATTATATAGCCTATGTTACTTCTGAATAATGCAGCTTTCTAATGGTGAAAAAATTATTGCAATCGGTCCAGTAGTTTTTGAGTTTATTCATTACAAACATACAAAAACACAAAAATACAAAAATACAAATCTTTCCTCTTTATTATATTAGTATAGATTAGTATAGATATAGATATACAATTTAAACAATAAAGAAAGTTAAAGAAAATGAAAAAATGACAGCTCAAAGTAGCAAAAAAATTATATAATATTTTATATAATTATCTCAAAGGTTAGCTGGTAGATAATGCACAAGGCAAGCTTGCCAATGTACAACTTTGTGCTATATAGACGTTTAAATTAATTAAAAATATGTAATAATCCCCAGATAAAAATTCGTTTCAAAAACACCGGATATTAACCGAAAGATTATACTACACAATTAGATGTAAAAAATAATAATTTAGTTGTCTTACTTATTTTACCGGTATAAATAGTATCCTAAATGTGACTTTACATATATTTTTTTAATGTTTTTATTGGAGCACATATGACTTTGTATGTATCTATCTACCTGGTGGTGACCAGTCCTACAAAGTCCATGAATGGGATCAATCAATAATTGTTCTTAAACAATATTGATCGCTCCCACTATGTCGGCTAAATGATGCGATTACGAAATAGGGGGCGAAATGACGAATTGCATTACGAGGATATTTTAATATACTTGCTGCCTTATCGTCAATTCAACCCATTTCGTAACCGCACCCTGAAAGGAGACTACCACCTCGACAAGAAATCGATAGTACTTTCCTGAAAACCGGTGAACCCATAGACTAAAACCGGAACATGACTAGGTCACTTCACAGTTTTTATATGGGCGGTGGTAACGAGACTGGTAGGTCGGCCTAACGAAGTTATAGAGACCTTCCTCCCACCTAAGTCTAATATTAATCTTATAAGTATATAATCCTTATTTCACTGGGATATAGGATATATACGTAATAATAAATAAATGATAAATACCATCACGGGTGCCTATTTGACTCCCGAGAACCGTTTAAACGGCCTCAGGGTACCCAGCGGAGGGATAACCCGTCCTCATTTCGCCGATGGTATTCACGTAATAATAAATAATAAAAATCTGGTTCGAATCCCGATGTGTAGTACCAATGAGTTTTTAATAAAAAAAATATGTACTTGTTTGACAACACCACTATAGTGCCTCGGAGAGCACGTTAAGCTGTCGGTCCCAGTTTCACTATACCAACTAGTGAAACGGTTTAAAGATGGGTTATTGAGTCTATTCAAAACATCGCAACAAGCTAGCCACTAGTTCGGTGTAGACTCATACCATCGGCTACGACGAGGTGGGATTAAAAAGCCCTCCGCTGGGTACCGTGAAGCCGTCTAGGCGGTCTCGGGCGCCGTAAGGCACTCGTGATGATATGTGTAATGTGTATGTGTGTATAGGATAGATAAGTACAAAATTTAACTTCAATCCTAAAACTGCGGTAACCGATCCGCTTTACCTTCCTTATTTATTGCATAACACAACGATTTGGTCTCGGAATGTGACGACAGGGTTACATCATAGGTATAAGAAGGTTATCACTCGAATGCTTTGTTACACGGCGTATTAACAAAGGTGCTTTGTACTCGAGACTCGGAACGTTCTTACATACTCGTACTTAGGCGTAGGCGCAACGGAACTACTTAATCAATTATCTGGTTGCTTAAGTACAAAGGAATGGAACTTACTATTTTAATGTTTTAGGAAAAATCTTTCTAAATTACGAAAGCCTCCGTAGACTAGTGGTTGCACCTTTGGCGTTGTATCCGATTTCCACCCATGCCAAAAAAATATTAGTACGTTTTTCTGTACAGTTTGTCATTGTCTGGGTGTTTATAAAATATAATATGTATTATATCATTGTTTCTGGTACACATAGTAAAAGCCTAGAGCTTAGTTTGTGACCAGAGCAATACGTGTAATTTGTCCTACATATAAAAAAAATAATCAGCACGACACGGCGTCTTAACTTGAATACTTTTTATCTGAATATAAACCCCGTGAAAATGTTTACAATTGTGGTATGGACAGTATCTGGTGCCAAATAGAAATTTTTGGTTCCTGCTTTGTAGTCAATTATTTTATTTTGTTTATTTTTCGCTATTGACGAAATATAGCAAGCTGTGATGAAATACTTTTGACAACGGAAATTAAATTGTTTCCAAGCAATTTTACCTTGGTTTTCCCACAATTTTACCTTGGTTTTCCCACAATTTTACCTTGGTTTTCCCATAATTTAAGAAACTATGTTGTTTAAAAGAAATTGATCCTTATGAATGAAACCGTACTCCTGATTGGTGCCGAAAAAAATAACACCTTTACTGTGTTATTTTTATGGGATTTTAGTCAGTGAGATTCCCGGGAGTGCCAAGCTTATTTTTAACTTATTTTTGAAAATAAATGAATGTTGTCTTTGAGTAAAAATTCATCAATATTTATGGTGCTTTCTCTCTAACCACGTCCTCTTTTTCTACTACCCTGTATATTTATTTACCTACTTACATCATTTCACATTTAATTTATTTTTGCATAATTTTTTGTTGATATTATAACTGATTTGTTTATTTGTTTTATTTTCGTTAACTATTTATTACTTGAATGCTTCATTACTTTTACTTTTGTTCATCTTTTTTCAAATTGGTTAAATTCTTACCAGGGTGCGAAAAAATCCGATTTTTATAATAAAATCTAAAAATCAATAATATTTTTTGATATATATCGGATATATATCAGATATATATCCAAATCAAAATGGCAAAAAATATTAGTAGTTTGTCATGGTCTGGGTGTTTATAAAATATAATATGTATTATATCGTTGCTTCTGGTACACATAGTACAAGCCTAGAGCTTAGTTTGTGACCAGAGCAATATGTGTAATTTGTCCTACATATAAAAAAAAAAAAAAAATGTTTGAAAGCCTTTTATCACTATAATAGTTTTAATTTTAATTAGGTACATATTAGTTATTTATTTTGTTAAAGAAGGTAAGTAAGTAAGCAAGTAAATAAGGAACCTTTTAATAAAAACATTTAATTGCCTCTTAATCATTTATTAAAACCACAATATTTGACTTGGTTTACTTATTATTTGTATTTATACTATTATAAAATTATAATTCCTTACCTAACTGGTAAACAAAAAATAAATTTGAAAAATATAATATAAACACGCGTCTACATTGTTCGGGCTACCCTCAAAGAATTCCTATATTATGTTATAATTAAATAAATCAACTGACAGCTTATTCTTTTTTTTTTATTTAGGTTTAAGGCAAAGGAATCTAGCTTAAATAAATCAGCCAGCCATTTTTCTAGCCTTGACTTATAAAACTATATTAGTTTTCCAAAACTTAAAAAAATGGATATATATCAATGATTTTTACGAAAAAATCCATTGATATATATCATGACATATATCCATTGATCTTCGCACCCTGATTCTTACTTTATATAGACCGCCTCCATAGACTAGTGGTTAGCACGCTTATAACCGGAGTTTGATAACCAGTATTGAAACAGGAATATAATTCTTGTTTGATAACTCGGTTATCTAAGAAGAATTTTTCATTCTTTTTTGATAACTGGGTTATCTACGAAAAATTTGAATTCCTGTTGTGTGAACCGCAAGAACTTCATTTGATAACTAGTCATTTAGGAAGAATAATCATTATTGTTTCAGAACCGCAGTTTTCAACAAAAAAATACACTTTTGATACTTATATAATCATTCTAAGAATAAATAAATCGGGTACCTTACGGCGCGCCGAGACCGCCTAGACGGCCTCAGGGTACCCAGAGGGTGGGTTTTAATCCTACCTCGTCGTAGAGGATGGTATGAGTCTACACCGAACAAGTGGCTAGCTCGTCGCGATGTTTTTGAATAGACTCAATAATAACTCATCTATACACAGTTTCACAAGTTGGTATAGGTAAACCGGAGCCAATAGCTGCACTTGCTCTCCGAGGCACTATAGTGGTGTTGTCAAGCAAATGTACATTATTTTTTTAATTAAAAACTCATTATACACACCGGGATTCGAACCAGGGACCTAAGTGTTTTTAAGTGAAAGGTCTTACCAACTCTGCCACCACGTATATATTCTAAGACATTTTTATAATATTATTCACTCCGATTATCGACGCGGCATATACTTTTTTTTATTATAGGAGCTGGGCATGTGACCCTACATCTACCTGATCAAAAGCAGTATGCAGGTCCAAGAATGTATACAACCAGCTCTTAGAACTGAGTCTTAAGATCCCTATTCACGCTTCGTTTAAAGGACTCAAGGTTATATAGGATGCTAAATACGATATACTTTTATTACAACATATTGTTATTGTTACCGTAAATGTACAACTTTCGGAACAAAAAATATGGCTCAATAAAGTAACAGAAGTAAAAAAGCAAATGACGAAAGCTCTTATTAAAGTAATTACCCTCTTTCAATTTATTTCCTAATTACACAGCATTAAAGTACAAAATGAAAGGAATCACACCTCATTTCCCTGCACTAAAATCACTCATTTGTATCATAATCCCGTACCAATATAACCATAAAAAATAATTTCGAAGCCGTTTCAACAACACTTTTATTATGGGGTCGCGTTCAAATAGAGCGACTTTGATGTGGTATTTTAATGATTCTAAAACGACGACTTGAATGTTGACTAATTTGAACACGGACTCTTGAAATAAAATGAACACTCTACTCCATATTTGAAGATTAATTGTAATTTATTGCGCTTTCTAATAGCATTAGGTAAACCTTTTATGCTGAGGCTTTTATAGGCAAATAACGGCAGATTTAATAATAAAATTATAATTAATTTATTATTAATTGTAATTATTATTTTTAATTATAATAATGTTAAATGGAAGTAGGTAAGTAATAATGTAAGCGTTACCTTATTAGATATTTGAATTACCTTCGAGAAATTAAGTTTGAGAAACTATGAATTATCAAAAAATTCACTTATGGTACCTACTTTATAAAATGATAAATAATTCATAATGAAAAGCATGTTTTTATAGAAAAAGGCTTAACCAAAGGTTTTAGGTAAATTACCTACTAATAGCCTACTGTCAATTTTTTTTTATTAGTTGAAAAAGTTGTTTGCAATCAAGTTTGTTTACATAGTTATTATATAAAAGTATCGTTTAACACACACATATATATATATATAGTAATAGAGAGTTTACTCTTAATAATTTTAAAAGATATTCATTTTGCAAAAACAAGAAAATATTTCGCAATATGGTATAAAAAAGGAATGCGTGTTTGCCTGTATTTAATATAAGCGGCTAAATGATAGGACAAATAAATGTGCACCGACATAAAAATTTAATTGAAAGTCTAGACCTTCAGTACTTCACATAAACGGACAGGAAGTACTAAAGCATTATATGAGCACATTAACTTCCGACATTTTTTAAGCGCATAAATAAGCGTAGCGATAAGCAGAACAAAAGCTTGGTATGTTGGTAGGGGCTTATTTAAATAAATGTTCAAAACATTAACATATTACATATATAATTAAAAAAAAAAATCAATAAAATATACAAAAAATAATATTTATAAAAGTAAGTAATAACTACTTAAGTAAATAAAATATTTCTTGAAGATCTTCCGATGCTGCGCACGTGTTCAAAATACTCAACGCATTGCCCCTTTGAATTTCCAGCGATATTCGTTGGAAGAAATAAGACCTAGCGCGATGGTCTCCAGATGCATTAATTAATAATTTACCAAGTTGTTGACCAAACTTTAATGCATCTGGGGACCATGGTCCTAAAGTTTCCACCGAAAACGCCAGAAATTCAAAAGAGAAGCAATGTGTTTTGTATTTTTAATTATTTAAATAATATTATATTCACTAATAAGAATGAATAATAAATTAAGTTAGGTTTAAAGGCATTTTAACTCTCCCCTGTACTGTGTTCACTACCCTCTCTACTCAACAAACTAACTAACTTTCTTGTAACTATAGAAACTATCCGTACTTTGGTAAAATTCCGAGTTACTACGGTTAAAAAAAGTTCGACTAGGTACTCAGTATTTTAAGTTCAATGGAATGTGAAATTATTATTATTTTTTAATATACCATCACGGGTGCCTCTATTTGGCTCCCGAAAACCGTTTAAACGGCCTCAGGGTACCCAGGGGATTAACCCGTCCTCATTTCGCCGATGGTATTCGGAGGCAACACCTAACAAGTGGCGAGCTTGTTGCGGTGTTTATGATGAAATAGCCTCGTTGTATAAAGCGGTCACCCATCCCAGGCCGGCCTTGTTGTCATCTGCTTAACATTGTTATTAGTTGCGCAGTAACTTAACCACTAGGCTGGGGCCGCTTTTTCTTATTATTTTTTATAAAATTCTTTACTGCACTAAAAGATGTGTACAAAGACGAGCTTAATGCCTTAGGCATTATTTATTATCTACCAGCTAACCTTTAGGAAAGTGAAAATTGTAATAAAGGTGCACAGAGTAAATTAAAAGATTATATATATTATTCATAACTTAATTTCGTAAAATTATATTACTCCAGCCGTTTTTAATTAAGTCTAATAAGGCACTTTAAATTAAACTTTTCAGCTGAAAGTTATTATTGTCAAATGAAAACCTTATTGACACTGTAAACCTTTATTTATATTAATTAACTTAAACTTTGGTTTTTAAATATTTATTTAAGCATCCATTAGTGGTAATTAATATAGAATCAACATCTTTTGCTTTGAAACCGTTAGTTTTGCTAACTTTTATAAGAGTACTTAGTGAACTGTACGCAAATTGGTCTGGCTAGATTTTTTACAAGATGATAATAGGTACATACGTTAGTGTTTTAGGTGTCTCTAAATAGTATTTGATTTCTTTCTCGTATACCTACAACAAAAATATCTAAAAGCGAGTTTTTTGTATGTTATGTATCATCACGGGTGCCTTACGGCGCCCGAAACCGCCTAGACGGCCCCAGGGTACCCAGCGGAGGGGTTTTTTAATCCCACCTCATCGTAGCCGATGGTATGAGCCTACACCGAACAAGTGGCTAGCTCGTCGCGATGTTTTAAATAGATTCAATAACCCATCTATAAACAGTTTCACAAGTTGGTATAGTGAAAACGGGATCAACAGCTTAACGTGCTCTACGAGGCACTATAGTGGTGTTGTTAAACAAATGTACATTATTTTTTTTAATTAAAAACTCGTTGGTACATGCACCAGGACCCATGCACGGGATTCGTACAGGGACCTAAGTGTTTTTAAGTCCAAGGTCTAACCAACTAGGCCACCAGGTATATGTTTATTTGTAAATTAAAAGTATTACAAGGGTTATAAGCTAAAAACCTACAGGTTAGCTGGTAGATAATGCCTAAGGCATTAAGCTTGCCTTTGTACAAACCTTTTAGTGCAATAAAGAGCTTTAAATAAATATATATATATATTGAAGAACTCTAAACTGAGAGCTATGCTCCAGACTAGCCACTTTTATAAAA
Source organism: Monopis laevigella (assembly GCA_947458855.1). Lineage (NCBI taxonomy): Eukaryota > Metazoa > Arthropoda > Insecta > Lepidoptera > Tineidae > Monopis > Monopis laevigella. Next base: position 2,849,691 of record OX381583.1, on the reverse strand, counting down.
TGTAGGTAACTGTGATGCCGATGGGGATATAAGTTGTATATGTTCAAACTGTGTCAGTGCTAGAAAAAGAACGTGTCACAGAAACAAAGCTACGAGATTTTTTTATGGCTTTGAATGAACCTGATGCCAAGCAGACCTACGAACCGAATAATACATTGCTGTTTAACAACCACTATGCCGGCTAAATCATGTTGTTTGGAAATGGCCGGCCACGAAGACAAATTTGCATTACGACTCTACGTTAAATGTTCCCTGCTATATCGGCAAATAAACTGTCCATTTCGTAACCGTGCCCTGAAAAGAGACTAATGCCCTTGGCAAGTAATCGATGCAGTAATCTCCTGAAAAGCGGTGAACACACTGACTAAACCGAAACACGTTTAGATCACTTGATGGTATTTGCTATCGACACCGGTCAGTTGAAACCTAGCAAAGTTACAAACCTTAAACTGGTGATTAGAAAAATAAAAAAGCAAAAGTTGTCGGTCCCAGTTTCACTAAACCAATTTCTTTACCAAAAGTCTTTATAAACACCCCGATGAACTTGTCACTTGTTCAATGTAGAATTGATGCCCTTCTGGTTACCCTGAGGTGGTCTCTATAATAAATATATGTATTTAGAAAAGCAAAAAAAAAAACTATTAACGAATTCTGTGACAGTCTACAAGGGGTCTTAAGGGTATCGATTTCTGTGTCTCTCAGATAAAGTTAGGTTTGTCTTAAGTGAGTTAGGTCTGAAGTTGGACCTAGTTCAGCTGTTTGTGCGATTGATACTAATATTGGGGGGAATTTGCCTTTCAGCCATAGATATAATAGAAGCGAGGTTATCTATTTGTCTTTGTAACCTACAGCGTCTGGAAAATTGCTTACAAACTATTATTATAGCGTAATTGAAAGCAATTTAAATATACGTGGTGGCCGAGTTGATTAGACCTTGGACTTAAAAACACTTATGTACCTACATTTGTTTAACAAAACCACTATAGTGCCTCGGAGAGCACGTTACGCTGTCGGTCCCAGTTTCACTATACCAACTTGTGAAACTGTATATAGATGGGTTATTGAGTCTATCCAAACATCGCGACGAGCTAGCCACTTGTTCGGTGTAGACAACCATCGGCTACGACGAGGTGGGATTAAAACCCCTCCGCTGGGTACCCTGGGGCCGTTGAGGCGGTCTCGGTCGCCGTAAGGCACCCGTGATGATATGTACTATTTAAAAAGTATCATTTTCACAGTTAAAACTTAATTAAAAAATCGGTAATACTTAATTTACAGTCTAAGCTATTTATTGGATCTTTATTGAGAGTAACATTTAGCGTTTATTTCATCAAAATCCACCAACAGAATAGACACATCCGTGATGGTACAACGTACCAGACAAATTTTATTATTTATAATAATAATAGGGAAGCAAAATGGAAACGGCGAGCAAAAAATTAATAACAAAGAAAAACACAGGCCGTTCTTAAAGTGCATGAAAAATGTGCTATAAATTAAAAGATAACAAGCTGCTCCTAATTAATAATTTTTACCGGTAATATTTTACAGAGTTATTTCGCGCGCCGGGAAGGGTAAAATATGATACGTCATTCTCTCTCCTCGGTAAATTTGTGAAAAAAATTGAAGCATGCCAACAGTTTGAAAGGACTGTAGAGTGACCATAATTTATGTAGACTTTTTTTTTCAGAGAGCTCGGTATGTATCTTCACGTCTATCTAGTGAAAACCAGTAAAAAGGTGCAAGAATATAGAACTGAAAATTAAGAGATGTTCACACACTATGCCGTGCTCAATATTGTAAAATGAGTAATTGGAGATATTTAATAATAATAATATGTAAGACAAATTACACATATTGCTCTGGTCACAAACTAAGCTCTAGGCTTGTACTATGAACACCCAGACCATGACAAACTGTACAGAAAAAACGTAGGTACATTCTTTTTTGCCATGAGTGGGAATCGAACCCACGACCTCCGGATACAATGCCAATGGCGCAACCACTAGTCTACGGAGGATTATATACTAGCTGATCCGCTAACTACGTCTGCGTGACTTTAGCCGTTTACGCAGCGTACGCTCTCAAAAGGAATATTTTTTCCCCGTTTTGGCAAAATTTTACATTGTTACTTCGCTCCTATTGGTCGTAGCGTGATGTTATGTAGCCTATAGCCTTCCTCGATAAATGGGCTATCCAGTGGCGTGCGGTTCATATATGCCAAAAATCCATAACACCCTAAAATCTAGGGTATAAATAATCTAGTCTGATTATTTTTTATAATTATAAAAATATATTTTTTTTAATGCCTAAAAATAATATATAGTCCCTAGATTATTATACTCTCTATTCTGGGGTGTTTGTGGCTTTTTCTAGAGTTTGTTTGTTTGGTTGAGCTTTATAATATTAGTATAGATAAATAAAAAATATGCGCTTTCTTATTCCAATTTTTACACGACGTAATATCAAACTTATGGTCACCCTAAAAAGCGAAAACTTGCAATCTGACGCCGAACAAGACGTGTCATGTGATACAGGAAAAAATAGAAGAAAAAATTAACCCCAGGCGTTGAAATTGTTAAAGTTTTGAGGTCTCGTGTGGCAGAAAAAGTTGTATTTTTACTCAAACTTAGAACTTGTGTTGTTTTGGACATCATCATGCATATATTCCTTTTTTATTCGTAATATGATTTTTTCCACTTCATGTCTTTTTGATTTACTTGAATTTTGGAAATAGTATTTCATGGACTGATGTATTTCAAATAATTTTGGATTGAGTATGTAATTCAATATGGAAATAATTGGATTACTGAAAAGCTGCAGGCGGTTATGAAAAAAAGCTGTTCTACTTATTGAAGTACTTTTTTATATATAGTGGCCACCAAAACCTTACAAAAAAACTGCCTGCTCATGTGAATGCGCTTTATATAGGTAAATCGGACATTTTATTAAATTTAAAAAACATGGTAAAATATCTGAAATATATTTTTGAAATATTGAACATATCCATGTCGAAGCTTTTAAAGCAAAAAACCAAAAAAAGACCAAAATTCTAGATGAAACTGACCGAATAAAATTTACGCTAAGAGGAAACGTATTCGGGCGGCTTTTCAAAAAACTCTTTTTAAAAGTAAATCTGTGGCCGTATAAAGGGGTATAAAAGCGGATCCCGTTCAGCGATATAGAGCGATAGGCGCCTCTGAATGCCCGGAGGTAGCGATTGTATCGCTACACACTCTTCGGAGCTTCGGCCTTTCACCAAAATTTTACGGAATTCTAGTTCTGAACATTTTTAGTTTTGGAACATCCTAAGTAATGCAATGTGAACTTGATTCAATAGAGGTTCTTATCGATTTTTTTGACCGCAGATTTTTTTGGGCAAAAAAATTTACATGCATTTGTTTTTGTTGTTGAAACCACGTCATTTGTTAAGAAAGGAAGAAATATTTATTTTCTATTATTTTAATATTAAAAAAAATAAAATGCAATGAAAAATTTATTAGTGGGCGGGACTTAAACCCACAACCTTCGCTTTCGCGGCAAGGTACTCGACGAATATATTTTTTTGTTTTTTATCTTTAAAAACTTAAATATAAAAATATCCTGACAAGGAAGAAGTGTCCAATTTATTCATTTTCCATAAAGTTATCTGTTGAATTACTGATTGAAAAATGAGCCGTAAATAATCTAATATCAATCAGCGTAAACATCTGATCCGTTATATAGAATTTAACTACTTAATTTCTGGTAATCAATTAAGATCATTATTTTTAATGAAACCTCTCCACCCGACGACAATGACTAAACAAAAGTAGTGTTCACACACGAACCCCGGCTCAGTGGCAAATTGAGTAATCTCGAAAATTATTCAATTAAAACGGTCTTTGGCACTTAAACGCCATTTAGTTTCATTTATGAGACACATCCGACAATCTACGCGGAGAAAGGAAATGATGTTTAAGATTTGTTTAAATTTGTACTTTCTGAATTAAGTAGGTAAACGAACTAGGTTGGAATCAGTAGCAGTTGCAAAAACTTGTGGTAGAGTTTTTGCAAACAGTTTCTGCTATAGTCGCTAGTAACTATAGATAGAAATCAATTAATAAGAGAGATTTGAAAAATAAAGCGCTCCTTACTGATTAGATGAATTTTACTGCTCTATTCTAAAGATAAAGCAAGCCTATATTATTCTTGTCGAGTCTACATTCAGATTGCGGCTACGAAACAGGAAGTTAAGGCAGCGGATATATTAAAATACAAATTTGCCTTTGTCGACTTGTAATACAAATTTGCCTTTGTCGCCGCCCATTTCGTAATCGCACGATTCAGCCGGGATAGGGATAGGATAGGGGTGATCAATGTTGTTAAACAACAATGTATTGAGCGACCCTATTTATGGAATTTGTACGTCTGCTTACCATCAGGAAAAGTTAGTGTCACAAGACGTAGCCTATGTGTTTATTATTATAACTGAACTAACTAAAATTTGGTGGTTGGTCTTTTCACTGACGCATCTTAAAGAGAAGACTTGATCCATGCATCCCACACCTTTTCTAAATCCTTCTTGCACATCCCAAATTTTCTTATCAGTTTCATTTATCACTATTTTAATAAAAGCCTTTGAAACTTGCCAACAATGCTGAGAAGGCTGATGCCACGGTACTTCTTGGGTTCCTGCTGCGATTCCTTTCTTTTATAAAGCGGGACTAAAACTGTCTTGCGCCAGTCTTCTGGCACACGACCGCTATCCCAGCACTTTTTAAACAGCAGATGCTACCAGAAAGCGACCAGATATGCATCACCCCATCATCATTTCGATCTTTATTATACCATGGTTGTTATGCTAGACATCCAAGCCTACAAGCCTAGAGATTACATAAACAAGTTTTATAAAGCATTGGTGAAATATCGAAAAAATTTTTTGTGACAAACAACGCCATATAATAGGTATTTCATTTAATATCAGTGATCAGAAATTAAACGTTACAAATGAAAGAAGCGGAAATGACAGCTTTATCGTCTTTCTAAACGTCGTCTTTATATTCAAATGCAAAGCGTTTCCTCCAACTTGTAAGACAAAAGACACCCGTTACAATAAGGCCCCTGATCCCGGAGTCTCGAATGGTCTCTTGGGATTCTAGCCCGTGATAATCTGCATCATCAATCCCGGACTCGCGCACTCTCATTTGCCCGTTGATTTGATTTCATTGGATGAATGGCGGTGAATTAGGTAGTTCTTTTTTCGAAATTTATGCATGGGCAGTACCTTTTTATTTTTACCTGATTTTACCTTTTAAGGGTTTACTTAGGGATAACAAAAGATCTTTTTTTTTCTGTAATTGTATGAATTAGTTTCGGTTAATTTATTTTACTCGGAATACAAATGTGAAGGTTTCTATAATTATTGTGCTTATTTATCAAATTTCTTAACGTCTTCTATTTTATAAATTTAACTTTGAAACGTTGTACTTTAGGCTTATATGAGGTTCTACTGATCAAATGTTAAAATGACCAATTTGTATGAGGAAGCAAATTTTTTTTCTTCATTTGCGGCATATGGTTCCATGAAAAAGGTTGTTTGATTTAATCTGTAGAGCCTTATATTAGACCAAGGTACAACCTTTCAAAGTAACGAGTTGAAAAATTTTGTACATTTGTTCGAAAATACCACTGTAGTGCGTCAAAGAGAACGTTAACTAATATCGATTACAGTATCACTATACCAACATGTGAAACTGTTTATAAGTCTGTAAGCACTTATTCGATGTAGAATCAAAATATCAACTCCTGCAGCATGACTTTTGAAAAAAATGCCCATAATAAAACCGATATTAGAACCGAATTTGAATAATAATCGAACAGATTATCGATTGGCGGTCGATGGTGTGTTTATAAGCCAAATATTTGCGCAGTTGGCTCCACTGATTGCGAAATGTCAAATTCAATAATCGAATGAAATGATTGGGCGAATACATATTTCATGGAGGCAATCTTTGTTCAGACTATACGAGATTTTATATTCTATTCTATCGAAATGTTAATTTTAATATTAAATTGGCTTTGTTATGATTTTTGTGTACATACTCAAATCTATTATTGAAACAATAAATGCTTGTTATTTTGAATTGAATAAAAAAAAATCTTTACAGTAATACAACAATGGCAAAATATACTGTCCAATAGCAAAAAACATCAATTTATGTAGCCATGTTTCGATTTTAATTTGTGAGGTCAACGTTTTTCAATAGACTACTGCATTGATTTCTTGTTGAAGTGTCTCCTGGCAGGATGCGATTACTAAATAGTAAATTTGTTTGACTATAAAGCCAAGAGAATATTAAAGTTGACTCGTAATGCAAAATCTTCCACCCATTTCGTAACCACAACATTTCGCCAAAATAGTGTTAGTGATCAATGATGTTAAACAATGTACACATGGATTTTGGAAGTCTTACTATCAGGTAGATACAAAGTCTACTAAAAACATAGATAACACTATAGCAGAGTGCTAGCAGTGCGCTCGGTATTTTTGGTTTACAAATATTTTCAAGAAATATTTAATATTAAGTATTAAATATTTAATATTATATATACGTGGTGGCCGAGTTGGTTAGACCTTGGACTTAAAAACACTAAGGTCCCTGGTTCGAATCCTGGTGTGTACCAATGAGTTTTTAATTAAAAAAATTATGTACATTTGTTTGACAACACCACTATAGTGCCTCGGAGAGCACGTTAAGCTGTCGGTCCCGGTTTCACTATACCAACTTGTGAAACTGTTTATAGATGGGTTATTGAGTCTATTCAAAACATCGCGACGAGCTAGCCACTTGTTCGGTGTAGACATACCATCGGCTACGACGAGGTGGGATTAAAACCCCTCCGCTGGGTACCCTGGGGCCGTCTAGGCGGTCTCGGGCGCCGTAAGGCACCCGTGAAGATATATATATATATTTAATATTTATATATAAAACGCGCCTTACTATAAACAAAAAAAGAATTAATATTTGAAAATTAAACTATACACACTCCTCGGTAAAGAAATACAATTTTACCTTTACAGGTAAGTAAGCATTTAAGTGACTTAATAAATATGCAAATGAACCAAAAGGGTCACTCACTAATAACAAAGCCAAATCTTTGTCGTTATTCCGATCACGACCCCCAAATACATCCAACCGGATCCAAATATATCCCTAAGTTTATTTGAAACGAAACTGACGTCATACTTTGTGGTGAGTAGTGAAAGATTATACATACAGGGTTAAAACTATTACAGTATACAAGGAATTATTTCCGTACAATTCTTTAAGGACACTGCATTCGTAATCGCGAAGTCTGAATTCTCCATACAAAATCGAAAAATGTAATATTGAGTAGATACTTTACAGAAACACAAACACGTACACGCAAACCCACACATATTCACACACACACATATACTCACCCACACATACATACACCCACACATATTCACACACGCATACATACTTACACACACTCACACATACATTCCATCCCATGTTACAAATGTGATTTTTGTTACTGAAATAAAGTATTTATTTTTTAAAATTTAATGTTGTAAATGAATATAAACGAATAATTTAATTTTTGTAAATGAACATTTCGTACTTCCAGTAATACTCGATTACAAGTCGCAGAATTAAAACAATATTTTTGTCAGTCATTGTATTTATTAATCTTTCTGTGTTGGGTAATAAATCATAATTTATAATACTTACAAAAATATCATTCACAACAGAAGATTTTTGCGTACAATTACCAACATAAAAATAATAATTGAACTTCGACTAACAGCCAAGTTGTAATATTGGAAGTACGTTTGTATGGGCGCTAAGTCGACTACAGTGGCTCTACCATGGGTTTGCGCATTGTGGAAACTTTAAGTTCATGCCATTATTCAATCCTGTTGCCAAAAATAAAGCTGCCCTATTGGTTGTTGAATACGTTACGTTGCTACAATGCGCAAGCCCATGATAGAGCCTCAGAGCCCTGTAATATACA